>CAWUFW010001349.1:1458921-2917843 GCA_963921515.1 Calotriton arnoldi | reverse complement strand
TGCGTTGTACTGCAATGGACCGATCGGTGCCTCCGGCCGGCCCATTGCCTTCAATGTGTGCGGGTGCGCGTTGTACCCCTGTGCGCGTTGAACTGCAATGGACCGATCGGTGCCTCCGGCCCGGCCCATTGCCTTCAATGTGTGCGGGTACGCGTTGTACCCCTGTGCGCGTTGTACCGCAATGGACCGATCGGTGCCTCCGGCCGGCCCATTGCCTTCAATGTGTGCGGGTACGCGTTGTACCCCTGTGCGCGTTGTACCGCAATGGACCGATCGGTGCCTCCGGCCGGCCCATTGCCTTCAATGTGTGCGGTGCACGCGTTGTACCCCTGTGCGCGTTGTACCGCAATGGACCGATCGGTGCGCACCCATTGACAATGGGCTTGCCTGGCAACGGACGCGTTTTCGAATTTCGAACGAGTCGGTTGCTGGAAATTCAGTTGGTCACCCACAACAATGTTGCAAAATCATGTATGTCATGAAGTTGAAGATTTGAAGGATGCTGTGGGCGTGTTTAGGTGCTGCTATTCCATGGATTGGCCAGATTCAGAAGATGCAAACGACTTGGACCTATCACTTTGGACACAAGGGACAGTATCTGCCTCTCCAGCACATATATATTGCTGGCTGTTCCCCTGAGAGCCCACTTGCCTGCACTACATGCTCCAAGACGACATCTGCCACTGCACTGCTGCTGTCTCTGCCCCTCTGGACCCTGCAATGGCACGTACTGTGGAGAGAGCCCCAGCCTTCAGCCTTGAAGAGAACCAGGCCCTGCTGGACAGCCTACTTCCACAGTACAGCAAGCTGTATGGGACACCAGGGGAGCAGGTGAGTGTCCTGTGCACTGCCTTTCTGAATGTGCATTTTGTCAGACTAGCAAGGCTGAGAGTCTGCACGCCACTGGCTAGCAGGCTCACTGAGTAGTTGTCACCCCCCATAGTGTGTAGTGACTTGCACTGGACAGGTATGGTGCAGTGACAGTGCTTCTGAACAGGGTTTTACTCCCCATGCAATGATACCATGTAGTGACTTCTGGAAAACTGTCCATGGGCAGCCGTGCACTGCCTGTGTACACCATGTGCCCCTGTGATTGCGACATGTATATGAAACTGTGTCATGCACGGATATGTTGCATGTGTAGTAATGGCCTTATCACTTTGTCATCCTGACAGGCTTCTGCCCATCGGAAGCAGGAGATATGGAAGGACATCGTCCGGGCTGTCCGGTCCGTGAGGGTCTACAAGCGCCGGATCCGCAACTGCCAAAAGAGGTGGCAGGACCTTCGGGGCTGGACCCGGAGGATTGCACGGGTCCAGCTGAAGCTGTCGCCTCCTCGCAGGAGGGGCGGAACATGGACCCTGACCCCCACATGCTCAGGATCCTGGCGGTGGTCTTTCCAGACCTGGATGGGCAGCTGAAGGCCAGAGAGCAGCAAGGAGGGGGTGAGTCAAAGACTGCACTGTGAACTCTGTCTAACATGCTATGTGCCCTCCTCTGGCCTGGTTAAACTGCCACAGTACAGCAGTCATGTTGTCCAGGAGCCATGTCCCTCTATTGTGCACTGCCCACTCCTCATCTGATACCCAGGTGTGGCCCTTACATGCAGGGGATTCTGTCACTTAGGACTGTGTCCTTGCAGTTTGCTTGACTCAAGGTGGGAGACAGCATCTGTTTCTCTGACTCTGTGGTGGGCATCATGGGTGGGTCCATTGCTTACACAATGCCTGTATTCTGACATGTATTCAGCGTGTTACTTTGATCTGTGGTCCAATTGCTGAGCTGATCCACCACATGTGGCTGGGGTATCTGGCACACACCCATGCTGCGGGTGGGAACAATGTTTGGGCCCCAGGAGTATGTATATGACGTGTGTCACACATACTTAGCCAGCTGCCTACAGTCCAGGGCTCATCCCTCATTCATGTGGGGCTGGACAGTCATGCCTACTCCAGGCCATACAATACACTCTGTACTCCCACTCCCGTGTATCAGCTGACACATTGTGCGCAGTGATTTGACCCCTCAGGTGTCTGCCTCTGTGTCAGTGTGCTGTGGATTAGTCGCCAGGACTGCTGTGGAGTTTCTTGGTAGGGGCTCAGCATGCCACTGGAGATGTGACCATAGGAGACGATACTTGTGTGACACATAGGTGTCTGATCAGCTGCCCATGCAGACTGGGGCATGTGAATGTGAAGTTCAGGCAGCTGTTCCCCATGCACAGCAGAGTGTGAGGGGCTCAGGTTCAGAGGGTAGTGTCACAGGTCTACCATATGTCCAATAGGTATGACCTGGACAGATGAGGGTTAAGAGGATGTGTTGTGGGGGGATGTACATGTGCACTTGTGCAGCTCCAGGACTTGCATTCCCCATGACCTACTATTGTGACACAGTGCAGAGTGTTGTTGCCTGGCTGCAAAGTCATACATCACTGAGACAGTGATGTATGACTTTGCAGTCATGCCTCCGCCATGGCATGTGTCTACTGATTGGTGAGCCTGCAGGGGAGTGACATGTGCTACATGCACACCATAGTGGCGCTGGCTATCAGGACATGGGTGCATCATGGTGTCTGTCGCTGGTATGCATCACATGCATTTCCTATTTGACTCTGGGCATCCCTTTCATCCGGAAACCTGTACTGACTCAGTGGCAAGAGCTGTGATGTGTGCATGTCCACATGCCACACCGTGTCCTCTGCACTGTCCAACTACTGTGTACTTGGTGCATGTGTCAACACTGGGGTGTTGCAATCCAACAGACACCAGACAGATGGGTGCAAGGCCATGTGGGATGTGAGTGCCATGCTTGGCATCAGACTGACAATTGGCTTCTCCTGTTCAGTTAGGGCACTTTTAGCAATGTACAACTAATGATGCCAGGGCTTGCTCTGTGATGTGCTGTGCTCACAGTGGTGTGTGCGTTATGTGCAGGTGACTGATGTCTGTCTGTTTCCCCATTGTTTGCAGAAACATCCACGGCCACGGAAGGGGACAGCTCCACGGACCAGGAGGAGCCAGAGAGCCAGACTGGGTCAGCAGCCGAGGAGTGGTCGGAGGGACCCAGTGGCACGGAGGGCGAGGGAGCCACACCGAGGAGTCCTCAGCAGCATCCACCTCAGCTGAGGACCAGAGCAACTCGGAGGATGACTCCCTTGTGGAGGCGGGTGTCAGCAGCCACCACACCCCAGCTAGTGTTGCTGTCCCCGCCACCACCAGCACCACCACCGCCCTCCCATCGGCTCCCATTCCCCAGGTCCGTGGAGGCTCCCATGTCCGGGAGCGTGTCTCCTTTGGGCCAGGCACCGCAGCCCCTGCCCCTGTGTCCCCTGCTGCCCTGAGTGAGGAGTCTGTGTACCTCCTTCGCCAGCTCCATGTAGGGCAGACAGCCATGCTGAGTGTCCTCCATGCGCACACCGCGCTGTTGACTCAGCTGGTGTCGTTCATGGAGGGCATCTCATCGGGCATGTCTGACCTACAGAGGGGCAATAGGTCCATGGACTCCTCCCTGACGGCAGCAGTGTCCCTCCTCAAACGGTCCCTCACCCCTCCTGCCTCTGCTCCATCCACACTCCCCAGCACCTTACCCATCCCAAGCACACACACACTGGCACAGGCACACACCAGCACACACACATCCAGCACACTGACACACACGCCAATGACAAAACGCACACGCACGCACATTCAGGGGACTGAAGCCAGACTCACAGGGGATGGGGCCCTGGAACACACACACGCATCCACATGCAGTGCGCAGTCCTCAGTTCCCTCTCCCTCCAAAGCACCCTCCCTTGCCTCACCTGCAACCCCAAAGTCACAGCAGCTCTTCCTCTGTGACCTCGGCCTCTTCCCCACCGATGAAGCTGCTCCAGCATCCCGGGGGAAGAGGAAGCCCACCCACACGGAGCAGAGTGCCCCTCGCCCCCGGACACCCTCCCCCAGGCGCAGACGGACTGAGGCCCCCACCCGCAAGTCCCCCGGAGTCCTAAGAGCAAGACCCCGCCACCGCTCTGCAGCTCAGGCACAAGGTCTCCGTCCTCCATCCCTCAGGCCCCCACTGCACAGGTGCCCCCACCACACCCTGCCCCAGGTTCCCCCACCCACAGATATACCATCCCCAAGAGGATCAGGCCTTCTCCCCTGCCACTTGCTCTCCCAGCACCACACCCCCGCTGCGATTGTCTGTGCCACTGATGTGGTGAGGGTGTCCTCCCCTCTGTCCAACCCACCTTGCCTGTTCCCCATTCTCCTCCCCTGGAGGTAGGCACTGCAGTGGAGTCCACTACCGCCCTGTCTGACTTGGGCACTGCAGTGGCGGACCTGTCCACTCCATCTGCAGGGTCCACTGCAGTTGTGCCGGCACCCACGACATCTGAGTCATGCCCCCAGTTGTGCCGGCACACACCATGTCAGACACCTCCACTGCAGTTGTCAGTGGCTCTCCAGCACCCACCACCCCTTCCCTGACTCCCCCTGGTGAGCCCTGATCCTGTCCCTGCGGTGCCTGGCCTGCCCCCCGGTTGCCCCTCCTAGTGGATTGTCCCTGGTTTTGTGCAGGCATGCGTAGGGTGACATCTGCCAGTGTCACCCTGTTTGAACTTTGACAATGGACTGGCCATTGGCCTTTGCTCTATTTTTTCTGGACGTCGTTTTCATTCAACACATATGCTGAATAAAGCAACTTTCTTTTCTCTAGTGCTCATGCTTCAGATGTACATGTTGTTGGTGCTGCTAACCATGCCCTTGCTGCAGTGATGGTGATATCTGGTCTCATGATTATGAAGTGTTACTGTGCAGGAACCCATGTGGTCCAGGGGAATGTGTCCTATCATGGGGTGTATCCATGTCATCCATAGCAGCATCTGAGGGTGTCATGTGTTCAGTATTTGGCAATGGGATTTCCTACTTACATTAGCAATTTCATATCTGTGGCTTCCACCCCTGCACATCTGTTGTGCCTGCCATCGTTGCATTTGTCTACTTCCCTGACCGTGTTGCCATCTCCACTGGACATGCAGGTTTGGGCATCAATGGGGAAGGACTCATCCGTGTAGTCAGTGCAACATTGCTATACAAGTGTGTTGGATCTGTGCTGATGATTCCGTTGGCACATCCATGACCAGGCTGATGTGATGGGAGCCCTCATTTGGTGCTAATTGTTGATTGTGTGACCAAGTGCTCAGCTGACATGATGGGGCCCTACTGAGGCAACATATGGCACAGCTTTCCTCACACAGGAGTGGAGTCCCCTCACGGCAGTGTGTACACGTGTGACATTGCCTGCGGCCAAGGTGTGTGTTGTATGTGCATGTCTGTGTGTTCACTTCCATTTATCTGCGCATGCTGTGATCCCTAGTGTTGTACCTGTTTGTGATGCTTGCTGACTTGAGCTATGTTCCCCCAAAGTCTTCTCCCTGTGTTCTCTGTGATGTGGGTGCATGGCACATTACTGGTCATCAGGGTATCACCCATAGGTGTGTTTGCTGTCAGGGCTGAGTTTGTGTGCAGATGGGTCACAGTCAGGTTTCCCCTTGGCACTTGTTGTTTGCCCCTGTCATGTGATTTTCAGTTCGTGTTATCTTTCAGTGATTGTGACACGTTGTGTGTGTGACTGCTGGCACTCCTCAGGGTCCGGGCTGCAATGTTGGTTGTTGTCTATGTGTGTTCTTTGTGGGTGACCTTGGCTTCTTCATTGGTGTGTGACTGTGGCTGGGATCCCATTGGTTGGTGTGGTATCGCCGTCATGTCCATGTACAGCGTAGTGTGCAGTGTGTCAGACATTCAGGAGTCTTGTTGAGTGGCCATGTGTGATGTGTTTCTGCACCTTGGTTCCCACCCACCACCCTGGAATAGTCATGGGTGCATGTGCAATGTCACCAGTGCATGTGTACTTCACTGCTGCACATTGTTGGAGGTCGAGGGGTGTGGTCTTGAGTGTGTGCAGATGGGAGTCGTTGCCCAGCTAGTCCCCTGCCTCCATGTTGGCCTTGGCTTACTGGCCATGCTGATTGATTTGTGCTTGTGTAGGTGTGATGGTAGTTTGTTGCTCAGGACACCTGACTGTGGTTCACAGTGTGAACGACATTTAGCTTTGTCATCACAGTGGGATTTTTATTCAGCCCAGGGTCACCACATTGTGGGGGCCCTGGGGGTGGTGCTGTGGTGTGTCTGTGTCTTGCTGTGTCAGTTGTTGTTCCTACGTGCCTGTGTGACATGTGTGTTTTGTGCTCCCTCTCATCTGACAATGCCTGCTTGCCCACATAGGGGATTTGGATCCATGAGTTACCTTAGTGTGGCAGTGTATGCACATCTGTATGATTGGTATTCAGCTCTCCTCATGTGTTGTGTGGTTGCCTGGGGACACTGGCACCCCCACCCCTCACCTGCTGTGTATGATGACAGTGTTGGTCTGCCTGTTTGTGTTTGTGCATCTGCACCACTGCATTGGCATATCTTGGGTGTGCCATTGGCTGTATGTTGTTTGGTGTGTTTCCCCTGCTGTCCCTGGGACTCCTAGGTCATCGGTCAGCACAGTGATCATGGTTTGTGTGTCCCATTGCTGCCATGGTATGGTATCTGTTCACCTCACATCTGCTGTCTCCACAGGATATCTGCATTTGTGTGCCCATTGGTGCAAATATGTGGTTCTGCATTCTGATGGTCACTTCTGTCATTGTGTCATTGATGAATGTTGACGGTGTCAGCCCCCATGGGTGTTGTTTGTCTGGCCAAAGGAATGTCTCATTTGCACTGCAGTATTTGGCTCACCCAATTTATGTTGCAATGGGACACATACACTACTTTGCCACAGATGAGTTTTTGGTTCTGTGACCAGGAATGATCCATGCAGTTTGGCAGTTGCAGCTCTTTCTTTGTCAACACTTACCTTTTGGTCACTGTGATGATGGGGGTGTAGACCCCATTGCCACAATGGTCAAAATGTGCTTCAGCTATGGACCCCACACTTGCCTTTTGGTCACTGTGATGATGGGGGTTTAGACCCCATTGCCACAATGGTCAAAATGTGCTTCAGCTGTGGACCCCACACTTGCCTTTTGGTCACTGTGATGATGGGGTTTAGACCCCATTGCCACAATGGTCAAAATGTGCTTCGGCTATGGACCCCACACTTACCTTTTGGTCACTGTGATGATGGGGGTTTAGACCCCATTGCCACAATGGTCAAAATGTGCTTCGGCTATGGACCCCACACTTACCTTTTGGTCACTGTGATGATGGGGGTTTAGGCCCCATTGCCACAATGGTCATAGGCTGCTTGCATTGTGGGTGCCACACACATATATGTGTGGCACATGTGCTAGGGGGTCACATTGTATGTTCAAAGTCATGTTCGGTGTTGTAGGCATTTGACACAGCCTACACACGCTTGTCATGGTGGTGGGGGGATGTCTTTATCTTGCATTCCCTAGGTTGTGGTGTGCTTGTTGTGTCATGCATTGTCCATCCTATGAGTGGGGGTGGTAGTAGTGGTAGGCATCAAGCCCCCTGGCTAAGGGTGGTAGTAGTGGTAGGCATCAAGCCCCCCTGGCTAAGGGTGGTAGTAGTGGTAGGCATCAAGCCCCCTGGCTAAGGGTGGTAGTAGTGGTAGGCATCCTGCCCCCCTGGCTAAGGGTGGTAGTAGTGGTAGGCATCCTGCCCCCCTGGCTAAGGGTGGTAGTAGTGGTAGGCATCCAGCCCCCCTGGCTAAGGGTGGTAGTAGTGGTGGGCATCAAGCCCCCCTGGCTAAGGGTGGTAGTAGTGGTAGGCATCCTGCCCCCCTGGCTAAGGGTGGTAGTAGTGGTAGGCATCCTGCCCCCTGGCTAAGGGTGGTAGTAGTGGTAGGCATCAAGCCCCCCTGGCTAAGGGTGGTAGTAGTGGTAGGCATCCAGCCCCCCTGGGTGAGGGTGGTAGTAGTGGTAGGCATCCAGCCCCCTGGGTGAGGGTGGTAGTGGTGGTAGGCATCCAGCCCCCTGGGTAGGGGTGGTGGTGCGCATTCAGGCCCCTGTGTGCATATGTGGCATTGGTGATGGCCATCCCGCCCCTATGGTGCTGCTGTTGCTGGTGTAAGTATATTCAGCATCCCCGTGTGTGTGTGTGATGTGTCGTGTACGTGTTGTATGTGTTTTGTGGTTGGTGTCTGGCTTACCTTCTGCGCCGTACGCGTCCGTGCCTGTTCCGGTAGTAGATGTAGAATATTGGTATGATCGGGACGAAGGGATTCATGGTTGGTTCGCGTCGTTCGTCCTTCTCGTTGCTTCGCGTCGTCCTCGTCACTTCGCCTCGTCCTCGTCGGTGCCGTGTTCGTCTCGTAGCCGTGGATCGTGTTGTGGCGCGAATCGGAGCTTATGTGCGCCTCTCCCGGATGCTTTGACGTGCCGTGCGTAGCGACGGGTTCGGCGCGTACGGGAAGCGCATCGTACTTGTCCGGCCGGACGGGGCTGCATTTTTCCTTCCGTGCGACTCGATTCGGCGTTTCCGGATTCGCCTCGGTCGGAGAACAGGACCTGGTTTGGGTGAGTACGGCTCGGCCGGATTTTTTGCTGTTGTGCGCATCGTACTTGCTCGTTCGGTGTACTGTACGGATCGGTCGGGAAACAGGCTTTCGCATGGCTTTTTCCCGACCGAATGGTGTTGGGTACGCCTCCGACCGAGATCGGAATCGGCCCCTTAATGTTTACTCAAAAAATTTAGAAAACTTGAACAACTTTTCCTTTGAAAAAACAGGAAAAAAATATGGAAAAAAAAATATTCCTCCAAAAGAAAAAACTATTGTCTGAGGGGGCATTTATGCTCTTGTGTGAGCTTCTAATGCAGAGCTCTGCTGGTCTCAGTTAAAAAAACAAAACTGCTTACACAAGCAGCAAAAAAGAGCTTTCTTTAAATATGCAGGGTTATTATCCACTTGACTGGAAAGTACCTGAGTAGGTACAGTGTTCTCAGGTGCAAAAGATGTTGATGCTCCAGAGGACCTCTCCATTTCTGTGAAATGATCCAACTCTGCATGAGCAAGCCTCTGTGGCTGCATTGATCTTAAATGCCTCCACATTCCAGTAGTGCTCATGCTATACTGTTTCTTTGTTTCTCTACTAAATTCATTGTTACAAAGTTTGCAGGTTACAAACTTAGCAGACAATTGCTTCCCTCCTGCTGTCATTTAAAGAAATTGCTAAACAAGAGATAATTTGGCAGGTTGAGGTGGTGGAAATCCCCCTGTCTGCTCATCTGAGTTAGAAGAAGACATTATATTGCCTGAAGAAATAGATTACAAAAAGGAAACACGACAAGTTAGGAAGGTCTGCCAACACCAAAATCCAAAACCAAAAGGAGGCAAAAAGGATGGATTCTACCTTTTGCAAGTAATCACATTGATATGAACCAATCATAGTTTGTTCCATGGCGTGTATCTTTCCAGTCGTGGACCTCTTGCGAGTAGCTTGTGAGTGTCTCACGGGATCATAAAAAAACATTATTGTATGTGTTTAAAGAGATGTACATAACACATTTTTGTTAGTTTGACAAAATCTCTCATGTTATACTTCATTGAAAATTACAATTAAACACTATTATTATTAAAACTTTCAAATATATGATTTTGCGAGCAGTCCGCAATAGTCAAACAGGAAGTACAGCCCCCTCTGACTCCATGCAGGGGATTGTGTGCTTGACTCTCGCCACTTGCTCACAAGAGTACCTTATTAATTAAAATAATAACATAAACATAATGTACAACTTTAAATTACAATTTTATTATACATTAGTATTAAATACTTAATAAACACTAGAAAGACAAATGTAAGCAATATAAAACATATTTTATGACTGTACAATCTAGAGAGAGTAATGACGCACCCAAACAAATACACTTAAAAGGTTAATACTAATGGTATGCATTAATAAAATAAGTAATCCCATCGTTTTCTGATTTACAAGCACCTCTTTGATACAGAAACACCTACACAGCCCTTAAACAATCTTCTATTAATTATTGAACTTTGTGAGAAGATGTCTTAATGTGACAGTCAGAAGAACTGAGAACATAGACAACCTACAGTAAAATATTGTGTTTTCTCTCTCTATTACACTCAGACATTATTTGTTAAAGAGGTTTCACCAAACAGTGCACTCTCTTCCGTTATGATACAATAGAAAACCATTTCCTTTGGAAATGAAGTGTGGGGATTCATCCCTTAGTCATTATACCATATATAAATGGAAAATGAAAAATTTATTTATTTGAAAACAAAATAGAAAATCACAGGAAAAACCAAAGGTTAAAGTAACGTTATAGTTAGGTGAATATGTCAGTCACAACATTAACGTTTGGAACTCAAAAAACCACAGAAATTCATCAATTATAGTTAGCAAAGCTATAACGTGTGCCCCTGCTTATTGCCTCACATGTTATAGCACTCATGACATGTTCTATGAAATCATTTATAACATCACTGATGGCATCTCAAATGACATCATTGATGACATCACTGCTGACATCATCCAAGCTTCTTTTGTACAAATTGCTCTATAAACGGGTATACCATTAGAGCTTTGAAAGTAAGTGCAAAATAGCTCAGAATAACATAAAGCATCCTTGCTGCTATCATACATACAACTGCCATAGGTAAAGCAAGCTTGTGTTGACCCTAAACTATAGACTTCATGGGTAGTTGAGTTCATGTTGACTATGAACCACATATAAAAGGTTTATAGTGCACACAGTGTTCAATCTGTATACAGCTGTTCAGGGAATACCATGTTCCTCCAGATACACAAGCCCTGTTATATAACTAATGCACTACTATGGACAGTCTTTACATGTATCAAACCCCTGACAGTCACTGAGCCTTTATTGAGAATTGGAGTGGATATGACTAGAAAAGTGAGCAGTGTTAACACTGTTTACTCTATGGGGAGAATTTACTCTGTGCCACACTGCAGACAGTGAAGCTCTCATGAGAAAGACACCATAAAGTATTAAAAATTAGCAACTAGGAACACTGTACACTCTATGCAAAACTTGTCCAAAGAGCAACTATTAACTTAAAGTAACCAAGGTCTGAAGGGGCTAAAGATCATACTACCTACAGCCTTCCCACTGGGGTGAAAACTTTACACATAGCCCATCTGCTGAAGCAAAAGAAGTACATGTACATAGGTTAATACCTGGTGCACAGAGTCTTCTATGTTACATAGAAATTGTCATACTGAAACGATTCTGTCTAATAACATATATTAGTATGTGTGTGAATATATATATATATATATATACATATATATATATATATATATAACATATATATATATATATACACACCAGGGAGACCAATAGTCAGCTCTATCGGCTCCTTACTACACAACAGTTCAAGATATCTGGATTTATTTCTGCAGGAGTACGTAGTCAATCTACCCTCATATCTAAAGGACAGCACAGATTTCTTGAGAAGATTGGAACAAATTCCTTGGAAACAAGACTATTTGATGGTGACACTGGATGTGGTCTCCTTGTATACATCCATAAAAAAGGTATCTTGGCATGCGAGCATGTTTTGAGAGACCGCCCCCTGGAATGGTATGACCACACACAAATGTTATTGGAAATGCTGACTTTTTGCCTCACTCATAACACTTTCATCTTTGATGGCAAGTACTACCTGCAGGAACAGGGCACGGCCATGGGCACCTCCTTCACCCCACCTATGCAAATCTCTTCATGGGGTGGTGGGAGAAGGAGGTGGCCTGGGCCAAAGAGAATGACACCTACACTGAAAAGATCACCATGTGGACTCGATTCATAGACGATTTATTCATTTTATGGGAGGGCAGTGAGAATGAATTTGAAGCCTACCTACAAGTCTTGAATCTTAATGAATTGAACTTACAATTTACAAGTACTCAGAGTCGCACAAAATGTGAATTTTTAGATGTGGCCCTGGAAGTGAGAAATGAGACACTTACAACAAGGATACACAGAAAAGCAACAGCCATGAACTCTTTATTGCACGCTAATAGTGGACACCCACATGCCCTGAAATGGAGCATTCCTTACAGCCAGATGCTTTGGGCGAAGCGGGTATGCTCAACAACGGAGTTACTTGACAGTGAAATAAACAACATGGTCCTGCGTTTCTGGAAGAGGGGATATTCTATCAATGTCTTGAACGATGCCAAAAGGAGAGTCAATGAAAAATCATGGAATGAACTACTGTTACTGTGCAATGATAAATCAATGGAACAGAAAAGTATGCCAAAGAGAGTGTTTTTGGAATATAATGCCGCCCAAAAGGACATTAAGAAGATTCTGCAAAAGAACTGGCATGTCTTAAAGAAAGATGAACATCTAGTGGACATTGTGGATACAGGCCCGCAGATTACATCCAAAAAAGTCAAATCTTTGGGGGACATCCTGATATCTAGCTACTACTATCCGAGGAATGAATCTAGAAATTGGTTATCACTAAATACGAAAGGTTTTGTAAAATGTAACTCATGCAAGGCATGTAAATATAGAATAAATTGTAAGAAATACCGAACTTTTGAGGGACGAGAAGTACAAATTGATGAACGCATTACCTGTAATACGGATCATGTGATCTATGCCCTCAGGTGTGGTTGTAACAAGCTATATGTGGGTAGCACCATTAACGAGTTGAAACTCAGAATATTACAACACATACGAACCATAAAAAATGGAGACAAAACCTACCCCATGGCTTGTCACTTTGAACAATTCCACAACCGATCTTTATCCACATTTGGTTATTTTGGTATCAAGTATGTCAGGGCACACCCAAGAGGAGGAGATCGAGTGAGAGAATTAAGGAAACAAGAATCTCGTTTGATCACGTCAATAGGAACTGAGATACCTTGGGGACATAATGCTGATGCTGAACTATATGTACACCTTTGATTTTGAAATTACATTGGACACCATTGCTTTGTTTTAGGAACTTTTAAGGAAAACTTACTCTGAATTTTGAGATGTTTGACTTCCTGGTTTCTGGGGCAGAGGTGAAATGTACCTAATAGGATATGGGAGCACCACAATGTTGGTGCTCTCATACTGATGGGCACTTCCGAAGCACGAGACACTTTATATTTGCATGGAATGTCATTATGTATTTCTGGATACTAGTAGAAATGTATAGAATGCCATTTATAATGCTTAATGAATGCATTCATAGTTTACAGGTAATGCTCCTAGAATTAATTGATAGTTGGAATATATGGAGACTCTTGGTTGGAAACCTCCAGGGAGTATGGCGGTCCATAGATTAAATTGCACTTTATAATTGCGTAGTTTGCACTAGGTGAAACATATCCATCTCACTCAGTGAGAATAACCAAGATTATGGGATCAAATCTAGAGAAGATAAATACTATGCACTTTATTAATGTGATGCACTTTAACTATGTCTTTATCATCTTAATTGGACTTTAGGAAAGCACCCATGCACTTTATAAACAGAACTAATGTGCAGGGAGGATAGTGGCCCATAGATCGAATTGCACTTTACAATTGCGTAGTTTGCACCAGGTGAAACATACCTGTTTCACACAGTAAGAATAACATATATCATGGGATAAAATCCAGGGAAAGGAACACCATGCATTTTATGAACGTGATGCATTTTAACTATGTCTTTATAATCTTAATTGGATTGTAGGAATGCACCTATGCACTTTATTTGTGAGACTGGATCTTGTCTGCTGTATGATTAATAACAGAAATAATGTGCAATAGATATTAGAATCATGGAAAGAGAGTGATTAAATGATAAACTGTACAATACATCAGTGCACCATCTGAGCACAGATCAATTGGACTGTCTATTTGATTTGCAGTGCAAAGATAAATAGAAAAAGTATTTTGACCAGAATTATTATTATTTTTGACCTAGAGAGAATTAAGAGTGCCTTAGAAAAAGGCCTTGTAATTATTCCTAAAGTGATCCTTATTATCCTTTACTCTCACCTTAACTTTCTAACTACTTTGTCTCCTGAAAATTGTTAGTTTTGTTTTTTGAATCCTCGTCTGGAGGAATGTGCAATTACATTGACCTATAAAGGATGTTCTGTGCCATTTAATTGTTTTGAGGTTAGCGTTTCAGTGTTCATATGGGTCATTGAAATAGAAAAAGTGTTAATGTTTAAATGAGTTGTTTACCGCGTTAACCAGGAGACCCAGTTGAAGGCGGTTGCCGAAACGCGTCGGTCGTGGTCAGTCGTTGCAATCGTTGTAGACCACACCATTCTGATATGCATGTTTGCTGAAAACTAATAAAAGACATTTTTGTCCAAAGCCCTGGAAAGTCCTGGATGGTTTTTCTTCGTCTGTGCCGCTGCATAGTGGGCTGGGTTGATTAAGCCACTGTGGAGTGAATATATATATATATATATATATATATATATATATATATATATATATATATATATATATATATATTCACCCAAAGTTGCGCTGGTAACTGAGCCACATGCACTTCAGGGGGTCAGTGTTACGGGACCGGGGCCCCCGTTAATATTCCAACACCACCCAACTTGCCTTACAAGTAGGAACACTGACACCAGGCTGAAGGCTTAAGGAAAATGCTTTTATTCCGTGTTGAAAGCTGGCAGGTAAAAAATAAACCCAACGCGTTTCTCCTCCCAAAGAGGATTGATCACGGGTACAGTCTCTGCTTTCACCTCGCCTCACGCTTTACCGGTCGGTTTGGTTTCTCCCAGAGTGCACTTTTAAACAGGTGTGTCCATTTTATTGTCCACGAAGAGAAACAGCCTGTTGCAACTTTATTAGTTCCTTTTATAGCAAACATGCTGCCTTTTGTCTTTAAGTGGGGCCCGTTTAAAATGCAAAGTTCGTTTTTTCAACCTGTCTTGTTAACCTTATAACTTTCTCACGCTGCACAATCCTTCCTTCAGTCAGCAAGTGGAAAATCCTTCTTGCGAGCATGGGGCGCAAGAAGGATTTGCAACAGGCTGTTTCTCTTCGTGGACAATAAAATGGACACACCTGTTTAAAAGGAGGGAAGGATTTGTGATTGATGGAAAACGGTCTGGCTCGACCGTAGGATACCGCACCGGGAGTGAGCGCTGGCAAATCCGACGAAGTGAGCCACGTTTTGGAAATATATATATATATATATATACATATATATATATATGCACAAAAATTCCTCCACTTTACCGGGGGCCTCCAACTCTGCAGGGCGGGCTCTCAGACAGGAATGGAGATCCTGTTGATTAAGAACACGAAAAAAGGAAGAGCCCACAGCTTCGATATCCTTTCAAGCTGACATCTTTATTGTGTCTGAATACGTGGCAGCATGAACAACTCCTTAAGACCTTACGCGTTTCGAGCGCGAGAGCGCCTTGTTCACAGGTGAGTTGAATTAATGTCCCAGTGGTCATGTGGCCCTTCTTCCGACCACAGTTCCCAGAATGCATCAATATGCAAATTTACAGCATGGCTCGACATCGTATTATGTTCAGCATTAGTAGCTTTGAATTCTTGTCTGAGTCCGTTATTTTGCTTGTCTTTCTCGATGCAGGTAGGGTAAAAATATAAAAGCACAGTGCACTTTGCTGCCACGTAAAAGTACCTGCTTGGAACGGAGGCACGAAGACTGCCAGAAAGAGGCCATCATATATATATATATATATATATGACAAAAAAGAGTTACCCTCGGATCAACGTGCTGGTGGGGGCGCTGCTGGTGATCACCGTGAGCTTTGCAAGGCACTTGAAACCTACCTACCTGAGAGTGCCGGCCACGAGGGTAACTCTTTTTTGTCAAAAATATGTGGCTGACCCGGCCACGGCATGGCACCGCTGCAATATCCTTGCGGATCCGCCCCTGTTTTCCACTTGGCAGGATTGCAGTACGGGTGGTCTGGAGACTGCCTTGTTTGCAGCTGATTGGTGATTGCAGGCTCCTATTTTTAATAAGAACTTTGCTTTAAGGTGCATTATCGGCATGCGTCCCACTTGGGATTTTACTTTTTGAACTACCTGTCCCATGATGCAGTAGGGCTCAATGGAGCCAGACTTCCTGTCTTATTGAAATGAAATAAAAGAGGGTATTTTCAGGTAGACCAGAGTATGCCGGACTGTTCCCTGAAGGATCCATGATTAAGGGTTTTTACCCGAAACGCGTCGGATCAACGTGCTGGTGGGGGCGCTGCTGGTGATCACCGTAAGCTTTGCAAGGCACTTGAAACCTACCTACCTGAGAGTGCCGGCCACGAGGGTAACTCTTTTTTGTCATATATATATATATATATATATATATATATATATATATATATATATATATATATACACACACACATATATATCTGTATGTATATATATATATATATATATCTGTATGTATATATATATCTAAAACAGCGCGCTGTCGTCTCGGGCCCCCAACCCTGCAGGGCGGTCGTGACAAGCGGGAGACAGCATTTCCCGAAGTGGTAAAAGGCTTTGGCCATTTTACAGCTCGGCAGGGATAGCACTGTGCTGATCCTATGCTTAAAGACTTTGCTGTAAAAATGGCAAAAGACTTTGTCCCTTTCTATCTCGGCATGGATAGCACTGCGCTAATCCTATGATTAAAAACTTTGATAGAAAAATAGACATTTGAGGTGAGCAAATTTAGAGTGTCGCTGGTGTTGAGAGTGCTCTTACTGGAGCTGCTTTCCACCTAAACTTGAGAACTACCCAGAGTTCTCTGCTTCTGTATATATATATATATATATATATCAATCAAAACCACAAAGTTCGCCCATTGAGGAGAGCCACAAACAGGTAGGTAACATCTCGTTTAATGTAGAAGCTGCAGCCAAGTAAAAAGAAAACTTCACCAAAATGTATCAGCCTGACGCGTTTCATGCTCGAAAAGCATTTCTTCAGAGGCAGTTCAATTTATGAAGTGACGCACAAGGCAGTACTTGTATCTTCAAACCACCCGCCCCAGTGGGCGTCGGCTCGCGCTGAGCTTGATGGTCCCTGTAGTGCCTAATGATACTCAAGTAAGCTGCTGCACTTCGCAAAAATTCAAAAAAAATATAAAACCACAGTGGGTATGGAAAGAGTCTCTCTTACACTTTGCTTGCACTAAAAAACTCCCACAAAACGACCTCCTGTCCTTTCAGTGCTGGTAGCCGTTTGGTTCCAACTCGGTCCACATTCATGTGGCAGGGCTTCTCCCACGACCGGGACCAGCCGTCTCAACATCAAAACCACAAAGTTCGCCCATTGAGGAGAGCCACAAACAGGTAGGTAACATCTCGTTTAATGTAGAAGCTGCAGCCAAGTAAAAAGAAAAGAAAAGAAAAAAGAAAAGAAAACATATATATATGTGTCAAAAAGTCTTTTTTCGGCTGAATACCAGCCATAAAAGAGAGCATCATAAAAAACAAAACATTTCATCAGACAAATTCATAGTAGAGTAAAATACCAGCAAATAATCATAAATCCATGATAATGATGATTGCAAATAATGCAAATTACATGTGAGATAATGTCATACTATCTTTCCACACAGAAATTCATGAATGGACATGCTGATCTGATCAATATAATCCAAATACAAAATGATAATTTTCCAACAATGTTCCGTTGCCGGACAGCCGTAGAGATATACTTATACACCATTAAACAAATGAATTCATTATTTAGCAGTTGAAGATGGTTTAACGCGGCCCGACACTTGCGAATGTTTAAAAATCGTAAAAGCGGTTTCAAAAAAGCACGTCTTGGTTCTATATAAAGATTACAAAAAAACATAAAATGCAGGGTACACTGGACTGACTTTGAATAGCATGGGCACAATTCCAAGTTGGCATCACAATGTGCGTCACGTGGGTATGACACCAGTAAATAGGAAGTACCCATCCTAAATCTTATCAAATAAAACATTTTGGTGTGACTAAAATAAAAGGAGAGATACGGCGCAATACCTGGTTTACAAATCAGTAATGAGTGTTCGACAACCCTTTTTACCCCTCTCCAGGTTATCTCTAGCTGAGTACAGGTGGGTTAAAATTTCTTTTTCAACCTGGCCCTTGGTATTTTGGCTATATTACTAGGGCTTTCGAGGCAATCTGGGAGTCCCAGTTTCTCAAGAAAATCACTAATATAAGAAATCCAAGGGATTTATATATTTGTATATATATATATATATTATGGCGGTCGCCAGTAGGTAGTTATAGTTAGGACCTAGTTTCCATAGGAAAAGCACTTTTTGTCTTGGCTATAACTTGGGCGTCGTTTGACCAATCTTCCTGAAATTTTCCCCAAAAAGTGTCAAGGTGGGTACTATTGCTATGGAAATGTTGGGGGTGATCCATGCAGTGGGGACCGAGAGTTTGGGGCACGAAATAAGGTTGCGTTTGTAATGTTAATCCCAATAGGAACCTTTAGCCACACCTACAGTTATCTGAACGGACTTACACCAAATTTGGCTGGGAGGTAAATGTCGGTTCAAGGAAGTGCCTTTTGCTTATTTGGTGTAAATCCGTTCAGTAGTTGTTGAAAAAAATAAGGGGTCAGAGGAGAGGTACTCTGACCCCATGTTTGAGAAATGGGGGTGTTAGTGACACAAGTTATGTGTCCAAAATGTATTTTTTTTATCACGCAATATATCCGCCCTGTGTACCGTCGCGGGGACATCGCAACTATCAATGTTGTTGCAAATTTTGGTGAAAATATTTTAAAAATCAGTGAATCATTAATACGCATTGTTATAGAGACATTGAGATTTTGATAAATGTTTTCATAGAGTTATTTACCTAGTAAGTTATCTACTGTGATGGTTAGAATTAATTATATAGTTATAATTTTTGGATGTGTTGGTGGTCATTGAAAGTCTGTTTTTGTTTTCCGTTTTTGCGACGTGTCAGCAGGGATCACGATTACCGACATCATCGCGGTCGCCGAAGTCACAGCGAAAATGGAAAATAGGTTTTAGAGATGGTAGTTCTAGAAAGACACTAGAAAAACATGAGTTTGAAGTGTACAGTAATAAACCCCTAGTGTGTAAAATACTGGAATATGTGTGCATATATGTGTTTTGACTTTATGGAAAAGGCGCATTAGTCACGATTAACAACGTCATTGCGACGTCCCTAATAACAGCTAAAATGGAAAATAGTCTGAAAGATGGTTTTTAAAGAAACTTAGTACAAAAATATGAGTTTAAACATGCTTTGAAAGAAGTATGTATATAGTAGTATGTGTAGTATTCTGGGGGAATCGCAATTACCGACGTCATCGCTATCTGCGGAGTCATGGCGAAAAGACAAAATAGGTTTTAGAGATAGTTATTATAGAAACTCTCCACAAAAACATGACTTTAGAGAATATTGTAAGAAATTCCTACTTTGTCAAATACTGTAGTATGTGAGGATATATGTGCTTTAGACTTTATGGAAAAGGTGCCAACGTTGCCATTAACGCGACATTGCGATGTCTTGAATAACCACATAGACGGAAAATAGGTCTGAAAGATGGCTTTTAAAGAAACTTAGTACAAAAATATGAGATTAAACATTATATACAGTAATATGTTTAGGGCAATGTTCAGAATGGATTTTTTTACATACTATTTTTGGATGTGTTGGTGGTCATTGAATGTCTGCTTTTGTTTTCCGTTTTCGTGACGTGTCCGGGGGATCCCAACGTCATCGTGAAGATCCCCAAAAACGAAAGAAAAAAACCTTTACAAAAAAACTTCACAATATTTCGGTTACTAGGGTGGCTCTGACAAGAGCTGTTGTGTTGGTTGTATATGACAGCTACACATAAGACCGGATGCAGAGTTTCAGGTTACTTAGAAACACCCTGTTGCCTTCATCTATAAAGTGCACTCCATCATTTCTATAAATTCCATGCATGTCAAAACGCAGATTGTTGTTATAGAAACAGCACATGCGATGGTCTCTGAGGAATGCAGAAACAGTTTTATTAACATGTTTCCTGGCTTCGTCAATCTGTGGACAGAATTGATTTGACCACTTTCATTTCTGTCTTAGGCATATATTTGAGTACACCAAGACAGTGTGAGGGAAAAGTGACATCAGTTCTGCAAAGGTTTCTTTCATTAGGATTTCCAGCCCTACCCCAGTCAATGTGCCTAGGTAATTGCCACCACATTGCACAATCATGAGATGAGGAGCTTGGGAATCCACAATGGATTTAAACAAAGCCAGCAACTGATGAAACTTTAACCCTCTCTGGCCAAACCAAGTAATCTGCACATTTGGCAAACCCAAGTCCCTGTCAATACCTCTCTTTTTTTCAGCCTCTTTAACCCAATAGATATAGCTGTGGCCCACAAGCCATACTCTAAGCATTATGAAGTGAAGGAGCAATAGTAGTCAGGAGAAGGCTGGAGCTAAATGAGGTAGTTTTCCAAAGGAAAAGCTGTTAAAATTGAGGTGTTTTTATATATTTCGTTGGATGGTGTCAGCATGAAAGTTAATAAAATTAGGTAGTGTGCTGGATGCCTCAGGAAGAAGTCTTATGATTGGCTGTTGTTTAAAAAAAGAAATGTAGTACAGACATTGATATGCTTTTGATTCTGTGGAGTAAACTACACCTGCTGTATCTCATTTGGATGTAGCATGTTCCTTCTAGAATGTGCTGTGTACTTGTGACCTACTGGTTCCACTGGGTTGTTAGGTTCACTGAGCTAAGAGTGTATAAGCATATATGACGTTTTAGAGAAAGTTCAAGGAAAAGATGAGCACTTGGAATACAATTTAATAAACCTATTGGCATGTCAGTGTGGAACTAATGAATATTGGTATCAGCATCTTGGTGAACTCGAGTGCATGTTGAGGAGCCTTAGAGCACCTACTTGGCTCCTGACACTGAGTGGTGCTGAATATCAACTACCCCTCCTGTTATCTCCAGTAAGTCCCACACAGCAGGATTGCTAAGAGGTCTTCAGAGACCATGTCCCCTTTCTCTACCACTCTGCAAACGCAGCTCGTGGCATACTACTGGTTCGGGCATGATGTCCACTTTACTCCTGAGGGACCTTGGGGCCAAGAAGCACTCCTGGTACCTCCTGTAAGTCCTACAAAGTGGGATTCCTGAGAACTGGTCGGAGGTCCAACCCCTTTCTCCACCACAGTGCATGCGCAGCTGCTAGTTAAAAAAACCTTAAGAATTCACTGAAAAAAACCAAGGGTTACAGGGATGTTGTAGTTAGGAAATAGAATTAAAATAACCTTAGAAATTCACTGAAAAGACCAAAGGTTACAGGGATGTTATAGTTAGGCTGACATTTCACTTGTGCAAAACCAGAGAAGTTCAGCAGTTATAGTTAGCTGAGCTAAATATAACTCACGCCCCTCTATGCACTGCTTATGACCTCACATATTACATCACTCATGATATGGTCATGTGACATCACTCATGACATCACTGATGACATCTCAAAATGAAGCGTGGTCTCCTGGGTGGGCAAGGTCCAGGGGGCATGTCCAAATATGTAGGAAGGGTGCACTGGGCACCAATCCTAGGATCCCTTAAATCCCTGGGGACCACACCTCCCTGAGGCATTTGTCATAATTTATAAGGGGGTTGCCCTTGCAGCAACCCCCGCGCTCTGGGGACTGCCACCTCCCTAGGGAAAATGTTTTATTAATGCAGTGCAGGCCTGTGTGGCAGCCCCGGGGACCGCCACCTCCCCAGGGCTAAATATAATATTAATGTGGGGGGGCTCTGCCCCTTCACAGCCCCAGGCACCGCCACCTCCATGGGGTAAATGGTAAAAATGAAAGTGGGGGGCTGCTTGTGGAGCCATAGATAGCCCTGGGGACCACCACCCACCAGGGCAGGCTCCAGCAATGTCGTGGGGTGCCCACCCCCAGGACACTGCAGTTTGCTATGGCTTGGCAGGAGCATTACTGTTCCCGCCAAGCCATAGCAAACTCTGCTCCATTTCTAGTAAGGGAGAGCAGAAAAATTGCTCTTGCTTACTAGTTGTGGAGCAGAATTGCTTTTGGACAGAGGGAGCTGCATTTTCAGCAGCACCCTCTGTCAAAAAGCAATGCCGGCTTCCGCAGGACGTGGGTAGCTGGCAGGCGCAGCGGGAGCCTTCAGGCTCCCCTCGTGGTCCCCAACTAAAATGACTGGGTGCCCTGGGTTTGACCGGGGCACGAGTATAGAGGCCAAGCCCCATGAAATGGAGTCCCCGGGGCCAAAATCAGCCCGGGAGGCCACCCCCATGTTTAAAAAAAAGTAAAATAAAAAAGTAAATAAAGGGCAGGCCCTGGGGGATGGGGTCTCCGGGGTCAAAATAGGCCCAGGGAAGGGGCGCTACATGTCCCCCCTTCCTTTAATAAAAAAATATATTTTCAAAAAAGAACAAGCCGGGCCCTGGGGATGGGAAGGGGGGGCCCCACGCCCCACGTATTGTAACAAATAAAAAGTTGTGGGACCGGCAAGTCGCCGGAGGCCCCACCCACTTTCTCCACCACTCTGCAAAAGTGCCTTCTGGCACACTGCTGGTTGGGGGATGAACCCTCCTTGGCTGCAGAGGGTCCTTGGGGGCCAACAAGCCCTCCTATTACTTCCAGTAAGTCCCACACAGCAGGATTCCTGAGAGCTAGTCAGAGGCCTTGCCCCCTTTCTCCACCACTCTGCAAACACGACTACTAGTTAAAAAAAACCTCAAAATTCACTTAAAAAACCAAAGGATTCAGGGACGTTATAGTTAGGAATTAGATTTTGAAAACCTTAGAAATTCACTTAAAAAAACAAAAGTTACTGGGTTGTTATAGTTAACAAAGAGAATTTAAAAAACCTTAGAAATTCACACAAAAAAACTAAGGTTACAGGGACGTTATAGTTAGGCTCAGATTTCACTCGTACAAAACCAGTGAAATTCAGCAGTTATAGTTACCCGAGTTATAACTTTAACTTACGTCCCCGCAATGCACTGCTTATGACCTCACATATTACATCACTCATCACATGGTCAGTGACATCACTGATGACATCACTGAAGACATCTCAAATGACATCACTGATGGCATCAAGTGGAGAGATGAGTAGAGGATGTGGCCTAATGGCTAGGGCGGTCGACCTCAAATCCGGGGAACCCAATTCGGCAAAGACGCTCAACGTCCTGTAATTCTGGGAAAATCACTTAATCTCCCTGTGCCTAACAAAAATGAATGTGTCCTTATGTAACGCAACTGGTGTTCATTTAAAGCGCTCTGAAACCTGATACCTTCGGGTCAAGTTTGCGCTATATAAAATTCAGTGTGAGTGTGTTTATGGGTGTATATACTAACCTACTACAAAAGTGAAGTTAGTATACTACTGAATGATGCTACTTCTAAGATATATTAAGTGAGTAGTTGTATGTATCCTTGTGTGTATGGGTGTGTAAGTGGCTTTATGGGTCTATAAGTGGGTGGGTGAGTGAGATGCTGTGTGAGAACATATTGGTGAGTGAGTGGGTGTCAGTGGCTATGTGGGTGATTGAGTGGCAGTGTGAGTGGTTCTATGGGTGGGTAAGTAGGTGTGTAGTGACTGTATGGGTGAGTGAGTGGGTGTTTCAGTGGGTGTTTGGTTAAGTGAGTCGGTGTGTGAGTGGCTGTATTAGAGAGTAAGTGTCTATGTTAATGGCTGTATGGGTGAGCAACCAGATGTGTGAGTTCTTGTAGGGATGTGTGAATGGGTATGTAAGTGGTTGTGTGAATGTGCGAATGAGTGTATGAGCTGCAGGGCCTTCGACCAACCCCACACCATGCACGGCCTTCAGCCATGCATGGTGGAGGTTGGCTGCCCTGGGGCCCAGCCTTAAACTAATGGGGCCCTCTCCCCAGGCCGATTTCAACCCCGGGGACCCCATTCGCTGGGGCCCAACTATTATCCAATGGGGGAGGGGGCCTATTTTGGCCCCAGGGACTCCATGCCCTATGGCCCGGCATAAACTTATAGGGGGATTCGTGCAGCCCCCTCCCTCGGCTTATTTCGGCCCTGGGAACCCCATCTCCCGGGTCCTGTCCATACTTCAATAGAGGAGGGGGGCTCATGACCCCCCTCCCCGGGCTGATTTCACCCCCAGGGACCCCATCCCCCAGGGCCAGGCCTTAATTTTATGGGGGAGAGGGGCCATGCTGCCTACCTCCCCAGGCCAATTACGGCCCCAGAGAACCCATCCCCCATGGCCCAGCCTTAAAATGCATTTATATTTAATAGGAAGGGTGGCTGCGTGGCTTCTTCCCCGGACCATTTTTGCACCCGGGAACCCCATCCCCTGGGGCCTGTCCATACTTCAATAGGGGAGAGGGGCCTCTAAACCCCCTAACTGGGCTGTTTTTGGCCATGGGGATCCCATTCCCCAGTGCCCGTCCTTTTTGCAATGGGGAGGGGGCTGTGCAGCTCCCTCCTGGGCTGATTTTGGCCCCGGGGACCCCATCCCCCCAGGTAAGGCTGTGGTTCTCTGCATGCCCCCAGGGTACCCAGTCTGCATTGAGACTGTGGGAGGAGCCTCAAGTCCCCGCTGTTCCTGCCGGCTCCCCATCTTCTGCGGGAGCCGGCATTGCTTTCATTCTCATGGAGCTGCTAAACATGCAGCTCCCTGTGAGTGAAAGCAATTCGTCTGTTTCCCTGCTCACTTGACAGCAGGCAGGGAAACAGGCAAATGCTCCACTTCCAGCTTGCTGAAAGCGGAGTGTTTGCAGTGGCTTGGCAGCAGCGGTTAAAGCTCCTGCCAAGCCACAGAAAACAGCTATGCCCTGGGGGGGGTGGGCACCCCGGGACTTAGCAGGAGCCGGCCCTGGGGGGTGGTGGCCATCTATGGCTCCAGGTGGGGAGCTGCGCGCCCCCCTCCATTGCAGTAAATAGCCACGGGGAGTTATTGTCCCCGGGCTGCGGGTGACACATGGCCCCCCTTAATGTGAACGAACTGCCCTGGGGATGTGGCAGTTCCCGGGGCTGCATGGTGTCCTGTGGGCCCCCGCATTAATTTGATTCTTAGCCCTGGGTAGGTGGCATTCTCCGGGGTGTGGATGGGCACAGCGGGCCCACCCACATACATATTATAAAGTGCCCTGGGAGGTGGCGACCCCTGGGGGCTGCAGGGGGTCACGTGGGCCCCCCTGCATTACTTAATAAACGTTTGCCCCAGGGAGGTGGTGGACCCTTCAGCAGGGGGGTGCCACGTGGGCAACCCTGCATACATACAAAGCAATGACCAGGGGAGGTGGCGGTCGCCAGGGCTTTCATAAGCCCTAGGAGGGGGCCTGATGAACTCCCCTCCTATTTCACTGCCAAGCCCTTGGGACCTAGCCCACCAGGGGGTTAATTATAAACAAGTGTGGGAGCATGCCCCCAGGGAACTGGGCCGGCCGGGGTTCTACAGTGTAAACAAGCAAATTCACAGTTCCACCTACGATTTCCCCTGCAAATTTCCAAAATAGAAAATAAATGTTTTTAATCCCCAGCTGGGTCCCTGTGGGACCTCACCACCACACCTAAGGGGTCAGGATATTCCTACCCTGTGCCCTTTAATCTATTTTTAACGTTTTTCGCGGGGTTGAGTCTCAAGATGGCTGCCAACACTTCCTGGTTAAAGTGTCAGCAGCCAATCAGATTACAGCACAGGGACTGACGGATCCGTGGAGTATCCACACCCCTAGATATACAAATTTGGATTTCGGTTAACATCTCTAAAACTACTAAATGGATTTACACCAAATCACAAAAAGGCCTCTTTCTGGACCAAGAGCTAGCTTTCTCTCAAATTTGGTGTAATTCCGTCCAGTAGTTCGGGATGTAGTCGTGGTCAAAATCCCTATGGGAATTAACACGAGGAAAAAACATTTTGGGACAACCCCTTTTTCTAAGCCCATGTTTGATGGATCACCTGTAGACTTTCCAGACAGCAGCTGAAGTGAGTGTCAACTGTTTTGGGAAACGTTTGTGAAGGTTCCTCAACCAGCACCAAAGGTATAGGCAAGTCAAAAAACGATTATCCTATACAAACCAGGTACACATTATAACTACCTACTGGCTGAAACGCGTAATGGCGGAGGTGCGGGAGTTCACCGAATAAACCAGTAATTGCACCAACTCTGGGTCTGCATTTCGTCTTTTATATTCGAATGGTGACGAACGTCTTTGGATATATATATATATATAGATATATATATAGATATATATATATATAGATATATATATATATATATATATATATTATCTACTGGCAGTCGCCAGTAGATAGTTATAGTTAGGACCTATTTTCCATAGGAAATCCACAACATTCTATTTGAAATAACGTTGGCGCCGGTTGACGAATCTTCGCGAGATTTTCCAACTTGTTGGGGCGCTCCGGTCCGCTCCTATCCTGAAAGTCTCGGGGTGATTCGTAAAGTGGGGGCCGAGAAAAAAGGGGGGTCCCAAAACGTGTTTTCCCCATTCAATTTTCCATAGGAACCTTTAGTCGCAGCTACAGCCCGAACTGCTGAGACGGAATTACACCAAATTTGGCAAAAGGTAGCCCTTGGTTCAGAGTCGTGCCTTTTGGTTAAATGGTGTAAATCCGTTCAGTAGTTCCTGAGAAATTTGAAAAAGAAAACACATATATATCTGGGCGGAGCCTAACCACACATGTCATCGTGAGATCTGATTAGCTGTCAGCACTTCATCCTGGAATTGCTGGCAGCCATCTTGGGACCAATATAAATGATAGTACCCCATTGAAATGCATTGTAGTGAATCGAAGATCTTGAGGGTTACCAAAAGGAGAACTATAAAGGGTGATAACAGACTTTAGTTACATTAGAATTCATTTGTTGATGGTACCATACTAATTTCAGGAATTGTGGTGTGTTCTAAGGTGATTTTACCCTGTGAAAAACCTTCTGCTGGGATATCATGAATCATGTTTGAGAGAAAACTATTTTCACATGCTTGTCCCATACAGTTTTGGAAGGTGCTCCAGAAGCTAAAATGAGAGCATATTTTCTGTAAATTCACATTATCTTTCTCAGTCATGTGAGAATGAAGTCTGACATTCTCAGTAAAACATGTACATCCAACAAGGGCAGAGACTGTCAGTTGATTCCTTTGTGTTCTACTGCAGCTTCCCAGAGGGTTCTAAAGAACAACTAGAGTGCTAACAGCCTTACTTATGACAAAAGTATGGCACACCTGAAGCCATCTTGATTGGAATAAACTGGTAACACTTAAAACATTTAATTTAAAAAGGAACAAAATGATGGGGTTCATTTTGTCATAGAAATTATGGTTAGTGCTGTAGAAAGAAAAATATGGACATGTTTCAAGTGTGATCTCAAATATCTTCCTGTTATATTTCAACAGGAGCAGCCTGTCAGTTGATGCCTTTGTGTTCTACTGCAGCTTCCCAGAGTGTTCTAAAGAACAACTAGAGCGCTAACAGTCTTACTTATGACAAAAGTATGGCACACCTGAAGCCATCTTGATTGGAATAAACTGGTAACACTTAAAACATTTAATTTAAAAAGGAACAAAATGAGGGGGTTCATTTTGCCATAGAAATTATGGTTAGTGCTGTAGAAAGAAAAATTAGGACATGTTTCAAGTGTGATCTCAAATATCTTCCTGTTATATTTCAACAGGAGCAGCCTGTCAGTTGATGCCTTTGTGTTCTACTGCAGCTTCCCACAATGTTCTAAAGAACAACTAGAGCGCTAACAGTCTTACTTATGACAAAATTATGGCACACCTGAAGCCATCTTGATTGGAATAAACTGGTAACTCTTAAAACATTTAATTTAAAAAGGAACAAAATGAGGGGTTCATTTTGTCATAGAAATTATGGTTAGTGCTATAGAAAGAAAAATTAGTGCTAAAACACTACCCCCAGCACGACACCCTACACTACCCAAACATAACTGCACTACCCTAAACCCTAAAACACTACCACCAGCACGACTCCCTACACTACCCAAACACCACTGCACTACCCTAAACCCTAAAACACTACCCCCAGCATGACTCCCTACACTACCCAAACACCACTGCACTACACTAAACCCTAAATATACCCCCAGCATGACCTCCCACACTATACAAACACCACTGCACTACCCTAAACCCTAAAACACTACCCCCAGCACGACCCCCTACACTACCCAAACACCACTGCACTACCCTAAACCCTAAAACACTAACCCCAGCATGACCCCCTACACTACCCAAACACCACTGCACTACCCTATACCCTAAAACACGACCCCTACACTACACAAACACGACTGCACTACCCTAAACCCTAAAACACTACCCACAGCATGACCCCCTTCACTACACAAACACCACTGCACTGCCCTAAACCCTAAAACACTACCCCAGGACTACCCCCTACACTACCCAAACACCACTGCACTAACATAAACCCTAAAACACTACCCCCAGCACAACCCCTTACACTACACAAACACCACTGCACTACCCTAAACCCTAAAACACTACCCCCAGCACGACTCCCTACACTACCCAAACACCACTGCACTACCCTTAACCCTAAATCTACCCCCAGCACGACCCCTACACTACCCAAACACCACTGCACTACCCTAAACCATAAAACACTACCCCCAGCATGTCCCTTCACTACACAAACACCACTGCACTACCCTAAACCCTAAAACACTACCACCAGCATGACCCCTATACTACTCAAACACCACTGCACTACCCTAAACCCTAAAACACTACCCCAGCATGACCCCCTACACTACCCATACACCACTGCACTACCCTAAACCCTAAAACACTACCACCAGCACGACCCCCTACACTACTGCACTACCCTAAACCCTAAAACACTACCCCCAGCACGACCCCTACACTACCCAAACACCACTGCACTACCCTAAACCCTAAAACACTACCCCCAGCACGACCCCTACACCACCCAAACACCACTGCACTACCCTAAACCCTAGAAAAGAAACCCCCACCCCATGCCCAATCCCCCTTACCTCTCACTCCTCATGGTTCCTCTCTCCTCGTGGTTCCTGCTTCACGTCATCTCTGAGGGGCGGTGCACGTCGTTGTGCGGAAACGGAACAGCCTCTGTTTCCTTACAACGACATGGATCGTCTACATGTTTTTAGAACGCATGGTCATTTACCATACATACCTTTACAACAAAATTCGTTGTAAAGGCATGCGTGGTAAATGACCATGCGTTCTAAAAATGCGTAGTAATGACTTTGTGATGTACAACGCATGCGTGGTAATGCATGCGTTGTAATGGTACTCGCAAAGTAAAAAGTCATTGTAACGGCTGTTTACCCATCGAAGCTGGCCCCTGTTCTTCAGTGAGACGTTTATTTGATTAATTAGGAGGAAGGAATGTGTTTTTTACCAAAAGTGCATTCCCGGCTGTTGTATTGTGAAAGTGTCCGCGTGGCCTGGTTTCACTTCCGGTGAGAGAGTGGAAGAGTCTGTTTGGATCTAAAGGAGTTCTGTTGTTGGATGGGGCCAGCGCGACAAGTCATCAGAAAACATAGCTAATGGAAAGCGTCCTCTCTGAAGTGTGGAGCAGTGCCATGAGAGGTCAACGAGTGTGCGTCCCACCGCAGTATGACCGTGCCGCGTGACCCATGTGCCGCCTCCAGGGTATGGGAGGCAGAAGCGGCATCGCAGGTCCTCTTGAAGACCGTTGTAGCACTAATTCTACATTTTGGTACTAGGGCATTTTAACTTTGTTGTTCCTGCCAGATACAAAGAGAAGATCCTGTGTTATTCAGTGCCCTCGTTACCTTTTTTGTGGGTTGTGGTGCTTGTCACTTCGCTGCCCGCCGGTGCACACGACTGGGCACCCCACCTCGTGTGCCATCTGCAGGGCCTCTGCCCTCGGATCACTGGTTTCGGTTTCTGGAGTGGCAACATAAACAGTTGCTCCCAAAGGACTAGCCTCAACACTTAGGTGAATATCCCCTGTACCAGCATTCCACGGAAATTCTTTCCTAGCTCTCCCACGTCAATAAGCACGGCTCCGCTCGCGACACCGTATGACGTCATCGGAGCCACAAGAGGACCTCGTCGGCGTGCTGACATCAGTTCCATCCATTTTTTCCATGCCACCGAGGCAAACAGGGGACCGAGACATTTTAACATGTATACATAGTATAATAAATATATATATATTCACTGAAAAAACCATAGGTTTCAGGCACGTTATAGTTAGAAATTAGCATTTAAAAAAACCTTAGAAATTCACTGAAAAAACCATAGGTTTCAGGCACGTTATAATTAGAAATTAGCATTTAAAAAACCTTAGAAATTCACTGAAAAAACCATAGGTTTCAGGGGCGTTATAGTTAGTTGGACATTTCACTCGTACCAAACCATAGAAATTCCCCCGTTATAGTTAGTTCAGCTAACTATAACTCGTGCGCACCACAATGCACTGCTGATGACGTCACATATTACATCACTCATGACATGGTCAGTGACATCACTCATGACATCACTGATGACATCTCAAATGGCATCACTGATTACATCACTGATGATATCATCCAGTGAATGTGTGTTTTTCTGAAAATTAAATATGTTTTATATATGTATATCTCAAGGTCGATGGAAGAATAAATGGGTATATAAGTGTCTAAATGGATGATTTTTTTGTAAAATTGATTGTATAACTGACTAAGTGTATCTTAGTGAATACATGGGTTAGTGAGTAATGTTTAAATATGAAAATATCTGTATCAGTCTCTCACTTTGTGTATAAGTGGTTGCATGGGTTGGTGAGTAGCTACATGAGTGTCTATATGGGTTATTAGTTGGTTTTTTGAGTATCAGTATGAGTGTCTGAGTGTCTGTATGGTTCGGTGGGGGTATTACTTAGTGCATAGATGCATGAATGAGTGACTCACTGTTTGTATGTGTTGAAGACAGCATGTGTGCAGGGCTGTATAGGTGGATGAGTATGTGTATGGGTGTGTTAGTGAGTGAATGACTGTCTCAATAGTGTCTTTATGAGTAACTACATATGTTTTAAACTAGTATATGTGAGTATTGGTGTATATAAGTGAGTATATGTGAGAGTGAGAGATTGGAAGAGTTCCTGTACAAATAAGTAGGTGTTTCTATAAGTGATTGTTTAAGAGAGTAAGTATGTGTAAGTTTCTGTAGACGTAAGTGTGGTAGTGTGTGTATAACTGTATATGCAAGTAAATGGATGTTTGATACTTTGTTTGCATGTGTGACTATGTGTGTGAGTAACTCTATGGATGAGTGGCGGTGTGTAACAGGATGTATAGGTGTATGAGTACATATGATGAGTGAGTACATGTATGAGTGACTGTATAGGGACTGTTGGTGAATGAGTGGATGTGTGTGTAGATCTTGGAATTACTGAATAGGTGTGTTGTAACTGGTATTGGTATGTCCATTGTTTTGAAAATGTTAGTTTGTATTTTTGAGTGTGTGTATCCAAGGTTATAGTAGGGTGAGAGGAGGTCTGCCACTCTATCACAAGGATGATGTCATCAGTGATGTCATCAGTGATGTCATTTGAGATGTCATCAGTGATGTCATGAGTGATGTCACTGACCATGTCATGAGTGATGTAATATGTGACGTCATCAGCAGTGCATTGCGGAGCGCACGAGTTATAGTTAGCTGAACTAACTATAACGGGGGAATTTCTATGGTTTTGTACGAGTGAAATACTAACTATAACGCCCCTGAAACCTATGGTTTTTTCAGTGAATATATATATACATATATATAGATATATATAGATAGATAGATATATATATATATATACACACAGCACAACATATACCACAACTGTGAAAACCAAGGACGAGTTCACGCTCGCAGGTGAAGTAATGGCAAAATTTAATAGTGTAGAAACAGCCACCTAACATGTTTTGGCAAACGTCTTGCTCACAGCTCTATACACACTGTTGTCACCTCGCTAGCCAGACTATATTAACTGTAACTCGGACTGCTACCAAGAACAGTGTTCTCAGAAATTATGTCATTTCAGAAGTCATGAGTATTGCTATGAATGCTATGATTTAACATGCAACAAGTGATGTAATATGGAAGTGTATAAGCAGTGCATGGGGAAGGTGCAAATTAGAGTTAATTTAGTCTGGCTAGCGAAATGACAACACTGTGTATGGAGGAGCATGAGTTATAGTAAGTTTTGAGGGGGGGCAAATTATAGCTGTTAATTATAACTATAACAATTTCTAAGGTTTGTGCAGTTTAAGTTGGTTTTGTATTGAATAATAAATTTGTTTTCCTAACTATAACTTATCTTAAACCTTTGTTTTTTAAATTGAATTTCTATGTTTTTTATTTAAAAAAAGTGGTTTCTAATCATATAATGTTGTTTATTTTGGTATTAATTATTTCATATATGAGTTTTTTTTACATTTCAATAGTACCACAGTACTTTCTTGATGATTTCTCATGAAGTGGCATAGAGTGGTGTAGAGTGGCGCAGCATGGCATAGAGTGGTGTGATGTAGAGGGGAGTGGAGTAGAGTAGCGTTCAGTGGCGTGAAGTAGAGTGCGGGAGAGTAGAGTGGTGTAGAGTAGCATGGCATAGAGTAGAGCGGTGTAGCGTGAAGTGCGGTACAGTAGAGGACAGTGGCGTAAAGTACAATGGCATAGAGTACAGTAGCATAGATTTTATTTTTCAATAGTGTCATGGTACTTTCTCTATATTTTCTTGTAGAGTGGAGTGGCATGACTTAGAGTGGTCTGAAAATGTAGAGTACAGAAAAGTCGAGAAGACTGCCGTAGAGTGAATTGGGGTAGAGTGGCTTGGCATGGCATAGAGTAGAGTGGCATAAAGTAGAGTGGCATAGAGTAGAGTGGCATAGAGTGAAGTGCGGTACAGTAAATGAGGTACAGTGAAGTGAGGCAGGGTAGAATAACGTAAAGTACAGTGGCGTAGAGTATAGTGGCATAGAGTAGAGTGCGAGTGAAGTGGGGTAGAGTCTCGTAGAGGGGTGCTGTGTGGAGTGGAGTTGTGTGGCGTAGAATGCAGTGACATACACTGGAGTGGCTCATGAGGTTTGGAGTGGCATAGAAAAAACTGGAGTAGCATAGAGTAGAGTAGAGTGGATAAGCATAGAGTACAGTGGCATAGACTACAATGGCGTGGAGTAGAGTGGTGCACAGTAGAGTGCAGTAGTGAGGTGTGAAGTAGCATAGAGGTGAGTGGTACAGAGTAGATTAGAGTGCCATATGGTGCACTTGGGTAGACTGGGGTGGAGGAGAGTGGTGCAGAGTAGAGTAGTGTAGATTAGAGTTCAGTGGCAAAGAGTAGAGTGGTGAACAGTGCTGTGATCTAGAGTGCAGTGGTATAGAGTGTAGTGACATAGAGTAGAGTGGTGCACAGTAGAGTGGTGCAGAGTGCAGTGTCATACAGTGCAGTGGCGTAGAGTAGAGTAGTAGAGAAGAGTGAGATTGGTGCAGGGTAGAGTAAAGTGGCATATAGTGCACTGGGGTAGAGTTCAGTGGAATAAAGTGGTGCAGAGTAGAGCTGTGTGATGTAGAGTACAGTGCATTGAGTAGAGTGGTGTACACTGCAGTGGCCTAGAGTGTAGTGGCACAGAGTGCAGTGTCATGGAGTACAGTGGTGCAAAGTAGAGTAGAGTGGCTTAGAGTGCAGCAGCGTAGAGTAGAGTGCAATGGTGTAGAGTGCTGTGCCATAGAGTGTAGTGGCATACAGTAGAGTGGTGTAGTGTGTTGTCACCTCGCTAGCCTGACTAAATTAACTATAACTCAACCCTCTACCATGCACACTCTTCTCATAAATTATGTCCTTTCAGATGGCATGGGTGTTGTTATAAATGCTGGGATTTAACATTCCGCAAGTAATGTAATATAAAAGGCTATAAGCAGTTCATGGGGAAGGCACAAGTTATGCCTAATTTAGTCTGGCTAGCAAGGTGACAACACTGTTTACGGAGGTGCGTGAATTATAATGAGTTTTGGGCGTGGTGAAAATTATAACTGTAAGTTATAACTACAACTTTTCAATTTCTAAGCTTTGTGTAGTTTTGGTTGGTTTTCTACAGAAATATAAAATTAAGTTTTCCTAACTCTAACTTATCTTAAACCTTTGATTTTTTCATAGAATTTCTATGTTTTTTTAATTTAATTTGGTTTCAAATTATATAGCGTGAAGTGGAGTAGAGTAGTTTGGAGTTGCATAGATTATAGTGGTGAAGACTATAGAGGTGCAGAGTCAAGTGGTGTAGTATAGAGTCGCTTAAAGTAGATTGGAATTGTGTGGAGTGGAGAGGGGTAGAGTGGCACTGTGTGGAGTGGAGTGGCGCAGAGTAGAGTGATGTACAGGGGACTCGATAACTATAACTCTCCCCTCTAGCATGTACACTCTTCTCATAAATGATGTCATCTCAGATGGCATGAGCGTTGTTACAAATGCTATGATTTAACATGCTAAAAGTGATGTAATATGAAAGGTTGATTTTACTTTTTTTTACATTTCAATAGAACAGTGGTACTTTCTCGAAAGTACCACATTACATAGCAAACTTTTTTTTAAATATATCAATTAATTAAAATATTTTTCCCCACCTCTACAGAGGTATACTTCCAATTATACATTACAAAAGAGTAATAATCTAGATTTCACATTATAATACAGAACAAAGACACAGTTTGGTCAAAACAATATAGCTGCTTTTTAGTATTGCAAGGGCTTTGATTAACCATTCATTTTGTATTTTGTCATCGCCATGTACTGTGATATATATCACTACATTTTTGTCCCTTAGTTCTTAAAAACTACTGAATAAAACAATTCAGATCAAATAACAAAAAGGACCTTTTCCACATCATACTCTATATTCTTGCCACATTTCATATGAAATATAGTTAGGTGACATGTTAAGTAACAATGTAATGTCTTAAATTCAAAAATAAAAAACACTGAAATTGACCAGTTATAGTTATCTCAAGTAACAATAACGCCCTAAGGTAACTATAACTCACTCCCCCGTCATGCAAAGTTTTCTAAACAATAATTTCACTGCAAATGTTGCAGTGATATTATCAATGATGTCATAGAAGATGTCATGAGTGATGTAATATATGGGGTAATTAGTTGTGAATGGCGAGGGTGAAAATATTTACATGTCCACGCCACTGTCAGAATCTCTGTCTACTTCTGTGAATAAGTGTATTCAGGTATCATGAGGCTGTGGCTGGTGTATGCTTTTATGAGATGTGGAGCTACTGGGTCCAGGACCCTGTGAGATAGGATAGTACTTAACCTGATGGGGCTTTCGTCAACTATGTAAAAGAAAACACACTCAGGATGTCAAATAAAAGTGTAACATGCAGCCAGAAAGCATTCAAAATAAGCTAGGCAAGTGCCTATTCAATGAACCAGAACTTCACCCTTGATCAGTTGGAGCTCGTAATACTAAAATCCTTACATTTTGATGCTACATTTATACTCTTTTTTCAATGCGAATAAATGGAAGTGAGAGCACGTTATACACATATTGAATGTTGAAAAAAAACTTTTCAAATCTTGATGTACACAAAGACCACTCTGAACTTGAATCGAAACGAAACTCTTATTATGGCACCACGTTTGTCTCCCATTGTGGCTGTATTTGATATAAACATCTCCGTTTCAGTGCATGTCTGCACAGATACAAATCTGGTCTCCATTGTTATGTTTGGGGACTGAAACAATGGGGGATACCATGAGTGTGGGACCATCCACTAGTTCAATAAAGTCCTAATTTAGTAGATTATTAATTTCATGCTCAACTTCTTTATGAACGTTGAAATGAATCTTGCGGAAATGTTGGGCAACTGGACCAATCATTTCATTGCTGTGCAGACGGGTCAGACGGCCTTTGAATTTTCCAGAGGCCCTGGAAGTGGTCAGGGACCATAGAAACAAGATGGCCAAAAACTGCAAGAAGCCCATTTATACTGTGGACCAGACGCTCAAGGGACATCTTGTGCTAGCTGCTGCTTTTGACACATAAATGTGGCTATCAATAAGCTGTGGTTGATAAGTGAACATTTGATAGGCTTCTTTGAGCTATACGTAGATATACAAATATCAGCAGGCATCAATGTAGGTTTATTAGGTAAAGGTGCAAATGCAGCATCCATCATGAGTTGATGGTGACGCCAGTGTCCACAAGGAAAGGGACTGCTACCCCTTCAATATCGATGTCCAGTAGCAGTTTAGGCAGATTTTCATCGCCATCGATGAGGGCATTTCTCCGGATGGAGAAAACCTTGGCTGGGCGGCAGCAATTCAGGCAATGGCCTGACACATGCAGAAACATCCCTATTAATCGTGTCTGTGTAATGTGTGTTTGAGTTTGTCTTTCGGTTGTTTTTATAGATTTTGGTGATGATAAATGTTTCTGCATAGTAGTAGAGTCAGTCTGGCTTCTGCATACACTATGGAAATGACCCAGCTTCCTACAGCCATGGTGTATGCTTTGCGCAGCATTCAGGCGCCTAGGTGAGACAGGCAGAAACTGCATTGATAGCAAGAACATTTGGATTAATTTTCCTAGAGAAGCAAATCTTAGATTTTATTCACATTCTTCAACCAAAGGCAAAGTTCATGATGATTCATGATTTCAACTTGTTATTCAACTCTGCATGATACTGGAGTCGTGTCTAGTATATATTCCAGCTCACAAGGCTTTTGCAGTAGTTTCTGGTGAAAGGATACAGTCAAATCCAGCAACATTTTGAGGACAATGGGATTTTTAAAAGTTCTAGCTTTTGAAATCACCGCAATGAGCATGTGCTTTTAGGCATGCACCAAAGAAATACATTTTTTGCCAGATATCTGTATCATGAAATGAAATAATTACGTCTTATAGTTTCTTTGATAGAAAATTTGCAATTAGGCTTCCAATCAGTTTGTTATAGGAATCCCTCTCACTTTAATAAAATTTAAAGATGATGTATCTAGAGTCAGAGCCAATGCAGTGCATGAGCGGAGAAAGCAAACCTTTTCCTCTTTCCATTCCAAGCAGACACCCACCAACACCACTAGGGGCCCAGATTGTTGTTATCAGAGAGAGTGAAGAATTGAAGTGCACTCATGGACAGCAGGTTGACTGGAGCATGTGCAGGTGGAGCAGCAGGGCAAACACCAGCAGCACCTGATTTATCTGCTTCGATTTTAAGATCAGGTTCCTCATCTTTTGAAGATGGCATAGTTTGAGATACGAGCACAGCAAACTGAAGATGTGAAGGAGGCTCAGACATGACATGTGGGTCAAAAGCAGCCTCTTTGTCAGCGTGGTGGCGGGGACAATAGATAACACTCGTGACATCATGTTTAAAGTGTCCCAATACCTTTATTCAAGTGATCTGCTGCAAATCATTGCAGGGGATGGCAAATGATATTCTCAGCTTCTCAATATTCTGTGCAGCACTTGTTGGACAGGTGTACATGCTCTACCTGCTGGTCTTCACCCTAGTTCCATGAGGTATTCTTACATCTCTGCACACCCAACCCTCTTCATATCTCTTCCAGAGTGTAGAATTTGATCTTGAGTGTTCTCAGAAAGCAACATCCAAGTCAGGTGAAATATGGGACTCTGCTCCTGTTGTATACACTGGTATTTATATAATTCAAACCTAGCTGGGGAGAAACAGAGTGCTGCACAATATTATGGGGTGTTTGAAGATGATGAAAGAACATCACTTGGTGATTTACACCTTTGAATTAAACATTTACATTACAATTCATATATTTTCAATTGCCTTTCATACATTGATATGATTACAAGTGATATGACCAGAATCATATGATTTTTGATCAAGTGCAGAGCCTGGAATTACAGCGCATGTCCATAGGTTCCATAGTCAGCAGCTTAGCCGCTAGATCACATCTACACATCTCCTGGCATGGCTCCAATTATCAGTGTCTAGAAAATATTACCTCACCTAATATATGGTACACAACTTCTATTATACTCAGCCATGTGGTATTTAAGCATCTCTACTATATTTCCAAAACAATTCATTTTTTTCAAACTATATGTTTTTCAGACAATACATCTTTCTTTATAAGATCTTGATCTGCCTAACCCTGCTGGCTACCCTCTATATTGACTACAATCTGCCTTTACTTCTCTCCAAGGTGGCATCCAGGCCTAGCACAGATGGGGCAATTCAGAGAGGAAAATTACACTTTTGAGTAATTTATAGATGTAATGTACTTTTAAACTTTTGAATGGAGAAGGACGACCGAGGCAAGATGGCGGCCGACACGTCGGCTGTGTGAGCAAGCTCTTGTGCTGCCCCGACAAATCTCTCCCCCTTGCGATTTTCGAAAACCGCAAATGCTGCGGTGAGATTGAGTAAGGAGCACCCTGACCTCGAGACCTCGATGCTATGATTTGGCGGATGTGGATCTGGCACTCTCAGCTACCGGCGCCCTCGCGGCTCACTTCGCTGAGTCCTCTTTTCCGAGCTGCGGTTCAAGGAGTCCGGCTGCAGCAAAGCTCTTTGATGGCTCCGAAGGCAGCAGCAGGGAAAGGAGCGAAGACTCGGGGGGTTTCTACGGCTACTGAAACTCCGGGAAAACCTGAAGGAGAATTAGGAAAATCCCGAGCAGGAACTATCAAAGCAGGCGGACGGCGGGGGGCTGGAGGCTCCGCAGAGAAAGCACTGGACAGACTAAGTGGAGGTGAATCCTCAACGCGACCAAAACACACTGTGTCAACGATGTTTAGAGCTCAGCAGCAGAAAGTAAAGGGCTTAGGGGAGAGTAAATCTGGACTTGACCCTGCTGTAGTGATCTCTATGACAGTGACGGAATCCAGCGACATGATGGTGACAAAGCAAGATATTGCCCCGATTTCTGCCGAGGGTGATATAATCGTGAGTAATAATACTGAGTCAGAGCACCACAGCCCGGCTGTAATTAGAGGATCTACTGGTGAGGAAAACATACATAACAACCCATCACTGATGGTAGAATCAGAGTTAGATATAAATAATGAAACGGCTGGGACACTGAACCAATGCATTATGGGTAATGTAGTCTCTTTTAATACTACTCAGGGGGCTACATCGGCTACCTCAGCCTCAAACTCAAGGGATGGTTTACAGATGTTACAAGGATCTCTCCCATTGGAACTGGATTTGGCGACGCTCTGTACTATCAAAGAAGGGAAAGACGGTGATACCGGGGACACATTTTTTTCAATGTCTGATCCGTCTTCAGAGGACGAAGGTCCCGGGGGGGGCTGGGCGGAGGATGAAAGTGAGCTAAGCGATTCCGGACAAGAATTGGAAGAAGGATTTGGAGAAGAGGGAATGCGAATCTCCCAAGAAATAACAACTGTCCGCAAAAAAAAATGGGATTCTATCGGCAGGGGTAAAGCCCCCACTCAAGAGGGGTCAATGGTCTGGGACTATTCCTATTCCCCCAAACTGAGTGGCAATGGTGAATTAGGTGGAGCACAAAATCAAAGTCAGAGTCAAAGTCAAAGTTTAGAAAAAACTGATGATATTACGCTGACCACAATATATCAGAATATTTTAGCTCACAGAGAAGAGACGGAGAGCGCGCGAATTCAAGGAGGATATCGAAAAGTTCAGAATGCGATCCGACGGGTCGCTAAAACATGTTCTGACTTTGCCGTCAGAATGGGAGAAGCGGAGTCAAGAATATCTGCTGTAGAGGATGAACTAGTGGCACAAAAAAATAGTATCCAATCTATGGATGCTCAAAAAACGGATATAACTTGGAAATTGATGGATTTAGAGAATCAGGCAAGGAGAAACAATCTCCGAATTTTGGGCATACCGGAAGGAGCAGAAGGGACGGATATTTATCAATTTGTTGTTGAACTGTTCAGTGAAGCATTCCCGGATCTGAAGCAATGGGACTGGAAACAAGAACTACAGAGGGCTCATCGCTTTCCCTTTAAACAACCCAAGAGAAACAATTAGTCCGGTGACAAACCACGGGCTATCTTGATCTGCCTTCATAATTTTTTAGCTCGGGAAGCTCTTTACGATCTGGCTAGACCAGATAGGAAGCGGAAAGGTAAAGGCTGTGACTTTTTCGTAAGACCCGATTATTGTCATGGGACTGTAGAAAAAAATTTTTACGTCTGAAATACTTGCAAAAGAATTTCTCCCTACTTTGCAGGGGAGCAAGGTGGCTGGCCAGGGTCAATGATACAGGGATGTATTGGGAAGGATGCTCCTAGGAACTTTTATGGCTTTTTGGGGGGGCTTTGTGTTCGGGGGAGCGGGAGGGGAGTAGCTTGTTCTTCATCACTGAGGGCCTATGGCCCTTACGCCTCATAAGGTGGGTGTTTGGGGAGGAGGGAAGGTGAGGGTGAGGGGTGGGGGTTTAGGGGGAGAGAGGGGGGGTAATGTGTTTTGTTTTCTCCAACATATTTTTGGGATAATTACTAGCTGGATCTGGTCTAGAGAAGATGAAATTATGGTTTCGATAGAGCAAAAGCTGGGTGCTTTGGGTGTTCCGGGTGTAGCTGGGGTTTTTGAACTTTTTAAGTTTAGCAAGGATGGGTAGTCTACGCATTTGTTCACTTAATATTTGTGGGCTCAATGATAGAAGGAAGCGGGCAGTGCTGGCAAAACAATTGCGATATATGCATGTAGATATCCTCTGTCTTCAGGAGACTCATGTACAGTGGAACAATCGTCGGTGGCTGGGGGAAGTTGGCCTTGAGCTGCTTTATTGTACTCGGCAGAGTATAAATATTAAGGGGGTTGCAATCCTAGCCAGGCATGGCTTATGTTCATCTAAACGGGTTAAAGCAGACAATTTGGGTCGGTGGGTAATTGCTGAAGTGAAAATGAATAATTTAGCTTTGACCCTGTGTTCTATGTATGGGACTAATTTAGATGACCCTGAAGTGCTTAATTTTTAAGTGTTGAACTTGCTTTATGGTCAGGCCCTCTAGTATTGTGTGGGGATTTTAATATTCATCTAAATAGTCAATTTGATATTGGTGGGCCCTCTCTATATCAAGGTAAAAAAGCAGAGTTTTTAAAGCGCTTCAAGGATTGGTATTAGAGCATGGGCTGGTAGATTGCTGGCATAAAATGAACCCATCTGAGCCGGGGTTTACTTACTTTTCTGCCCCACATAATAAGTCTGTACGGCTAGATTATTTTTTTTTATCACCACAATTGGCTGATATTAGCAGCATGGAGATTTTTCCACGTGTGATTTCTGATCATAATCCGCTGATAATAGAATTCCCAATGCAGGGGATTAGGAAGGCTCAGAAGGCCTGGACTTTCGAAAGGAAACTTTTGCTTGATGAGCATTACTGTTCTTATATGGCTAGATGGATAAGGGAGTTTTTCGCCATTAATCGGAATTCAGCATCTATTTGCATGGTTTGGGATGCATTTAAGGCGGCTGTTCGAGGGGAAACCCTGAGCTTTTCTATTGCACGCCAAAAATTAATATCTGAAGAAATCGATAATTGGGTAAAGCAATTAAGGAAAGAAGAATGCGAATTAGTAAGTAATATTCGGGGGGTGTAGGTATTGAGGATACCCTGCAGAAAATTGCTATTTGTAAATCTAAAATGAATCGGCATTTCAGTACAGAAGTTGCAATCAAATATACACAGCAGAGGGCGGAGGCATATGAGCTGGGTGAAAATACTGGTAGAGTGTTGGCGAAAAGAACTCAGCAACGAGAAGTTGCCAATCGAATCTCTAAAATACAAGATGTGGATGGAAAAATCAATGACACTCCGGCCGGAATCCTAAAAGTCTTTCAAAATTTTTATAGGCGACTATATAGTCAGGATCCTTTGGATACCGCTGAGATAAGGAATGACTACTCGGGAGAATTCTTAGGGGAGCTAGAAACGGTAAAGATAACTCAGGATCAAAACATCGCATTAGAAACTCAATTTACGTGGGATGAGATCGAGCTGGCTTTAACATCCTTGGCGGCAGGAAAAGCAACGGGTCCTGACGGTATCCCGCTGGAGTTTTATAAGACCTTCCGGCAGGAGCTTAAGCACGATATCACAATTCTATTGGAACACGCACGTAATGACCATCAAATTCCAGATTCTTGGTCTAAGACCACTATTATCATTTTTAAGAAAAAGATGAAGCCTGAATTAAACCCTGCCTCTTATAGACCTATTACATTGATCAATGCCGATAGTAAAATTTATTCGAAATTGTTGGCAGTTAGGTTAGGAAAAATAATAACCCCTCTGGTCTCTCTACACCAACATGGATTTATTCCAGGAAGGGATACCCCGGACCATGTCCGACGAGTTATAACCTTTCTTGATTGGGCACAGGCCACGGGGTCACCGCTGGGAGTTCTCCTTTTGGATGCCGAAAAAGCATTCAATAGGGTCTCCTGGCGGTTCCTCTGGTCTGTTTTGCAGTGGAAAGGGGTCGGCATGGGTTTTATACAAGCAGTTAAGGTAATGTATTTACATCCTGAGGCGAAGATTCGGATTACTGGTCAGGAATCAGAATAATTTTCTATCAATAGAGGTACAAGACAGGGGTGTCCTTGTTCGCCCCTGCTATTTGCTTTGTATATTGATCCCTTTTTAAAGAAACTAGAGAGCAATATACATATTAAGCCAATTAAAATCGAAGAAACAGAGTACAGAGCATTGGCCTATGCCGATGATATTGTGGTTTTGACGAGTGATATAATATCAGCTTTCCCAGCTGTTAAGGCTTTAGCTGGTCAGTTTGGAGTTTTTTCTGGTTATAAGTTAAACATTGAGAAGACCCATATTTTATGTTCTGGTATGACCTACCCTCATGATTTTCCAGTTGTTACGGAAGCTACTTATTTGGGCATCACAATTACTATGCAGATTGATAGAATTCCCGATTTAAATATTAATCCAATAATTGACTCCACCAACAAGCAACTTGAGAGGTTGGATCATTTACATTTATCTTTGATTGGGAGGAGTAATGTGTTAAAAATGCTGATCTTACCCAAGTTTTTGTATATATTTAGGACAATACCTCTTGAGTTTTCGTCCTCTCACTTTACAAAGATTGGAAGGGTATGCTCAAGGTTTTTATGGGGCTATCGGAGGTCAAGAAGAGCAGCCAAATGGCTGATTCTTCCAAAATGTAAAGGAGGTCTAGCTATACCTAATTTTTTATTTTATTATTGGGCTGCAATGCTTCAACATATGGCTATCTTATTTGTTGGCTCCAAAGCCGATATACCATTGGCAAATCGCCCATCTATCTATGAACTAGGGCTGGGGAATCAAGTTAACTGCTGTTTTGTGTCGATTTTCGAACCCAGTTATTATAAAAAGACACGATTTAAAATTGTGAGAGCCGCATTTAAGGTGTGGAAACAAATTCAGCGTAAATGTATGATCCCGAACCTTAATGCTTATTCCCCATTGGAGACTACACTATCATTACCACCAATTTTTCGGGATCAGATCACATCTCAATGGGGGAAAAGGGTATTCAAGTAATGGGGGATCTCTTTTGTAATGGACAGATTATATCCTATGCTATTCTGCAAGAACAGTATGGGTTGAAAAGAGGGGATTTTTTAAATATTTACAAATCCGGAGTTTTCTGGGGGAGAAAACTATAGATCTGCTTATGATTTTGATAAAATACCCCTGGTAGAATTACTGCAAAAAAAAGTCGGTTAGGTAAGATATATGCTATTTTTCTTAACTCATGTCCAGATGATTTGACAGTACAGTCGGAAAAGTGGGCTAGGAAGGTGGGGGGACTGAGACTGAGATTGATATTGAACACTCTTTGTTATTAGCAAATCAGATCTTGATTACGGGGAACTTAAAGAGTCAACATTTCATGACAATTTTTTTTTATATTATACTCCTGCGAGGATTGCTAAATGGGGGGTACAAGGGAGTAAAATGTAGTAGGTGTAATTTATATGCAGCAGATACGTTACATATGTTCTATTCATGCCCAAAATTAACAGATTTTATTTATGGTATTGAGAGATTTCTTTCTTTGATCCTAGGGTTTTCAGTTTCAATTACTTCTACCCTCTTTATTTTTGGTGTAGGTAATGGTAGTACAAATAATTGGCCAAGCGCAGTGTCGGAGTTCGTGTTTATCGCTATGGCCATCGCCCGCCTATGCATAACTTCCCAATGGATTAATATTGATCCTCCGACCTTCACAAATTGGCGGGCACGCTTATTTGCAGCATATAATATTGAGTCTTCAATTTATAAACTAAAAGGGCGGAGGAAAAAAAAGAGGGGGCAATGTTTATGGGCACCAATTTCGGATGTTTTGGATGAATAATTGGGCTGTGTATGCTTATAATTTGATCGCTTGATTTCATTGTGCTCTATGTATGTATAACTATGGTGTTTGTGAGAAAACAAAACAATAAAAAATTTTTTTTTTTTAAATTACACTTTTGAATAATTTTACTACTTTGGCTATTCACAATCTTTAAGTGTAAAGTTACTCAAAAGCATAGACTTGCAACTCTCCACAAGCCGAAAAAGGGGATACAGCCAAAACTTATAAGTGTAAGTTACTACTAAAAGAAATAACAGTAGTAAGTCCAGCACTATAAATCCCATAGGAAATAATGTTAGACTAAGGGGCCGATTCCGATCTCGGCCGGTAGGGCTCCGAATCGGATTCGGCTTTACCGGATCCGATTCGGAGCCCTGTTTCCCGACCGAATCGTACGCGGGTCCGGCCGAGCGAGTACGATGCGAATTCGCCGACCGACTCGTCCGGGCGTCCCGACCGCTCCGACCGACTCGTTCCCGGCTCGAACCGCACCGACCGACTCGCTCGGACTCGACTCGCACCGCGCAATGGAGACGTTCCCCGGCCGGGTAAGTACGATGCGCGCCGCGAGCAGTCCGACCGAGCCGCGCACTCCGGCTCGAAAGAGCTGTCGGAGCCGTACTTTGGGGGTCCGTGTCAGACCCCCTGTACTCGTAGCCGCGCGAGTCGCACACAGGGGGGACCCATGGGTCCCCCTACCTGTGCGTGTACGGCGCAAATCGCTTCGCCGCGTACCCGCTGTAGGGGCGCACTTGTCCGACTCGCACCCATTGAGTCAATGGGAGCCCGCGTACGCGTTGTACGACCGGCTCCCATTGACTTCAATGGGAGTCCGACCGACTCGAGTCCGATAGCATACGGACGCATCGTACTCGTTCGGTCGGACTGCACGGGTCCGATTCGGTCGGAAATCTCTCCGGGTCCGGCTCGGTCGGAGAAATTTCCGGCCCGAATCGGAATCGACCCCAAAATGTAATTCAAAATAGTTCGAAATTTGAACAATTATAATTTAATGTTGAAAAATATATATAGATTAAAATATATATAGATAGTACATACTTATTAAGTATAAGATATTTTAATAACGTTTATGAATTTAACAATTATTTTAACAATAAACGTTATCAAAATAAACTAAATTACTTTCAATAAATCCTATACATCACTTTTAATAATTATTAATGCATAATAAAAATTCATATAGGAGGAAATTAATTTTTTTATTTAAACTTACAAAAATTAAATTAAATTAAATTTAATTTAATTTAAAAAGTTCATTCAGATTAAATAAAGATTTAATTACAAAATCAGTTGATAGTGCTGTTGCGTTTTCATTAGCTCTAAACTTAAAATAAATATATAAAAATATTTTACAATTATATTTAACGTAAAAATTGTATACAAACTTTTTCCATGTGTAATCAAATTTTTAAAATTTTCATTATACTTTACCATGCGGATATCTCAGCCCTGGCTGCAGAGTCCCCCTAAGGTAAACTAAAAGAACATTTTTTTAAACTATTTAACTTGAAACAATTGGTAAACATTTTTTTATGTTAAATTTTAAATAAATATTTTCTTGGGGTTAAGTCTCCCCACTGCACAAAACATTATTTTGGCTTTTCACGCTTCTCTCATTGTTTGGAAGCATGCACACCATAATCAATTGACCGTACTCATTCCCTCATCAACTATATTGTAGCGCTGCACTCTGGCTTCTTCCAAACTTGAAACGGAAGAGCAGTGCTTGACATAATCTTTTCTTTGGAGTGCTGTCATTAGTTTCTAAGAAAACTGAAAGCAAATATTTAGACCTATCTGGGTGGATCTTAATGTTAGCTTCAGTACCCTTTTTCATAGTGGCTGAAAAGACTTTATTAGTATAGCACCGACGGCCATTTCTCAGTTCACTAATGCACCAACTTTCAGCCTGTGTATGAACCCTCGTATTAACAAGCATTGGCCGAGTCAATAGGCCAATAGGTCCACCAACACATGCAAACACGGGCATTCACAAATGCTGTATATATATGTTGCATGTATAAATGCCATTTATCACATTAAAGCCTTACAAATTTGCTTTACAAATTCTTCAGAATAAAGAAGCAAAATAGTGTTGCTCTTTGCATACAATGCATGTAGAAGATATGTAAAATAGTCCCCGTGCAATCCAATGGAAGCACGTTCTGGAAGGTAGAATGATACAACAAATAGCCAATAGTATGAGGTGAAACAGTATTATTCTCTGGGTAAGGCAAAGGTCCCTCAATGAATATCGTAAAGAACTGGCAACAATGCATCTTGCAATGACAATGCTAATAAGACATCCTATGACAGTTGTACTACAGCCTTACAAATGTATTTAATGATTGCTTAAGAGCTCAATTTGAACTTAATTGGAGCTACTTAATTTCTGTGAGAACGCCAAGTGGTTGTGGCAGTGGTAAAAAAATGTGAAGAATATGGGAGTTGTTTTCAGGTTTCTTTAATTTCTGAGTGAACTTTTTCTCAAGTCAAATCTGTGGTAAAAGGAATCACCATGCAAGTCCCATTCTCAAGAAAATCATTCCACTACTACCAAGATGCCACTAGGCGACACTGAAAAGATCCATGCTCATTAGATCCAGGTGGCGCTGTAAAGATCCATGCTCGTCAGTGGCGTAGGAAGGGGGGTGTGGTGGTTGTGGGCCGCCCTGGGTGTCATCACTGAGGGGGGTGACAAAATGGCAAAAATATGTGTTTTAAACACATGTTTCTGCCATTTTGTCAAGCCGGGGGTGACAAGAAATCACTGAGGGGGGTGACAAAATGGCAAAAATATGTGTTTTAAACACAGATTTTTGCCATTTTGTCAAGCCGGGGGTGACAAGAAATTTTTCGCACCAGGTACCACCTGACCTTGCTACGCCACTGATGCTCATTACATGTTTTGACTTCTTCAATATTAGTATTTTGAGCTACTTAACAAGATCACTATCAAGCTGCAAAGACTTCAACATCAGACAGCCAGAAAATGCCTTAATCACAGAAAGCAAGATGACTGCTTTAAGCTGACATAAAATCTCTCCACTGGCTCCAGGTGGATGCAAGGATCAAGTTTGAAACTGGGCGCAAGGTCCACAAGGTCTATTGGGGCAAAGGTCTAGGGCATCAACAAAAATTGCCTCCTCCATTATTTGGTGTCTTGAAACACATGAACAAATTCACCTAGATGCAACAAAAAGATGAAAATTGGTCACCAGAAGTTCAGGATTACAAACTGTGGAACACTTTGGACTGAGGACAGAGCAGGGATTCACGCAGTCCAGGAAATGTCTGAATACTAAGGGGCCGATTCCGATTCGGGCAGGAAATCTCTCCGACCGAGCCGGACCCGGAGAGATTTCCGACCGAATCGGACCCTAGCAGCCCGACCGAACGAGTACGATGCGTCCGTATGCTACCGGACTCGATTCGGTCGGACTCCCATTGAAGTCAATGGGAGCCGGTCGTACAACGCGTATGCGGGCTCGCATTGACTCAATGGGTGCGAGGCGAACAAGGGCGCCCCCTACAGCGGGTACGCATCGAAGCGACTCGCGCCGTACATGCACAGGTAGGGGGGACCCATGGGTCCCCCTGTGTGCGACTCGCGCGGCTCACGCGTACAGGGGAGTCCGACACGGACCCCCAAAGTGCGGCTCCGGCTGCTCTTTGGAGCCGGACTGCGCGGGTCGGTTGGACTGCTCGAGGCGCGCATCGTACTTGCCCGGCCGGGGAACGTCTCCATTGCGCCGTGCGAGTCGTGTCCGTGCGAGTCGGTCAGAGCGGTTGGGTCCCGCGAACGAGTCGGTCGGCGATTTCGCTTGCGCTCGCATCGTACTCGCTCGCCCGGACGCACGTACGAATCGGTCGGGAAAGAGGGCTCCGTATCGGATCCGGTAAAGCCGAATCCGATTCGGTGCACTATCGGCCGAGATCGGAATCGACCCCAAAGTTATTTAAAATTCCCTTGACTGATGTCCTTGCAGATTAGGGGTCACAAATAAAGACAGTCATTGTCAACAGCTCACAATAGACTGGGCTATAGCATCCCATTACTGATTCATTCAACTTTTACTTTACATTCCAGTGCTCTGAAGCACCTGGAGGCAACATGCAGTGCTTTACAAATCCAATAAATAAAATAAGTGAAAGATCCTCAAACCTCTCAAATTTCTCTTCGAATGTCCACCAGCTCTTGAAATAAATCTCAGAGGGTCCACACATGAGTTCAGGGAACTCTCACTGAGGACTGTGTCTCTACAGCTTCCATCAGCTCAGGCTACCGGCAAGAGTCTCAAGTACACAAGAGTAAGAAGCACTGCTTCAATACTCTCAACACGTTCACTGACCAATCACTTACCAAGCCCAAACTCTGAAACTGCTGTAGCACATTATAACCTTCTCTTTGCAATGCATTTCCTCATTTTCTAAACATTATCATTCCACAATGCAATCTCCTTCCAGTATGGCTAATGCCAGAGCCTTCATCAGTTGCTGACACAGGATCCTAGGCTCAACGCTTCGCCAGATACAGCCTGCTACTTCACCACAAGGCTGCATCATCTTAGCTGCAAAGGAGACATCACTTATCCACACTCCTAGTCCCCTAATGCCAAGCTACCTATAGAACTGTGGAAGGTACCCTGACCTATCACTAGTACTCTCTATCACACAGGACTCGCCTACTCTACTTGATGGCGACCGTACAGATATCCATTGACAAAAACTGGGTCTAAGGATAGTAAGGTAGATCCCAAAACTCATCGCTTACATCACCTGCTCAACAACTATTTCCTCGGTGATGAACCAATGCACGTATGGTAGTCACTTGTCGTTGACAGAAGTGGGTGCCCTATAAAATCACTTCGGCCCATCACTGGTGAGGTTCTTTTTATTCTAAGGCACTGTAGCATTACACCATCTAAGCACATCATTACAAGTGCGATTTGTCCTCCAAATTTGCTGAACTTACCGTGACCAGGTTTTGGCCAAACTAGCGGCATAAAGGACTTATGGAGGGTTGAATGGAAAAGCATGCAGTGGGATTGCTTAAAATAATTAATATTTCACATTTGTCTTCCGTGTCTTGCACAGCTGAAGGAACATCAGGCCACAGATGGTCGCACTGTAGGAACAGATGCATCAAAAGGTCTCCACGCAGACATCGGGCTCGGTGTAGGAGCCAGATGACAACTGGGTAAAGGGGCAGGGAGGAACAGTGACACAAGTAGGCTTCTCATAGGCTTGTGCAGAGAAAAGATGGTAAGGGTTCTTTAGGGACTGCTCACATGGGAGGGCCAGAATGGTGCAGAATATGGGATGCCATGAGTGAGAGAAGTCAGATAGGTCTGCATCTGTAACCCTAGCACGACTTAAATGAATGTAAACACTAAACCTCCGAATATACTAACCTCTGAATATATACTCAGGGGTCGATTCCGATTCGGGCCGGAAAAAGCACCGACCGACTCGGATCCGGAAAAAATACCGACCGACACGTACCAGTGGCGCCCGACACGCCAAGTACGATGCAAGCCGCGATAAATCCGACCGACACGTCAGGAAACCAAGCCGACCGACCGAGCCGCTCGGAAAATAGCAATCCGGCCGGAAAAACACGCGAATCCAACCGACCGACACGCACCCGGAACAAATCCGACCGAATCGTACCCGCCAACTCCAACCTGCAAAGTACGATGCAAGGCGCGAAAAACACGACCGAGTCGGACGGAGGACAAGCCGTACGACCGACACGCATACAAAACCGAGCCGAAGCAACACAATACACCGCGACCGACGCGTACGCAGCATACAAAACTGCACAAACACAGCGTGAACGAAACGGAAAACACCGTACGAGACCAATGCAGGGTCCGACTCGGTCACAAGAACGTTTCCAACATACACAAACAGCACAAAGGAAAAATCAACCAAAAAAAGGCCAAACAAGCAATTACCAAGCCAATAAATACTGGGGGGTGGGGACAGAGAACAAAGACACACCAACAACTCCACCTATATAAAGGACACAAATCACTACCATGAGCCTTTGCAAATGCCATTCCACTGCCAGCACCCAAGAGAAAGCAACCACACACCCACAGCTCATCCCTCACACAAGCCACACACCAGCAGCACACCAACAAATACCTACCTCACATACACCCAGCACAACACACACCCACACACCCTCACCTGCACACCAACACACACATCACCCACTATCACCACCCATCACCATGCCCCCCAAGAAGAATCCCAAGTTCCTAGATAGTGAATTGGAAGTCATGGTAGACGAGATCCTCAGGGTGGAGCCACAGCTGTTTGGCACTCTGGTCCAACAGACCCCCATGTCGCAGAAAACCAAGATGTGGGAGAGGATCATCAACAGGGTGAACGCCCAATCACCATGTCGGCGCACAAAGACCGACATCCAGAACAGGTGGTATGACGTGCGCAGGAGGGTCCGGGAGCTGCTCAAGAAAGACTACCACCTGAGCCAATACACCGGCAGTGGCCCTCCTGCCAAGCCAGTATACCTCAGGCCCTGGGAGGAGAAGGTGCGGGCCATCCTTCCGCCAGTGAGCGTATATGGACTAGAGGACATCCCAGAGCCTGGTGAGTACACAACAAATGTACACAATAAACTGCCACAAAACACACACATCACTGTCAAGGGGAGAGTCAAACCATGCACTCATAGCAATTACACAGCAACTAGAACAGAATCATCCCAAAATGTGTATGTCAGTCAGATAAACACAACACATGCCATCAAAAAAGTCACATCCAACTGTGCCAACACATGTACAAACACAACCACAACTACAGCTAGGCAGTGGCACAAATAGAACTAACACACACATCCACACATGTAGCCACCACAACAACACCAACACACAGTGAAGACCACTCAAAGGAAGGAATTCTGTGTATGCTGGCCAAGTCAGTGTAGCCAATAGCATCATGGGAGTCGCAGTCACACATATTGCCCCCCCCACAACTGTCCCATCAACACCACCCTGAACCATGCTCACATCACAGGGAGTGGAGAAGGACTCACAAGATGGCTGACACTGGCTACTGCTGTGGGGAGCACAAGGCCCTGCTGCCAACTGTGCACCAACAAACAGCAGGACACCACTGACTGACATCCTGAGAGACAACTTACACTCCCTGCAATGCAAGCACGTTCCATGGTGGGATATCTGGCTGGCTGGCTGGGTGGGAAGGGGGACTTGCAGCACTGACCATAGTCACCAGCACCTCCCCTCACACCCCCCCCCAACACAAACTCCACAGTACCCACCTGGTAGAATGCAATGCCCTCCATCCTAACACAAGATCCCACAAAGCACCACCACCCTGGGTTATGTTGTGTGAAGCACAGGGACACTCTTGGGACTCTTAGCCAAACAACTGCCAGGACAACACTCCCAGCCATCCTGTCAGCACAGCCAGCCCACCCCACAGGGAAGCAGAGTCAAAAGGAAGGAAGCATGGGCATGCTGGGAAGGGGGTGGAGGCAATAGCATGATGGGAGTCGTAGTCACAGACATTGCTCAGCCTCACAACTGGCCCATCAACACCACCCTGAACCATGCTCACATCACAGGGAGTGGAGAAGGACTCACAAGATGGCTGACACTGGCTACTGCTGTGGGGAGCACAAGGCCCTGCTGCCAACTGTGCACCAACAAACAGCAGGACACCACTGACTGACATCCTGAGAGACAACTTACACTCCCTGCAATGCAAGCACGTTCCATGGTGGGATATCCGGCTGGCTGGGTGGGAAGGGGGACTTGCAGCACTGACCATAGTCACCAGCACCTCCCCTCACACCCCCCCCCCCAACACAAACTCCACAGTACCCACCTGGTAGAATGCAATGCCCTCCATCCTAACACAAGATCCCACAAAGCACCACCACCCTGGGTTATGTTGTGTGAAGCACAGGGACACTCTTGGGACTCTTAGCCAAACAACTGCCAGGACAACACTCCCAGCCATCCTGTCAGCACAGCCAGCCCACCCCACAGGGAAGCAGAGTCAAAAGGAAGGAAGCATGGGCATGCTGGGAAGGGGGTGGAGGCAATAGCATGATGGGAGTGGTAGTCACAGACATTGCTCAGCCTCACAACTGGCCCATCAACACCACCCTGAACCATGCTCACATCACAGGGAGTGGAGAAGGACTCACAAGATGGCTGACACTGGCTACTGCTGCGGGGAGCACAAGGCCCTGCTGGGAACTGTGCACCAACAAACAGCAGGACACCACTGACTGACATCCTGAGAGACAACTTACACTCCCTGCAATGCAAGCACGTTCCATGGTGGGATATCCGGCTGGCTGGGTGGGAAGGGGGACTTGCAGCACTGACCATAGTCACCAGCACCTCCCCTCACACCCCCCCCCCAACACAAACTCCACAGTACCCACCTGGTAGAATGCAATGCCCTCCATCCTAACACAAGATCCCACAAAGCACCACCACCCTGGGTTATGTTGTGTGAAGCACAGGGACACTCTTGGGACTCTTAGCCAAACAACTGCCAGGACAACACTCCCAGCCATCCTGTCAGCACAGCCAGCCCACCCCACAGGGAAGCAGAGTCAAAAGGAAGGAAGCATGGGCATGCTGGGAAGGGGGTGGAGGCAATAGCATGATGGGAGTGGTAGTCACAGACATTGCTCAGCCTCACAACTGTCCCATCAACACCACCCTGAACCATGCTCACATCACAGGGAGTGGAGAAGGACTCACAAGATGGCTGACACTGGCTACTGCTGTGGGGAGCACAAGGCCCTGCTGCCAACTGTGCACCAACAAACAGCAGGACACCTCTGACTGACATCCTGAGAGACAACTTACACTCCCTGCAATGCAAGCACGTTCCATGGTGGGATAACTGACTGGGTGGGTGGGTGGGTGGGAAGGAGGTCTGGCTGTCAACCAAACACAATCAATGCAGACCATGTTCACACCCCAGAGAATACATAGAAATGCCCAAATAATGCAGGACAATGTGCCACACCAATATCAACCCCTGACTGTGACGACTTAGGACAATACAATGTACAGGCCCGCACCCCGAGGCACAGTCACAACTGTCAGGTGTGTCAACCACTGATGCCTGCAGAAACATGACATACATTGTTTGTGTCTCCCAAAAACAGGTGATGATAGGGACACAGCAGCAGACGCTGAGGAGTCCCAGTCCCAGGCTCAAGAGGATGCCGAGCTCACTGGCGTCGTACAGCCTCTGTCCTCCTCGGACGATGAAGAACAACCTGGCACATCCGGTGCAAGTCAACATGCTGCACCAGCAGGACCACCAGCTGCAGCACCAGCAGGTCCACCAGCTGCACCCCCTGCACCCACCCCTCCAACGACTGTCACCACGAATACCATCCCTGCCGACATGGACAGAATAAGGAACAACACCAGCGCAGTGACCCTGGACCAACCTGGGGCCATGGACACCACCACCACCACCAACCCCCAAGGTGGACCAGGGTTATCTGTGCGTGCAACTGCACACACTGCACATGTCAGCAGGGGTGGTGGGAGGGGTGGGAGACAGAGGTCGCTGCTTGCAGACGTTGCTGGTGTGCATGAAGACCCACAACTGGTACGCATAGCTGATGCGTACCAGTCCAGCACCGGAGAGCTCAGCCAGGTAGTGGGGCTCCTCAGAGACATCAAACAGCAGCAGGCTGCCCATCATGCCCGCTTGGACTCCCACATGTCCCATGTGGAGTCACACATGTCACGTGTGGACTCCCACATGTCACGTGTGGACTCCCACATGACCCGCGTGGAGTCCAAGTGGGATGTACTACATGAGATGACGGCGGTGCACAGGGACATTTTACAATGCCTCCGCCAGATGAACAGCAACCAGTCCACACCTCCCTGTGTGCCAACAACATCTGGTACCGAACAAACTGCAACTGCCACAGGGAGGGAGGAGGACTCTGGCGGAGAGTCCCCTGCACCGCAGCAGCCTGCACTTGAGGGCCCCCCCCCAAGAAGAGGGGTCGTCCGAGGAGGGGAAAGTGAGAGGCTGATGGCCAAGCGCAACTCCCAGGAAGCCTGAACCTGTTCTGGATTTTCGCCTTTGTGCACAGACTGTTCACCCTGTTGATGGCAACACTACTCCCACACATTGCATGGGGAGTACAAGTTGGAACAATGTGTCAGACAACTGTGGCCCCGATACTGGGGATCCTGTCTACCTGGACTTTCTATTCATCTAGGAACTTGGGATTGCAAGATTCATGTACAGCACAATCCATCCTATGCACTATTATCACAGATGTATCACAATAAACACAATAATACACCATACTTGCCTCTGTCGTGATTCCAACGTGGGTGCTGTTATGGGGATGATGAACAACAAAATTACACTGTGTATGCGAACTGCAACAGCAAGGACAACACAGGCATGTGAGTACAGGCAACGTGACACATATGAGGGAGACACACCACCAGGGCTACACAACACATACACACCTAGGCCATCTGACTCATTGCCTACACTGATGTTGCCAGGGAAGACGGTGCAATGCACAGACACCACACCCATTCCCAGTTGTAGTCAAGTAGCCCACAGGTGCAGTAAGCAAATGGCAGTCAAATGTGTGACCACAGACAACGCACATCACTAAGTGAAGCACAGGTTTATTACACAGTAGCAACATGCCGTAACCACTACAGATGCAAGGTAACCCCACCTGGTAGCGGGCACACAGTCAACAACTGTAGACAGAAGGAAGTCCATGGGTGTGGCGCACATCACCTGTAGGGACACAACAGCTACCAGCCTGGATGTGCAATCACGTTGTCGGTGGACACAGTTGACCAAACGAATCTGAAAGTACCCTGTGAAGGACAGAAATGACACACAGTCAAAAGCAATGGAGTACAGGACAGAACAGCAAAACTCATGCACAATACATGTTACAAGATACCCACCCAGAACCAAGTTAGCATGTGAACACTGTTGGGGAGTACAGCCCACCTGTAAGCACACATCGCAACACACATCCAGTCAAGTAGCCCATGGACACACTCCAACAGCACCAGAGCACCACCCACACATCATGCCAACTCACATCATTGACATGACACCTCAGGATACTCACATTCAGCTAAAGAAGTTGGTGATGAGCTGTGTGCGGACATCACCATCACCATCATCATCATCATCGTCACTGGCATCGTGTTCCAGGCCAGGATCCTCCACAGGTGGCGGATGTTGGTCATCGTCATCCTGGATGAGAGGCAACTCCTTCCGCACTGCCAGGTTGTGGAGCATGCAGCAGACGATGATAATCTTGCACACTTTCGCAGGGGCATATGGGAGGGACCCTCCGGTCTTGTCCAGGCAGCGGAAGCGGCTCTTCAGGAGACCAAAGGTCCGCTCAATCACTCTCCTGGTCCGACCATGTGCCTCATTGTAGCGCATCTGGGCAGGTGTCACAGGGTTCCTGAGGGGTGTCAGCAACCACGGCATGTTGGGGTATCCCGAGTCACCTACGGACAGACAAGTGCACATCAGCTGACTTGGAAAAGTGGGCGGAATACTACAGATCAGATCACACACAATGGCACAAAGTCAGTACACACCGACAAGCCAGGCACGCTGGTTCTGCATCTGTGCCATCAACCTGGGGATGCGACTACTCCTCATCACAAAGGCATCGTGTGCTGAACCAGGGAAACGGGCACACACGTGTGTGATGGTCATGTCTGCAAGACACACCACCAGTGCATTGACCGAGTGGTAGTGCTTGCGGTTCCTGTAGGCCTGCTCCTGGGCCTGTGGTGGTACCAAAGCCACATGTGTCCCATCAATGGAGCCAATGACATGCGGCATCCTCCCCAGGGCATAAAAGTCACTCTTCACGTCAGTGAGTCGTCGCAGTCTAGGGAAATAGATGTACCGGTTCAGGAAGAGCAACATTGCCGCCAAGAAATCGCGGAGCACACGGCTGAACATGGTCTGTGACATCCCACCAGCAGACGCCACAGTATGTTGGAAGGTACCGGTGGCAAAGAAGTGTAGGGCTGCCATCACCTTCACCTTGGGGGTCAGCGCTGTAGGATACGGCCGGCCAGGCTGCAAATGTGGGGACAACTGCACTGCCAAATCCTCAATCAGCTGCCTGGTGAAGCGGTACCGTCGGATGCTGTCCCGTTCCACCATCGTTGCCAGGTCTGGGAATGGCCGATGGACAGCAGGAGCCCTGCAGTGCAGAGGAGAAGTAAGCAAGATCGTCAGTCACCCCACATATGCGGCATTGAACACACTCAAGATCCCAACATACATCATCATGAGGCACAACTACATGAAGTGTGCAGTACCGGAACGACATGTATGGTACATACATGGCCAACATCTGTCAACACGGTCCTACAGGTGGCATCAATTTGTCCCAGGTTGGCCCATTGGATATCATGATGCTGTGTCACAGTCACCCCCCAGTGACATGTGAGGACAGATGTGCCCCAGGCACCACAGCTCAACGACAGGCACATTCCCAGGGACCCTGTAATGCCACATGGACACTGGCATCACCTGGAGTATCATGTGTACACCACAACAAAACAAACATGACCCCCACAGGTAGTGGCCACACTTGCCATGGCAGGAGAGCCATGGACGTCTGTGACACACACGCACAACATCAGAGTCCATGCACACACAACGTGGATGTGGAGACTGTCTCCCATTGTGCACATGAAATCAGAGACATTGTAAACACTACATGCACAAAGACTGTGGAGGGCCATCACTATTGTGCCACTGGGACACCCTGGCTCAAACATACCGTCCCACATGGGACTCACGGGGTATGTGACATGACATACACAAACACCACTGTGAAATGTGACCATGGCACATGCACAGATATGAACAGTTGCACATCACAGTGGTCACGTACACGTAACACCCAGGATCCTGTCCCCATTAACACGTGCACAGCCTGGGGGTGGCTGCCCACAGGTGACACCCACAGGACAAAATGTACACCAACATACACACAATAGGAAATGCAGCCTTACATGCCTTATGATAAGGTTTGGACAGGCTGTCGTGATGTAGGTGTGCCCCTCACTCCCTGGGAGCTATCTGTGGCTGGCATATGTCCATCTGAGACAGGCATGCTGACATATGCCAGTCACATGTACAGTGATGCGTTGAACAGCAATGGACCGATCGGTGCCTCCGGCCGGCCCATTGCTTTCAATGTGTGCGGGTACGCGTTGTACCCCTGTGCGCGTTGTACTGCAATGGACCGATCGGTGCCTCCGGCCGGCCCATTGCATTCAATGTGTGCGGGTACGCGTTGTACCCCTGTGCGCGTTGTACTGCAATGGACCGATCGGTGCCTCCGGCCGGCCCATTGCATTCAATGTGTGCGGGTACGCGTTGTACCCCTGTGCGCGTTGAACAGCAATGGACCGATCGGTGCCTCCGGCCGGCCCATTGCATTCAATGTGTGCGGGTACGCGTTGTACCCCTGTGCGCGTTGTACTGCAATGGACCGATCGGTGCCTCCGGCCGGCCCATTGCATTCAATGTGTGCGGGTACGCGTTGTACCCCTGTGCGCGTTGTACTGCAATGGACCGATCGGTGCCTCCGGCCGGCCCATTGCATTCAATGTGTGCGGGTACGCGTTGTACCCCTGTGCGCGTTGTACTGCAATGGACCGATCGGTGCCTCCGGCCGGCCCATTGCATTCAATGTGTGCGGGTACGCGTTGTACCCCTGTGCGCGTTGTACTGCAATGGACCGATCGGTGCCTCCGGCCGGCCCATTGCTTTCAATGTGTGCGGGTACGCGTTGTACCCCTGTGCGCGTTGTACTGCAATGGACCGATCGGTGCCTCCGGCCGGCCCATTGCTTTCAATGTGTGCGGGTACGCGTTGTACCCCTGTGCGCGTTGTACCTCAATGGACCGATCGGTGCGCACCCATTGACAATGGGCTTGCCTGGCAACGGACGCGTTTTCGAATATTCGAACGAGTCGGTTGCTGGAAAATCAGTTGGTCACCCACAACAATGTTGCAAAATCATGTATGTCATGAAGTTGAAATTTTGAAGGATGCTGTGGGCGTGTTTTGGTGCTGCTATTCCATGGATTGGCCAGATTCAGAAGATGCAAACGACTTGGACCTATCACTTTGGACACAAGGGACAGTATCTGCCTCTCCAGCACATATATATTGCTGCATGTTCCCCTGAGAGCCCACTTGCCTGCACTACATGCTCCAGGACGACATCTGCCACTGCACTGCTGCTGTCTCTGCCCCTCTGGACCCTGCAATGGCACGTACTGTGGAGAGAGCCCCAGCCTTCAGCCTTGAAGAGAACCAGGCCCTGCTGGACAGCCTACTTCCACAGTACAGCAAGCTGTATGGGACACCAGGGGAGCAGGTGAGTGTTCTGTGCACTGCCTTTCTGAATGTGCATTTTGTCTGACTAGCAAGGCTGAGAGTCAGCACACCACTGGCTAGCAGGCTCACTGAGTAGTTGTCACCCCCCATAGTGTGTAGTGACTTGCACTGGACAGGTATGGTGCAGTGACAGTGCTTCTGAACAGGGTTTTACTCCCCATGCTATGATACCATGTAGTGACTTCTGGAAAACTGTCCATGGGCAGCCGTGCACTGCCTGGGTACACCATGTGCCCCTGTGATTGCGACATGTATATGCAACTGTGTCATGCACGGATATGTTGCATGTGTAGTAATGGCCTTATCACTTTGTCATCCTGACAGGCTTCTGCCCATCGGAAGCATGAGATCTGGAAGGACATCGTCCGGGCTGTCCGGTCCGTGGGGGTCTACAAGCGCCGGATCCGCAACTGCCAAAAGAGGTGGCAGGACCTTCGGGGCTGGACCCGGAGGATTGCACGGGTCCAGCTGAAGCTGTCGCCTCCTCGCAGGAGGGGCGGAACACGGACCCTGACCCCCCACATGCTCAGGATCCTGGCGGTGGTCTTTCCAGACCTGGATGGGCAGCTGAAGGCCAGAGAGCAGCAAGGAGGGGGTGAGTCAAAGACTGCACTGTGTACTCTGTCTAACATGTTATGTGCCCTCCTCGGGCCAGGTTGAACTGCCACAGTACAGCAGTCATGTTGTCCAGGAGCCATGTCCCTCTATTGTGCACTGCCCACTCCTCATCTGATACCCAGGTGTGGCCCTTACATGCAGGGAATTCTGTCACTTAGGACTGTGTCCTTGCAGTTTGCTTGACTCAAGGTGGGAGACAGCATCTGTTTCCCTGACTCTGTGGTGGGCATCATGGGTGGGTCCATTGCTTACACAATGCCTGTATTCTGACATGTATTCAGCGTGTTACTTTGATCTGTGGTCCAATTGCTGAGCTGATCCACCACATGTGGCTGGGGTACCTGGCACACACCCATGCTGCGGGTGGGAACAATGTTTGGGCCCCAGGAGTATGTATATGACGTGTGTCACACATACTTAGCCAGCTGCCTACAGTCCAGGGCTCATCCCTCATTCATGTGGGGCTGGACAGTCATGCCTACTCCAGGCCATACAATACACTCTGTACTCCCACTCCCGTGTATCAGAGGACACATTGTGCACAGTGATTTGACCCCTCAGGTGTCTGCCTCTGTGTCAGTGTGCTGTGGATTAGTCGCCAGGACTGCTGTGGAGTTTCTTGGTAGGGGCTCAGCATGCCACTGGAGATGTGACCATAGGAGACGATACTTGTGTGACACATAGGTGTCTGATCAGCTGCCCATGCAGACTGGGGCATGTAAATGTGAAGTTCAGGCAGCTGTTCCCCATGCACAGCAGAGTGTGAGGGGCTCAGGTTCAGAGGGTAGTGTCACAGGTCTCCCATATGTCCAATAGGTATGACCTGGACAGATGAGGGTTAAGAGGATGTGTTGTGGGGGATGTACATGTGCACTTGTGCAGCTCCAGGACTTGCATTCCCCATGACCTACTATTGTGACACAGTGCAGAGTGTTGTTGTCTGGCTGCAAAGTCATACATCACTGAGACAGTGATGTATGACTTTGCAGTCATGCCTCCGCCATGGCATGTGTCTACTGATTGGTGATCCTGCAGGGGAGTGACATGTGCTACATGCACACCATAGTGGCGCTGGCTATCAGGACATGGGTGCATCATGGTGTCTGTCGCTGGTATGCATCACATGCATTTCCTATTTGACTCTGGGCATCCCTTACATCCGTAAACCTGTACTGACTCAGTGGCAAGAGCTGTGATGTGTCCACACCGTGTCCTCTGCACTGTCCAACTACTGTGTACTTGGTGCATGTGTCAACACTGGGGTGTTGCAATCCAACAGACACCAGACAGATGGGTGCAAGGCCATGTGGGATGTGAGTGCCATGCTTGGCATCAGACTGACAATTGACTTCTCCTGTTCAATTAGGGCACTTTTAGCAATGTACAACTAATGATGCCAGGGCTTGCTCTGTAATGTGCTGTGCTCACAGTGGTGTGTGCGTTTGGTGCAGGTGACTGATGTCTGTCTGTTTCCCCATTGTTTGCAGATACATCCACGGCCACGGAAGGGGACAGCTCCACGGACCAGGAGGAGCCGGAGAGCCAGACTGGGTCAGCAGCCGAGGAGTGGTCGGAGGGACCCAGTGGCACGGAGGGCGAGGGGAGCCACACCGAGGAGTCCTCAGCAGCATCCACCTCAGCTGAGGACCAGAGCAACTCGGAGGATGACTCCCTTGTGGAGGCGGGTGTCAGCAGCCACCACACCCCAGCTAGTGTTGCTGTCCCCGCCACCACCAGCACCACCACCGCCCTCCCATCGGCTCCCATTCCCCAGGTCCGTGGAGGCTCCCATGTCCGGGAGCGTGTCTCCTTTGGGCCAGGCACCGCACCCCCTGCCCCTGTGTCCCCTGCTGCCCTGAGTGAGGAGTCTGTGTACCTCCTTCGCCAGCTCCATGTAGGGCAGACAGCCATGCTGAGTGTCCTCCATGCGCACACCGCGCTGTTGACTCAGCTGGTGTCGTTCATGGAGGGCATCTCATCGGGCATGTCTGACCTACAGAGGGGCAATAGGTCCATGGACTCCTCCCTGACGGCAGCAGTGTCCCTCCTCAAACGGTCCCTCACCCCTCCTGCCTCTGCTCCATCCACACTCCCCAGCACCTTACCCATCCCAGGCACACACACACTGGCACAGGCACACACCAGCACACACACATCCAGCACACTGACACACACGCCAATGACAAAACGCACACGCACGCACATTCAGGGGACTGAAGCCAGACTCACAGGGGATGGGGCCCTGGAACACACACACGCATCCACATGCACTGCGCAGTCCTCAGTTCCCTCTCCCTCCAAAGCACCCTCCCTTGCCTCACCTGCAACCCCAAAGTCACAGCAGCTCTTCCTCTGTGACCTCGGCCTCTTCCCCACCGATGAAGCTGCTCCAGCATCCCGGGGGAAGAGGAAGCCCACCCACACGGAGCAGAGTGCCCCTCGCCCCCGGACACCCTCCCCCAGGCGCAGACGGACTGAGGCCCCCACCCGCAAGTCCCCCCGGAGTGCTAAGAGCAAGACCCCGCCACCACCCTGCAGCTCAGGCACAAGGTCTCCGTCCTCCATCCCTCAGGCCCCCACTGCACAGGTGCCCCCACCACACCCTGCCCCAGGTTCCCCCACCCACAGATATACCATCCCCAAGATGCTCCGGCCTTCTCCCCCTGCCACTTGCTCTCCCAGCACCACACCCCCGCTGCGCTTGTCTGTGCCACTGATGTGGTGAGGGTGTCCCCCCCTCTGTCCAACCCACCTTGCCTGTTCCCCATTCTCCTCCCCTGGAGGTAGGCACTGCAGTGGAGTCCACTACCGCCCTGTCTGACTTGGGCACTGCAGTGGCGGACCTGTCCACCCCATCTGCAGGGTCCACTGCAGTTGTGCCGGCACCCACGACATCTGTGTCATGCCCCCCAGTTGTGCCGGCACACACCATGTCAGACACCTCCACTGCAGTTGTCAGTGGCTCTCCTGCACCCACCACCCCTTCCCTGACTCCCCCTGGTGAGCCCTGATCCTGTCCCTGCGGTGCCTGGCCTGCCCCCCGGTTGCCCCTCCTAGTGGATTGTCCCTGGTATTGTGCAGGCATGCGTAGGGTGACATCTGCCAGTGTCACCCTGTTTGAACTTTGACAATGGACTGGCCATTGGCCTTTGCTCTTTTTTCAGGACTTCGTTTGGCCTCAACACATATGCTGAATAAAGCAACTTTCTTTTCTCTAGTGCTCATGCTTCAGATGTACATGTTGTTGGTGCAGCTAACCATGCCCTTGCTGCAGTGATGGTGATATCTGGTCTCATGATTATGAAGTGTTACTGTGCAGGAACCCATGTGGTCCAGGGGGAATGTGTCCTATCATGTGGTGTATCCATGTCATCAATAGCAGCATCTGAGGGTGTCATGTGTTCAGTATTTGGCAATGGGTTTCCTACTTACATTGGCAATTTCATATCTGTGGCTTCCACCCCTGCACATCTGTTGTGCCTGCCATCGTTGCATTTGTCTACTTCCCTGACCGTGTTGCCATCTCCAGTGGACATGCAGGTTTGGGCATCAATGGGGAGGGACTCATCCGTGTAGTCAGTGCAACATTGCTATACAAGTGTGTTGGATCTGTGCTGATGATTCCGTTGGCACATCCATGACCAGGCTGATGTGATGGGAGCCCTCATTTGGTGCTAATTGTTGATTGTGTGACCAAGTGCTCAGCTGACATGATGGGGCCCTACTGAGGCAACATATGGCACAGCTTTCCTCACACAGGAGTGGAGTCCCCTCATGGCAGTGTGTACACGTGTGACATTGCCTGCGCCCAAGGTGTGTGTTGTATGTGCATGTCTGTGTGTTCACTTCCATTCATCTGCGCATGCTGTGATCCCTAGTGTTGTACCTGTTTGTGATGCTTGCTGACTTGAGCTATGTTCCCCCAAAGTCTTCTCCCTGTGTTCTCTGTGATGTGGGTGCATGGCACATTACTGGTCATCAGGGTGTCACCCATAGGTGTGTTTGCTGTCAGGGCAGAGTTTGTGTGCTGACGCAGATGGGTCACAGTCAGGTTTCCCTTTGGCACTTGTTGTTTGCCCCTGTCATGTGATTTCCAGTTTGTGTTATCTTTCAGTGATTGTGACACGTTGTGTGTGTGACTGCTGGCACTCCTTAGGGTCCGGGCTGCAATGTTGGTTGTTGTCTATGTGTGTTCTTTGTGGGTGACCTTGGCTTCTTCATTGGTGTGTGACTGTGGCTGGGATCCCATTGGTCGGTGTGGTATTGCCGTCATGTCCATGTACAGAGTAGTGTGCAGTGTGTCAGACATTCAGGAGTCTTGTTGAGTGTCCATGTGTGATGTGTTTCTACACCTTGGTTCCCACCCACCACCCTGGAATAGTCATGGGTGCATGTGCAATGTCACCAGTGCATGTGTACTTCACTGCTGCACATTGTTGGAGGTCGAGGGGTGTGGTCTTGAGTGTGTGCAGATGAGAGTTGTTGCCCGGCTAGTCCCCTGCCTCCATGTTGGCCTTGGCTTACTGGCCATGCTGATTGATTTGTGCTTGTGTAGGTGTGATGGTAGTTAGTTGCTCAGGACACCTGACTGTGGTTCACAGTGTGAACGACATTTAGCTTTGTCATCACAGTGGTATTTTTCTTCAGCCCAGGGTCACCACATTGTGGGGGCCCTGGGGGTGGTGCTGTGGTGTGTCTGTGACTTGCTGTGTCAGTTGTTGTTCCTACGTGCCTGTGTGACATGTGTGTTTTGTGCTCCCTCTCACCTGTCAATGCCTGCTTGCCCACATAGGGGATTTGGATCCATGAGTTAGCTTAGTGTGGCAGTGTATGCACATCTGTATGATTGGTATTCAGCTCTCCTCATGTGTTGTGTTGTTGCCTGGGGACACTGGCACCCCCACCCCTCACCTGCTGTGTATGATGACAGTGTTGGTCTGCCTGTTTGTGTTTGTGCATCTGCACCACTGCATTGGCATATCTTGGGTGTGCCATTGGCTGTATGTTGTTTGGTGTGTTTCCCCTGCTGTCCCTGGGACTCCTAGGTCATCGGTCAGCACAGTGATCATGGTTTGTGTGTCCCATTGCTGCCATGGTATGGTATCTGTTCACCTCACATCTGCTGTCTCCACAGGGTATCTGCATTTGTGTGCCCATTGGTGCAAATATGTGGTTCTGCATTCTGATGGTCACTTCTGTCATTGTGTCATTGATGACTGTTGACGGTCTCAGCCCCCATGGGTGTTGTTTGTCTGCACATGGCCAAAGGAATGTTTCATTTGCACTGCAGTATTTGGCTCCCCCAATTTATGTTGCAATGGGACACATACACTACTTTGCCACAGATGAGTTTTTGGTTCTGTGACCAGGAATGATCCATGCAGTTTGGCAGTTGCAGCTCTTTCTTTGTTAACAATTACCTTTTGGTCACTGTGATGATGAGGGTGTAGACCCCATTGCCACAATGGTCAAAATGTGCTTCAGCTATGGACCCCACACTTACCTTTTGGTCACTGTGATGATGGGGGTTTAGACCCCATTGCCACAATGGTCAAAATGTGCTTCAGCTATGGACCCCACACTTGCCTTTTGGTCACTGTGATGATGGGGGTTTAGACCCCATTGCCACAATGGTCAAAATGTGCTTCAGCTATGGACCCCACACTTGCCTTTTGGTCACTGTGATGATGGGGTTTAGACCCCATTGCCACAATGGTCAAAATGTGCTTCAGCTATGGACCCCACACTTGCCTTTTGGTCACTGTGATGATGGGGGTTTAGGCCCCATTGCCACAATGGTCATGGGCTGCTTAGCATTGTGGGTGCCACACACATATATGTGTGGCACATGTGCTAGGGGGTCACATTGTATGTTCAATGTCATGTTCGGTGTTGTAGGCATTTGACACAGCCTGCTCACACGCTTGTCATGGTGGTGGGGGGATGTCTTAATCTTGCATTCCCTAGGTTGTGGTGTGCTTGTTGTGTCATGCATTGTCCATCCTATGAGTGGGGGTGGTAGTAGTGGTAGGCATCCAGCCCCCTGGCTAAGGGTGGTAGTAGTGGTAGGCTTCCTGCCCCCCTGGCTAAGGGTGGTAGTAGTGGTGGGCATCCTGCCCCCCTGGGTGAGGGTGGTAGTAGTGGTAGGCATCCTGCCCCCTGGCTAAGGGTGGTAGTAGTGGTAGGCATCCAGCCCCCTGGCTAAGGGTGGTAGTAGTGGTGGGCATCCTGCCCCCTGGCTAAGGGTGGTAGTAGTGGTGGGCATCCTGCCCCCCTGGGTGAGGGTGGTAGTAGTGGTGGGCATCCTGCCCCCTGGCTAAGGGTGGTAGTAGTGGTAGGCATCCAGCCCCCTGGCTAAGGGTGGTAGTAGTGGTGGGCATCCTGCCCCCCTGGGTGAGGGTGGTAGTAGTGGTGGGCATCCTGCCCCCTGGCTAAGGGTGGTAGTAGTGGTGGGCATCCTGCCCCCCTGGGTGAGGGTGGTAGTAGTGGTGGGCATCCTGCCCCCCTGGGTGAGGGTGGTAGTAGTGGTGGGCATCCTGCCCCCTGGCTAAGGGTGGTAGTAGTGGTGGGCATCCTGCCCCCCTGGGTGAGGGTGGTAGTAGTGGTGGGCATCCTGCCCCCCTGGGTGAGGGTGGTAGTAGTGGTGGGCATCCTGCCCCCTGGCTAAGGGTGGTAGTAGTGGTAGGCATCCTGCCCCCTGGCTAAGGGTGGTAGTAGTGGTAGGCATCCTGCCCCCCTGGCTAAGGGTGGTAGTAGTGGTAGGCATCCTGCCCCCTGGCTAAGGGTGGTAGTAGTGGTAGGCATCCTGCCACCCTGGCTAAGGGTGGTAGTAGTGGTAGGCATCCTGCCACCCTGGCTAAGGGTGGTAGTAGTGGTAGGCATCCTGCCCCCTGGCTAAGGGTGGTAGTAGTGGTAGGCATCCTGCCACCCTGGCTAAGGGTGGTAGTAGTGGTGGGCATCCTGCCCCCCTGGGTGAGGGTGGTAGTAGTGGTAGGCATCCTGCCCCCTGGCTAAGGGTGGTAGTAGTGGTAGGCATCCAGCCCCCTGGCTAAGGGTGGTAGTAGTGGTGGGCATCCTGCCCCCCTGGGTGAGGGTGGTAGTAGTGGTAGGCATCCTGCCCCCTGGCTAAGGGTGGTAGTAGTGGTAGGCATCCAGCCCCCTGGCTAAGGGTGGTAGTAGTGGTGGGCATCCTGCCCCCCTGGGTGAGGGTGGTAGTAGTGGTGGGCATCCTGCCCCCTGGCTAAGGGTGGTAGTGGTGGTGGGCATTTGGCACCCCCTGGCTAAGGGTGGTTGTGGTGGTTGGCATCCAGCCCCCCTGGGTTGGGGTGGTGGCGCGCATTCAGGCCCCTGTGTGCATATGTGGCATTGGTGATGGGCATCCCGCCCCTATGGTGCTGCTGTTGCAAGTATATTCAGATTCCCCGTGTATGTGTGTGATGTGTCGTGTACGTGTTGTATGTGTTTTGTGGTTGGTGTCTGACTTACCTTCTGCGCCGTACGCGTCCGTGCCTGTTCCGGTAGTAGATGTAGAATATTGGTATGATCGGGACGAAGGGATTCATGGTTGGTTCGTGTCGTTCGTCCTTCTCGCTGCTTCGCGTCGTCCCCGTCGCTTGGCTTCGTCCTCGTCGCTCGCTTCGTCCTCGCCGCTCGCGTCGTCCTCGTCTGTGCTGTGTTCGCCTCGTAGCCGTGGATCGTGTTGTGGCGCGATTCGGAGCTTATGTGCGCCTCTCCCGGATGCTTTGACGTGCCGTGCGTAGCGACGGGTTCGGCGCGTACGGAAAGCGCATCGTACTTGTCCGGCCGGACGGGGCTGCATTTTCCCTTCCGTGCGACTCGATTCGGCGTTTCCGGATTCGCCTCGGTCGGAGAACAGGACCTGGTTTGGGTGAGTACGGCTCGGCCGGAATTTTTGCTGTTGTGCGCATCGTACTTGCTCGTTCGGTGTGCTGTACGGATCGGTCGGGAAACTGGCTTTCGCATGGCTTTTTTCCCGACCGAATAGTATTGGGTGCGCCTCCGACCGAGATCGGAATCGGCCCCTCAGTGTCCCAAAAAGACTGCATCACATTTTGGTAATTTTTTGAATGCATATACTGAAAGAGTTATCTTTTGAGGCCACCACTGAATTGATATATTCTTTTCATCTCAAAAAGATGCATGTAGCAATTATCGAAAAGGACTTTAAAAAAGAGTTTCACATCAGTGTAAGCGGCAAAGAACTTTCCAATTTTCTAATTATAAAAGTGACAAATGGCACTGGCATGCTATGGTGCAGAGAGGCAATAGTCTTGATGTGAGCTGAGACTTCCCATACTACCCTATAAAGGGACTGACCTTCCACACTAAGCCAATTGGTATGGTTTGAGCTGCCAGCTTTTCTGCTTTGTCACAGCTTATTTTGTTTTTTCACTGTTTTTGCAATATGTAACCACTGGGGAAACTGCCGGGTCCATGTCAATCTAAAAAAATTGGCTAAAAGCAAAAAATTATTTGTGGTATTTAAAAGCACATGACACTAAAGTAGTCCCTGGCACTGAAGGGAACTATTTTGTGTGTGGATGTGCTTCTTGTGAAAGGTCAGAATGCTGCCACTCACAGGGAAGTAAGCCAATGCAGCTCTACCAAGTTCTGTAGGTCCATGTGTGATTAGCCGCTCCACTTCAGGTTATTTTTTTTAATTCTAGAGTATTTAGGGCTTAATTTAGATCCTGGCGGATGACCCGTTTTTCCTCCAGGGTGAAGGAGTAACTTACTCCATTGTCCTGATGGAGGTAAAGTCTGCCAGAATTAGAAATGACTGTCGAGCAGCCGGTCATTTCTTAAAGCATTGCCAGGAACTGCTGTCACGGTGGCTCCTGTCGATGCTTTTTATAGTTAGGTGCAAGGCACATCCATCCGCATTTAAATCAGGCGGGCCACTATATTGGTGGGGAGGGAACACTCTCTCTGCCAACATATGAATTAGGCCCTTAGTCTTGATTACCCCATTACAAAATTAGGAAAAGTCCCAGAATTCAAAGAAAAAAACCTGGACTGGAGCAGCTCAACCATCACACATGGACCTAGGAAAGTTGGCTATAACAATGGCTGAAATGGCCCAATACTGCATGCTGTGGTGGGCGGCAGAAACATGTGAATGCCACAATAACAGACCAAAGGACGAAGAGGGATGGCTGAAAGCCCCTATAAATAAGTATATGATACATATAATTTCAGTAAAATTAAGAGGAATTGGTTAACACCAGAGCAAAAAAGAATCTGATTTTAAAAGGCAACCCACCGGAAATGTTTGATAGAGACTCTCACCCCAAAAGAATTTCAGAATTCACAGAGGCTGTCGCGTTTGTGTGAAATCAAGTACCCTGGTCATGGCAGGCTGTGTGTTTGTGGAAACATTACAGGGATTATATTGTCTATTATGGTATATAGTTTATTATAGATTTTGTAGGATATTGGGTTTTTGATTGAACGGGTGAAGACCCTTCTCGAGCAACAACCACAATCCCTGTAAGGGTGAACTACAAACATCAGTAACTTAACCTGTGCTTCACCCAGTGGTAGCTTGGCAGGAAAGCAGGCATGCTAAACTTAGAGGCAATGTGTTAAGTATTTATGCAGCAGATTCAGTCATACTGGACTGAAATTGCTGCAATACTTACAGAAGCAGCAGAGGTTCAGGTGGTGGTCCAACCCACTCACTTCTTGCTGGGAATTACAAAACGCAGTACCTCCTGCAAAGGCCTCAATAAATTTCTAGATCTAGCCCTGGGCCTCGCCAAACGCAAAATAGCCATGGCATGGAAGGCGCAACTGGGTCCCAGCACACAATCATGGCTGCTCGACCTCCGCAGGGCATTGGTGTCAGAACACATGGATCAGTTGGCCAATGCAGCGCGAGCGTCCGCACCCCCGCGCCTGAACCCCCACCCAGTGGCAAGACTTCCATTGTGCTCCTGCCCCCTGCTCCCTTCTCTCCCCCCTTTCCCTTTCCCCTCACCACATGGGTAACCACGCCCGTTCAGTCACACACGATGCCCTGAGACACACATCACCAGCAAATGTGATTATGACTGAACCAATTAGTAGAGATCGATTTTAAGTTTCCTTTTTATTTCTTTTTGTTATTCATATACAGTTAAATGGTTAAATTGGCTTGTGCAACACCGGCAAACTTCTCATCCTGTGTAACTGACTGCATATAAATTTTGTTGTGAAAATGTGAGATGACCAATTCTAACAAAGTGTTGACCTTCACTGTACTGGATTCCCTCGACATCCCACCTAAGCCACTTAAGCAACGGTCATTGTAATGCTTGCATATAATTCTCGTCATACAGATGTTACTTGTACAAATTGTTGAAAACCATTAAAGATCATTCACAAAACAAAAAAGTGTTTATGCAGCAGACAAACAGTATTAAAGTGAAAACACAACACAAGAAAATTACAGAAGAATTTAGAAAAACAGAGATAAATTTAATAAATAATTTGACACTAATACAAATTAAATCCAATCAGCTGAACCAGAGTTATCAATTTTTAATGTTTTTAGTGAAAAATAGTGTCTAAAATATCAAAGCACTAATTGTGGACTTCTAGGCGCATGAGATCAGGGCATAGTTAAAAGTTATGTCCGACTACAATGAAGCATGGTTTCGGATATATGCGGTGGATTAGGCGCGGTCTCAGCTTACCTTCGGTCTCAGAAGAACTTTTGAAGAAAAATGTCTGAGAAGGTAAAGTTCAGTGGGGCAAGGCAGCTGGCAGTGCCTGAGGAGGAGGCGTCATCGTCGGAGAGTCACTGGACAAAGTAACAGGTAAGATTTCTATGTTCGGACTTTGTTACTATTTTGGAAGTCAAAAATCTCCAACAGGACGAAGCTGCAGGGGTGTCTCCACATGGCCCGATACCAGGAAGTCAGGCCAGCCGGTGATGAACCTTGGACATATCGGTGAACCAATAGGTCCCACTCTTCTGTTGGTTCCCAGGCCACTTTTTGGTGGAAAGTTTTCTAAGTCCCAAATTTTAGTTGTTGTCTGTTTGGGCACCCATAGCACATCTTCCATGGGTCCAGGACTGTTGATGAACCACTTGGAGGGCAGGACTCACTTAAGGCATGTTCTTGGTGCGGGTTCAAGGTTGTTGGAGATTTATGTGTCCTTGTAGCTCAGAACAGGAGGCCAGCCAACTAGCACTTGGAGTCACGTTTGTAGCCCTGGGATCAAGCAGCAAAGGAAGGCCTCCAGCAGCAAAGCAGTCCTCTAAGGGTACAAGGCAGGCTTCAACCAGCAAGGCAGTTCCTCTGATAGCACCAGGGCAGTCCTCTGACGTATGAAGCAGGCCACAAGCAGCAGGGCAGTACTCTGAAGTACAAGGCATTAGTTCTGGGTGTCCTCTGCAGGACCTTGAGTGAACTGAAGTGTTGGTCTGAGAGTCCAAAATTTATACGTGGTGACAGCCTTTGAGGTAGGAGAAATGTCTAGGCCTTTCCGCAAATGGTTCTAGAAATTTTCCCCCTTTCCTCCAAGAAGTCAAGGTCTAGGGTGACAAAAGACTGGTGTTGAAGTCTTTGTGAGTGTGCTGAAGGCAGCTCATTGAAATGTAAGTGGGCAGGGAACAGCTCCACCTCTCCAATTCTGGCAGGATGGCACATCCTGGCCCCACCTAGTCTACCTTTGTCTCCCTGTCTGGGAGGAATGCACAAAGGCCAACTGCCAAATGCACCTACTCATGTGAATCAGGACACAGGCTACGGACACTAAGGGACAAATTATGACTTTTGGTGGAGCAGTGATGCAGCGGTGCCAATCGCTGTGCCACAGCTCCACCGAAGGTCGCTGCTTACCGTCTGCCAGTTTACGAGCACCTTTGTGGTCTGGCAGGCCGGAGGCATGGCGGTGCTGTTGCAGTGCGTCTTTCAAAGGTGGTGTGCCTTTGAAAAAGGCACCGCAATGGAAACGCCACACAGGGTTCCTGATCAACATGAGCTCGAAAGTCCATGTCGTGCAGGAACCTGGGTGCATGCCCACGGGGGCACATGTTGTGCCCCCCTGCATGCAACACCAGACTGAGGGGGCACAGGGGGCCCTGTAGGCCACCATGAACCACTGGCTGTCCTGAAACTTGTAATATGCATTGAGGTGCTGCAGTGGCACCACCTGCATATTACATAGCCCCTGACTGCCGCGCCAGCTGTCCCATTACAGTCCGACCACCCAAGTCGTATTTGGGAGGTCGGACCACTGGTGCGGCAGTTGCTGAACCACCATCGCCGCGCCACCACTCGTAATGTGACCCTAAATGGTAAGGACAAGAAAATGACAACTTTATGAAAGTGGCATTCAGAATTGTGACTTAAAATACAACTTTACCATTAAAGAGGACCTTTCTACTTGTTCCCAATAAAAAGTTAGCCCTTATTAAATGTAATAAGGTAACCCAATGTTATCCTATGGGAGAGGTCGGCCTTACAGTAGTGAAAAACAAATTTAAGAGTCTTTCCCTACCAGGACATGTAAAACGTAAAAACACATGGCCTCCCTTTCTAAATACAATGCACCCTGCTCTATGGACTGTTTAGGGTTTACCTTAGGGGTGAATTATATGTATTAAAAAGGGTAGTTTTAGGCCTGGCAAAAGATTTATTTTGCCAGGTCAACTTGGTAGTTTAAAACTGCACACAGACTGCAATGGCAGACCTGAGGCATGTTTTAAAGGGTTACTTAAGTGGGTGGCACAATAAGTGCTGCATGTCTACTAGTGTCATTAAATTAACAGGCCCTGGATACATATAGCACCACTTCACTAGGAGATTATCAGTAAATAAAATGTGCCAATTGGGTGTAAGCCAATTTTACCATGTTTAAAGGAATCCCCACACACACTTTAGCACTGGTCCTAAGGCCAACAAAAAACAATTTAGGCAAACAGTAGGTGAGAAGGCAAAAGGTTTGGGGGAAGACCAAAGGCTGTCAGGTCTAACATGTGCCCCCCCAGCTGAAAGTGGGAAGAACTACCTACCCTCATGAGAGTTCTGATCACTAAGCTGGATAGACATTCAGCAGTAGAGTGGTCAGATGCAGGGTGGTGTTCCACCATAAAGTCAATTCCCTGTTGAGAGATGGACCACCTCAACAGTTTGGGATTCTCACCTTTCATCTGCATGAACCATCTGAGGGGCCTGTGGTCTGCCTGTACTCAGGAAGTACGTCCCAAAGAGGTATGGTCTCAACTTCTTCAGTGCCCAGATCAAAGCAAAGGCTTCTTTCTCAAAGGCATTCCACCTCTGTTCCCTGAGAAGCAACCTCCTAATTATGAAGCCTGCAGGTTGTATATGCACTCCTCATTTAACTGTGATAGTACAGCCCCTATGCCATGCTCTGAAGTATCTGCCTGCACTATAGACTTCCTGGAGAAGTCAGGGGCCTTGTGTACAGGTGTTGTATAAATGGCCTCTTTGAGGGTGTAAAAGGCCTTTTGGCAAGCCTCTGTCCAGTTCACCTTCTTGGACTGTTTCATGAAAGTAATCTCAGTAAAGGAAGCAACAATGGTGTCCTATCCATAGATAAACCTCCTAAAGTAACCAGTGAGGCCCACAAAGTCCCTCAATTCAGTCTGAATTTTAAGGGGTACCCAGGTCAGGATAGTCTCAGTTTTGGCTTTGAGGGATTGCACCTTGCCCCCCCCACCAATGGGGCCCCAGATACACCACAGATCCCTGCCCTATCTTGCACTTGCTGGATTTGATAGTCAGGCCTTTCTGTAGCAGAGCCTGAAGCACCTCCTGGAGGTGGAACAGGTGATCCTCCCAACTGGGACTGAAGACAGCTATGTTATCCAGTTAGGCGACACTGAATGCCTCCATCCTAGCCAGGCCACTGTTGACCAACCTCTGAACAGTGGCAGAGGCCTTATTTAACCCGAAGATCATCACTCTTAATTGGAAGCAGCCCTCTGAGGAGGAGAATGCAGACCTCTCTTTAGCCCATCAGTTAGGGCAATCTGCCAGTACCCAGAAGTCAGATCAAAAGTGCTGAGAAACTTGGCAGTCTCTAACTTATCTATGAGCCCATCAGCTCGGGTGATGGAGTGAGCATCAGTCTTGGTAAATGAGCTGAGACCCATAAAGTCAACGTGAAATCTGAGTTCTGGGGTGGCACCTGGAGGGGCGGCTTTGGCTACCAGCACTACTGGGCTGAAACACAGACTATTGGAGTGCTCAATCACCCCAAATTCAATCATCTTGGAGACTTCCACCTTGACGCTAGCCCTCACCTTATCAGAAAGACTGTAAATTTTGTTCTTTACTGGCATACTGTTTTTAGTGTCAAGTCATGGGTACACAAATGTGTGAGCCGAGGGGAGAGGGAAAACAGAGGGGCAAACTGCCCCAACAACTGGTGACAGTCCATCTGCTGTTCTGCAGTCAGGGGAGGGGAGAGGTTGACACCTTCCACTGACCCATCCTGCTCCTTGGAAGATAGGAGGTCAGGGAGAAGTTTAATCTCCTTTTCCCCTGCATCATCTGCCACCAGAAGCATGGTGACTTCACACCTCTCCTAGTGTGGTTTGATGCAGTTAACCTGGAGTATCCTTAAGTGGTTCCTGGGGGTCTTGAAGTCCACCAGGTAGTTGACCTTCCCATTTCTCTCCATCACCTCATAAGCTCCTGACTAGCAGTCTTGTTGGGCCCTGGGCTCCACTGGCTCCCTAACCCCCACTTTTTGTCCAAGCGGAAATTCGACCCAAGTGACCTTACGGTCATGCCAGTTTCATCACCCCCTGGCTGGCTTCCAGGTTCTAAGAAGCCATCTTTCAGAAGTGTTGCATCTGGTTTCTGAGAGCCAACATGTAGCTAACCATATCCTGGGAGGCTTCTTAGTAGCATGTTCCCATCCCTATTTCACCAAACTGAGAGGTCCTCTAACAGGGTGTCCATACAGGAGCTCAACTCCCTTCTGTGGCACCTGTCTGTTGGCAAAAAGACGGCATGGCAAAAGGATGTTCCACTTCCGCCTCATGGGCTCTGGGAGGCCTATAATCATTCCTTTAATGGTATTGTTAAATCTTTCAACAAGCCCATTGGCCTGAGGGTGAAATGGTCTGTTTACAAGTTGATCTAACTAGCATCCTTAACGTTTTCAAGGCTAGCGCCTAGAAAGACAACACTCTACTGTCATCAATAGTATAATCTCTTCACAGTGTTGCCCTCCTAAGCATTGTTAATGTCTCCCTCAGACAAGGAATGGTGCTGACCAACCTCAAAATAGGACAGATTCTCACCATACTGAAAAAAATCTACCCTTAAACCTGGACATTCACACCAATTATCACCCCATCACCCACCTTTATTTCATTAGAAAAATCATTAAGAAAGCAGTCTCACCTAACTTCAGGAAAGGGGCAAAAAGAACAACCTTCTACAGGATACAGAATCAGAATGTATACCGCATTGCTGGCAACAATATTGGGGCAACATGATAGCCGCTTGGAAATCAAATTAGAGCAAAATTCATTGCATGGGGTAATTATTTCCAAAATGATGTATTGTTTCAAAGACACCTTTGAGCACACAATAATAAATAGTTCACGCAAAAATTGTCCATTTTTGGGATTCTTCAATTCTGATCTTCAAGCCTTTAGCCAACACGTGTTTCATCAGACTGGTGTTATGTCTTCGACTTCATCAGGGCTCATATATGTAATTCTCAACATACATCCAAATTAAACCCACAGAAAGTATAATAAAATTAACCATGAGATATTTCATTTACGATCTAACGGAGAGTACGCCACAGAGGGAGAAATGATATTGTGTTGGCTAGAGGTTTGAAGATCAGAATTAAAGAATTACACGAATGGACAATTTTAGTGTGAACCATTTATCGGTAAACAGACATAATATCGAGTTGTAAATGTCGACTTGCACTAATATCGAGTGCAAAATATCGTAATACAAAAATATCGACTGTCAGAATATCGTTGTCAAGAATATTGAGTTTAAGGTAAGTAATATCGGGGCATATCAGCAAGGGCTGGCGATAATTATCGCTCAGCGCTCTTAGCGTGAGGATAATTATCGCCGGCCAACTCTGAATTTTATCGCGGAGATAGCGTGCTATCAGCAACGCTTATCTCCAAAGCGATAAAATTCAGAGCTGACTCTACCAACTGTGCGATTATCGCTGGAAATCCAGCGATAATCGCACACTAACTTTTGGCGATAGCTTGCTGATAGGGCTACACATACTTAGCCATGATATCCACCTTCCATAGGATATCATGGCTAAGTCAGTTTCAAAGCAGGCGTAAGGAAGTAGCGATAACAGAGGTTATCGCTACTTTTCTTGTCGCTATGCTTCTTTGCGTGAGGCTTGATAATAGGAGAAATGTCGCTTAGCGACATTTCTCCCGTTATTCTGGGAGGAACGCCCACTTTGCATCTCATTAGAGATGCAAAGCTAGGCGATATGAGAAAGAGCGAAGAAGCATGGATTCACGCGTTAGCGTGTCCTTGCTAATAGGGCGTTAAAATTATCGCCGCTTTTCATCCGAAAACAGACTCTAAAGCGGCGATAATTTTATCGCGGGGCCTTGTAGATATGCCCCATCGTTTTTAAAAATATCAAAGTCATTAATATCGTTTGAAAAAATATCGTTGTTAAAAATATCGTTGTTTTAGTTAGTGTTATGTATTTTAGTGTGTATTTTAAATTTATGTGTTTTACTTTTTGTGTAAGTATTGCATCTGTTTTTTAATATATGTGTTAAATTTTTAGAAGTTTTTATTTATTTTTAAGTAAATTTTGCGTTTTAGTTCCGTAGCGGGTTGTGGGTTTATAGGGGAATAGGGTGGGAAGTTATTTAATTATAATAAATGTATTAATAATTTTTAGAAGTTATTACATTTTTTTTAATTACATTTTGCGTTTTAGTTCCGTAGCAGGTTGTGGGTTTATAGGGGAATAGGGTGGGAAGTAATTAAATTATAATTAATTAATTAATATTTTTTATTAATTAATATTTATGTATATAATATTCTATATTGGTAATTGTGGAAATTCATTTATTATTAATTATTTATTAATTGGTTGTTATTAATTATTAATTAATTGTTAATTATGTTAATTGTGTCATTCTTTTAGGAGTGGGTTGTGGGTTTATAGGGAGTAGGGTGGGAAGTAATTTAATTATAATTAATTAATTAATATTTTTATTAATTAATATTTATGTATTTAATATTTTATAATGTTAATCGTAGTAAATAATTCATTATTAATTAGTTATTAATTGGTTATTAATATTTAATAATTAATTGTTAATTGTGTTAATTGTGTCATTTTTTTAGCAGCGTGTTGTGGGTTGATAGGGGAGTAGGGTGGGAATTAATTACATTTTAATACATTTTTTTATATTTTTTATATAATATTTATTTAATGTTGTTTTATAGTGTTAATAGTGTGAATTAATTTATTAATAATTGTTTTTAATTTGCTTGTTAATTGTTATTAATTGAGTAATTAATTGTTAATTAATTATGTTAATTGTGTCATGTTTTACGACATTGGTGGTGTCATTTATAGGGAATATGGTGGGAGGTAATATATTTTTAATTAATTAATTGTTTGTTAATTAATGCTAATTAATTTGCTGGAGTGGGAATAGTAAATTATTCCCCTCCGCTGTCCAACACTTTCCCTACTGTTGCACTTTGCTGGAGTGGGAATAGTAAATTATTCCCTCCGCTATCCAACACTTTCCCTACTGTTGCACTTGCTGGAGTGGGAATAGTAATTTTTACCCCTCCGCTATCCAACACTTTCCCTACTGTTGCACTCCCTGGAGTGGGAATAGTAATTTTTACCCCTACGCTATCCAACACTTTCCCTACTGTTGCACTCCCTGGAGTGGGAATAGTAAATTATTTCCCTCCGCTATCCAACACTTTTCCTACTGTTGTACTTGCTGGAGTGGGAATAGTAAATTATTCCCCTCCGCTATCCAACACTTTCCCCATTGTTGCACTCGTTGGAGTGAGAATAGTAAATTATTCCCCTCCGCTATCCTACACTTTCCCTACTGTTGCACTCCCTGGAGTGGGAATAGTAATTTTATCCCCTTCGCTATCCAACATTTTCCCTACTGTTGCAGTTAATGTAGTGTAAAATGTGGTTTAAAAAAAATAAAAATATTTTAATATTTTAATTTATTATATATATATTTTATTTTAATTTTTATTTTACAGGTGTATGTATATATATAAGTATTTATAATTTTTAATATGTTTCTAACATTTTGTAATGTATTAAAATAATTATTTATTAATATTATTAAGTAAATATATATATTATATGTTATATATGTATGTTTAATTTATTTTTACATTATATTTATTACTTATAATTTTTATTTTTTTTAAATAATTCTAACTATGGGGCTAATTACGATGGCGGTCGGAAAAGCATTCCGACCGCCGTGGTAGCAGGAAATTTCCGCCCGCAGGTACCGCGGCAAAACTGGCGTTCAGATTAGGATGCACCGCCTGCAAATCCCTACCGCGGCGGTCGGATTCCAGGATACACCGCCGGGAACATGCGGAAAAGCTGAAAATCCGTCCGCGGTGGTCGGAATTGCTGCGGGAAGACCCCAAACCGCCGTTCGAACAGCTGTCAGGAACGCGTGGAGGTGTCCAGGAGTGGATTTTCGCTATCCGCAATAGTGCTTCCGCCATCCCCGAATAGCCGTATTCTCCGCTGCGGTGTGATGGGCTGTTTGTGGCATTGTGATTCATCCGGCGGTCGTAACCGCATTCCGCACAGCGGTCCCTCTCTATTGGCTCCGTCCGCCACCGCTGCGGAAGGAGATTTCTGGCGGATCCCGGAACTCCGCAGCGGAAGAGAAATGGGCTGTCTTTGCCCATCGTAATACGGTGGACGCAAGGACCGCCGATGGAGTGCGGAAAAGGACATTTTCCGCCACCGCCAACACCGCGGATGTGCCTCCGACCGCCATCCTAATCAGCCCCCATGTTTTTTTAAAATTATATGTATTATTTAATTTATTTTACATTATTTTTTAAACATTTAAAAAAAACAGTATTTTTAACAACGATATTTTTAACAACAATATTTTTTTTCTCAATATTTTTGTACTTACCATTATGTAGATAGAAGGTCGATATTTTTGACAACGATATTTTTTTCACGATATTTTTGTATGTCGCCATTTCTGTTGTCGATATTCTGTCAGTGATCCCCATTTATCATAGTGTGCTCAAAAGTGTCATTTAAAAACAGAGGTATTTGGCTATTTAAGGATGTGTGGTGGCTGCCTTTCCTTTTAGAGCGCCATAGTAAGGATGAGATATATGCAGACTGACGTTCATGGAATAGTGGGTGTGCCCATGTTGATACCCTGCCACCTATTATTATATATAAATATGATGTATTGTTTAATTACGTTTTGTAAAGACATAAACATGCCCCTATTCAATATTAGTCATTTTTATACACAGAAACGTACTTAGAATGTGGAAGTTTCAAATTATTTATTCATGTTGTTCTATAAATAGATATGGCAATTTCATCAAATGAGGAAAACCAGATGCATAAAGAGCTGTACAGATCACAATGTGTTGTAGTGCAGAATAGGACAGTGGCTATAAAAACACACAGAACATTTTAAAACAATAGCTGTATAGAGAGTGCACAAAACTTAATACAATATATTGCCACAAATTAATAGTTCCTTTTTTCTGACTTAAGTTACTTTTGTTGATGGTGTTCTGGCCCTTGCATATCCAATGTTGTGGACCATCACTGGTGCAATAACATTTGGCTGCATCATCTAGAATGTCTTCAGAAACACGTCTGGCATACTTGGCCGAGAAACAATCCCCTAAATCAAATATGACCACTTCAGGTTCCAGGTCATCAACAGACTGCAGATGGAGAATTGCAAGATGAAAAAGGCAAGAGAGCATTTCGTCTGCATCTAAGCACCCAACATGTGGAACAACAATCCAGTCAATATCAGAACTCCACCCACCATCCTGCAATTCAGAAAGAAACTGAAGATGTAATTGTTCATAGAATACTACCATCCCAATAGTAGCCTTTTATTACCTGCCCACAGTAAATGACCATAAATCGTACTCCTGGGATTTGCCGTTGTTCAGTGCTCCACTACTCCCTTACTAGTAGGCACTGTATAGAAACCTCTAGAAAGATACATACATAGATCATTAGCATGACGGAATGCACTCTACTGGGCATTCTGCCCACACATAAAGTGCAGATGCTTCAATGTGGTTCAACACACCTTGTTTTTCAGTTGCATGAAATCCTCTTTGTCCGTCAGGCTCATGCTAAATGGAGTCATTCAATACCAGCTGTGGGGAACTGCTTAAAAGCCAAATATCTGAAAGTCTGCATCCTAGCCTAATTCAATCATGGATCAATGGTCAGCATCGAGGTCTGGGGTTACACCTTCAATTCTTCCAGCAGGTCTCTCTCCAGCAATCTCCTGAACCCAAATCCTAGCTCCAAATTGAGAAATGACTGAATATTGTAAGCACTCTCATTACACCCAGACTTGTCAAGTGTTATAGCAAGACAGCTGCATTCAAACCATCCCTGCAGAAAGCACAACAGCCAAACCCACTAACCAATCATAGCCAGCAGAACTTCTCTTACATAACCCATGACACATGCACACCTCTACACATGCACGCGTTTAATGTTATGTAACATGCATTGCTGTAAACTGTTGTATCAGTATATGGTGCACTCCTGACCCTCCACTGATAGCTTAGGAGATCAGCCAAGGCACAGTCGAAGGTAGTAATAGGCTTGGTACTTAGAAACTGTAAGAATTTGCACACACAAAATTCAATGTCCAGAGAGAGGATAAGACAAAACACAGTCATCTGATTGTTCATAGCACCGCTTGAGCCGATATATGGCCGTAAATGTAATTTTTTCTTTCTTTTACAGGTTTTACCCACAGGGGTCAGATTTCACTAAAAAGGATACGTTATGCCACTTCTTGATCACAATCAGTGATATTCTCTGCCAGTTCAGCTCTCTGTCCTCGGGTGACCCCATGGACAGCTCTAACGCATATTATTTACAATCCAGTCAATGAGGTGCTGCAGAGTATCCTATATGCTATTATGCGTCTGCCCCTTGGCCCAGATTCTTCTGCTGCTCGGGACTTGAAGGGATAGCTCAGTGCTGTCGCCATCACTAAACCCAAAACCCAATAATCACAACCAACAGTGAACCGAGAGCCACAACCACAAAATGAAGTTGCTACTGGTTACATAAGCAAAACTAGCAAAGGTGACCAGTATACCAGGCTGCATGCTCTGCTGTTGGTATTGAAGGGGAGAGACACAATTTAACTAGTCCCACAGAAGGGTCTCAGTGTAAACTAGTACCAGATGATCCACTGGTACTTCACAGTTAGCGCCTAGTAGGTGTCACGCACTTCAGGGAGCTGTTCATTTCATGATGGCCAGTGAGGGGGCACACAGTGTGTCAGTGGCACTCACTGGAATGGAGAATACTCACCAGGGACATCAGGGAATATTGGATCTTGGTTTTGGATGAGAATAAAATCTGACCTTCCAACGTCAATATTGCCATCAGGCATCTAGGCTGAAAGAAAACCATAAACATCTCCTTGGCTCGTACATATTTACAGTTAGGGTTGAGCAACAGTTTTCAGAATATGCTTATGTCTAATAGTAGGTGACGGATCCAGGAGCCCACTTACAGCTGAAAGGAAATAAAGGCCCAGGGGAAGGTAAGGGAGGAGTAGTGACTCACTAGAAAGTGCAATTAATAGGTGTCTCTGACATACTGCAGCCATCCTGTCAAGCACATCTCAGAGGTGCTCCAAGCTGGGACCAGGCTAGCTATGCTGACTCATAGGTAGGCTCATTGAGCCTTAAGATGACAAAGAAGCTTCCAGTAGAAATCATCTTAAGGCCGTCCCCACCCCGTCCATCCATTCGGCCTTCCTCTTAGTGCCCAGGCACACCAAGGTGCTCACTTACATGGATCATCAGTAAGACATTCCAAGGAATTAACAGGGCTCAATTTGAGATGGGCCTAGTCGTTCCACTGGCCATGCTGCCACTTTGCCACCTTGCTGACAAAAAGCACTGCGGGCTGACTTCTGTTGGTTTGTGGGCTGGTCCTGTGGCAATTTCTAGCTGGAGGTTTTAATTTAACATCATGCACCCTGCCCCTTGGTCGAATGAATCACTTATCTCTGTTCACCAGCCAAGCTGAGATGGGGATGGTCTTGGGTTGTTTGTGTTACGGTTAAGACAGCCTGTCAGTGGGGTTCTGCCAGTGGCAAAAGAACAATGGGATGGAATGCTATCCAGTGGTAGGACAAATTGCAAGCAAATATATCTCCCATCACCTTACTCACTGTGCCACTGAGACCAAGCAACACCCGGCTGATGAGCCCCAGTCAGGGCAAAACCAGCCTTGGGTTGCTTGTGTTCGGAGCTTGACTGATCTTATTGGAGCAGGAGCCAGAGCAGCTGGGCCTAATGGGAGGTGATATGGTGGGCAAAAGAATGGTGGGTCAGAATGCTACCCCAAATCAATTGCCAGTGGTTAGACAAATTGCAAGCACTCCTCCCACTACCTTTTCTGTGTTTGATGTAATGCCATAAGTAGCTGAGGGTATGCCCAGATGTGAGTCTCTTGCTCACTGTGCAACACTGGAACCAAGCCGCACCCAACTGACAAGCCCCAATCAGGGCAAAACCAGTTTTGGCTTGCTTGTTTTCTGGTTCAGAGAGGACCTGGCTTGGCAGTTTGGGCTTGACTCTTCCTATTGGAGCAGGACCAAGACTGATTTGCATATGACTGGGTCTAAACTGAAGTGGCATGGTGGGCAAAAGATCAATGGGTTGGAATGCTACCCTTAGCAATCACCAGTGGTTAGAGGAATTGCAAGCATTCCTCCCATCACCATTTGTGTGTTTGATGGTACCTCCCAGAGTTGGGATGAAGCAGTCATGGATTAGTGTCAATGGATACTTCTCTAGCCATTGGTGGAAGGCCCGTGAAAATGTTGAGAGCTTCCCTGCCGTTGTGACAGCAGCCCTCGCTAATAATAAGCCTGCAGTGATCACATGAATCATGGCAGCCATGTTTATGGCAGCAGACATGTCGGATGCCCCAAAGATGTTTGACCCCAAGATCACTACCACCAATGACATCTCTTCTACACACCAACTTGTTACTCACTTATGGCTCCGGGAGTCATGGACAACCAGTGTGGATACCTATCATCAATGGGAAATGAAAATAAGAACTGCAGTGCATCACAGACTGATTAGTGGACATCCTGTGATATATATTCAGGTTTGCCTGTGATGCATATTTTTACTTGCACTTGTCCCCTGTTAATCTGCAATGTGTTTTATTGCTATGTGTTGTCTCACTTTCCTCATCTGTTTTTATTTAGGTTCCAAATAGATTGCAAATGTACAGTAAAATGTAATATGCAACCTTCAACTAGGTATTTGTTAAAGAAGCATTGCCAAAGCAATAGGTCTCACCTTTTGCATCAACTGGTTTTGCCAGTGCAGCATGCAGATACTGCACAGCATCAGCAAAAAAAGAAGAAAACAAATTGCGATGACACAACACTAATCATTCTAGGCATGCTGTAGATGAGTGCATTCGTCACAAAGCATACGTGTGCATGCAAAATAAAGAACGCGCCATATTCTTTTTTTAATTATTGCTCAAAAATTATGAACGCCACTTGGATTGATAAATTTAAAAAAATATTAGAGCGAAAGTGCGAAACAACTAAATATAAATAAGGATTGCGGGAGCTGGAGATGAAACAGAAGAGCAGTTGGGTGGAGAACAAGAAAAGCAGCACACAAGGGGGTGAGCATTACAGGGGGTATGGAAGAAGAACATGATGAGAGAATAACATGGACCAGTGGGGCCGATGAGTGGGCGGGTGAGCTTGGTAGAGGGAGAAGCATACGAGAGAGAGAGCAAGCAGCACACAAGGCAGAGAGCAACGAGGAGAAGCACACGAGGGAGAGAAAAAAACAGAGAGTTGGTTGGGGGAGTTTGAAGGAGAGCACTCAAGAGTTCCCTAAAAATGAGCAGTGGAAGGACAGAAGTCAGCCAACCAAAAGGAGCTAAAGAGGCTATGCTCCCGGGTTGGGACAAACATCAGAAGAGGAAGGCAAGCCATCGACTAAGATGCAGGCAAATGAGAGTGACAATAAAGCCAACCATTGGTAAGCAATGGGTGGGTTGCAAGCATTACACCTATTTGATTAGAAAACAAAGTACTGTGCTAAGCTAGAAACCAAGGCAATCTCTTGAATGGTTTTTTTTTTTTTTGGAGGGATTGCTCTGTGAGGGGTTATGGGTTCGTGAGTGTCGGCGGAGGTAACTCTGGTCATGCAAATGTGTTTTTTGAGGGTCATGTGAAAATGGTGATGTTGGGGGAGAAGGAATATCAAAAGGAGTGACAGCTCTGCTTTATACATTTTCTAAGTAGATACAATGTCCAAAATGTCCAAGCACCGATGCCGGAATGTTCAGTTCTGCTAGGCTCTGCATGAAGGCATCCCAGCCAATAGGCACTTTATTATTAGCAAAGAGGTGTGATTGTGTCACGTCTCTGACCAAGTCATGCAGGTTTGAGCCACATATAACATTGCCTTTAAACAGAAGTTCCCCTTTTCATTCCAGAAAGCTATGGGGCTGATTACGAGTTTGGTGGTCCTACAATGGATGATGCAACATGCCATCCACTGTAGGACCACCAAAGCCATGGTGTGACTGCCTGCCAGATTAGGAGTTAAATTCTGGTCTGGCGGCCAGCCGTGCAGTGCTCATAGAAGAACCTAGCATGCAGACCGCTACTCCCAGAGTGACTTTGATTCTGTCTCCAGATATTTTTAACTCAATATTTTTTCCATACTCCCAAACTCTAGACCAGGCCCTAAGTTAACCAGGAATGCAATTGTACACTTTCCAAACTTGTAATATCGCCGGTATCCAGTCTTTATATAGGTCCATTATCTTTTCAACTGCCTCCCTATGCTGTGTCAGAGACTCCAGATTTCATTTAGTATCAGTAATATGGCCTTCCATTTCCTCCACAGTCCCTTCCATAGTGTCTATCCTTCCCTCTGTGCAATGAGTTGTGTATTGCACATCCTTTAAAACAATCATCATCGGTGTCTCACCTTACAAAAGGGCATCTCTTGAGCTCCCTGGTGGTTCAGCATCTCTATTCCTAGAGTGTTGGTAGGATGGGACTTTGGCAAAAAATGAGTTGTTTGTGTTCATAAATGCTCATTGCTAATTCTCTTTTGGAGCCATATATGTGGGTTTTTGGATAGCTTACCTGTTTCATACATCCAGGGTCCAGGGTGCAGTCGTCAAAACAGTGGGAGGGGTCACCATACATCTGCCGCTAGATTCCCCATTGCTCACTCCTATATGGCAATCTCTCCTCCATACCTCAATTGCATACTGTGTTGGCCCTCTGCATAATTGGAATGGGTCTTGTACAGCCCTCCTGGGATCTAGTTCTTAATGACATCAACTCTGCCAACCTCTTTGAAAGTATGAGCAACATCGGACTCATGCAACTGGTCACCAGACCCACAAACTGCAAAGGACACACCTTGGACCCAATCTTCACAGCCAGTGACAGAATAAAATTCAGCCGTGCCACCAAACTCAGCTGGGCAGACCACAGCATTGTCCACTTCTCCATCGCAGGCTCACCCTACCCACCCTCATGCCCCCCACATATGCCCACAACAAATGGAGCAAAATCACAGAGACCCAATGGAATGCTGCCCTCAACACCACCAGACCCCCCTCCACCAGCAACCCGTACGAAACTTCTCTGACCGGATCGCCAGCTGCGCCAACACTATCTTACCCATGAAAATGACCAGCACCAGGAAACCCACCAAACACGCCAGCTGGATCACCCCCGAACTCCGTGCCTTTAAGCATGAGTGTAAGCGACTGGAAAGATGGTGGCACTCCAGCAAGAACACCTCAGACCTCACCACTTTCAAATCTGCCCTCGGCAAATACCACCATCACCTAACGGAAGCCAAAAAGGACACCCTAACCACCCGCATCAAAGCCAGCGCCAATCACACAAAAGAACTCTTCAGCATTGTCAGAGAATTCGCCTGCCCGTCGGCCACCGAGACCATGATTCACCCCTTGCAAGCCCTCTGCAACTTCCTGCCGGACTACTTCCACAGCAAGATAGCAGACATCTACAGCAACTTCGACCCGCAGCCAACCAACCTCGGCCACCTCCTGAAACACACCGGAAATCTCCCACAGTCACCTAACCAAATGGACACCGCTCACCATGCCACCGCTCACCATGCCAATCACCACAACGATCATTTTTTTGGGTGGAAATTTTATTTATCATTTGCCAGTACAACCAACAAAACAAACATCACCACATTCCGTGGCAGATAATACAGTATACACGTGCAGTGCCATAAGTAATTGCATAACAATCAACCATTTCGCCATTGACATATGGAGTAAAAAACACCTGCCCGTACACTGTGTGCAGAGGATAAAGCCTGTAGAGTGTGCCAATGGTATTAGGAGGAACATAGGGGCTCACCCCAGGACCATTGAGCGTCCCACTCGCACAAGAACAGGCCTGTGTGGCCAAAAGGAAAAATAAAAGTTGGTAGGCACAGCCCGGGCAATTCAATCTTGTGATTGGGAGTTCTGACTCTGCAGCTAGGCGTGAAGAGGTTGCCAATTATGCAATGGGCGGGAGGTAGGGGGCTGCATCAGCGCATACAACTCGCTCGTCGTGTCGCAAAACGCAAGGCTCTTAAGCCAGCCCCCCACTGTACGGCAGCAGCTGCCACCCCAGCATAACGCAATCTCGCGCCGAGCAAGTAGCAGCACCAGTGCAGCAAAGTGCCGGGACTCTTTAGGAATATTGTGAACATAACCTAGCAACGCAAGCAGGGGCGCTTGGGCTATCACTACTTCCAGCATTTGAGACAGATGCACAAAGATATCAAGCCAGAATTTGGAGATATGGGGGCATGTCCATGCTAAGTGGAAGAAATCAGCCTCATCCGCCCTACACTTGGGACACGCCGAGGAGCGGGAGGGGTCCAACCTGGCCAGGAGCTTGAGGGTCACATGTGCGCGTCTGAGGAATTTAAAGTGCAACAATTTGTGTTTGTGATTAGGGGAGACTTGTTACATAGCGTGTCACTTAGCGCGTGTTAGTTTCCGTGTCTCCCTGTGGTCTCGCGTGGGAGTGACACGAGCGGACTTTACCTCCGCTCGTGTCGGTCTCGCTCCTAGCATCTTTTGAAATGCTGGGTATAATGTTAAGGGGGGGCTCGCGGGAGCGTGATTCGAATTGGTGGGGGATTGATATAGAGATAAGTAAACAGTGGTTATTATTCGTTGCTTGAACCTGTACTTGAACGGATGCTGAACAACTGAATAAAGTTACCGTTGAAGCGTTTCTGGATCTCGCCTGGATTTCTTGATTTCTCTCCCTCTGCTTTCCAACACTGGCGACGAGCGGGAGAAGCTACGCATCTTCTCATATATTATTGTTCATTTCCTGATTATTTCGCCGTGAACAGCTTTGCCACCATCCCATTGGCTGGAAGTTTCCGGGAGGTTGTTTTTTTTTTTTCACCTGCTGCTTCACTATTGGTCGCAGCTCTCTCCTCGCTTTCATTGGAAGAAACCGTGTTCAGGTTTCCACCGTTTTCTTTTCTTCTCGTCAGCACTTTCATCAATTACAGTGCATTACAGCGTCAGTTACTTTGAGCAGCCTCACACGGAGCGTTGTGAGTGAAATAGTGTGCTTCGGTTTGCCTCACACAAGGGAGTGTGAGTGTTACTGCCTTCAGCGCTTTTACTACTACAAGGTACTTTGCCATTTCAATATAATTTCAGGGAACTTTACCTTCGTAAATTCGTGGAACATATTCTTGGACTACGGTGACTACTTTCCTTATTTTATCTTATTGTTTTCTAATCTGTTTATATCCACAGAGCATTGTACTATAAATGTCAGGAATTGTGCCACCTCCCACTTTTCTAGCTGCCCCTGGGGAACCATCTATGAACTGGGACTTATGGGAACCTGTATTCTTAGCTTATGTGGATGTGTTAGAGGGGGACGATTGCGAACCAGAGAGGAAATTAGCACTTTTGAAGCATTGTTTAGGAGGAATGGGACTTAAAGAGTTCAAGAATCTACCCATTCTTATTAATCCTGGCAACCTTAATGTTTACCAATATGCCGCTAAACAGTTGTCTTTAAGGTTTGGTAAGAAGACTAATACTGTCATGGAACGTTTCATATTTTACTCAAGGAAGCAAAAAGCTGATGAGTCTATAGAAGATTATGTTTCTGCTCTAAGATCCTTAGCAGTCACTTGTGACTTTGAGCACATTTCTTACGAACAGGTATTAAGAGATCAGATTCTCATGCGCACCAATAATAAGAAAGTTCAGGAAAGACTTTGGACATCCTCTGATATATCCTTATCTGCTGCTATTGACATTGCAAAATCCATTGAACATTCAGAGAAATTTGTACATGAAATTAGAGCGGCAGAGAAAAATTATGTAGTGTTTGGTACCAAAGGATTTCGAAAAGCCAAAGAAACAGTTTGCTTTCAAAAATGATATTGTTCCAAGAAATTACCAAGAAAGGTATAAAGGTTTCAAGCAAGATGGCAAGAAATTCACATGTTATAGATGTGGCAGTTATAGTCCCCTAGGAAATGCTAAGGTTTGTCCAGCTATTGACAAAATATGCATGAAATGCGGAAAAAAGGGCCATTTTAACCAAGTTTGTAGATCTTCTCATAGAAGAGTTAACTATATCTGTCACAGCGATACTTTTGGAGGTTCTAATGATTCTAATGACTTTGATCAAGAATATGTCAATACCGTATTGAACATTAGTGACACCAGTAAGCTAGCAAAATTTCCCTCATGCTTTGTCAAAATAGATGGTAGATGTGTACATGTTTTAGTAGATTCTTGTTCCTGGTATACCATAATTTCGTTAGATGTTGTCAACCAGAATTGGCCACAAAAAAATTTGTGTACCCCGGACATCAACCCTGGTGGGTATACTGGCCACAAAATTGACTTAGTAGGTTACTTTTGGGCTAATTTAGAATTTGATGGACATGCTACACTTGGGAAGATTTATGTGGCAAACAAAGGACAATGTTTGCTGGGATGGCCACATCAAGAAAAGATGGGCATTAGGTTAGATCCCAGAGCCAATCCTCAAGTGTACGCTATAGGTACTTCTGTGTCCAACATTAGAAATACGGATTCAGATTATGTTCATGAGCTTAAAACTGCATTTCCTAATGTGTTCAGCGACAAGCTGGGTCAATACCAGGGTTTCAAACATCGCATCAGGCTTATTGAGGGTTCTATCCCTGTCCGTCACAGGGTTAGGAATGTACCTTTATCTTATAGAGGAAAACTGAAAGACATGCTACATGATTTGTGTAAGAAAAACATAATTGAACCAATAGAATCCTCCCCTTGGGTTTCTCCGGTTGTTATTTCAATTAAACATTCTGGCGAATTGAGACTGTGTATTGACTTGCGCAGTCTGAATAGTGCTATTTGGGTGGATGCGCATCCTCTTCCCAACTGACATGAAATGGTTGCGACTTTAGCTGGGGCTAAAGTGTTTTCTTGCATAGATCTGGCCAGTGCATATCACCAGGTGGAGCTGCACGAAGAATCAAAGAATTTAACGGCGTTCATCACTCCTGAAGGTTTGTTCAGGTTTTGTAGAATGCCTTTTGGCCTGGCTAGTGCAGCCTCCGTATTTCAAAGACTCATGAAAGAAACTTTAGAGGGCATAACAGGAGCAGTGGCCTTCCAAGATGATATCCTTGTTTTTGGCAAAGATATCACTGATCATGACAACGTTCTCATGAAAGTCTTATCGGCTCTTTCATTAAAAGGCCTAACCTTACGTGTAGACAAATGCAGGTTTAGGAAAGATGAAGTTGAATATTTGGGACACAATATTAGTGGAAATGGCATTACACCTAAGCAAAACCACGTGAACAATATCATCAAAGCACCCATTCCAAGTTCCAAGGAGCAGCTTGTAGCTTTCCTTGGTTTGGTTGAGTTCTATGCAAAATTCATTCCCAATTATGCATCCAAGGTGGATATCTTCCGACCTCTACTTAAAAAAAATGCAAACTTTAGTTGGTCTGAGGAAATGACACATGCATTTGAACATTTGAAGGAATTTATTATCAATGCTCCATGTTTGAAACCTTTCATTGTGGGTAAACAATGTGTGATTATGGTAGATGCCAGCAGTAGTGGGCTAGGAGGTGTTTTGATGCAAAGGGATTGTGGTAAAGAGTGGATTGTTGCGTATGCATCCAGGGCACTCAAGGATGCAGAGAAAATTACTCGGTAATAGAAAGGGAATTACTGGCATGTGTTTGGGGTGCTGAACACTTTAGAATGTTTTTATGGGGCACTAAGTTTATTATCAAAACAGATCATAAGCCCCTCATCCATTTAATGGCACCTGGTGGTGGCCGGACCATGTCTGCAAGATTAGCTAGATTAGCTTCTAGATTACAAAATTTTCAGTGTCGATTGGAATTCGTGAGTGGCAAGAGCAATGTTCACGCGGATTGCATGTCAAGATTGCCTTTGCCATGTAATGAATCTGAAGCTGGGGACAGGGAGGATTGTGAAGTTGCATTTACTTTCAGTGATATCAATCTTGTGGAGGACACAGTTGCTATTCCAGAAGGAAAATGGATAGAAGAAATGAGTAAGGACAGTGAACTAAAAATTGTACTACATGCCATTGTACATGGTTGGCCTGAGGAAAGAAAAATTAGTGGTGACATCATGAGTTTTTTTAAGATTTGTGAAGAACTAGCTATTGAAAATGGCATAATTGTTAGAGGGGACACATTTGTACCTCCATTCTCATTAAGAGATGAAATCATCAAATTAGCCCACGAGGGTCACACTGGCATTTCATGTACTAAAAGGCGTGTTAAGGATAGTTTTTGGTGGCCCAGCATTGACAATTGTGTTGAACGTTATGTTAGGTTGTGCAGTGAATGTGCCAGCAGTGACAAATCTGCCAGAGCTTTGTGCACATATCCTCATCCTGTTGAACTTCCTTTGGGTCCCTGGCGTAAGCTTGGCATAGACATTATTGGGCCTTTTTCTGTTTTTACCCAGACAAGAAGCATATGGAATTGTATTAATAGACTATTATTCCAAATGGCCTGAACTTAAAATGGTTAATGAGGTCACGTCTGAGAAGATCATTGAGTTCTTGGATGATGTTTTCTGTAGGAAAGGCATTCCTGAGGAAATAGTCACTGACAATGGCCCTCAATTTGTCAGTAAATGCATGATTCATTTTCTTGCTAAATGTGGTATAAATCATAGAAGGATTTCTGTGTTCCACCCAGAGGCTAATGGTCAAGTGGAGAGATTCAACCGGGTGGTGAAAAATACTATTCAATTATCTGTTAAAAGCAATCTAAATTGGAAACATGCTTTGAAAGCTATGTTGTTAGCTTACAGGACTTCTCCTAATGCTATCACGTCAGTTACTCCTTTTGAATTGTTAAGAGGACGTAAACCGGGATCAAAATTAGTACCGTGGTGGCTTAAGATGAGGAAGAGTAACAACAGTGATGATTTCATTTTGGATTTTGTTGGCATTCAACACAAAATGGAGGAGTATAAGCTTAAGATGAAACAAGATATGCAAAAGAAGAGAGGTAAAGTGAGTAGACACTGTGTAGAGGTTGGTGATATGGTTCGTATTAAGAAATTTAAGGCAGATGGAAAGGGTTGCAGTATTTGGTCTGATCCTATTCGGGTCATTCAAGTATTTGGTAATGCTGTGCGTGTTGATGGAGGAACTGTATGGAATCTCAATAGGGTTTCTCCTTTTAAAGGGAAGGCAGATTTTTCTGATGAGTCATCCACTAATGTTTTCCTTGACATCAAAGAAAGCGAATGCGGTCAAACTACTGACCCTGGCAAAACCAGTGATGTTAAAGTAGCTTCTAGAACAATGAGGTCAACACGTATGCCAGCAAAATTTCAAGATTATATTCTTACTTAAAAAAATATATATATATATATATATATAAAGGGGGAGGTGTGTTACATAGCGTGTCACTTATTGCGTGTTAGTTTCCGTGTCTCCCTGTGGTCTCGCGTGGGAGTGACACGAGCGGACTTTACCTCCGCTCGTGTCGGTCTCGCTCCTAGCATCTTTTGAAATGCTGGGTATAATGTTATAGGGGGCTCGCGGGAGCGTGATTCGAGTTGGTGGGGGATTGATATAGAGATAAGTAAACAGTGGTTATTATTCGTTGCTTGAACCTGTACTTGAACGGATGCTGAACAACTGAATAAAGTTACCGTTGAAGCGTTTCTGGATCTCGCCTGGATTTCTTGATTTCTCTCCCTCTGCTTTCCAACACGACTAGCTTGGTCTGAAGACAGCATTAGTATCAAACATCATCCGGCAATGGATGTTGCAGTTCAGCGCTCCACGCTCTGCGCAGCCTGGCGTCGGCAGCGGGCACCAGGTCCAGGCACCTGTGATAAAGCCTAGAAATCAAGTGCTCACCGCCATCGTCTGCAATGATGAAGGAGAGTGGAGAAAAATCATCCAGGGCAACAGGATACGAGGGCACCTGCGCACATAGAGTGCTCTGGATGTGGTGTAGGATAAATCGGTTGAGCAGTGAAATCATATCGAATCGGGTGTCCTCAGATCATGTAATGCATGGCCATCCGGGAAAAGGTCCCCCGCGGTGAGCAATGCATGTTGAGTGAGAGTGTGCTTGACTACCACTTCAGTCATGGGGGGGGAGTCAGCAGTTTTCCGCCAGGGGCAGAGCTTGGGAATACAAGCGCCCCCAGCCTAGCAGGTACATCAATAGGTGCCATTCCCAGCAGGTTGTAGCCAGTGGTTGTATATCCTTGGAGTCCAGTGGGACCCCTACCGGGAGAAGAGCGTTCAAAGGCATGTCATAAGCCAAGTCATGGGCAATTCGAATATATGGCAACCGGGCATCAGCGTGATATCAATGATAAGCATAGTGGCACTGGGCCACTAAGTAGTACAACTGGAAGTGCGGCACGCCGTAGCCACCCCTCAGGTCAAAGCCTTCCACCCGATCCTCGGCCTGCGACCAGCCCAAATCAAACATAGCAATAGACTCCGGAGAGTTGCAAAAAAGGCGTTAGTGAGAGGGATAGGGATATTTAGGAACAGGTAGAGGAAGCTGGGTAAAACAACCATCTTAATGATGGCCATTCGTCCCACTAGAGACAGGGGCAGTTTAATCTAGCTCTCAATGGACGTGGTGAGCTTAGATATTGCCGGACCATAATTTAGACAAACGACCTGCTCCCGGTCACAATGCATGCGAACACCGAGATACTTGACGGTGTCCATGCACCACTGCAACGGAAGGTCTGATTGAAACTGGAGCGTGGCATCCGTAAGTGGAAAGATTTCGGATTTGCCCCAGTTGATTAGTAGGCCCGAAAATTGGCAAAACCTCTGGATTTCCCGAACTACCAGGATCAGACTCTCCGACGGGTGATGAAGAAAAAGCAATTTGTCGTCCACATAGAGTGAGAGTAATAGTGGACTGGTGGTGAACTGTAGTCCCCCCAAAGTTGCTCTCCTGCAAATGCTGTGCCAAAGGGTCCATGGCTATAATGAAAAGAAGGGGGGAGAGAGGACACCCCTGCCTGGTGCCCCTGGCTAGTGTGAAAAGGGGTGTCAGAGATCCGTTGGCATGGATACGAGCCATGGGCTGGGTGTGGAGTAGCTTATCAGGGAAGTGAACCTGAGAGGGAATCTGAGCTTGCGCACTGTAGCAAACAGGAATGGCCACTCGAGAGAGAGTTGAATGCCTTCTCAGTATCGAGCAGGGCCACCGTGGCTGGGACATTCAGCGAGATCCTGTGCAGGGCAGAAAACAGCGTGCGCATGTTTATGGAGGTAGACCGGTGGGGGACAAAGCCAGATTGAAAGGGAGAGATGATTGCCTCTAACAAAAGGGCCAGGCTTGTGGCTATGACTTTGTCAAAATTTAATAATGACAATGACCTGTAGGACTGGCAGTGCCGGGGATCCTTCCTAGGCTTCAGCAGTAAGATTATGATCACCTCACGGAGGGAGGGGGGAACGACCCCAGTCTCAAGAACTCAGCATAGAGCTCCAGTAGGTGGGGAGCAAGGTCTTGTTTGAATGATTTATAAAACTGCCCCATAAGGCCGTCAGAACCGGGGGACTTAGACCCGTCCATGGCATCTTTTGCAGTTATGATCTCATCTACTGTGATGGTTTCACTCAAAGACAGTTGCTGGGGAGTAAACAACCAAACCATAGCCACCTCCGTAAGTTATTCCGCCAGAGCGTACCCGTCCCCCGCACCTCTGGAGGAGTAAAGCCGGGCATAGAAACCATACAACTCCTCCATCACCAGCCCATTATTAAAGGTCCGAGAACCATCCTCCAAAAGGAGTTCTGGTATGTAGTCAGACCCCTGCTGAGGGCGGAGCAGCCGCACCAGTGTGCGGCCGGGGCGCTCACCCTCACCGTAACGGCGCACCCTGGCATACTTTCCCAGAAACTGCACCTTGCGGTCAGCGAGAACTCTGAATTTATCCATGGCCGAGGAGAGGAGTCCAGGTGAATCTCCATCTGGGCCGGATTGTGAGGATGCGGTTATGCACTGGAGGGTGGCCTCCACTCAAGCGAGGGAGCCGCGGATATCATGCAGAATGCACTATGCTTCACTATAACCATCCTCCAGATATAAGCCTTAATTGTTTCCCACAATGTTGCTTGCGTGGTTACGGATCCAGTATTGAGCTCAAAGTAATCGGTGATAGCGGTGTGGAGATAGTCACTAAAGACTGGGTCAAGCAGCGTGTTGCAAGGAAACCATCAGCTTTGCGCCCGACTACCAGGGAGGGGGACAACTAAGCTCAGGTTCACCGGAGAAAGGTCAGACAACACCACAGTGATCATGATCTCCATCCACTTTCGAGTATTGACAGATCCCTGCCCCCACCACTCCTTCAACCTGGGACAGACGGAAATCAGCAGCACCCTCACTGACATCCTCAACTCACCCATCGCCACAGCCACCTTCCCTGATGCCTGGAAACACACGGATGTGGAACCCCTCCTGAATAAACCCTCCGCCGACCCCAAGAACTACAGCCTAATCTCACTGCTCCCTTTCCCAGCCAATGCCCTGAAGAGAGCCATCAATTGCCAGCTAACAGACCACTTGGAAGGACACAACCTTCTCGACAGCACCCAATCTGGCTTTCCACTTCAACCACAGCACCGAGACCACCTTAACAGCCGCAACCAATGACATCAGATCCATCCTCGACCATGGCGAGACAGCAGCCCTACTCCTTCTCGATCTCTCGGCCACCTTCAACACCGTATCCCATAACACCCTCATCACCAGACTCCACTACATCGGCACTTCCTTCCTCACAGGTCACACACAGAAAATCAGCCTACCGCCTTTCACCTCTGAACCCAAGAGCATCATCTGCGGAGTCCCCCAAGGATCCTCTCTCAGCCCAACATCTTCCATGCCTACATTACTCCACTGGCTGACATCGCCCGCGTCCACAGACTCAAAATGACCTCATCTACGCTGACGAGAATCAACTCATCCTTTCTCTCACAGAAGACACCATCACCACCTGAGTCAGCTTCCAGAATCCCATGATAACGTCGCCAACTGGATGAGATTTAATTGCCGGAGGCTGAACACGGACAAGACGTAAGTGCTCATCTTCGGGAAAAACACTTCCCACGGGACAACACATGGTGGCCCACTGCACTCAGACCCTCAGCACCCCTACCAACCACGCCTGCAACCTTGGCATCATCCTGGTCAGCGATCTCTCCATGAAGTACCAGGTCGATGCAGTAGCCTCCTCCTACTTCCAAACCCTACACAAGCTTCATAAGATTTCAGATGGATCCCCGTCAACACCAGGAAAACAGTGACACAAGCCCTCATCACCAGCATACTGGACTACGGAAATGCTCTCTACGCAGGAACATCCTCCCATCTCCTCAAACTACTACAGAGTATACATATCGCCTCAGCCAAACTCATCTTCGACCTCCCCAAATGTACCAGCATCACCCCCCACCTCAGAAGCCTCCACTGGCTCCCTGTCGAGAAGAGGCCAGTTCAAGCTGCTGACCAACGTCTACAAGGCCGTCCTCCACAATGCAGTAGCCTCCTACATCAACCACCGTCTGACTTTCCACCAGCCGACCAGACTTCTCAAATCTGCCTCCCTCACCCTCGCACATGTTCCCCAAATCCGGCAGAGCTGCAGCAGAAGTAGTTCCTTCTCTTACCTCGCCGCCAAGTCCTGAAACGACCTCCTGCTCCACCTACAAACCTCCCCCTCACTTGCTGACTTCAGGAAGGGACTCAAGACCTGACTCTTCAACTAAGGCCCTCCATTCCTCAGTGCCTGGATAACCCCCGGGGTGGTAAACCGTGCTATACAAATACTGATTGATTGATTGGTTCTCATGGTTGGATCTCCCATGTGTCCCCTCAACACTCTGGATTGTCACCACTGTCTCTTGAGTCTGATGGGGCAAGTGATCCCAGCCTATCAAGGCCTGACACTGTTAAAATATTTCAAGAAGAACGTTTGTCGCTTAAATAGGTTTCACTATTCCTTGGTAATTCAAGGATGTCTCTGAGAAATTTCATCCGTTTGTTGTTAGCACTTTTAATGGCATCACTTCAGCATTTTCCACCTAATTGAATTAAGTATGTGTTATTGTGAAAAGCAGCTCTTTCATTTTTTTATTTTATACAGATAGACTTCAATAACTTCAACAAACCTTAAATTGAACACATTTCTAAAAATGTTGCTATTCTAGTGTAATCAAAGGAGTTAATCATTTATCCAAAATCCATAACGCTATACCCCAAACCCTTGATCCTATATCCTTGGCCCTTAACAACCATACCCTTAGCCATATACCATTAGCCCAATACCTTTACCACTATACCACATACCCTCAACCCTTTATCCCAAACCCTTAACCCCATAATCCAAATCTGTAATCCGAGGCCTTTGACCCTATAGACAATCACCTTCAGGGTTAACCCCAAACCATAACCCTATCCTATCTATACTGTATGCCCTGCACCCTTATACCTGTACCCCAACCTCTTACCTATTACCCATAGCACTTATGCCGCATAAACTGAAACCCATAACCCAATACCTTTATCCCATATACCCTACACCCTTAAACATTTACCCTTTACCCCAAAGTACTAACCCAGAACCTACATTATACCTTTAACCTAATATCCCTAACCATACGAATATCCTATAACCTTAACTCCTAACCCTTAATCATTAAAACTATTACAAAACCAGTACTGCAGCCTTTTTTGGGACCAAGCATTTTGGAAAGTGTTCTTTTTTCGAAGTATTTATTTTTACAATCAATAATTGTGGAGTGTTATATTTAGAAGTTTTTTTGGGGAGGGTTAATGCAATGGCTAAGGTTTTTTTGCACTCTACCTCAAACACCTCTTTACTTTGACTAATTCTGTGACAAGGTTGTGTTCGAGACACTATTGTAAAGACCAGCTGTAGTACCCACTTTTGCTCTTTATTTATTTATTTGAAAAGTTTTATAAAGCGTGAACATGACTCTTACGGGTATCAGAGCGCTGTACAAAGTGGCGAAAGCAAGAATAAAACAACACAATGGAACAAATGAGGTAGTTAAATAACCACAAGGTCAAACAAAGGGGGGAACAATCAAGGTCAAGGGGCAGGGGAGTCAGCCAGTCTGGAGGGACCAGTACAGTTTCAGAAGGTAAATAGAAATGGGATAACAAGTGAATAGAAAAGCATAAAATAATTCGAACAAACGGTATAAAAGAAGTATCAAATCCGGAGAGAGAGGAGACTTGAGAAGGAAACCAGGTTAATGCTGTTGATGTTCACTCAAGATTAGCCATTTGACATGTTTCTTAAAAGATGCAGTGGATGGGTTGGATCTGTTCTCAGGAGGAAGAGCATTCCAAATTCTTGGATCAAAACCAGTGAAAGCACGATTGTAAGTTCTTTTCTTTTTCAATTTGGTTGGTTTCAAAAGTAGAGTTGACGAACTTCTTAAATTCTGACACGAGCCAGATAGTTCAAGCTTTTTAGCCAAGTAAACCGGGGTGTTGTAATAAATGGCTTTATGCGTCAAGCAAGCTATCTTGAAATGTATCCTAGCTTCGATAGACAGCCAATTTAGTTGAATTAGGTCTGGCGTGATGTGGTCATGCTTTCTGGAGCCTGTGATGAGCCTGGCCGATGCGTTTTGAGTGGCTCTGAGCGGGGCCAAACTAGCTTTAGGTAGCCCCGCAAGGGTCACCAAACCATATTCCAGACGAGAGATAACCAGGGATTGTACTGTAGGCCAGATGTCCTCAAGTTAGGTTAGTAAATTAGCAGGCCAGAGTAGCAGTGATTCTGGCCATGGCCAAACTCAAAAGTTGAAATAAGGGAAGAAGTACAGATGAAGTTCCTATGGCAAACACAAACATATTAAGCCCAGCAAAATATTAAAGGGTATATTCTGATCCCTGGAACAAGTACTCCTCCTTCAGAGATATCTTTCTGGAGGAAAAGAGGAGGGAAGAGAAGGAAGAGTCCCTTGGCTGAGCTGCCGTGCAAGTAGCGTTTCAAATAGATTCCTTGATAGAGGAAGGGGGGGTTGACTGGGAGCTACATTCAAAGCTCCTGTGAATAAATCAAAGACTCAAATAATTAAGCTTCTGTTCCTGAGAAGAGGAGATAAAGTTCTCTAAACAGGCTAGAGGGTGCCTAGACCAAGGTCATGGTCAGGTGGAGCAACGGTCATTATGAATACAGAAGATTATGACCGTGAATGCCAATGACAATTGCCTAACACAGCCTACTATGAAAAACTGGACCCAGACCCCACAGGTAATCTCTTGAAATGGATCCAGAACCTAGCAAATTCAGCTGAGAATCGGGGTTGAATTTCCAAGAAAGAAGCATCATTCTTAATAAACGAGACACCTGTGATACCCTATTTCTACATACTGCCTAAAATCCACAAGGGAACACGTCCACCTCCTGGGCGACCCATTGTCTCAGGGATAGGGTCGGTTCTGGAACCTTTGAGTCAGTTTTGTGACCACTTCCTCCAGCCCCTGGTCCGGACCATCCCCTCATACCTCAAAGACACCAAGGACGTTCTGAATCTCATTGCCAACATCGAGAACCCAGAAGAGATGACTTTCCTGATGACATTGGATGTGGAGGCGCTGTGCACAAACATCCCCTAAGACGCCACAATTGAAGTGACTGATGCACTCTTGAGAACCACCAACCTCCCCACCTCCAGCCCAGTGGAACTCATTATTGAATGCGCAACTATCGCTCTCAAAAACAACTATTTCATGTACAAAACCCAGATCTACCACCAAGTACAGGGGACATCAATGGGGAGTACATTTGCCCCCAGTTTGGCCTGCCTCTATATGGCAGATTTTGAATCCAAACACATTGTTTGCACCACCAACCCATTTAAGACTAACATTCTTTTATGGTAGAGATACATAGACGATATCCTGGTCTTCTGAAAGGGCGACAAGGACAGCTGCGAATCCTTCACGGACTGGATCAACACCCTGAACCCCTACCTCAAGTTCACCAGCTCTATCTCTGACTCAGAGATCCCCTTCCTCGATCTACTGATCAGCCCCACACAAGGCCAGCTTAGAACAAAAACATACAAGAAGAGCACGGACTGCAACAGCCTCCTTTCATTCAATAGCCACCACCCTAAGGCCCTTCGGGAAAACCTTCCATATGGTCAGTTCCTACACCTTCGACGCAACTGCAGCGATCTGACTGACTATCGTATCCAAGCCAAAGAACTGAGTGGAAACCTCCTTGAGAGAAAGTACCCTCTGAAGGTAGGAAGACTCACAGAAAAGAGGGCACGCAACAATAACAGAGAGGCCCTTTTGGAAAACAATACACGCACCAAGGAGGATGTCATGACATGTGTCATCTCCTTTACACCTCTTTCGAACAAGGTCAAATCAATCATATTAAAACACTGGAGGATCTTGAATACAGGCAATCTGAACTTCGAACACCCCCGCTTTGCATTCAGAAGAACATCCAATTTGAGAGAAATCAGCTGGTGCACACAAGACCACGCGTAAATAAACCCAACTCACAGACCACCCTTTGGAACCTCCCACCAGTTACCGGACACTACCCTTGCAGCAACTGTACTGCATGCATATCCACTACACATTCTACCACCCTACAGTTGGGATCATTCTGTTGAACACAAAGGCAGCACACCAACTGCAACACGAAAAACTGCATCTACCTGATCACTTGTCCCTGCACAATGTTCTACATAGGGATGACAACAAGACCAGTGAAAATCAGGATAGGGGAACATAGGAGCACCATCAGATGTGGACGGAGTGCGACCAAAATGAGGACAATCACTCCACTGATGACCTCAAATGGACAGTTCTTGAAGCCAACACCTCCTGGAATGCTGGCACCCTCTTCAGATGCGAACAACGGTGGGTGTTCCATCTCCACACCAACAGGAGCAGACTCAGTGATGATATTCCATGGATTGAGGTATAGTCACATATACCAAAATGGATCAGACCAGCACCTCTCCAATCCATGTGACTAGCCACAACTCCATACACACATACAACACGCCCGTTCTGACCTCTATCTTCCCCGCTATGGATACCATAATCGATTTCAGTAACCAGTTCGCTGCAGGAACGATATGTCAACACCACGCAGGTTTGCTCTGATTTCTCTGTACCACCATCACACTGTGCTATTGGCTTGAATAACTCCATTACATTGGCCAATCTGAAAGAATACCATGATCTCTATTGAATACCCTCAGAGACACCAGATGTCCCTCTTAGAATGCCAACCCTGAGTCTGCCTCCCTGCACCCCCTAATGGCCTTTCAAGGGACCCTCTTAAACCAAAACCATGCTTTACGCCCCCACCACGCGATATAATCTTCTGTGTGGTCTTCGCTATCACAGGAAGAAACATTTCCTGTGCGCATGCCCCCTTCTCATGTGGGCTTATAGTATATCATATTGGCACACAACACTGAAATACCACATGTTCACAATCAGATACATTTCGACTGTACCTAACTTATCTGATGTATATGAGTCAATGTGACACACAAGACTGCCTATCAATGACAGTTCTATGCGATACGGTATGATTCTGAGAATTTTCAGTCTTCCAGCCACTCCAATATGACCGCCAGACATGCGCGGTAACGATCAGACGGCCGCAGACGTTGCAGCCGCCCTCCCTCTCTCATCACGTAAAATGAGCGTTGTGGATCGGAGCTGTCCCATTTCCAGGGACGTGGAGACTGAAGGGTAGGTGCAGACGCACGGTCCGCACTCCGAAACTGTCAGTACCTTTGCCGACCCTGTGGCCGGCTGACACTCTTTCTTTGCGAGTCCCGCAACTTTTTAATTCTTTAATTACTTGTGCTCGATCCACAGCTTAGCACGCTCGAGCGCGGCACCTCCGCGCCACCTGTTGTAGCTTAAAGCACTTTTGCATTTAGGTAAGCGCATCTTTACCTCTATACTACGCATCAATGACAGTTTATAACACCGAGAGGACGCTCCCACTACTTGCGACTTTGCACAGAGTCACCGTTGTGTCACCCACGGTTGTAGTGTTGTCTGCGAGCATTTTGCCACGTGCACACAAGGCACTAGTTAACTTGAGCATGTGCACAGCTACAACAATGTTTTTATTTTTCTTTGTTTGTGTATACTCCTCATGCTTGCCACAATTGCCTCAATATGTACAGCCTCAACGATGTCTGTCTTTGCTTGTTTATACTCATGGGGCTTGGCCTCCACACTCTATTTACTTCAGATGATTTATGCTCATTCATGGACGCCAGTCTCCTACTGCTGTGCTACAGACTGGCACCCACGCTCTGAGCCAACGGAAATGTAATTACACCGCTTTATTTCTCAATCTCAGTGATTGCTAAATATAATATATGTATTGTGCGTGGTTGTATTGCCTTAGATACATACCCAGTACCTTCCATCTACTATACCTCATGGACTTGCATCGCAGTGACAACGTTCTATGCGGACATCACTACCACAGCTCGATTTTGGGTGTCCTGCCTCTGTGTTGTGTCTGTGTCTTCCATGCTCTATTGTGAACTGTCTGATCCCGGTACCAGATAGTTCCTGCGGTCCACTATTTTTGGACTCAGTTGGCTGATGACACATTGTCAAACCAGGGATGCAGTAACCTTTTTCTCTGTTTTATGTCTACTTTCCCTCTACAGGTTGGACCTTGAACCACACACACAGTAGGTAGCACTTTAGAGGCACCATATTTGTGTCCTGACGAAGCACCACGGATCCTTAAGACCAGTCAAAGGCGCGAAACATGTTGACAAACCACTGAGAGAGAGATCTGAGATAGGCCTCTCACTCACAACTATAGGATACTTTCCCTTCCCAGTCGTTACATACTGACTACCAGGGTTCCTTTTAAACCTATAAGGTAGCATTTGCCTTTTATAGGTTTTTATCTCTGACAGGGCAGTCCAATCATTAAAGGATAACTCGCGACCTCCCCAATCAGTTTTAACTTCCAATCACATATCAATACTCCACTACACTTATCACCTCACTTGCACTCATCATACGGCATTCTCTTGAAAAGATCTCCGCCAAAGTGACCCTCCGGGGGACCCGTAGGGCATTGCACCGCCAGCCCAACGAGGAGCACCGCCCTATGATGAAGCATGACATCCCCTCATGGGTGTGTGAGGGCAACATGAGACAGTCTTGCTGACTGTCTCCATGACCTTGGTCTAGGCACCCTCTAGCCTGTTTAGAGAACTTTTTCTCCTCTTCTCAGGAACAGAAGCCCAATTATTTGAGTCTGATTTATTCACAGGAGCACAGGCTCTGGACCTTCGAATCTAGCTCCCAGTCCCCCCCCTTCCTCCATCGAGGAATCTATTTGAAACGGTACATGCTCAACTCCCTGGACAATTTATCACAATGAGACATTCTCCCGGTCCATAGATAGATGTGATGGACTTTCTAATAGCAGCTGTAACACCTCACCTAACACCCCTCTTAACTTCCTCAACCTACTAACCCCCATTTTGATTCAGTTGTTGGGTACTGCCAAAGTGATTGTCAAAAAATGTGAAACGATGAGCATTATTTAGAGAGACTGACAAATGGGTTACACTGTCACAAACGTGACAGATAACCTGCCTGTCTGTCTTATTACAAGTGACTTAGGACATAATGCTCTTGTAATAAGGTGGACTGTTTAAGGGCCTAATTATGACTACGGTGGTCCAATGGACCACTGTAGACGCAGTGGTGGTGCAGGCACTGCTGCACCGACAGTTCAACCACCCTATTTCAAGTTGGTTGGTTGGACTGCCATGGGACCGCCACAACCACTGTGGATCATAGATCCCTGGCGGTCTTGAGGCCCCAATCTGCTTGGCGGCACTATACACCTACATAATGCCTCAAAGAAGGTACTATACACTTACATGGATGAATCCCATGCCCCACCAATGATACAAGCTGACGCTGCATGGAATATGATGTTCACAAACATATACCATAAGGCATTATAATACCAATGGGGCACGGGGCACCTCCCTGGAGGCAAACCAGGTGCTATTCATATACATGGAGGCACAAGCGAAGTGCTCCAAACCCACTTGAACTCTGACATGTACAAAGACCATGCGCTGCCATGGTAAAAACCGGCGCTACATGAAATATGATATTGGTGAACATGTACTTTAAGGCACCATATGGTTAACAATGTGCTTCATGGATATACAAACCAAGGTTCTACACATACTTGGAGCCATAAGAGAGGTGTGATATGCCTACATGGAGCACAATATGCCCAAGGCATATGTACTGTCAACTTCACAAGCCAGATCTTCATGAAATAACATCTTTTATATCAATGACCAGCTATTGTCAAGACACATAAATCATGCTGTATAGGCATAAGAGAGGGCCCCTATAAAATGTAGGGAGTGGACCCCGAGACTCCCATATCACACACAAATTCATAGGCTGTATACTAAATGAAGGCCCCCTTAAGGGTGAGGGACCCCCCTGTGCCTCAGGAGCCTGCATTACAGCCCTGTATTGACTGTCACAGCTAAAGGTTTCTGAGCAGACAGAAAGCACCAGTTTTCTTCATTGAATCTGGAAAAACACGCAGTAAAAGACCAGGGGCCCGATTCACAAGGTCTAACCCAATGACTTTTGGTATTCACAAAGGGCATTGCCTGCTTTTCTTGTGGCTCTCCAATGTTTTATTTGTGATCCTGATATATAAATATCGAAAACGAGTTAAGAATTAAGAACGACCATTCACTAATGTTTTGAAAATTTGGAGCATTTTTGGGAAGCAAATTCTTATCTTTTGAGTCTCATGGATGCAGGTGAATAAAGAGTTGATATTGTGTTTAAAAGAAGACGGGGACCAACAAAAAACCCAGTTAAATCTACTCATGTGAGCAATATTTAAAAATGGCTGACTACACAAGTTATTGTGCGAGTAGTTTGAATAAAAAGACTTTTGAATAAAATTGCTTTTATACAAATATGTGCTGCAAAAGGCACTCAGCACGGTTCTTGTGACATGAATAAGTCAAGAAATGCTCTAATCGTCTCTGTAGAAAATCCACCATCCTCTGTTTAAGGAGAGCATCCTTAAAAGAGCAGCCGATAAGACAAGAAGATGAATAGAGAGGAACATTCCTCAATATCATGGATGAGACCAAAGGTCAGTTGACTTAAAACTACATGGAAGACAACTCAGGGAGAAAGCCTGTGTAAATTTATTTATTTAGCAGTTTAATATAGGACGGACTAAACCCAATAGGCCATTGAGCGCTTTATTGTAGGGTAGTTTCATACAAAAGAAACAGGTTTTTTTTAATTTTGTTTACCAAACAACAGTTTTTAGGTCTCACTTATCTGACAGCACAAGCTGTCTGGTTGTGAATGACCTAAGTAGTATAGGTTGTATTATGTAAATTATGTAATACTGATTTTATTTTTGTTATATGTTATTTGTGGGTTGTTAGATTTGTAGGGGCGTAGGGTGGAAAGTTACTTAAGTAATAATTAGTAAAAAAATTAATATTACTTTTTAGATAATCATTTAATTGATTTTTAATAATGTAATTGATAGAATATTTATTTATTTTACTTATATTTTAGTTGGGGGCTGCTAGGTTTGTAGGGGTCTAGGGTGGGAAGCTTATTAAGTAATAATTAATAAACTATTAATTATTAATATTTATTTAATTATTTAATTGATTTCTAATTATGTAATCTAAGAAATACTGATGTATTTTGTTAATATTTTAGTTGTGGGATCCTAGGTTTGTAGGAGCATAGGGTGGGAATTTAATTAAGTAATAATTAATTACCTCTTACTTATTATTTGTAAATTAATTATTTTATTGATTTAAAATATGTAAATAATGGAATACTTGTTTATTTTAATTATATTGTAGTTGCAGACTATTAAGGTTTGCTGGGGTCCAAGCTGGGAAGTTCATTAAGTAATAATTACCAATTATTTATTAATTGTTATTTCATTATTTCATTGATTGTAAATATGTAATTTATGAAATACTTATTTTTTTAGTTGTATTTTAGGTACAAGCTGCTAGATTTGTATGGGTATGGGTGGGAGGTTAATTAATTAATGATTGGACAACAATTATTTATTAATTGATAACTAATTATGTAATTATATAGATATTATGCACATTGGTTAATTATTTCTAGGTTTTTAAAAATATATATTATGTATATGTGTTTCATGTTAATTAATGTTTGTATTAGGAGTTTAATATTTTTTCTACATTCATGGATTGGAGTGAGAATAGTAAATTTTTCCTCTTCATAGTCCAGCACTTTCTCTACTGTTACGCTGTTTGGGGTGTGAATAGTAAATGTTACCCCTCCGAAATCCAACACTTTCCCTACTGTTGAGTTGTTTGGAGTGGGAATAATAAATGTAACCCCTCCGAAGTTCAACACTTTCCCTACTGTTGTTCAAACTGGAGTGGGAATAGTAAATTTCACCCCTCCGTAGACCAACGCTTTCCCTATTGTTATACAGACTGGAGTTGGAATAGTACATTTTACCCCTCCAAAGTCCAAAACTTTCCTTACTGGTGCGCTGTTTGGAGTGGGAATAGTAAATGGAACCGCTTCAAAATCCAATGCTTTCCCTACTGTTATATTGTTTCGAGTGGGAATAGTAACTTTACCCCCTCCGAAGTCCAACACTTTGCCTACTATTGTGATGACTGGAATAGGAATACTTAGGGGTCGATTCCGATTCGGGCCGGAAAAAGCACCGACCGACTCGGATCCGGAAATAATACCGACCGACACGTACCCGTGGTGCACGACACGCCAAGTATGATGCAAGGTGCGAAAAATCCGACCGACACGTACCGAAACCAAGTCGACCAACCGAGCCACACGGAAAACAGCAATCCGGCCGGAAAAACACGCGAATCCAACCGACCGACACGCACCCGGAACAAATCCGACCGAAACGTACACGCGAACTCCAAACCGCAAAGTACGATGCAAGGCGCGAGAACCACGAGCGAGTCGGACGGAGGACAAGCCGTACGACCGACACGCATACAAAACCGAGCCGAAGCAACACAATACACCGCGACCGACGCGTACGCAGCATAGAAAACTGCACAAACACAGCGTGAACGAAACGGAGAACACCGTACGAGACCAATGCAGGGTCCGACTCGGTCACAAGAACGTTTCCAACATACACAAACAGCACAAAGGAAAAATCACCCAAAAAAGGCCAAACAAGCAATTACCAAGCCAATAAATACTGGGGGGGTGGGGACAGAGAACAAAGACACACCCACAACTCCACCTATATAAAGGACACAAATCACAACCATGAGCCTTTGCAAATGCCATTCCACTGCCAGCACCCAAGAGAAAGCAACCACACACCCACAGCTCATCCCTCACACAAGCCACACACCATCAGCACACCAACAAATACCTACCTCACATACACCCAGCAAAACACACACTCACACACCCTCACCTGCACACCAACACACACATCACCCACCATCACCAACCATCACCATGCCCCCCAAGAAGAATCCCAAGTTCCTAGATAGTGAATTGGAAGTCATGGTAGACGAGATCCTCAGGGTGGAGCCACAGCTGTTTGGCACACTGGTCCAACAGACCCCCATGTCGCAGAAAACCAAGATGTGGGAGAGGATCATCAACAGGGTGAACGCCCAATCACCATGTCGGCGCACAAAGACCGACATCCAGAACAGGTGGTATGACGTGCGCAGGAGGGTACGGGACATGCTGAAGAAAGACTACATCAACAGCCAACACACCGGCAGTGGCCCTCCTGCCAAGCCAATATACCTCAGGCCCTGGGAGGAGAAGGTGCGGGCCATCCTTCCGCCAGTGAGCGTATATGGACTAGAGGACATCCCAGAGCCTGGTGAGTACACAACAAATGTACACAATATACTGCCACAAAACACACACATCACTGTCAAGGGGAGAGTCAAACCATGCACTCATAGCAATTACACAGCAACCAGAACAGAATCATCCCAAAATGTGTATGTTAGTCAGATAAACACAACACATGCCATCAAAAAAGTCACATCCAACTGTGCCAACACATGTACAAACACAACTACAACTAGGCAGTGGCACAAATAGAACTAACAAACACATCCAGACATGTAGCCACCACCACAACACCAACACACAGTGAAGACCACTCAAAGGAAGGAATTCTGTGTATGCTGGCCAAGTCAGTGTAGCCAATAGCATCATGGGAGTCGCAGTCACACATATTGCCCCCCCACAACTGTCCCATCAACACCACCATGAACCATGCGCACATCACAGGGAGTGGAGAAGGACTCACAAGATGGCTGACACTGGCAACTGCTGTGGGGAGCACAAGGCCCTGCTGGCAACTGTGCACCAACAAACAGCAGGACACCACTGACTGACATCCTGAGAGACAACTTACACTCCCTGCAATGCAAGCACGTTCCATGGTGGGATAACTGGCTGGCTGGCTGGCTGGCTGGGAAGGAGGACTTGCAGCACTAACCATAGTCACAAGCACCTCCCCTCACACACACCCCAACACAAACTCCACAGTACCCACCTGGTAGAATGCAATGCCCCCATCCTAACACAAGATCCCACAAAGAACCACAACCCTGGGTTATGTTGTGTGAAGCACAGGGCCACTCTTGGGACTCTTAGCCAAACAACTGCCAGGACAACACTCCCAGCCATCCTGTCAGCACAGCCAGCCCACCCCACAGGGAAGCAGAATCAAAAGGAAGGAAGCATGGGCATGCTGGGAAGGGGGGTGGAGGCAATAGCATGATGGGAGTCGTAGTCACTGATATTGGTCACCCCCACAACTGTCCCATCAACACCACCCTGAACCATGCTCACATCACAGGAAGTGGAGAAGGACTCACAAGATGGCTGACACTGGCTACTGCTGTGGGGAGCACAAGGCCCTGCTGGCAACTGTGCACCAACAAACAGCAGGACACCACTGACTGACATCCTGAGAGACAACTTACACTCCCTGCAATGCAAGCACGTTCCATGGTGGGATATCTGGCTGGCTGGGTGGGAAGGGGGACTTGCAGCACTGACCATAGTCACAAGCACCTCCCCTCACACACCCCCAACACAAACTCCACAGAACCCACCTGGTAGAATGCAATGCCCCCATCCTAACACAAGATCCCACAAAGAACCACCACCCTGGGTTATGTTGTGTGAAGCACAGGGACACTCTTGGGACTTCTAGCCAAACAACTGCCAGGACAACACTCCCAGCCATCCTGTCAGCACAGCCAGCCCACCCCACAGGGAAGCAGAGTCAAAAGGAAGGAAGCATGGGCATGCTGGGAAGGGGGAGGAGGCAATAGCATGATGGGAGTCGTAGTCACAGCTCTACATCCCCCACCACATGGCCCAGCAAGCTCACACTCACGCATGCACATCCCACAGAGAGTGGAAAGGCCCATCAAAGATGTCTGATACTGTTGCTGTGTCGTGCGGAGCACAAGGGCATGCTGGGTACTGCACACCAACCAACAGCAGGACACCACTGTCAGCCATCTTGCCATTGCTCTCACACCCACACACACTGAACTCCACACAAAAGCAAGTAAGTATTGTAATGCTGGGAAGTGGGGTGGAGGCAATGGCATGATGGGAGTCGTAGTCACAGACATAGCTCACCCCCACAACTGTCCCATCAACACCACCCTGAACCATGCTCACATCACAGGGAGTGGAGAAGGACTCACAAGATGGCTGACACTGGCTACTGCTGTGGGGAGCACAAGGCCCTGCTGGCAACTGTGCACCAACAAACAGCAGGACACCACTGACTGACATCCTGAGAGACAACTTACACTCCCTGCAATGCAAGCACGTTCCATGGTGGGATATCTGGCTAGCTGGGTGGGAAGGGGGACTTGCAGCACTGACCATAGTCACAAGCACCTCCCCTCACACACCCCCAACACAAACTCCACAGAACCCACCTGGTAGAATGCAATGCCCCCATCCTAACACAAGATCCCACAAAGAACCACCACCCTGGGTTATGTTGTGTGAAGCACAGGGACACTCTTGGGACTTCTAGCCAAACAACTGCCAGGACAACACTCCCAGCCATCCTGTCAGCACAGCCAGCCCACCCCACAGGGAAGCAGAGTCAAAAGGAAGGAAGCATGGGCATGCTGGGAAGGGGGTGGAGGCAATAGCATGATGGGAGTCGTAGTCACTGATATTGGTCACCCCCACAACTGTCCCATCAACACCACCCTGAACCATGCTCACATCACAGGAAGTGGAGAAGGACTCACAAGATGGCTGACACTGGCTACTGCTGTGGGGAGCACAAGGCCCTGCTGGCAACTGTGCACCAACAAACAGCAGGACACCACTGACTGACATCCTGAGAGACAACTTCCACTCCCTGCAACGCAAGCACGTTCCATGGTGGGATAACTGACTGGCTGGGTGGGTGGGAAGGAGGGCCGGCTGTCAACCAAACACAACCAATGCAGACCATGTTCACACCCCAGAAAATACATAGATATGCCCAAATAATGCAGGACAATGTGCCACACCAATATCAACCCCTGACTGTGACGACTTAGGACAATGCAATGTACAGGCCCGCACCCAGAGGCACAGTCACAACTGTCATGTGTGTCAACCATTGATGCCTGCAGAAACATAACATACATTGTTTGTGTCTCCCAAAAACAGGTGATGATGGGGACACAGCAGCAGACGCTGAGGAGTCCCAGTCCCAGGCTCAAGAGGATGCCGAGCTCACTGGCGTCGTACAGCCTCTGTCCTCCTCGGACGATGAAGAACAACCTGGCACATCCGGTGCAAGTCAACATGCAGCACCAGCAGGACCACCAGCTGCAGCACCAGCAGGACCACCAGCTGCACCCCCTGCACCCACCCCTCCAACGACTGTCACCACGAATACCATCCCTGCCGACATGGACAGAACAAGGAGCAACACCAGCACAGTGACCCTGGACCAACCTGGGGCCATGGACACCACCACCACCACCAACCCCCAAGGTGGACCAGGGTTATCTGTGCGTGCCACTGCACACACTGCACATGTCAGCAGGGGTGGTGGGAGGGTGGGAGACAGAGGTCGCTGCTTGCAGACGTTGCTGGTGTGCATGATGACCCACAACTGGTACGCATAGCTGATGCGTACCAGTCCAGCACCGGAGAGCTCAGCCAGGTAGTGGGGCTCCTCAGAGACATTAAACAGCAGCAGGCTGCCCATCATGCCCGCTTGGACTCCCACATGTCCCACGTGGAGTCACACATGTCCCGTGTGGACTCACACATGTCCCGCGTGGAGTCCAAGTGGGATGCACTGCATGAGATGACGGCGGTGCACAGGGACATTTTACAATGCCTCCGCCAGATGAACAGCAACCAGTCCACACCTCCCTGTGTGCCAACAACATCTGGTGCCGAACAAACTGCAACTGCCACAGGGAGGGAGGAGGACTCTGGCGGAGAGTCCCCTGCACCGCAGCAGCCTGTACTTGAGGGGCCCCCCCAAGAAGAGGGGTCGTCCGAGGAGGGAAAAGTGAGAGGCCGATGGCCAAGCGCAACTCCCAGGAAGCCTGAACCTGTTCTGGATGTTCGCCTTTGTGCACAGACTGTTCACCCTGTTGACGACAACACTACTCCCACACATTGCATGGGGAGTACAAGTTGGACCAATGTGTCAGACAACTGTGGCCCCGATACTGGGGATCCTGTCTACCAGGACTTTCAATTCACCTAGGAACTTGGGATTGCAAGATTTATGTACAGCACTACCCATCCTATGCACTATTAACACAAATGTATCACAATAAACACACTAATACACCATACTTGCCTCTGTCGTGATTCCAACGTGGGTGCTGTTATGGGGATGATGAACTGCAAAATTACACTGTGTATGCGAACTGCAACAGCAAGGACAACACAGGCATGTGAGTACAGGCAACGTGACACACATGAGGGAGACACACCACCAGGGCTACACAACACATACACACCTAGGCCATCTGACTCATTGCCTACACTGATGTTGCCAGGGAAGACGGTGCAATGCACAGACACCACACCCATTCCCAGTTGTAGTCAAGTAGCCCACAGGTGCAGTAAGCAAATGGCAGTCAAATGTGTGACCACAGACAACGCACATCACAAAGTGAAGCACAGGTTTATTACACAGTTGCAACATGCTGTAACCACTACAGATGCAAGGTAATCCCACCTGGCAGCGGGCACACAGTCAACAACTGTAGACGGAAGGAAGTCCATGGGTGTGGCGCACATCACCTGTAGGGACACAACAGCTACCAGCCTGGATGTGCAATCACGTCGTCGGTGGACACAGTTGACCAAACGAATCTGAAAGTACCCTGTGAAGGACAGAAATGACACACAGTCAAAAGCAATGGAGTACAGGACAGAACAGCAAAACTCATGCACAATACATGTTACAAGATACCCACCCAGAACCAAGTTAGCATGTCAACACTGTTGGGGAGTACAGCCCACCTGTCACCACACATCGCAACACACATCCAGTCAAGTAGCCCATGGACACACTCCAACAGCACCAGAGCACCACCCACACATCATGCCAACTCACATCATTGACATGACACCTCAGGATACTCACATTCAGCTAAAGAAGTTGGTGATGAGCTGTGTGCGGACATCACCATCACCATCACCATCATCATCGTCACTGGCATCGTGGTCCAGGCCAGGATCCTCCACAGGTGGCGGATGTTGGTCATTGTCATCCTGGATGAGAGGCAACTCCTTCCGCACTGCCAGGTTGTGGAGCATGCAGCAGACGATGATAATCTTGCACACTTTCGCAGGGGCATATGGGAGGGACCCTCCGGTCTTGTCCAGGCAGCGGAAGCGGCTCTTCAGGAGACCAAAGGTCCGCTCAATCACTCTCCTGGTCCGACCATGTGCCTCATTGTAGCGCATCTGGGCTGGGGTCACAGGGTTCCTGAGGGGTGTCAGCAACCACTGCATGTTGGGGTATCCCGAGTCACCTACGGACAGACAAGTGCACATTAGCTGACTTGGAAAAGTGGGCGGAATACTACAGATCAGATCACACACAATGGCACAAAGTCAGTACACACCGACAAGCCAGGCACGCTGGTTCTGCATCTGTGCCATCATCCTGGGGATGCGACTACTCCTCATCACAAAGGCATTGTGTGCTGAACCAGGGAAACGGGCACACACGTGTGTGATGGTCATGTCTGCAAGACACACCACCAGTGCATTGACCGAGTGGTAGTGCTTGCGGTTCCTGTAGGCCTGCTCCTGGGCCTGTGGTGGTACCAAAGCCACATGTGTCCCATCAATGGAGCCAATTACATGCGGCATCCTCCCCAGGGCATAAAAGTCACTCTTCACGTCAGTGAGTCGTCGCAGTCTAGGGAAATAGATGTACCGGTTCAGGAAGAGCAACATTGCCGCCAAAACATCGCGGAGCACACGGCTGAACATGGTCTGTGACATCCCACCAGCAGTCGCCACAGTATGTTGGAAGGTACCAGTGGCAAAGAAGTGTAGGGCTGCCATCACCTTCACCTTGGGGGTCAGCGCTGTAGGATACGGCCGGCCAGGCTGCAAATGTGGGGACAACTGCACTGCCAAATCCTCAATCAGCTGCCTGGTGAAGCGGTACCGTCGGATGCTGTCCCGTTCCACCATCGTTGCCAGGTCTGGGAATGGTCGATGGACAGCAGGAGCCCTGCAGTGCAGAGGAGAAGTAAGCAAGATTGTCAGTCACCTCACATATGCGGCATTGAACACACTCAAGATCCCAACATACATCATTATGAGGCACAACTACATGAAGTGTGCAGTACCGGAAGGACATGTATGGTACATACATGGCCAACATCTGTCAACACGGTCCAACAGGTGGCATCAATTAGTCCCAGGTTGGCCCATTGGATATCATGAGGCCGTGTCACAGTTCCCATCTCCTGCTGCCGTGTCACAATAACCCCCACAGTGACATGTGAGGACAGGTGTGCCCCAGGCACCACAGCTCAACGACAGGTACATTCCCAGGGACCCTGTAATGCCACATGGACACTGGCATTACATGGAGTATCATGTATACACCACAGCAAAACAACCATGACCCCCACAGGTAGTGGCCCCACTTGCCACGGCAGGACAGACATGGACGTCTGTGACACACACGCACAACATCAGAGTCCATGCACACACAACGTGGATGTGGAGACTGTCTCCCATTGTGCACATGAAATCAGAGACATTGTAAACACTACATGCACAAAGACTGTGGAGGACCATCACTATTGTGCCACTGGGACACCCTGGCTCAAACATACCGTCCCACATGGGACTCACGGGGTATGTGACATGACATACACGTACACCACTGTGAAATGTGACCATGGCACATGCACAGATATGAACAGTTGCACATCACAGTGGTCATGTACACGTAACACCCAGGATCCTGTCCCCATGAACACGTGCACAGCCTGGGGGTGGCTGCCCACAGGTGACACCCACAGGACAACATGTACACCAACATACACACAATAGGAAATGCAGCCTTACATGCCTTATGATTAAGTTTGGACAGGCTGTCGTGATGTAGGTGTGCCCATCACTCCCTGGGAGCTATCTGTGGTTGGCATATGTCCATCTGAGACAGGCATGCTGACATATGCCAGTCACATGTACAGTGATGCGTTGTACTGCAATGGACCGATCGGTGCCTCCGGCCGGCCCATTGCATTCAATGTGTGCGGGTACGCGTTGTACCCCTGTGCGCGTTGTACTGCAATGGACCGATCGGTGCCTCCGGCCGGCCCATTGCATTCAATGTGTGCGGGTACGCGTTGTACCCCTGTGCGCATTGTACTGCAATGGACCGATCGGTGCCTCCGGCCGGCCCATTGCATTCAATGTGTGCGGGTACGCGTTGTACCCCTGTGCACGTTGTACCGCAATGGACCGATCGGTGCGCACCCATTGACAATGGGCTTGCCTGGCAACGGACGCGTTTTCGAATTTCGAACGAGTCGGTTGCTGTAAATTCAGTTGGTCACCCACAACAATGTTGCAAAATCATGTATGTCATGAAGTTGAAGATTTGAAGGATGCTGTGGGCGTGTTTTGGTGCTGCTATTCCATGGATTGGCCAGATTCAGAAGATGCAAACGACTTGGACCTATCACTTTGGACACAAGGGACAGTATCTGCCTCTCCAGCACATATATATTGCTGGCTGTTCCCCTGAGAGCTCACTTGCCTGCAATACATGCTCCAGGACGACATCTGCCACTGCACTGCTGCTGTCTCTGCCCCTCTGGACCCTGCAATGGCACGTACTGTGGAGAGAGCCCCAGCCTTCAGCCTTGAAGAGAACCAGGCCCTGCTGGACAGCCTACTTCCACAGTACAGCAAGCTGTATGGGACACCAGGGGAGCAGGTGAGTGTTCTGTGCACTGCCTTTCTGAATGTGCATTTTGTGTGACTAGCAAGGCTGAGAGTCTGCACGCCACTGGCTAGCAGGCTCACTGAGTAGTTGTCACCCCCCATAGTGTGTAGTGACTTGCCCTGGACAGGTATGGTGCAGTGACAGTGCATTTGAACATGGTTTTACTTCCAATGCAATGATACCATGTAGTGACGTCTGGCAAACTGTCCATGGTCAGCTTTGCACTGCCTGTGTACATCATGTGCCCCTGTGATTGAGACATGTATATACAACTGTGTCATGCACGGATATGTTGCATGTGTGGTAATGGCCTTTTCACTTTGTCATCCTGACAGGTTAATGCCCATCGGAAGCAGGAAATCTGGAAGGACATCGTCCGGGCTGTCCGGTCCGTGGGGGTCTACAAGCGCCGGATCCGCAACTGCCAGAAGAGGTGGCAGGACCTTCGGGGCTGGACCCGGAGGATTGCACGGGTCCAGCTGAAGCTGTCGCCTCCTCGCAGGAGGGGCGGAACACAGACCCTGACCCCCACATGCTCCAGATCCTGGCGGTGGTGTTTCCAGACCTGGATGGGCAGCTGAAGGCCAGACAGCAGCAAGGAGGGGTGAGTCAAAGACTGCACTGTGAACTCTGTATTACATGCTTTGTGCCCTCCTCTGGCCTGGTTCAACTGCCACAGTGCAGCAGTCATGTTGTCCAGGAGCCATGTCCCTCTATTGTGCACTGCCCACTGCTCATCTGATACCCAGGTGTGGCCCTTACATTCAGGGAATTGTGTCACTTGGGACTGTGTCCTTGCAGTTTGCTTCACTAAAGGTGGGGGACAGCATCTGTTTCCCTAACTCTGTTGTGGGCATCATGGGTGGGTCCATTGTTCACACAACGCCTGGGTTTGGACATGTGATCTGCGTGTTGCTTTGATATGCGGTCCACTTGCTGAGCTGAGCCACCACATGTGCCTGAGGTATGTGGCACACGCCCATGCAGCGGGTGGGAACAATGTTTGGGCCCCAGGAGTGTGCAGATTACGTGTGTCACACATACATAGCCAGCTATCCACTGTCCAGGGCACATCCCTCATTCATGTGGAGCAGGACAGTCATGCCTACTCCAGGCCATGCAATGCACTCTGTACTCCCACTCCCGTGTATCAGCTGACACATTGTGCACAGTGATTTGACCCCTCAGGTGTCTGCCTCTGTGTCAGTGTGCTGTGGATTAGTTGCCAGGACTGCTGGGGTGTTTCTTGGTAGGGGCTCAGCATGCCCCTGGAGATGTGACCATAGGAGACGATACTTGTGTGTCACATAGGTGTTTGATCAGCTGCCCATGCAGACTGGGGTATGCGAATGTGAAGTTCAGGCAGCTGTTCCCCATTCACAGCAAATTGTGAGGGGCTCAGGTTCCGAGGGTAGTGTCACAGGTCTCCCATACGTCCAATAGGTGTGACCTGGACAGATGAGGGTTAAGATGATGTGTTGTGTGGGGGATGTACATGTGCACTTGTGCAGCTCCAGGACTTGCATTCCCCATGACCTACTATTGTGACACAGTGCATAGTGTTGTTGTCTGGCTGCCAAGTCATACATCACTGAGACAGTGATGTATGACTTAGCAGTCATGCCTCTGCCATGGCATGTGTCAACTTATTGGTGGTCCTGCAGGGGAGTGACATGTGCTACATGCACACCATAGTGGCGCTGGCTATCAGGACATGGGTGCATCATGGTGTCTGTCGCTGGTATGCATCACATGCATTTCCTATTTGACTCTGGGCATCCCTTTCATCCGGAAACCTGTACTGACTCAGTGGCAAGAGCTGTGATGTGTGCATGTCCACATGCCACACCGTGTCCTCTGCACTGTCCAACTACTGTGTACTTGGTGCATGTGTCCACACTGGGGTGTTGCAATCCAACAGACACCAGACAGATGGGTGCAAGGCCATGTGGGATGTGAGTGCCATGCTTGGCATCAGACTGACAATTGGCTTCTCCTGTTCAGTTAGGGCACTTTTAGCAATGTACAACTAATGATGCCAGGGCTTGCTCTGTAATGTGCTGTGCTCACAGTGGTGTGTGCGTTTGGTGCAGGTGACTGATGTCTGTCTGTTTCCCCATTGTTTGCAGATACATCCACGGCCACGGAAGGGGACAGCTCCACGGACCAGGAGGAGCCAGAGAGCCAAACTGGGTCAGCAGCCGAGGAGTGGTCGGAGGGACCCAGTGGCACGGAGTGCGAGGGGAGCCACACCGAGGAGTCCTCAGCACCATCCACCTCAGCTGAGGACCAGAGCAACTCGGAGGATGACTCCCTTGTGGAGGCGGGTGTCAGCAGCCACCACACGCCAGCTAGTGTTGCTGTCCCCGCCACCACCAGCACCACCACCGCCCTCCCATCGGCTCCCATTCCCCAGGTCCGTGGAGGCTCCCATGTTCGGGAGCGTGTCTCCTTTGGCCCAGGCACCGCACCCCCTGCCCCTGTGTCCCCTGCTGCCCTGAGTGAGGAGTCTGTGTACCTCCTTCGCCAGCTCCATGTAGGGCCGACAGCCATGCTGAGTGTCCTCCATGCGCACACCGCACTGTTGACTCAGCTGGTGTTGTTCATGGAGGGCATCTCATCGGGCATGTCTGACCTACAGAGGGGCAACAGGTCCATGGACTCCTCGCTGCCGGCAGCAGTGTCCCTCCTCAGACAGTCCCTCACCCCTCCTGCCTCTGCTCCATCCACACTCCCCAGCACCTTACCCGTCCCAAGCACACACACACCGGCACAGGCACACACCAGCACACACACGTCCAGCACACAGACACACACGCCACAAACTAAACGCACACGCACGCACAGTCAGGGGACTGAAACCAGACTCACAGGGGATGGGGCCCTGGTACACACACACGCATCCACGGGCACTGCGCAGTCCTCAGTTGCCTCTCCCTCCAAAGCACCCTCCCTTGCCTCACCTGCAACCCCAAAGACCCAGCGCCTCTTCCTCAGTGACCTCGGCCTCTTCCCCTCCGATCCAGCTGCCCCAGCATCCAGGGGGAAGAGGAAGCCCCCACACGGAGCAGAGTGCCCCTCGCCCCCGGACACCCTCCCCAGGCGCAGACAGACTGAGGCCCCCACCCGCAAGTCCCCCGGAGTGCTAAGAGCAAGACCCCGCCGCCGCCCTGCAGCTCAAGCACCAGGTCTCCTTCCTCCATCCCTCAGGCCCCCACTCCACAGGTGCCCCCACCACACCCTGCCCCAGGTTCCCCCACCCACAGATATACCATCCCCAAGAGGCTCCGGCCTTCTCCCCCTGCCACTTGCTCTCCCGGCACCACACCCCCCACTGCGCTTGTCTGTGCCACTGATGTGGTGAGGGTGTCCTCCCCTCTGTCCAGCCCACCTTGCCTGTTCCCCATTCTCCTCCCCTGGTGGTAGGCACTGCAGTGGAGTCCACTACCACCCTGTCTGACTTGGGCACTGCAGTGGCGGACCTGTCCACTCCATCTGCAGGGTCCACTGCAGTCGTGCCGGCACCCACAACATCTGAGCCATGCCCCCCAGTTGTGCCGGCACACACCATGTCAGACACCTCCACTGCAGTTGTCAGTGGCTCTTCAGCACCCACCACCCTTCCCTGCTTCCTCCTGGTGAGCCCTGATCCTGTCCCTGCGGTGCCTGGCCTACCCCCCCGGTTGCCCCTCCTAGTGGATTGTCCCTGGTTTTGTGCAGGCATGTGTAGGGTGGCATCTGCCACTGTCACCCACTTGTGACTTTGTTGATGGACTGGCCATTGGCCTTTGTTTATGTTCTACCGGACTTCTACTTTTAATGCCACATATGCTGAATAAAGCAACTTTCTGTTCTCTAGTGCTTTTGCTTCTGATGTACATGATGTTGATGATGCTAACCATGCCCTTGCTGCAGTGATGGTGATATTTGGTCTCATGATAATGAAGTGTTACTGTGCAGGAACCCATGTGGTCCAGGGGGAATGTGTCCTATCCTGTGGTGTATCCATGTCATCCATAGCAGCATCTGAGGGTGTCATGTGTTCAGTATTTGGCAATGGGATTTCCTACTTAGATTGGCAATTTCACATCTGTGGCTTCCACCCCTGCACATCTGTTGTGCCTGCCATTGTTCTATTCGTCTACTTCCCTGACCGTGTGGCCATCTCCAGTGAACATGCAGGTTTGGGCATCAATGGGGAAGGACTCATCTGTGTTGTCAGTGCAACATTGCTATACAAGTGTGTTGGATCTGTGCTGATGATTCCGTTGGCACTTCCATGACCAGGCTGATGGGACGGGAGCCCTCATTTGGTGCTAATTGTTGATTGTGTGTCCCATTGCTGCCATGGTATGGTATCTGTTCACCTCACATCTGCAGTCTCCACAGGGTATCTGCATGTGTGTGCCCATTGGTGCAAATATGTGGGTCTGCATTCTGATGGTCACTTCTGTCATTGTGTCATTGATGATTGTTGACGGTGTCAGCCCCCATGGGTCTTGTTTGTCTGCACATGGCCAAAGTTATGTCTTATTTGCACTGCAGGATTTGGCTCCCCCAATTTATGTTGCAATGGGACACATATACTACTTTGCCACTGATGTGTTTGTTGTTCTGTGACCAGGAATCATCCATGCAGTTTGGCAGTTGCACCTCTTACTTTGTCAACACTTACATCAAAATGTGCTGCAGCTATGGACCCCACACTTACCTTTTGGTCACTGTGATGATGGGGGTTTGGACCCCATTGCCACAATGTTCAAAATGTGCTGCAGCTATGGACCCCACACTTGCATTTTGGTCACTGTGATGATGGGGGTTTGGACCCCATTGCCACAATGTTCAAAATGTGCTGCAGCTATGGACCCCACACTTGCATTTTGGTCACTGTGATGATGGGGGTTTGGACCCCATTGCCACAATGTTCAAAATGTGCTGCAGCTATGGACCCCACAATTGCCTTTTGGTCACTGTGATGATGGGGGTTTGGACCCCATTGCCACAATGTTCAAAATGTGCTGCAGCTATGGACCCCACACTTGCATTTTGGTCACTGTGATGATGGGGGTTTGGACCCAATTGCCACAATGTTCAAAATGTGCTGCAGCTATGGACCCCACACTTGCCTTTTGGTCACTGTGATGATGGGGGTTTGGACCCCATTGCCACAATGTTCAAAATGTGCTGCAGCTATGGACCCCACATTTGCCTTTTGGTCACTGTGATGATGGGGGTTTGGACCCCATTGCCACAATGTTCAAAATGTGCTGCAGCTATGGACCCCACACTTGCCTTTTGGTCACTGTGATGATGGGGGTTTGGACCCCATTGCCACAATGTTCAAAATGTGCTGCAGCTATGGACCCCACACTTACCTTTTGGTCACTGTGATGATGGGGGTTTGGACCCCATTGCCACAATGTTCAAAATGTGCTGCAGCTATGGACCCCACACTTGCATTTTGGTCACTGTGATGATGGGGGTTTGGACCCCATTGCCACAATGTTCAAAATGTGCTGCAGCTATGGACCCCACACTTACCTTTTGGTCACTGTGATGATGGGGGTTTGGACCCCATTGCCACAATGTTCAAAATGTGCTGCAGCTATGGACCCCACACTTGCATTTTGGTCACTGTGATGATGGGGGTTTGGACCCCATTGCCACAATGTTCAGAATGTGCTGCAGCTATGGACCCCACACTTACCTTTTGGTCACTGTGATGATGGGGGTTTGGACCCCATTGCCACAATGGTCATGGCCTGCTTGCGTTGTGTGTGCCACACACATATCTGTGTGGCAAATGTGCTAGGGGGTCACATTGTATGTTCGAAGTCATGTTCGGTGTTGTAGGCATTTGACACAGTCTACACACGCTTGTCATGGTGTTGGGGGGATGTCTTCTTCTTGCATTCCCTAGGTTGTGGTGTGCTGGTTGTGTCATGCATTGTCCATCCTATGGGTGGGGGTGGTAGTGGTGGTAGGCATACTGCCCCCCCTGGGTGAGGGTGGTAGTAGTGGTAGGCATCCTGCCCCCCCTGGGTGAGGGTGGTAGTAGTGGTAGGCATCCAGCCCCCCTGGGTGAGGGTGGTAGTGGTGGTAGGCATCCTGCCCCCCTGGCTAAGGGTGGTAATAGTGGTAGGCATCCTGCCCCCCTGGGTGAGGGTGGTAGTGGTGGTAGGCATCCTGCCCCCTGGGTGAGGGTGGTAGTAGTGGTAGGCATCCAGCCCCCCTGGGTGAGGGTGGTAGTGGTGGTAGGCATCCTGCCCCCCTGGCTAAGGGTAGTAGTAGTGGTAGGCATCCTGCCCCCCTGGGTGAGGGTGGTAGTAGTGGTAGGCATCCTGCCCCCTGGCTAAGGGTGGTGGTAGGCATCCAGCCCCCCTGGGTGAGGGTGGTAGTAGTGGTAGGCATCCAGCCCCCCCTGGGTGAGGGTGGTAGTGGTGGTAGGCATCCTGCCACCCCTGGCTAAGGGTGGTAGTAGTGGTAGGCATCCTGCCCCCCTGGGTGAGGGTGGTAGTAGTGGTAGGCATCCTGCCCCCCCTGGCTAAGGGTGGTGGTAGGCATCCTGTCCCCCCTGGGAGAGGGTGGTAGTAGTGGTAGGCATCCAGCCCCCCCTGGGTGAGGGTGGTAGTGGTGGTAGGCATCCTGCCACCCCTGGCTAAGGGTGGTAGTAGTGGTAGGCATCCTGCCCCCTGGGTGAGGGTGGTAGTAGTGGTAGGCATCCTGCCCCCCTGGCTAAGGGTGGTGGTAGGCATCCAGCCCCCCTGGGTGAGGGTGGTAGTGGTGGTAGGCATCCTGCCCCCCTGGGTGAGGGTGGTAGTAGTGGTAGGCATCCTGCCCCCCCTGGGTGAGGGTGGTAGTAGTGGTAGGCATCCAGCCCCCCCCTGGCTAAGGGTGGTAGTAGTGGTAGGCATTTATAACAACAAAAGAGTGTGCCTTATCTTTAGAGAAGAGCAAGCATGTAGAATCAAACTCGATTCGTTGAAAAACACAAAAGAATCACACTGGATTCTTTTAAAAGCCCTTACTCACCAACCTGGTTGGTGACATGCTTCATCATCGGGCCCCACCAGGAGGACCGAATGCCCCCCTGGTGTGCTTCAACGCCAGAAATACTGCGGAGCAGGTTTTTTAGTGTAGATGCGTGTAAAAGTGCTATGTGTGGTGAATTAAAATTGTCTAGATTGTGTCCAAGATAACTTTAATTAGGTGGCCAATCTGACAAAAAACACTAAATATAGGATGTATATGCTGAATTAATCAGCTACATCCACTGGTGCATGGTCAACATGTTTCTGCCTAAATGGTATCACTTGCCAGGCATTCTTCAGGACCAAAGAATATATATGTGGACCTCGGCGGTATGGGCGCGCTAAGGCCCACCCTAACCAGAGGTTAAAGTATGAAAAAGAGTTAAAAGTTGGTACAGTGACTCACTGTTACCCGTCAAGTCCTCCTATTTTTGAAGAACTCGAATTCGATATGTCGTGTGACAACTAATCACACCATGGGTCTCGGGAAGGGGGTGGTGGCAAGTAGGCACACCGCCATCAAAGCCAAGCACCCACTCGGTACCTGCTGTAATCCTTCAAAACCGGACCCCGGTTGTGAGTAGTGGTAGGCATCCTGCCCCCCCTGGGTGAGGGTGGTAGTAGTGTAGGCATCCTGCCCCCCCTGGCTAAGGGTGGTGGTAGGCATCCTGCCCCCCTGGGTGAGGGTGGTAGTAGTGGTAGGCATCCTGCCCCCCTGGGTGAGGGTGGTAGTGGTGGTAGGCATCCTGCCCCCCTGGGTGAGGGTGGTAGTAGTGGAAGGCATCCAGCCCCCTGGGTGAGGGTGGTAGTGGTGGTAGGCATCCTGCCCCCCTGGGTGAGGGTGGTAGTAGTGGTAGGCATGCAGCCCCCTGGGTGAGGGTGGTAGTGGTGGTAGGCATCCTGCCCCCCCTGGGTGAGGGTGGTAGTAGTGGTAGGCATCCTGCCCCCCCTGGGTGAGGGTGGTAGTAGTCGTAGGCATCCTGCCCCCCCTGGGTGAGGGTGGTAGTGGTGGTAGGCATCCTGCCCCCCCTGGGTGAGGGTGGTAGTAGTGGTAGGCATCCTGCCCCCCCTGGGTAGGGGTGGTGGTGCGCATTCAGGCCCCTGAATGCATATGTGGCATTGGTGATGGGCATCCCGCCCCTATGGTGCTGCTGTTGCTGGTGTTAAGTATATCCGGCATCCCTCTGTGTGTGTGTGATGTGTCGTGTACGTGTTGTATGTGTTTTGTGGTTGGTGTCTGGCTTACCTTCTGCGCCGTACGCGTCCGTGCCTGTTCCGGTAGTATATGTAGAATATTGGTATGATCGGGACGAAGGTATTCATGGTTGGTTCGTGTCATTCGTCCTTCTCGTTGCTTCGCGTCGTCCTCGTCGCTTCGCGTCGTCCTCGTCGCTTCGCCTCGTCCTCGTCGCTTCGCGTCGTCCTCGTCGCTGCCGTGTTCGTCTCGGAGCCGTGGATCGTGTTGTGGCGCGAATCGGAGCTTATGTGCGCCTCTCCCAGATGCTTTGACGTGCCGTGCGTAGCGACGGGTTCGGCGCGTACGGAAAGCGCATCGTACTTGTCCGGCCGGACGGGGCTGCATTTTTCCTTCCGTGCGACTCGATTCGGCGTTTCCGGATTCGCCTCGGTCGGAGAACAGGACCTGGTTTGGGTGAGTACGGCTCGGCCGGATTCTTTGCTGTTGTGCGCATCGTACTTGCTCGTTCGGTGTGCTGTACGGATCGGTCGGGAAACAGGCTTTCGCATGGCTTTTTTCCCGACCGAATTGTGTTGGGTGCGCCTCCGACCGAGATCGGAATCGGCCCCTAAATCTAACCTCTCTGAAGTTCATCACTTTCCTTACTGTTGCATAAGCTAGAGTGGCAATAGTATATTTAATATTCTTAGACTCCAATAGTTTTCCTAATATTGGTTAAATAGATTTTATAGAATGATTTTTTTTACATATTTTATACTATTTGTTTTTATTTTTAAATTAATTTTAATGTTTATAGTATGTTTAGTAAATGTGTTTCTGGTGTTTTACATTTTTAATATTTTATTTTTTGGCTAAATGAATTAATATATTTTTTGTTATTGAATTGTTTATATTTTTATGGTTTTATTGTCTATGAATTATATATATGTTTTCTTAGTAATAAATTAAAAATATGATATATATATTTATATATAAACATATATATATATATATATGAACAGAAAGCACACATATATATATGTGTTTGTGTGTTTAAATAAGTATATATTTACATATAATATTGCATGCAAGTGGAATCTATTCATTTTACATCATATTAAATTTATATATTAAAATATTTAACATTTGCTACTTTAAATTCTATTTATATTTTAAAAAATCGATATTTTTGTATATTTTTAGGGGATATTAGTGTCAGAAATATTTTTTTACAATATGTTTGTACTTACCATTATAAGTATAGGAGAACTACATTGTGGTAGACAATATTTTTGTCAATGATATGGTTTACCACAATATTGTGTCAGTCTTCCAGAGAATGTTGGACGGACCGTCGTTCCTCTGTCATTACGGACCTGATACCTCCATCAGGCCAGCGGTTTTCTGTCCACAGTATTGAGAGTTTGGCCTGATGGACCACCATTGGTCATGATGAAAGACAGTCCAGCGGCTGAATATCAATACTCCATGGTCACCAACCCCACCAGTTGAGTGTTGATGGACACTACTCTATTAACATTGGTATGGCGTACATTTGTCTGCCATATTTAGAACTGTCTGCCATCAGAATGAGATTGAAGGACCCTTACAATGGAGGACAGCAGAGGTGGACATTGTTTCGGATGGCACACTCGTCTGTCAGCACATACCTGATCAAAATTTACTCAAAAATAGCACCTGCAGCTCCCGCTACAAAGTACTCTCCTCTAACAACTCAAACTATTTACCACTCACAATATGAACCACCATCATATCTAGAAGAATAAAGCAGATTGTGACCCTGTCTTCAAATAGAAGTTGTGTAAACTCCTGAAAAAGGACTTCTTGCGCCATGGATCATGGTGGCCGATCTTGTCTGATGTTATTGTTACGAAGTAGGAGACACCAGATGCAGGTAAGTGAACTCTTTATTCGTAACCTCCACAGTTCCACCAACAGACAGCTTCAGCTCGGATAACTTCTGCGTTCTCCCCTCAACCCTCAGAGTCCAACATTCTAAGGCAGCCTCACGGCCAACAGTAGGGCAGTACCAAGAAGGTAAAGGGAGGAGGGGTGAGAGAGGGATAAGGACTACAAGGGAAGGTCCTATTGAATTGAGATTTAAACTAACAGTAATCAATAAATAAAATAAAGTTAGATAGGAGAATATAACACATCTTCCTCCCATAACACTGAGGAAGTAAATTTACTAAGATCGTTTCATAACAAAGTCTTCATGCCATTTAGGTGTTACGCTGAGTCTCTTTTGTTGAGCCTTGGCGGCAGCGCAGGTAATCTGGTGTAAGACTCGTAGAGGAGGGGGTTCCAGCCGTCGCGTTGTCCGGAGCAGGAGCTCTCGTTAGTCTATCCATGCTCCAGTTTTGACCATTCTCAAGGGTCACGGTATTCTGTTGATTTCCACAATCTTTTTGGGATCATAGAACTTGGATGCGCTTCCCCCACTGTGTGTGGGTCTTTTTATGGATACCCAGTCTCCTACGGCCCACCTCTGTTGTTTGGTCCCATGTTTGAAATCATAGTAACGTTTGTACTTGGCTTGATGTGCATTATCTTTGGTTCTTGTTGCTCTTGCATCCTGCTCTACTGCTTCCCCCCCACCAATCCTGTTAGGAAAGAATTTGGTGTCGGGTTTTTTCCCTTTGACGGACGAGAATGGGGAGATACCCGTGAGTTGGTTGGGAGTGGTATGGTATGCCCATTACATGTCTTGTAGAACCCTTTCCAATGGATGTTCTTTTTGATCATCCTGTTACTCTTTCGACCAGACCGTTGGCACGAGGACAGTAGAGGGCAGTTTTGAGATGTGTGATGCCTAACTTAGATAAGAAAGTTGTCAGTGCTGTGGAAGTGAACTGCACACCGTTGTCAGTAACAATGCTTGAAGGAATGCCTTCTAAGGCGAATGTGTCCCATAGGAAATTGATCACTGTCTCAGTAGTGGTTTGGTTCACTATCCTAATGACCACCCAGTGAGAGAGATAATCGGTTAGTACAAAGGCAAAACGTTTTGTGACCCTTTTTTGTTGATAGGGCCTATAATGTCTAAGACTAGTTTATCCCATGGTTTGTCAGGGACAGAAACAGGGGATAACGGAGCTTTTTGGGTTAGCTTAGATTTGTCGCTATTGGCGCACACATAGCAGCGCTTCACCTTGGCTTCCACCAAGGAATCCATGTTTGGAAACCAATATTGTTCCCTGAGTCTGGATTTGGTTAAACTTGTTCCTAGGTGACCCTCATGGACAAGATCAATAATTTTGTTTCTCAACCCTGCGGGAGGTATTATTTTGTCGTTCCTCCAAATGCGGCCTTGGTGTAGGTTGATTTTGTGTCGGACTTCCCAAAATTTACTTAGTTCTTGATCGACCTTATTTCGTGCATTTGGCCAACCATGTAAAATGTAATTTTTGAGACGGGTTAGGATAGTATCCTGATTCTGGCTTTCAGTCCACTCTGTAGAGCTAATGATAGAGGAGTGGATTTCTAAAATGGGATACTCCGTGGTTTCGTAGTGTTCTTCAACGTCTAAGAGTACTCTGGAAAGGAAGTCCGCAGCTGAGTTGAGTTCACCCGCGACGTATTCTAGTTTGAAGCAGAAACCTTCTAATCCCAAAACCCATCTGGCTACCCTGGGTGTGCCATTGAGTGTACCCTTAGGATTGAACATAAAAATGAGGGGCTAGAGGTCGGTGCGCACAGTGAATTTGATTCCCCATAGATAGATCTTAAAATGCTTGATTGCCCAGAAGCACGAAAGTGCCTCTTTCTCCACCACAGAGTTATTTTTCTCAGAGTTGCTAAGGGTGCGTGAGGCAAAGGACACAATGCGTTCTTTACCTCCAATGATCTGGGACAGTGTAGCACCAAGACACTTGTTGCTCGCGTCGGTGATGAGTATGATTTTTCTGCATGAATCAAAGTTGCATAAGTAAGGCGCAGAGAGAATGGCACACTTGACTTTTTCAAAAGATAATTGGTGCTCCTCTTGACAATTGTATGGTGTGTGATTTTTAGTAAGTTCCCTGAGGTTGTTAGTTAAGTTGGCAAAGTTCTTGACATACTTTGCCATGTACTCCGCAATGCCTAAGAATGATAGGCGTTCTTGTTTCGAGGTGGGCGCAGGAGCTTTCTTTACTGCGTCGATAAGGCACATCTTGGGTTTGAATCCATCTTTAGAAATAGTGTGCCCAAGGTAATCCACTGCCCCCACCCCAATTTGTCATTTTTCTTCTTTGAGTGTCAAACCCGCCTCTTTGAATTTGGAGAGAACTTGTTTTAGTGAGTCATCATGCCTTCAGTGGTGGCACCATATGTTAAAATATCATCCTGGAAGCAAAAGGTCTTGGGTATGCCATCTAAAATGCGTTGCATAATTTTTTTGAAATACAGCAGCCGCTGAGGCTAACCCTTATGGCATCCTGCAGAACATGAAGGATCCCAGGGGAGTGGTGAAGGCTGTAAGCTCCCTGGAGTCAGGGTGTAATTCCACCTGGTGGTATGCCATTGAAAAGTCGAGGACACTGAAGTATGATGCCTCTTCCATGGTGCTCAAAATTTCGTGGCTGCGGGGCAAAGGATGTCTGTCAATGAGGATATTATCATTAAGATCCCTAAGATCAATGCAAAGTCTAATGTCTTCCCCTTGAGCCTTCTTGGCAATGACAACCGGGGCAACCCATCGGAGCAGTCAATCATTTGGATGGTGCCTAAGTTTTGTAATCTGGCTAATTCTTGTTTAAGCGGTTCCCACAAAAGGTGTGATATGCGTCTTGTCTTGTGCACTACAGGTTTGGATTTAGGTTTTAATTTTTTCCGGTGCTGGAAGTGTTTGAGAAGACCTAACTTAGGCGTGAACACCTCAGGGAACTGATTGCAAATCTCTTTGCGTGCCACAGAATGGTCTATGGCGAGTACTTGTTCTGGGTTATTTGGGTCAGGAGTAATAACTAACTCCTTCTGATGCTGCCACCCGAGGAGATTTGACCCCTCTTCAACTACGCAGACCTTACCCCTGGTGGAGCGGTCCTTGAAAGTGATACATGATTTGACCATGCCTCTTAAGGGGATGGAATCCCTGGTATAACTACTAGGGGAGATGTCAGCACACAGTAACTCTTTTTCTTCGCAAATGTTCATGTTCTTGAAATCAGAGATATTAAGGAATGTGAATGGCGAGCATGAATCAGCGAACATTTTAATCATTTTGCCATCCAAACCAATATCACATTGGGGATACTTAACTTGGTTTACGCCACTAGACTCATGTACTTGGAAAATAATTTTCTTAACAGATTGGGGTCTAGCATCAGTGGCATCATTAACATTGTTTTATTTTCTAGAGAAACTCCAACACACCCTAGCTAAGTGCCCTTTTTTATTACACTTTCTGCAAGTAGAGGTCCTAGCTTGGCAATTGGGATGGTTGGCCAAGTGGTTATTACTACCACAGCGGTAACATTTGAGTTTACTTGCTTCAGGATCGCGTCCGTGGTCAGGACTCTTTTCAAATTTCACCTTGCAAAAAGTATCTTCCACAGAGAGGTTGACAATTTCTGACACCTGCTCATTATTGGCAGGGGATTTCATTTCTTTTATGCATATAGCAGTATGTTCAATGAATTTAGCCAACTCGATAGCGTCGTGAAGATTTGGTTGTTTCTGCAACAGTTTCTCCTGTATCTTCGGGTTGTTGGTACACCTTACAAGTAGCTCCCTTATGAGGGAGTCTTTGAGTTCCCCGAATTCACAAAGTTCACTTAGCCCTCTTAAAGCCACTACGTAATTAGAAATACTTTCTTGTTTACCTTGAACCCTGCTGAAAAATTTGTGGCATTCAAGAACAATATCCACCTTGTCTCCAAAGTGTATTTTTAGTTTAAGTAGGGATATCTCGTATACATCCACCTCATCTTCATCAACGTTATGGCCTTGTTCCAGGTCTGGTAGTCTGTCAAAGATCTTCCTGCCATGGGTACCAAGGTTGTGTAGCAAAATATGTTGTCTCCTTAGAGGGCTAAATTTCTCCCCCCACCCAATTGATATTAAATATGATTCGAAGATTTTCACCCACTCCCTCCAAGGGTTGTTAGGCTCCACAAATTCATTCAGGAATGTTGGTGGTTGAGCCATAATGGCGGCCATGTTGGTAGCAGGAAATAAAGTTAATCAGAGGAGCGGAAAAATGGGTGCGTAAAGCTGCAAGTACTTGCAATGCACAAAGTAGTATCACCTGCAAAGCTTGCTACACAGGGGTCAAAATTACAAACTTCAAGTGTGTGCAAGCACTTGTGATATGCGTAATGGTGCGCGTATCACCGTAAGGAATAAAAATTGCTGGCTCGGGGCTCGGAGGGCGGGGATGAAGTGAGCTTAATGCTGGAGATAATTGTGACACGCATAAAGGTGTGCGTGTCACCATGTTAAATATTAATGAGAGGATCTGTAGAAATGGAAAGAGCATTGAGGGAATGTGGAGTCACTGAGGCAATTGTGACACGCGTACAGGTGTGAGTGTCACCGTGTCAATTTTTCCCATGAGGATCCATCTAAAAAATTGAAGGAGTATTGTTAGTGTGTGTATCACTGAGGCAATTGTGACACGCGTATCAGTGTGCGTGTCACCGTGTTAATTTTTCATGTGAAGATCCATTAGGAAAATGAAGGAGTGTAGAAAGTGTGCGTATCACTGAGGCAATTGTGACACGCGTACAGGTGTGCGTGTCACCGAGTGAAATGATAAAGTTGCTGGAAGGCTGATGCGAGAAAGTGCCTGTCATTGTGAAATTACAACACACGTAGAGCGGCTGAAAGGAATGCCTCAGCCCGTTCAGGCCCAATGACAGGAACACAAGGCTTCACTAGAGGGGAGGGATCCGGGCAGGCTGGAGGCATGGCGGCAGGCCGAGAGGAACGCCTTCCCTAGATCAGGCCCGATGGAGGGAATGAAGGCTCTGCCAAGGAGGAGGGCTCTGAGGAGACTGGAGGGCATTGCAGCAGGTTCAGAGGAACGTCTCGCTCATTCCAGCCGATGACAGGAGCGACGGCTCCACTGTGGTCAGACAGGAAAGGCGTGGCGGATGTCAAGCCCAGATGACGAGGAGCCCCTGGAAGAGGCAAGAGGCACCCTGGAAAGGAGGAGTGCGAAGGCTTGGAAATCACTGGAGTGTACAAGGACGAAATAGAGACCAAGCCCCGAGAGCTTCTTCGTACCCAATGGAAGATGGAGGGGTCTCCCTGGGGAGTAATCGAAGGTGTGAAGAGCAGCTTGAAGGTCAGTAGTGACTTATGCACAAACTCGAAAACAGGAGAATTCAGCAACTTATAGGAGGACTCGGGGCACCCCCGAGTGGAGTAACCAGATATAAAGTACCTTAACCTTGTGGGCCACAAGGTGAAAGAACGGAAAGAGTACGAAGCTGAGGCAATAGATGCAATCAAAAGGGAAGGAAGTCCGTACTGCTCCCTTTCGCAGACCAGTCGTTGCCAGTGTTACTAAGTAGGAGACACCTGATGCAGGTAAGTGAACTCTTTATTTATAACCTCCACAGTTCCACCAACAGACAGCTTCAGCTCGGATAACTTCTGCGTTCTCCCCTCAACCCTCAGAGTCCAACATTCTAAGGCAGCCTCATGGCCAACAGTAGGGCAGTACCAAGAAGGTAAAGGGAGGAGGGGTGAGAGAGGGATAAGGAATACAAGGGAAGGTCCTATTGAATTGAGATTTAAACTAACAGTAATCAATGAATACAATAAAGTTAGATAAGAGAATATAACAGTTATGTTTCCCTATCAAGGCCTAAGTGGATTGAATTCAGTGAAAAATGTATTAACTGCTAGAGCACTGCAATTACACTGTATTGTGTGGCCTTTCTCACTGCCTTGTTGTTTTTCACCTTCTTCTTCTTCCCCACCCCCTCCTCCTACTAGGACGATGGTGTTGTTTAAAAAGAGATGGTCTGTAAGATGGAAGGAAAAAATGGCCATCAAGATGGGTGCCTTTTGGAGAGGCTCAGTTGGTCAAAAACTGTGAAGATCCCTTAACTTTTAGAGCCATCCACTTGATTTCCCAGGGGATCCAAACTTTCTTCTTCTTAGTGAACTTACCTTGGCTTCCCTTTCTAGCCTCTCCACCGCCTTTGGACCAGCGCTGGCTGTACTTGCGTTGGAGTGATAGATGTGCTGCTGATGAGGTCCCCCCATGATGCCTGCAGTCATCAGGACCCCCTGGCCTTCAGAGGCCCACTGCTGAGCCCAGAAACACTTGTGCATGCACAAGTGGGTACAGCTTGGTACCACTGACAACTTGGGACAGATGATGACCTGCTGAGTGGCCCTCCCTTGCCAGAACTATGGGGATCTGCGCATCATAGTTGAGTCTCAGGTGGAGGCAGCCTTGAGTCTTCAGGGCCCTCCATGTTCTGCTGCTTCTCCCTCCATAGTCCTCTAGATTCTCGAGATTTGCTGAGGAACATGGGGGAGCCCATGAGCTCACTCTGCCCCCTCTTCAGTTCAGTGAGGGGCAGCCATCTTGGCCTACTTCTTATCATGGTCATAGAAACAGCACTCCTCCGGCAGGAAAACAAGGCCCACTGCCTAGCGATACTCCCCCCCCTCAGTTTACACTCTAATTGCCGGCGAATATCACTGTGCCCAGAGGGGCTTTTTAAAAGCAATATTATACCCTTTCCTCACAACATGGACCGGTGGTTTAACATCCTACACAGAACCCTGGTTATCTCTTCATCCACTGACATTACCTATAGGCCAAAACCTAAGGTCTCACCATGCACGCTTTTCAATGGTAACCTTTTATTTCCATTTTCAACAACAGAAAGATTATGTTTCAACTCACCGACACAGATCTTGCCTTACAAGATCGTCTTTTACAATCTCTTAACCCAATCTCTACTTCTCCTCTTCTGTCTTCGCCTGGAATCCCTGCTCCCAATCTACCCATTCCCAACATGACCTCAATAGGCTACCAACCACCCCTTGGATCACCTTCTCCCACTCCTAAATTCCTACTTCTTCTACCCTCTGGACTCTGAGTCCCAAACTCTGGAATCCTATCCTGACCTTCTATACACTGTCCCACCCCAAGGATTACCTCTTACCCTCTCCATTGTACTACTGTTCCCCCCTCCCGGAACTCCTGCTCTCAATCTACCCAGTCTGGACAAGACCTTAATATGCTATCTATCACCGAAGGAATACCTCCTCCAACCCCATTTAACTACTCGTACAATAATCATAGCAATGTCACGACCTTCTCCCATCCCCTCACTGTCTACCCTCCATTAGCCCTGCTCGTCCATCCCATTCTTCTGCTTGGTTGGCTCTCCCTCCCACACTATCTCAATGATCTATCCTTCAACTTCCCCCTCGACTCCTGCCCATATCTACACTCCTCATCCTATTCAATCTGGGTCTACTGCCTCCTGCTAGTTCTCCCTTCACTACCCTATGCTCTCCTTGCCTTGTCTAGACAACCCAGCCTGCCTCGCACACAGCATTCTCTCTATTCCATCTACCACTATACCCAACAACCCTCTCACAAACACCCCAGCACATATGTCTTCTATCCACTCCCACCCTGACTGCCATCAACACTTCCAAATCCATTCGCATTATCCACTCCACACAATCTAAACCCACATTCCCACCACTCCCCTGCTAATTTCATTTTTCTCCACCCTAGTGTGGCTTCAACAACTACCTCACCTAACTCACCCCAGCCTTTTTCCCTTCTTTTGGCTCCCCTGTTATTTTTTACCCTGTCAGATCTACTACCATTTCTAATCTGACTACAAGAGTATCTTTCCAATCGCCAAGATCTCCTTAGACAATTTTTGTTAACAAACCCCCTGGCCTCCCCCCAATTACCTCCTATTCTCTATCCCGGTCCCCCCTTCTCCTGAGCTCTTATCCTCTCTGACTCTTCTAGCTTAAAAAATTGTCATTCTCTATCAAGCAGTTCCTCAACCCTCTTCCTCTTTGTCCACAATCAAATGCCATTTGCACTGTAATCTTCAATTGAGTCCTCACTCTACAAACAAGAACCCCTGTGGTGGAAATCTACCTAGGAGCAACCGCAAGCCTATGCCCAACAGAACGAATCTTGCTCTAGGTGATGATGAGCTTTGTGAACTTGTTGAAAGTTATAGTAACCTAAATATAGTAAACAAACTCCCCCACTAGTCCTAAGTATGTCCATCCACACCATAAACAACCACAGGCCTCCCATCCAAACCCTATAACTAGGAATAAGATGTCTTCTAACCTAATTTAGGTTCAGACTGTATACCCTCATTGCTCTGTCTTTCACCTCGCACACTCAACTCTACAGTGTCTGCTCCATAATTTCCAATCTGCAGTTTAATACTAAATGGAGCTTGCAGACACAACTCTGAACCTCAAACTTGATATTCTAGTCCTTACTGAAACCTGGTTCAATTATGTTTCTAGCAATGTCCTGGACCTTCTTCACCTCCCACATTATTCCATTATACAGTGTACCATGGATCCAGACTAGTTAAGCGACCCCCAGCTTAAAAGAAGGCTTTTGTATGACATTGTTTAATAACAAATGGTCATTTTTATGTATTAAGAAACCTAATCGTATGCCAAAATTTGTCACTCTCGTTATGTTGGTTCTTTTTTCACATGGGACACTGAGCACAGTCTGCATGTTTTCAATACAGACATTATTTATTAACAAAACAGTATTTGGTTTCTTTATTGTGTTCTGTATAAAGTTTCTCCTTCGACATTCTATTTCAGGTTTTTTTTTTGCCATTGTGCCTACATATTATTGAATATTTTCACATCGACCTTAAGAACCACTGTTTTCTAAATATACAAGAATCCAGAAAAGGCACTGAGAAAGCTATAATCCACAGAAGCACACTTAAATGTGGACTTCTTCCACTTGAAAATCTCTGTTCCTTCCAATGCCAATCTCTCATCATCTATGCTCATGAGTCTTCCAATTTTAGGATGAACATAATTTAACATTCTCCAGTTGAAATCAATGCATTCACTGAACAATTTGTGGAATTAATTCCATCCCAGCTGATGCTGTCAGAGGCCCTTGTCTTCCTTGGAAAGTTCAATCTTCCCTAAGGTGAGAACAACAATAAACTGGTCAAATGGTTATTTTCTTTTCTCCATGACAATGACCTCCTTCAGCACTGCCAGAAGATAGCTCGCTGCAAAGGCTCTATTCTAGATCTCTATATCTTCAAGTGCAAATTCAGTGACTGCTGAGGATCTTATTCCAGTAGATTGATCGGACCATCCACAAATTCTGTTTCAAGCTACCATTTGTCCACCTGAAAATATCAGTCCAATTTAAGAGAGAAAAGTCATGTTTCCGGGATACTAAAATTATTGCCATCAACAGTCTTTTTTTTAAATTTCTTTATTGTTTCATCACATAAACAACAGTTAGCAATCATTGTCTGACAGATATTCTATACATCACTCTATCTGTGACAATATAACCAATGGGTTTCGCACAATAACGATTCCACTTTTTTGCACTGTGCTCCAAGCTTGGAGATAATAATTTTGAAAATACCCCTCAACTCCCCTCCCCCCAACCAGCTTCCATCTGTCAATGTTAGGTGTGCTATTTTTTTTTTTCCATAAGTTAAAGTTCGGTTTTTAGGAGCCCTCTTGTGTGTCGGTAGCTTGTCGTTCCTGCCTTTGGGAGATTTGTGTATCCCGTTCCTCTCCCTCCCCTGGGTCTAGTTGCGATGACTGGGGTGTGGCCGCCAGTTCCTGTATCATCATTCCCCAGGCTAGTAGTACCTCCGGTAGTTTCTCATCCCATCTGGTTTTCCTCATATGTTCCTGTTCTGCCATTGCCCATTCTTTAATATCTGTCTTCCATTTATCAATGGAAGGGCCCTGTGGGGTCAGCCAATGTATTGCTATTCGTCTCTTTGCTATTGTGAGTCCCAGTATCAAAAAACGTCTGGTCGTTTTACGTTTAGGATTACTAGGTATCAGTCCCAAAAGGCATGTTCGTATTTCTAGCGTTACCCCCCAACCCGTCACCCTATTAAGTTGCTCAAGTACTTCCGACCAGAATTCTTGTATACGTGGACACTGCCAAACCATGTGCACAAAACTGGCTTGCGTGTATCTACATCTAGGACATTGTGGGTCTCACTTTGCATTGATCGTGTGTAGCCGTCTGGGGGAAAGATACGTCATATGTATTATATTATATTGTATTAATTTAAATCTGGCACTTATTGACACTTTACGTACTCCGCGATACAAAAGGGGATGATGGACGGAACGTTTGAGCCAATCAAACACTCACCCCCAGTCAACTGATCTGGGTTTAATCCATCATCATTCTTTAGCTCACTCCACCACCCCAGTTCAGACATGGCCATATGCAAATCAGTCTGACCCTGTGTCTCATGGGAACAGTCCAGCCCGAACTGCCAAGCCATGTCTTCCCTGGACCGGAAACAAGCATCCTAGGACCGGTTTCTGGCATTCCAGCCGTCATCAGCCAGGCTTGCTTGAATCCAGTGGCAAAGTGAGCAAGGGACCCACGTCTGGGCATACCCCCGCCAACTTAGGGCGAACAAAGCGATACAAAAGGGGATGATGGACGAGAACGTTTGAGCCAATCAAACACTCACCCCCAGTCAACTGATCTGGGTTTAATCCATCATCATTCTTTAGCTCACTCCACCACCCCAGTTCAGACATGGCCATATGCAAATCAGTCTGACCCTGTGTCTCATGGGAACAGTCCAGCCCGAACTGCCAAGCCATGTCTTCCCTGGACCGGAAACAAGCATCCTAGGACCGGTTTCTGGCATTCCAGCCGTCATCAGCCAGGCTTGCTTGAATCCAGTGGCAAAGTGAGCAAGGGACCCACGTCTGGGCATACCCCCGCCAACTTAGGGCGAACAAAGCGATACAAAAGGGGATGATGGACGGAACGTTTGAGCCAATCAAACACTCACCCCCAGTCAACTGATCTGGGTTTAATCCATCATCATTCTTTAGCTCACTCCACCACCCCAGTTCAGACATGGCCATATGCAAATCAGTCTGACCCTGTGTCTCATGGGAACAGTCCAGCCCGAACTGCCAAGCCATGTCTTCCCTGGACCGGAAACAAGCATCCTAGGACCGGTTTCTGGCATTCCAGCCGTCATCAGCCAGGCTTGCTTGAATCCAGTGGCAAAGTGAGCAAGGGACCCACGTCTGGGCATACCCCCGCCAACTTAGGCGAACAAAGCGATACAAAAGGGGATGATGGACGGAACGTTTGAGCCAATCAAACACTCACCCCCAGTCAACTGATCTGGGTTTAATCCATCATCATTCTTTAGCTCACTCCACCACCCCAGTTCAGACATGGCCATATGCAAATCAGTCTGACCCTGTGTCTCATGGGAACAGTCCAGCCCGAACTGCCAAGCCATGTCTTCCCTGGACCGGAAACAAGCATCCTAGGACCGGTTTCTGGCATTCCAGCCGTCATCAGCCAGGCTTGCTTGAATCCAGTGGCAAAGTGAGCAAGGGACCCACGTCTGGGCATACCCCCGCCAACTTAGGGCGAACAAAGCGATACAAAAGGGGATGATGGACGGAACGTTTGAGCCAATCAAACACTCACCCCCAGTCAACTGATCTGGGTTTAATCCATCATCATTCTTTAGCTCACTCCACCACCCCAGTTCAGACATGGCCATATGCAAATCAGTCTGACCCTGTGTCTCATGGGAACAGTCCAGCCCGAACTGCCAAGCCATGTCTTCCCTGGACCGGAAACAAGCATCCTAGGACCGGTTTCTGGCATTCCAGCCGTCATCAGCCAGGCTTGCTTGAATCCAGTGGCAAAGTGAGCAAGGGACCCACGTCTGGGCATACCCCCGCCAACTTAGGGCGAACAAAGCGATACAAAAGGGGATGATGGACGGAACGTTTGAGCCAATCAAACACTCACCCCCAGTCAACTGATCTGGGTTTAATCCATCATCATTCTTTAGCTCACTCCACCACCCCAGTTCAGACATGGCCATATGCAAATCAGTCTGACCCTGTGTCTCATGGGAACAGTCCAGCCCGAACTGCCAAGCCATGTCTTCCCTGGACCGGAAACAAGCATCCTAGGACCGGTTTCTGGCATTCCAGCCGTCATCAGCCAGGCTTGCTTGAATCCAGTGGCAAAGTGAGCAAGGGACCCACGTCTGGGCATACCCCCGCCAACTTAGGGCGAACAAAGCGATACAAAAGGGGATGATGGACGGAACGTTTGAGCCAATCAAACACTCACCCCCAGTCAACTGATCTGGGTTTAATCCATCATCATTCTTTAGCTCACTCCACCACCCCAGTTCAGACATGGCCATATGCAAATCAGTCTGACCCTGTGTCTCATGGGAACAGTCCAGCCCGACATGCCAAGCCATGTCTTCCCTGGACCGGAAACAAGCATCCTAGGACCGGTTTCTGGCATTCCAGCCGTCATCAGCCAGGCTTGCTTGAATCCAGTGGCAAAGTGAGCAAGGGACCCACGTCTGGGCATACCCCCGCCAACTTAGGGCGAACAAAGCGATACAAAAGGGGATGATGGACGGAACGTTTGAGCCAATCAAACACTCACCCCCAGTCAACTGATCTGGGTTTAATCCATCATCATTCTTTAGCTCACTCCACCACCCCAGTTCAGACATGGCCATATGCAAATCAGTCTGACCCTGTGTCTCATGGGAACAGTCCAGCCCGAACTGCCAAGCCATGTCTTCCCTGGACCGGGGTGAATGTATGACATTGTTCTGCATTCTGTCCATCAATTGTTGTTTTTGCATTTGTCACCCCGAGTGGGACGGGTATGCTCAGACGTGAGTCCCGTGCTCTCCATGCCACTGGAATCAAGCTATCCTGGCTGATGAGGGCTGAAAGCCCGAAACCGGTCCTAGGATGCTTGTTTCCAGTCCAGGGAGGACCTGGCTTGGCAGTTCGGGCTGGACTGTTCCCATGGGGCACAGGGTCAAGACTGATTTGCATATGGCTGGGTTCAAACTGGAATGGCATGGTGAGCAAAAAAACGATGGATTTAGGCCCAGATCTCTGTACTGGGGTGAATGTATGACATTGTTCTGCATTCTGTCCATCAATTGTTGTTTTTGCACTTTACGTACTCCCTCATGAATTTTCTTCCAATCAGAAGGCGTTAACGGGTGTTCAACAACCTCCTGCCATCTTTCTTCTATTTTTAGGAGCTTGCCTTGCCTATCCTCCCTCAATGCCCGATACAGGTGGGTTACAAACTTACGCCCTCTCGCCATAGCAATCATGGTGACTAATGTTCGTGAATGTTCCGGGGCCTCTGGAAAGGTTGGCCAGGGGTCTCTAGCCGTGGCTGCTATTTTTGCATATTGCAAGAATTGTCCAGTGCCCAAATCAAATGTTTATACCGCATCCTGATAGCTTATGAAACTGCCTTCTGGGTATAGATCCGCCAACATCAGGCAGCCTCCCTCTCTCCACCTTTAAATGGTCATTGCTTGCTCTACCGTTTTTACTGTTCTATCCCATATATAGGCCATTAATCGTATCAGGGGAGGGGTCATGTCTGGCCTGCCTTTTCCCCTCATAAGAAAGACTGCCAACTGTTGATCCCATAGGTACCTGCCAACAGGTTCCTCTCCCAGGAGGATTCCGAGTCAAGCTACTGTATCGCGTGCTGTAACTGCGATGCCAAATAATAGAGTTTCAGGTCTGGGATTTCTATTCCCCCTCTGTCCCATTGCAGTTTCATTACCTCAAGGCTCTCCCTGCATCGCTTCCCATTCCATAACAGGGATGTCAACAGCACTTCTAGTTCTCTGAAGACCCTGCGCGGGATTTCATAAAAGGACCCCTGCATCACGTAAAGGCATCTTGGCAGCACCACCCTTTTTATAAAGGCCATTTTGCCCATCAGGGACAGCTTTAGGGTATTCCAGAAGTTGACACTTCTGTGTAACCCCCTTATGATCCGTCCCATATTCAGATCATGAAACCGGTCCCTACCCCTGGCAATATGAATGCCCAGGTATCGGACTGATTCCAATTCCCATGGGAGCTCCAATTGCGGAAGTTGTGACTCTTCGTCCCCTGCTGGTTGGATGATTGGGTATAGTTATGATTTCGACTTGTTGATCTTTAGCCCCGAGGCTGCCGCAAATTTATCCAGTGCTTTAATTAATAGTGTAGTAGACTCCCTCGGGTGGTTTAGATACACCAAGGCGTCATCCGTATACAGGGAGACTATATGTTCGATTGGTCCTATTTGTATCCCATGTCCCCTGAGTTCCACTCTTAGGTGGCAGGCTAGCGGCTCCATTGCTATTGCAAATATTAACGGGGAGAGCGGGCACCCCTGCCGTGTCCCTCTTTGGAGCCCTATACTGTCCAACACCTAGCGACCAGTGCGGACCCTGGCCATTGGGTTTGTGTATAGTAGCTTTACCCACTCGATGTACTGCTGCCCAAGTCCCATTTTTTCTAGTACTAGCCAAATATAGTCCCATCTGACAGAGTCGAACGCTTGTTCTATATCTAAGAAGGCCAGCGCGCTATTTCCCAGTCTCCCTTCCAGAATCTGCATGACATGTGCCAGGCGACAGATGTTTCTCAGGCTATTCCTGTGGTGTATGAAACCCGATTGGTCTTCATGTATAATCTGAGGCATATACAGGAGCAATCTGGACGCAAAGACGTGACTGATGAGCTTCAGATCCACATTTAACATAGATATGGGTCTGTATTGAGTTCGGTAGAGTAGTAGTCTTTCTGCAAGTATTTCCGGGGACTGTTTATAAAATTCGGCCGCCAGGCCGTCAGCGCCCAGTGACTTGGAGGTTTTCATCTGCCGGATCGCTGTTATTAGTTCCATTTTGGTCAATGTGGTGCCCAGGACGTCCTGGGCTTCCTGATCTAGGCTAGGCAAAGTAATCCCCTCCAGGAAAGGCTCCATCATCGAGGTGGGTGCCTCGAACAGGGGTTCTGTGTATACTTTCTTCAGATGCTCCGCAAATACAGCATTTATTTCGTGTTGTATATATTTCATCTTCTGATTTCCGTGGTCCCTGATTACCAATATTGGTTTGGGTTGTGTTTCCATGTTTATGAGTTGCGCCAGCAGACGGCCAGCCTTGTCCCCTTCTATATACCATTAAAGATAATGGGGTAACCCTGTGTCCCTCAGAACCTGGGTAAGTACAACATGAAAAAATTGGTTCTGTCGGGTAGGTCAATGGATTTGTACAAAGTATTCAATACATTAAGAAATATACGTTCTAGTCATATTTCCAAGTAACACACCAAGAAGGAACAACTCGAATATGCAGTAAATGAAACTCTTTACTTCTTGTATATACAAATCTAATAAAAGAAGATGGCTGTCTGTGTCATAGTACACATAGGACCAAACTACAAAAAACTACAGTGTACAATTGGTGACTTATGGTGATAAGTGACAAAAGTGCTGTACAAAGGTGACACGGATGACATATACATACAAAAGGGGAAGAGAAACTTATAGGTCAAGTCCGAAAATCAATGCATAACCCTCCAACAGTAGTTATAGTTTCCTGTTCAAGTCAGGGGATTGCGTGGACTAATAGTGACAGTAACGTCGACGTTTTGACCCTTGACAATTGTGCGGCTTATTAGGCATCAGAGGCGGGTCTTCATCAGGACAAGGGGGGAGGGATGACAGCTGCTAACTGTGGATCCTAGTGATTGGGCATCCAACTTGAAGCAAATTGCGTGGAGGTGTCAGCCGACACCTCAGACTCACACCAGTAGTGTTGATTTGACATCGACGGACGAGGACGTCTCTGAATTCAATGCCTATGATCGCCTCGGCGGCTTCCATACAATACACTTCCACCGGCTGGTGAAGTTTCATTAATAATTCAGACCACAACCCACTGGTGTGAGTCTGAGGTGTCGGCTGACACCTCCACGCAATTTGCTTCAAGTTGGATGCCCAATCACTAGGATCCACAGTTAGCGGCTGTCATCCCTCCCCCTTGTCCTGATGAAGACCCGCCTCTGATGCCTAATAAGCCGCACAATTGTCAAGGGTCGAAACGTCGACGTTACTGTCACTATTAGTCCACGCAATCCCCCTGACTTGAACAGGAAACTATAACTACTGTTGGAGGGTTATGCATTGATTTTCGGACTTGACCTATAAGTTTCTCTTCCCCTTTTTGTATGTATATGTCATCCGTGTCACCTTTGTACAGCACTTTTGTCACTTATCACCATAAGTCATCAATTGTACACTGTAGTTTTTTGTAGTTTCGTCCTATGTGTACTATGACACAGACAGCCATCTTCTTTTATTAGATTTGTATATACAAGAAGTAAAGAGTTTCATTTACTGCATATTCGAGTTGTTCCTTCTTGGTGTGTTACTTCGAAATATGACTAGAACGTATATTTCTTAATGTATTGAATACTTTGTACAAATCCCTTCTATATACCAGCGCTTCCTGCCTTTAGTACGGTCAAATTTATCCAACCTATCCCATAGCTCTCCTACCTTTTGTCTCTGCTCTGTCCATCCCTGGAGGCCCTCTATGTTTGTGGGAATTGTTGCTTCTAGCGTGGCCAACTTGCGTTCTTGTTCCTGCAGGTCCCTTTCTAACACTTTTCTGACTCCCACCTCTGTTGCCATACAGACCCCCCTGAGTACCACTTTCATTGCGTCCCATTCCATCGCCCTAGTATTTGTTGTCATCCAATTGGTATTGAAGTAACCTCTCAGATCCGTTTCTATAACATCTTTATATACCGGGTCCGACAGTGCTTCAACATTAATACTCCATAACGGTATTTTGGATCGGGGTCTGATCAGTGTCTAGTCTATTAGCAAGGGGGAGTGGTCGGACAGGTATCGGGCCATGTATTGTGCTTCGCCCACCCTATGCATGGTCTCCGCCTGCATAAAGAAATAGTCTAGCCTGCTATATGTATTCGTCGCCGGTGTATGGCACAAGTATGTTTTTTGGTGTGGATGCCTGTGCCTCCAAATATCTACTAGCCCATAGTTAGATTGCATTGTTTTCATGGCCTCCCTCGCCTTGGGTTTAGTGTCTGGTTTCGGTGGAAGCCTGTCTAATGTGCCATCAAAGGCACAATTGTAATCTTCCGCTATCAATAGTTCCGTGTCTGGGTTAAGTTGGGCATGACTAAGAGTCGACCCTAGGAAGTCTCCATCGTCATTGTTGGGAGCATAAATATTGATCAGGAACATGGCATGACCATCCAACGTGCCTTCGACCACTACAAATCTACCATTAGGATCCGGCTTGGATCGTTTCATTTTAAAAGGGACCCCCGGTGCCACCCACACCAATCCCCCCTAGAGAACCCCGAGTAGGACGTCGCATATATCTGATCCCTCCAGCGTCTTTCAACATACTTGAGACAGTCCCCCCAGAGGTGCGTTTCTTGCAAGAATGTTATTGAAACCCCGTAACGTTTCATTAAATATACGGTTACGCTTAACAAAATTATTCAGTACCCGGACATTCCATGTTATAAACTTGTAGGTACCTCCTTGATCCATCATGGCGCTAAATTGTTCCAGAGTTTCTGTTTGACTCTTACAGAAGGTCCTTGACCCACCCGACACCACCAAACAGCAACCCTACACATCTTGCTCTACTTGTCCAAGCTCCTGATTTGTCTGCTGGTTTTGAACGTACCCCCAACATAACAATTTCCCCACCTTTCCCCTTCCCCCATAGTCAGTAGCTTCCCATCCCCCTTGCACCAACTATGGCCTAAGGACTTGGGGCTCTGCCCCAAACCTCTTGCCCTCCCTTATCGCTTATACCTTATACCTTATCGCTGTAATACTACCCCAACTAAATCAGCATGGAAATGCACAACTTCAATGTTAATGTAATCTACCTAAATAACTTTCAACACTGAGGCCCAGCCACCGAACCCCGTGGGACCCCGCCGGACCAATCAGCCCTGCTAGGCCACTCACGTGGGGAGGCGGCTGGAAAGTCCTATAAAATCCTAGTGGCGGAGCCACGCAGCATAGCGTCCTGTAAGGATTACTAACTCAATGGAATACCCACCCGTTCCCCACCCTTGTACCTGTCGTCGAACTTAGTAGCAGTCCATTGTCCATCTGTCATCCAGCACCAACCCCCCGCTTTTTCTTTACTCACAGGTCTTTATCAACTCTTGTCCTCCTTCTTGACCTTTCATCTATCAGCAGAATAAACTTTCCTGCCCCTTTTTATCCTTCTGTGGTCCCCTCTGACTGTGATTGAGTTTCTTGCACCAGGCAGAGAGGGGAGAACTGATTCTGGAGTTGTACAGCTGTCTATTCTGTTCGCAGTGTACCATCCGTGTTGACCAGGATTCGTCCCGTCCCCGGTGCCTCTTGCAGGGGGAGTCTTTGTTCCAAGCTGTCCTGTCGTTGTCCTCGCTGCCGGCGACGGCGAGACCGCTGCTCTCGCCATCCCTGATTCTGATCTGGTCCCGCCAGCCCTATCGATTCCATCCAGTCCACCACGTCTTGTGGCGTATCGTAGAAGTGGACCTTGTCCTTATGCTGTACACGTAGTTTTGCAGGGAATAGCAGGCTGTATTTGATATTGTGTTCCCGAAGGTACCTTTTAACGCCTAAAAAACCATTACGGAGCTCTTAAACTTTACTGGTGTAATCCGGAAATATTTGGATTGTCTTGTCCGATCTTCGTATTTTGGCGGGCCATGGACCCGGATATGTTGAAGAATTATGTCTCTATCTCTGTGATTAAACAGGCGTGCTATTAGTGCTCTAGGCGGAGCACCTGGGCTCGGCCGGGGCCACAGGGCACGGTGGGCTCTTTCAATGGCAAAAAATTTGGAGAGTCTGATGTTTCCCAAGTCCGCGGCGATCCATCCTTCCAAGAAAATATCCGCTGCCGGTCCTTCAGCATTTTCAGGAAATCCCACGAACCTGAGATTGTCTCTCCTCGAACGCCCTTCCGCATCTTCCACTCTGTCTTCCAGACGGTTGGATTGGGTCTGGAGCGCCGAGACCGGTGTGCGAAGCCGATGGACCTCTTCCCGCAGTGTCCCAACTTCTTCCTCTGTGTTGGTGACTCTTTCTGCCACTTTCCGTAGATCAAGGCGCAGATGATTAATATCCATCACCATGGTATCCATCTTTGATTCTAGTGCCACCCGAGAGTCTCTAATGGTGTTCAAATGTCTGTTTTGTCCTGCGCCATCGTGTCGGGAGTGGTCAAGTCATTCGCTTCCCGTCTGGGCTGTTCCGTTAGGCCTGGTCCTGTTACTGTGTACTGTACAATTTTATTAGTTTGTCCTCCCCTCGCTAGCTTGTCTTTGCCCATGTTAGGGCCACGTCTTGATGTCATCTAAGGGGGTGCAGAATGTAGCTGCCTTTACTGTCCTACGGAATAGGCCCTGTTCCTTACTGGTTTACACCTGAGGCACACTGTGTTTCTCGATGCCAAACTCTGTTGTTTTTGGTATCTGGGGCCTTACGAGACACGTATTCCGTGGCGCTGTATCTACTGTATGGGAATATTCTGCATATGGCCCCTCGACTTGCCTTCACAGTCACTGAACCAGTCCCCGTGCCTGTTTGGAGTATTGTGGCATCAGGGATGACTTTCCGCCAGGCCAACTCCGACTAACGGGGGCGATGCCCCTCTTTACCGTTATGCGGGCCTCTGGTGCGTATTGAGGTCTGGGCCCAGCTCAGCCTTCCTCCTCCACCCGAGGTTTGTGTTGCTTCTGCTTTCTGGCCTTTTCCAGGGCCTGAGTGATCCTTCTCTAGGCGGCCGGGTTCCCCAGCGAGTCACGAGAGCCCTCCGGCACTGCGCCCCCCCCCCCCGAGGTTCACCGGGGGTTGCTCCAGCTCCTGGGATCGCGTCAGGCTTCCGATGGGCCCACCTCGATCTTTGGCCCTCCCGGCCATGACATCTTATCTCGGCCACACAGCTCCGCTACGGGGGGATCCGGACTCTCACAGGAATCACTGCCGCCCCCGGGAGCACCTCCATCCGGCTGCCGAGGCGCAGTTATTTTCCCCGCCGTCTTACTCGTATTTAGATCCAGGGTCAGGCATCGCCATCACGGATCTACAACAGATTGCTCCCGTTGCTTGTCGGCGACTAAGTGCCGTGTTTTTTAGTTCTCCGGGGTCTAGGTGGGCAGCCGCAACTATTCCTGGGTCTATGCAGCCGCTTCCGCCGGGATCAAAGCAGGATTCTTGTGATGACGGGACAGAGCTCCGCGCTGATGCGACTACTCGGCCATCTTTGTTGGCCACGCCCCCTCTGCAGTGGCAGCTGGTGACATTTGAAAGTGGTGGGCCGTAAAATTATTGTCATACTGCACCGCAGTGAGCGAGAGAAGCTAGCGAGCCGGAACAACCTAAGTGTGGTTCGGGGGGGTTCCCCCCGTGAAATGTTTGAAAAAAGAGTGGACAAATGGTGCATTTTCAAGCAAATTTGAGAAAGCAGGAAGGTTAATTAAGCAATTGTGAAAGTGCAGTTATTACATTAATAAAGAGATGTCATATAACATAGGTAGCTGCTTATTCAGTATAACCACAGAGCTTCATAACAGACTTTGAGATACAATGCATTGCTGAGTACCTCACAGATGTTTTTTTATTTAACAAACTACTAAACAGGTTGCAAACTAGCAGCATTCAACATATTGCAAGAGGGAGTTGGGAACTGAAAAGTGAAATAAGGCAAGGGGAGAGTAAGAGAGAAAAGTGGGAAGGTAAATGGAATAGTAATGAAAGTGTGGAAGAGCTAATGAAAATATGGGGAAGAAGGTAGAAATGTAAAACAAAGCAGTGAAAGAAAATGAGTGATGAGGAGTATGAAAAGGAAATAATAGAAGGCAATAAAATTGAGAGGGAGAGAGTGGGCGAAAATAGGATGAGACTAACAATGAGGGAGGAGGACAGAGGGAAAAGGGATACAAAGAGATGGAGAGTGAAATCGAGAGTTGAGGAGAGGGACTGAGTGGCAGAATGACTAGGAGGATAGATAGATAGATAGATAGATAGATAGATAGATAGATAGATAGATAGATAGATAGATAGATAGATAGATAGATAGATATTGCACACTATACAAAAAGTTATTTCTAGGCCCTCACACTGATAATGTAGCCTGTGAGGACCAGAGTTAGAACAGGTTAGCTTTACGACTGGTCTTGAAGATATAAAAACTTTTCCAGACTTTCCACCACCAAATCCCCAAACTTCCTAGTCTATGCCCTTTGACAGTAAAAAGTTAAAAACCCTTCTGGCATAGGAAATTGCTGCCCACTGAAAGCAGCACTCTGCTAGGAAGGTACGCCCACATTTTCATTCAATGAAGAGGATGGGTTCCCTCTTAGCTTTTTAGAGAGCACGCACTAGCGCTTTAATTGAATTCTAGTGCCTGCAGGGAGCCAGAGAAGAGCTTGTCTAACTGGTCTGTTTTAGCTGATCCATAGACGCAGCAGACTCCTGCCTGTTGGCTTTTTGAGGCTTTTCCTAACAAAGTGCCAATAGAAAACATTAGTGTGACCTAGAAAATTGGTAACCACTGCACCAATCAAGATGGCTCTAAAACCTGGTGGAAGGAGGGATGGTGCCCTTTTCAGGCTGGTGGAGAGATGACAACCATGGGGCAGAGAGAAATGGAACGAGTGAACAATGAAACAAGGTAAGGGACAGAGATAAAGAAAGAAGGGGGAAAGGAGAAGATGGAGGGTGTGTGTAAAAAGGGGACTAAGTGAAAGTATATAGAAAAGAAAGCAATACGAGTGAAAAGAGGGCGGGGAAAAGGAAAAGGAACATGAGGGGTATACAGTGATAGGAGGGGAAGAAGTGGGAGTAAAATGGAAAATAGGAAAGGGGGAGGTGTACAGAAAAAAGTGAGTAAAGAAGAAAAAATGGGGAAGAGAGAGTAGAGGGAAGCAAGGAAGAGGAAGAGGGATTGAGTGAAATAAGGGAGGGGCATGGACAAGACGTAAAGAATAAATAAAGGGAAATGAGGGAGGAGAAATGTAGAAAAGAGGGGAGTACGGAAGAGATAGAAAAAAGTACAGTGAAGACTAGAGAGGAAAAAGAGTACTAGAGGAAATAAGAGAAAGAAGTTAGGGTACAGTGAACAGAAGCACAGAGACAATAGAGATGAGGAAGGTGAGTTGAATGAAATGCGAGGGGCAGGTGGGGAAAAGAGGCGAAAGACGACCCATGAAAAGACTGAGGACCAGTAGAGAAAAAGATGAGATACGTTGTGAAACGAGGGGAGGAGGCAGTCAAAATAGATGAAGGTTAAGGGTTACAGAGGAATACGGAAGTGGAGAAGGACGTATAAAAAGGATGAAAAATATGGGACAGAGTGGAAATAGAGATGGAGAAAGATAAACCGAACAGAGAATGAGAGTTGAAAGTGAGTAAGAATTTACAACAGAGAAAAAAGTCAAAATAGGAGAGAAGAGTGGAACAAGGAGAAGAGGTATGAGGAGAAGCGGAAAAAAACATACAGAGAAGGGCAAGATAAGAAATCGGGGGACTGGAGAGTGGTACGGGCTAAAAAAGAAAGTGGGCGTGGGGACAAGGAAAATGTGTGTCTGGGAGCAGGGGAGAACTCGGTAGAGGTAGCGATCGTCTCACAGTTACGTGAAAAATAACGTATGCACATTTCGTATTTATTTTCTTTTAAGGCGTGGACAGAATAAAATGCAGAATTATTCAATAGTGTTTTGCAGACATAGTCTCACAGTTTCACAGGGCTGTAAATAACTGCTGCTGCTGCTGCTATTCAACTCTATTGTACTCATTTTACAGACCTTGGAATGATGAAAGGCTGAGCTAACTTTCCAGGATTCAAGCCTGTGAGCGAAACGAGAGAGAGCAGAGCGCGTGGAATTTGGCGAGGCTTCGGAGGGAGGGCACATATTTGCTTCTGTTTTGAGTGGCATTCACTAGTTCAATAGTTGTCTTGGGAAACCTTTTGTGAGCTGCGCTTCTGCTGTAAATCCAAGACGCGCATAAACAGTGAACAAAGGCTGGTGTAAAGGGGAGTGTTACGCAATGTGCTTTTCTTTCCCTGCCCACATTGTGCACTCCGAGATCAGGTAACCTCGCGGGATGTGGGCTGAGACTAGGCCTTGGCACTCACGCGCCTGCTTCAGAGAGACCCAACACAGGCATGGCATGGCTTTCTTCACACCTGCGATCAGAGACACTGCACCGATCTGGCCCCACACACACACTGCTACCAGGCTGACACACAGCACAGACCACACCTCTCACACACCAACTGCCACTCTCAGGCCCACACAGCACAGATCAGGCCTCTCGCACACTATTTGCAACGCTCAAACTCACAGCACATACCCCCAGCCTCTCGCGCACCAACTGCTAATACAGCACAGATCAGGCCTCTCACACAGTACCACACTACCTGTGCTTGCAACTAGTGTGACGTGGAAGGGCTGGAGATGCAGTACTGGGGAAATGTAGAGCACAAACCTGCTAAGGCCGGGCAATGGGGAGCAGTACAGACAGTCGCGGCTCGCAATTCTCGGGGGGGGTAATGTAAAATAAAAAAACTTGACTTACCTGATCCCGGTCCCGCGCGCGCCGCCTCTGCGTCTAGTTCCTGGGCCGGTTCGGACTCCAGAGCAGGAACAGGTCTGGGCAGGTCCGTCCGCAGCAGGAACAACTTCAGACTGCGCGGCCGGTGTCTGCAGCGTCTGGATTGGCTGAGACTCTCAGCCAATCCAGACGCTGCTGCATTAGCAGCGCCACTGGATTCATTGGCTAGGGCACAGATATGGCCCGCCCACTAGGAGACCGGGGGGCTGCGATGGCCTCTCGGGTCCCCCCCCCTCGCTCTCCTACTGAAGCTATACTAGCCTGGGCTGACTGCGCATGTTCGGGCTGGTCATAAAAATGACCAGCCCAAACCTGAGCATGCGCACTACGCGCCGCTATCAGTGACAGTCTGACTGTCAGTGTCACTCAAACCTTGTTGAGTGCTGCCGCAGCCCCGCTCCACCCCCTACAGCGGCCGATTGCCGCGCATGTTTAGTAGCGTCTGCCGTCTTTTTTCAGCTGCAGCGCGAGAGTGGTGCCTGCACGAATTAGGGCGATGTGGCTAGTGGGGCAACGCCCCAGCGCCCCAATGGACTCACCGCCCCTGCCCCTCTGCCATCAACAGTCTTGTGATCAATGCTTGGAGTAATCTCATGACCCCTGGTTCCCAGTATGATATTAATGCTGTTAATGCTGTTACTAAGAATACATTAATTGCATGGAAAACATGATTAATGATCATGACCCACTGAAAAATAAGAGGAAAGGACCTAAACCTTCTCTCTGTTAATTCTCAAAGGAATTATATACCGAAAGAAAACATCTGAGATACTTTGAGAATACTAGAGACATGCACCTTCTCCCTCTAGTCTTTATAATCTCAAGGCTTCCAGGAGAAAGAAGAAAGTGAACATCTTCAAAGCAAAATCTTGCCACATTAAATCTATGCTTGATGCTGCAGAAAACCATACAAAGCTTCTTTTCGATTTCATAAATCAATCGAACTACCAGGCCTTCCCTAGCACACCTTCTAGACTAGCAACAAAATGCTATTAATTTGCAACCTTGTTTTGCAGAGAAAGTAAAGGCTATTGAACAATCTCTTCCACCAAGTTCCTTTATCTCTGATGACTGCACACAAAACCACGAGGCCTAATGGTCTTGGTTGCACTTTGACACGATCTCTGAGGCAGAGTTACTTGAAACTATAATTAAGGTCAAAACAACCAGCCACTTCTCTGAAGCACTGTCTGATACCATGAGACAGGAAAAGTCCAAAATGCTACTGCCACATTGGACTTTGCTGATTAATTCTTCACCAAAGCAAGAGATTTTCCCTGACAGCCATAAAATCATCCAGGTATCCCCCATCCTAAAAAAACAATGCTGACTCGAATGACCTAAACAACTTCTGCCCTATCTCAATACTTCTCTCAGGGAAGGCGTTAGAAAGGTGCATAGCCTCTCAACTCTCTCTATTTAGCCAAGTAAATGACCTCCTTTATGTCTTCCAGTCTGGATTTAGCCAGGGACTGTCCTGCAAATTGTGGGTGATTCTCTTCGTCTTCTCAACTTCAGGAACTCATGTATACTTGCGCTTCTGGACCTCACCTCAGCATTGGATATAGCCAATCCCCACTCCCTGATTAGCATCCTGGAATATCGGATGGGATTCGAAGTGGTAGTCCTACAGTGGTTCGCTTCCTACTTATCTAGCCGTTCTTAAAAGGTAAAAATAGGAAGGTCTGTTTCAAACAAAACCAATCTAGATGAATTAGTTGCACAGGTCTTGATCTATTCCCCAACCCTGTTCAATTTGTACCTTGAACCATTTAGCAATAGCCTGCGAAAATCTGGAATTCTTTGCCTTCAATATGCAGATGACACCCAGATCTACCTGAAGGTTTCGTCTCCCAATGACATCAGTATTCTCTCCTTTATCCATGACAAGGTGGATGGGTAATCATCACTTGAAACTCTAGCCCCACAAAAATTCCAGCCTCCCAATTCATGAATGATTGGAATCTTCTCTCCCCTGAACTGGAATCTGGACATTGTTGACAATGCCTAATCGCTCTGCTCTATCCTGGACAACCAGCTGAACCTTCACAAGGAGCAAATTGTGGTTATGGCCAAAAGCTCATGCCTCCAACTCTGACTGCTCTGGGGTATTAGGCAGTTCATTTTGGAAGAGGACTTGAGGTCTGTGGTTCAGGCATTCGCATTTTCCAAACTTGGAGTCTGCGAATGTACTCCTCTCTAGTTTTCCTAAACCACATCTAACACCCCTTTAACCACTGTTGCATGCGGCTTTCCACTTCGTTACACGGCACATAAAATCAGGCATGTTACCCATTTTTCGTTCCCGGCAATGGCTTCCTATCGAAGCAGGAGGCCAATTCAAGAACCTATACCTCACACATCGAGTCTTCCACAACCCCACTCTCTCCTATATGGTGGCAAAGCCGAAACTCTCTCTGGTGCTCAGTGAGGATCAAGAAATACTAAAACCCTCCTACTCGAGCCTTCGACTTTCAGACAAGAACCCTGTATGAAGCGGGTATTCTCGGGTTGTGGAACAAGGCTTTGGAACTCCCCCACTATCGCTTTGCCTAAACTCCTATCTGAGCACCTACGAAGGGAAACTTAAACTCCACTTATTTGAGAGGCCCAACTCCTCTGTTGACCTGGTTGACTTACCCTGAAGCCAACTGCCTGTTCTTCCAGGTTTCTTGGTAAATGGCATTGTTCTATTATGAGTGATAGCCAAGTGCCTCCTGACAAGGGACTGTCTACGCTGCAACGAATTGCTTGTTAATTTTAGTTCCGTGATGCTTATCTTTGACTCTGTGATGTGTGCTATCCAAAGGGTACTTCTTACCTTCCTGTGAAACGTCCCAATGCCTTTGAGTCGAGTCCGCACTACATAAAATTGCCAAAATAAACTAAAGGAGATAAAATAAGAAGGTGAAACGTGTTTCATGTGTGTGATAGTACTGTATGGTGGCTTTTCCATATTGATGGTGTTTGCATTTGTCAGATTCTGCTGTTTGTGTGATTCACAACAAAAAAACAATTGACTTTCTACCCTTTTTGGTTCGATCAAATGACCGAATTTGGAGATTATAGGGTCAGCCAGCAAATATTGTAGAGGGTCCGGGAGGTAAGGGTATCTTCACAGTAGCAGGACCTTCATTCCTACAGAAAGAGAGGAAGACAAAACACAGAGAGAAGGGGTGGGGGGAGAAGAGGGGAGGGGAGGGGAGAGAGAGAGTAAAAGGAGTGTGTGTGTGAGAGAGAAAGAAGATGGGAGAAAGAGAGGGAAAGGGACAAAGATAAAGAGAGTGACAGAAGGAGAAAGAGATAAAATAGAAGAGCTAGAAAGACTCAAACAGAGGGAAAGAGAAAAACATCGGGTAGAAAGTTAGATGAAGAGATAGAGAAAGACAAAGCATTCACTGCTTGGACTCTACTAATGAGAAACCTGCACTGGTAAACCACCCACCTGCAGTAACTGTTGTTCCAATGGCTTAACAACATGCTTGTTAACTCTTCCAAGTGGGCGGTGTTCATGCAAATGTGGTCCCTCGGCTTATGTCAATATAGAAGCTTCAGGATCCAACATCAACAAAATACCTTTCTCCACAATCATTCGTGGCTTTAAGTGTGTTTACACGACTAGACCGAATAGTTCCGGGACGATTATCTCGAAAGCTGTCCACGTGCCCTGTTTATTTCTTCGGAAATATATTAGTCATCGGGTTGAGTTTCACTTCTGCTGCGTTTTCGACAGCCTTGCCTTGAGTAATGAGAATGCACGTCTCACTTGCTTTTAGTCATCAAAGGGGGGAGCTATCAGTTATCTCTGTTCGAACATGACACCAAAATTCCCTCGAAATAACCCCGTATAACCGGTTTTACCAGTGCTTACATATAAAAAGAATAAGTGACAGGGCCCAAAGCTTTGCTAAGAAGCCTGCGGCAGGGCTATCCAGGCATTCCTGGGGGCTGAATACCAAGGCTGCATACTCTTGTTTCCACCTCAAGCCTCTTTAAGCGACCTCCAAACACTTCCTGCCCCTTTATCTCACTCTTGCATGTTCTTTTTCATCCCTCATTCTTTATTTGTTACAGTTCATCCATCTGTTTATCCTTCTTCTTTCCCTCTTGTGTTTTTTCTTTCTCGCAAGTGATACCAACAAGGGCGGTGGATGGCGGCTTTCTAGGAAAGGCTTTCAGGTCTGGCACCCAGGGGGTAATTTATAGGTTGGCAGATGCAGGTAACCCTTAAAAAAAAGCTCAGAGGCAGGCTCCTGCCTGGATGAAATACCAAGCAACAAGCTTACATTTATTTTAAAGGAAATTAGATTATTCAACATGACTACCAGACAACAGGAAAGGGGAGGCCATGTGACCAGAGGAACACGACATGCAAGATCAGGCAGAAGAAGAGAGGAAAAAGACCAGTTATACAGACAGAACATGATGAGATGTAATGAACGGAAATGGAGACTAATGGAAGACAGGATTCTTTAGGTATTAATATATCCAAGAAAATGACCAGCATACAGGAAACATATTGAACAAAGTACTCATCCTCTGCCCTCAAGGTAAAACTGGGTTTGTCAATTTAAGGATTGACTTATATAAGTTCAACTGGAAATTGCATAAGTATTATTCCATCTACTCTAAGAAAACTAGAATAGAAGAAATGTCAATCGAATTTGCGCTTACAGGTCTGGGAATGCCAAGATTCTGGTGACCCTATAAGCTCTTACCAATGAAAGTGATGGTGATGTGACAGATAATCGTGAAAATCCACGATAAAAGAGCTGGAGCAAATGGGCCTGGATAGAAATATCCCTTGTGGAAGTAAAATGAAGCACAAAATCAAATTTTGTGTGCAATTGTCACAAGGAAACAAAGTTGATGTATTCCTTGACATCATGTTGGAGGAAATTACCAAACTGAGAAAAACAACAAAGATAAACAGCAAAGTAGACAACTTGATCAGAAATCAATGAAATGAATTAAGCCAACTAATGGACAACTAATATACAAATCACTTATTATCAAAGCCTTAACCAAAGTAGGAAATATAGTTATTATGTCAAAGAGACTATGCGGCAATTGGGGAGGAGAGATCACTACGAAAAACTGGACAGAAACCCCAAAGACAAAATAATAATATCTTATCATTCTATGTTCCAACAACAAAAACGGGTAGCTCATGGGAAGAGTTTAGCTCTCCTAAAACAGAATATCCAATTACACCAATCATATTCCTTCCCAAGGTGCGCAAAACTGTAAAAATCCTCCTGGTAGATCAACTGTGAGCATAATCGGGTCACTATTGGACAACACTTCACATTACCTTACCTCTTCTAGGTTGAATATGTCACAGCCTTATCTTCATATTTGTGAGACTCATCAGATTTCCTCCTAAAAATTAATAATATCCCATGGAAGAACTCTCACATCATGGTCTCCTTGTACACATCAATATATCTTCAGCATGGATTGGCACATGCAGATATTTCTTAAGAGCAAGATCAATTAGCCATCTACAACACTCTAACATGATTTTGAAAATGTTGGAGTACTGCTTAACACACAATGTCTTCACACTCAATGGCACGGTATACCCGCAGAAACAGGGGACTGCAATGGGCACATCTTTTGCGCAGGCATAAACCAACCTCTTCATGGGATGGAGGCAAAAGGGAGTTGCTTGGTCAGACACTAATCAAGAAATGCTAAATCATGTGGTCCTAGGGACACGATTCTTTGATGGGTTTTTTATTGATATTGGATAGAGATAAAATAACTCTTGAAATCATCAGTGAATTCAATCAAAACAGACATAACATCAGTCTAACTAGCACCATTAACAGCGGTAAAATTGAGGGTCTAGTTACAGTCTATCTGAAAGACGAGGAACTCTGCAGCAGAATTGAAAGGGAACCTACTTCCAGGAGCAGCGGTTACCTTAAAGCCCTGAAATTGAGCATCCTATATGGGGAGACACTACGAGCACAAAGAGTTTGCTCCACTGATGAGGATTTCTACCAGAAGGCCAAAAGTATGAGAAAAAGATTTCAGCACAGAGGGTACCCAAAATCTATCCTTGATAAAGCACTGGCAAGTAAAAAGAGGGAAGAACTTTATTCAAAACCATGAAACGTGAAGAAGGAGAAGGTTAACTAAATTAATGTAGGTTCTACATGGAATTTAATGTTAGGGCGGGCAGAGAACTCCGCTCCGCCAGCGTAGTGTGCAGAGTTTTGCCTACTCCGCGCTCCACTTAGAACGCGGAGTTTAGGCAAAACTCCGACTTCGCCGCAGAGTGGAGTTAGCCAGCCACGTCCCCTGCTAAAATAGGCTCTCCGCCTCAAACCCCCCTAATAAAAAATATTTAAAAATGAATTTAAAAAGAAAAAAACACACTTACCTGTTCTGTGGCGTCTCCGGGCTGCTCTCCTCCTCCTCGCGTCTCTCTCCTGCAAACCCCCTACGTCGGACGTGCGTCTTGCGAGAAATGTGAGAAACGCAAGACATTCGTCTGACGTAGGGGGTTTGCAGCAGAGAGACGGCGAGGAGGAGGAGGGCAGCTCAGAGACGCCACAGTACAGGTTAGTGTGTTTTTTTCTTTTTAAATTCATTTTTAAATATTTTTTATTAGGGGGGTGGAGGCGGGGAGTGGAGCAGATTTCAACAGAGTTTTTTCCCAACTCCGTGGTACTCCGCGTAGTGGCACTACGCCAGCTCCGCCCGGGGTTAATTTAATGCTGAACATTCCTGTAGGGAAGGGTCATGAGCAGAAATTGCAACTAAGGCCGACTGAGGGGTAACATCCTAGGGTCACATTACAGAAAGGTGGCATCATTGGGGGACCTCCTAAGAAGAGGCTATCCGGAGCCCACCAAAGAGAGACTACAATGCAAAGTCGGGTCACAGAGAAAAGAAAGAGTTTCCAGATGTGCAATGCCTGCAAAGCGAGTGAGCAGGGTATAAATAAAAATGAATATTACACCTTCGAAGGAGATAAGAGAAGAATTAAAGAACGGATCACATGTAGCACAGATCAAGTTGTCTATGTTCTGGATTATCCATGCTGTAAAAAATATGTCGGAAGTATGACCATAAAAGTTCAAATAAGAATCTTAGAGTACCTACGCGCAATCAGGAGGGTTAAGGATGGCAACTACCCCATGGTGAAAACTTCTGGGAAAAGCATGGGGGGAGAGCAAAAAAACTCAAATATTATGCAATCAAACACATCTGAGATAGTCAAGGGGAGGCAGCCTGGAGTTGCATCTTTGGAGCAGGGAAACAAAACCCATTCTCCTGCTGGCAACAAAACTTCCCTGGTGAGACAACATGGATGCTGAACTTCATGTGCATCTATAACAATAATTGATAACTGGCAGAAGCTGTAAACTTGCCTGATAGCAAAGAAATGCTGTTTCATCAATGAGCTGCATCCTGCATGGTGGAAAAAATAGATGCTCAGACAAGATCAGAAAGGAATGAACAAAATATTGAACTATCATAACAAGAAATTGTGAGATCATGTGAATGATATTATTATGAAAGAGCAATTCTCGTTGGTAAGAAGATAGACGTGTATCCAATCCTATCAATGCAAATTACATCAACACAATGCAATACCACCAATTATACAAGCATGAAACTAGTAAGATTCGACCACCAATTAAGAACAGCATTTTTTTTTTACACTAAACCAGTTGCATGAATTGCAGCAAATGATGAATTACGCAAATTGGCCATAAACTAAAATGGCCCATGATGTGATCACAAACATAACTGCAAACAGGACGAGGCTTACAGTGGTACAAGGTGCTCATAAAACTGTGAAATGTAAATCAGAGAAGATGCGGCGAAGATACGTTGAATTAGTTAACCATATAAGCCTGTCAGCAGTTTGCTTCGAAAATAGGCAAAGAAGCTAAAATAAGTATTCATCATGTAATAGCAAAGACGTAAATGCCAAAATATATAAAAACTTTGAAAATAGCAAAATCAGAGGAAATACAAATAGCATGCACATCCACCAGGAATATGCCTTCAGTGTAAAACATGACAACACAATGGCAACATATTGAAGAAAGTAGGAAGTACTGGACAAAGGAAATTATATGACAGACATCTAGCATAACAACAGACAATAAAAAAACAAACTAAATTTGGCACAGAGGTAGATTTTGTTTTGCAGATCACGCTTTTTGTGATTTGATGTAAATTCGGTTAGTAGTTTTAGAGATATTAACCGAAAAACAAATTTGTATATATAGGGACGCGGACCTTCCGCGGATCCACCCGGGGTGGATCTGCAGCTCCACGCACCACAGAAAAGTTCTAACTCGCTGGCTGCACCTTCACAGAAAAGGCGTGCCCGCCAGTTTGTTTGTCAGGAAACGTCCCAGCGGCTGAATATTTCTGTGCAAAGTGAATAAAGGAGTCAGGGTACAGGCACCCTGACCACATGGGTGCGTTAGAGAGGTCCCAGAGAGACGCATAAAGGCCAATAAATTGCCTTATGTTTTTTGTCAACACGCGGGAACCTGTAGATCCCCCGCAGTGCTCAGCCTGATCCTCATCCCTGTGGAACCGCAAATCCTGACGTAGCTCCTCAGGGCCCGCCCCCTTTCTCCACCACTCTGTAAACACAGCTCCTGGCGCACTACTACTTGGGGGATGAAGTCCCCTTGGATGCTGAGGGTTGTTGGGAGCCAAGAACCCCTCCTGTTACCTCCAGTAAGTCCCACACAGCAGGATTGCTGAGAGCTCGTGGAAAGCTCTGCCTCGTCTCCTCCACTCTGCAAACGTGCCTCCTGGTGCACGACTGGTTGGGGGTTGAAGTCCCCTTGGATGCTGAGGGTCCTTGGGGGCCAAGAACCCTTCCTTTTACCGCCAGTAAATCCCACACAGTGGGATTGCTGAGAGCTCATCGGAGGCACCGCCCCCTTTCTCCACCACTCTGCAAATGCACCTCCTGGTGCAATACTCATTGGGGGATGATGTCCCCTTGGATGCTGAGGGTCCTAGGTGCCAAGAGGCCCTCCTGTTACCTCTAGTATGTGCCACACAGCGGAATTGCTGAGAGCTCATCGGAGGCCCGCCTTCTTTCTCCACCACTCTGCAAATGCGCTTCCTGGCTCACTACTTGCTGGGGGATGAAGTCCCCTTGGATGCTGAGGGTGCTTGAGGGCCAAGAACCCCTCCTGTTACCTTCACTAAGTCCCACACAGCGGGATTGCTGAGAGCTCGTGGGAGGCCCCGCTCCCCTTTTCCACCACAGTGCAAACGCCCCTCCTGGTGCACTCCTGGTTGGGGAATAAAGTCTCCTTGGATGCTGAGGGTTCATGGTGGCCAAGAACCCATCCTCTTACCTCCGTAAGTCCCACACTATGGGATTGCTGACCGCTCATGGAAGGCCCCACCCCCTTTCTCCACTAGTTTGGAAATATAATTAAAAAACCTTGATAATACACTGAAAAAAACAAAGTTACAGGAATGTTATAGTTAGGCTCAGATTTCACTTATACAAAACCATTGAAATTCAGTAGTTATACTTACTTGAGCTAACTATAACTTATGCCCCTGCAATGCACTTCTTATGACCTCACATATTACATCACTCATGACATGGTCAGTGACATCACTCATGACATCACTAATGACATCTCAAATTACATCACTGATGACATCATCCACAGAAACACTCACACCCCTATACAACCTCTCATACACCCACTCAAACACCCACACAGCCACTCACATACCCATTCACAGACCCATACAAGTACTCACACAACCACTCACTCACTCATATACCCACTAACACAACCATTCACTTACTCATACAACCACTCATACAAGCACTCACACACCCACACAACCACTTACATAACCATTCACGCATCCATTCAAGCACTCTCCAATACAGCCACTCACACACTCACTCTCCAATACAGCCACTCACACACCAACTCTTTTAACCAAACACCCGCTCAAACAGCCACTCACTCACCCATACATTCACTTACACACCCAGTCACTCACTCATACAGCCATTGAGACACCCACTCACCCACCCATACAGCCACTCACACAGCCATGTACTCACTCATACAGCCATTGAGACACCCACTCACACACCCATACAGCCATTCACACACCCATACCCACTCACTGTGTATATATATATTCAAACATGTTGCCCCAGGTGAGGAGGCCACCCGGAGTTCAAACATCTTTCAACGAGGGCCCCAGCAGAATCAGCTTGCAGCCGTCCATTAAAATATGCGGCTCAACGCGTTTCGGGCCTCCGCCCTTGCTCACGAGCCTCCTGAAATACGGAAAAAGGCATCTAATTCTGATCTTGAACACCTGCTATTTATTTAAGAAAAGTCCGCCCACATGGCGTGTCTTTAAGCCTCACTCGGCGTCAGCATCCTAGTGCCTTCTGGTAGTTGCAGTCAAAATCAGATGTGTTACCCCAGTGGGTTGTGCCATTGTTCATAATTTCAGTCAATAGATTCCACAGTGGGTTAATGGAAAGCAAAAGGTGAGTCCGCTGGAATGTGCAACCCACTCGTATCGAAGAACTCATCTCCAAGATGACACACGGATTTCCGGTATATATATATACAAGAAGGAAGAAGCAGAGAACTCTGGGTAGTTCCCAAGTTTAGGTGGAGAGCAGCTCCTGTATAGAGCATCATATAGTATCAGTGACACTCTGAATTTACTCACCTCAATTGTCTGCTTCTCTATCAAAGATTATGATTGGAAAAATTACATTCACGCCGACTTGGAATAAATAAAAGCAACCCCTGACGCGTGTTTCTCTATCATTATAGCTCTTCAGAGAGGTTTAGCTTTGTCCAGACACAAGGGAGAACCCAGTATAAGTCAAAACAATACCCTTTCAGGCATAGAGTGCCACATAACTTATGCAAAAAAGAAGCAGAGAACTCTGGGTAGTTTCCAAGTTTAGGTGGAGAGCAGCTCCTGAATAGAGAACCCTACAGCACCAGCGACACTCTGAATTTACTCACCTCAAATGCCTGCTTCTCTATCAAAGTTTTTAAGCATAGGATAAGAACATTGCAATTCACGCCGAGATGGAAAGGGACAAATTATTTTGCCTTTTCTACAGCAAAGTCTTTAAGCATAGGTTTAGCACAGTGCCATCCACACCAGGCTGTAAAATGACATATATATGTGGTGAGTCATCAAGCAAGGGCCAAGAAAAAGGGGGGGTCTCAAAACTCTTTTTTTTCATGTTAATTTTCAGGGGAAACTTTAGAATTGCTGAATGGACTTACACCAAATTTAGCAGAAAGGTAGCTCTTGGTTCAGAAAGTGCCCTTTTTGTTAAATGGTGTAAATCTGTTCAGTAGTTGCTGAGAAATTTAGAGATGTTTAAGATATACAATTGAGGCCACAGAGGATCCGCGACCCCTCCCGATCTCGTGCTTGAGATCTGATTGGCTGCCAACACTTCAAGCCAGGACGTGTTGGCAGCCATTTGTGACTCGGTTGAACCGAGCCACAAGAAAAAACGTAAAATAAAAATGCAAAAGGGGCACGGTAGAAACACCCTGACCTCCTAGGCTCCAGCCCCAACAGGGCCAAAAAAGCATTTCTTTTTTTTGGCGGGAGTCGCGCTGTATCTGCGACTCCTGCCAATTTTTTTTTTTTTAAACAAAGTGGGGGCACACGCGCTTCATTCAATATAGGCCCCTGGGTGGACCAGGTCCCGGGGGCATGTGTAAATAAGTAGGAGGGGGGTGCACGGGGCACCCCTTCTAGAATTCCTAAAGCCCTGAGGACCCCCACCTCCCCAGGGCATCTTTCATTATTTATGCGGGGGTTGCCCACAGGAGGGCTAGTTAGCCCCCAAGGACCCTCAAGAGCCAAGGGAACTTCATCCCCCAACTAGTAGTGCACCAGGAGGGGTGTTTGTTGAGTGGTGGAGAAACGGGGTGGGGCCACCAAAAAACTCTCAGCAAACCCACTGTATGGGACTTGCTGGAGTTAACAGGAGCAGTAGTTGGCCCCCAAGGACCCTCCATAGCCAAAAAGACTTCATCCCCCTACTAGTAGTGTGCCAGGAGGCGTGTGAGTAGAGTGGTGGAGAAAGGGGGTGTAGCCTCCTACCAGGTCTCAGCAATCTGCTGTGTGGGACTTACTGGAGGTAACATGAGGGGTAGTTGGCCACTTAGACACCAACTGACAGATACAGACATTCACACAACTAGTCACTCACCCATACATTCACTGAGACACCCAAACACTCACTTATACAGTTAGTCACGAACCCACTGAATCATCCAATCAGGCACTTATACACCCACTGATTCACCAATACACCTTGGTATATAATTTAACACTCAAACTTTTTAAAAACACTCACAGTCACCGCATGATGTCATCAGTGATGTCATTTGAGATGTCATCAGGGATGTCACTGACCATGTCATGAGTGATGTAATATGTGAGGTAATAAGAAGTGCATTGCGGGGCGCGACTGAATTTCAATGGTTTTGTACATGTAAAACCTGAGCCTAACTATAATGTCTCTGTAACCTTGCTTTTATTCAATCAATCAATCAATCACAGAATTTGTAGAGCGCACTACTTACCCGCGAGGGTCTCAAGGCGCTGGGGAGAGGGAAGGGGGGGGGATGCTGCTACTGGTCGAACAGCCAGGTCTTGAGTAGCCTCCTGAAGGTCAGCAGGTCTTGGGTCTGTCGTAGGCTTAGTGGAAGGGTGTTCCAGGTCTTGGCGGCGAGGTGTGAGAAGGATCTGCCGCCGGTGGTAGTTCTTCGAATGCGAGGGACGGTGGCGAGGAGAGGTCGGCGGAGCGGAGCTGGCGGTTGGGGACGTAGAAGAAGAGTCGTCTGTTGAGGTAGGCTGGGCCAGTTTTGTGGAGTGCCTTGTGTGCGTGGATGAGGAGTTTGAAGGTGATCCTCCTGTCGACGGGGAGCCAGTGCAGGTTCCTCAAGTGGGGGTGATGTGGCTGTGGCGTGGTACGTCGAGGATCAGTCGTGCGTAGGCGTTTTGTATGCGTTGCAGTCGCTTGATGAGCTTGGCCGGGGCTCCCGCGTAGAGGGCGTTCCCATAGTCCAGTCTGCTACTGACGAGGGCCTGGGTGACTGTTCTTCTTGTGTCTGTCGGGATCCACCTGTAGATCTTGCGAAGCATGCGGAGGGTGTTGAAGCAGGAGGAGGAGACTGCGTTGACTTGCTTGGCCATGGAGAGCGTTGAGTCGAGGATGACTCCCAGGTTGCGTGCGTGGTCGGTGGGTGCCGGGGCTGCTCCCAGCGTCGTTGGCCACCAGGAGTCGTCCCAGGCTGAGGGGTTATTCATTTCAGGTTGACTTGGTTGGTATTTTACCAATTCTAAGCTGTAATACTGTGCCTGGAGTGGTAAAAGGCTTTTGTCATTTTATAGCTCGGCATGGATGGCACTATGCTAATCCTATGCTTAAACACTTTGCTGTACAAATGGCAAAATACTTTGTCCCTTTCTATGTCAGGATGGATGGCACTGTGCTACTCCTACGCTTAATGACTTTGATAGAAAAGCAGACATTTGAGGTGAGCAAATTTAATTTAGAGTGTTGCTGGTGTTGTAGGGTGCTCTATACAGGACTGCCCTCCACCTAAACTTGGGAACTACTTAGAGTTCTCTGCTTCTTTTTTGTGTGTATATATATATATATATATATATATATATATATATATATATATATATATATATATATATATTACCTACTGGCGGTCGCCAGTTGGTAGTTATAGTTAGGACCTAGTTTCCATAGGAAAAGTGTTTTTTGATTTGCCAAACTCTTTGGTGCCGTTTGACGAATCTTCGTGAAATTTTCCAAAAAACAGGGTTGGACCGCTCAGTTTGTGTGTTGAAAGTTTCGGGGTGATTCGTCAAGCGGGGGCCGAGAAAAAAGGGGGGTCCCAAAGCGCGTTTTCTCCATGTTAATTTCCATAGGAACTTTATTACAGGCTACAGCCCGAACTGCTGAACGGAATTACACCAAATTTGGCAAAAAGGTAGGTCTTGGTTTAGACTGCGCCCTTTTTGTTAAATGGTGTAAATCCGTTCAGTAGTTCCTGAGAAATTTAAAAAAGAAAAATATCGATATCTGAGCACTGAGGAGGGTTCGCGAACCCTCCCGGGCACGAGCTTCACTCTGATTGGCTGCCAACACTCCAAACCAGGAAGTGTTGGCAGCCATCTTGTGACTCGGTAACCGAGTCACAAGAAAAAGGGTGAAACAAAGATAAAAAACATGAAAAGGGGGCAGGGTACAAACACCCTGACCCCCTAGGCCTGCTCAGGGGGTCCCACAAGGACCCCCAGGGCCAAAAAAAGCATTAAAAAAAAAAATTGCCCGAATTTGCGCTGGGGTCGCGAATCCGGCCGAGAAAATAAAACAAAAATGAAGCGCGGGCTCCCGCGCTTTGTTGTATTTAAGCCCCCGGGTGGGCCAGGTCCTGGGGGCATGCCTTATTATGTGGCAGGGGCCCGTGGGGGCCCCCGCAGCCCCAGGGACCGCCACCTCCCCGGGGCTTTATTAATGATGTGCGGGGGGCGCGCTCCGGGGACCGCCACCTCCCCGGGGCATTGTGCAAAAAGTGTTGGGGGGCCTCGTGCCCCCCCAAGCCCCAGGGACCGCCACCTCCCCGGGGCTTTTTCTATAATTAGGGTGAGGGGCCTCATGGGCCCCCCAAACTCCGGGGACCGCCCCCTCCCAAGGGGCTCTGTTTTAAAAAAAAAAAATGTGTGGGGGGGCTCGAGCCCCCCCACATGCCCCGGGGACCACCACCTCCCCGGGGCACTAAATATTGAAATTGGGGGGTCCGTAAGGGACCCCCAAGCCCCGGGGACCACCACCTCCCTGGGGCTTTGAAAATGAAGGGAGGGGGGCTGCGCGGCCCCCCTCCTGGAGCCCTCGATGGCCCTGGGGACCGCCACCCCCCAGGGCCGGCTCCTGCAATGTCCCGGGTGCCCACCCCCGGGACATTGCCGTTTGCTATGGCAGGGCGGGAGCATGGCTCCCGCCCTGCCATAGCAAACTCTGCTTGCTTCATTGAAGCGAGAGCAGGAAACCTGCTCTCGCTTCAATGAAGCAAAGCAGGATTGCTTTTGAGCAAGGGGAGCTGCATGTCAGCAGCTCCCCTTGCTCAACAGCAAAGCCGGCTCACGCAGGAGACAGGGAGCCGGCGGGACCGTGGTGGCATTGGGGCTCCCCCATGGTCCCAATCACAGAGGCCAGGCCCTGGGGGATGGGGTCCCTGGGGCCAAAAGTGGCCCGGGAGAGGGGCCACGCGGCCCCCCTCCCCTCTAATAATAAAAACATTTTTTTTTAAAAAGGCCGGCCCCGGGGGATGGGGTCCCTGGGGCCATAATTGGCCTGAGGAGGGGGGCCACGCAGCCCCCTCCACATAAATTAATGAATAAATAAAAAAAAAGTCTGGCCATGCCCCGGGGCCGAAATTGGCCTCGGGAGGGGGGCTACGCGGCCGAGGCCACGCCCCTTTTTTACACCACTCTGCAAACGCGCTTCTTGGCGCACTGTTGGTGGGGCGATGAGGTCCTCTTGTGTCCTGAGGACCTCAGGACACAAGTGGACTTCATCCCCTGAGCAGCAGTGCGCCAAGAGGAGCGTTTGCAGAGTGGTGTAAAAAGGGGGCGTGGCCTCGGACCACCTCTCTGCAATCCAGCTCTGTGGCACATATTGGAGGTACCTGAAGGGCTAGTTGGCCCCCAGGGACCCTCAGTATTCAAGGAGAATTAATTCCCCATCTAACAACGTGCCAGGGGGCGCGTTTGCAGAGTGGTGGAGAAAGGGGGCGTGGCCTTTGTCTACCTCTCAGCAATCCCACTGTGTGGGTCTTACTGGAGGTAAGAGGTAGGCTAGTTGGCCCCTAAAGGACCCCCAGCAGCGAAGGGGACTTCAATCCCCATCCAAGAGCGCACCAGGGAGCGCGTTTGTAGAGTGGTGGGCAAAGGGGGCATGGCCTGGTACGAGTACTTACCAATGCTGCTGTGTGGGACTTACTGGAGGTAATAGGAGGGGAAGTTGGCCGCCAAGGATGTCCTTGGGGGCCAACTACCCCTCTTGTTACCTCTAGTAAGTCCCACACAGTGGGATTGTTAAGACGTCTTCGGAGGCCATGCTCCCATTTCTCCACCACTCTGCAAACGCGCCTCCTGGCAGACTACGGGATGGGGGATGAAGTCCAATTTAGTCCTGAGGGAGTTTGGGGGCCAAGAAGCCCTCTTGGTACCTCCTGTAAGTGCAAAGCAGCGGAATTCCTGAGCGCTGGTCAGAGGCCCAGCACCCTTTCTCTACCACTCTGCAAACGTGACTACTACTTAAAGAAGCATCTTTCTGCACCTCTGACTTAGAGGTAGTTTTAATCCCCCTGCCCTATTATGTACTAGGGCCTTACAGAGGAGGTCATGCTAATCACAAGGGTACCCCATCGCATAGTGTTCCCTAGTGTATGTAGGTGTTTTCACTGTATTCTAAGTGTCTTTTAGCATAGCACTGGCTCTAGGCCTGGTTAGTCAGAGTCAGTTACCACCAGTACCCGTCAGCAAGAAGTTGGGGGCACAGGAGGACTTTCTGCTCCTCTGTTGGTTCTTTCTGCACATCTCTTGCTTCTTTCTGCACCTTTCTTCGTCTTTCTGGACTTTTGTTGCCTCTTTCTGCATTTGTCTTGCTTCTTTCTGTGCCTTTGTTCCTCTTTCTTCACATGTACTACCTCTGTAGGCATAGTTAGAAATTAGCATTTAAAAAACCTTTGAAATTCACTGAAAAAACCATAGGTTTCAGGGACGTTATAGTTAGAAATTAGCATTTAAAAAACCTTTGAAATTCACTGAAAAAACCATAGGTTTCAGGCACGTTATAGTTAGAAATTAGCATTTAAAAAACCTTAGAAATTCACTGAAAAAACCAGAGGTTTCAGGGACGTTATAGTTAGTTGGACATTTCACTCGTACAAAACCAGTGAAATTCGGCCATTATAGTTAGTTCAGCTAACTATAACTCGTACACCCGCAATGCACTGCTGATGACGTCATATATTACATCATTCATGACATGGTCAGTGACATCACTGATGACATCTCAAATAACATCACTGATGACATCATCCACGTGATGATCTGATGCACACCCTAATATAACCTTTTATACACCCACTCTAAAATACAGAGTACCATTTTCGAAACCATAGACACACCAACACCAGTTACTACATACTCACTCACTGATTCCTGGGTCTACACACACATCCACTCATTCACCCATACAGTCACTCATACATGCAGTCACTCATCAATACAGCACTATCATATGCACTCATACACCTATACAGACACTCACACACCGCAACTCACCCATACAGTTACTTACACACCTAGTCAGTCATGTAAAGAATCAATCACACTCCCATTTACTCACCTATACAGTTATACACACACCACCTCACCTATTCATACAGATACTAACACATACTTACTCTCTTATACAATCACTGACACAAGCACACACTCATCCATACAGCAACTCTCACTATCACTCACTCTCACATATAGTCATTTGTATACTCCAACACTCACATATACTGCCTTTCACATATGTAGTTACTCACACATATACCACTGAGATATCCATTCACTCACCAACACAGCCATACGCACACTCACTCACCCATACAGCCCTTCACAGACACACTCTTGAACCCATACACCCAGTGAATCACCCACTCACACATCTATGCACAAAGTCACACATCGCCCACCCACCCACACAAACACTCAGGCACCCATACAGATACTCAGGCAACCAATCAATAACCCATGTAGACATGTAGCTACTCACCAACCCATGCAGCAGCTTACACAACAACAGACACACTGATACAGACATTCACACAGTTTAGTCACTAACCCATGCATTCAGTAAGACACATTTAATCACTCACTTATACAGTCACGCACCTACTAAATCCTCCATCCAGACACTTATACACCCACTCATTCTTCAATACACCTTGGCATATATATAAAACATATTTAAACTTTATAGAAACACACAGTCACTGGATGATGTCATCAGTGATGTCATCAGTGATATCATTTGAGATATCAGTGATGTCATCAGTGATGTCACTGACCATGTCATGAATGATGTAATATGTGATGTCATCAGCAGTGCATTGCGGGTGCGCGAGTTATAGTTAGCTGAACTAACTATAACGGCCGAATTTCACTGGTTTTGTACGAGTGAAATGTCCAACTAACTATAACGTCCCTGAAACCTCTGTTTTTTTCAGTGAATATATATATATATACATACACACATATATTCGAAATACAACTCCAGCCTCCTGCTACGAGGCTACAAGAAGAATGGCACAGCAGTCACGTAAGTTTTCCCTCCGTGTTTATCTACCGATCATAGGACGAGTAATGGCCGACCCCCTTCGGTGTTTGCCTTCAACTGGGCCAATATATATATATATCCGATCCGGTTTTGGTTCCGTCACCACAAAACAGAGCAGACTTCAATGCGGTAAAGTTTTTCTTTTATTTCTCGGTCAGCCTTGCACAACGCGTTTCGGTCATCTCAGCGACCTTGGTCACATGCTAATTACAAAGGGACGTATCCCAGACTGACTTTCTAAATCCCATGAGCCTGACTTCCACTGAAGACAGACTCTTGACAGCTTTGTACATTACATTGATACTCAGTATCATTCCATAGTATTTGCAACATATTTGCTCTTCATACTACTGCAGGCTGATTGATTTTTCCAGTTGCATGCATTTATATATATAATGTTTTATCTCCTGACATATGCGTGAAGAAATTGCACATTTACCAATTTAAACACTGTAGTACTCGGCCCACTACATACGTCTATTATATACAATTAGGCATTTTTTTATTCAATTAAACCCATCAATCAACAGAAATATCGGGCAAGTGCCCATGGTGCCTGTAACCACAGTTTCACAATTTTTTCTTATTGCCTCCCTTCCGCACTATTTCCTAAATTTGTAATATGATTTGCTGCAACCGAAATTTAAATCATTGGGCTAGTGCCCCAGTCTAATCAACTCTTCTCTACCCCCTAATTTCATAACTCCTTATAATGCTGTCAATTGATTTTTGTGATTTCCAACTTACAGGTTTGGTTTTTACAGTTCTTCTATACATTTAGTTCCCCTCAGCGCTAAGTTGTGTTACTTTTTCTAACCACATTTCCCCACTATAGGTATGAGTGGAATTCTTCATCAAAATTCAGACTGTATATATATATATATATATATATATATATATATATATATATATATATCTATATATATATATATATATATATATATATATATATATATATATACCAAGCGAAGACTCCATTTTACCGGGGGCCCCCGACCCTACAGGGCGGGCTCTGTAGCAGGAATGGAGATCCTGTTGAAATTGTTTTTTGCCACCAGAAATTGCAGAGCCACAACACCGACTTCTATCCAAGTGGACTTTATTCGTCTGTGCAGCATTTAAAACCACTTAATGTCCTTACGCGTTTCGGCGAGATATCGCCTTGATCACAGGTGAGTGTAATGAAAACCCAGTGGTCACATGGCCCGTGTTGCAAACTACGGGCCCCAGAATGCACCAACACCGTTCTTTCACAACGTGGCCTGGAGAAAATTACATTTTGCCTTAATAGCATTTTCATCGTCAAAATGTCACGTGTATACTCATTAGAAGAAAGTGTCAAAATTAAAGGTGCATATCAATCCATAAAGTAGCAAAGTGCATATGCTGCCACACTCCTGGTAAATACTTGAAATGCGGGTTATCGGAGAGAGGAATAACACCTCCCTCGTCTCCCTTTCTCAGTCACCACACCAAATATCCGTGGAAATCCAATGGCTGGCGCGTGGGTTGAGCGGGTCATGCCCCCTCCATCATGTATACCAAGCGAAGACTCCAATTCAGACTGTATATATATATATATATATATATATATATATATATATATATATATATATATATATATATATACGCAAGCAAGGTAGTAGATCTCAGGTACTTTGTGTTGGATCAAGTGCCGAACAGGATAAGAAGAGGGAAAAGGGAAAAGTGCCCGAGGCAACTTGAATCCAAACACATTTTGAGGTTTAATACCAAGGTACCAGATGGTTTGAATATAGAAGAAGATCTTTACGTCTATAGAGTTTGAGAATCTGTTTTTTTAATTGTGTCAATCCAACCATCCATTTTTCGTGATATAGATTTTTAGATGGTTTTGGTTACACGTAGACACTTGTAGGCACTTTTTGTTTGAGATTTATTGTCTGATTGACTTATGCGTTTGCGTGTCCTAATATGTCCAATGGAAAAGAGGAGAAACTGTGAAGATTATTGGAATACTACTTTTTATACTGGGGCCTCTTTTAATTCTCAATTGGATGAACATTATTGTATGTTTTTATTGCAGTGGTTTGCACATTATGTATATCTAGTTGCATGTGAAAAAATTGCCTTGAATAGGCCCTTGGGACCCCATCTGCCAGGGCGACCGCCACCACCTCTGGCTATTATATATATATATATATATATATATATATATATATATAGATAGATAGATAGATAGATAGATAGATAGATATATGGATAGATTGATATATATAATATATATATATATATATATATATATATATATATATATATATATATATATATATATATATATATATATATATAGATATATATATAAGTCCTCCTGGCAGGGTCTTTTCGGGATCGAGCCCGTTGTCAGCTGGTGCATGCTGCCGGTAAGCCCAAAACCGGCAATTAATTATCCACGAAGATTCAAAATAAGCGCACACTCGGAGATCAGGTAGCAAATTGATAGCTATTTAATACTCGTTACGCGTTTCGACCGTAGTCTTGATCACACGTGTGATCAAGACTACGGTCGAAACGCGTAACGAGTAACGCGTAACGAGTATTAAATAGCTATCAATTGCTACCTGATCTCCGAGTGTGCGTTTATTTTGAATCTTCGTGGATAGATATATATATATAGATATATTCATATGTATATAAAACAAAGATTAAAGTGTTGTTATAGTTAGGTATGGTAATATATTATTATCTTACTGTACATAAAAAAACCTCAGAAATTTAGTTGAAAAAACAAAGGTTAAAGTAGCGTTATAGCTAGGTGAAAACTGCAGTCAAAATGTCACACTTTAGACACAAACAACTACTGAAAATCGCCAGTTATAGATTACTAAGCTAACTAGAACTTGAATCCCTACTATGATCTGGTTATGATGACCTCACAGACCGCATCACTCATGACATGTACACTGACATCGTTGATGACATCATTGATGATATCTCTTAAATGAAATCAAAGCTGCACCAAATGTCCAAATATGATCCGTTAGATCATTTCCAAGAATATCCGATCCGTTTAGTAAGGCATAATCACGTTTCTTTATTGATTTCTTTAAAAGGCCACAGCCAACGCGTTTCGTTCTGAACACAGAACTTCTTCAGGGCAAAAATGTTGTCCGTCAAAATATTGATTGGTGAATACGTCAGGCGGTATTTATTAAATTAAGATGTTCCTTTAGAGATGGTACTCGTATCTCTGATTTGGATCTCAAAGTTGCTATATTAATTAGAGATGGCGTATTACGCTCAAATTTTCACTACCATAAGTGTACATCAAGTATGTCTTCTTCAAGGAGATAAGTAAATTATTACGACATGATAATCATTCGGCGTAGTTCCTGTGACGATATGTATTGAACACAGTATCAATGAACCTTATTTGAAGGCCATTAGGCTTGAATCATTATCCGACGTTCCTGTTCCCGCCCGTGGTTCGAACAGAGAGGGGCCACAGAAAGGAGTGAGTTTTAGTCCCTTCGAGCTTCTGTTTGGCCATCCTGTTAGGGGTCCTCTGAGTCTGGTGAGGGAAGTCTGGGAGAAGCCTCTTAAAGAGCCTAAATTAAACATAGTGGACTATGTGCTTGCCCTTCATTCCAAGAAGGCTGAGTACATGGAGAAAGCAAACCACAACCTTGAGGCAAGCCAGAAGCAGTGGTTTAACCAAAATGCCGAACTGGTTGAATTTCAACAAGGGCAAAAGGTATGGGTTTTGAAACCTGTGGCACCTAGGGCCCTCCAGAGCAAATGGAGTAGACCCTACCATATCCTTGAGAGAAAAAGGGAGGTTACCTACTTGTTGGACCTAGGCACATAAGGAGCCTCCATAGGGTCATCTATGTGAATCGCCTGAAACCCTTTCATGACAGGGCTGATTTGACCATGCTCATGTTCACTGATGAGGATCAGAAAGAAGAGAGTGAACCTCTCCCTGACATCCTCTCTAACATGGGTGGGTCTGTTGAGGGTCTGGGTTTTCTTTTATTCCTGTTTAGAGGGGACTTGGGATGGAAGCTCAGCCTGGACTGTACATATTAGGAGAGGACCAAGGTTGAGTTACATATGACTGGTTCTTGTCAGTTGTGGCAGGGTGAGCAAATAAATGACTTGAAATGCAGCTTGTATAAATTACCTGTGGCTCAGATTAATACAAGCATTCCAAGCATTATGTTTTTGGTTTTTCTCATTGATGTTATTGGCTGCACATGCACAAAAATGCCATTTTATTGTGATACCTAAGTATTGCACCACAGTACAAAGATGAGACAGTATTTTTGTGTGATATTTGTACTCATGGTAACTATTGCAGTACAAATGTGCATGTGATGTCATGGGCCTAAGGGTAAGCCGCATGAAATATGTAATTTCATGGAAATTATGTTACAAATGGAAATAACCTGCAATATTTCCCTCTCCCATTGATATCACTTGAGATGTCATCAGTGCTGCCATCAGTGATGTCAATAAACATGTCATGAGTGATATGTGAGGTCATAAGTAGTGATGGGGCTATTTCTGGTGAATTTCAGTGTTTTTTTTCTTTTCAATAATTTTTTATATTATTACAAGGTCTAACTATAACGCCACTTTAACCTTCGTGTGTTATCAATGAATATATTAATTGACTAGTTATAGTTTACTGAGGTAGGTAGAACTTGTGCTCCACCATGCCCACTGTTGTCATCAATGATGTCATTTGACATATTATCAATGATACCATCAACGATATCATCAATGATTATGGATACAAAACTTGGACAGTGGACCAATTGCCTACAGAGGGCACCACCTACTGGAAGTCACCAGACTTATATGTACCGCAACCATAGTGCCAATATCGGCAACACTCAGTTCTCATACAGCAACATGCATAAATAAACCACACAACACCTTTTTAGTGGAGAAATTTGCTGCAGGTTTATTTGCATAACCAATATGCCAACATGGTGGGTTATCTTACGGGCGATCCCAGGGCAGGCCAGCCCCTATGCCGCCTGCCCGTCTGATGAGCCAACTTGCACCGTGGCCGTCGCCAACCGGTGGTTACCAATTATTGGGAGAGGCCACCTCTCCCATCAGTGGACCGCCAGTCCACTCCCTTACTCCCGCCCCCGACCGGTGGGCGGAGCGTTCCAGGCAGCCCCCGGTTGCTCAGACCCACAACCGCCCGTAGGGCTAACGGAGGCGCCGTAGTTCTTCCAGGGGACCCGCTAAACATCCCTGGGTATCCTTGGCTTAGCACCCTTGTTGTGCTGCTGCAATATAGTACCCTTCTGTACCTTGCAGACTCTGGATCGCCCTGTAACTCCTCCTGCAACACAAAACAATGAGTTAGATTCTTCCCCTCCCCGTACTACCCTTTGGCCGTCCGCAGGGTAAGCGGTAGGGTGGGAAACAGCGAGACGGGTAGCGGTCAAGAGACCGTACAGTGGGCGGGGAAGGCTTTGTACCCCTGTCCCCCTCCCACGGCCGGAAGTGACGCGGCCAGCAGACCCCTGGTCCCTAGCCCAGGGAGCCTAGTGAGCGGACTTCTGTGCCTTCCTGTGGCACTAAGGCGGCCGCCCTTTTGGAGGGTCCCCTACGTGGCCCCCCTGGGCAGCCTTGGCAGAATCTATGTGCTAACTTTAACAGTGCCCTCTGTCCAAGAGCACCACCCTTGACCTCAGGGTAAATAGAACTTAAATGAAATCAAAGCTGCACCAAATGTCCAAATATGATCCGTTAGATCATTTCCAAGAATATCCGATCCGTTTAGTAAGGCATAATCACGTTTTTTATTGATTTCTTTAAAAGGCCACAGCCAACGCGTTTCGTTCTGAACACAGAACTTCTTCAGGGCAAAAATGTTGTCCGTCAAAATATTGATTGGTGAATACGTCAGGCGGTATTTATTAAATTAAGATGTTCCTTTAGAGATGGTACTCGTATCTCTGATTTGGATCTCAAAGTTGCTATATTAATTAGAGATGGCGTATTACGCTCAAAGCAGGCATGACAACAAGACATCCCATCTCTTTCTGGGCTTGTCAGGGAGTCCAATAATCAAACCTTTCATGGTCTTGTTAAATGTTTTAACAAGGCCATTGGATTGTGGATGATAGGGAGTGGTCAACTTGTAAGTCACTACACACGTTGTGCAGACAGAATATCAAGTTTAAAATGTTGAGTTGCACAAATATCGAGTCAGAAATATTGTGGTTCAGAAATATCAACAGCAAGAATATCGTGGTCAAGAATATCGACTTAAGGTAAGTAATATTGATTTTAAAAATATCGAAGTGTTTAATATCGTTTACAAAAATATAGTTGTTAAAAATATCGATTTTTTAATTAGTGTTATGTATTTTAGTATATGTTTGGAATGTATTTGATGTATGTTTTTTTGTATAAGAATTGTTTGTATTTTTAATGTATGTGTTAAATTTTTTATAGTTATTAATTTTTTTAATTTAAATTTAGCATTTTTAGTTCCGTAGCGGGTTGTGGGTTTGTAGGGGAATAGGGTGGGAAGTGATTTAATTATATTAAATTAACTGATTATTTAGTATTTATTAATATTTGTTTAATTGAGATGTTATGGTGTTAAATGTGTAAAGTAATTTACAATTAATCAATTAATAATTTGTTGTTAATTCATAATGAATTAATAATAATTATTTAATTTGTAATTAATTATGGTAATTGTGTAATACATACGTGTTTTGGTGTTTATAGGTGTAAAGGGTGGGAAGTAATTTATTTGTAATTGATAAATTAATAATTGGTTGTTAATTATTTTTATTAATTAACTGGTAATTAATTATGGTAATTGTGTTATTAATTGTAGGTGTGTGTTTTGGTGTTTATAGGTGTAAAGGGTGGGAAGTAATTTATTTTTAATTGATGAATTAATAGTTGGTTGTTAATTAATTATAATTAATTAATTGATAATTAATTATAGTACTTGTGTAATTAATTTTAGGTGTGTGTTTTGGGGTTTATAGGGGTAAAGGGTGTTAAGTAGTTCATTTATTTTTTATTGATAATTATGTGTTATTTGATATTAAATAAATAAATTAAAAATGTATTATGGTAATTATGTAATTAATTTTAGGTGTGTGTTGTGGTGTTTATAGGGGTAATGGATGGGAAGTAATTTATGTTTAATTAATTAATATATAGTTGGTAATTAATGATAATTATTTGATATTTATTTTGGGTAATTGTTTATTTTTTTGCGTGTTGTTTTTACTTTTAAAGGGGTAAAGTGTGGGTATTAAATAGATTTTAATTACTTTATAATTAGTTGTTAATAGTAATAGTTTTTAATTTAAAAATAAGTTGTAATTATGTTTTATTATTTTATATTTTAATTTAGGTGTGTGTTGTGGACATTATAGTGTTAACCCCTTAAGTGCGCCCGTCGGCCAAAGGCTGTCGCGAGCACTACCTCGGTAGTGCTGCGCACGTCCGTTGGCCGACGCGGCCCCGCCCACATAATGGAACGCCCCGCACTGCGGCGAAATTATCGCCGCGGTAAACGGGTTAAAGTGTGTGTAGGTAATTAATATTTATTAGTTTGTTTTTTTAATAATATTTTTGAATTGGCGCCTCAACTCTTGGATGTGTTTGCTGAGGCATTAGAGTCGGGTGTTCTCCCCCATACCATGCGCGAGGCGGCCATCTCCCTGCTGCTCAAACCGGGAAAGGATCCCGCACAGTGTTCGTCTTACCGTCCCATATCCCTCATTAATTTTGACATTAAAATTCTTGCCAAAACGCTTTCCTCGCGCCTTTCTTTATTAATGGATCAAATTCTGTCTCCAGTGCTTTCTGGTTTTATACCTCACCGATCCACCGCCCTCAATCTTCGCACGGTATTCTCGGTCATCAACCGCATCGAACCTACCACGCCAGCTGCAGTTGCGTTATTAGACGCAGAGAAGGCCTTCGACTCTCTCGAATGGCCCTTCCTATGGCATCGCTCCGTAAGCTTGGCCTCCCTTCCAATTTTATAGCCCTGATTGCCCTTTTATATTCATCCCCTACGGCCCGTCTCCGGGTTAATGGCTCCTTATCTCCTCCCATCCCCATTACCCGTGGCACACGTCAGGGGTGTCCCTTATCCCCGCTCCTATTTATTATAGCAATTGACCCCCTGGTCCGTCATCTCCAAGAAAAACATCTGTTCCGTGGCTTGCAATTCCCTGCCGGCCCGCTCTTAATGTCTCTGTATACGGATGACGGTCTGCTTTTCGTCCGCCATCCTCAAACCAATCTCCAGCCGTTAATTGATGAAATCGAACCCTTTGGCTCCATGTCAGGTCTTAAGATCAACTGGGGGAAGTCGGTACTATTCCCCATCACGGATGCGGCGGCGACGGACGGGGCGGAGTACCCCCTACAGGTGGCTCGGGAGACCACCAAGTATCTTGGGGTGCAACTTCACAGAGACAAAGGCCGGGTTATACAACTAAATTACGGGCCTGCTATTGACCATCTTGCCTCGCAAATTGAGAGATGGATACAATTGCCCCTCTCTATGGCAGGCCGTATCGCCCTTATAAAAATGAAGGTATTACCCCGTTTTCTTTACTATTTCCGCACCATACCCATTCCACTTACCAACGCATTTTTTACTCAATTGCGCGCCCTCCTTATTCGGCTGTTCTGGGCTGGTCGTAGGCCTAGGGTCGCTTGGGATACTCTTACACTCCCATATGCACGGGGGGTTTGCGGTTACGGACCCTCAGTTGTACTTTCTGGTAGCGCAGGCCCAATTTGCTCACCACTGGTTTCATCCTGATGCCCGGATACCCTACACCAAGACGGACAAGGAGTTGGCTGCTCCGACTCCTTTGGCGTCACTGCTCCCAAAGGGAATCCCCCTCGATGTTCAAGACATTCAACCTTTGGCCACTACATGCTGGTCCTGGCGTAAATTAAATTGACTATATGGGTCTGGTCCCCTTTATTCACCCGCTCTCCCACTTGCCCATAATCCTTTTTTACCACTTACCACTGACAAGGGGGTTCTGGCCACTTTCTCTAAACTGGGGTTAGATACCTTTGGTTTCCTGTTCCCGGACGGCCAGGCACGTAAATTGTCTGATCTGACACGGCTCCCGGGACTCACTGGCGTGGACTCTCTTAACGTAGGCCGACTTCAGGGGACGCTCCGTGCCACCTTTTCCGCTTTCCCTGCCCCATATGCCGACTTCCCCCACTCACTCTTCTCATTGCTGACGACACCGGGTCACATTTGGTCACAAAACTGTATAAGGCGTGTCTGGCGCTTCGGGTGGGGCGGGACGGGGGACCAGGCGACGTTGGGAGGACGACATTGGACATCAACTGACCGACAAAGAATGGGCCTTCTGTCTCGAGCAAACTCACAGGGTATCCCCTAACCATAGGCATAAATTGCTTCATTTTAAATTCATCCACAGCATTTACGTAACCCCTAGTCAATTAGCTAAATTTGACCCCTCTAAGCACACGAATTGCCCCAAGTGTAATGCCTTGGATGCCGATTTTGCTCATATGGCTTGGTCCTGTCCCCCTATTTTAGCTTATTGGCAGGAAGTGTTTGCTACGTTGGCACAAATAATAGAAACACCCCTTGTACCTTCTCCAGAGCTAGGCCTGTTGGGACTGGTTCATCGTATTAAACTATGTTACAGGCGCTTTGCAGCGATAGCGCTACTGCTGGCTAAGCGTGAAATTGCTGTTCTCCGGGGGGCAAGGGCTCGTCCAACCAAATCCGCCTGGCTCCGGAGTCTGGCGTACTGTAGCGTGCAATCTGAGATCTATGCTTCACTCCAACCCCCAACCTCCAGGCCCCGGGACATTTGGTGCATTTATCGCACACACCTGCAACGCACACTCCTCGCATCACAGGCTGCTCCTTCATCGCCAGTCTCCTCAAATGCCGAGTAGATTGTAGTCAGACTCCTCTGCTAGTCTTTCAGACAGATGCTTCCTCCTATACATCCCCGTTGTCTGCAAAACTGATATAATATGTTCATCTCCGACCCCCGCCCTTAGTTGCAGATTGATGCATTCCACAGTTTCAGTACCGGAACCCAGGCATCTATTTGTGTTTGCATTTTGATGATGTTCTGGTTATTGTTCTTTGAGTAGTATTGATTTTGGGATTTCAATGATGTATTTGTCACTTTGTATTTTATTGCATTTTTGTACTGCATTGCTTTATGAAGATTCTGGGGTATGCGTCATTGTAGTTCTGTCTTTTTTAATTTGATGTTATTGGTGTTTTTGTATTTTTGTTTTCAAATTTTCAATAAAACCTTAAAAAATATATATATATATTATGGAAGTAAATTTAATTTAAAATGTTGAAGTGTGTTGTTATTGTGTGGTGTTATAGGGTAGGAAATAATATAAATACATTTATGTTTTAATTAATATTTTTGTTTGTAAATATTTTCTAGTTTAAAATATTTTTTTAAATTATTTAGAATTTATTTTATATATTATTTGTTGGTATTTGTTATATGTAATTAATATTGTATGTTTTCTTTGTATATATGTAATATTTTTTCCAATTTTTTAAATATTATTTATTTATTTTTATAATTTGTCTTAATTTTTATATATTTATTAACTGTTGGAGTGTGAATAGTAATTTTTGCCTCTCCGCTATCCAACACTTTCCCTACTGTTGCACTCAGTGGAGTGGGAATAGTAAACTTTACCCCTCTGCTATCCAACACTTTCCTTACTGTTGCACTCACTGGAGTGGGAAAAGTAAATTTTACCCCTCCGTTATCCAACACTTTCCCTACTGTTGCACTGACTGTATTGTGAAATTTAAGTTTAAATATTTTTTAATAGTTTAATGTTTTAATTTATTATAGATTTTGTTTTTTTATATTTGAAATCATTGATATATATATTTTAATTTTTTATATAATCTTAAACTTTTATCATGAATTAAAAATAATAGTTTATTAATTGCTTTAAAGTAAATATATATGTATAAATAATTTTGTTTGTGTGTATCTTTTTTATTACGTTTATTTGATATATTTTATTACAATGTATATTAAATGTATTTTATTTTGTTAACATTAAATTTAATATTTAATATATTTATTATATAGTATTGTATATTTATATAAAAGTTTATATTTTATACTTCTATATTTTTTACATCAATATTTTTAGTCGATATTTTTGTACTTACCTGTTTAAGTATAGGAGTCGATATTTTTGTTGTCTTTACTTTTTGCTCAATATTTTTTACATCCATATTTATTACATCGATGTTGTCTCAGTGAACCACCCCACACTCAGTCCACATTGCTTTTAGGTTAGTAGACATGAAGTTACTACCTTTGTCTGAAACCACCTCCTTAGGGAAACCCACTCTAGTAAAAATACTTACTGGCAACTGCAAAAGCAGTGGAAGTCCTAAGGGGAATAGACTTAGGATACCTGGTGGCATGATCCACTACCATCACAATAAACCTATTGCCTCAAGCCACTTAAGGGCCTAGCGGGCCAACATTTTTTTTTTTTTTTTTTTACAGAGTTTTATATAGCACAAACTTGACCCGAATCGGGTATCAGAGCGCTTTACATAGCACCAGTTGCATTACATGAGGACACATTAATTTTTGTTAGGCACGGGGAGATTAAGTGATTTGCCCAGAATCACAGGATGTTCAGCGTCATTGCCGAGACTCGAACCCAGTTCCCCAGATTCGAGGTCGACCGCCCTAGCTGTTAGGCCAACTCCTCTCCCCTACAATGTCAACCCCTACTATTCAAAGAGGACCCCAACCACTGGTAGTAGAATTAAGTGGGCCTTTGGTTTGCTGCCTGTCTTGCCACTGGCTTGACAGGTAACACTTCACTTTCTGGGACATGGTTGGCCAGTAGAAGGGGGCTAGTAGTTTTGTCTGGCTAAGATGCCCCACTAAGGGGATGCCATGGGTGAAAGTAAGTAGCAACTCCCTGTACATCTGAGGCAATATCACTCTACTAATGGCACCAGGCTTTGGGTCTCTGGCCTCAGTATAGGAGTCCTTCCTCCCAATAGGTCCCTGGAACTATTGACATCCCTACTTTCCTGTGCAGTAGCTTGCTGTCTCAGGCTTTCAAGAGTGGGGCAGGTTTTTTTGTCCCTGGCACAGATCTTCCCTAGAGGGCCCCCCTGGACCTAGGAGCTCTGCCATGTAAGGCCCAAGTTCCTGAGGTGCAGTTCCCTCAAGGACTGACATGTTTACTCCCTGGGGTGAGGGGGCCTGAGCTTGTGTCTGTTCGTCAGGTGGTTTCCCAGCCTTCTTGACTTTTCTCTTGGAGGCTTCTTGGGCCATTATTCCAGGCTCCAATACCTCTTTTCCCCCCTTGGCTTTGCTCTGTGCTCTGGGTTTTACATCTACCCATTCAAGTATTTTTCAAGTAGGCTGCATGGGTTCTCATCTCTACCTCAGCCCATGCTGAGGTCTCAAGATCATTCCCTAGCAGACATTCAACTGGTATGGAAAAGAAAACAACTACCTTCTTTTGGCCAGTAACCCCTCCCCATTCCAAAGTCACCATAACCATTACTGGATATGTCTGTCCAGTTAAGTACTGTTCTGAGGATATCAGTTTTTCAGTCACCATGGTGACACTTGCACCTGTATCTCTCAGGGCTTCTACCTCAATCCTAATAATGAGTGGCTTCTGTCTGTATTTCTCCAAGGTACTGTGCCAGACAGGTAGGGTAGCCATATCCACCCCAGCCTCTAAGACTAAAATAGTTACAGTGTGCTCTCTGAGTTGGTCAGGGCACACCAGGGATCCCATCTGGAGACTAGCCACCCCTGAAGGTGCTGCACTATGGGTAACCCTTTTGGGGCAGGTAGAGTCCCCAGTTCAATGCCCATTCTGTTTACAGTGATGGTACCAAGCATTGTTTGGGATCCCAGTTTTTACCATGGTACCCACCATTGGAGTGGGAAGAGTCTCAGGGCCTACCCTCCTGAACAGGTTTTTGTGGACCATTAAAAGACTTTTTACCTTTTTCTTTTTGGTGTCCCACATATTTCCCCTGGGGGAGCAGTAACCCCTTCCGCTAGGTCACCCCCACCGTGGGTCTTTCTAGACACCCTTGTTTTGGCCCAATGGTCAGTCTTCTTCCCCAACTCTTGAGAAGAGACTAACCCTAAGTCTTCTAGGTACTGAAGCAGTTTTTCAGAAGTAGTTACTTAACACATGCTCTTTCATAATCAAATTATAGAGCCCATTATAATCTTGCACCTTACTGCCCTTCAATCAGCCACCTAAATTGTTGACTGAGAAGAAAACACATTCTACCCAGGACTAACTCGAGGTTTTGTGAGTCTTCCTGAACTTAACCCTGTACTCCTCAATAGTGAGATCAAAGCCCTCACTCAGGGTACCTTTCATGAGGTCATAGGACTTAGCTTCTTCCTCATCAAGTGTCAGGAGTCTATCTCCACACTTTCCTGAGAACAACTCCTAAAGTAGAGAGCCACAGTGTCTCTGGTGTAACATTCTCATTTTGCAAGCCCTCTCAAAGGCTGTAAACCATTTGGTAATGTCATCGCCCTCAACATATTTGGGGACAATCCCTTTGGGGATTTTAGGATCAGAAGTTTCCTCTCTCTTCCTAGTTGGCTTATTGCTGCCACCATTCATGGGTTTTAGACCCATCTCAGCCCTTTCTCTTTCTACAGCCAGGATTTTGGTTTCAAGAGCTGCTCTTTTGGCTAGTCTAGCAAGATATACATCTTCCTCGTCTAGTTCTTCTGTATCTCTATGCCTGGAGTTGTCTTGAGGTATAGTGATAGGGTAGAGGTTCTGGTTTGAGTCCTCACCCTCTCTGATTAGGTTAGGAGGGATATCCCCTTAGGAACTTACTACAGTCCCATTGTCACTGTCCTCCTCCTCAGAAGGAACAGGATCCTTTCCCTTCTGGGCTGCATGAATGTCTGCCAGAGCCTCCTGGAGCTTTGTCTTTGTAGGGTTACAGCCAGTAGCAAATGTATTGGCTTTACAAAGGATCCTCAACTGCTGCATACTAAGCTGCAGATAAGGGGTCAGGTTGAGTTCCTGCATTATCTCCTCTGTGTCAAACATGTTTAATACAGTTGAGACCTTTTAAGAAAATCCTACAAAAATATTCTAACAGTCTTTAAAGGCCAAACTAGTACACATTTTAAATCTCTAATGCAATGGAATGGGGAACTTAACACAAAGCCCTAATAGTTCCAAATTTGAAAATTTAGCAAAAATTTAAAAAATCGAAAATTAAAAAAAAAAATTTTAAGCTAATGTCATTGTGGATTTCTTAGCAGAATCACCTATTGACCAAGTGGTATCAGCAAATGCAAGCCTTGTTTCCCACCGCTGATACACCAAATGTAGGAGGCTGGCTTTTTATGTAAATTGCCAATGTAAGGGCACACAATGCAAAAAGTCCAGATGACCCTCATGTGGTTTACAGGGCTTACTCTAATAATCCCAAGTGCTCTATTTGTGGTAGTGTGATCGAGCAGCTTAGGCTTATCAGAGGGGAGTATAAAGCATTTGTTGCACACACACAGTCAATAAATGATGCACACACTCAATAAGAAATCCGAGACCAATTTAGAAAAATAACACAGATTTTTATATAATTTTAGACAGCAAGATCTTCAGAATAGCTTTCCGAATTTCAGATATATTGATTTTACAGGTAAATAGCAAAAACACTTGAATAACGTTTTTTGAAGTATGAGCCTCGAATGAAGTAATGTTATCCTATGGGAGGAAAAATATGCACAGCATACGTATACTTACAGTCAAATTTTGAGGTTGCCCTTCTGGACTTAAGGTGCTAGGGGGCCAAGGTCTAAAGAACCACCAGCAGTTTTGGGTTACCTGCCCTGGGGTGTCTGGGTGCAGAGGTGCAGAGGTGCTGGTCGGGATGGTAGCCTCGAATGCTACAACATAGCAGTCAATGGGGACCTGAAAAAGGCTGCAAGGAGGGACTTAGGGACAAGCCCGGGTGTACCCAAAGGGGGGCTCAGGTCGTGAGGACCTCTAGGCCTAGGAGACACAGTCAGGAGTCATAGCCACGGGCTGTGGAGCTCGGTTGCAGAGAGTGTTGGATGGCTGGTCTCTGGAGGTCGAGGCTCTCACGGTTGTCGGTCGGTTCTGCAGAGAAGGGAAAAACAAGACAGCAGGGCCACACTGGTTGTGAATCTTGTCAGTCCTGAAGTCCCTCGTCATGCAGGAAGGCTTTCCATGGAGGTGGTGTCCAGGCTGGACACAAATAAGCCTTGGCTGGTGCAGCTGGTTCAGAACTCAGGGTATTGGGGCTGGCGGCCTCCTGGAGGGTCTAGTGTCTTCAAACTTTGGCAGACAGACAGGGCTGACCTCCTAGAGCCAACACAACCTCCTCCTGAAGTGTTGCTTCCTCAGTGGGCCTGACGGCTAACAACACAGTGAACCAGGCAGATGTGGTCGGTGCCTGCAGATGGAGGGAGATTGCTCCTTCACCCCAAGGGAGATGCTCACTGGTTGTCAAAGTGCTGGGCAGTCCTCCAAGTGTTGGGGGGAATGCATAGCCACAGGACGAGTTGGGCTATTGCAATCGTCAAGGAGCAAGCAGCCAGGCAGGGTTTGGCACCAGTTTAGGTGCAGATCCTTAGTTATCACAGGGTCGGCTCTTCTTTTGACCTCTTCAGTTCCCAGGAAGTCAAATCTGTCAGTCTGGTTTTGGGAAGATTCCTAAATACTCAATTTAGGGGCATTTAGGTGAGCATGTGGTAGTAGCTAATGTGCTACCTACCACTAGAGTGACTACACCCCTTATATGACCACTTCCTGTGGGGAGTGGGCATAACCCTGACCTAGAATTCTCTATCTTCACCAAAAATAAGATGGCAAAACCCTTTCTCTGGCTGTTCACTTCAGGTACCCCACCTTAAGGGTGTGACTAACCTGTTAGTGAAACACACCTCCTGAATATCTAAATTCCCACCTGCTCTGGTGCCAAATGGGCTTCAGAGCCAGGGTCGCATATCAAAGGCATTGGAGGTTTTGAAGTCTCTGCCCTCGGAATGCTGATTTACTAGCCATCCTGATGGAGACGGTGGGAACACCTTCTGCCGAGCAGGCATTGTTCCTGACCTCTGAGATCACTGGCTCTCCCGTGCAGGGGGTCAGAAACTCATATGTGGTGGCAGGCTGGAAGATACCAATCAGCCAACACACTAAGGGACTAGTAGAGCTACAGGGGGCACCTCTAAGGTACCCTCTGGGTGCATGTCTTCATAAATCTGATACTGGCATCAGTATGGATGTATTTAGATGAGGTGTTTGATACCAAACTCCATTATTTTCAGTGAAGGCATTATACAACTGGGTAACTCGTGATGACCATTGCCCAGTACATACTTTTAAAAATGGCTTCCTGATCACTTGTATTGCCTAGCAATTGAACTAGGCATCACAAGGGGATACCTGCTCATGCAGAGGTGCCCTCACATCTACTATAATGCACATGCCTTAGGGCTCTAAGTTCTGCTGTAGGGGTGACTTACATATAGGACATGCAATGTACTTTGGCATTGCCCACAGGGAGTGAGCAATGTTGTGTTTTCAGAATGGTTTGTAACATTTCACGCATCCTGCAAAAGGTAGTCTGCATGCATTTTGTGTATGGGTCCCTTAGGGGGGCATAATACATGTTGCAGCCCTCAGGGACCCTCTTTAGTACCCATGCGCTGGGTACCTGTGGTACCATTTACCAGGGACCTACAAGGGTGCTAAACTTCTTGCCAATTTGGTTACAATTAACATTTGTCTTGTTTTAGGGAGAGAGCACTGGCACTGGGGCCTGGTTAGCAGGGACCCAGGGCACTTCCAATCAAAAGCTTCAGTACCTATGAACAAAATGCGAGGGTGACCATGTAAAAAACAGGCACTTTCCTACAGTACTCCATTGAGTCCCGGAGGGCAACTGCTTCCAGGAAGTCATTGCTGTTATGGTAATTTCTTCAGTTGATTCAAGCAACGTCTTGTAAGGATCGCCGATGATCCTCTTCTCGGCCTGAGGGTTGTAGTATAGATCGGATAAATACTGTCTTCATGTTTCTGTGTCTATGTTGCTCTTTGTTGGATCCACTAGCTCTAGAGCCTGTACTAACCTCCAGAATTTTTTTGCGTCATAAGTGGCTACCCATATGGTGATGTCATACCATCTTTGTGCCTCAAAATAGACTTTTTCTTTCCAACATTTTTCTTTATGTTCTAATCTTAGATTTTTCAATTCTATTTTCATTGAGGCGCTACCACTCCGAGTGTATCATTTTTTAGTCGATTCAGCACTTTTTTATACACCTCGGGTACAAAGAATTTTTGAAATCCCAGTTCTGAAGGTATTGCTGGATTGGACTCATTTTGTTGTTTTTATTGACAAGCGATATGAGCAATTATTTGTACTTTATGATAACGAAATTGTCATGATTGTTAACACACAGCTTGTTTAATAAATCTTGGCCTTATAGCTGTTTCCAGTATTCATACTTCCCTTCCACGTGTTGGTTTTACATAATTTGTCTTATGATGTCACTATCTTCTTCAGAGATTATAGTCTTAGGGGTCCATTACGATAACCGGCGGTAAAAAAAACGCCATCCGCCATAGCCTGAAAATACCGCCCGCCTGCTACATTGAAATACCGAACGAGCAATTATGATGACGCAAAGCAACCACCGCCCGCAGCGGAAAAAAATAACAGAATACCGCCCGTCCATATCAGAGTCCAAGACAATCCGTCCGCCACGGAGGCAATACCGCCCGAAAAAGCCAAATACGACCGCGCGGACGGAATACACACCGGCCGTCTAATTATGATCCCCCCGACATGAGGGCGGGAAACCAACACATTTCCCGCCCGCAACGGTGAACTACAGAAATGAATAACTGACAAGGCGGAAGGCCTGGCGGCCACGTCCGTGCACAGACATCAGTGGCGGCACAAACAAATACACACAACACGGCCAACAAGTCCACACAGTAAACGAGGCCAAAATACCCAGACACAGAACCCATCCCAAAGACACATCCCCCTGCCCAAAAAATAATTAGTATAAATCCCAGGACACCACGCCCAACACACCTGAAAACGATAGACCATCATGACACACCCACATAGGTGAGTACAAAAGCAGCCCCCTCACAGACCACAAACCCTTGCACCACGACAAAGCCAACACCACAGCAGAGAACACGGAGAGCCACAGAGGAAAGCAGTATACCACACGCACACACACATCACATCCATCACCACAACCACCACCACCACCACCTAAACACCGGCACCACAAACCCCCTGCACATCACACACCAAACACACCACACCAGCACCACAAAAACTACACTACGCACCATGGCAACACAACGAATGCCCAAGTTCACTGCCACAGAGTTGACGGTCATGGTCGACGAGGTCATCAAGGTGTACCCACAAATCTATGGGAACCAGGTCCAACAGACACCAGTATCCACCAGAAACAGGATGTGGAAAAGGATAGTAGACCAGGTGAATGCAGTTGGGAACGTGCCACGCAACCGGGGGGAAATAACCAAGAGGTGGCAGGACATGAAAAGCGTGGTCAGAAAGAAGGAGGCCAAGAACCGTGAGCTGGCTGCCAGGACTGGCAGCGGAACTCCCGCGCCATTCAAGACCTTCAAGGCGTGGGAGGAGAAGGTGCGAGGCATACTACATCCGGAGAGTCTCATCGGAATACCAGGGGGAGTGGAGGCTGGTAAGTACAAACAAATGTATACCAGCACACCGCCATGTACAGACATGCACTAATACAATGCCATAGCTCCGAGGGACGAACACCCCCATGTTCAGTACACAATTCACAAGACATCCCTCACATATGCAACAGACACTCACACACACTCAGCCCATAGGAACCAACAAAGAAAACCATGGGGGCATGTGTACAGTCAGCCAGCACCACAACTCCCACCAGGCCCCTCTGTACCCCAGATGTGCCGGAAGGAGCACTCCCCACACCCACACCCATGTGTCAGCCATAGCTGCACTAACCAACAAGTAACAGGTGAGCAGCCTTACCACAAGGCCCGTGTATCGGAGGTGGGACTGCAGAAGTACCCCAGGCCCCCACTCCTACAGCGCAGCAAGATGGAGCACTCCCCACACCCATGTGTCAGCCATTGCAGTGCACACCTACACCCGACAGGTAGATATGTTACCCTACATGGAGGGCTGTCTGTGGAAGGTAAACCATCACCACGACTCACAAAACGGCCCCCACACCCACAGACCAGCAAGATGGAGCACCCCTCCCTCTCATAACCATGTGGTAGCCATTGCATTTCACCCTCAAAACAAACAATTAGGTAGACCACTGTACAGGGCGGGGTGTCCGTAGGCATGAGGACTGTACTACGACTAACATGTGGGACATGTCACTTAGCAGAGGAACAGGTAGCACTGCTCCCTGTCACAAACATGTGACCAATGTGCACCCGGACAGCAATTACAGAGTCATATCCCACATGAGCCATCTCAAATGCAGTAACACGTAATGAGTCACGTCAGCATGCACAAGTCTAACTGGAGCACTGACCCACATGGCGTGCACTGTGCCAGTCATCACACACATCAGCAACACCATCCAAGTCTTGTCCATGTAGTTGTGTCTGCTTCTACCCTTGACATAGTACAACATCACCCATGTAAGTCTATCTCGTCCAAATGAAACATAGTGGAACCCCAGTAATGTCACATACACCTCTGGACCCATGAACCACACAGCTACACAATGCACATTCAAAATCTCATCCATCTCATCATCCAGCCCCAGTGTCATGAAAGGTATATCATCTAAACAGTTGCCCCATAGACAGTAGTACAGCAAAGGTTCCTGCCGATGACCAATAATGAGTCTGCTGAGTAACAACAAACAAAATGTAGTCAACACCCCAAGAGCACTGCATTGCTGCACATGGGTGAGAGTAGCACGCACACCAAGGAATTGTACCATCTGCAATACGTCGTGTGGCATACAACCATTACCCACTCACCACAATGCTTGCTGTGGAATGTCCATGAATGACAACAGTGAGCAGATATGCTGGCTTAGTCAGACATACACACACCTTCGTCTCTGTAGTGTCGTGTGGCCAAAACACATGTCCCCTTCTGCACCCATATGTCACAGTATGTACCACAGTACCATATTTCAACACCAATGCGTTCATGGGGCAATACCCCTTTTGCCATCTGCGTTACCAAGCGTTGCATGTGAACCCCAAATACATATTTCAACACCAAAGCGTACATGGGGCTGTACCCCTTTTGCCATCTGCGTGTCTAAGCGTTGCATTTTAACCCCAAAAACGTATTTCAACACTAAAGCGTCCATGGGGCTGTACCCCTTCTGCCATCTGCGTTACCAAGTGTTTCATGTGAACCCCAAAAACATATTTCAACACTAAAGCGTCCATGGGGCTGTACCCCGTTCCCACCAAAGCCACAAAATGTAGGGGTACTGCAACACACACCAATTGGCATTACAAATCCGTCCCATGCCAGATGCAGCCAACACACTATTCCATTGCCTTGATCACGCACACACATCGTAGAGACATACACACGCATCCGGCAAATCAGTGCACAACTGTGCACAAACTGTGCATGTCAGACAACTAACACAAACCTTGCAAGGTGCATCACAATAACATTTCGTCTCCGCCCCACAGGTGACGAACAGCATGATGCTGCGGAAGGAGACACCAGCCATCACAGCCAGTCCACAAGCCCCCACACGGACTCACGGATGTGGAAAGCCTGGACACCTCTACGGACGAGGACACCCAACCTGGCACATCTGGCGTGGCAGGGCGCAACAGCACCCCAGGACCCCTCCTACCCACCAACCCATCTCACAGGGCTGGTGACCAGTCCCAGGCCCCTGCTGCCACGGTCATTGCGGCCAACACCACTGCCGCAACCACCACCACCACCAACACCATCACCACCACCAAGGCCTCCCTGACCACTCAGCCACCCCAAGAGGTGGCACAAACCTCAACATCTACCCTGGGAGCCAGGAGGAGGCCCCGGGTGACCAATGTGGTGAGTGGGCAGGTCGGTGGAAGCAGTCCAGGTGTGAGGAGCAGGGTCAGGCCAAGGCCAACAGAGCCTGGGAGCCAAGCCCTGCCGCAAATAGCCAGAGTCCTTGGGGCCTATGAAGAGGCCCAGGGACAATGGGCCAGGTCAGCTTCCGACACGAGGGAAGTCCTTGGGGTGTTGAGGTCCATGGACGCCCGTTTGGGCCAATTCGTGACCCGTATGGGCCAACTTGTGGACCTCATGGGCCAGCTAGTGGTGGAGGTGAGGGCCCACTCAAGGCCAACCACAACACCTACGCCACCACCTGCTGTGGCGCAGGGACGTGCAACATCCAGTTCCCCTGCGTCCACAGCGAGTGGGCAATCCTCAGCCACCACCAGCAGCCCACAAACACAACCCCCTCCCCTGAAACGTGGAAGGGGCCGTCCGAAGAGGAAACAGATGTCCAGGGAGGACTTCGCACGCTCCAAACGCCAGTGAGTCAGCCAGCCATGGTGGCCACCCCTGCATTCACTTGGACTACCATCCCACCCCACACTGCCAGTCGAGTGGCAAATGTCTGTTGGACTGCGGAGCCAGGACAACATGGGTACACCTTGACCATCACGCGGACAGGACCGTCAACTCATTGTACAGCATGCACCACCTTCTTGATCACCTTTCCCACAATCACATGTCACCTTTAAAATAAATACACCTGTATCACATCCTATGTCATCTGCTATATTATCAATGGTGCACAAACGTCAGCATGTTCAGAAATTAATCTGTAGTGTGTTTTGTCGATAGGCCAGGAGAGGCTGTAGGGACCTAGGGGTGACAAACAGAACAAGAGACCATTGACTGTGTGTGTCACACACTCATCACACAGTACTTGTCATCAGGCCTAAGCAATGTACACACATCTCACAGAGCAACAGGGCACAATGTCACAGCCACTCTCAGTGGCATACTACCCTGGACATGGACCATTGCCACACAGCACTCAGTCAACAATAGGCCGCCCTGACAATGCACACATACACATACACAACTACAGCGACATCAGCCGTCGTACATGGTCACTCACCGTCAAGTGAAGTAGCGGGCGATGAGCTGCTGACGCTCATTCACTGCTTCCTCCTCTCCACTGTCCTCGTCACTGGACATGGCTTGGCCTGCATGCGGGGGCCCTGGCTGATCACTGTCATCCACTATCAGGGGGATCCGCCTGCGAATAGCGAGGTTGTGCAGCATGCAGCATGCCACAACAATCTGGCACACCTTCTGTGGGGAGTATGCCAGTGCACCCCGGTGCGGTCCAGGCACCTGAATCTGGACTTCAGGAGTCCAAATGTCCGCTCCACCACACGTCTGGTCCTCCCATGTGCCTCATTGTACCTGACATCAGCTGGTGTACGAGGATTGCGTAGTCCCGTGCTCACTACGCCACTGGAGTCAAGCTATCCTGGCTGATGAGGGCTGAAATCCCGAAACCGGTCCTAGGATGCTTGATTCCGGTCCAGGGAAGACATGGCTTGGCAGTTCGGTCTGGACTGTTCCCATGAGGCACAGGATCAAGACTGATTTGCATATGGCTATGTCTGAACTGGGGTGGCGTGGTGAAGCAAAATAACGATGGATTAAACCCAGATCTGAGACTGGGGGTGAATGTTTGCCAATGTGCAACATTCCGTCCATCATCTTGTGTGTTTTGCATTTCGCCCTAAGTGGGAAGGGTATGCCCAGACGTGGGTCGCGTGCTCACTACGCCACTAGAGTCAAGCTATCCTGGCTGATGAGGGCTGAAAGCCCGAAACCGGTCCTAGGATGCTTGATTGCGGTCCAGGGAAGACATGGCTTGGCAGTTCGGTCTGGACTGTTCCCATGAGGCACAGGGTCAAGACTGATTTGCATATGGCTATGTCTGAACTGGGGTGGCGTGGTGAAGCAAAATAACAATGGATTAAACCCAGATCTGTGACTGGGGGTGAATGTTTGCCAATGTGCAACATTCCGTCCATCATCTTGTGTGTTTGCATTTCGCCCTAAGTGGGAAGGGTATGCCCAGGCGTGGGTCCCGTGCTCACTACGCCACTGGAGTCAAGCTATCCTGGCTGATGAGGGCTGAAAGCCCGAAACCGGTCCTAGGATGCTTGATTCCGGTCCAGGAAGACATGGCTTGGCAGTTCGGTCTGGACTGTTCCCATGAGGCACAGGGTCAAGACTGATTTGCATATGGCTATGTCTGAACTGGGGTGGCGTGGTGAAGCAAAATAACGATGGATTAAACCCAGATCTGTGACTGGGGGTGAATGTTTGCCAATGTGCAACATTCCGTCCATCATCTTGTATGTTTTGCATTTCGCCCTAAGTGGGAAGGGTATGCCCAGACGTGGGTCCCGTGCTCACTACGCCAATGGAGTCAAGCTATCCTGGCTGATGAGGGCTGAAAGCCCGAAGCCGGTCCTAGGATGCTTGATTCCGGTCCAGAGAAGACATGGCTTGGCAGTTCGGTCTGGACTGTTCCCATGAGGCACAGGGTCAAGACTGATTTGCATATGGCTATGTCTCAAATGGGGTGGCGTGGTGAAGCAAAATAACGATGGATTAAACCCAGATCTGTGACTGGGGGTGAATGTTTGCCAATGTGCAACATTCCGTCCATCATCTTGTGTGTTTTGCATTTCGCCCTAAGTGGGAAGGGTATGCCCAGACGTGGGTCCCGTGCTCACTACGCCACTGGAGTCAAGCTATCCTGGCTGATGAGGGCTGAAAGCCCGAAACCGGTCCTAGGATGTTTGATTCCGGTCCAGGAAGACATGGCTTGGCAGTTTGGTCTGGACTGTTCCCATGAGGCACAGGGTCAAGACTGATTTGCATATGGCTATGTCTGAACTGGGGTGGCGTGGTGAAGCAAAATAACGATGGATTAAACCCAGATCTGTGACTGGGGGTGAATGTTTGCCAATGTGCAACATTCCGTCCATCATCTTGTATGTTTTGCATTTCGCCCTAAGTGGGAAGGGTATGCCCAGACGTGGGTCCCGTGCTCACTACGCCACTGGAGTCAAGCTATGAGGGCTGAAATCCCGAAAACGGTCCTAGGATGCTTGATTCCGGTCCAGGGAAGACATGGCTTGGCAGTTCGGTCTGGACTGTTCCCATGAGGCACAGGGTCAAGACTGATTTGCATATGGCTATGTCTGAACTGGGGTGGCGTGGTGAAGCAAAATAACGATGGATTAAACCCAGATCTGTGACTGGGGGTGAATGTTTGCCAATGTGCAACATTCCGTCCATCATCTTGTGTGTTTTGCATTTCGCCCTAAGTGGGAAGGGTATGCCCAGACGTTGGTCCCGTGCTCACTACGCCACTAGAGTCAAGCTATCCTGGCTGATGAGGGCTGAAAGCCCGAAACCGGTCCTAGGATGCTTGATTACGGTCCAGGGAAGACATGGCTTGGCAGTTCGGTCTGGACTGTTCCCATGAGGCACAGGGTCAAGACTGATTTGCATATGGCTATGTCTGAACTGGGGTGGCGTGGTGAAGCAAAATAACAATGAATTAAACCCAGATCTGTGACTGGGGGTGAATATTTGCCAATGTGCAACATTCCGTCCATCATTTTGTGTGTTTTGCATTTCGCCCTAAGTGGGAAGGGTATGCCCAGACGTGGGTCCCGTGCTCACTACGCCACTGGAGTCAAGCTATCCTGGCTGATGAGGGCTGAAAGCCCGAAACCGGTCCTAGGATGCTCGATTCCGGTCCAGGGAAGACATGGCTTGGCAGTTCGGTCTGGACTGTTCCCATGAGGCACAGGGTCAAGACTGATTTGCATATGGCTATGTCTCAACTGGGGTGGCGTGGTGAAGCAAAATAACGATGGATTAAACCCAGATCTGTGACTGGGGGTGAATGTTTGCCAATGTGCAACATTCCGTCCATCATCTTGTGTGTTTTGCATTTCGCCCTAAGTGGGAAGGGTATGCCCAGACGTGGGTCCCGTGCTCACTACGCCACTGGAGTCAAGCTATCCTGGCTGATGAGGGCTGAAAGCCCGAAACCGGTCCTAGGATGCTTGATTCCGGTCCAGGGAAGACATGGCTTGGCAGTTTGGTCTGGACTGTTCCTATGAGGCACAGGGTCAAGACTGATTTGCATATGGCTATGTCTGAACTGGGGTGGCGTGGTGAAGCAAAATAACGATGGATTAAACCCAGATCTGTGACTGGGGGTGAATGTTTGCCAATGTGCAACATTCCGTCCATCATCTTGTGTGTTTTGCATTTCGCCCTAAGTGGGAAGGGTATGCCCAGACGTGGCCCCGTGCTCACAACGCCACTGGAGTCAAGCTATCCTGGCTGATGAGGGCTGAAAGACCGAAACCAGTCCTAGGATGCTTGATTCCGGTCCAGGGAAGACATGGCTTGGCAGTTCGGTCTGGACTGTTCCCATGAGGCACAGGGTCAAGACTGTTTTGCATATGGCTATGTCTGAACTGGGGTGGCGTGGTGAAGCAAAATAACGATTGATTAAACCCAGATCTGTGACTGGGGGTGAATGTTTGCCAATGTGCAACATTCCGTCCATCATCTTGTGTGTTTTGCATTTCGCCCTAAGTGGGAAGGGTATGCCCAGACGTGGGTCCCGTGCTCACTACGCCACTGGAGTCAAGCTATCCTGGCTGATGAGGGCTGAAAGCCCAAAACCGGTCCTAGGATGCTTGATTCCGGTCCAGGGAAGACATGGCTTGGCAGTTCGGTCTGGACTGTTCCCATGAGGCGCAGGGTCAAGACTGATTTGCATATGGCTATGTCTGAACTGGGGTGGCGTGGTGAAGCAAAATAACGATGGATTAAACCCAGATCTGTGACTGGGGGTGAATGTTTGCCAATGTGCAACATTCCGTCCATCATCTTGTGTGTTTTGCATTTCGCCCTAAGTGGGAAGGGTATGCCCAGACGTGGTTCCCGTGCTCACTACGCCACCGGAGTCAAGCTATCCTGGCTGATGAGGGCTGAAAGCCCGAAACCGGTCCTAGGATGCTTGATTCCGGTCCAGGGAAGACATGGCTTGGCAGTTCGGTCTGGACTGTTCCCATGAGGCACAGGGTCAAGACTGATTTGCATATGGCTATGTCTGAACTGGGGTGGTGTGGTGAAGCAAAATAACGATGGATTAAACCCAGATCTGTGACTGGGGGTGAATGTTTGCCAATGTGCAACATTCCGCCCATCATCTTGTGTGTTTTGCATTTCGCCCTAAGTGGAAGGGTATGCCCAGACGTGGGTCCCGTGCTCACTATGCCACTGGAGTCAAGCTATCCTGGCTGATGAGGGCTGAATGCCCGAAACCGGTCCTAGGATGCTCGATTCCGGTCCAGGGAAGACATGGCTTGGCAGTTCGGTCTGGACTGTTCCCATGAGGCACAGGGTCAAGACTGATTTGCATATGGCTATGTCTGAACTGGGGTGGCGTGGTGAAGCAAAATAACGCCGGATTAAACCCAGATCTGAGACTGGGGGTGAATGTTTGCCAATGTGCAACATTCCGTCCATCATCTTGTATGTTTTGCATTTCGCCCTAAGTGGGAAGGGTATGCCCAGACGTGGGTCCCGTGCTCACTACGCCAATGGAGTCAAGCTATCCTGGCTGATGAGGGCTGAAAGCCCGAAACCGGTCCTAGGATGCTTGATTCCAGTCCAGGGAAGACATGGCTTGGCAGTTCGGTCTGGACTGTTCCCATGAGGCACAGGGTCAAGACTGATTTGCATATGGCTATGTCTCAACTGGGGTGGCGTGGTGAAGCAAAATAACGATGGATTAAACCCAGATCTGTGACTGGGGGTGAATGTTTGCCAATGTGCAACATTCCGTCCATCATCTTGTGCGTTTTGCATTTTGCCCTAAGTGGGAAGGGTATGCCCAGACGTGGGTCCCGTGCTCACTACGCCACTGGAGTCAAGCTATCCTGGCTGGTGAGGGCTGAAAGCCCGAAACCGGTCCTAGGATGCTTGATTCCGGTCCAGGGAAGACATGGCTTGGCAGTTCGGTCTGGACTGTTCCCATGAGGCACAGGGTCAAGACTGATTTGCATATGGCTATGTCTGAACTGGGGTGGCGTGGTGAAGCAAAATAACGATGGATTAAACCCAGATCTGTGACTGGGGGTGAATGTTTGCCAATGTGCAACATTCCGACCATCATCTTGTGTGTTTTGCATTTCGCCCTAAGTGGGAAGGGTATGCCCAGACGTGGGTCCCGTGCTCACTACGCCACTGGAGTCAAGCTTTCCTGGCTGATGAGGGCTGAAAGCCCGAAACCGGTCCTAGGATGCTTGATTCCGGTCCAGGGAAGACATGGCTTGGCAGTTCGGTCTGGACTGTTCCCATGAGGCACAGGGTCAAGACTGATTTGCATATGGCTATGTCTGAACTAGGGTGGCGTGGTGAAGCAAAATAACGATGGATTAAACCCAGATCTGTGACTGGGGGTGAATGTTTGCCAATGTGCAACATTCCGTCCATCATCTTGTGTGTTTTGCATTTCGCCCTAAGTGGGAAGGGTATGCCCAGACGTGGGTCCCGTGCTCACTACGCCACTGGAGTCAAGCTATCCTGGCTGATGAGGGCTGAAAGCCCGAAACCGGTCCTAGGATGCTTGATTCCGGTCCAGGAAGACATGGCTTGGCAGTTCGGTCTGGACTGTTCCCATGAGGCACAGGGTCAAGACTGATTTGCATATGGCTATGTCTGAACTGGGGTGGCGTGGTGAAGCAAAATAACGATGGATTAAACCCAGATCTGTGACTGGGGGTGAATCATTGCCAATGTGCAACATTCCGCCCATCATCTTGTGTGTTTTGCATTTCGCCCTAAGTGGAAGGGTATGCCCAGACGTGGGTCCCGTGCTCACTACGCCACTGGAGTCAAGCTATCCTGGCTGATGAGGGCTGAAAGCCCGAAACCGGTCCTAGGATGCTTGATTCCGGTCCAGGGAAGACATGGCTTGGCAGTTCGGTCTGGACTGTTCCCATGAGGCACAGGGTCAAGACTGATTTGCATATGGCTATGTCTGAACTGGGGTGGCGTGGTGAAGCAAAATAACGATGGATTAAACCCAGATCTGTGACTGGGGGTGAATGTTTGCCAATGTGCAACATTCCGTCCATCATCTTGTGTGTTTTGCATTTCGCCCTAAGTGGGAAGGGTATGTGCAGACGTGGGCCCCGTGCTCACTACGCCACTGGAGTCAAGCTATCCTGGCTGATGAGGGCTGAAAGCCCGAAACCGGTCCTAGGATGCTTGATTCCGGTCCAGGGAAGACATGGCTTGGCAGTTCGGTCTGGACTGTTCCCATGAGGCACAGGGTCAAGACTGATTTGCATATGGCTATGTCTGAACTGGGGTGGCGTGGTGAAGCAAAATAACGATTGATTAAACCCAGATCTGTGACTGGGGGTGAATGTTTGTCAATGTGCAACATTCCGTCCATCATCTTGTGTGTTTTGCATTTCGCCCTAAGTGGGAAGGGTATGCCCAGACGTGGGTCCCGTGCTCACTACGCCACTGGAGTCAAGCTATCCTGGCTGATGAGGGCTGAAAGCCCGAAACCGGTCCTAGGTTGCTTGATTCCGGTCCAGGGAAGACATGGCTTGGCAGTTCGGTCTGGACTGTTCCCATGAGGCACAGGGTCAAGACTGATTTGCATATGGCTATAACTGAACTGGGGTGGCGTGGTGAAGCAAAATAACGATGGATTAAACCCAGATCTGTGACTGGGGGTGAATGTTTGCCAATGTGCAACATTCCGTCCATCATCTTGTGTGTTTTGCATTTTGCCCTAAGTGGGAAGGGTATGCCCAGACGTGGGTCCCGTGCTCACTACGCCACTGGAGTCAAGCTATCCTGGCTGATGAGGGCTGAAAGCCCGAAACCGGTCCTAGGATGCTTGATTCCGGTCCAGGGAAGACATGGCTTGGCAGTTCGGTCTGGACTGTTCCCATGAGGCACAGGGTCAAGACTGATTTGCATATGGCTATCTCTGAACTGGGGTGGCGTGGTGAAGCAAAATAACGATGGATTAAACCCAGATCTGTGACTGGGGGTGAATGTTTGCCAATGTGCAACATTCCGTCCATCATCTTGTGTGTTTTGCATTTCGCCCTAAGTGGGAAGGGTATGCCCAGACGTGGGTCCCGTGCTCACTACGCCACTGGAGTCAAGCTATCCTGGCTGATGAGGGCTGAAAGCCCGAAACCGGTCCTACGATGCTTGATTCCGGTCCAGGGAAGACATGGCTTGGCAGTTCGGTCTGGACTGTTCCCATGAGGCACAGGGTCAAGACTGATTTGCATATGGCTATGTCTGAACTAGGGTGGCGTGGTGAAGCAAAATAACGATGGATTAAACCCAGATCTGTGACTGGGGGTGAATGTTTGCCAATGTGCAACATTCCGTCCATCATCTTGTGTGTTTTGCATTTCGCCCTAAGTGGGAAGGGTATGCCCAGACGTGGGTCCCGTGCTCACTACGCCACTGGAGTCAAGCTATCCTGGCTGATGAGGGCTGAAAGCCCGAAACCGGTCCTAGGATGCTTGATTCCGGTCCAGGGAAGACATGGCTTGGCAGTTCGGTCTGGACTGTTCCCATGAGGCACAGGGTCAAGACTGATTTGCATATGGCTATGTCTGAACTGGGGTGGCGTGGTGAAGCAAAATAACGATGGATTAAACCCAGATCTGTGACTGGGGGTGAATGTTTGCCAATGTGCAACATTCCGCCCATCATCTTGTGTGTTTTGCATTTCGCCCTAAGTGGAAGGGTATGCCCAGACGTGGGTCCCGTGCTCACTACGCCACTGGAGTCAAGCTATCCTGGCTGATGAGGGCTGAAAGCCCGAAACCGGTCCTAGGATGCTTGATTCCGGTCCAGGGAAGACATGGCTTGGCAGTTCGGTCTGGACTGTTCCCATGAGGCACAGGGTCAAGACTGATTTGCATATGGCTATGTCTGAACTAGGGTGGCGTGGTGAAGCAAAATAACGATGGATTAAACCCAGATCTGTGACTGGGGGTGAATGTTTGCCAATGTGCAACATTCCGTCCATCATCTTGTGTGTTTTGCATTTCGCCCTAAGTGGGAAGGGTATGCCCAGACGTGGGTCCCGTGCTCACTACGCCACGGGAGTCAAGCTATCCTGGCTGATGAGGGCTGAAAACCCGAAACCGGTCCTAGGATGCTTGATTCCGGTCCAGGGAAGACATGGTTTGGCAGTTCGGTCTGGACTGTTCCCATGAGGCACAGGGTCAAGACTGATTTGCATATGGCTATGTCTGAACTGGGGTGGCGTGGTGAAGCAAAATAACGATGGATGAAACCCAGATCTGTGACTGGGGTGAATGTTTGCCAATGTGCAACATTCCGTCCATCATCTTGTGTGTTTTGCATTTCGCCCTACGTGGGAAGGGTATGCCCAGACGTGGGTCCCGTGCTCACTACGCCACTGGAGTCAAGCTATCCTGGCTGATGAGGGCTGAAAGCCCGAAAACGGTCCTAGGATGATTGATTCCGGTCCAGGGAAGACATGGCTTGGCAGTTCGGTCTGGACTGTTCCCATGAGGCACAGGGTCAAGACTGATTTGCATATGGCTATGTCTGAACTGGGGTGGCGTGGTGAAGCAAAATAACGATGGATTAAACCCAGATATGTGACTGGGGGTGAATGTTTGCCAATGTGCAACATTCCGTCCATCATCTTGTGTGTTTTGCATTTCGCCCTAAGTGGGAAGGGTATGCCCAGACGTGGGTCCCGTGCTCACTAGGCCACTGGAGTCAAGCTATCCTGGCTGATGAGGGCTGAAAGCCCGAAACCGGTCCTAGGATGCTTGATTCCGGTCCAGGGAAGACATGGCTTGGCAGTTCGGTCTGGACTGTTCCCATGAGGCACAGGGTCAAGACTGATTTGCATATGGCTATGTCTGAACTGGGGTGGCGTGGTGAAGCAAAATAACGATGGATTAAACCCAGATCTGTGACTGGGGGTGAATGTTTGCCAATGTGCAACATTCCGTCCATCATCTTGTGTGTTTTGCACTATGTGTCGGTCTACCTGACAATGGACAGTAGATGTGGGCAGACTACACATTGCTCAAAGTGCTGGCATCCTGAATAGAATGGGATGGACAGGTACTGTGTACACACTCCCGCCAGCATGCATTCACGTGTGGTGTACACATGCTGTTATGCCATGTCCCATACCGTCTTGGCTCTGTTACACGTCTCTGATCATTTAGGATGGCTCAGCATTATGCCACTGTTATTGGTGGATGTGGGTGATGCTGAGAAGAGTATGTGTGATATTCCAACCCTCATGTGTACCATCCCTGCAGTTGGAAGTCCACCAGCCCAAGGCCTTGTGATGAGCCATTGCATCCAAGTTGATGCTTCTGTGTATGTGTAACCGACTGTGCAGCCAATCCCACGAAGAGGGTGACGTCATCTGCCGGATGTGTGACCATGTTGCGGCGACTAATCGGGGGATGCTCCCTCGTATTGTGAGGTTGTCACGGCGCTGCATTTCACCACTAATGGTCTGCAATTGACAGTCACACAGCCTGTGGCGGATGCACGTTTGTAGGGGCATCAGCTGCAGGCAGGTGTACAGTACTGTGGGATTGTGTCTTTTGCTGTGAGAGGCAGCATGTGTCCACAGCCTACCCATGTTCTGGGTAATGTGATGGTAGTTGTGTGATGCAGTGGGTTGTGAGTGTACTCTGTACTGGGTGCATCTTACATGCATATGCGATTCCTGAGGGTCAAGATGTAATTTGGGCACTCTGCATAGTCAATGCGTTCAGAGTCGTAGGCCTCAGGGACAGCCTGTAGTCAGCTGGAGTGGCACTTCAAATGTATGTTTGTGGCACTGTGCATACTCTGATTTTGTCCTAAACACATGTGTGCGATGCCTCACCTCATATTCCTGATACTCACACATCCGGCACACTGTGCAACAGTAGTTGTGCTCGTGCGATGGACAGTTGTCAGGCATGGGCTCATAACCATTGTGGACTGTCATGTTGCAGTCAGTGTGTGTGGTGACACATTCTGCTCCATGCAGGTATGTCCTTGGCCTAATATGTAGTGGTCATCCTTAACACCATCAGGAGAGTGGGTGTGTACACAGCGATGAGTGGCTATGGCCGCAGGGTGACAGTCCGGGTGTTGTTCCATGTGCACAACACATGTGTCACTTATTGGCGGGTTCATTACCTGTACGCCAGCCATTACGTGTTGATAGTGGTTGCTGTATACATTTGCACAGGTATCATGCAACATGTGCACTTGGGAATGTTCTGTGCTGGCTCCCTTGCACATGTCTGTGAATTTGATGCCAAATGAGTGAGGCCACCTCGCTCACCCTCATGTGTCATCTACCATGTGTGCTGAGGGACAGGGGACGGTCAACAGTGGTGAGGCATCGGATGGTGCAGCTGCACAGGAGCTGCGTGACACTAATGTGACCGGCGCATTGGAGGGGGCAGACGTGTGCTGGATGACTCACAGGCCCATACGACAATTGCTGTGTCATCTGAGTACAGAGGTCATGTATCCATGTTTGCTAGCACAGGGGACGTGCACTCTAGGTCCTCTGCAGCCACGCGGAGGCCAATGCCCGCCCTCCCAACTACTTCCACTGGTGCAACACGTGTCGGCACAAGGATGACGGATAGAGTGTCTTTCACACCAGGCACAGCTGCCCCTGCGACCCCTGCTGCACTCAGTGCCGGGTCTGTTGAGCATGTGCGGCATCTGTGCGTGGGTCAGACAGCTCTCCTCAATGACTTCATTGCCCATGCCAACACCTTTCCGCATTTGACATTAACATTAACGCGTGGGTGGGCTACACCAGTATGTCCAATAGTTGTCCCCCCAGTCAAGGTGGTCCTTGAACTGGGCCACTGTCAGGCTGACACACCTGACCTTCCCCCACCCCCCAGAAAGTGGCGCATCTGACAACAGCAGGGCACGAGTCCTGACAGAAGAGGTGGTGGCACGCAGACGTCATGACAGGTAGTGACGTCACGGAAGATGGCTTGCACCATCAGACCCATTGCCTCCCCTCGCTCACCCCACTGATGCGATTGCATCATAGGAGCACGCGCGTGAGCAGCAGCTCCAATCTCTCCCCAGAGAGGCCAAATAGTGTATGTATGGCTCCATTCCCTCCAGTCACCGAGCTTACGGTAAAATAGGTGGGGGGGACGCCGTACAGCCGCATGGTACCCCGACTCGTGCCCTGGACAACAGTGATGAAGCATGGCTGTCTCTGGAGTCCGGATACACCACATGCAACACACAGTAGCTGTAGCTGCCCTAGCGGGCCATGCCGCAAACACCAACCCAGACGACATGTAGACACACCCCGGCGTGCAATGTCATAGCATCCGCTGCCATTGGCAAGGGACCCATGGTGTGTGTTATGGGCCTCATGGTGAAGAGCCTCCGAGCCATCCACCGCCAACGGGTGTCATGCAACTCACACACTTCGCTGAAACATTAGGTAGCTTTGCCTGCACACCAGGGCTCGAGTCCGGGTACCATGCGGGTGTACGGCGTCCCACCACTTATTTTACTGTGAGCTCGGTGACTGGAGCGAATGGAGCCAAACATTCACTCTTTAGCCTCTCTGGGGTGAGATTGGAGCTGCTGCTCACGCGCGTGCTCCTATGATGCAATCGCATCAGTGGGGTGAGCGAGGGGAGGCAATGGGTCTGATGGTGCAAGCCATCTTCCGTGACGTCACTACCTGTCATGACGTCTGCGTCCCCCACATCTTGTTCGGGACTTGTGCCCTGCTGCACACTGAGAATGTATTGCCTGCGAGATGTGACCAGGAGCAGGGTGCCATGACCTCCCACCCACCAAGCTCCACTGCCATCCCATGCCCTGGGTAGCCTGTGCAGGTGGACGATGTAGGGGTACACCTGAAGGCCAGGGGTGTAAATGTCTCGGCAAGGGCCTGGCTGACGCACAGCAGTATCCAGCATGTCCCCAGAGGGAGGGCCAACGTCCACACCTGATGCAGCATAGGTCGTGTGCCCGCCTGTTGTGCACACACTAGTCCACATTCATCCCCAGACAGCTGGTCTTTCCACATACCCAGAACAGTGGTAATCTACCCCGCCGTGTTCGTCCCCACACAGTCTGTATCGACACTGCATGTGTGCACCCACCCGTGCCACAGACCCACCTGTGCCAAGAAGCCCTCCCGCTTCACATGCCACATGTGTGTATTCCACAGTTGTGCTTCTCTCTCAGGGGCGGACATCCAACTGTCCCGTAGCATACAGACTGCACCCAGTCGGACTGGCATCCTGTTTGAATGTTAGGCACCCTCACACAACTACCTGTGCCACAGTGCTGGCTGTGCTGGCTATCGTGACTGCCATGGCAGTGTTGCTGTCCATGGCAGGGTACACTCACACACAATGCATACGTAGCTTATCGTATCAGTACTCTGCACATCGGACTGGCCACTGTCCCTGGTGTTGTACATTGTTGCCCCCTGACTATGTATTCTGTGACTGGATGCTGTTGTTCCTGTAGTGGGTTGTGTCTGTGCAGTTGCTGTTTGCAGTTGTTACTGTGTGTGCATAGTTAAGTGAGGCACATGCCGTGAATGGTACCTCAACAATTGCAATGTCTGGTCTCACATTCCTAGGTGTATGATACGTGGCTGGGACTTCACTTCTTTCAGACTCTGCTACTTGTGTGTGTGATGAAGACGTGTGTCTGTAACACGGATTGTCTGCATGTATTTGGTGGTATTTCGGTGTTAATGTGTACGTGTCATGTTTGCGTGCATGCAAAGCACAGGGTGTGTGTCTAGCCACAGGATGACAGGTAGCATGTGCAGAGTGTGCGGGTATATGTGAGCTTACTTTCTGGCTGGCCAGCAGCGTAGGTGTATGTGTATCTTGTGATGATCATCGAGCCAGGGCACATGGTTTACTTACAATGTGTGCATTTGGGAGGTGTAGGTGTGTGTGGTGTGACTTTGGGGTAGTGTTGGTGTGTGTGTGTGTGCTCTGGCAATGTCAACTACACACATGTGTTACCCAGGGGCATGGTCAGTGTTTGTATCCTTGTTCGGGTCTGTTAATGTGAGCACATGTGTGTATTGTCTGTTGCACAGTGTGTGGGTGTGTCCTTGCAGTTCAGGATGACTCCTACTTGATATGTATTGGCCATTGTGGGTCTGCAGGGTGTGTGAATGTGAAGATTGTTCCTTGTTCAATTGAGCATGTATGTACATTTCGGCGGTTCGTACTCACTGTGCAGCCCTGCCCACCCACACTGATATCGTGTGTGTTTTGGCATGCATTGATGTGGCGTGCAACTGGCGTGGCTCCTATATTTGCTTGTTCAGTGTGATGTCAGACTGTGAAGGTGATTGTACACATATGTAGGACTGTGCTTTGTAGTGACCAGGCCGTCAGTGTTGATGTGATGATCTGTTGGACCACGTCAGACACTGACATGCCAAGGCCCACGACCTGTGATATTTTACTGGGTCCACAGTGGCAGCAACTCATGTGCATTGACATCCAATGTCACTTGACTACATGGTAATCTCACGAGTCCCTTGTACTTCTCACACTCTCATCCTCTCTCATTCGTACTTGTCTACGATCAATAATTCTCCAGAGTCAGATATTAGCTTTAAGGCATGTATTTAAGCTTACTTCCTCTGTGATGCAGGATGTGGACACTACTGGCAGCGTAATGCATGTGGAGGATATACTTAGCATGGTTACACATTCAAAAGGGGGTACAGGTAGATGTGATAAGTCGTTAATTGTGGAAATAAGGCTTCAGAGTTAAGAATGCCCTGCCCTTGCTATGCTACAGTACATTAGCTCATTACTGAGGTGCCCTAGGCTGTGACACAGACAGTATTGGTTTACCCTACCAGACAGCTTGACATCATGAGCACAGTGCATCTAAGTCCCATGGTACAGGTTTACGACAATAGTGACTCCGACACACCTGCGTCAGAGGTGACATCAGAGCATGAGCCTACATGCATGCAGCATAGTCTCACATGTTGTTGCGATATGGTGGCTACTGTACATGACTCAATGCCCGGGGACATGTTGTAGGGTGTTGCATTTGTTGTCCATGCAAATGTCCTGGCACGGAAGTTCAGAAGAAGGTGTGATGACAGTTCTCAAGTTATTCAGCAGACAGATAAGCGTGCACTTACAGGAGCATGTGTTCAGGTGCGCGGCATGCATATTGTAGCAATGTGGTTCGTGCAATGTTGGCCATGTGGTCACTGTACACAGGTCCCATTCCTCAGCCTCCCAGTGTTCATGCAGGGACACGGGATATGGTGATGGACAGGGTGCATGTCCCGGTAATGTCAGGTGTCATGACGGTGGAGTTGATGGTAAGGTGTTTGTTTCCGTGTGCATGGTATAGTTGTTGCACAGCTGACTGGCCACTGCGTGCGGACGGCAAGCATGTTATGTTATGTTAAGGATATTTATTAAGCGCTCGATTACCCGAGGGTGTCCTAGCGCTAGTTACCACTCCGTCGGCCAAAGAAAGAGCAAGCAGGTTATTTATCAAACAGCCATGGGTACGGTGTTGCTCATGAATGTTCAATTGTGGGTATTGATTTGGGGACCCATGAATTGACAGGTTGTCAGGTATGCGATACCTTCCTGCAGAGCATCCCTTGCATTGGTGGTATTTGTGGTTGACATCCAATGAAGCGGATGGTGGGTTGCAACGTGTTCCTCGTAGGTTGTCCCTTGTAGAATCCTGATGGGACATGTCGGGTGACATTCGATGAAACTGTAATCCAGCATACGTTGTGCGGAGGCACACTGGTTCCATTGCAGTGTGTGTCCTATTGCAGCCACAAACGCCATGCCCCCATACACTGAACAGTTCCTGTCGTGGGCGTCCAGGGGTGAGAACAGGTGTACCAGGTCCCCAATTGGACATGCCGGGTTGGAGAGACATAAATCCACAGGCCAGTGGTACGGGCACCTCCGACAGTAGAAAACGGGGATGACGCAGCTGAACATTTCAATGCGGTAAGTTACTCGATAACTTACATTCAGCATAGCCAGATTTGCACAGCCCACTATCTGTATCAAGCTATTGCTGTACAGCTGCATCTGTCTGGCGTAGGTGTATAGTACTGGTGCCCCGTCCATTTTGCTGCAGGGTGCTGTGATGGCGTGCTCCGGCTGCCTGGGCTGTCTGCTGAGTGCAACCTCCGACGGTGCTGGGTGTTCTTGAATGGCTGTTAGGCGGCAGGACTTTGTGTATGGCTTGGGAGGCGGCCACAGGCCCTCATCCCACATGCTCCTATGAATGGTCAAGGCCAGTGGTGTCTGACTCCTTCCTGATTACTTGCATTTGAGCCACAAGGAGCAGTGGTATAATTGTATTTTGTGGTTTTATCTTTCTTTCATGTTCGGCGTTATCTGCCAGTGGATGGTTGACTCAGCATGGCTATGTTTGGGTTGTGGTTGTTCCAATGGCTCCGTTCTCCTGCAGGATATGTTGCAATGTGATTTGGGTATGGGAATGGAAGGACATTCACTGCTATCTGCTCTCCCGTGTGTGGGTGGGTCACTTCTTTCCCGCTGTACATTGGGACTTGTGTGTGGGCGTCGTGATTGTGAACACCTGTTCTCAGGCAGCAGGGTTTCTCCGTTTTGGACATTGCATGGCTTGTTATTGCGTGCAGGATGGTATAGATATTGTTTGTTGTGACTGGCGTGCCTTTTGCGGTCAATGTCCATTGTTTGTGCTGTTCTGTCGCAGCTGCCGTGTGCTTCTCCATGCTTTGCACACAGGTGTGTGTCCTCTTTCGACGTCACTTTGCTCCCCTGTTCGGCACACTTGTGTGACTACGTTTTGGCAACTGTGAGTTGTCGGTTGTGGGCATGATTTACGCAGGGGGACCACGTGACATGTGCCTTCAGGGTGGGGCTGGTGTGTGTGGTGTATTGTTGTGACCCTGCAGTGTACGTGTGCAGCCCATGCGTGGCGCTGTCGTTGGCCTCTGCGTTGTGCGCATGTGCGTCATCGCCGGGGCGCTGCGGTGCCGTGCCGGGAACGTCACCTCCTGGTCCGGGGTATTGGGTGCCCAGGATGTTGCAGGTTGATTATATTTTACAGGTGGGATATGTGTGGGTACAGTGTTGGATGTGTCCTGTCCCCACAGGGGTGTCTAGGGGGCCCATGTACAGTTTTTCCGCCCTTGCATTGTGTGCGGTATTTGCATGCCCTTGTTGTGTGTCTGCCTACCTGCGTCGTCTTTGCGCGTTCACTCCTAGGTGCTGCATCAGGTACAGCATTGGGATGGCCTGAAGAGCAGGATTCATGTCGGAGTAGGCCGGGTTGGTGTTTCTGTGGTCGACAATGTGGTTTCCGCCTCCTGTTCTTGTGCTGTGTCTCTTTGCCGGTGAGGCTGTTTGGTTGTGTCATCGTAATTTGTACACCGGGCGGTATGTCATTTCGTCGGACGGTGTGCCTCCGTTGGCTGGCCCCGCTACGTAAACGGGCGCACTTTGATGGCGGGCGGCGTCGCAGGCTTGCGGGCGGTATTTGCCTGACTTTTCACATCCTAATTTGGCGGGAGGGCGGGCAGTTGCTGGCGGACGGTAACTAGCGGTTTTTATCTCCGACGGCACGGCGGTAGTGTTTCCGCCCGCCATCGTAATGACCCCCTTAATGTGGTTGTTAAATTTGAGTCTGCATCTAATTTTTGTGACTTGGGGCCAGTGATTACTTTTACTACGTGGACTATAGAAAAATAATCAATTAGCTGTAGTAGAGAGGGGGGTACAAGTGTGTAATCCAAAAGATTGACAACTTTTACTGCACAGTGAGTGGGACTGGCTAGAATGTCAGGTAAAAAACACCTTTTTAGAATAATGACAGGTATGCTAGGGTAAAGTAGCTATGAGCGTTCAGCTAACACTGCTGTCCCCACAAACGCCGGGTAAAAGCGTACCCAGAACACTCTTCTGTCTCATCAGATGTAGGGTCGTGTTGTGCCCACAGCGCGCTCATGTCCTCGCAGATACTGGGACAGAGTATGATTTAAACTGAGTTGGAGACATACTGAGGAGATAGGAGGAGGAAGAACTGGAAATGAGTGAGTGGGACCTAGAGGAAAGACAAATAGACGGAGAAAACAGACATCTTCAGAGATAGACAAGTAGTGACACAAAGATAGATAGATAGATTCTCTATTTCCCCCTCCTTTTTTGTGTGTTTCTGTTGTGCACAGGCTGTCGTCTGTTTCCTATCCCTCTGTTTTTCTCTGCTTTGCTTTTTTTCTCTTGTTCACTCTCTCCGTGCATCTATTTCTCCATCTATTGCAATCTCTTTCTCATTTACTGTCCTGTCACCCACAGTGTTTCTCCATCTCTTTCTATTGCCATTTCTCTCTCTCCTTGTCTCTTTGTCTTTCTGACTGTCTGTGAGAAGCTGGCTTAGTATATGGTGCACACTTATGTAAGTGGGCACCCTGCCCTAATCCAGACAACCCTTATGGTGATTTTAGTGGTCTTAGACAACCTTAGAAAGCTCTCTAAGTGGTAGCTGTGGAGAGCAGTGTTCAGGCTTAGTCCAGAAGGAGTGTAAAGCAGGTTGTTTTACCAGAACATTATCTTATTGGTATAGATTAAGTTAAAAAGAACCACACAATGTATTTATGAAAATATGTATTTATTATAAGACACTCACTAACACATACAGATATCTCCTAGCCGGAGATATACACAATGCACACAATACTTTTCAATAGAAACAGGTAAGTAGCACACATACACAGTGGTCTCCAGGGGGAGACCAAACCATATACTAAAATAGTGGTATGTGAACCACGACTCGAGTCAAAACTATACCTAGAAGACGTAGAAGTGCCAGAGACCCAAGGAAACACCCAAGGTAAGTAACCAGGAGCCCCACAGAGGCTGTGTGCAGAGTGGCAACACGACCGCGGGCTCAATACAAGTCAATGGGTGAGTCGTGGTTGCAATTTTAAAGAAGAAGGACTCTTCCCAGTGGACCCTGAAGAAAACCCAAAACAGGAGGTTGGAGAGCCACACCCGTGGATACCCTAGGAACCAGGATACCTACACCAGGGAAGCCGGGTGAATAGGTGTGAAGTGGCGTCGGAAACCGCCATCAAACCCAATGAAGGACCTCAGGAAGATGCCGCTGCTGGGGAAGGTGAAAGTGTCCAGTGGAACCCAAAGGTGGATTCAAGTTTAGAAGTACCTGCAAGCAGAGGGGACAGAGTCTATGCCGCTCAGAAGTGACCAGGAGGCACGGAAGATGAATGCCCACTGATGTTGAGTGTTGCAGGAGAGCTGAAAGGTGACCTTGAAACTGCAGCTGTGTGGACCAGTTGATGCTGAGGAAGACCAGGAGCTGTGCACGAGCTGTCCCATGTCAGATGTCAAGAGTTGAGGGGTCAGTGTCCATCAGAAGCACCAACAAGCCTTTGCACCTGCAACCAACGTGGAAAGTGAAGAAGGTTCAGTGTCGGGATCAGCAAGGTCAAGGTGACTCACCACAAGCTGGGGAGTCAGGGCAGGCCCTGAGCAATCAGGGGAGCCTGCTGAATTCAAACATGACCCTCAAGAAGACCCACTGGCCGGAGCCACTGGAGTAGCGAGAGGACCTTGAGCAGCTCACCAAAGATGCAAGCCCATGATGCAAGAGTTGCGGTGAGGACAAAGATCTTGGTCACTGGAGATGCTGGAGGTTGGGGCTACTTGGAGCCCAAAGATCTTGGAGGAAGGAAGCCAACAAGCCTTTACAACAGCAAGTTGACTCGGTGCACAGGGATTCGGTTCCTGCGGCTCTGACGAGGGATACTGGTCTCAAACTTGGTGAGAGGAAAGTGCAGGCCTTGAGGGATGTGAAGAACCACCACCTGTGTTGCTGAGCCTTTCGGAGTCCGTGGGAGCTCAGGATCAGCAGACCAGTCAGCTTTGTTGCGGTGCCTGCAGATGCAGGGAAGTGACTCCTTCACTTCAAGGAAGATTCCTTCAGGTGTCTTGGATGTCCACAGGCCTTGGAAGGTTCCTGTATGGAACTACAGTGAGACTACAGGCATAGTTAGTTTTACAAATGATCGCTATACCTCCTCCCCTGCTGCCCTCTCTATTCAGAATCTTTATAGAATATCCCTGAGGTAATGCCATTTGTGGCTCAGCCACCTTAATGGAGGTATGCCAAGTCTCTGTGAGAAATATAACATCGGGTCCCTCCTCCTGGATCAGGTCAAACACATCCGGGTGGAGCTTTACTAAGGATCGAGTTCAAACTAAGGAATTTAAAAGTATGGGCGGAGGGCATTGCAACATGGCCATCAATTCTGATTTTGTAAACGCAGTGTTCACAGCAGAACATGCGATTAACTGGGTCCCAAACCTGATTAAGACAGGGATTCATTGCGGCTCTCAATGAGCAAAGCTCCTTGGAGGAGTAGACCTGTCTGTGGGTGTCCAAATGAGCAGAGTGTCTGGTGTGGACGGGCGCAGACGGGCTTGCCATTCGCGTACCTTTGGCCCGGTAAACTACAAAGACTGACTCCACCGCAGTAAGCTTGCGTAGGGGGTACAGCTTATCGGGCGGATATTTCCCCCCGGGCCCCCCCTATGCCCTGAGCCTTAACTCCATGACGGGGGCTGCAATTCTGCATACTTGCGCCCTGATGCGCATGCGCGTGCGAGGGTGGTCGACCAGCCTACTGGAAAGAGTGACTCCCCTGGCCCCCGCACCCCTTCAGCCTACCGACCGGCTGTCACTGCCCCTGGAGTTCCATGGTGCTGGCCGCTAAGGACCGAAGACTATGCTTACCAATCATGACCTTACCGCCTGACCAGGGACCCACAAACTAAAATACGACAATATTACCTGCAACAAAATTACCATAAACTGACATTTTATTACACAATACCAAAACATCAACACCACACTTTGCATTAAAATGACCTATAACTGAATATTACATATTAACACTTTTATTACAAAATTACCAAAATCATCACCATTTTTACATTAAACATATCCCCTGAGAATACCTGCAACGAAATTTTAAGAAAACAAAGCAAAACACATTACTGTAACACTCATTTGAACTGCCTGCCTTAGGGGATGGTGGGTGGGGAAAAGCAAATTACGGGCCTCTGATGACAAACTTTGAGTCTACTGATTAGGGTTGCCAGCTGATCGGATTTATACCAGCACCACCGGTATTTTAATGTCCCAGCCAGTACAAAAATAAGCGAAATCTCCTAAAGCTGGTACTTTTAGCACTTATTTGTGTATACTTCAAACAGCAAATATAAATACCACTTTTAAATGTGTTATAGGGCTGCATTGATGATCCATGACTAATAAAGGAAACAAAGACAGAAAAGTCATGTTACAAATGAATATATACCACTTTATTTACAGCCCTATTTAGTGTCAAGGCTAGTCCTTTGCAGACTCTTTAAACAAAAACAAATGGCTGGTATTTTTCTCTTGGAAAAGTGGCATCTCTACTCCTGAGATGCCTTTTCAGGATGTGTATTCTCCTACTGTGGCAGCAAAAATAAAATACAAATGTAAGGGATAGACAGAGTGCGGACCCAGGGGGTACAAGAACCACTGAAAAAACACAAAGCCTTGATTAGGAGTTCACAAAGGCATATAAATGGTCTTTTAAAGACCTGTGAAAAACGTGGGTGTGGCGGAAATAAGACTCCAGACACTGCCCAGCCCAGACCACAGCAGCTCAAGATGCAGCAGCCCAGGCTGAGACACATGGGTAGGAGGGGCTAAAGCTCTTTAAGCCCTATGGGTGTTGCGCGCCGGATCACATCATTAGGTCGAGCATCAGCGATGACCTGTTGTATTTCTCTGTGGGGGTTTGGAAAACCCACCTATTGTCATTGGCTGTTAGCTGCGGCATTCAGAAATGCTGGCTTCTGATTGGCCTGTTACTGCAATTGCCCCTCCTTTGTGTGGCTCCTTCCTCCCACGGCGATTTCACTAATGGTTTCCTTTGGTTGTCCCTTTTCATTTGCAGCAGTTCCCTGGCTCAGTGCGGCACCCGATTCATGGACACAGCACTTTCTTTTTCACACAAGCTCGCTCTCCTCCCCCTTATTTGGTTTCGTTTTCGTATTTGTATCAGCATGTATCTGCCGTAACACCATTGTTTACATTTAATTACAGTTATTATGCTATAGTTCCTAAGTGCAGCGAGCAGTGATTAATCACTAATTTTATTCTTAAAATGTATTCGTATGATCTATTAATGGGGTTTGGGCATCTGCCGTAACCCGAGCATCTATTTAACATTACCGGACTGTCAGACTGCAATGGCGACCGCTTTTTAACTTGGGTATGGACCATAGGATAGTCCTACCTCTATCTCTATAGCCTCCAGCACACGTGTGACTATTCAAACTACACCGGACTCAGCTTTTCTAGTCCATTCTTGTTGTTTGATGTCGAGCCTATCGTCAACCAATATTTCCCCCTGTCGTTGCTGTGAAACCTCTCTCTGCTGTCACACAGGGGCAACATTCCACAGAGGATATATTTTAGACATGAAAGAATGTCCCGATGCAGCCAGGAAGTTTTGGGAGGTAAATTAAATACTGACAGGTTTTGTGCATGCTTTATGGACTCGGTGCCGGGCTCTGGGGAAGCAGAGAGGACGGGAGAGGCAGAGAGGACGTTTTTAAGGATCTCTTGCCAGTTCACATGTGCCCCACAATCATAAATTCAACTTTATTACAGTAAAGGACCACGGCGTTAGTAATAATTGCACATTCTTTATTAACTTGTTTTATGTAGGCGTTACGTGTTTCGGGTAGGTTCTTGTAGGCCAGTGGTTCCCAAACTTTTTCGACCTGCGGCTCCCTTGACCTAATTGGACGTTGGCCGCGGCTCCCCATCATGTCACTTTTTTTCGGGAGGGGGGATGTAAACCAGACCTCGCGAGTACTCACATTGTTCTCCCTGAAATTAATTGGGATGAAGCCGATAAAGGTATAATAACCAATTGTGTAACAAAAGAAAAATATAGCAGTCGTTTAATAAAAAACTTGAATTGGTCCGTATAGGTTTGCTGTTTGCGACCTGCGCCTGTAGGTTGTAAGTTCTTGTCCTGAGGTGTAGCTCTCCTGCCTGAAACCTGCACCTGGAGGTTCTGAGTTACCTATAGAGAAGTACCGGAAAGACGCTCAATGTTAACAGTGCCAGCCGAGAGGTCAATGAGTGGATGAGCAGGGAAGCTACTGCAGCCTTTCACATTCATAGCAGATTTGACATGTACTGTACAGCGTCAGAAGCTTGGACAGCACTATAAGACATTAATTAAGTGCCTGCACTATTTATGTGGAGCCCTTACAAAATCCCCAAATTTAAAACCTTAATTACCCAGAGCTATTGCGTTTGCCCCACATACAGCTCACAAAAGCATGCTCACTGCTGGTCAGCATTCCATCCCCAAGGTAAGTTAAATGATTTGGAAGCTGTACCCTCCTGTTATTGTCAGTGCTTATAAATTACAGAAGCGCTACTACACAAAAACAAGTTATGACTCCAGTAATATTTATGATTATTGTCCTTAATATTCTTAACAAAAAGGAGTAGAGACATGGTTAAGAAAAGACTCTTTGGAAGCGTGGCAACTTGGAACACGTCACTGTGACCCAAGACCACCCAACTTCTTCCCTACAACCCTCAAAGTGTCAGTGAGTGCCCTGTAGGTGGTAGCCATGCGTGTAAGAAAACAGAGGCCACTTACAGGAGCTTACGGTTCTCTTTCCTCTGCCATGTTGTGCATGGTTCGGGCAATGGCTTCAGCAAGGGACTTCCAACTTCAATGTGTCTGCAAGCAGCCTTCTCTTTCTTCATATGCAAAAGAAACAATTGATGGACGGAATGCTGGACAATGCAAACATTCACCCCCAGTCACAAGGATCTGGGTTAAATCCATCATTCTTTTGCTCACCACACCACCACAGTTTGGACCCAGCCATATGCAAATCAGTCTTGACCCTGTTCCTTGTGGGAACAGTCCAGCCCGAACTGCCAAGCCAGGTCCTCCCTGGACCGGAAACAAGCATCTAGGCTAGCTTGAATCCAGTGGTGTAGTGAGCACGGGACCCACGTGGGTCCCGTGCTCACTACGCCACTGGAGTCTAGCTATCCTGGCTGATGAGGGCTGAATGCCCGAAACCGGTCCTAGGATGCTTGATTCCGGTCCAGGGAAGACGTGGCTTGGCAGTTCGGTCTGGACTGTTCCCATGAGGCACAGGGTCAAGACTGATTTGCATATGGCCATGTCTGAACTGGGGTGGCGTGGTGAAGCAAAATAACGATGGATTAAACCCAGATCTGTGACTGGGGGTGAATGTTTGCCATTGTGCAACATTCCGTCCATCATCTTGTGTGTTTTGCTTCTCTTTCTTCATGGCACGCTCAGTGCAACACAGAATTTGTTACTACCACGGGAAGAAGGTTAGACAGAGAGCTTTGGCTTTGCTAATAATGAGACACCACCTCGGTCACAAATGCCGACCAACTGCCTGAGAATAGAAGGAAAAAGACAGCAAGGGCCTGTCAAAAACTTCACACCCTCCACTGCATTCGTTTCTGAGGCACACCGTCCCTGGTGCTTCTCTGTGAGTATGCATTTCAGGGAATATTTTAGGGGTTACTCGGGGCCACAAAAGATTCTTAGGTTTTAAACTCTGCACATTACAAAATTCTTCAGCAGAAATACCTTTCCCACGTTCCAAAGACGTGCACGGCGCCCCTGGCTAGTTGTAAAGGCGCACCGGGGTGCCGCGGCGCACAGTTTGGGAACCACTGTTGTAGGCGATTGTGCTTATTCGCCACATTGGACCTGGTTCAGGCAACAGTGGCAGTAAAATGAAGGAGAGCAGCACCCCAGAGTTCTTCGTTGAGTATCAGTCTTGGCGATCTCGCAGAGCTGTGGGCTGAGGGGGGTGGGGCGGGTTTGCTCACGAGGTAGTGTTGGAGAGCCAAGGTCTGCAAAATCCCCATGTGCCCTTAGTTCACTGGGTTATTGTGGCAGCTGCTCAGCTGTAGTTCCACTCCCGCCTTGCCTGTATGTGGGATTTTCGTCAGCATGGCCAGCCCACCTTGAAGTGCAATTGTTTTTACCGCTCTGTGCATGGCAGTGAGCTGGTTAAGGTAGTCTGTGCAGGAGGCTGAAGTTTTGTGATGCTGTGGGTGCCGTGCTGCCAGCTCTTCCGAGGCTGCAGTTAATAGAGGCACGTCTGCTCTCGCTGCCGGAGAGACACTTCCTAGATTAGAGTTTGGTGCTGAGCTGTGCTCACCTCCCCTGACACCTAAGGGCATTGGGACTCCCGGAGATTAAACAGTGACAGTCGCATGAACCTGTGCACCAGCATTGTTCTGAGTTACACATCTGCACCTGTCTGAATGTTGAATTGTAGGTGATACAAAGCGCCAGTGGGGCTGGTTTCAGATTACAATAATTTTATGGCCGTGGCATTTGGCATGCGGAGATTTTAAGTTGCTTCATTGCCTGATTTAAGCAGATCTCAAAGTTCTGTTTTTTTGCTTTCTGGTACTGTAGCAATTAATTTGTTTTGTAATCTCCACATTAAACATGCAGCAATGCAACGAAACTGTAGGGCAACATGGGACAAGTTGGGGGATTTGATTTGAACGTGTGTCCTATGTTCATCATGAAGTAGCTCCATATTGAGTTGCTACCCAGTCAGCATCTTTTCTAGGATTCGTGCATCGATCCAGTAAAAACATGCACTGTATTTACAGGAGGACTGTGGCAACAACATTTAACATAGCTTGTTTTTAAAGCAGCAACAGAGACGCTGTGCCCTTATACCTGGCTCTGACAATATTCAACGGGGCAATGTCAGTCAAGGAATGCATTTTCTTTCTATACTATCGCAGTTATTTTACAGACCGCCTAGTACCTCGGTTAGTAAAGCAATACTACGTGTATAAAGAGCAGGGAAATAGTATCCAGAAGTTTCGTAGTGTAACTGAATCCATACAGAAACTTGATGAGTAAGCATCTAATGCATAGCTTCCACCATTAGACCGACTTGGAAGGCGAGTGCAAGGTCTGGCTAAGTTTACAAGTTTGAATAGCAGTTACTGAGCAGCAACTTTCATAATACTAAGAATGTGCATATACTTTAAAATCTGGAAAGAAAGTCAACATATGCACACAGTCACTTAGCGTAAAGGAGTAAATTGCACCACATTGACAGTATTTAAATGTGCAGACAGGGTCAGCACAAGACTGTGACAGTAGTTGTACACTGATGAGGTAATATGGGAATGCTCCAGAGCTCCACAATACTGAATGTCACTAATACGAGATGCTGCTAAATTGGCCCAAAAAATGAAATAGTGTGCCGCAAAATTCACTAATTCATGCCGCAATATTCTGGAGGGTCTGATGAACGAGTAATGTAACTGGTGCTCATGTAAAGAGTTTGCACTATGTAAAACTGCAAAAACAAAATTGCATTAGATCGACACTTTCATGTTTTTACCGGGTTAAAACGGGCTCTGCTGCTGACCAAGGATCACATATTTTACAGAGGGTTATTGCTTTTCCCCATTCTCAGTGTGGCAATCTCATTTAATTAAAGCCCTTTTTCGGTCAATGTGCTTGTTTGGCATAGCGTGCACTTATTTTCTAAATGAATACTCCACTGCAAACAAGAAAGATAAGTAAAAAACATTACCACTTACAACACCAATAGCTCTAACTTTCCAAAATGCGAGACCGATTGTATTGCAAATGCTTGTCATTTCTCGCTGCCACTGCACTATTGTGATCATCATAATGTATCTGTTAGCAATACTTCAATGTTAATTAACAAACAATTATTCCTTACGCGCTAGCGCCAGCATTCTAATGCTCTCTGTAATAAAAAAAAAAAAGTCTGTGCGCCTTAAACAGAAACGTCTCTTCTAAACAGAGTCTGTGCACGGACAGATCGGTGCAGTGCCCCGTCCTCCTCTACTTACAAACCAGTGACTGTCCCACCTGAACGGTTTCTCTCCCTCTTAACCAAAACAGTAGTTACAGGACATTACAGTTTCCTAATGCCTGCTCCCGCTGCCGTATGCTAACTCAGAGTCAGCCCAGTTAAACAGCTTTATCAGATTTGAAAGGGGGTGGGTAGACAGATGCTCGAAAGGCAATAAGTACGCGGAAACGCAATCGGTACTTGTCCAGGAGCCAATAAGCAAGAAGACTGCGATGTACCCAATGCCGTCGCTGGCACGAAGCAGCCAATGGGCTTGAAGCAGGGGCTGTCCGTCTTGGTGCGGAATGCTGGAGGGGGAGGAGCCTGACAGTGTTACCTTGTGTCACAATCTGATGAACGTTGAGCGCCCTGTGCCGGGGCATAGGCGAGCGACTTGCGTGCCCCGCCGGCACGCGCCTCTCTCTCTCTAGCTTTATTCTCCCCGCCCTCCCTGCTGCACGCGCCCTGCCAGCCAATGCGCGTGCCTCGCCAGGTGTAGTGAGCTGCAGAGCGGGCAGTTCATGACTCCCAGGCGCCGGGTCTGTGCGCGCGCCTCAGCCATCCTCTCATCCAGGCAGCCCGTGCGTCCATGGTGAGGCGGCGCGGGACTGTGCGGGAAGAGGCAGCCCTGGCAGGTAAGGGAAACGATCTCTCTCCCCTTTGGGCACCCAGTAGCTCCTGCCGCCCCTACCACAGGTTTCTACGATAGAAACTTGGAGCAGAGCCGGGCGCTAACCTGCTGTGTGCTGCAGAGCCCATGCTCGTATTCCTGTAACTGTTGCACATATGTTTGTATCCTTGGCTACATTTTTGCCATGCTTTTGCCGCCCATGTGCAATGTCTTGTCGTGACTGTCACTCTCATGCAGTCCTATTATACCTGTCCCTCCCTGCCCCACACAGCCCCGTCATGCCTAGCATTAATGGGCACATTTCTGTGACCATGGGCACACTTTGCAGTATTTCACCACTGGGCATACTGTCATACTATTAGAGTTGCATTAATTTCTACCGTTTATGTTACTACTATACCTATCCCTGAACACATACCACTATTGGCTGCATTTTTTGCAATGCCTGTCACTGTGTACTCCTATCCGCCATGCCTGTCATTATTGGTCACGTCACAGGTATTCCTGTTACTAGTGAGCAAGCTTCAGGGATGCTTATAATTTTTCGAAAATTCCTTTAATGAATGGCCCTATTCACGCATATATATCAAGTATGTCACCAGTGGACCCATTTCGGTGTTGCTTGTCACTATTGCATATATTCCCGAAAGCTTCTTATTGGCTGATAAGTTTCTGCCTTTCTGTCCCTATTCCACGCCTTCTTGTCCTGTGTGCCAGTATAGGACACCTTCATGACACATTTGTACCAGTGCACAAATTAATGTAACACCCATTAATTACTATTGTGCACAGTCTCATTCACTATTGCACAATGATTTTTCATGCCTGTGACTATAACACACGTCATAGTTATGCCATGCCTGTCGTTGGCATACGCAAGTATCATGCCTGTCGATGTTTCTCTCCTTTCTGTCATGTTTGGCAATGAATATACACATTGGCTGCCATTATTGAAGAGTGCATGTTACGCCTGTCACATTTTCTCTCTTGCCATCACTGCTACTTCTATTATAAACAATTATGTTGGTTGTGCTTGTTAAGAACATTCCTTGAATGCATGTCACACCTGAACATGTACTTTTCATGTCTGTCCCTATTACAGTCATTCCGGATATACCAGGTGTCACCATAACGTTTCAACTATGCCTGGTACTGCACATATGTGTGCAGCGCCTCTCTCTACATGGCTTTCGGTTATGCTTGCACATACTATACATATTTTTGTCGCTATTGGACACATTCCTATCATGTTTGTCGCTTTTGGACACACATCTGTCATATTTGCCTATTAGTGCACACAGTCTTGCCAGGCCTGTCACCACGTCAAAGGTTGGTTCACACATTGCCGTCATGTCGATTACTGTCACACACACACAGGTACTATTATAAAATTATACACATTTATGCCATGCATGTCGCAGCTGTACTCCTTTCTTTAATGCTTTTGCTAGCATTTTTGGGGTGACACGTATATACGTTTGTCTTACTTCTTACACACAGCCCTCTAATTCATGTCACTAGTGCATTCTTTCTCGACCTGTATGGCACTGATTAACATATCGCTCCCGTGTCTGTCACTGTTGGGGACAATGATTTCAAGCCTGTCATTATTAGGCACATTTACGCCATGAACGTCTGTATTGCCCACTTTTGTTATTTTGCGTACACATCCCTATAGTGCATAGCGCGTGGCACGCTATCCCGTAGTGTCTATTACAGTTGTCAGTATTTACTTCCTGCATTATTACACACATTCCTGTCATGGCTGCCACGAGTGAATTTTTTCCTGTCCTGTATGACACCATTTCATATATTTATTGTTAAGCCTACCACTAGTACATAAATGTATGTCTTGCTTCATGTACACACATTCCGGTCACGCTGGTCACTAATGCTTACATTGCTGTCACGCAGGTCACTATTGCACGCGCTACTGTCACGCATGTCATCATTGCACGCATTTCAGCCCCGCCACCTACATTTTGACAAGTGTACGTTTTGTTTCATGCCCACACCTATTTACAGGTGCTAATTTACATCTTCACTCCTGCCACACCTGTCACTGTTGCGCACATCCCCATCGCGCCTGTCACCATTGCACACATTTTCAACCATGCCTGCAACATTTCTACAAATTCATGTCTTGCTTGGTGCTCAATCACTCCTTTCATGGCTGTCACTGTTGTACACATTCCTATCACGCCTTTAATTTTTGGGACGTGCCCCTGCGATGACTGCCCTTTTTACACCCATATTGTGCCAGGCATGCCTCACTTGAGCCTTCCTCTGTCCTCAGTAGCCTTCGTTTTGCTTACAACAACTTGTTATCATGCCGGGTGTTTGCAGAAGCAGCAGACTTCCTTATTAGATAACATCACTGACAGGGCAGCTTTCACTTCCTTTTCTCAGAGGCTGACGGCCTCTCTTTCAGTAGTCTGGGAATACTCATTTCCAGCTGCCCTTTTATGCTCGTGCTATCTATCGTGTGTGTGCTCCCAGGATCTGAATGTCTCTGCAGTTTAAGCAGGGATTCGTCTGTGTGCAGGGCGATTATTACGCAGTGCTTTTCCCTCTGGGATGCTCCAACCACTTTCTGGCTGTGTTTCAGGAGTTATGCTAATCTGCTGGGGGAGAAGCAAACATGTCTTTCGGTAGCCTGCTATGCTTTCGATGTTGTTTTTTTATTATTGAGAGGCTTTCCCTTGTTTTTGAGTGCTCCCGGTTTTGGCAGATAATTGAAATAAGGTACTAGGGGGAGTGATTTGCCCAGGATAACACATGTTGGCCCATTGTATGAGCCACGTTACTCGAGTTTGCAGTTTAGCCAGGTAACCACAACCCACTTCTGATGATTTTGATGTTTCTCTCTTTGTATTTTAATCATTCTCTTACTCCAAGGCTAGTTCTGAACCAAAGTTGGACTGAGTTGAGGAAACATTTGAAGTGCTGTCTTTTTTATATATATCTGAAAATGGGGAGGGGAACATTTTGTGTCTTCCACTCCACTCTGTGACCATGGACTCGAATGGCGGGAATCAAAAGGCACTGAATATCGTAGCATATTGTAATTAATTAACTTTCCCTCTATGGGAGGATGCGTCCAATATGTCTGTGCTAGCATTGACGTCATTTAGGGGTTGTAGTTGCGACCCCTAGCTTGCTCCTTGCTACCCCTGGCACTGCCTTTGTGACCCCTGGCCTTAAAGGTGGCAAAGTCAGTGCCAAGAACACAAGGGTGTCTGGTATTATCAGAGTCAGGCTCTAACCTTGTTTTCTGCTCATTTTTATTACATTAATAGTGAATAATAGTTTATTATTCACTATTAGTGTAATAAAAAGTGGAGTAACAAGTAGCAAGATCCGGACCTTCCCTGGCATCTGAGGTAGGTAAAATATAATGGCTTTAAATGTATGTTGTGTGCATGCATGTGAGTGACAGTGAGTTTGTCTGAGAGAGCATGTACATGCGTGAGTATGTATGTTTGCATGTGAGATCGTGGGTGTGTGTCAAAATAAGTGAGCAAGTATAAATCAGTCAGGGAGTGCGAATGAGTAATTCAGGGGGAGAGTGAGTGCAAGACAATAGGTGAAAATGAATGAGTGCAACGGACTGCTAATGAGTGTGAGTAAAGTGAACTTGTGTTGTTATGCTTGCAAATCGGCTGTTGGATCTGGCATGCTTCTGGGCGATAAAAAACGCCCATGGAATACTGGAGACAGTCCTTGCATATGGGATACCCTCAGCAAAATGCTAGTGCTGGCAGACTGTAGGTACATTTTGGCACGTGGCACCCATTAAAAAATGCCAGCGCTGGCCTACTGGAGGAAATCCTTGGCATAGGTAGCACGTGTGGCAAATTACCGGCAATGGCATATTGGAGGACATTCTTGACATATGTGAAGACAACTGTGGCAATGTCATGGGGCCATACATTACTAAATATGGTCCACAATATATTAGACATAACCTTTGACATAAGGGACATCCATAGTGCAAGAGAAGCAGTATTAGGAACATTCTGGCACTGGCATATTGTATGTAATGTTTGAGCAAAAGGGTCCACCATAGCAAAATGCTGGTCCTAGCAATGGAGGTACTTTTTGACATAAGGGGGCACCCAAAGGACACTTGAAAAACATAATTGGGTGAACTCCTGGGACTGTCAGGTTTCATTAGCTTGGTATGCCATGAAAGGACTTGTATATTCAGTGAGTGTTTTTTCAGAGCCTATGGCTGTTCTCCCCTAGAAGAATATAGAATATTATTTGTACAATTATTATGTGACTTCAGCAATGTTAATTATTGTGGTGTCATAAAGATTAGGGTCGTTGGACATAATTTTTGGGGATGATTCAGGGTCAAAGGTCATATGATGTCACTTCCTGTGACATCATTAAGTCAAAGGGTATATGATGTCACTTCCGCTAGCCCTAGGGTTTTGGTGAATTGACGTCCATGGTGCTAGCTTGTGCGCTCTTGATAGGCTCACGTTGTCTAGGGGACTCTTAAAGTAATTCTTGCTCAGTTGATGACAACATCGGGGCACCTACTGTGTTAAGCTAACTCCAGGACTTGGCAATAGATTTGCCTACCTATAGTACCACTAGCAAGGTGGCGCCAGATTGCTCTTTAACCAACTGATACTTTTAAGTTGATGGGGTTTAACACCATTTCTTCCAAGGTCAGGGAAAATCTCAGCTGTGTCCCCGATCTTCAAATGCACATTTGTGAAATCTACAACCATCATCAAACCTGAGACCGTTTTGTTACTTGTCCATAATGAGGCGCTATCACTGAAATCAAGAAGTGCTATTTCAAAATGGTGGCACACATAAACATGTTTGGCCTTCTTATAAAGTAATTTAATTAATGCTGCAGATGTAGGTTCACTAACTGTAAAAGTAATAATGCTTGACTCAGACAGCAGCAGGTTGCAGAAATGGTGTAACTCACTATGCATTTTACATAAATTTATTGCAGCGCCACCATTCTTAGGTTCAAATTCCTTCATTGAGACTATTATTCTGAAGCACTTTGTAGCCTTTGAATATATGTGCTCTTCAAATTGCCCAAATAAGGAATTTAGGGCCAGATGTACGTCCCTACCAATTTGCGATTTGCAAATGGCGTTGTTTTGCGACTCGCAATTTGCGACTCGCAAATAGGAATGTACAACAGTGTCTCAGAGACTGTTTGCGATTCCTAATGGGGTTGCAAATTGCCTGCCTCATTAATATTCATGAGGCAGGTGCAATTTGCGACCCCATTAGGAATGGCTAGCACTCCCAGGGATGGTGGCCTGCTGGGATCAACAGACCACCATGTCTGTGACTGCTTTTTAAATAATGCAGTTTTTTTTAAAAATGCAGTCCGTTTTCCTTAAAGGAAAACGGCATGCATTTAAAAAAAGAAAAATGAAAGGTTACTGTTTAATTTTTAAGAGTAGGCAGTTGTCTGTGGGACTACTGCCTGCTCTTAAAAATATTTTGAAAGCCAGTCACAAAGGGGAAGGTGTCCCCTGGGAACCCCTTCCCGTTTGCGAGTGGCTTACCACCTACTTGAAGTAGGTGGCAAACTGCAAGTGTTTTGCGACCGCAATTGCAGTCGCAAAACAACGGTACATACCATTGGGACTCGCTATTAGGAAGGGACGCCCTTGGCACACCCCTTCCTAATAGCGAGTCGTAAACCCTATTTTGCGAGTCGGTAATAAATTACCGACTCGTAAAATAGTGTTTGTACATGGGCCAGACCTATTTTGCGGTCGCAAACGATCTGATTTTCCATTTGCGAACGCAAAAAACGGTCGTACATCTGGCCCTTAAAATAGTAATCAGTTAACCAATAAGTATCAATGTGTCTTGACTTAAAATCGCATTTATAACAAATTGAGAATATTGCTTCAGGACCTTCAAATTGCTCATGTATTAATTAAAACCAGGGCCACTGGAATTATGCTATTATGCGGCTGCAGCTTTTTTCGCTTAGTTATGGATTTGCCGCATTTACCACATTATCCCTCATCCGCTACATAATCTGCAGATTATAACAAAAAAAAACATTGCTTCCAGTTCAAAGGATCAAGTTACTAAACATGTGTTCGTGCACATTGGAAGGCCTTTCGCAAAGGTTAACTGGTCATCTTTCATTTGCTTATTTCTCTATTTAGTTGTTAAACTAACACCAATATCTTTGCCCCAAAAGCATTACGATATGCAAAAATGACAAAATAATGAATTGATTCTATAAAAAAGTGCCACATTATGCCGCATAATTTGCCTTTTCTTACTGCATAATTCAGTCAACCCTGCTGCATAATTTGATGCTTCCCTGCTGCATAATTCTAGTGGACCAGATTAAAAGCAGCTGAGTCAGTAAGCAGCCCGTGTGCTGTGCAAATCTACAGTGGTCCTGATTAAAAGTGAGACAATACGCTCCTATCCCTGGGCAAACATTCAGTTTCCGAGGGATCAAAATTCTAAGGACTCCGGTAATTACCGTATCCTGTAATATTCCCCTGTTGAATTTAGGCAGGTAAAATGTACCGAAATTTATGGGTGGAAAATTCCAAGAAAAGAGGCGGAACTTGCAAAATTTGATGCAATAAATACCGCAACAGCATGCTGTGCCTCATTTCTAGGGCCATACCTAGTAAATACCGCATCCCAGTGTTTCAGTATTTACCAATTCCAATGAATACTTAACCACCATCTGCTCAACTCCCAGTGAAAACATAGTCTCTTCTGTACATGCCAACCTCAGCTCTTGCTGATCAACACTGATCGTGTTGGTGGTGAACCACAGGCCACCCTTTTCTTACTAAGGCTCGCCTTCATGCCTCATAAGTAATATCTCTGGTTTCTGACATCCATACCTAACGTATACACAGGGCCTCTGAAATTATGCAAGAGAAGACCCAGTTATGCAGTAGGATTGACTAAATTATGTGGCAAGAAAAAGTAATTAATGCTGCACATTTTATGATAGTATTACTTGATTATATTGTCATTTTTACTCATGGTAACACAGTTTTGGGAAAGATTTCACCTCGTTAGTACCTGTTGAACTACCAAATGCAGCAATAAGCTACTGAAAGATGACTAAACTTTTGGAAAGGGCTTTCCATTGTGTGGTAACACATGTTGAAACGTGTTTAGTAACTTTTGAGTGGTTTGAGCTAGAAACAATTTTTTAAAATTAAAATCTGCAGATTATGCAGCAGATGATGAATTATGTGGCAAATCCATAATTATGTGGAAAACGCTGTGGTCGCAGAATCAGTAATTCTAGTGGCCCTGCATATACAGTGCATTTTCTCCTTCTAAGTACTCCATAATTCTAAGAAAGGTTATGAATAGGTCCTGCGTTTTTACAGAGAATGTTTTTTTTTGTCTCCCTGTAGTCTCTACAATGAATTTGCAGATAATTGTAAAATAGGTCTGGTGCATTTTGAACACCGGGCTACCTGTTGTTATTAGCAAAGGCGCCTGGCAAAGATAATTTATATGTCAGTTTACTAACCGTTTTTCGATTACTCGATGTCATTGTTTCAAAGTACACTTTGCTACATTTTTCATGTATATTTTGTTAAACAATATATGTGCCCCTGCACCTGACCCACAAATTACCTGGTGTACAAGTAATTGTCTTGTCAAAAGCACGTGGGTCTCGTGACAGTTCTCCGCATGTCAGAACTGGTAATCTAGGCATCCTACGGGAGCTGCACTTCCTGGCTTCCTGCCTGGCAACTCTGCCAAATTATTAGAATACCTGTTGTGTAGACCTAAGGCATAATTATTGCATAATTATTGTGATACAGCCAGAGTTGCTGTGATGTAATCCTTTATTTCTGTTTACACATGTTCCTCGTGGATGTTTGTTCTGTTTGTGTTTTTTTACTTTGCAATGTTTTTCTAAAGTGCATTTGATGTTTTTTGTTTTGCGTCTAATCGTGATAATTTCTGTCTGAAAACCCGCCGTCTACTATAATTTTAGACTCTTAAGTAAGAGAACTGCTCTTTTCTGGAGCAGGGGGAAGGCGTTTGCTTGGAAATGTTTATCCCTTTGACAGCCCAGGCACATAAGCAGTGGAAAGGGTGTACCCCTGAGTGCACTGTATGTTGGTCAGGTGCTCTTTGTTCCTAGAAGGCACCGAAACAGCTCCCAAGATGGGCGCTCATTGTAAAAGGGACATACACTGACTCAGGCCTGTGTATGGTGTGTTCTCATTTCTATTAACCTACGGTCTGGATCCACACCTGTTTAGCTGAGGCAAATGAAGATGTCCATAGCATTAGACATCAATGTCTATCATGTACTCAGGGATCTCTTCCTTCCTACGGGCCATTGGTTCGGACATGGCTCTACACTGCGTCTCCACCTTCTTTGAAAGCGTTTGGCTCATGGCTTGTCCCAGGCGTTTCTTATATCTGGCTCCACAGAGCTCCTTTTCCATCTCAGTTTTAGCTGTTACGTGTGTAATTGTCACCCATCTGCTGATACAGACTTTCATTTTATAACTTTACAAATGGCGAATACATCCCGCTAATGTCAGGCAGTGATGAGAACTTTGTGGTCACAGCTGGTTTCTGGCCTGTGGACTAATGTACTACTTCTCTCTTTTATGTGTTAAATCAGGGGTGTCCCGTGTAGATCTATAAAAAACCCATACAGGGCAGTTGTAGGTATGTTATTGTTTATTGCATAATTTATATTAAAAACCAATTCAATGCAATAAATAGTAAGACCAGCCAAATACACATTGATAAGATGAAATGTATTCATTACCATCCATCAGTTAAAATTCATAAGTATAACTTTAAACGTAAAGAAGATCAATATTAATTATTTCTGCTGGGCCTTTAGACGCAACCCCACCAATGAAAGAAATTTCGATATACACTTTAATGATTTACTGGAACACCCTGAAAAACAGTACATTGTTGCATCTTTGCGTGTCCTTGTAACCGCTTGCCGAAAGAGTGGTATCAAATACTTATTTCTCAAGTACTGTTAAAAAAGACAAAGACGAGGATATGATCTATAGCTTCAAAGAATAAGTTACACAAACAAACATTTCCTATTTTTCTCCTTAATCTTGATCCATGAACCCTCAAACTACAAAAGTGGAATCTATAGAAGCCTAAAACGTAAAAAAGCCTTTTTTAAATTTAGAGTCTAAATATGATTGCTTTTTTTTAAAAGAATGTTGCATATATGAATTCAATAAAGTTGTTTATTGATTGAGAATGTTGCATATATGTAGAGAAAGTTCTTATACTTGGCTACAGCAACTAAATCACTCTTGTAGGATACAATTTTCATATCTCTTTTAATTAACAACTTTCCAGTCATCTTAGGGATCGCCGCTAAAGTTTTTATTGTGGTCAATTGATGGTTTCCTAGTAAATGCTATAACTCAGTGTGAGTGGCCACCCCTCTTTCTCTTGGGGGTATTGTCAGATCTTTTCCCGATGAGGCCTTTTAGAGTGGATGATGATGCACTATGAAAATCACATCAATAATTGACTACATTTATATGGTTTAAAACAGTAAACCGAGTAAAACCAAATTCTAATCTTATCAAAACGTGCAGTGTCAAAGATCTTAAATTAAAAAATTGTTGTACAATTTTAATAAAAATGGTGTTAAAAGCCTCCATCATTTGTTTATTAAATGCTATTGCCCCATATAAAAGAATTGTAGGGGCAGTTATCAGGATTAACACAAACTGTATACAGATATTGTGAAATTTGGTATGTATCCAGGTTTCCTGGACTTACACTTGACACCCTTGTTTAAGTGTCTACTAAAATCAAACCTTACTTAGATGGCGGTTGTTGCGTTAAGAAGTCATGTACACCTCTAGACACACAATTTGTGATCCATTTTCATTTGCCCCAGTCCTAAACCATTTTCATCTCTTCGGGATTTTGACTTTTTAACATATGACAAAATGTCCATTCCAGATCACGTGGCACTAAGGTATTTGTATGTGTGTATGCACAATGATAAATAAAAAGGCTAGGCTATTATTTTTCATTCTAATTTTTGCAGTTGGGTCAAAACTTTTTAAAAACAAAAGAAAAATCTAAAATGGTGCAAACTGTCCCATTTTCAATTTGTTTCAGTTTGTAGGCATGAAGATTTCTTTGTCCAAGACCATGAAAGGCCCAAAGCATTCTTACACTTTGGTGTATTCTCATTAGTTTTCTCCAGATGTTGATGACAGTAAAGTTGCCATAAGTCTCTCAAAAAATGAGGTAATTGAAATCCTAGGTAAAAGCAGTATCTTTGGTGATGATGATGAAAGCGAAGCCATGATAGTTTGCTAAATAGCAACAATTGGATCTGACCGCGTAGATCCCGTTGGCAGTGAAGGTGAAGCATGTATGTTTTGCAGAACAGCACCAAGTGAGTCAGAAAATACAGAGACTGTTGGCTGTCCAATTCTCACCAGAGTTTGCATTGATGCTGATGGTGCAGGCGTTGTCGGCATTGGTGGATCTTCATCTATGCCTCGTCTATTGATCGCTAATTGCATTGTGTTGCAATACGCTTGGTACATCCTCATTGGTATAATTACTTCTCTCTTCTTAACTTCCACCATTAGTGGTTGCTCATTCAGGTAAATTGTTGCAAGGCAGTTTATGCTCCAAAAGGTAGGTCTCACTAGGGGAGCTTTAAATTTGCTATATGACAGTCCAATTTTCACTCATCTATCTTGCTCAATAACAGGTAGAAGTAAAATGCCATTGTTCCACAATATAGTTGTTCAGTCGGATAGATGGCGCCTCCAATGACTTTAACATTCATGCTGACTTAATTTTTTTACTAAGAAAAAATGAGATTTGCACAACTAAGTGTAGTTAAAATTCCACCAATCAGATTCAAAAATACCAAACTGACTTATGAAGGAATGAATCCAAAATGAGTCATATAGCTTGTAAATAGGCCAGATACAATTTTCTTGAAAATTAGGACTATGCTTGTTGTATTTGATGCGTGGAAGATAGGGTGCCATAAGTCGGAAATGTTTTTGGGAAATTGTGCCTGCAGAAGTTGTTGAATTTCAGAACTCTATCGGGCTCTTTGCAAGGAAAAACGTCCTGTCACAGAGATTAAAGGCACCTCTGTCAGTGTTATGATTGCCAACCAGCTTATTTAATTTACCAAAGCGCATATTTTTCATGTTTATTTGTGGCCATAGAACAGGTTCAAACCACGTCCTTGGGGGAGGATATGATGCAATACCACTACATTTTACTGTTTTCTGAACAGTTATAACGAAATGTAGTACAGAGGAGTGAGTATCTTGGTGCACGCAGATGTGTTTATGAATGTGACTTTGTGTTATTATCAGTTGTGAAATTCATAAGGAATTTCCAGGCATTTTACAGGAAAGCATTGTAGATTTTTTCATACATCCAAAAGATGTATGTTTAGGACAATCCTATAAATATAAGGCAATGATTCACCAGGAGATTACTCCATATAAGAGCCACATACTGTGCAGATCACCTGCTACAGAAAATGGAGTACTCTCTATTCCTTCTATCGATAAGAGAGTGTACAATATTTTTTTTTGCAATCCTTAGCTGTTTTATGTCACATAAAAAGGGCTGGACATGGTAGATTTGTTTATCAGCTATAAGGGCACATTATTCTTTTTCCAAGTTTGTAACGCCCAGTGTAATTGTGTTATTGCTTGCATCCGAGCCTGTCCTTGTGGCAGATTCAAAATGTATTTTTATAGATTGAGGGCAGAGTAAATAATGATGCAAATTGTGTATAACCATTTTGAGTGTTTGAAAAAATATTTGCTCACCTTAAATGAAGTTTGCATTATTTATCAGTTTCCCTAAATCTATCTGCACCTTCTCTTTCAGAATAGGCTTGCTCCTCTTCAATGGTAGCATATATCTAAGGAGATACAAATCATTTATGTTTCATGGGATGTGGCCCCAGGACAAGATCATTCGAATCCATGTCTTCATTAAGTTTTGATGGATGTTCGTTCACAGCACTTTAACTAGAATGGGCTAACCATCGTTGGCGTAGCTTGCCAACACTATGGTGCCGGTAACGATGCGGCCCGTAAAGGCTCCGACTGATAGTCGGAGCCTTCCTGGCCACATCGTAATCGGCCGCTCGGTTAACTTTCCGACCGCAACATTTCAATGCTGGCGGTCGGAAAGTAAACCGGCCGGTCATTCCGGCTGGCTTATGACGGGCTCATGGAGCCCGTCGGCCAGTTGGAGCCGGCTTGTAATCGCAAAGGGCGGGCCTTTCCACCCTTGGGATTATGATACACGATTTCCAACATGGCCTCCATGCCGCCCTGTCCGATATGGAAACCAAGTCAGAAAACATGTTTGGGGGTCCCCAGCAGGGCCCCCTTGTGCGTGCAGCCTCCGGTTGGGGGCCGGGAGCCCCCTATTGATTCCTGCACCTTGTGGCAGGCACCTTAAGGTGCCTGTCACAGGGTGCAGGGATGAACAACACCTCGCTTTTCTCAATGGGAGCTTGTTACGGCCGGTTTACGTCCGTAACACAAGCTCTCATTTTGAAATGGGAGTATGTGACCGAACAGTGTTGAGTCGGTCCCAGGACCAGAGGTCAGTCGGTCCCAGGACCGAGACGGTGTCGGGCGGACTATAGTTCGCCCGACATCGTAATCAGGCCCTATATGTATTTACTGTCGTAGGGGAACATGTTATACCTAGGCTCTGATCTGCTTGCTAAGAAGCCAGCAGCTTTGGAAAGGAACTGATTTGTACACACATTAGTATCTTTTAGGCCATAGGGCAATTCCGTTTGAATTTTTTACAATTACATTATATGTGCCATTGTACACCATTTTACTCAGTTCACTATCAGTTATGGTAGTTTTTCCATTTCCAGCCTGAAAAGTGTGTCATATTAAATTTTGCAATCGATGGCGTATTCAAGTCTTTAACAGACCTAAAATTCATGCATGTGGTTTTGTTGGATTGCCAAATTTAAAAATGTAATTTCTTTAGTGTCATGCATGCTCTGAGCATGTTATCTGTGTTTTTAATCTGCCAAAACCTGGTGGCCCATACACTTTTTCATTATTATTTTCTTTCCAAAATGCATAACCTTGAACTGCAAACGAATCACTGAATTGTGCAGAATTAATAAATCTGTGATTAGTGATCAGGATTTTTTGACCTTTCAGGTTTTTGTGAATAATAAAAGGCGGACGGGTCAGATCTTTCATCACTATTGAAATAAGGGAGTCTTCTCTGGAATTTTTCGAGGACTATTTATGGGCAGGGCCCAACAATGCTCCTACTGTGCATAATTATTTATTTCTCCGGGTTTATTGGCTTTATGACTGTAATGGTATCCATAATGATAAAAGCAAAACCATTCCGGATGATTTTGTGCATTTAAATAAGCAACATTGTTGTGTAAAGAGGCATGAGAAGCTAGATCAACCTTTTAACAACATTTGTATCCCATCAATTTGAAAAAGGGCCATGAAATATAATGTCATCTAAGGATATCTTTACTGTCTTGTATTGAATACAATTGATAAATTATGCTGGATGCAGATACTGATATGGTAATATTGTCATATCCCTGACATAAAAAAATAATAACTCATTGCCATTTTTGGCGTATCTCCCTTGTTTAAAGGTAATACTGAATGCTTTCTCGAGGAGGTTTGCTTAGGTTTTGAAGTGACATTTTATATTTTTAGCTGCATAGGCTGGATTAGAGATTTGCAGGTTTAATTTCCATCCACCATTCTTGTGGAACATTGTTCAGTGCCGTACTGGCGGTGGATATTTCACTGAATTTGGAGATCTCCTCCTTGATGGCTGAGGTTTATCCAACAGAGTATCTGTCTCCTCCCTAGGAGAAGCCACTTTGAGTGGGCAAGGGTTCTGCAGGGCATTCCACCAATCATCAGTATTGTTCCTGGAGATGTTCTACCCCAATGTGTCAATACATTTTCATCCCCCCACTATCTTGTCTCCTACCCAAACACCACGTAGGATAAAGTTAAAACCGACAAACGGGTACCTGCAGCCATTAAAACTGAAGACAACATTCAGGCTGCTGCATTTGAGCATCAAAGATTAAATGTAAAAAAAACATGACTAGGGAGACGATCTGAAAATTGTTATTTCAGAGCCCCCCGTTGCTGCTGTTAGCACCTTGTATGCAAGAAATTGATGTCCCTTGGCCATGACCTTCGTGTAACATGATTTCTCTATAAGGCTTAGCAGCTTTCATACAAGAAGATAATAGCAATTACATCACCAGTGTTAGGTCAGAGTATTAATTTGTGTCATGATGGAAAGAGGCATGGTTATGCATGCGAGTAGATGATTTGAAAAGGCTCGGGTCTGTGTGCAGCAGCTCTAATAAGCATTTGCAATGCAATAGATCTTGCATTGCTTAAAGTTTGAGCTATTGGCGTTGCTAATAATAATGTAACGCCAATAGCTCAAACTTTCAGTAATGCAAGAGCTATTGCATTGCAAATGGATCGCGGCACTCGTGCTTTAGCTTTAAACATCTTAAGCTTTAAGCGTGGGTGCCAAGGTTGCTTCAAAAGTAAAGAAATAGAAAAAAACATTTTTTAACAAATAGGAAAAAATGCCAGCAGCACGCTTTTCTTCTTTCTATTTGTTTACTTTTGTTACAATGGCGGCACCCTCTCTTAGGCTTTGAACATCTTAAGCTAAGCGGGTGCCGCGATTGCTTCAAAAGTAAAGAAATAGAAAAAAAATGCAATTCTTTTTCTATTTCTTTACTCTTTAAGCAATCGCGGCACCCGCGCTTTAGCTTAAGATGTTTAAAGCTAAAGCGTAGGTGCTGCCATTGTATGAAAAGTAAATGTACAGAAAAAAAGGCATGCAGCCGCTTCATTGATCGCAATTAATAAAAAATAAAAAAACGCGGCCACCATTATTAGTGCTGAGGCGTGCCGCGCTGGTTAAATTAAAAAAAAAAAAGCGTTGCAGCAGGAAGGTGAATGGCATTTAAGAAAATAGTGCTGGAGGCTATAATTAAAAAGGTAACAAGTATGTAACAGGGGGTATGCTCATGAGAGGTTACAAGAAGAGGAAATGCAGTACTAACGGGGGAAAAGCAAAGCCTATTGACCAATGAAAAGCCACTATTTACAAAGGACAGTGACAGGAGCCAATTAAAAAGATGGGCGGAAAGTGGGCAGACCTTTATGCCCATATCCTGAATGCAGCATGTCCCGAAGAGGCAGCGCAAGCACTGCCTAGGCGAGACCTAAAAAAGGGTCGGAAAGATAACTGTGCATGCACCTTTCTGGATGCCCTGGAAACTAGTCATTCAATATAGATAAGGGAAAGGCCCCAGCAGCTGATTACTAACATTATGAACACACTCTTTGTATGACACCCCAAATCCTTTTCAGTCTGGTCTTTTCACCAGTTGTTGGGAAGAATGTTTGCCAGTGGGTCGAGCCTTCTTTTATTTCAACATATTTAGAAGATTCTTGCATTATGGTCTGAGCCACTTGATGGATTATCAAAAGGATTACATATTGGTATATGAGCCTTTGCTGTGCTGCAGTAACAGAGCCCCACTTTGGTGAGTTGTTTCATTGATTTTTTTTTTTGTTGTTTAAATTTCTTTATTTGCATTTTTGAATTAGTACAAGAAGTAACATTCACAATTGTATTATTACATATTACACATTTTGTTTCGGATTCCTGTCTGCATCTGCATTTATAACTAAATCGAGAGTGAAGCTTGGCGGTTGGGTCGTCCCAACTCTACTAGGTAGGATCTACTGTTTCCATCACTGTCACAACTTGTACAATTTACCTTTACATTTAACGAAGATCTCAGGTAACTGCACATTCACTTGCACATTTTTATATCAGGAAAACTTGCGTATTTGGCAGATCAAATGCGATTTACATTATACATATGTGACCTATGTTTTCTGTATTTAAACAATGCATCGTTAACGTAAAAGAGAACTAATTACAACAAACAAGCCAACACACTCAGGTCATTCCATATTGTCACCATGACTATATCGTATTATAGTCCAACCCCTCCCCCTTTGCTCCCTCTCCGCATCATATCCTATATTTCAGTTCATATTCATCTATGCCCCTGTGCTCCCTTGTGCAAATCTCTTATTTAATGCCCCACCACCGTGTATATGTGTCCAGGGGTGTGTTCCAATCAAGTGATTGCCTCTTCTCTGCCCTCATCTCCACTCTGCGCATTGTCGCCTTCTGCATCATGGGCCGCAGTATGGGTTTCTGCCAGATTCGCGTCCCAGCACTGCACGATGGGATATTTGTGCAAGCCGGCTATCTCCTCCCTATGCAGCGCATTGCTTTCTGCCTGGGCCCACACCACGAGCGAGTTCTTCCAGCTTTTAAAGACAGGAGGTCGCCTAGCCTTCCAGCGTTCAGTGATTATAATTTTGGCAACTATTAGTCCTAGGTCTATGAATCTTGATGTAACTTTCTGTTTCTTAGATCTGGGGATTATCCCCAATATGCATTCTTCCCAGGTGTGCAGTTGAGGTTGATCAGTGTACGCTGCCAATGCCGCTGTTACTTCCTGCCAATATTTATGCAGCGCCTTGCAAGACCATAGCATGTGAAGGAGATCTGCCCCTGTCTGCTTACAGTGAGGGCATGCCGAGGTTGTTAAGCCGAAATAGCTGTTGAATTTGTCTGGCGACAAGTATGCTCTGTGTACATTGTACGCCTGTATAGTGCGGAACTTAGCATTCTGTGGGATCTGTGTTTGGCTAGCCATGATGGTGTCCCACTCCCCTTCTGTCCACGGGCTTCCCCTATCCTCCTCCCATCTTGTGCTCAGTGATGCGAACGGCTGGAGAGTGTGAGCCAATAACGCTTCTGCCAGCCAATGCAATATATGGCTCCCGTTTCCCATTACGTGTAGGTATTGGATCAAGAGATGTATTTGCGGTTCGGTATCTGTCTCCCCAAGCCGCCGTTAGCGATCGTATGATCGAATTGTATAAGAGAAATTGGCCTACCGGCAAATCATTCTCACTGGTCAGTGTGTCGAAAGGTGTCAGTGTACCATCTTCGAACAAGCCCCCAAGGGTGTGTATCCCAGCTTCTTCCCAATGCGTAAGTACACCATAGGTTGTGTTCATTTTATTTCTCGGGGTGCCAACTAGGGGCAGTGCCGGCGCATACGGTGTTGCGCTCCTAGTAAGGTAGGCTAGAGCCAGGCCGGTGGGTGACGGCATGGGTGGGCCGCCCCATTGGATGGAACAGGTGGTAGATTTGGGACATCGACCATGCTGGCTGTCCTGTGGCCGTGTCAGACTGTGTCCAGCAAGCCACTTTGTCACCCACTGCAGCTGCGCCGCCAAGTAATACAGTTCCAGGTTCGGGAAAGCAAGCCCTCCCCTTCTCAAGGGTGCATATAGTTTCCAGAGCGCTATCCTGTGGCGATTTTTGTTCCATATAAAGTCCCGTAGCATTCGCTCCAGTTCTCGAAACATCTTAGTTGGGACATAGACGGGTAGGTTTGGGAAATAATACAGCAGCTTTGGCAGGATCACCATTTTGATCAAAGCTACACTGCCCATCACTGCTAGTGGCAGCGTTTTCCAAAACTTCACTTGCGATCTGATGGAGGAGACCGCTCTGGATAAATTGCCCTCGAGAATATCAGTGGGGCTGGTGAGTTGTTTCATTGATGGGATTGATAAACTCCTGGGCTATTCTATAACCTGCATCTTGGTGTGTTGAAGCTGGCACCTCTGGTGAGTACCATGCCATAGCCTGCTTCTAGGATCCCTTGTTCATGTCGCTCTCCTATTGAAATATGGATGAAGTTTTGATATACCCCAAAATACATCTTGATTGACTGTAGAGAGAGCATGTAAAAGTAGTTGCTGCTAAAAGTAGAAACGTGAAAAGTACTGGCGCTACAATGACATCAAAGTGTTATAAGTCATTGGCCCAGACTACCAAAAAGTGCTGGTGTACCAGATTGATGGCAGACTGTGCGCTATACAAGTGCTGTCTTGGGACAAAATCAAAGATGAGACAGCTCGCTTTGTGGAAACAAATGTGTTCTGTGAGTGCATTAAAAGTAGCTACCCATTGGGTGCATCTCTATTGTGTATTGTACCCCAAGCGGTGTTTGTCCAAAATGTACACTTACAAATAAGTCTACTTGTAACCCAAACATTTACTGCCAAAGCAGTTTCTTGGTGGTAGTAGCATTAATATTGTTGCCCAACACAATGGTGCTTATTGTATCAATATGGAAATATGAAAGGTTGAGCGTACCCACCACCATTCAAACCTGTGACCACATAGTTAAATACAAGCCCTGCAGTTGATGCATTGGTCCACTCTGCCAGCAGATCGACTACATGAGGATTACTGTGGTCCAGAGTGTGTAAGTGTGTGAATGTTAGAGATTAGGGTGTTATAGTCTGTAGAGTAGTTTTCTTACTAGGGATTTACTGTGGGTCCTGTGCTTTAAGACAGATGAAAAAGGTGGGGGGAGGGGTATAAAATGGGCGTCGGCAAAGAAACATAATTAGGAATCGTTTCCAAGAAGCGTGGCCTATATAATTCTGGTCATGGCTTAAAATATGTAAACTGAAATCCTGTGCTTTCCAGTAGTTGGAAGCCTCTCTGTGAGCTTTCTGTTACTACACCCAGACAAGTGCTTAATTTGTGCAGATGTTTGCTGGTGCCCAGCACCAGCACTTATTTAAGAAAAGGTACCATACGCTGGCGATGTCTGTCTATTTTTAAACCATATAATATACATTGAAAAAGAATACCAGTATGTCCAGGCTAACTTGCCAGTTTGTAGTGACCAAGAGTAGTCCAAATTGTCACATTTGTTGTAGTTTAATGGTTAGTAAATAGGGTCGTTACTGGACTTTAGTAGAGTCGGCAGCAACAATACATGATGCAAGCTGCAGTAGCCTCTTGAGGAATACCTTGGGTACTGGCACTTATTTTTGTTACAAATTAAGCGCTGATTCGGACATACATCAACTAATGCGAATACCTAAAAAAAGCCTGATCTAGAAGCTTTGCCAATGCTAGTTATCTGTATCAGATAAAAGAATAATAAGGATTTTGTTGTGAATTATTGATTCGAAAATGCTTCAATTCTGAAACTATGAGACTATGAATTAAACATTACACAGGGTTGTGGCCTTCTGAGTGTCTCAGACACTCCCATTCACCCCTTTCAACATTCTCTTCTGCAGTTTCCGTTTGCCACTTATGGGCTTTTCGCCCCACTTCTTTCTGAAATCCTCCAACTGCCTATCTCACACTTTCCCACATTTGGCAAATATGCGGCCATTGCTCTGTTCACTCTGTAGAGAGGCCAAGGATTGTATGTGCATGAGATCTTCTCACTGTTATGACCCACTGATAGGCAGTGTGAGAAAATAGCACTGCCTTGTTCCTCAGCTTCAGAGCTAACACCTACGCCACCGTAAACACCCACCCACAACTTCAACTTACTCAGACACTTGGAGGTGACTCAGTTCAAACTCTGCACTATACAAAAATCACTTGTTGCAAGGAAAAAAGCCACATAAACACAGCAACGTGAAAAAAGCCAGTACTCTCAGAAAATATAAGGTGAAGTAAAACATGTGAAATGTAAACAGGGTTTGCTTCGCTCATATGGAATGCTTAACGTTTGCAGTCATTGTTGAGAAAAACTTCTTTTTGCCTGTAAAGTTAAGGAGATGAATATAGAGTCTGGTTGGGACCCGTTTTAAAGTCAGATTTAACTAATGTTGCACATGAAACATGACCCCTCTTAAAGCCCGGTGTGGGTCTATGCCCCAGTGACTAGGGAGGCAAACAATGTTCAGGGGTGTCAGCTGACAGCTGTGAGTAGCCTGTTCAGTCTTCCTTGTTCACATTTGTGTTCTCGTACTTATCTTCCTTCCCTTGTTGGATAAGTACCAGAGTGCACATTTAAAACAGAATGGACTGAGCCATTCACACCTAACAGGGGCATCCAGAGATCCCCGGCTTCCAGTTTTTCCTGCCAATGTCTCTCTTACAGTGTGTTGGCCTACGTCTGATGCTTAAGCAGAGAGTGGTTAGCAGTTTATGCATTTTGTTGATTCTGTTGGCATGTATAATATACATCAACCCAGGCAAACATAGTCAAACCTGTTGTCTTAAAGTGTATAGTTCAATATATTGATTTTTTTTGTTTTTGTATAATAACTTGGAGTCTGAGAAGGAAGCCGCCCTGGGATTAAATGATCAAAGGCAGAAATGTAGTTCTCTCTTGCACCTATTATTAGTGATGGATAACTGTGGTAGGTGTATAGTGTTGTGAAGTGGGCTGTAGTTGAAAATATTACATCATTAAGCTATGGCAGCACAGCTAAATAAACCCATGATTAAAGGTAGGTGGGACATGTCTCACCGTTCAGTGGAGTGCTGTTTCCTGGTGCAGAAGGAAGGACTCAGACAGGCGCGCACTCTAGCCCTGACTAGAGAGTGGGAGGCAGCAACCTTTGTGTGCCAGGCTCAGTGTGGGTGAGCGCCTTGCCATACAATTACTAATGTGTGAGCCTGCATTGCGCAGGGTCTGCCGTTAGTGCTGCGGTACAAGCACTCGGAGGATGGGGAAGGCACTAGTCGCTGCAGGTTAGTGAGGAGAGAGCACATAGGAGGAGGGCAGCGAGGTGGTGCGAGCGCACACAGAGGCGGGCTTGGATTGCTTCAGCTTCTGAGGATGATTGATGGTAATCTTCAGGCTGAAGTTTTGTTGACACTTAAAAAAAAAAGCAAAAGGCATTTGCAGCAAGCAGTGGATAGAGGGCCTGACCCATTGAAACTCTTTGTGTTTTGAGTACTGATGATGTATGGCTCGCGGTTCGACCCCCGGCGCCGGTGGCAGCTCAGCTCAGCATCTTGTGACTCTGGGCAATAGTTCACTTAATCTCCCTGACGGCCCCTAGCGCCTAGAAACCCTTAAGGGGGTGATATGTTTGCGCTTTACAAATAGGAATTATTATTATTAATATTATTATTATGCTCTACTTGACAGCCAAAGCTGTCTCTAGCCAGATCTAATCATGCTTAACTATTCCACAACATTAATTAAACAGCCAGGCAACGAAAGGTAGAACTTACGTCGTTCAGTAAAGGTTGGAAGATTTGCAATGTTTTAAAATAGTTTGAGAACTGTTGAGCGTTGTGCTGTGTCTCTGACAAAGGGGACCAGATAACACCAGATGCATGTCTTGGTAGCAGAGGCTGGATGCGCAAGCGATGGGTAGGTAATATGTGAGCAGACCAAGTGCTTAAGGGCTGGCAACAGGAGCCGCAGGGCTGTATGTGAAGCCCACACAACTCAAATAGCATTGGACGTGACGCGTGTCGTACTACCCAATAACACACATTACTCCAGTTCTGCCTGACAAGCCTGTGCCCTGTTTGTTTGACAGCCCATCAGTAGCAGAAACGAGAGATGCCTCTAAATCGGCTCGCTCTTTTATTCCCCAGACTGAATATTTTGCTCGGTCAGATGCTTTGACGGATCTTTTCAAAGCACCATTTCTTGACATGTACTCCTCAGTACAGCCATCGCCTGAATGCTTACAATCCTTTACTCTCTTGGTCTAAAGTGTGGGAGGAAGTGGCTCACATTTTGAGGACACTAGGGAGGAACTGCCCATGGCATTTTCTCTTAGTCTCCCGGATTCAGACAAGGTGCTCGAATGACCAGTGGCTAAGATCATGATTGGCATTGGGGGGAGACTCATTTTGTTTTGTGGCTGGCAAATTGGCAGTTTTGTAAATTGGCCTACTGGTGGAACTGTGTAAATTTCTGCAACAGAGGAAAGGGGTACCAGTGAAGGTAACGTCTTTAAAGAGGTGCAGAAGCTCCTCTCAATTAGGAATTGCAGCTTACTAAATCTAATAAGGAATTCCCAATGTTACCCTATGAGAATGATAACCTCACAGTAGTGGAAAACGAATTTAGGAGTTTTTCTCTACCAGGGCATGAAAACCGTGATAGAACTTGTCCTACCATTTATTTACATAGCACTCTGCCTTATGGGCTACCTAGGGCTTGGAGGACTTATATGTAATGAAATGGGAGCTTAAGGCTTGGCAAGGGGATTTAAATGCCAAGTCGACACGGCAGTGTGTCACTGCATTCAGGCTGCAATGACAGACCTGGGACAAGTTTTAGAATGCTACTTAGGTGGGTGGCACAATGAGTGCTGCATACCCACTGGTGCGAACAAAGCTAACACAAGGAGATGTGAAACCCCGAAACCGGTCCTAGGATGCTTGTTTCCAGTTCAGGGAGGACCTGGCCAGGCAGTTCGGGCTGGACTGTTCCCATTGGGCGCAGGGTCAAGACTGATTTGCATATGGCTGGGTTCAAACTGGAATGGCATGGGTAGCAAAAAAACTATGGATTTAGGCTCAGGTTCTGTACTGGGGTGAATGTATGACATTGCTCTGCATTCTGTCCATCAATTTCATTTACAGGCCCTGGGTATATGGTATATCACTCTAAAAGGAGCTTACAAGTAAATTAAATATGCCAGTCAAACCATGTTTAGGAGAGTGAGCACAATCACTGGTTACCAGTGGTAAAGTGCACAGAGTCCTAAAACTGAATTAAGCAAAAAGTAGAAGGAGGAAGGCAAATCATTTGGGGGTGACCCTGCAGAGAGGGTCATTTTCCAACACCTTCCTCATTTAGTTTACTGAAGGAACTATCTTCCAAACCCCCACTATAATGGTGCTGCTATTTTTGCGATCTCACTACAGACCACTTGATTTGTGTGCTGCAGACAGCATTGCATTCACTATATTTAGCAGTGGCGGCTGTTAGGGGATGGTGGTGAGGGAAGGTGGGGGGGTTATGAAATTTAAAAAAAAGAAAACACACCTGCTTGTCCCCATCGCCAGCCGCCGCCTTTCCTCGCAGGAACTATGAACAGGAAGCACCCAGGCTTCCAGACTCCCCTGACCAATCACAACGCTGCTGATAGCAGCGTTGTGATTAGTCTGAGCGCCGTGGTTCGGCGCTTAGAGGCAAAGGGAGCCTGGGCATGTTCTCCACCCAGGCTGTAATGCAGCCTGTTGGAGAACATGCAAAGTGTGCATGACTGTTTGGCCGGCCCGAGACCGTCGGCCAAACAGTCATGCGCACTTTAGGTGCAGCAGCAGCCACTCCTCCTCCCCGTCATGGGACCCCAGCCCCGCCCGCCCTAACCATGTGGCAACTGGAATACAAAAAATAAAATGATAACTTCTGTTATTATCATTTTATTTTGTCCATTGCTTTGATTTAAAGCAGTGGGGAGACCGACTCTCCTCCGTCTTAGCGAAGGAGCCACCACTGATTTTTAGAGTTGACTTTGGTCTTGGCTTTAACCCCTCATTGGATGCCATCTTTGTTTAAATGTTTTGCTTCTGATTCAATGGCTTTCCTCCCTATTTTGAGTTTGTCCTGCCCCTGGAGCATTGCTCTCTCACCATAGTTTTTGATTCAAACGTTATGTTCTTCCACTGCTGACATCTGGGATTCTATCAATCTTTTTTCATTTTTCTGTATCATTTGCATTTCAGTGCCTGCTGGGAGTGTCTCTCGCCCCCTGTTACACCCTATCGTCACCTCCCTAGTTATGCAACCACTCTTTCCTACCATCCCTGCAATCAGTGTTTCCCCATCAAGTGCTCTTCGGAGTATCTGTTGATATTCCACCCTGCATCACTCTTTGCCTAGGCTCACACCTTTTGAACAAAATGTATGCAAATAAGCAATTTTTATAACTATGTAATATATGTATTTTGAATTAGCCTTGAAAAAGTCGTCATCACGACGAAACATGTGTCGGCTGTACCATTTCTTCTTTGACCTGCGCGTCAACAAAATTCTTGGATTGAATCAGTTTTGAATAAAAGTTGGTCTGTGGAATAGACAGATCTAAATGACTGCATTGTGTGGTGCTCTGGGTCATGTAAATCACTCTTTGCCTGTTTCCCTGGCCATGGTACCTCTCTCCTTCCCCATCATTGCTGCCCCAACCTCGGTACTCACTGCCACTTTTTCCCTCTGCCCCAGTACTTCAGCCCCTAGACCTGCTGATAAGGCCTGCTTCCTGATCACGCAGTTTGCTCCCACTACAAGGTATTTCTTTTGATGGCAGTCATAAAACATGGACTACACATCAGAAGGCCCAGACTATTGATGTAATAGGACTACGGACAAAATAACAAAGCAGATGCTGGTATCGTAAACAAAAAAAAGGGGGTGAGCCAGAACAATATGGGGCAGGAGTATGATTGTGAGGTAGGAGGCAGTGCAGGTCATGGCTCAGTGAGTCCATATGTTTTGATAAGAATTACACAGCCCATTGACATAATAGGAGGACTGTGGCCACAATAGCAAAGTAAGTACTGGTATCACACAGAAACATTGGGAAAAGCAATTTTGAGTTATTAACCAAGCCTATTGGCTTTGTCAACGTTTATTTAACCTTCTTTGGAAATACAGGGGGTGCCGCCAGCGCCTTTTTTAAAGACTTCAGAGGCCCAGTGTTCAGCTTCGAAGGCACTTGCCAGCTCTGTGATGTTCCGTGATATGCTCTGCCTCGTCTGGTTGTCAGAGTACATCCCTGGTGCTTGTGTAGATCATAGAGTGCTCCAGCACGTTGGGTATGACGTCTGCATCAGTGTCCTAGGTGGCCGAGCACTGGTATCACCTCTCACGTTGTTTGTAATGTATTGCAAAAGAGAAATGAGAATCCGGCTCGTCTCTCGTCACAGTGTTTCAGTGGTGGTTCCCGTGTGCGGTCGACGCCGCTGCCTTTTTTCTCCATGTACAATATTTTATACATATATCCTGTATGCACTGCACACATAAACAGAGCATGTACAATGTGCACAATTTTCTTTTTAATTTATTGCACATTCACAATTTTTCTCATGAGTTCCGTCTGCATCGTGCGACTTGCAACGCTTAGTGCATAGATACTTTTAAATAAAAAAGAATGAAAAGCAGAGCTATTTCTACCCATGATTTTCACTGCCAAACGTGTGGGTGGCCATGTGGAAACATAGCAGCATGTCATGTATTTATTTCTGGAGTTTTCCGTCCCCTTTGATTCTTGAGATGACACAATTCCTGCTGCTGCCAAGGATTCCTGGGTCTGTGGATTCTGACTGTGAAAGCAAACTCTTGAGTTCTGTTATTGATAACAATCCGCATCTATCCGACGGCAGAGAGTGTTCTCAGATAAAGCGCTCCTGCTCGTAGATTGATGTACATGTTTCAGCAGCTCATGACTGTGCGGACAGCGAGAGCAGCGGAGCCCGCATCAGGGCACAGTTTTACTGTTTTCTATTTTCTCATGAGACATTAAAGACAAACAAAATAAATCTGTCTTCGTTTGTTTGTAAGTGGTGTTGTGTCCCTCACCTCAGATACCTGCATTCCATTTCACACTGTGTGCAGCTGTCACAAAAGCACAGTTAAAAAGAACAGAAAATCTGCACAAAGTGCAAAGTTGCATTGCAAAAGGTAAAATTTGCAGAATCAATGTTTGCACATGACATGCTCTTGTGCGCTCCGCTGTCCACCCCCTCCATCTGGTTCTTCTGGATGCCAATGGGGCGATGACGGTGGAGGCTCCCGTTCTAACTAATAAGGGAAAATGGTCAGAATTGTAAATTTACGTCAGTAGTTGGCGGCAGCGAGAATTGGATATCAGAAGAAACATTTCTACATTTCAGGGTGCTGATGTTATTCTCTGTGGCACCAGTCACACAAGGCACTCTTACCAGCACAGGAAGGCTCTACGGGCCTGGCAGTTGACTTCATTGACGTTCTCAGTAATAGTAAATAGGCAGAGGCCAGCATGCTTTACCAGGGTGAATAGCATAGCGCCGAGAAGCACCGGATCCGCCACCAATCTCAACTAACCTCTCTTTTCAAATACTGACAAACCTGTGATGTGATTAGTGGCTGCAAGCCTTAGAGGGTTTCACTCTTTTTAGGTTGTTCAGTGGTGAAATGTCAGTGGATCCTCATTTAAAGAGCTTGGACCTCCTTTTAGCTATAGTGTACACCAAAAATGCGAGCCTGAATTCACAAAAAGTTACAGATGTACACCTTATTTCTTAGGTGTGAATGTATGGCTTTTGGGAATGTACACCCTTTGCCAATACTACACCTGGAAAGCTGTGCACATCAAGGCTTTCCATGTGTCCTTCTAGGTGTGTTGTATGACAGGGGCTACTAAGCAGGGTACTACTCCACACTGAGGAAAGACAGCTTGCCATGCACATGCACACTTCTGCATTGAAGGATACATTGTTTCTCATGAGGCAACCTCTCCCTCTGCACCCCCACCAAATCTTTGGGTGTTTCATTTCCCTTTCCACCCTGCAAAAGGCGTAACTCCAGCCCTCTGCAGGAGGAAATCTTGCAGGGTTTACAAGGGCCAGAGAGGAGTTTGTGCATGTCCACAAATTCACAAGTTTTGGGGCATTCACAAACTCTCGAGGCAAACCACAGCTTGACCCTCCAGCTCTGCCCCTTGCATAAGAACTGGGTAGTGTGTGGCGAGTCTTGTGCCCCTGCACAATAGACCTGATCCTGGCTCATTGTTTTGATTGACCAAGAGCAGGCTGGCTGCTTTGCTTCCGTGTATGTGGAAGCCAGGTTGACTGCCTTTGGTTTAGTCTCCAGTTGTCATACCTTTAAAATGTGTTATGTGGGGAACACAACAGTAAACTACTGTATCCGTTTTCTAATCCCCAATATTCATCCGCCTCCTGAGACATTTTGTAAATAATTGTGGTATCGCGCATTGCTTTCTGTTAGTAAGTGTTTCATAAAACCTCTTCTGTCTCTGAAATATTTTCAAAATATACCCGAATAGAAAACATGTTTGGTGGAAGTGTGCCCACTTGGAGTTTAATCGCATTTTATAAATCAGTATTATGAATTTAAAGACATTTATGCTTGCATTTCCCTGTTTTAAAAAGAGGTGCTATTGTTACCAGTTGTCCATGCGCCGTATTTTCCACTGTAGTCTTCTTTTTAGGGGTATCTTATTGTCTTTTATTCTTTGTGGATATAAGACACTTGTTTGTGAGACAGCAAGTAAAACTTATCGGTGAGCAGATCTCTTTGGCTGAGAAAAAGTGCAAAGTATGATTCAAGGGCATTTGAATCACTGCACAATTTTCTGGTGTAGGTTGTAGTTTCTAAATATTCATAGGATGCTGTATAATGGCGATGACGTCACCATACTTGTATTGCTGTGTAAAGGAGTGCCTTTTGGTGAGATGCTAATATTTAAAAATCTCACCTTTGTTTGTTCAACGTAAGAGAGGATTCTAGCTTAAGACATAGGCGTCCTTTGTAGGCCTAGGAGGTCCTTTAATGATGAGGAGTCAGCATTGTGTGAGCATTATTTTGTGTACATGTGTGCCTCAGTAGATGGAGGAAATCAAATGCTGCCCCCTTGGCTCCTGCCGATACCCATTGAGTGGCCCTCGCTCTGTTGCAAGTTGTGCACCTTTCTACAGCTATTATTGGGTTTAACATACACTTATGAACCCCCCCCCTTCGAATAAGCACCCATTGTGATTTGCTGTCTTTTCTTTTTTCAGTGGGGACAAGGTAGGATGTGGTGAATACAGCTCTGCATCGTTAATATGAGTGAAATTGGACTACTGCCACACTGATTGTTTGGTGGTATATGAGTGCCTGTCTTCAAAAAGCAATAAACAGGCTTCAGTGATGAAATACTTTCTCATTTCTTGCAATTTTTCCATGTACATAGAAAATCACTACCGATCGCTGGAGGTGCAAATACAACGGAACGCTTCTCTTCTGATTCTTGTCACAAATATCCACACTTAAAATGTATTTAAAGATGATATTATATGTTTCATGCTGTGCGCCTGGTGGCAGTTCAGCTTACAGCGTATGTTGTATGTAAAGTCAACTTTATTACTTCTTGTGTCTGTAGCTGTGCTGTGCAGTGGCAAATGTAGTTGTAAAAGCGCTGTAAAAACAAGCATTAGCAAAGCCAATAGGTCTCGCCTTTGGGACCTATGGACTTTGTCATGCCTCTTAGCCATGCTGTACAGCATTGTCAAGAAGCTGTGCAGCATGGTGAAAAGAAACCAGAAAAAAGATGAGATGACATGGCTCTGCCATTTTGCAAGTGCTGCTATATTATGCATACATGCCTACAAAATGACACAGGTGCCATTTTTTAAATTGACCAATTCAAGAGGGATCAGAAACTAAAAAAAGAAAAAGAAATAGAGGTAATGCAAAAGCGCCTATAAGGTGGACGGACCAGCAGCACTTTGATGTTGGGTCCTAGGCATAAAAAAAATAAATTCAAAAAGAGCATTGGTGGGGGGCAGCAGTGGGCAGCAATGGTGAGCGGGAAGGGGCGGCAACGGGGAGCAGGAGGTAGCAACAGGGAGTGGGCGGGTGAGAGGGGGAAGCAGCACTCGAGGGAGATGCACACAACCAAGAAGTCAAAGCAGAGGAGAAGCACACGAGGGTGAGCACAACCTGGAGGGTAGCTGGGGTGAAGCACACGGGCAAGAGAGAGCAACATGGAGTGCGGCAGAGGGGAGCGAGAAATACACGAGGGAGACAGCTGGGAAACACATGCACTCTCATTGAGTGCTTAACCAAAAAGAAAACAGTAGTGCCTAAAAAGAAAGCACTGAAAGGACATAGGTAAAGTCTTTGCTGCAAGGGAGGACAAACACAGAAGACGAAGGGAAGCCCACAAAAGCTAATGAATAAAAAGCAAGCAAATAGAGATGACACTAAGGCCAACCAACGGTAAGGACCAGGAGCACCATAAGCCCACAATAAGCTGACAATAAGTCTTTTTTCAAACCAGACAGTTTGCACTGTCTGGTAGGCAAGACCTAAAAACATGCAGTGGGGAGCCTTGAAGGAACTGCACTAGCTTGTTCCATCTGAGCTTTTGCTGACGATTCCAGTTTGTGCTGACAGGATAGTTTGCGAACTGCAGAGGTTGATGGGGCTGAGGAGTTCGTGATGGAGCAGTGGCTGCTTCTGGTGGTTTGTATCTTATCCCTGTCAATACCCCATTTCGAGGGACAGGAGGTCTTACAGTTTTCACTTTAGAGCTTGGGAAGATGGCCCCTTCTGGGTGGACCAAGCACTCTGGACCCAGGTGTTATGAGTGTGAAATGCACACCTGGTTTTCTTGGTTTCACACATCTGACAATATTATATGTAGAGAAGGGGAGACTGCCAGATACCCATGGAGGGATTTGGCTGAGCCTGAGCCCCCTAGACTTGCTGTCATTTGTGGGGCTCGGGTGGTGAAAGTGGTGAAATAAGGGGTCAGTGCAGGAGTGCAATCAATGAAGGGAGGTGGACTCACCGCTGAATGAGATGGTGCTATAAGGATGTGTGAGGGCAGAGGAGGTGGACAAAGAGGCAAAGATGGAGACAAACATGACTTTTTGGCCCACATCAGCATAATTGACGGGAATGGCTGATGAAGGGTCGGATGACCCAGCAACTGAGAAATTGCTCAGTGGTCAAAAGGGAATGGTGGAAACGTCCATGTTAGAGATGAGACTTGGAAAGTTGAAGAGCAGGATAACAGGTATTGCAGGGTCTGGGATGGTGGTGGATGCCAGGTTGTAGACAGTGGTGAGTGGTGTAGATGTGACTGACGTAGAGGGTCTGGGCCCTTTACGACTTTCAACGCGGAGAGACTGGAGCTATGTTTGAGGGCAGGATGGAAATCTTGGAAAATTACAAGGGGGATTGTGAATCTGTGAGTTTTGGGATTCTGCTCAAATACAACTCTATATGATAAGAAACGTTTTTGCAAGCCATGCATACTCACCACAATGCTCTGTTAGTGTTGCAGAGAGGAAACCTACATTTTCTCTGCTCCATAAGGTAGTTCCAACATGAGTCACAATGGTAACACTAACATTGTGATCCAGCCATGAGATACGGGAGCAAGTGGCTTGTTTTTATGGACTGTGCAGTGACCAAATCTTATCTAGATAGTCTCTCTGAAAGTTGTATGTCAGAATATCATGGCAAAAAAAAAAATATATGTAGAAAATTTCATAGCCTTCGAAAATATTGTAAAGGTGAGTACACATAGATAAGCATTGTTTTACTATTTATAGCTCCACATCTACTTACCTTGAACATGTATATAATCATCATGTTACATATAAGTGGAATCAAGTATAGAAACCTATATCTATGTGAATGTACCTTTTATTTTTGGTGCTCAATATTTAGACATTATTATTTTTGTATATCAGTATTTTCCCCACCCTTCTCCTTCATGAAAGGGGTAACTCGGTTGCTGCATTTTTTCTGATGATTTTGGAGGTCTTCTTATTCTGTATTGGCCAAGTTTGCTTACATTTCGTATTTGTGAGTCACTTGTCTTTTCTAGAATATACCAAAATCCTTGTTGATAAAATAAAAGTTTAACAAAAAAAAAGGAATAAATCAGTACATTTCCTAAACACTGCACCTATAGTTTTTAACTCAGTCTACAGAATTAAAATGCCAACAGATGATGAGGATGTTTTATGGGTCTGACTGGGAATATTTTTCATCTTCTTTAGTGCTCTTTGTGAAAGTGTTTTCATTTTGTTAGGGCTGGCCACAGAGGCAGATCTATTGTTTCCAATATTCTTACGTGGGGTTTGGGTCAGCCCCGTGCTCATGATTGGTTTGCTTTGTTGCCTATCTCAGTTGTATGCTCTGGATTCATTAGCTTTCCTCTCTTGGGCGTATTCCACCTAGGGCCATATTGGCCTCATAATATTGTAATTGGATGAGTTGTATCCTTCCAGTGCTTAAGAGACTCTTTTTAGGTCTCGGCTACTAGACATCAAGTGTGCTGTCTGTTGCAAGACTGTTGATAGATCACAGTGGATTTAAAGCTCACTGATTGCTTACATTTGTTTGGCTTTGTTGTCACGCTCATTTGCTTGCTTCTTCTTGATTAGTGTGTAGGCTTTCCTTCCTCTTCTTGTTTTTGTCCCTCCCCTGGAGCATGGGCGCATTACTTGTGTCCTTCCACTGCTCCCTTTTCAGGTGTTACTTTTTTCTTTTTGTTTAGGTACTCTACAAGAGTTCTGTGTTTTCCAGGAGTCTTCATTGTGTATGTCTTCTCCTTCTCCACGCTTGCTTGTGTTGCTCTTTCCATGATACTCTTGTGTGCCTGTCCCCCCTGTGTTGATTTTTTTCCTCCCATGTGCTTCTCATTCCCCGAGCTCCACGTTGTGCTCTCTCTGGTCTGTTTGCTCCCTCCACATTCATCTCTCCCCATTTGCTTCCACCCACCCACATCCTAAGTGTTCGGTCTTCCAACCTGTGCCCTCCATGTTCCTTCCCCATCCCTACCCTCCGTGTTGCTTCTCCCCCTTCCCCACCGATGCCCCCTGTGTTGTTTAGCTCCCTCCCTCCTGCTGATTCCCAAACCCTCTGTGATTCTGCACATCTCTTTCCTTCATTTTGCTTCCCCTCACCTGGGATACCTTTTTTTTCTTTTTATATACTGATCCAACTAGAAAAAATGGATAAAATATCTAATAAGACTGCTCAGTGGATTAATACATTTTCCGCATAAAATGGATATCACAAAGAAGTCAAAGTCCGCCTTCTGATGTCAATTAAAATGAATACTAAATTATTGGATGACAGATAAAACTGTTATTACAGTGGCAGGAAATTGAGAGATGGGACACCAGGCTCGTTCCAAAACACATTAAGTTTGTAAAGAATTTGAAAACTTAGTTGGAAAGTATGGGACTCAAAAAGAGATTTCTTAGGATTCTGGGATTACAAGCAGAAAGCCGCTCAGTGTTTTAGGGCCAGAGCTCCATTTAAGACAGCACATTTGTAAAGGTTTGGTTATTCCTCATGTTGATTTGTTTCTCTGATCTAGACATAGTGGTCTTGAATAGGATGTTAAATAGTGCTGGTTTGAAGAGCTGAGAGTCTGAAAGAGACGGACTAAATGAATGCCTCCCAGGCTGCTGAGAATCCATGTGTGACACTTGAAGACCTTCTACGGTTATTTGAATTGTGCAGTATACGCTGTTATGGAAGCTAAAACTGCAGTACATACTTGTGAGCAATATTGCAAAGGCCAGGGGAAATATTTCAGGTGATTACAAATCTACATAGTTTCGTAGTTTTTTGTTCAGTCTGGAACATAACAGCCTAAATTGGAAATCTGGCTGTTAAATTTGTTTTTAAGCATTGACTTGAGCTGCTAAGTCAGATCAGCAGGGGGTTGTCTTTTTGGTTTTATTGTTATGTTAAACCCACGACTATGTGTGGGGAGGGGAGAGGGGTTTGGGGATATGCAGGATACTTCCTCCTTATCTATAACTTATTAAACACCAAGGTATCCTACCACCCTCTTGACTGAGCATAGGCTTGGTTAAAGCTTTTTACTTCTAGATGGAGAGAACTACAGAAAGGTTTTTAGGGACCCTGATGCATCCTATCGATGTCATGCTTCAACATCGGGTCCCACCCTGGTCCCTATAAACTAGGGTGAGCTCAACCATATTCCAGAAAGCACTTCAGATATTCCTTTTGATGGGGTTTTATAAAAGATTTTCCCATTATTATTGGGTGCCTTTGTTATGGTTAAAAACCTACTGTTTGAGGGTATACAAGGGGTGGGGGTTACTACCCCTGCACCCAAGTTTCTTGTCTTTCCATTTTTTCTTGTCTTTTTTTTCTTTCTGGTTTTATGCCATTTCTTTGACACTTTCCCTACAGTATTCCTTTATTTTAAAACTAGCAAACTGCTTTTTGACTCCTATTGGCAGACTTGTGAATGTTACAGTGTGAAAGATCAGATGACCCTCCTATTACTAAGGGCACAGTCTACGTATGCAATGAGACCTCTTTGTTTTGATTAGTGTTTTCGCCAAACTGGGTCATAGTGTTTTTAAAAATCCACATTTACTATTAATTTGCCCAAAAATCATTATGGAAGAAACTCAAACTCAGTCTAAAAGATGCTTTTAAATGTGTGCTTTAAAGACCGTGATTGGCATGGAGCACACTGGGCAAAAGAATAGGGGAAATACTAGGCAGAGTGCATTGAGACAAAGAGTATAAAGGCACTGCTCTGACCATGATTAAAAAATAAAAAATAATTAAAATATAAAAAAAAGCTCCCATAATTCCTTTAGCCGATAGACGACTGTTCTATCGATTGAAAGGGTTTTTCTGCTTTCAGCTTTTAGTGACTACTGGCAGTTACCACACTGCACAGCGTGTAATTAAATTAAGACAAAGATGAACATTGAAAGGTGATTTGTCCTGGCAGATTGACATACCACCGTCCTACGAATCATTCTTTTGTGTCCATCCCGTACAGCAGGTGATTGAGGAGGAGAGCAGTCTTCTGCAACATGACCTCCTTGAGACAGTTTTCAGGTGTGGACAGATGGCATGGCCAACCACAGATTGATCATGGCCATCCACTGCGGTTCATCTTTCCCCTCAGTTTCGGGCTCACTCGCCATCCTTTGGCAACCGATAGAGGGTACAGCGAGCTACTGGTGGAGACATGCAGGAGCCATGTATGATGGTACCTTGCATCAGGCTGGGTCATAGTGGGAATAGAGCAACTAGGCATAGCAGACATACTAGAGTATACAAAACAGAAGAAAGACTCAACACAGTACATAGAAGCAATAATTTAGCTCTTCAGTTTGTGCATTACAAGTCAATCAATCAATCAATCAGGGGTTTGTTAAAGCGCGCCTACTCACCCTAAGGGTCTCAAGGCGCTAGGGGTGGAGGGGGGGGGTGCAGGTTCCATCCATCAAGGAGGGGGTCTGTCAAAGAGCCAGGTTTTGAGGTTTCTTGCGAAGATGGGGAGCGATGTTGTCTGTCTGAGGTGGAGCGGAAGGGCGTTCCATGCTTTGGCCGCGAGGAAGGAGAAGGAGCGGCCTCCCGATCTGGTCTTTCTGGTGCGGGGGACCACGGCGTAGGAGAGCTGGGCTGATCGTAGGGTCCTTTGGGGTGCGTGGAATTTGAGTCGGCTGTTCAGGTATGCTGGTCCGGTGTTGTGGAGGGCCTTGTGTGCGTGGGTGAGCATCTTGAAGGTGATTCTCGCCTTGACAGGGAGCCAGTGGAGTGTGCGCAGGTGCTGGGAGATGTGGCAGTGTTTTGGCAGGTTGAGGACCAGTCTTGCGGCGGCGTTCTGGATGTTCTGTAGCTTGCGGGTGAGGTTTTTGTTTATTCCGGCGTAGAGTGCGTTGCCGTAGTCGAGTCTGCTGGTGACCAGGGCGTGAGTGACGGTCTTTCGGTGTTCGGGGGGGATCCATTTGAAGGTCTTACGAAGGAGGCGGAGGGTGTGGAAGCAGGAAGACGAGACAGAGTTGATCTGGCGGTCCATTTTGAGCTCGGAGTCCAGGATGATTCCCAGGTTGCGTGCGTGGTCCGTGGGGGTTGGCGGGTTTCCGAGGGCGGGGGGCCACCAGGTGTCGCTCCAGGCATCGGGGTTTGGGCCCATGATGAGTACTTCTGTTTTGTTGGTGTTTAGTTGTAGGCAGCTGCACAGCTGAGATGTGCAGAGACCGGCTCACGTGAGCTCTGAGTGGCAACTCTGCTCCGCACTGTATGATCACACTAGAGGGCATGGGGCGCTTTCCAGACTCCTGGAGAGACTGGAAAAGACAAGCGGATATAGGAATAATGAACAGAAGTAGAATTGAAAACATATAACAAGCGGAGGCACAGCAGGCACTCCCAGTGAGAGTGCCAATAGAACTCTTCTTTGCATAGGGAAATATAGGAGAAAGAAAAGTTGCAACAAGAGATTGGGAAGTGTTAGAAATGGGATTTCTGGTTGGCTAGGGCATGCGCCAAAGCCAGGCAGAAACCACCACTCTAGTCAGGGCAAGGGAGTTACACGCTGAAGATAACCCCTGCTCCGCCCACAGTCAGGCAGCTTGCCAGGCTTCCGGGTTCGCCGCTCGCAGCAGCGGCGGCTCCTTTTCTTGGCGGCTCCTCAGTGCGGGGTGGGCACCCGCCCGTAAATAACACCAAAAGCGGGGTGGGCTCCCGCTAGTAAAGAAGCATCAATGCGGGGTGGGCTCCCGCCTTCGACGCACCAAGGGGGGGGAATCCCCACGCCACTCCCTCGGAATGTGCACAATGCGGGGTGGGCTCCCGCTCATTCAATAAACTCAAAGGCGGGGTGGGCTCCCGCTCTTCTCGTGCACACCACCATGCGGGGTAGGCTCCCGCAGAAAGCGATGCAGATGCGGGGTGGGCTCCCGCTCACTCTCAAAGCACGGGGGATCCCTCACGCCGGGACTCCCCCCAGGAAACTTCGCAGCCCAGCACTGCAGAGCCCGCACACCCCTCCGCTCTTCCTGGAATCGAGATGCATCGCTCACGAGGCGCTAGAGTCCCCAAAGGTCAGGGGGCACAGCTGGGGCCAGGCAGGCCAGCACACCGGGCCCTCCAGCCGGGAGGCAGTCCCCCGTGGTGGTTCCTCCTGGGGCCCAGCAGCAGCAAACCAGCAAGCCCAGGAACAGCCTTCTCATGGGGTCCCAGCCCCAATATTTATACTCTCAATCCTTTGATCTCCCAGGCAGAGAGTGTCTGTGTCCGGCCAGAACCAGTTCTGCCTTCTCTGGTGTGACTTCCTAGCAGGAGGTGGAGATGGCCGGGTCAGAGGCAGACAAGGCCCTTTGAGGTGCAAGGAAATCTCCTCCCCCTCCCTCAATTGCCGCCCTGGCCTATTCAGCCCTTTCCTGACCCCCCTAGACTATCTGGAGCCACTCCTGCTCCCCAGCCTTCTGTCATCCAGAACCCAGACAGGCAATCCACATTCCAGTAGAGGCACACGGGATGACTGAGCAAGAAAATACCTACTTTCTAGAAGTGGTATTTTCAAACACAGAATGTAAAAATCACCTTCACGAAAAGATGCATCTTTAGATTCTGAGTTCAGGCACACTAAACTTTACCACGCTGCTCCTCTCATATCAGGAATTACCACTGAAACACTTATCAGGGAATCCCAAATGCATTCCTATGGGAGGGCAGCCTCACTGTAGTGAGAAACCAAAATGGCTGTTTGTCACTACCAGGACATGTCACACACTTAAGGTACATGTCCTACCTTTTACCTACAATGCACCCTGCCCATAGGGCTAACTAGGGCCTACCTTAGGTGCGACTGACATGCAGTAAAAAGGGGGTCACAGACATGGCACACACTTTAGGTGCCACGTCACAGCGGCAGTAACACTGCGCGCACAGGCCCTGCAGTGGCAGAGGCCTGAGACAGGTTTGAAAGGCTACTTTGGTGGGTGGCGCAATCAGCGCTGCAAGCCCACCAGTAGCATTTAATTTACCAGCCCTGGGTATAGGAGATACCACTTTACAAGGGACTGACAGGTAAATTAAATAGGCCAAACAGGTGTAGACCAATCTTACCATGTTTATCACAGAGAGCACACGCACTTTACACTGGACAGCAGTGCTAAAGTGCCCAGAGTCCTAAAACCACCAACACCAGGTCAGAAAAAAGGCTAGGAGAAAGGCAAAAAGTTTAGGGATGACCCTGCAAAAAGGGCCAAGTCCAACAGGAAGCAGATCAGAACTTGAGATCAAGATCCTTAGTGCTGAGTTGTTGTGTTATTGTAGGCAGTGTCTCTGGTGTTGGGCTTCGTTATTGCATGCATTCTCTAGTAGCTTGCAAAAGCTACCCATTAAAGGGAAAACACAATTGTTTCCCTATGTGAAGAGCACGTAGGAGTTTTAATTACCATGGCCGGCAGACTTCCCCATAGGCGGTCTGTGTTCGACTCCTCAGCGCTTGTGAAACTCTACCCCAGGACTGGTTTCAGGAAAAAACAGGTGGGATCAAATGACACTTAAAATATATGTTTTCTTTCAGTGGTATTAGAAGCCACCTTCTTGGTTCACATATATGTTCATACAGAGAGGGCGGGCCCAATTCGGTCTCCCAGCTACCACAGTAGTTATTTTCTGCCTGTAGTTACAAGTGGTGAGCACCTGCCCTCATTTGTTGAGACCAAAACTTATGTTTTATCACCAGACTTTCACCCAGACCAAGAGAGAGAAAGGCAGAAAAGCAAGGAGGAAGAGAAGAGATAGGAAACCAGTGACATATGGAGGGATGAAAAGGAACCTGCAAGATTGAGATAAACAGATAGTGGTGGAAGACAGAGGGATGAGGTGTTTTGCTATCCGGTATTTACGTAAGATCAATACCTACCCCCACTCTTTAATCATGAATGCATTAACAGATATGGCTCGTAGTTAATGAAAATATCAGTCCTTCATCCATTAAACACAGGGCATGCTAGTCTTGGTATTGTCTTGCTGGCATGTCCGGCTTTGTGGCAATGCTTGCTTTTGCTATGAATGCTTTACAATTTAACCCAAAGAGGCCTCTCATCTCAATGCCCAGTGTGAGGATTGTTCTGATGGTATTGATGGAATGAATACCTGTGTCATGTTGTACTTAAAGCCCGCAGCCGGAACTTCTTCAGGGTAGAAGCTGAAACCTTCTTCGGAATCAACACGCTCTTCTCTTTTGCATTTCATCGCCTTGAAACATATTTCTCTCTTGCTCGCATGGCGTGCCACAATCTGTAGATTGCTTTGTTTCAGTTCGTCGGCTGCAAATATACTTGAGGCATTAAAGCTCCCTGGGGAAGTCTGCCTTAAATAAATATTTATCTGCAGGAAGCTGAAGAATGTGTGCCTTCCATGCTAAGTGTGCTGTTGGTAGCTTGGAAAGAATTGCACAAAAAATCAGCTTTCATCCTATGTCGAAGCACATTTTTTCATCTGGAAGGATCGGGGAGATACAATAAACGTTTGCAGGAATGATTCCGCACCTTAAAGTAGCTGCGTATGGAAAAAGTAGGTCCCTTTTGAATTGTGCATCACTCTGACCCATCTTTTAGCCCAGGTATGCAGCAACTTTTCGTTGGTAGCTTTAAAAAAAAAAAAAAGTAGGGAAACTCCAACCCCCAATCTTTACTTACTTTACCGAAACGCCTACCTATATTATGTTATATTGTTATGATCAGTCTATTTATATAAAGTGCTAATCAGCCATGAGGTCATCTAGACTATTTCGCAGGTGGGCTGGTGGCTGCCTCCCAGGAGAGACTATTTGAAGAAAGAGCCAGATCTTCAGCTTCTTGCAGAACTCAAAGATTTATGAGGAGGCTCGGATGTGGTGTGGTGGGTCATTCTATGCTTTGGTGGAGATATGTGAAAAAGCTTGACCTCCGGCTCTGTTTTTGTATATGTGGAGTACATGTGCTAGTGAGAGTCCAGGTGAGTGAAGGTGCCTGGGAGGTTGGAAGAAGTTTACTCGGCTGTTAGGGTGCTTTGTATGTGTGTGAGGAGTTTGAACTGAATGTACTTGTGTATGGGAAGCCAATGAAGTTCTTTGAGGTATGTGGTGAAGTGGGTGCAGCGAGGTAGGTTGAGTATTTTTACGGCGGCGTTTTGGATGGTTTGGATCCTGTTCATGAGCTTTTTGGTGACTCCTGCATAGAGTGTGTTTCCGTAGTCCAGCCTGCTGGTTATTAGGGCCTGCAGGTCCGAATGTTGTCTGGTAGCCACTTGAAGATTTTTCGGAGTAGCCTCAAGATGTGGAAACAGGTGGAGGTCACCACATTTACTTGGGCTGTCATGTCAAGCTTACCTAGGATGATTCCTAAGTTCCTGGTGTGGGCGGTCAAGGTAGGTGTGGAGTCGAGGTCTGGCGGTCACCAGGTCAAATCCCAAGCAGAGGTTTTCCTACCAAAAATCACCACTCCAGTTTTGTCGGAGTTGAGCTTACTGCTGTTGGAGCACCTCCATGTGGCTACCAAAGCATGCAGGTAGTGATCCTGGTTTTTGTCGTGGGGTATTGTCCGACAGGGAGAGTATCAGTTGGGTGTCATCTGTGTCGGACCGTATGTTAATGTCATGCGATCTCATGAGGTCTGTCAGTGGGGTTATGTAGATGTTAAACAGGGTCAGACTGAGAGATGATCCTTGGGGAACTCCACAGATGAAGCTCTTGGCTTCTGATAGGGTGGCATGCAGAATTTTTGTGTTCTTCCTTTGAGGAAGGAGCAGATCCAATGGAGGACAGGACCTTGGATGCCTGTTTCAAGTAGTCTTCTGATCAGTGTGGAATGGGAGACCGTGTTGAAGGCTACTGAGAGTTGGAGTAGGATGAAGGTCGCTGTTTTTCCTCGGTCTAGGATCATCCTGTTGTCGTCTGTTGCAGCTATGAGGGCAGTCTCAGTGCTGTGATTGGGTGTGAAATTGGATTGTGTGGTGTCTAGGAGTTGAGGTGTGGCGAAGAAGTGGAAGAGGTGTTTGTAAATGGCTTTCTCCAGGACCTTGGTTGGATAGAATAGTAAGGAGATTGGGTGGTAGTTTGCTAGCTGAGTGGGGTCTGAACTAGGTTTCTTTTGAATTGCATTGGCTGCTACGTGTTTACAGACCTCCAGGAATGTCTCAGTGGTGATGGAGGTGTTCAGGATGTGGGTGAGTACTCAGCTGATTGTGGCAGTGCCCATGTTGTAGATGTGGTGGGGGCAGGAATGAATTGCCCCAAAGTGGATGGTTCCCATGTTGTTGTCTGTCTCTTTTATGGTGATTGTTTCCCATGCAGTCAAGATGTTTCTTGCGATCTTGTATCCTGCTGGGATGGCTATGGCAATGACAGATGCCGACTCGTAGTCAGCCAGGTTTCTGTAAGGAACAGTAGGTCCAGGGCGTCGTATTACTGCAATGGGTACCACTGCAACCAGACTGACAACGCCAAGGTAGGTGAACCTGGGATGGGGGGGACAGGATGCTTCACAGGCTTCCTCTAGGCCATAGCTGCTCTACATGATCCACTGATGAGTCAGTAGGAAGTTGGCGTGGAGAGCGAGGACTAGGCATCATACTCTCAGAGTGATATGCTAAGCCTAAAACTCCTTTTCAGTTGTTTTAATGCCACATTTATCCGCTGCTTCAATGGAGATGTGATATGGTGCACACGTTTTCAATTGACCCTGATTCCACTGTGAAATTCCACCCAAAAGACGTATAAAGGTGACTGTGCACAGTGTGGAAGTTATGGCGTTGTTTTCATACCCCACATTGCATTAGGTGTTTTTCTCCAATTATCTCCCCATGTCAGTGTGGCTGTGCGGGTCCCCCTCTTATTCGCGTGTTTCTTTTTAACATGTGTTCTTATTTAAGACACAACACTGTCACAGTAACATCACTTAAGGGACCAAATGCATCTAAATGACATCCACATTGACAACGCCAATAGCTCAGAGCTCGGGCATTGCCGAGACCTATTGGCTGTGCCAATGCTTGTATTTTTTTTAGTGATTTCTAGTTGCAAACCCAGGCTCTATATGAAAAAAATATTGACTGATGGATTACAAGATAGTTGATTAAGTATTTGTGCGATGCTGAATATAGAGACACATAGTTGTTTTAAAAAAATCAGTACTGCAAATTTGATAAACACGTTTTAAAACAATGTAAGTACACCTAAATGTAGGTTCCCATACTTGTTTTAGTTGTCTAATCTCATGGCACAATGTGTGTAAGTAATGCAGTAAAACCAGAACATAACAACGCGTGAGCACTTTTCAGTATAATTTTATTTTGCTAATTGCAAATATCTGATGGCACATTTGACAAACATGAGCTGTAGCTGTTTTAGTTTGGATAGGTAAATATAGAAGTATTGGAAATAAGTCGATTGTCTGTACCTTGACCGGGACTTTGACAGAGTACCAAACTGAAGTCAAATTATATACATTTGTTTGGAAATGAGTATAAATTGTTTATTCCAGATTTTAAACACATGCCTCCATGTTAATGAATATAATTATACTCGAGGCATAAATTATAACAATCAGGAAGAAAACAAAACTCCGTTTTGGTGAATAAGACATCTTTTACCCTCCTTACACAGTGGAATGGAATAATACTTTAGTTTTAAGTAATATTTTTAGTATATAATAACTTGAAGCAATGTAGGTTTCTGCTGTCAGAGCTTTCCTATCATAAAGGTCGTCCGGAAAGAAGCTATACTTTTCTGATATACATATACTGAATAGTACATATTTTGGGACCAATCCTAAGGCATTCTTTTCCAATTAAAAAAAGAAATTGCGCCTTCAAAAAAAAATAACTCACTAGCAAAAAAATTGAGGTGGTGCTTGCTGTGATGGACTGGGCACATAATGTATACCTGGGTGGGCACAGCTCCAGATTCCAGCATCATTCAGCATGCCATTGGGCGGACGGTGGCTTCTCCCTGGCTCCCATCGTCTGTGCAAGCTCAGGCAAGGGAAAGCTGCAATGCAGACACAGGACAGACGTCATCTCAGCCGGCATTGTATAGGATGAAGTTAAGGCAATTTATATTTTGTCATTATCGGTTTTGGAAATCTCGGTGGCCTGGAAGGCAATTCTGTTACCACAGCGCCTTTCTTTGTCACATCTGTTACTAAGGCTTTGAATCAATAAAACATATGCATTTTTAATCGGCCTTTGCTTTTTAACCATTAGGTAATTAGGCCTTCGTAAATTATTTGTTGCAAACGACACAGTGACTAGAGATGAAGCTACAAAATTTATGTATGTGGGAGTGTGTATATATATATATATATGTGTGTGTATATATATATATCAGAACAGTCCTTTCAATGCGAAAGAAAGCGGCACACCAAAGTCATATCCAGACTCATTTGAGTCGCCCATTGGAGGGCTCATATCATAGGTGGGAGGTGTGGCCTTTATGCCAAATTGACTGTCACGCCTCTGAAGAGTGCAATGAGCACGAAACACGTCAGGCGTGAATCGACAGGCATGCTGTAAACTGGATCCGCCCGCCGATCCGGCTTTTACCTCATGAAGGTTGCTGTAGTGGATGTCAGAGTGCGTCTCAAACTGGTGGGAACCTTGGAGCTTTGATTTACAACGCGGCCTCCCAGCCGCGGGAGATGCACCACCCGGAAATTTGGGGCCACGGGGCTCCGAATCACGGAGTCTTAATGTGGAGGCATCCATTGAGGATTGACAAGCCGGAGGAGCGAGTGGAGGCCCATTGGTGGGCTTGGAATGTTTGAGACAGCGGCACATAACTAAGGCACACACTACAAGACCCACAAACCAACGCAGACTCATTTGAGTCGCCCATTGAGGAGCTCATATCATAGGTGGGAGGTGTGGCCTTTATGCCAAATTGACTGTCGCGCCTCTGAAGAGTGCAATGAGCACGAAACACGTCAGGCGTGAATCGACAGGCATTCTGTAAACTGGATCCGCCCGCCGATCCGGCTTTTACCTCATGAAGATTGCTGTAGTGGATGTCAGAGTGCGTCTCAAACTGGTGGGAACCTTGGAGCTTTGATTTACAACGCGGCCTCCCAGCCGCGAGAGACGCACCACCCGGACATTTGGGGCCACGGGGCTCCGAATCACGGAGTCTTAATGTGGAGGCATCCATTGAGGATTGACAAGCCGGAGGAGCGAGTGGAGGCCCATTGGTGGGCTTGGAATGTTTCAGACAGCGGCACATAACTAAGGCACACACAACAAGACCCACAAACCAACGCAGACTCATTTGAGTCGCCCATTGGAGGGCTCATATCATAAGTGGGAGGTGTGGCCTTTATGCCAAATTGACTGTCGCGCCTCTGAAGAGTGCAATGAGCACGAAACGCGTCAGGCGTGAATCGACAGGCATGCTGTAAACTGGATCCGCCCGCCGATCCGGCTTCTACCTCATGAAGGTTGCTGTAGTGGATGTCAGAGCGCGTCTCAAACTGGTGGGAACCTTGGAGCTTTGATATATATATATATATATATATATATATATATATATATATATATATATATCAGAACAGTCCTTTCAATGCGAAAGAAAGCGGCACACCAAAGTCATATCCAGAAGGTTTTAATGTGCAGAAAAAGACTGTTCTGAAATTTGCGGTTGGCCGCCACGGCAGGCACCGGCAGTAGGAGGCAGGAGTACGGCGTTTGGCTAAATTCTTTGAACGCATGTATATATATATATATATAGATATCTATATATATATAGATATCTATATATATATATGTAATTTTAGCAAAACGTATCTGCTAACACTGACCTAAAATATTTGCAGCTTCAGCTGGAGTCACTGTTGTGTACGTACCTAATAATTTACAAGACTATATTTTTTTTTTATGTATGTATATATATCAGAAACACCGGGCCTCTTTATTGGACAACTAGCTGCAAGCTGGTTCTCCAGTAAACACGTTTCAGCAGTATTTGTGTGAGTAGGCGGTGGCTCTTGATTGATCTGCTGGAGGACCAGGGTTTGTGATGTGTTACAGGCCTCCCCGCCTGTCTGCGTACTGTCGTAAGCAAATGGCCACCTGTGACTGGGGACCAGTGCGCTTAATATTATTGTATGTATATAACATATTACATTTAGGGACTTTCAGCCCGCCCTCTTCATCTACTGGATTGCTACTGTGTCGTTTCTGTGTCATTCACATTTTTCGTCTATTAATTATAGGATGCAGCAACCCCCTTCAGCCATTGGCTAACATTAGTGTGAGTGACAGCATTTATCTCTTTCACAAGGAACACAGCCTCACACAAAGTAGTGCCCTGAAGTGCCAAGGATTAAGGCAATGTGTGCTTTTTGAGACCAAACGTTTTTTTGCCATTGTTTTTGTATTGGCAAGTGCTTAGCAGCTCCCAAAACAAAAAGGTTTTACATAAACCATGTCAAAGCCGTAACCTTTGCCCTTGCTTGGTAAATGAAGATACTGACAAGCAGTCGCTTTTTCAGTTATTCACTTCTGGAACACTTTGAAAGAATAGGGAAGCTGATGAATGTATAAATCAGTTCTTTTAACAAAGTGGCAAAATTCATAGTTTTATTCACCTGGAGACCACATATGATCATAGGTTTAGTTATATTTTCACAATAAATGTTTTTATTAAAACAAAATTAAAAGAAATCTTGAAAGAGGATTTTTCTGTTTCAGTATTCATAACCCTATTCTGATCCAATTTGCGAAGAAACTGTTTGTTAAGATAGCAATCCATGTAGAACAACCACCAAACTTAGTGCAGTTTGGAAATGAATCGCAAGCTATCTTGGTAAACTGTGATGAATGCAAAGCACAGGTCGCTTCCATAGCTTAATATAGGGTTCAGCCATTGGGGCGTGCCAGATCTCACAATAACGAGAATACGTTCTGTAAGCACCTCCTTCAGTTACCTAAGAGCACACGTAGAATCCCTTCACTGAGAGCCTGTCAGTGCAGCTCTGCTTTGGCTGAAAGCAGAAAGCACGGCTGCTGGAGCTGGAAGGAAGGCAAGGAAGGTGGTGGGGGTTTGTCAAGGATGTCAAGTCAAGTTTTTTTATTTTTATACCTTTGGGACAGGGATACATAACAGAGACCATGTTATGTATGGGTCCACTATTACTCCTCTGCCACTGCATAGCAGTTGAAAGCAGGGACAGATGATTTTGGGGGCCATACATAACCGAAAATTATAGATGAGTAAAAAGTGAACTACGGGGATGTTTTTACCTCAGGGTTCTGAGTGACATCATAAGACAACATAGGTTTCAAACAAGTTAGGGAGGTGCACCATACAATATTTAGATATAAGTCAGAATGACCAATCAATTCACGATGATTTTCGCTGATGTGTTCAAATCTTCTTTTATAATTCGATCATATTCACATTAAAACTGTAAATACAGCAAACAATGCGTTTCGTCCAAAACATTGGACTTCAGGGCGGAGATCCAATCAGAGTGGATGGAGTGATTTCCCCATCCCGCAATGAGCTTCTTTATACCTTTCAGCACAATTCGAAAGCCGCATCCCTTTCCGATATAAAAGTAATCATATTTGTCAGAATTTGACAGAGATTGATGGGTGGTCGCAATAAATCCACTCCCAAGGCTTCCGAAACGTATGGGCCAAGGGTACATAAACCCTTAAATACCCAGCACCGGAATCAGTGCTGCTAACCAGGAAACACCACAGCGCGATCAGATGAAGTGAGCTTCGCTCTTGTTGTCTATTTGATGTATTTGAGAGCCCCTTAGTGAAAAACATCCCCGTAATTTACTGCTACCCATTTATAATTCTATATGTTGTTGTTAGTAAGATTGTGGTCAAAACTCTGACAACATTTTGCGAAGCAGAATTATGCAAATAGAAAATGAGCCTCCTGCACCTCAGCTCTTTAATAAAAGACAGCCATAACAGGATTGCAATTGCCCCTCACACCTTTGGACCAAGGTGCAACTGCACATGCTGCATTAAAGGTAGCTACAAGCATCCATGTTCCTCATTCTATTTTTATCACTCTCTCTCTCCCTGCTCTGTCATTTCAACCTTTCTCCTCTCTAATGCTTCCTCCGTCTCTTACACTCCTGCCTCTCACTCTTCCTTCTTTCGTTCACCTTTTCTCTTCTTGCTCTCCTTCAACCCTCTTTTTTTCTGTTCCCAATTCCTCTTTTTTCAATTCACTGTATACTTACTTGTCTATATGCATCCTGCCCTTCTCTCCCCTAACCTTCTCTTTTTGTTCTACCTATTCTCTCTATTCACTTCCTCCTTTTCTCTCACATCTCATCTTGTCTCCACTTCACTCACTATCTTACATCTTCTTCCTCCTGTTCTTTCCATGACATCCTTTTTTCTGGCTCCTTTCTCTTCGTCTTTTCTATTACATTTACTCATCCTTATCTCTTTCTCCCTTTCTGTCTCTTTTTCCTCTACTTTTTGTCTTTCACATTCTTCTTTCATTAATTTCCTTTTTGTTCTGTATCTTGCCTTTCCTCGTCTCCGTTATCCTTCCACTGTGCTCGTCCCTCCCCCAAAAGTAAACAGTGCCAGAGCCCAGGTAAGCAGTGCTTAAATCATTTACAGTGGAGACTTGAAGTGAGGCTCTAACACCTCTAAGTTTCGGTGCCACTGCTCCAGAGCACCACTGACAGCTAGCCCCTGGTTCAGTTCTATAACCTTATTATTAAATGGGGTATTGTCCTTTTAGATGCGTGGGGGCGGAGCTTGTCAGCATTTTATGAAAATAGGGTGCCATACACGATTATCGATTTACTAGGCAGCTTCTTGCTAGCATCAATTGCTGATGTAATTGTTTCATTTCATTTGATATTTGTCCTCAATTTCCAACGTGTCAGTCAGGCATTAAATTGAAAAATATTTTTGCAGAAATATTTGATAGTTCTATGGATAGATTCTTCCCAACTCGCGTCCATATCAAACCCCAGCTTTTCTCTATTCTAGATAAAACTGACAAATTATTCGATATTTAATATACTCCTATTTTTTTAAATATCTTTATTTGTATTTTTGTATTTGAACAGCGGTAAAAGATTATGTGAATAATCGTAATACATGAGGGATAGGGGCATGATAGAGTTCACAAAAATGATATACACACTTTTACAGAGTCAGTTGTTGATAGCAAGTATAAAGCAGCATAATTGGGACTGATGCATTAACTCTTTATACGTTTGCATATGACAATCGTGTTTGGTGGTGAACACATAGTATGTGGTCCATATATTGATACGATGTACTTCGTCTGTTATGTGAGTTGCCCCGTCCCCAAGAAAGTCGTTTGTCTATTCACCCGTATGACATATATTTCACAGTTCTATATCATAGTTCACAGTGTAGCAACATATTGTAATGCAAATGTGATACAACTTCAGTTTTAAAACCAAAGAAATTAAACAAGGATAGAAAAAAAGAGATAACAAAAAGCCATCATCAAGCCCCTGTGGCTGGGTCATAGTAGTTTGACGAGGTGTCGATATTTAATATACTCCTATAATGATATGTTATTGTATAGTGTGCCTACTGTTGCTATTCGCCACATATGGTGTCTTAAAGAATAATATATTTTATCATCAGGATTCTGTCCACACCATGGGTATATATAGTTTTTGAAGAAACACCCTCCGCAATCCTTGAAAAGCTTGTATTTGATCTGGTGTGTATATTTGTGCATTGTGGAAGTCTGAACCACCCAGTATCCCTAGTAAGTACTTGTGATATAAGCAAAAATATTTTGTGGCTTTAGGGTCAATGCACGTTAATTAATAATTTGCTATCTCTGTCCTTGTAATTTGCCTCCAACCCTCACATAATTACCAGGTCTTTGTTGTTTCTAACTTTTGTTTTGAAAATGGCTTGTCTTTGAGACTGGGAATACTACGCATTTCCAAAACTATCCTTATGTACTGAACACTAATGCTCTGAATACATGGTTACCGTATTTGGTGTGGAGATGTGGGAGGGCCGGTATCTCTGCACCAAAACCAAACATTAGGAGTTTTCTGGCCTGAATGGGGAATAACCACCCAGACCGAGAAACACTTGGACTTTTCTGTGTGACTTTCCCCAGTTCCTGGTTCAAATCCATGGGCAGGCAGAAAGTGTAAGCTGGAGGGCCGGTGTTGGCTGTGAGGGTGGAGTGTGGGCGCTGGGATCAGGACAGGCTTGTGTCTATCCATTGCAAGCAATGCCTGCTCGCCCCCCACACTGCTGCAGGACGTGAGCAGGGCTGCTGGAGTAGCCCTGCCAAGTACCACGCATCAGGCGTTAGACTAACTCATTTCAGTGTGGTGGTCTGCACCACCGCACTGAAATGCATTGTCACGCATTTATAGCACCCTGTCAGCAAGGGACCGGGGTGCTGCTAATTAGCACCACACTAAAGCAAAGCTCTTAGATGACATTGTGCATCCGCGCTGCATGCAGCTAGCTAATCTTGAGGCTGGCTCAGCTCACTCTCGGCTCGCATGGCTACAGTGTGTCACCCAACAACCGTCATGAGAGTCGGTTGTAATGAGTTGCCAAATCGCAACAGCCGACAGTGTGGCTGGCGGGCGCAGCACATTTGAGTTTGGCAGCTTGAGCTAGCGCAGCCAGGAGCCTGCCATTTGCACTGCATTGTGCAGTGGCTAGGCCGGGGCAGGCACAGCGTCTATATGATTTCTCTGTGACACAAACAGCTGCTGCGGGAGGCGGAAGGGCATGGCGTCCGCGCAAATCAGTATGTTCCTCTCATGCTATAGAGGGGTAGGGAATCAAACTATCCTGGCTGAAGAGGGGTGAAACCCCGAAACCGGTCCTAGGATGCTTGTTTCCGGTCCAGGGAGGGCCTGGCTTGGCAGTTCGGGCTGGACTGTTCCCATGAGGCACAGGGTCAAGACTGATTTGCATATGGCCAGGTCTAAACTGGGGTGGCATGGTGAGCAAAAGAATGATGGATTTAACCCAGATCTCTTGACTGGGGGTGAATGTTTTGATTTGTTCTGCATTCCGTCCATCAATTGTGTGTCTTTTGCTTTCTCACCCTAAGTGCGCCAGGTATGCCCAGACGTGGGTCCTGGGCTCACTGTGCCACTGGAATCAAGCTATCCTGGCTGAAGAGGGTGAAACCCTGAAACCGGTCCTAGGATGCTTGTTTCCGGTCCAGGGAGGGCCTGGCTTGGCAGTTTGGGCTGGACTGTTCCCATGAGGCACAGGGTCAAGACTGATTTGCATATGGCCAGGTCTAAACTGGGGTGGCATGGTGAGCAAAATAATGATGGGTTTAACCCAGATCTCTTGACTGGGGGTGAATGTTTTGATTTGTTCTGCATTCCGTCCATCAATTGTGTGTCTTTTGCTTTCTTGCCCTTAGTGTGCCAGGTATGCCCAGACGTGGGTACTGGGCTCACTGTGCCACTGGAATCAAGCTATCCTGGCTGAAGAGGGGTGAAACCCCGAAACCGGTCCTAGGATGCTTGTTTCCGGTCCAGGGAGGGCCTGGCTTGGCAGTTCGGGCTGGACTGTTCCCATGAGGCACAGGGTCAAGACTGATTTGCATATGGCCAGGTCTAAACTGGGGTGGCATGTTGAGCAAAAGAATGATGGATTTAACCCAGATCTCTTGACTGGGGGTGAATGTTTTGATTTGTTCTGCATTCCGTCCATCAATTGTGTGTCTTTTGCTTTCTCGCCCTAAGTGCGCCAGGTATGCCGAGACGTGGGTCCTGGGCTCACTGTGCCACTGGAATCAAGCTATCCTGGCTGAAGAGGGGTGAAACCCCGAAACCGTTCCTAGGATGCTTGTTTCCGGTCCAGGGAGGGCTTGGCTTGGCAGTTCGGGCTGGACTGTTCCCATGAGGCACAGGGTCAAGACTGATTTCCATATGGCCAGGTCTAAACTGGGGTGGCATGGTGAGCAAAAGAATGATGGATTTAACCCAGATCTCTTGACTGGGGGTGAATGTTTTGATTTGTTCTGCATTCCGTCCATCAATTGTGTGTCTTTTGCATTTGAATTTGGCAGCTTGAGCTAGCGCAGCCAGGAGCCTGCCATTTGCACCGCATTGTGCCGTGTGGCTAGGCCGGGGCAGGCACAGCGTCTATATGATTTCTCTGTGACACAAACAGCTGCTGCGGGAGGCGGAAGGGCATGGCGTCCGCGCAAATCAGGATGTTCCTCTCATGCTATAGAGGGGTAGGGTGAAGATGTGCATTACTGCATGGCCTGGGTGGGTCCGTTGAAACCTTTCCACAGGCTGTATGTGTTTCCCAGTCACTTGGCTGCCGGAAGTTTTAATTGAGGTCAAGACCCGTGTTCCATGTAATGCACAACTATCTGAAGTCATCGGGACCGTGGAGTAGTGCCAGGTCCCTTGACAGCTTGCCCACACTGCACTGCAGTACAGTGCAGCCAAACCATGAATGCAGGTTCGCAAGTTGCTCGAGTCCTCTCCTCTTGGACTGCGCTACCCAATACACGTCACAGCTGTGCCCGTCCCCCATGTTCCTTGTGCTTGAAGACACAACACAGCCCTGCCAAGTACCAGCGTGGTTGGCGTTTGCGGAGGAGAGCTGGGGGCATCGCACCCACCAGAAGTGGACCCCTGAGCCAGCAATGTGTTGCCACCACCCATGAGTCAACTGTAACGTACGATCATGATGGGGCAGTGACATCAACTATGTATTGTTGGGGTAAGTGTCACTGACTAATTTATTTAATTTATTTTTACAGAAGCGCGGCATCATTCTGCTGCTGCGCTCAACACTCTTTTTATTTTCACTATCTTAATCGCTCATTTTATGCGGTCTGTTTAGCATATGTTGGGCTGAAGCCAGTGGAGGCCACTTGTCACTTTTTAGCAAGAAACTGGTGCAAAACTGTACTGGTGCCATCAATGTAATCTGGTCTCAGTTTTTAAATGATTTCACATCTATGCATTTAATTGTTAAACTGTTGTATTGCTTTTGCGCTCTTCTACAAGAGAAATATACAAACACCAGAATGACCAATCGATGCAAAATACATTTCTGCACTGGTCAGTTTGTGCAAATGTTGCACTTGTTTGTACTCGATACGCAGTGCAAAGGTTGCACAAGTGCCATCTATCTGCATTCGGCAATGGTGATGCAACATGACACCAGCATAGTGTGTGTAATCCTGCCTGACTAGTTCTTTTTAGTTGTATGTAAAGCAAAAGCCTTCAGTAGTGCCTACGTCTCATCACTCAGCTCTGCGTGGAGGTGCCCACCACAGTCCTTGCGCAATCCCCGCAGTGCCAGGAAGGAGGTGTACAGGTGAGCCCTGCAAACTCCTGGATTTGCTTTGAAAAGGCAATACAGTCTGGATGCCACCAGGTTTGCCTGACATAGTTTTTCCTTCAATAGCCTTGTTGTGATGGGCGTTGTAAAGTCACTCATCTTCTTCCTAATTTAATTTACTTTTACAGGAGCGCGTTAGGCAGGTCTTCTTTGCTTGATTTTGCCTGCGAGAAAGTGTCACTCATAGTTGTTGAAATGTCACTCTTATTTACACTGAAATTATCAAAATGTCACACATAGCAGTCTGAAGCCTTGGCAGCTATGCTAGAGGTAGGCTGCACTCCTGCCCACAGCTTTTTGCAGCAGGTAACAGGGTCTGGAGTTTGGTAATCGGGCCCAGGTTCTTAGGATGAAATTGTGCTTGAATCTCTTTCACTATAAGATATCCCATGATAAGTATCCCAGAAACTGGGGCTTTGTCTACAACACAGAGTTCTTCAACCTCAGAGGTCCTTCCTATGGTTCTTTTTCGTTTGTTTATTATCTTCATGGTGTTCATCTTCATTCTTTCGCTGTCTCTCGTGGGTATCACAATTCATGTGCGTGTGCAGTTAGTGACAGCAGCACATTCATGACATAAGAAGCTGTGGAAGAGTACAGGATAGAAAAAAAAGTGCAAAGGACATTCCAGTGGCAGCCGCCACAAAACTCAAGTGGGGGGGGGGGAAATGGGGGATTAGGGAAATAATAAGAATAAAAAACAAGCATTGGCATAGCCAATAGGTCTCGCCTTTGGGACCTTATAAGTTTTTAGCCATGCAACAGTTGATGTTATTGCACCAAGGATATTGTGCTGCATACCTAAATACTTATAAGGTCCCAAAAGCGAGACCTATTGGCTATGCCAATACTTGTTTCACTCGTCTCCAAGAAAAAAGAAAAGTCCTCGGCACCGTACAGGGGTGGCTGGTGTGCTAAGTGGAAGGGAGCGGCTGACGCGCGTGGGCTGCTGGGTAATCGGTGATTTTATTCGGCGCGCATACCAACACTGCAACACTGCTCAAACTCATGTTTGTTTGGAAAGCCCACATAGCATGGAGCAGCGAAATGTCTTCTCAAACACTGCTTTTCCAGAGTTTCTTGTGCCCATCTGGAGACGCTTTTCGTGTCTGGTAAGCAAGAGGGTGAGGTGAATTTGTAAACTTCAGGCAGCACCCGGCCACAAATGAAGTAAACAACACGTGGGCGTGGTCTGTGCTTGATGAAAAATATACAACAAATAGATGTACTAGTAGGAAGGACGAGAGCGCGCGCGGTAACTGAGAGTGGGCTGGGTGGGGTTACAAATAAACCAGCCCTTTTATTCGTGGGTGTATGCAAACAAAGATCCACTGTTTGAAATGTGGTTTTAACGGAACATTCCACTGATCTCCCGGCATCTGAAGTATGCATTTGTCCCTCTCCTTCGAGCTCTGCTGTAATGATGAGCACCAAATGGATAACTTTTCAAGGGGAAAAAAATGTTGGGCCGCAAGACTGTAACAGCATCAAACGTTTAGACACCGATGAGTCGAGAGACTTCATGGTGACGGAAAACTACGTCATGTATTTCAATAAATCAGTAAACACAACTGTAAGAACTACATTCAAGAATCTATATATTTTAATTACTTGCCATCATGTACAAATATCTTGCATACAGACTACTAAATGCAGATTTTCCGGCCTAATGTGACACAAATCTGGTTTCTATTAAAGGTACCAAGGAGAAAATCGTGAAGTAAATGTAAACAAGCGTGCGCAAAAAGCATTGGCCGCGCGGGCGCCGAAAGTTAAAGTGATCGCGATGCACTTAATTACCCGTGACGGAGAAAAGACAGATGGCGGCTGCGCACGTTCACGCGCACATGCACGCAAGCTTGAGGCCAGCAAAAGCCTCTGGTAGCACTTTGAAAACCCCCTTACTAAAAGTCGAGCAAGCAGCGCATGCGCTGCTCTAGGCTCGACCTAATAAAAACTTATTGAAACTAAAGTCTGTGTTGGTATTGAGAGCTTAGCGGATGTGGGACCGCCACCAAAAATTGCAAGATATCCTGTCTTCCCTATTTAGAGAGTGCATATGGTTAAATATACTTGAAATAGGGCAGATGGGACGTCTACTCCAAAGTAGCTGATATCCTGTATGTTTTATTTAGAGCACATAGATGATAGAGTGGATGGGACATCCTCCAATTTTAGCCAAATTTCCTTCATGGGACAGAAGCTGCCAGAAAGATCAAAACGTGGCATGCTATTGCTCAGGCGAACTTTACAATTAGATTTTACCACAGTAAATGGTACTCGTGTCTAAAAATGTTTTGGATTATTATACTTTAACCCATTAAGTGTTTGCCTGATGTTCTTATAAGCCACATAAAGAGCATACAGAATGTGAGCTTTTGGAGCTAAGTGTAAGATGTGCGATGAGAAAGACCTTTGTCAGTTGTCTGTTACGTGCGACAGTCACAATCCTGAATGGAAGAATTAAATTGCAAACATACACAGCTGACTGGCTTATTTGGTTTGTTTTAATGATATGTGGCAGGACAGGAAAGCTAAAAAAAACCTTTCATTCATTTTAGAGCTATACTGTGGCACATATGAAATGTTATCGTGCAGATGTGCACACCTGCACTTTGATCTAGTCCACATACGTTTTGTAAACACTGCGGATATATTACCAACTTGCAGTGAACTAGTTGTGCTGCGTCTGGGTTTTTCAGCTGCTTTGGCTATTGCTATCCTTTATTTTTCTTGGCATCTCCACTTGGCACCAATCCCCTCTCTGCATCTCTGCCACACACCGAGTAATACCCCCTAAACCCATCTGCAAATCACAAAAAACACAGCTTTTCCACGGTTCCCAGCTCTTTATTTTTTTTATAAAGTTTTATATAGCGCGAACATGACCCACGCGGGTATCAGAGCGCTTTACAATATACAGTTATTAAACATTAGATGGTTGAGGTAGTATACATACATTCGGTATTCGCCATTCAGTACAAAAGAGGTAGATAGTAGTATATGGGTAGCATAGGTGACTAGTAGTCGACATTTGAAAGGATTTATATAGCGCTGGCTAGACCCGGAGGTATCAGAGCGCTTTACATGAGAATCAGAACATAGTTGCAGGTTACATCGTTACAAAGGTTACACAGTTATTAGTGCATAGCTACATAATTACATGTTAGGTCGAGATAAAATAAGGACATATACGTAAGGGAAAAAGCAGGCAAGGGGAGAGATACAAGGGGAGAGGGGTTAGGAGCAGGGGGAGTAGACATAGAATGAAGGGGGGAAAGAGGAGGGGGAGGGTGAAAGACACATTAAGAAAGAAGAGGGGGAGGGTGACGGGGCACAAACCGGTAAACGCGTAATAGCTGTGTCCAAAGTCCAGTAAACTAGTGTCTTACTGCTTGCCTCAACCAATCAACACCATCAGCGTCCGTAGGGAGCATCTCAGAGCCAGAAGACGTGTCACCATTCTGCTTGTGAAGACGTGTCACCATTCTGCTTGTGAAGACGTGTCACCATTCTGCTTGTGAGTTTCTTTCTGGTGAACCCTCATGTACTCGCACTGGAACCATCTCCTTAGTGACATGGAAAGACAATTCTAGTTTGCGGAAAGGTGGGAGCTCCTTGTAGCCCTCTCTGCTAAGATACCCTCCCTTTCCTTTCCATGTGCTTGATAACAGCTTAACATGGTATCCAAGCATGACACAATCAGTACTGAGGTTTGACTCTGAGTCTCATCTGAAGAACTACCAAGAAATTCTGCAACACGTGAGGTTAGGGGTAATACTCCAGTTGTCTTTTGGTCTGAGATTAAATCCTTGCCTATCGACTCTAGACTGCTCATAGTTTGCTGAAATAGTCGGTTTCAGCTATCATGTCTTGAGGTGCACTGTCATTAAAGAGGATCTAGAGCTGGGTCTATTTTCCAAACCACCCTGCTTATTTTGCAGTATTATGCTGTTAGACCTGGCATCCTTGGCGTGGGTCTCCCTTCCATTTGTTCGTAATGCCTCCACTGTTGCCGATATGTTTTTGCTGGACTAGATGCTCATGGGCACTTTGCCGCTGCTAATCAGTGCCAAAGTGCAAGTGCTCCCTATCGTTAATTGATGTATGTATTAGTGACTCCATGATTGGATGATTGGTTTACTTGTCAGTCCCTAGTACCGTGCACTGAGTGTGCCCAGGGCTTGTAAATCCAATGCTGCTGGAGGGCTTGCAGCACGGGTTGTGCCACCCACAGAAGCAGCTTGTAAAGTGTGTCTCAGGCCTGCCATTGCAGAGCCTGTGTGCAGCCTAGGGCTGCCATGTCGACTTGGTGAGTGCACCCACTTACCAGTCCCTAAACCTTCCCTTTACTGCATGTTGGTCACCCCTAAAGTAGGCCCTAGGGCAGGGTGCATTGTAAGTATAAGGTAGGACATGCCCTGGTGTGTGTGGCATGTCCTAATAGTGAATTACAGCCATTTTCGTTTTTCACTATTGCAAGGCTACCTGCTCCCCATAGGCCAGAATGGGCAGACTGACTATTACACCTTATAGTCAGAACTGACCCCGGGAACATGGTAGAAAAACGAATTTAGTATGCCTGAACTCAGGATGATAAAATACATCTTTTAGTGAAGTTGGTTTTAACATTCTGTGTTTGAAAATACCACTTTTAGAAAGTGGGTATTTTCTTGCCTAACTATCCAAGCCTGCCTCTGCTAGGTTGTGTATTCCTTGTCTGGAGATTGAGTGACAGGGGCTGGGGGTGGCTACAGGAGACAGGGTGAGTCAGCGCAGGGCTGAATAGAAAGATCTGCATCCAGAGTGGAGGGAGGAGTTGCACCTGGGTCTGAATAGGGCTGTGCCTGCCTTCCACAATGCTGGCTCCACCTCCTGCCGGGCGGCTGAGCACTCTGCCCCACATTCTGAAAGGAAAGAAGGAGTCAGAAAAACAAAGTGCTCCAGGACTGACCAGAACTGGTTTTGGACTAGGCAGAGGCCTCTCTGCCTCCAGAGAACAAAGAGAATCAGGGTATAAGAGGGGCACCCAGACCCCAGGAAAATTAGATCACTTTTGGGAACAAGAAGAAACCTTTGCTGAGGAGCGGAACCAAGAAGAAACTGAGGAGAGACTATCCCTAAGCCTGAAGTGCTGCTTGGGGGATTGGCCTGCAGTGGTTTGCCTGACTGCCAAAGAAAGGAGAAAGGAACTTTTGCTTTGCTGTGACTTTCATCAACTTGTGAAGGATCTCCAAGGGCTTGGAAGAGAGCTTGCCCCCTGACCGAAGTCCCAGGACCATTGGACTTCACCCCCTTTGTGAATTGCTGCTGGAAACTCTGTTTCAGTGGCTGCAGAGGTAGGGAGCTGTGACCGACTCTCACGACCGACTCGGTGTCCTGTAAGCACCGCATCGAAGCACCGTCTCGCCCTGCAACGCACGGCCCTGGTCTCACCGACTCCGTCAACGAGCCGCTGCCTGCACCGCATCGAGGGACAACGCGTCCTGCAACGCTTCGCTACGCCGAATCGAACTGGTCCGACCGACACGGTCACTGCTGCTGAGTTCGAGTCCTGTGACCGCACCGGAGTTGGGCACCGCTCGCACGCTTTGCGACGCACCGCCTGACTCGCACCGCTGTCCGGACTGATCGACGCCAGCTCCTGAATCCGGCTCCGTCGCCGCACCGCAACCTGCCAGCACCGCATCGAAGCACCGTCTCGCCCTGCAACGCACGGCCCTGGTCTCACTGACTCCGTCGCGACGACGTCAACGAGCCGCTGCCTGCACCGCATCGAGGGACAACGCGTCCTGCAACGCTTCCATTTCTGCATCGCGACCGCGACGAACAGCCATCCGGCTCGCACGCCCGTGCCTGCCGCTTCAAGTAAAAGGTACTGTGACCGAGTCTGTCTACGCTGTGTTGGCCCGTCTCGACGCGGTCAGCTGGATCTGTTAGACTCTGTTTGTTCTCGACATCGCCGTAGCCGGAGGAGGCTACCGACTCGCACAGAACCTTGAATTAAGCCTTTTTGATCAGAACTAAGTATTCTTAACAGTATTGTGGATTAGTTTTGTCGTTTATGGTCTTGTGATAAATCTATATAAAGTATACCTATTTTTATAAATATATAACCTGTGTGGTGTCCATTTGTAGTGTTGTCCCTTGATTACTGTATGTGTTCACAAATGCTTTACACACTGCCTCTGAACTAATCCTGTCTGCTCGTGCCAAGCTACCAAGAGGGTGAGCAGGGGTTATTTCGGGAGTGTACCTACTTTCCCTGACTAGACTCAAGGGTCCCTATTTGGACAAAGGTACCTACCTCTGCCAACTAGAGACCCCCAAATCTAACATTGGTGGTCAGCGGTGAGGATTCTGGACTTGCATTTGTGACTCATGTACAGTGATTGGTGAACACTACTTAGTGAGTGCAGACCAAAACGCAACCACATACTTTTATAGCATTTTTTCTGGGATTTCCTATTTTTGCAAATGCCAAGTTCAGTCACGATGGAGAAACCAGCATCAGTAGCCTCTGTCGAGTGTGATTGGGAAGAAGAGAGGCTAGAATGCTACACCCTTAAGCAGCTCAAGCAATTCTGCAAGAAGTTTAAAGTGTCCATGACCGGACTCTCCAGGAAGGAGGACCTTCAAAAGGCGCTGAGGGCCTGGGTCGAATCAAGGAGTGCCCCTGTGGAGGGGGCTGAGAATGCAGAAGGGCAGCTGGAGGGGCTATTGGGTCTAGGGGCTAGAAGACCACCTTCCCCAGTAGGTAGCAGTGTTTCTGCCAGAGGACTGTCTCCAGAGGAGTTGGAGGACAGGAAGGAGAGTAGGATGCACGAAATGCAGATGACCAAGCTCAAGCTGAATGGGCAGTTAGAATTCGAAATGCAAACTAGGAAATTAGCCCTAGAGGAAAAGAAAATGCAGTTTGAACATGAGAAAGTTTTGAGGGAGTTGGAATTGAAGGCCAAGATCTTAGAGATTACTCCCTCTGGTGGCAGTGTACCGCCTGTGCCTGTTGAAGCTAGGGTGTATATTCCCAAAGATGTGGTGAAGGAGTTTTTAAAAAATGATGACATAGGGCAGTGGTTCAAAGCCTATGAGGTAGCCATGTCTTCCCACCGGGTCCCTGAGAAGGATTGGGGAGCGGGGTTGTGGGGACGGTTCCTCAGTGAAGGGCGGGATACCTTGTTAGATTTGCCCTCTGAAGTCTATAATTCGTACAGCCACATGAAGGATGCCTTAATGACTAGGTATGGTTTGACCCCTGAGCTTTATAGACAAAGGTTCAGGAACTGTAGTAAGATTGAAAGCAGTACCTGGGTTGAATATGTGACCTTCTTTTGCAGAGCCTTGGATGGTTGGGTAAAGGGTAGCAAAGCGACTGATTTTCAGGCGCTCTTTGATTTGATTGCCTGGGAGCACTTGTCCGGTAATTGTTTTCCTGAGCTACGCCAGCACCTGATTGATAGTAAGCTGACTAACCCTAGGCAGCTTGCTGAGGAGGCGGACCGCTGGGTGAGTACCCGGGTCCACAAGGGTCACGTGGGAGACTCCGCCAAGGGTGGGCAGGGTCCCCAGCAGAAGAGTGGGGGGACAAGGGTAAACAGAAGGAGTTCCATAAAGGGCCCCAAAGTAAACCCCAAGGGAACCAAGGGAAAGGTTCTCAGCCTCCCCCTGAGAAGAAGCCAGTGGCCCCGACAGGCCCCCCTGTTCACCAGGGACCACTGGTATGTTACAAGTGTGGCGCCCCTGGCCACAAGGCAAACGATCCTCGTTGCCCTTTGTATGGAAAACCAGCACCCACCAGTGCAGTCCCCCGGCAGTTGGCTAGTGTAGTCCTGGGGGAGGAGTTGGGTGCCCAAGGTGGGGGGGATCCCACAGTGTTTTCCCTTGTCTCATTAGGAGACTCTGAGATGGTCCCTAGGACCCCGCTGCCTGAGAACAATAAGAAATACAGGCAGTGGGTGACCATCAATAGCCATAGGGTGGAGGCTCTGAGAGACACAGGAGCCAGTGTGACAGCTGTCAAGTGTCACCTGGTGTCTAAAGAGCAGGTTATCCCTGATGCATTCTATCCGGTTGTTGCCGCTGACAACACAGAGAGTCACTGCAAGGTGGCTCAGGTTCCCTTTGAGTGGGGGGTCTCGGGTACTCTTCAAGTAGCTGTGAGGCCAGCCATGCCTGTTGACTGTTTGTTAGGGAACGATTTGGAGAGCTCACCTTGGGCTAAGGTGGAGCGGAGTGCGCATTTAGAAATGTTGGGCTTGCCTGATTGGGCATGTGTGACCACCCGGTCAATGGCAGCTAAAGGTGTTCAAGAGGACCTGGAGCCTGAGAGGGAGGCCCAGGTGCCTGCCGGAGAGAGAGAAGGCAGGGGGCGCGGGAAACCGGCCCCCGTAGTTCCCACGGTCCAGGAGGAGGCAGACCCTGAGGGGGATGCCCTGGAGCCTACAGGGGAACAGGTAGCTGAACTGGGGGACCTACCTGAGCTGACCCATTGGCAGCAAGAAGGAGGACCCTCCAGGGAAGAGTTCTGCGAGGAGCAGAACGCATGCCCCTCTCTCGTGGGTCTGAGGCAACAGGCCACACACAGACCAGGCAGCAGGTGATCAGTCTGGATCACATTGGGTTTACTGGGAGAATGGTCTCCTGTATTCAGAGCCTAAGGTTGCTGAGCCTGGGTCAGCCCGTGTGCTGGTGGTACCCCAGCGCTTCAGAGCCTTCCTACTGGGGTTGGCTCATGATGTACCGTTAGCAGGACATCTGGGGCAGGACAAGACCTTTGACAGGCTTGTTACCCATTTCTATTGGCCCCAGATGCGCAGGAGTGCCGCCACTCACTGCAGGACATGCCAGACTTGCCAGGCAAGTGGAAAGAGTGGGAGGAAGCACAAGGCTCCTCTCCAGCCATTCCCTGTGGTCAGCACCCCTTTGAACGGGTGGGTATTGATATTGTGGGGCCACTGGACCCCAAGACAGCCATGGGCAACAGGTTTATCCTGGTCTTGGTGGACCATGCCACCCGGTACCCTGAAGCCATCCCTCTGAGGACAGTGACGGCCCCCGTGGTGGGACGGGCACTGATGGGAATTTTCTCACGTGTAGGATTCCCTCAAGAGGTGGTGTCTGACAGAGGTACCAACTTCGTGTCCAAGTACATGAAGTCCCTGTGGCAGGAGTGCGGTGTAACTTACAAGTTCACCACTCCTTACCACCCTCAAGGAAATGGGCTGGTTGAGAGATTCAACCGGACCCTCAAGGGCATGATTATGGGTCTGGAAGAACCCATGAGGCGTAAATGGGACGTCCTCTTACCATGCCTGTTGTTTGCATACCGGGAGGTGCCACAGAAGTCTCTAGGGTTCAGTCCCTTTGAGCTCCTCTATGGACACCCGGTGCGAGGACCTCTGAGTTTGGTCAAGGAAGGCTGGGAGCAATCTCCCAGGAAACCTCCCCAGGATGTATACAGTTACATGCTGGCCTTCCGGAACCAGACTAGGCGTTTCAGAGAACTTGCTGAGGCAAATCTGGAAGCCAGCCAGGAGGAGATGAAGCGGTGGTACGATCAGAATGCCACTCTGGTAGAGCTTCAGCCTGGTCAGAAAGTGTGGGTCATGGCCCCTGTGGAGCCCTGTGCGCTCCAGGACAGGTGGACCGGCCCTTTTACGGTGGTGGAGCGCAAGAGTCCAGTTACCTATTTGGTGGACTTGCAGTCTCCCAGGAACCCCTTGCGGGTCCTACATGTGAACCGCCTGAAGCCCCACTTGGAGAGGTCCCAAGTGGGCATGCTCTTAGCTACAGATGATGGAATGGAGGAGGAGACCAAGCCTCTTCCTGACCTCCTGTCAGCCCGAGAGCAAGATGGATCAGTGGAGGGAGTAAACCTCTCTACCTCCCTGACACCTGAGCAGCAGGGTGACTGTCGCCAACTGTTGGGACAGTTCCCTGACCTGTTCTCCCTGGTTCCCAGTGTCACTCATTGGTGCGTCCATGATGTGGACACTGGGGACAGTCTTCCTGTGAAGCACAAGGCTTACAGGGTGACTGACAGGGTCAGAGCCTGCATCAAGGAGGAGGTCTCCAAGATGTTTGCGCTAGGGGTAATTGAGTCCTCTAACAGCCCTTGGGCCAGCCCAGTGGTCTTGGTTCCAAAGGCTGCCGCGCCTGGTGCCACACCAGAACTCCGGTTCTGTGTGGACTACAGGGGACTCAATTCCGTCACCAGGACTGACGCCCACCCCATCCCCAGAGCTGATGAGCTCATAGATCGGTTAGGGGCTGCGCGGTACCTCAGCACGTTTGACTTAACGTCTGGGTACTGGCAGATCGCCTTGACTGATGGGGCAAAGAGAGGTCAGCATTCTCCACACCAGATGGGCACTACCAGTTCCGGGTGATGCCCTTTGGGATGAAGAATGCCCCTGCCACCTTTCAGAGGTTGGTCAACCAGGTGTTGGTTGGACTGGAGGATTTCAGTGCCGCCTACCTGGATGACATCGCAGTGTTCAGTGCCAGTTGGGAAGAACATCTGCGCCACCTCTGGGAAGTGTTGATGGCGCTGCGGAGGGCAGGCCTCACAATCAAGGCAAGTAAGTGCCAGATTGGGCAGGGTTCTGTGGTGTACTTGGGACACCAGGTTGGGAGCGGCCAGGTGGCGCCCCTCCAACCGAAAATTGATACCATTCTGGCTTGGGAGCCCCCAAGACCCAGACAGAGGTGAGAGCCTTCCTAGGACTCACCGGGTATTACCGGAGATTCGTCAAGGGGTATGGCAGCATTGTTGCCCCCTTGACAGAGCTGACTTCCAAGAAGCAGCCCAGGAAAGTGATTTGGACTGACGCCTGTCAAAAAGCTTTTGACACCTTGAAGACTGCCATGTGCACGGCGCCTGTGCTCCAGGCACCCAACTTCTCCAATGAGTTCATTGTTCAGACCGACGCTTCAGAGCATGGTGTAGGGGCTGTTCTATCACAGATCAATGAGGAGGGCCTAGACCAACCTGTAGCCTTCATCAGTAGGAGGTGACTTCCCGGGAACAGAGATGGAGTGCTATCGAGCGTGAGGCATTTGCTGTGGTCTGGGCACTGAAGAAGCTGAGACCATACCTGTTTGGGACTCACTTCCGGGTTCAGACAGACCACAGGCCCCTCAGATGGTTGATGCAGATGAGGGGTGAGAATCCAAAGCTGTTGAGGTGGTCCATTTCCCTACAGGGGATGGACTTTACGGTGGAACACCGCCCTGGTACAGAACACGCCAATGCTGATGGTCTGTCCAGATTTTTCCGCCTTAGCGATGAGAACTCCCTAGGGGTAGGATAGTTCTCCCCACATTTCAGCTGGAGGGGACACGTGTTAGACCTGGCATCCTTGGCGTGGGTCTCCCTTCCATTTGTTCGTAATGCCTCCACTGTTGCCGATATGTTTTTGCTGGACTAGATGCTCATGGGCACTTTGCCGCTGCTAATCAGTGCCAAAGTGCAAGTGCTCCCTATCGTTAATTGATGTATGTATTAGTGACTCCATGATTGGATGATTGGTTTACTTGTCAGTCCCTAGTACCGTGCACTGAGTGTGCCCAGGGCTTGTAAATCCAATGCTGCTGGTGGGCTTGCAGCACGGGTTGTGCCACCCACAGAAGCAGCTTGTAAAGTGTGTCTCAGGCCTGCCATTGCAGAGCCTGTGTGCAGCCTAGGGCTGCCATGTCGACTTGGTGAGTGCACCCACTTACCAGTCCCTAAACCTTCCCTTTACTGCATGTTGGTCACCCCTAAAGTAGGCCCTAGGGCAGGGTGCATTGTAAGTATAAGGTAGGACATGCCCTGGTGTGTGTGGCATGTCCTAATAGTGAATTACAGCCATTTTCGTTTTTCACTATTGCAAGGCTACCTGCTCCCCATAGGCCAGAATGGGCAGACTGACTATTACACCTTATAGTCAGAACTGACCCCGGGAACATGGTAGAAAAACGAATTTAGTATGCCTGAACTCAGGATGATAAAATACATCTTTTAGTGAAGTTGGTTTTAACATTCTGTGTTTGAAAATACCACTTTTAGAAAGTGGGTATTTTCTTGCCTAACTATCCAAGCCTGCCTCTGCTAGGTTGTGTATTCCTTGTCTGGAGATTGAGTGACAGGGGCTGGGGGTGGCTACAGGAGACAGGGTGAGTCAGCGCAGGGCTGAATAGAAAGATCTGCATCCAGAGTGGAGGGAGGAGTTGCACCTGGGTCTGAATAGGGCTGTGCCTGCCTTCCACAAAGCTGGCTCCACCTCCTGCCGGGCGGCTGAGCACTCTGCCCCACATTCTGAAAGGAAAGAAGGAGTCAGAAAAACAAAGTGCTCCAGGACTGACCAGAACTGGTTTTGGACTAGGCAGAGGCCTCTCTGCCTCCAGAGAACAAAGAGAATCAGGGTATAAGAGGGGCACCCAGACCCCAGGAAAATTAGATCACTTTTGGGAACAAGAAGAAACCTTTGCTGAGGAGCGGAACCAAGAAGAAACTGAGGAGAGGCTATCCCTAAGCCTGAAGTGCTGCTTGGGGATTGGCCTGCAGTGGTTTGCCTGACTGCCAAAGAAAGGAGAAAGGAACTTTTGCTTTGCTGTGACTTTCATCAACTTGTGAAGGATCTCCAAGGGCTTGGAAGAGAGCTTGCCCCCTGACCGAAGTCCCAGGACCATTGGACTTCACCCCCTTTGTGAATTGCTGCTGGAAACTCTGTTTCAGTGGCTGCAGAGGTAGGGAGCTGTGACCGACTCTCACGACCGACTCGGTGTCCTGTAAGCACCGCATCGAAGCACCGTCTCGCCCTGCAACGCACGGCCCTGGTCTCACCGACTCCGTCAACAAGCCGCTGCCTGCACCGCATCGAGGGACAACGCGTCCTGCAACGCTTCGCTACGCCGAATCGAACTGGTCCGACCGACACGGTCACTGCTGCTGAGTTCGAGTCCTGTGACCGCACCGGAGTTGGGCACCGCTCGCACGCTTTGCGACGCACCGCCCGACTCGCACCGCTGTCCGGACTGATTGACGCCAGCTCCTGAATCCGGCTCCGTCGCCGCACCGCAACCTGCCAGCACCGCATCGAAGCACCGTCTCGCCCTGCAACGCACGGCCCTGGTCTCACTGACTCCGTCTCGACGACGTCAACGAGCCGCTGCCTGCACCGCATCAAGGGACAACGCGTCCTGCAACGCTTCCATTTCTGCATCGCGACCGCGACGAACAGCCATCCGGCTCGCACGCCCGTGCCTGCCGCTTCAAGTAAAAGGTACTGTGACCGAGTCTGTCTACGCTGTGTTGGCCCGTCTCGACGCGGTCAGCTGGATCTGTTAGACTCTGTTTGTTCTCGACATCGCCGTAGCCGGAGGAGGCTACCGACTCGCACAGAACCTTGAATTAAGCCTTTTTGATCAGAACTAAGTATTCTTAACAGTATTGTGGATTAGTTTTGTCGTTTATGGTCTTGTGATAAATCTATATAAAGTATACCTATTTTTATAAATATATAACCTGTGTGGTGTCCATTTGTAGTGTTGTCCCTTGATTACTGTATGTGTTCACAAATGCTTTACACACTGCCTCTGAACTAAGCCTGTCTGCTCGTGCCAAGCTACCAAGAGGGTGAGCAGGGGTTATTTCGGGAGTGTACCTACTTTCCCTGACTAGACTCAAGGGTCCCTATTTGGACAAAGGTACCTACCTCTGCCAACTAGAGACCCCCAAATCTAACATATGCTCTCTATCTTTCTAACTCCCGTTGGACATAACACTGTCAAATGGCCAGATTCACCGAAATTTGCAACAATTTAATTCAGAAACTGTGCAAGACTGAAAAAAACGCCTTTCAGATGGAAAATGGACAAATGTCAATTAAAACGAGAATTAAAACATTACATGGGGGATGCGGCAGTTTGTGAGAGGAATATAAGACTTTAGAAACCAGACTGCCATTTGCACAAGGAATGATGGGAGTTCTCATCTAGGACAGGGTCGAAACTTAAAGAGGCAGACCTCGTTTTAAAATGTGTAAGGGCTTCTGCTATAATATGTAATCTGAAAAGGGAATATTTTAATATAAGGTTTCACGTGTTGCCAGCACCCTAACTGCCACATCAGTGCAAGAAATGCATTCCAGACACAGGTACTATTCAGTGGCGGCTGGTGCATTTTAAAAGTGGTGAGGCAGAAAGCTATGAGTAGAATATAAATTGCGAGCAAGCGTGAATCAAAGACTGGGAGGAATGTGTGCAGGGGTTCTTCCCTTGCAAGAAAATTAGAGAATAAATGGGTGCAAATTGTGTATTTTAAGCATATCTTTCAAGAATACTTGCTACAATTTATTGAAATAAAAGGGGCATATAGACTTGCAAAGACTCACCACTCTCCATACACTCATGCAGTTACATCACTCCCCCTGCACTCGCACAGACATTGATCCACTTACCCTGCAATCACAGACACGCACTGCTTCGCTCACACAACGACACCGTTCTCCCTGCAGTCACGGGCAGACCATCCACAAGGTCACAGAACTCACACAGGTACACCGTTCACTCGTACAGTCTTACCACTGACCCAGTGAACTGTCATTGCGCACCGCTCACCCTGCACTCATACATGCACGCACCTGACTCTACAGGCACAACTTTCACTCTGCAACACTCCCTTTCACCATCCGCCCTGTACACACACAGACCCCAGGCTGCCAAAGCACTAAACCCTCCCTGCACCCGCCTAGGCCAGCAGAGTCCAGTGTGAGTACTCCTGCAGTATGTGTTGGGGATGGAGTTTGTTGTGGAAGGCGAGCAGAGGAACAACAAGGCTGCAGGAGACAGGGAGGCCACATTGATAACCCCCTGGGAAGTGCCAGTTGGGGGCAGAGCATACATTGTCTGTCCTCTGCCACCTCCCTTCAGACTCTGCAGGAGACTGGCCTTTTTGAAGATAATGGGGGCTGTAAAAGTGACGTCACCTACCTGTGGGTTTGCCACCAGGCTGGTTTTCTACCAGCATGATCATTATAAAGTCCAGGCCGGTATTTTTCCACAGTGAATACTTACAACAGCAAAAAAGAAGAAAGCACTTTAAAACGTGCTCTAGCGCTCCTGAAAATGATCTCTGACCGAGTAAAGTATGAACACATAGTACTTCACATTCCAAATTAGGAAAGGGGGTTGACATAGTAAAATCGTTAGCTGGCCCAGCTGACATCTGGCCATGTGTTTGAATCCTGTAGTTTTGATTTCATCCTTCCGAGGTTGATAAAAGAGTATTCCATTGCTTTTAGTCATTACACCACCCTGTTTCTGATAGCAAACCTTATGAGGCGCTACAAAAACCTGCCAGTCAAGGAAGCTTCGTTCCCAACACTCGGAGCACATCCTACTACCAGTCCTCAATAATGACAGTGAATAAGCACTACAATGCCATGCCAATGGCAGATAGCACTATAGGACATCAGGGACAAATAACACGAGTCCAAATCATTTGGCAGTAAACAAGCGGGAAAAAGAAAAAGAAAGAACATGATCGCACACATTCCCCTTTTTAAAAACAAGCACATGCCCATTGTCACTCTTAGCGATACACATCAAGCCAAAAGCAAGCTTTTCAGACATTTCTTGGCCTTGGGGTGCTGTGCGCATCACTGTGGCTGACTGAGGCCTCTGTACCGAGATGGATGGATGTGAGAGGCGCTCTCTGCCATCAGCAAGCAGATGATGGGGTAAAAACCATACAACGAAAGCAACGCAGCAGCTAAAGTCAGAGACACAAATACAACGTTACTATTCAAATAAAGGTAAACTTTGAATGAGACGACTTCAGCCCTTTCACAGGAGCAAAGGAAAAGGGTTAATGCTTTGGTGGTGTAGCTCCTTGAAGCGCTTGGCCACGGGTAAACAACAGTGAGCACACCTCGCCTTCTGACTCGAGCTCCAATTATGCAGTGACAGGTTGCGACGGGGCAGGTGGGTTGTCCTGGTGTTTACCCCTCATGGGGTGAAGGGGTAACTGGGGAACCCTGAGGTGCAGAGATAGCGAGAGAGTGCAACTCGTTTGTGGGAGGAGGGGCGGGGGGATGAGGGAGACGTCTGGGGGATACACGTGCGGCAAGTGATGGGCGGGAACACAGGCAGTGCACACAGCAGCAGCAAAGTCTCACTGTCTGACAGGGGCTGTGAAAGAGGCTCTGAAAAATGTATAAACGGGGAGGCGGGTAATTGTATTCTCTTCAATGTCTCCCAGTCACGCCGTACTTTATAAGGTGAGGCACACACACTTATACCGGCAGCTATCGCCGAGTGGTTACAAGCGGCCACTCCGCCCTTTATTTGTACCGTCGGGGCGCGCCCGGCCCTCTGAGTGTGGAAGCCATACAAAGTATAGTAGAGGCCGGGTGGCACTCTACGAGGGCACGATGCTGACCTATGGCTGTTGCTGTATCACGTGACAGACGACAGGGGGCGATCCAGCGACAGCCATGGCAAGTGGAAGCCAGGGATAGGATGTTGAACTAGTCAGAATGCATTAGGTATTTCAATAGGTATCACACTTCACGTGTCACCTGCACCACCGGAAACGCTATTACTAAAAGGTCCTGAATGAGAACAGTTAGTTTTCACAATCCACATACCAGTTAAGCTCCCACCTTTCCCCGTGTCTCCAAACTGCAAGGAATTCCTTCACCCGCACAGACGAAATGAAAAATACAAGACGGAAAAGCAGGGAGTTATGTGTAAATGTGTGACATTTATGTGTCAAGTTTCACAGTGCTGTGCACTTAGTGACACATGAGCTCCTGTGTGAGCAGACCGAGGCCTGGGAACATCCGGTGGCATCCCTTCCCTCTTCATTTAGGAAGGGTCTGGATGACTCTGTTTCGACTGCTCCCTTGACCCAAACTAGTATAAACAAGCATTGGCATAGCCAATAGGTCTCGCCTTTGGGGCCTTATAAGTGTTTAGCCAGAGCTATTGACTTTGCCAATGTCTTCAAGCTGTGCTATAGAGAAGTGTGGCTGCTGTGCAGCATGCTGAAAAGTTATAATAAAAAAGTGTCAGAAGCATTTTTGTTACTTTATATATGACCAAGAAGGCATTATGTAAAACTGAACGACCATATTAAAAAAGTATTTACAATAAAAAATGTCCTCAGTTTTCTTTTGTTCTTGCAATGCTGGCAACTTGTTTCTGCCTATTGCAATGGTTGTTTGTTAAAGCTTTTTTTTTGAGGGGGCATAAACAATCGGAGGGTGAAGGTTGGGAACTAGTACCTGTATTATAACACTAGCAGCGGCCAGACGCTAGGGGAGAATCAACAGATGCCAAATTCCGAGAGCAGGCTGAGGTGGTGCTGAGTGATGCTGAGGTGGTAGTGGTGGTGACTGTTGCGGAGACGATGCTGAGGTGATGCTGAATGATACTCAGGCCTTGCTGAGTGATACTGCTGTGGTGCTGTGGTGGTGCTGAGTGATATTGTCTTGGTGCTGAGTGATGCTGTGGTGGCCCTGAGTGATGCTGTGGTGGCCCTGAGTGATGCTGTGGTGGTGCTGAGCGATGCTGTGGTGGTGCTGAGCGATGCTGTGGTGGTGCTGAGCGATGCTGTGGTGGCCCTGAGCGATGCTGTGGTGGCCCTGAGCGATGCTGTTGTGGCGCTAAGTGATGCTGTGGTTGTGCTGAGTAATGCTGTGGTTGCACTGAGTGATGCTGTGGTTGCACTGAGTGATGCTGTGATGGCGTTGAGAGATGTTGTGTTGGTGCTGAGTGATGCTGTGCTGGCTCTGATTGATGCTGTGGTTGCGCTGAGTGATGCTGTGGTGATGCTGAGTGATGCTGTGGTGTTGCTGAGTGAGAGATAGAGTGAAGATATAATGCCCAATTAGAGAGGGTGGTGAGAGAGAAAGAGAGAGAAAGGGTGTACATAGAATAAAGAGTGGAGCGGGATAGAGAGAGAGAAAGAAGGGGAGAGAGAGTGAATGAAGGAGTTTGAAAGAGAAACAGATAAAGGGGTGAGAGAATGAAAGGCTAAAAAAGATAGAGAGGGGAGAGTTAATTAAGTAGAGAGAGAATTAGAGAGGGGAGAGAGAGAGGAGAGAGACAATAAGAGTGGGGAGTGTAGAGTTTAAATAGAGTGAAGAAGTGACGTGGAAAAAGTAACCTTAAATATAGCTTTGTGCTTTGCGCAAATAAATATAAAAAAAAAAAACAGAGTGAGACAAAAATACTGGTAATTAGGCTGTGACTCCCAATATAAAACAAATAGCGATATAAGGTGAAATCAACCCACCGAAGCAATATTTCTAACTAGACAAAAAAAGCTTGCATTTCAATGCTAATCGCTGTTGTTTTTCATGTGACTGTAGTCCAGGGCCGTCAGTTGGTAATGTGAGCTGCTGCTGCGATTGAAACATCAGAGTCCAGAGAGTTAATGAGCCATGATGAGGAAATGAGGAAGAGATAGGAAACCCAGATGGCAGCTGCGCGCGTGCACGCCTTCGTGAACGCAAGCTGGTCGCCAGCCGAAAGCCAGTGGGTTTGCACTTCCAAAACCCGCTTACTAAAACTCTCGGCCAGACCAGCGCAAGCGCTGGTGCAGGCCGAGACCTAAAAATGTCCTGTAAAAAATACAATGCCACGAACATTAGAAGAAAAAAAAACAACCCTCACCCATTCCCCAAAAAATAAAAACGTTTAAAGCACCTCATGGACACTAATTTTTCCCGTTACTCCTAGCACACACAAAAAAAATTCTTAGAACCCTTATAGGATTCTACACAAATCTCACCAGAAATGCACCACCCACAATTCCGCAGCAAAATAAGTATCACCCATAAATGCAGCTAAGCAAAAAATAAAAAATAAATTTTTTCCTTCAGTAGACACAATAAATGACCACTTACAAAAAAATGCCCAAAAAAATTTTTGGGGACATTGCAATGCCTCATGGGTTAACTCCTAGGAAAATTAACAAATTGCGTCTGTTGTAGAAAAGGGCTTCCCTTTTCCATGTTTCCACTCCACTTTTATAAGTGTTGAGTCACGAGCTGCTCAACAGGAGGGCAAAGAAGGTTTAAACAAACACACTACACTCCTAAAACCACCCTTTAAAGTAGTGCATGCATAATTGTGATCCATTTCCAGTTCCCAGTCAGCCCAAGTATGTATTTGTCCATTTAAAGTACTGTCCTGACTGTGGGAAAGATGGGAGATCGGCTATTTATGTGTGTTATTTGACTTGGGGGCATAAGAGAAGTTTCCCATGTCGTTATTTTGTTGCGTTGGAAGTGGTAATGTTTGCCTTCTTGCTTAGGTTTTCTAACAACAGTGTTCAGAGTCTCTAGGTTGCTTTACCTCTCTTGGAAATTGATTGAAGTTTATAGATGATGTTTGGTTTTGAAAAGTGCTTTTTCCTCTGTAGATTCAGCCCTTAGTGGGTCAAGTAACATGACTGATAGAGATCAAATCCTGGGTTATGGATTCTTTTTAGCTCTGTGGAGGATTTCTGGTTATTAGCTAAAGTTCTATGCTCATACGGAGACTCATAGGCTCACTTTAGTCACTGTAGTTGATCGCCCCTGGCCATAACTTTACTATTTCCTTTGGTTTGATCTTTTATGATGGAAGAGGTTATGTGGCTGTTCTTACCAACAGTAGGCCCTGAAAGAGATGTGAACATCTTGGGCATTAATACCTGGCAGAGTGTCTAAATATGGTGGTCCATAACCTCCGCTGACCTGCCTGGCACAGCGTCCACCAAACTCTAAGTGAGGTCCTCAGTGTGAAGATGCTGTGGAGGAGAAAGAGAAGTGTTGCAAATTGTGCTTGGAAGAGGTTTGACTAGCTGGAAGGAGAAGGTCAAATCCACTGAATGCTGAAGGCACATTTCAGGTGCCCTTTATTAGAAACTTTGCAGATAGGACTGTATAGATCTGTTTGCTACGTACTGTGAGTAAACTGAAGATTGTTGAAGAGTGTGTAAGGATGTCAACGCTGCTCTTGCACCCATGAATATTATGAAAATTATTTTGTGATGGAAACAAGACTGTTGTACCCACAGATGCAGGCGATTAAGGGCTGGGAGCAGTTTTTCCCAGTTGTGTGACAGAAGACAGGTTTGCCTCCAGGCGATGCAAGAGGAAAACATGAATTTCTCCAGTATTGAAAACTGTGGTCAGTATTAGCTGTTTATTTTGTTCAACTCAACAGTGCTTATTTTATGTGCTGTAAAAGTGTAGGCACTGCCCACTGAGCTATCTTTCGACTAGTGGCCATTCTGAGATGCTGCTTACAGATAAGGCTTTAGAGCCCGACCTTCCCAACCTTCCTTAATGGAATAGGATCCTGTGGCCTTCAGGTTAAAAAAAGGGCTCCAGGTTGCCCACTAGTATGCAGGCAGCTAAAGCAGTCCTATTTTTCTCATTGCATTCTGGTACTTGTAGTCCTCTGTTACTGATTTTGGTACCCAAACTACAAATATCAGAATGCAATTAATATACCATGACAAGAGGCTCTATTCTGAGATAGCTTGAGATCTTTTCCTACAGCTTGCGCCTTAACCCACCAAACTGCGTTATATATATCCTTTTTAAGATCATTTTTCATGTTTCAGTATAATATCCATGTTCATTTGGTAATATAAATTCAGACAAAACACAGTAATAGGTACATGCCTGCCACTGTAATAACCTAATATTTGCATCCAATAGCACTGATACTATTGCATAAAACACACACACACACACACACATATATATATATATATATACACACACATATATACACACAAATACATGTGTATGACATAATAATAGTTTGACGGAACAACTATACTTCCATTCATAGATGTACTTAGTAACGTCTCAAACCTTCCTGCCACTGATTGTGATATGCGTTAGAGATAATCACCGCTGTTACATAAAGATGTCTGCAGCACAAACATTAACCATCTGAGCTGTCTCAACTAACAGCGTTTGTTGTGCTGTGTTGTTTTAGTCAAACCTCAAACTTTGTCTCACACTCTTTCCAGCTTTACCTAGGTCCTCTTTCTTCTCCCACGAGGTCTGCCAGGCGCTCGCCCCCTCCCCTGGTACTCTTTTCACTGTTATCGGCCCAGGGTATCACACAGATCCCTTGGGGACTCAGCGAACATTTGCTAAACACTTTTGAAAATGTTCTCCTCGTTGCACCCACCACTCTTCCATTCATACATGAATCCCTCCGCGGAACCCTCTCCGCACACACCTGCGCGTGCACTCCTGCATGTGTGCTGGCTGTCTTTGGGTGCCTGCGTGTATGTGCCTGTATGTCTGTTGGTTTGCATCCGAGGACCCCATCTGTGTGTGTGCATGGCTGCCCATAGGTGGTTTGCTTTGTGATCACGTTTCCTTGTATGGTGTGATCTCTTCTTGCCTGTACACGTCAACCCTGCCGGCCTGTGAATACTAGTTTACAGTTAGAGCATGCAGTCAAATGTCCGTGCTTGTCCTTGGTGCGTTTCCCGTTTTGTTTCTTTGTGAGATGAGATCGCTGGTGGTTTTGCACTTCCTTCATACTGAAGATGCAGTCCTGAAGACGTGTCCATCTAAAGTCACGACCCCGATCAGCAAAGATTTTGCTGTGAGGAGGTGTGACCTACTCTTATACTACTCCTGACTTCCTCCTGGAAAGTAGGAGTAAGTCAGGAGTCCTGCAAGGGAAGTTCACAGCGAAACGCCTATGAAGGGGGCCCACGGTGTGTGACCTTGAAGGCAGGGGCTCGTGCCCCGAATGCCCTTGTGATGTTGCCTGCGTGTGAACTCGGGCCAGACCGCGATAAGATAATGGAGTGTTTTTATTGTGCAGCAGTGCACTGGCAAAACAGCCCGTCCTGGGTAATCGCCGGCCTCCGCGGAGACGTGAAGCCCGGCCCAGCAGCAGGGGCTGTGGATGCCTGCGGTTAGATTGGTGCTTAAAGTTTCAACAGTGTTTATCTTCTCGGGCTGGTCTTCGTCACAGTTTGCGTTCTCAGAATAAATCCCAGAATACTTTCCCAATAAAGCGCGCCACCTTTCGTCGTTTGCTGGCTGCTCCCAAGATGGAAGGCGCTGTGGTGTTATTGTAGTTTATAAAGCTCCCTACTGCCACCAGTCCAGTGGGTTCTTGGCGCTTAGCTGCCTGTAGTCTAGAAACAGTGAGGAACAAGCACGGAATCGAAACGGAGGAGCGGGGCGAGCGAGCGCGGCAGCCTGCTCAGCTGACCAGACGCTCGTGCGTCATGGCCTTTCCCGGCATGTGTTTCCAACTATCGCGCCCGCGTCTGGGCACGATAATTGGAAACACATGTCTGCCGCGCGGGTAACCGCCCGAAAAAGGCCACGACGCACGAGCGTTTGGTCAGCTTTGGAAACCCCCTTACATAAAGTCTTCGCCTAGCAGCGCTTGCGCGCTACTCGAGGCTCGACCTAAAAAGGAAGGAAATGCCCTCCACCTTCCCCCTCCTCCCCGGCCACTGTGTGAACTGTAATACAGAGTTCAATGGGCCCCGGTGCCACTTCCCCTACTGCACCAAATAATGCTACTCCCCTGCTTACATGCTCCTACGCAGAGGGTAACTGAGACTTCCTTCAACGCCGCCAGAGCTTGGCGGGGGCACCTTTCTTTTCGTTTCCTGTCCTACATCGCCGTGCCGGAGCTGAGGTACAATACCTACAAAAATCGCTTTGAAACCAGTAGATGCGTTGTATTCGCGGCATGTGTGGTCTGCTGAATAGCGCCTTGCTTCACGAGGTTACCGGCCCAAGGCTGTGAGCACCTGAAATTGGCCCCGTCTGGCAGCTGTTGGGGTACTCTGCAAAATGAGTTTGGTGGTCTCGCTCGACTTCGGGTGAGCGCGTGCCCACCCATGCATAAAGACAACAGTCTCGCTGTCTATGCAGTCGTCTGTCCTCGGCCCACCTCCTGACCTCCGTCAGGATGGCTGCCAGCCTGGATGCCCCCAAACCACCATCTGTCCGTCCGACCTATTTCCCCGCCCCTCTATCCCAGCTATGTCATCTGCTTGCTTACCTGTTTACCTAGCCATTCACCAATTAAATACGTCTACCTATCTACCTACCCGCGTCTCCATCTGTCCCTCTCCAACTGTCCTAAGCTTCCAGGAGGGCTCTGTGTTTCATTTCTTCTCGGCGCGGTGAGATAACTTCTCTGTGACAGGTTTGTTTCTTTCCCGCTGCGGTGCGTTTTCTCGCCCCCGTCGCTCTAATCGATAACCCTCTGATCAGAGCGGAGCGCTGCTGGTCAGGGGGCTTTCTGTGCACACGCACAGGGGCCGAACATCTGTCAGGCCAACAGAAAGCTGCCCTTGCCCGAACAAAGGGGGCATTATTCAGCCTGGGGTTCGTCTTCACTCTCAGCAGGCAACTTTCAAGCTGCTATAGCATTCAAACACTGAGGCTTTGAAAGAGTGCGGCATCCCAGAAACAAGAAAATAATTAAACCCAGATGGCCCCTGCGCGCGCTGTAAGAATGCGGCCGCGAAAGTGAAAGCAACTACAGGGAAGAGAGGAGCGGGGGCGAGCGAGCGCGGCAGCCTGCTGAGCTGACCACACGCTCGTGCACCATGGCCTTTTGCTTGCGCGTAACCGCACGGAAAAGGCCATGACGCACGAGCGTGTGGTCAGCTTTCCAAACCCCCTAACATAAAGTCTTGCCAGAGCAGCGCTTGCGCGCTACTCGAGGCTCGACCTAAAAAGTGCCTGTTCTGACGCCGATGCTGCTGTCCGCCTCAGTGCGCCTCTTCCCTCCTGCTGGTGTCCCAGCAGTCCCTGGGACACCAGCACAAGCTCTCCACCCAATCCCAGCGCTGTTTCCATAGCATGAGAGCAGCGCCAGGATTGGTCTGAGCTGCTCGGTTTGCCGCTCAGACAGTGCCTGAGAATCTGTGCTGTTGCACAGCCGGGTTGGAGAAACCTAAGCACGCATGACGGCCGACCAAACCGTCATGTGTACTTACAGTGCTGCACTACTCCTCCCCTGCTGTCATCATGGCCCCGCCCACCCCGCCCAGACTTGGCTGGCTCTAGCGGGGAAAGAAAAATAAAGTGATAATAAATTGGTTTTATTATCATTTTATTTTTTCAGTGGGGGTTGACGCTCCTCCTCCATAGTGGAGGAGCTGCCGCTGGGAAATTCCCGAAGTGAGTTGCTTCCACACCCTCTCCTTGACACTGACAACTAAAGGCATGGGTGGAATCCATATGGTTTGTGTCATGCTGCCTGCACCATTCTTTACCCCAGAAACAAAAAGTGCAACAAGCAATTACCCTCTCTCCCATTTGTTTGTCAGTAAGATGGGTGGGCACAGTATATCATTGGCAGAGGGACTGATAATTTAAGTTCATGAGAATGTGATTTACTTTCCTAGCGTATCTGCGAGTTGCAGTGGTTTCTTGGCGCGAGGCATCTCAATTCAGGTTGTTTATAAAAGATGCAATTCCCAATTCACAGGGCTTTTCAATAATGTCACCTGAGACTGGCAACATCATTTCAGTCTAACTTATCGAGACATTAACTAAGAGACGAGCTTGTCAGTGCATGTTGGAAACACAATAACACAGGCTAGGCTATGATTATACGTGAAGCTGGCATCATGCCTTGTTTATGTGAATATTACGTGCTGTCGCTGGTGAATGTTAATGCTTGTTTCTTCTCCTTTGGCAGCTTTTGCTGCGTGTGTGATTGCGATTAATCTTAAACAAAGGACTTGAAAACACAGTAGCATTATGTTGTTGACAAACCACTTGTGTACAGAGATCTATTGTAGTTAATGACAGTGTGCATGGTTTTTGGTATGTATCAAATATTTGCACTGTGCTCATGCTCTTCACTAATATTTTGTTCACTTTTTAGCACATATCTTCTCATGCTAGCTTAATTGATGTGCTGATACTCACATGCTGCTGTTCCAGAAATGTCTATTTCATGTTCCATAATAATTATATAGCTGGTACCACATGAGAAAACAATGTATGTGGGTTGCCAAGCTCCTTCAGTAGAAGTGCTGACTTTCTTCGTAGCCTGTGGAAAATTTGAGATGTTTAAATATTCTTTTTATAGCACTTGCACCATATCACAAGGGCGCTTTGTAAACGTTTGCTTTGCAGATAGTGATTATATACATTTCGAAGCAATGAACATCAACTATGAAAGGTGTTATCTCCTAAAAGTGCACAGGTTTTTCAGTACAATATGTCAGGACGGACAGGCCAGGACCAAAGAACAAAGCAAAAGAGCAAGCAGGTTCACCGAGGAATTGCACTCCACCAAATGCAACTGCCGACAACTTTAAAAAAAGTGGTGCTTCAGCAAAAAGATAGAAAAACACACCGGCTTCAGGTCCACTCTGAACCAGTACCACCGCCTCCTGAAATAAACCAAGAAGAAAGCCCAAGCAGACCGCATACAAGCCAGCACAAGCTACAGCAAAGAACTCTTTGCTATCGTGAAGGAGTTCACCAATCCCACAGCTACCCCAGAAAATGACATCACTCCCGCCGAGGAACAGTGTGACAACCTCGCAGATTTCTTCCACAACAAGATCTCAGCCATCTATGAAAACTTCGAACACCAATACTCAAGGTAGACAAATTCAACCAGCTCACACCCATGAACACAAACCCCGAGTACCTTCTTACCCGCTGGAAACTCCTTACCGCGCAAGACACTATCTCCATCATGAACTCTGTGCACTTAGGCACACCCACGGACCCATGCCCCTACCACATCTTCAACCTCAGAAGCAAGACGATCACTGATGAGCTCAGAAAGGTCCTGAACACCTCCATCACCGTAGCCTCCTTCCCTGAGGGCTGGAAACACACTGAAGTGAGGCCCCTCCTGAAAAAAACCATCCGGCCGGCCCAGCCAAAATGAAGAACTACCGGCTCATCTCTCTGTTCCCCTATCCACCAAAAGTCCTTGAGAAAGCGATCAACCGGCAACTCATCCAACATCTAGAATACCACAACCTCCTGGACCCCTCCCAATCCGGATTTCGAGCTAACCACAGCACCGAGACAGCCATAATCACAGCCACAGAAAACATTAGAGCCCTCCTGGGAGGGAAACAGCAGCCCTCATCCTCCTGGACCTGTCCACCGCATTTGACACCGTTTCCCACCACATCCTGATCAACAGACTCCAGCACATCGGGATTGAAGGAAACTCTTGCAAATGGATTGCCTCGCACCTCACCGGCAGAACCCAAATGATCTGCCTCCCACCGTTCACCTCAGAGCCCAAGAAAATCATCTGCCGAGTCCACCAAGGATTGTCCCTTAGCCCGCCCCTCTTCAACACTTACATGACCCCCCTGACTGCCACCATCAGATCACACAAACTCAACATCATCTCCTACGCCGACGACACACAGCTCATCCTTCCACTGTCCAAAGATCCCTCCACCACTAAAGTTAACTTCCACAGATGCATGATGAACGTCGCAGACTGGATGGAGGACAACTGTCTCAAACTCAACACCGAAAAAATGGAAGTCATCATTGGGAAAAACACCTGATGTATGATGGCCCGTGGAGCTTGGCACACCCCCTGCCCCAACAGACCATGCCTGCACCCTCGGCATCATCCTGGATAGCAAGCTATCCATGGAGAAGCACGTCAACACAGTCTCATCCGCCTGCTTCCTCACCCATCAAATACTTCACAAGATCTTCAGGTAACTCCTGGCAGACACCAGAAGGACCGTCACGCAGGCCCTCATCACCAGCAGACTGGACTATGGAAACACGCTCTACGTAGGAATCACTGCATGCCTCTGGAAGAGACTCCAGACAATACAGAACTCAGCTGCAGGACTCATACTCGACCTCCCCAGAAGGACCACATCTCAAGAAACTACACTGGCTCCCAATTCAGAAGAGATGATACTGACCCACACCTACAAGGCCTTGCACAACGAAGGACAAGCATACATCAACAAACGCCTGACCCTCATCCAACCGAACAGACACCTTCGATCAGCTTCTCTCTCCCTCGCAGACACCCTTTGGATCCGTGGAGCCAACAGCGAAGGACACTTCTTCTCGCACCTGGCAGCCAAGGTTTGGAACAACCCCACGCCCCAGGACTGCACCATTGCTCCAGCAATTCAGAAGAGAACTAATGACCTGGACGTTTGAATGATCAAACCTTTACGCAGCATCAAACAGGCCCAGCGCCTCAAGACCCTCACTGGTGATTTGCCGCGCTCTTTAAATGTTTGATTTATTGACTGTAGATAGTGTGGCTGACTGTTGTTGTATTGTCTTAAGGAATAATAATAATCCATTCTTGTAAGTGAGACTGATACAGGTGTGCCATGGGAGAGTTTAGGTATAGTGCTGGCAAAGACATGGGGACCGAGTCACAAAGGTGAATTTAGTCATAAATGTAAGTTTATGACTGAATTTTCTTTGCTTTTGCCTGCTAGGAATTCACTAAGAGATTCCTTGCAGGTATAATGCCCATTTACGAGTGTGGAGGGATCGATAACGAATAAGGAGTTCTCCTCACACGTAGATCCCACTCAAGGGGCGGAAATATGGGTATTCTGAGGCGTTCCAAGGTGTAGTTAGCCTTGGAAGTTTAGGAATGCCCACAAAAAATCTTTATTTGTTGCCAGTCACAAACTTCTCAACGTCCTTTTTCCAGCTTAGAAATAGTTGTGTTTTTGCTCCAGCATAGTGCTGGTGTACGTTCCTGCGGAGGAAGGGGAATGAACCACCCCCATATTTGGTGGTAGTGTAGGGGAAATCCTTTCTTCACTGGGTAAAATAGTTTCTGTGGGCACGTGCGTTTGACAGGTATCCCCAATTACCTGTACTGAGTTTTCCGATATGTAGAACTATGCAAAGTGCTAATGGGATTCCAATTGGAATATTACATGACTTTTCCAGGAATCCGCATGGAAACCTGCGCCTGGCATGGCTTTCTGTGTGGATTCATGGGAATTCTTGTGAATTCCAGAAAGTATGGAATTTGTATTCGTATGTAGATGTAACTTTTCCAGTGTAGGTTTAGTATTTTCTTTGTGAATCTGTCCCATCGCTCTTGTTTACACAACTTTACAGTATGATACCTTTCTGTTTATAATAAACTGCCTTCATAATACCTTTTAACTTTAATTAGATCGTATGTGCATATATATCTGAAATGGCTAGGTAGTTTTTACTACATTAACCATGGCAGGTCCAATTCACAAAATTATTTCTAAATCTGCATTCACAGGTTTTCACCCTCCAACAAGTGACGATTTACGAATATCAGAAATTCACAAGTCTTTCAAAATGTAGTCTTGGAAACCTGCAGCAGTCTTCCAGGATTATTACTGGAAAAATGCTGTGAACTCCTGTTTACATCTATGTGAATAGCATTCCACATGCATGATTGTAGGTAACGTACAATAGCGCTTGTGAAAATGCTCTCACATGAGTGAGATCGCTCATTTTTGTCTTTTTATTTCCACCAATTGAGAAATCACTTAACTTACATCCTGCAAATTTTGGGGTGTTCTTTTCCATTTCCCTCATAAAGACTGATTTATTCCTCCAAAGAAACGCCCACTTGAAGCACCTGCAGGAGATTTGGCCATGCATAATATTACACTTTAGTGGGATAATATTACACCTTTGTAAATTATTGAATGACTTGAAATTCACCTTTTGTAAATTGCTAGAACTCACATTTTTTAAGCAGGGCCTGTATATTGATCATTATTTACTGACCCCTGCCATATAGTATTCTAATCTCACAGGTAAATATACACGTGTATTTGCTACTACACGTAGGCGTAACTCTACGCTTTTTTGCTCTTCACCATTTCCAAATATAGATTTACACCTATGTGTAACAATACACTTTTTTGCTCTTCACCTTTTCCGAACGGAGATTTACCTGTAGCTGCACACTTGCATGTCCACCCCTTCAAAACACGAGGCGGAGCTTCCTACAACAGGATTTATGATTAAAGAAAACAGAAAATTGTTGAAGTTTATTACTCTTTAAAAAAATGATTACAAACATTTAAATGTAGTACATAAATGTAAATTAATTGTAAATATTTACTTTTAACCTGTAGAAATGACAAAATACTTTGTCCCTTTCTATCTTGGCATGGATGGCACTGTGCTAATCATATTCTTAAAAACTTTGATAGAAAAGCAGACATTTGAGGTGATCTCAATGGTGTTGTAGTGTGCTCTATACAGGAGCTGCTCTCCACCTAAACTTGGGAACTACCCACAGTTTTCTGCTTCTTTTGCATAATTTAGGTCATAATCTATGCCTGCAAGGGTATTGTTTTGACTTATACTGGGTGTTCCTTTTTGTCTGAACAAAGCTAAATCTCTCTGAAGAGCTTTAATTATAGCAAAACACGTGTCAGGGGTTGCTTTTATTCATTTCAGATTGGCTTGGAGGGTATTTTACCAATCCAAAGGTGTAATACTGTGCCTGGAGTGGTAAATGGCTTTTGTCATTTTACAGCTTGGCATGGATGGCACTGTGCTAATCCTATGCTAAAAGAATTTGTTGTAGAAATGGCAAAATACTTTGTCCCTTTCTTACTTTGGCGTGGATGGCACTGTGCTAATCGTATGCTTAAACTTTGATAGAAAAGCAGACATTTGAGGTGAGGAAATTCAGAGTGTCGCTGGTGTTGTAGGGTGCTCTATACAGGAGCTGCTCTCCATCAAAACTTGGGAACTACCCAGAGTTCTCTGCTTCTTTTTTGCATAATTTTGCGGCACTCCATGCCTGCAAGGGTATTGTTTGTGTGTATATATATATATATATATATATATATATATATATATATATATATATATATATATATATATATATATATATATATATATATATATATATATATATATATATATATATATATATATATATATATATATATATATAGTATTAGTTCCCATGGAGTTTTATTTTATATCCCTGCCTCATTTGTTTTCTATGGAAGTGTGTTACAGTACCTGTGAGTGACCATGTGTAGTGCTGGACTTACTCCAAGGCTGGTCTGGAGTACATTTACAACTGTTTGGGTCCTTCTTTCGCTGTAGTAACTTTAGAAGTTCAGTTTGTAAATAGCTAAGGGCTTACTCCTTTCAGGAGGAAGTCCAGCACTGCACATTTCCTTCCTAAGCTCCTCCTTACCCATGCCTAACCTCCTCCTATTTAATAGTAAGTATTCTCCATTTTCCAGCCACTCCCCTAGGATCGTCCCACAATTACTACTTAAACCTATAGCTGTGTAGTGGAGAGCTCAGCAACCGAAGCAGAGATCTCTGCTTAGAAAAGATAGGAGAAGCAGAAGCAGAGGTTTCTGCATGTAGGTTTGTGAATAGCATTTTTGTAGTACATGAGTGGTACTACTGTAGTAGTACAAAACACACTACAAAGTCTAGTTTATGAATAAGCCCATTAGTGTTTAGCATATGTTGAAAGATGTAGCAATAGTTACACACTGCGCTTTGCTAACATGAACAGTACAGGTTTTTATTTTCTACACTAAACACATATTTGGTGTTTACTATGTGAACAGTTTCACTTAATTTGTATTTTTTTGCTTCAGAGGAATAATTGGAATTTGGCACTGTGCAACAAAGTAGGTGAAACACTTGCATTCTTTCTCTGCTTTGTGCCAGCAAGATCTTGTTTTTCCTGCTTTTGTCTGGATTCACATTCACAGCAGACAATCAGCATGCAATACATTTTTGAAATGGGAAACAATGGATGGAAAACAATTTGGAAATGTAAGGCTTGCAACTATGGTTAGGCAATTGTACTGATATACAGACAAGACAGAAATTGTGTTTTTTTACCAGTGGCAAACCGGTGAAAATAGATCCCTTAAGAAGAATATGGTGCAGAAGGTGACCCCATTCTGGAACTTTAAAACGTGGGTAGCTCCAGAGCTCTCATGTTACCAGATTTTACCTCCCCCTCTAACCCAGCCCCCTCCCCCCACACCCTATCCCACCCCACCGGTCCAGATCATTTTACTTTCTGAATTTATAATGGGATAAACAGGATTATAATCACCAGATTACATAGGAAAAAAAGAAACAGGTGCTCACGCATGAAATTAGGAAACGTGAGAGTTTTGTACCTCTCCTACTCAGTTGATTGCAAAGACAGCAATTGCACCTGGAATGCTACAGCACCTATGGGGTCCATTAGTCTTTGGCATATGACTGCTCTAGCATCATTCATAAAGACACCATCCCATAGGGGTCCAAGTAACTACCAGGAAGGCCAACAACGGATTCTAAGGCCTTTCTTCACTGGTGTAGTAATGTAAATGAAAGTGTGTCTCTGTCAGGTTATCTGGTCATTCATGCTGCTACATTCGTATGATCGGTCCTGAAGGGTAGCAGGTTTCTATCAATGGAACACAGCATATTCGTAGCATGTGCTTCATGTGGGGCATATTGTGGTAGGGGGCATTACATGTCCCCCGTTAACATACAGCTCCATAGTCGTGTCGCTCTTTCAGTCGTTGTAAAGTAAGCAAAAAACACTGCACTGTGTGCATGAGAATGTTGAGTGAGTTACAAACTTTGAAGCTGATCACCCTTATAGGAACCTCTGCAGACATGCATAGTGTCAGGCTATTAAGCACAAAGGTTCCTCAAGAAGCCAACAGGGACCAGTGAGACGTGCTGGAACAATGGCAGGAAATATTGCCTGCTAACTACATATTGATCAGTCAGTGGAGTGTTCATCATGTTTCACTATATTTAAATGTACTTTAAGCCTGGACTGCCTAATGCACTATCAGACAGGCATAAGTGGCGGGGGAGGGACTGTCTTACTGCAAATGATGGGTCCATGCTGTCTCAGCAAGTGAGGGCTGCATGGCTCTGAGGAGCTACGGTACCTAGATGGGCATTCTGTCAGAGCTCCTCATCCCTGTCCAGCCTCACATCTGGGCGGACCAGCTTAAGATGCCACACGCACTTCTTTAACCCCTCCCCCATCAGACCAGCTTTATAACCTGGGGCATGCACAGCGCTTTAAGTGGGATGAAAAAGGCGGGGGCTGTAAAAGGGATTGGGCTAAGAGGCATAACTAAGAACCCCCTACAAAGAAGTGTGGCCTGTGTAGCCAAGAGCGTGGCCTAAATGTGTGAAACCGAATCCTGGGTTTAAAAAAACAACCAAAATCAGAGCAGAATGCACCAAAATATTTCATATTTTATACAGCATTAATATTCTGGGCCATATGCAAGAAGAGACTTGACAGGTACATTTCAAAATAAGCTGCCCCATGGCTTCTTTCTATCACTACCATTTTAGTGTCAAGCTTACAAAAGGGATATCCTGGTTATTGCTGTGAAAGTGTAAATTAAGTAAGGGACTGCTGTGGCAAACAAGAGTATGCACCACGGACACCATTCAGTGACCGCCTGCTGTCTGAGGACCTAGAGAAAAGAACTTGCACAATAAATGTACACTCAGTCTCTTATCTGAAAACATTGAGAGAGCTTACAAGAAGGCTCAGTTGAGATAGGCAATGCTCTGAAAAACTTTTATTGGGATCTCAACAATGTGGGCAGTTTCCCGTGGAGGGCAGGCTGACACTACCACCCGCCAGAAGATGTGATTCACTATACATGGCATCTAGGTATGACTTTTTCAAAGTGTGTTGGTGAAAAAATGTGAGTAAGGCCACCAACACAGGGGCATTTCCATAGGACCATGAAGGGTTTTTTTTTCTTCAGGAGGCAAAGGACCGAAATAGAGGTCTCCAAATGGTCCAGTTTCAATGTCTATTTATTTTCTTTACCAAGGCTCAGACCCTGCCAGACCACTGAGCAAACAGGAGATGCCATTGCCACAAGCTCATTAGTCAGCGCGAGAGGTGGGCAAGCCACTGAAGGCTCTAGCCACGCCTGAGCCAGATACCAGGCTTTATCTCAGCTCGAGGTACTTTGGACCCTCAAGCCCAACACGAGGTGAGCTCTCATGTCTCTTCTGCCTGTGACTCTAACCGCATGTGCCTAGAATTACATAACGTAACGTAGACAAAGTTGGAGTGGTGCACTACTCAAGTGTTATTTCTCAATAAATCCCGTATGCTTGTTTAGTTGTGTCAGTAAATCCTTTCAGATTCGACTAGGACTGCCTCAAGCTTTCTGCTCTACAGAATCACCATTCGCTGGCCCTTATCAGGGAGGCCCTCGCTTTCGCAATAATTTGCGCCTACCCAACAAACACTGTTTATTCAACTTTCACCACGAGCATACAGGATCAAGCTCGTTATCTGTCCGTGGGACGACACTTGGGGATCCATGGACCTTCTTTCCCCACCGCCCACACACCATGCATTGCCCTGAAGAAGTTCATTCCTAATGAACGAAACGCGTTGGCTGGAACTTGTTATTGTCGGATGACATTGCGTAATAAAGGATTTACTGACACAACTAAACAAGCCTACGGGATTTATTGAGAAATAACACTTGAGTAGTGCACCACTCCAACTTTGTCTTAGTCTTCTCTCTGCCTGGCAGTTTGCACCTAACGACGGCGGGTGCAGGAGTTGCATGTGCACACTATTTTGGGCTATCTGTGAACAAAACCATAAAGGGAATACAGCAGTGAAGTGCGGTCACCTGGTCCGCCGTTGCCCACCTTCTTCCTAAGCTTACATAACGTAACGTGTATTTGTAAAGCGCACGTTCACCCGTGGGTATCTTGGCGCTGATTAACAGAGGTTTATTGCTACCCAACTCAATGGTACTCATTTTATCGACCTCAGAAGTGTGAAAGGCTGAGTGGGCCTGTCTGGGATTTGAACCTGTGACCATAAGGTCAAACACAGGCCCCTACAGTGGACACATAAGTCCACTAAGCCACCAGACCCAGCATTAAAACAAACAAACCATTAACCTTTGATGTAAAATAATGGAGAAAGTAGTGCCCATCTAATGGCGGAATTGCGCTGCCAGAAACCAGAAAACCTGGGATCAATCCCAGCTGCCCTGCCTATTCAAGTTATGTGTTCCTAGGCAAATGTTTTATCTCACTGTGCCTTCTTTGAGCTCATTATCACACATGAGAACACCTTAATATTTTTGAATTTAGAATGTGCTTTGTATAGAAATCCGTCTTGTCTTTGATTTAATATGCTATAATGTTTCTCCATGTATAATAAGAATCTAAGCCACATAGAGGGTGCCCATTACAAGTTGACTTGACTCTTAGTTCACTAACGGCATTGTTGTCAGGGTAAGGGAAAGACTGAATGTTCCTAAGTACATGTTTAAAAAACACCACTTTTACTAATTATATTTCAGTGCAATGATATTTTGACATACTAATGTGAAGAGACTTTGTTATTTTTACATGACGTCTGTTGCATGATTAACATGCCAAACCTTTTCTTGGCTCAACTTGTGCACAGAGTCTTAGAGCCAAGCCAGAGCCTTGGCTCGGCTGTGGCTTGGCTCGCCCACCTCTAATCAGCGCTTCACATTGATGGCATGTGCTTTCAATGTGTGCTTGGGCATGTCCAGTCTCCATCTCCGCCTCCTTCATACTTTCATGCATTTCTTCCCAGTGGCTGCTGGCACGGATTGGGGGTAGCGGTGCGGGAGGGTGTGTGGGGGAAAAAAAATCAACTTACCTTATCGCTGCATCTCCCCTCTGTCGTCTCTCGCGTCGGGCCAGAAACAGGAAGCACCCAGGCTCCCCTGAGCCAATCTTTACTTTGGTCTGAGCACCGTGGTTCGGCGCTCAGCCGGGGAATAGGAGCCTGGGCATGTTCTCCACCCAGGCTGTAATGTAGCCTGGGTGGGGAACATGCTAAATGCCCATGACTGTTTGGCCGGCCCGAGACGGCCAGCCAAACATTCATGCGCACTTATAGAGTGTGCCCACCACTCCTTTTCCTGCTCCAGCCCCGCCCGCAAAGCTGCTGATAATAATAATAACGTCGAGTTATTATCATACCACCACTGTTTCTTCCTACATTCATTCGGTGCCTTAATAGTTATATGCTGGTAAGTCAAAATGTGCACTGTTTTCTCTCATTCGCCGAATAGGCTCTTCCTCAAACTCTAAATAGAAATCTGTTGTGGTAAAACTGTGAATATTTGTCTCTTTCTAGTTGCTAAGAAACATGAAGGTGAGCACTTTTAATCAATATATGTATACTGCTTTATAGTGATTAATGCTGTTCCAATAAGGGAAATGCAGTTTTCTTCTCGTGCATTACTGTGCAATTTACTGTAAAAGGCTGCGTGGAAATTAAATGAAACTGTACTTGCTAATTTCATTAATGTTTTCCACATAATACCTTTTGAGTCAGCATCCCCAGCTCTCATAGTGTCATGCATTGCAGGTAGAATGACTTGCTGTAATTAATGTCCCTGCCGCAGGGATGTTTTGTAAGCCGACACTTACTGTTGATGCAATCCTATATTAATTTTCATTTTCCCCTGCAAATTTTTCCAAGAAGGGAACAACTAAGAGGGATTTGATCTCGGATGTAACTACAAAAACCAGAAATGTTTACGAAGTAAACACGATTGGCCGCCACATGTAATGCTGTTTTGGCAACGGGTCTATTTATTAATCCTTATTTACAAAAGTCTACTGCAGCCGAGGTCATGGCAACTGCAGGCTTGTTTTGTAGGCAAGCAGACGGACGCGGCACGACGCTCTCTCCATTGAGAGTAGTCCCTACGGAAGCCTTCCAGGAAAAAAGGCCGCAGTTTCCTAGAGGCAAATGAGAATGTTTCTTAAAGGGCAACTATTTACTTATGTGACTTTTTAATCTTTTTTGTGGGAGATCTATCGACTTGCGTTTTCTGCAGTTGCTAGGAAACATGAAGGAAACATGTACTTGGTGAAAATACCGCCCAAAGCCGGCCTATCAGGTAGGACTACTCTCCTCCCCGTTTTGATGATGTGTGTCGTTAAAGTCCTAGGCTGCAGCCCAGCTTGAGATTTCATGTGCATTTTAAAAGAGTCAAATGTTTGATGGATACTTCTAACTGCAGGAGCCTCAATATGTGAATCTCGGCTGGTGTCACACTGGATCTGGAAATTCTTGCAAGAACTCCTGCGTGCTGATAGGTAGCACCATTATCCTTAATTACAACTCTGTCCTGACTCCGGATATGGGGAAACAGAGTTGGATAAGGGTATCACTCCTGCGCACTGACATCGGTTCTTCTTTTTCTGTGCCCAGCGACGCAGATCCAGAGCCTGTTCCTACCAATTTGTTTTCTCACATTCTAAACAAACTTTGACAATGTTTTGGACTGTCACCCATGAATGTGGCAGGTTTCAAGCCGCGCTGCACGTGTTGAAAGTGAATGATGGTGACTGACTGCTAATGGTGTCTCGGGTCCAGGCTTGACTCCTGGTCATGCAACAGGTGTTCCTTGAAGCACGCGAACGCCATCAGGTACCTTAAGACCAAGCTCCATGTTCACGGAACACTGGAAGTGAGGCGAGTCTTGGTCTAGCTGGCCCTTGTTAAGTAAGTCAAAGGCAAAATAAAAAGGTGAATCCAAGGACAAGTTAAGGAAAAAGAACAAGAGCCTCAACCGAAGCTACTTTATGCCCAGGCACTCCTGATCGAGGAGGAGATTGTCTCAGCAGCTGATTTCATCCTTAGTGCCCGATGTCGATCCAATACCAAACTTGGAGTAGATTGCTCTGATTTTCTTGGGCTATTGTGGACTCCATAGCAGGTTGCAGCCTTCAAGGAGGCCATGCTGCCGATATTAACATTTCTTACTGCTCCCTCTAGTGTGCCTTTGGGTTCCATAGACCCATTGGGGCCTCCAGTCAGAGTTGTACCAGCGGACCCTCACCCACGTTGACTGACTTGGCACAAAATCATCATGGTCCACTAATGGTGAGGCTGTGCCTCACTTCTATGTAACAGGCCCACATTTGGTATACGTCAGCTACGATTCCAGTGATGCTGGCTCCGGACCTGCCACTGGCTCTGTATAATGATGAGGCAAATAATTGGCTTACACTGTATTATACAGATGGTGGCCTATTTCTGGATTTGCAAAAGTCCAGCAACTTTGATAACTTTTCAGAGTCTGCCCTGGGTTCCCCCTTCGGGCGTCCATTGAAGGAAAGTACCTTCATTTGCAGAAGTGGTCCATGGCCTAAGGAAGTGCTCAGATTGCCCCTCCTCACAAAAGGATACAAGGCTAACCTCCTCATGAAAATTGAGCAGCTGGGGCTGTCAACTTCTGAGCTCTTGTTGCTTTCCAACAATTCACTGACTGACTCGGTGTTGGCTGCTTGGTCAAAACCATTTTCCCACATTGTGGGACGTCATAGGCCTGTACCAGATGATCCAAACTTCTTGAGGCAAAATGCAACCCTGGAAAGTCTTGTAGGACAGGCCTCCACGAGCGAAATGAACCCAAATTATTTTCCTACCTCTCCAAAGAGCAAAAAATCCAAAAGAAACAAGATCTGCACGAACCTATTTTAATCTGCCAGTTGGGCATTACACTCTCGGAATGCAGTATGTCTCCTGGGTCATTAAATCCATGCCCCTTGGGGCATTCATAGCTCCTTGGCTTAAACAATACATGATCGTCATGATGCTCCAAAGTATATTCTACTCTCATGACCAGACATTATGCATTCTGTTGCCTGTGCTTTCGAGGCCAGTGTCATTCTTACATGGCATGCCTGGATGCGTTCCACTGAATTACTAGGGGACGCCCAGACCTCTTTAATGTACATGCCACTTGATGGATGTAGGCTGTTTGGTGAGACGGCCAATATAGCTGTGGTAATATTTACAGACAGCAGCGCTAAGATCCACTCACTGGGGTTACTTACTATGCCTTCTAATTCCATCAGAACAAGTATGACCAAAGGGAAGGAACTTCTTTGTTTAGAAAAACATTTATTTACAGTGTCTAAATAAATGTTTTTAAAGCTGCTTAGGGTGTGTTACTGGAGTACCCGCTCCAGCTTGTTACTTTTATGTGTTAAAACGGTTGCAAACGGATCTCGTTATCTTTTTTAAAATTTAAGAATAGTTTCATAAAATCATATAAACATCATACAGAATTATCACATCATCAATACAATAATCGAAATATCCTACACTCCACCTACATTGATCTGCAAACACTGTTTCCATGCAATTTAAGTTCTATGGGCCCCTGTTTTTCTAGAATACTTCTGCATGATGTAAGAGCTTGGTTTAGGAACAGAATGAGTAACATTCAGCCAGGTTTATCTCGCCAAAGCAAATGGGCTGTGTCAATATGCCACCAACAATCATCTCAAATTCCCAACCACAGACCTGCAAACTTTGAAAAACCTTTTACTGTGTGAGAGGAAGAGGAACTGCATCAGAGGGGACACAATCTGGAGAAGAGATGGAGCCTTCATCTGGTTACTGTTTAAGCACTTATGAAGAAGCTTCTGAGGGCACAGGGCAATGGGCAGTGGGCATGCCTAGGTGCTGAGCACTGCCTGAGAGCCACTCCCCACAAAAAAGAAATACAAGCTTCTGAGCTGATGTTCTTGAGAGGTTACAAGACCATCGATGGACATCAGCAGGGCAGAGCCTTTACATACAAGCTGGAAAGTTACTTTCTGCAGTAGTGTACAACTCGTCTTTCACCTCGTGGTATAGGCTCTTCAATGCATGCATGTGTGAAGAAAGTTGATGCCTGGCAAAGTGTGGCTACATGTGAGTTGACAGGTCTGCAGCCATGCAACGCAAGGGAAATTGACTTGTTCCCTAATGTCCTCCAACTTAAGACAGTACATATCTATATGAAACGCACATTCTGCCACTGCACAGGAGAAATAACCGTCTTGTCTTTCCGTCAATTCACTGCCCACTTGTCTCATAAAATGGTAAAAAATTGATCCTAACAAGCAGAAAAATATCTAAGTGAAGTTGTAAAGCAAACGTTATGAAAATCCTTTGCATAGCCAACAGAGGAAAGTTTGTCATTCTGGGATGTAATAGCGACTTGCTTTATACATACTGCAAAATAGGTATGTGTGAGGGACTTGAATTGTTGTTGAGTTCTGGTTGTGTCACAGAAAATATCTCTTATACTCCAACAGTCAAATGCCCTGTGCAGAAAATAGAGTACCCCTACTTCCACCCTTTCATAACCACCCACTTGCTCCTCATTTGTGTGCATGTATCGCTATTTATATAGTGCAAACCTAGCTATGAAAGAACACAGCTCTGTACATTCCTTGCAAAATTGTGTATACCAAGTGGTGATTACACAATTCATTGTATACACATTTAGGCACTGGGAGTTTTAGTGATTTGCCCAGAATGACACCATATTGAGTCAAGTGCCAAGGCCAGGATTCGAACCTGGATCCCCAGGGTCCAAAGGCGGCAGCAACTGTAGTCATTTAGCCATATCTGCTCCTCACTTACGATGACCAGTGGAGTGTCAGGAGTGGCTTGAATCATCTAATGTTGCCACTTTATGAGTGCATCAAGAGCAGCACCCTAGCCTGATGTGGAGGAGCATTCCAGGCGTATGTCCTCATGAAATGTTGTATCCCTGAGCCGTAGGCCAAACCTCCACACTGGCCCTTCGGCTTTGTCAAAGACCTAGTTTATTGCAGCTAACAATAGAGAAGCCCCATAGGTCAGAACTGATAGACCTTTTTGGAGGTCAATAGAGAACTTCACCTATAAATGGGAAGTGCTAATCCATACTTTGAGCTAAGGGCTTTTAGGTCTCGCCCTGAGCCAGCGCTTGCGCTGGTCTGGGCGAGACATTTAGTCAGTGGGCTTTCAGAAATGCGACCACAGCTTTTTGTGTGGCATTCTGCGCGCGGTTACGCGCACAGGCACGAGCGCCATCGGGCTTTCATCTCGCTCTCCCGCGCGCGCCTCGCTCTGCCTCTCTGTCTTGCTCGCCCCTCCCCCTCCCCCACCAGAGCTGCCATCTGGCTTTCTCTGCACGCACCACTCGCGTGCTTGTTTTCTTTCACTTTCGCGGCCCCGCGGCCGCGTCACTTTCGCGGCCGCGTCACTTTTGCCGCCGCGCGGCCAATGCTTGTTTTTTAACTTGCAGCGCGAGCGCGCGCTTGTTACATCTTGTGATGTTGCTTGAACATGCTCTTTTGCCTGGGCACTGCACTGCTGGCTGTGTTCTTCTGCCACCCACACTAATTCGGTTTCCCTCTCACGCATGTTAGGACTGGAGTAAATTAACTCAGAAAAGTGGGGTCTGAGAATATCCGATGATTTACATCACGTTGCGGGAACAATGGGATGCTTTTTAATATCCTTTGTTATACTTAGGTAGACAAGTAGGCAAAATCACTTTGCTTTGTTTCACCTATTTAATTTTCAGGTTTCTTTCCAAGAGTTCAGTATCTTCTTTAGTGCCGCCACTTGGCTCCTTCTCCTTTATCCCCAACTGCTGTGATACCTCTGTTTAGATTTTCCTGAACCCATTCGCCTCTTCGTCTCCTTTTCCTAAGGAAACAACGCACATGCTTTATCCACCCTACATAACCTTCTTCGTCATCACCTTCTTCGTCCCGGATACCCAAACACTAATGAGACAGGAGCGCCCCCAAGTGCCTTACCCGAGCGCATCACTTTTATCTCGATCAATTTCTTTTTTGCATTCAAACAAATGTACGACACCAGATGTATCATGTCTTAGGACGCCCCCATTTCCCCCTTCTCTATTTCCACCTTCCTCCACCTACTCATTATCTCTAGTGTCTCTCTTAGTCTCCCTCCCAACTAAATCTTTCACCTAGTTTCCTCCTACACCACTCTCTCCCGTCGTTCCACTCCCTCAATCAAGTACCTTTCCCCACCTTTCTTATTTTTTCACCCTTTCTCCACTCTCCTATTGTTCCCTTCTCGTTTCTCATTTTACAATTAGCGAGTCAACTAGTTTGTGCATTAGGGAGTCAAATTTGTGCAACGTTTATTAATCACACGGAAAGCAATGGTATTGCCATAGCTCGCCATAAGGTTATATCTCATGACACCATCAGATGCATTATTCCCAGTTCCTATCAAATCAGACTTAGCGACAGATCACATCGTAAAGTGTCATTAAAAATATGTAGCGTTCTTTCCTGGAAACGGCTCAAACCAAATATATCCATTCCTGAAACCTGTCTCTTCTGAGCTTTCCAAAACAGGTGGAGGGAAAGGAAACGCATTTCACAAGTATACCATCATTTTTTTGCATAGGTGGCCAATTTCGAATTTGTGGACAAATTTCAAGCGAATAGTTATGTGGAAAGCTGTTAGCCTAAACATTTCTGGATCTTTACAAATGACACTCCCCACCAACCCCCATGCCCCCCCCAAAAAAACCTTTATAATGTGAGTGTTTTGCTCACCAGGCCTCTCTAATCCTTACTTAAAAACTATTGCATTCTGAGCAGTGAGTGTAGTGAGTGCATTAACTAGTTAAGTGAACGATGTACATAACAAATGTCATAAAGGGACTTGCAGAGTTACAAAAATTGTCAGTTTACTAAAAACCATAAAGCGTGCACATCTTTCTCACATTTCTTCATTCATCACGCTGCTAAGCACTGCATCCCATTTTCACGATAACCGCACCTCGGTGGTTATCATGCACCGCATGGAAACACTTCCCACATAGGTTCAAAACAAACAGAACTTCCTTCCAACCACACACCCTGCACAGTGTAGAGTGCTGTCCATATAAGCAGGCGCTTCAGCACCCCACATACGGAAAGCAAGCGCTAAATAAATATTACAATACAATATTTTGCTCCCTTGCCCACTAGCCCCTCCCGGTCTAAAACACATTTATTTGTAAACAGCAATCTCTACACCAAGATACCTGCATTTTACCACCATCCGCACTATTTAACAAAATGCTGAGATCCAAAGCAAATCAAGAGTTCTCTACGTTCCAAAAATTGGAGTGCTTGCAAACCTGGAAAAGTGAGTACTCCGGAATTACGGAGTGCTCCATCTTTAAAAAAACAAGCTCCTGCATTGGATAAAAGGCACCAGATGTTTACATAGAGGTAGGTCGAGATAATTGGTAACATATTGTATTATTATTGGATTTAAATAGCAAAAGGCTTTGAAGCACTGTAGAGCAAATCGGTGGCAACTTGGGCGACTTTCCATACCACACAATGCCACTTCACTCAGTGCCACTCTACTCAATGCTGCTCCACTCCACTCAAAACCAGTTCACTTGACTCAGCTCCGCTCCACAACACTCCACTCAACACCACTTCACTTAACTCAGCTCCACTCCACTCAACACCACTTCACTTAACTTAGCTCCGCTCCACTCCACTCAACACCACTTAACTCAGCTCCACTCCACTCAACACCACTTCACTTAACTTAGCTCCGCTCCACTCCACTCAACACCACTTAACTCAGCTCCACTCCACTCAACACCACTTCACTTAACTCAGCTCCACTCCACACCACTTCACTTAACTCCGCTCCACTCCACTAAACACCACTTCACTTAACTCAGCTCCACTCCACTCCACACCACTTCACTTAACTCAGCTCCACTCCACTCAACACCACTTCACTTAACTCAGCTCCACTCCACTCAACACCACTTCACTTAACTCAGCTCCACTCCACTCAACACCACTTCACTTAACTCAGCTCCACTCCACAACACTCCACTCAACACCACTTCACTTAACTCAGCTCCACTCCACAACACTCCACTCAACACCACTTCACTTAACTCAGCTCCACTCCACAACACTCCAATCAATGCCACTCCACAAACCTTTGTGCCGCTGCACTCAGTGCCACTCCACTGCACTCAGTGCCACTCTGCTCAATGCTGCTCCACTCATGTGGACTCAGGTCCCTGAATGCACCCTCATCGGCTGGGGAGAAGTTAAACAAGCATTGGCATAGCCAATAGGTTTCGCCTTTGGGACCTTATAAGTGTTTAGCCATGTAACACTTGATGTTGTTGCACCAAGGATATTGTGCTGGATAACTAAACACTTATAAGGTCCCAAAGGCGAGACCTATTGGCTATGCCAATGCTTGTTCTGTTATTTGCATCATACATGAATTATATGCCAAGCACAAGGTAATTGACAAGCACAAATATAATCAATAACCACTGATCGATAGGGGCCAGGCAATAAAACAAAATTAGATAAAAAATATTAGCAGGCAGCGCAGTCGTATGTGGTAATACGCTCATTACATATACATGGAGAACGCATGCAGCTCATTCAGTGACTGGCGCTAGTGCTTATGTAATATATACACTAATGCATAATTGTATTCAAAGGAGTGTATAAGGTGCCCCAGTAGGACAACAATATAATCTATTGGTTTATATGTGTATTTAATTACTATTGTTTTAATGCTCCATCTAAATCCACAACGTTTGCCAAATACTGTAAATAAGAGGTTACTATTCCCAATTGAATGCTATTCACGTTATCGACCTCAGAAATATCAAGGGTAGTGTTGGCTAAGCTTGGGTTCGAATTTGTGCTGAGCAGGTTAACACAGTTGTCATCTGCAGTTGACTGACTCACTGAACGATCTTGATTGGAAAATGTTAGTAAAGTGAATATTAAAAGGGAAGAAATCTGACAAACTTCAAAACGTTAGAATTTTAGATTATTACGTATTGGTGCTAGAGTTTAAAATTATTTTTCCAAAATGTCAGTCTCCACTATATACATTAGAGTTTATGCCGGAAAACAGTTTTTATTGATCTATCAGTTAGCTATCAGTCTAACTATTCTCTATATATTAATTCGACATGAGGTTATTCAGAATGTTTCTGCACTTCCTACTAGTTATTAAAGGAATGAGAAGATTGACATGTATCTCTCCTCAGGTGACAGAGCTTCTTTTGCATCCTATAAATCCGTAAGTTCAGTTATATGCTCGACCACCTAGCAGCGAAAGGTACCTGACCAGCATTCAACTTTTTTTTGGGGAGGTTGGGGGCTTATATAGCGCAAACTCGACCCGAAGGTATCAGAGTGCTTTATATGAGCACCAGTTGTGTCACAGATGGACATATTCATTTTGTGAGGCACAGAGAGATTGTTATTTGCCCAGAATCACAGGATGTTGAGGGTCTCTCCCAAGACCCGAACATGGTTCCCCAGCTTCGACGTCGACCGCTCTAGCCGTTAGGCCACATTAAGTTTTTGCAGGCCTGGGCGTAATTCGCGGAGTTTCGCTACGCTGAACTCCGCGAAGTGACAAAAAAACTCGGCGGACTTCCGCAAGTGGCAGAGTGCAGCGCGAACTGCTGTTCGCGCTGATCTTCCTGCCGCTCTGTAGAAATTCTACCCGAGTGACAGCTCGCGCTTGCCAACTTACCGTGCGTGAGTGGGGAAAAAACTCTGCTGCACTACGCAGAGCTGAGTTTTCTGCACTCTGCGAGCTCCACGGAGTGCAGAAAACTCTGCAAACTCCGCGAACGGAGCGGAGTTCACTGCCCAGGCCTAGACTTTTAGGTTAAAAGACCTACCAGTCCTCTGAGCTCTATTAGTTTGCGGCTCTCTGCCTTCTGAGCTGATTATTTACTAAAAGAGAAGATTGGTCTCTCAAAGGTAGCATAGTACAACATTGGAATCCTCCACTCTTTTCATTCCCACGTATTAAAGAATTCTGGGAATTGCAACGCGCTGATACATTAGCTGTTTAAGAAGGCATGGAGATCCTAATGTGTAAGGAAGGGTTCTTGCAGTCCCTGGGGCAATGGAGCTTTGCCAGTAAGACCAGGTTTGACTTCTTTGTGTACTGGGCTGTATAACTTGTTATTGCAATTTCAATCCTCAGCCTTGCCCGCTCGCAGTGCTACAAGGTGACTAGAATAAATTCCGAACTGTGCACAAAAGTAGTCTGCATCCTAAAATGCAAAACAACCTTTTTAGTTGTTGAATCCTCAGTATTTGCAGATGTAGCCTTTTATTTAGGCTAGCATTTGCAAAAAACTTACTCCATTGTTTGCTGTGGCCAACTATAGATGTGCTGATCCTGGCGAATCAAGGCTTCCCTCAAGCCTAGCTATTGAAATTGCTGCAAATACCCAGAATACGCCAGCACGAGCCTTGACAACCAGGATTTCAAAATGACCTCATCAGCTGCTTCTGTAGGAAATGCGAAAAAGCAGTTGAACACAAATAAAATCAGTAACTTAAATGATTCATTTGTTAAAATGAGTTAGTCACAGCCCCTCATCCTAATTCACATCAGTGTCGGAGTCTGAAGACTGCCTCGACTGGAGCTGGGGGTAGAGACCAAAGACGTGTCTCGGAATGCCATTAACTTGATTACATTGGGGACAGCTGCTAATGTATTTGTTTGAAATTATTTTGGCAAGCTTATCAAGGGTAAAATAAAACCAGTGCATGCTTTTGAAATAATACATTTTAGTACATCATGAACTCATGAGAGAAATTATACAGTCCCGATTTTATAGTTCTTGGACCCAATTCATAAAGCTTTTTCTGCTGGTAAGTGTGATTTATTCCAGGAAAAGAGTCTAATGTTTGCAGCCTCTTTATAGATGCGATTCAAAGAGGCAGAAATGGGTATGTTATAGGAGAGGAAACTCTAAACCTGTAAATTACTTTTCCACAGTTTACCAAAATAACTTGCATTACTCACCCACAGGTAGAAGTGAATAAATGTGAAAGGCCAGGAGTTCTAAGAGGGAACTATGAACAAGCATTGGCAAAACCAATGGGTTTTGCCTATGCAAGAACTATTGGCTTTGTCACTGTATTTTTTAAGACATATTGCACGTCCCCAGGGTGCTGTGCACCACAGCTTAAAATCAAGAAAAAAAAAGCTATGACGCAGCCAGCCTTTGGCTGTGTCCTAGCACTTTTTTTAAACTTTCCTTTAAGCCATGTTGCACAGCAGCGCAGGCTCTCCTCCCCGGCCCTGGATACCCAGGGGATTTGTAAAAGAAGCGCGTGAGCACCCACTTTTTTTTGCTGCAGATTTGTGGATCCTCTATAAATTTACAGCAACATTTTTTACAAACAAAATGTTTTTTTGGTCCCTGGTGTGGTCCCTGTCGGACCCCACCACCAGACCTATTGGGAGAGGGCATACCTACCCTCCCCTCATGTTTTTTCTTTGCTCTTTTTAGGACTTGGGACTGATTGAATCATACATTCCTTAAGGAGATCATATATGCAGGATAGCTCAGTATAGGAAACACTCTCTGTCTTTTTTTTAACACTCTCTGTCTTAAACAATTTAGAAACCATATTAATGCCCGGGACCTCCATTTGAACATTGTTATTATAGCATAAAGTACTAGATAAAAATCTATCTTACTGTGACAGAGAATCAACAAAATGGAGACAATAGATATGCCTTGAGGGTTATGTTGTAAACAAAATATCCTTATAAGTAAAGGGTGTGAAGGTAGTTTGTTCAATGAGTTGCTATAGTTTTTCACAGCCTTCCGACGATTTTGATGCAATACATCACACCTATTTCAGACCAAAAGCAGAATGATATTTAATAAACCTGACGGTTTTGCTTCAATTTATTAGGTTTCCCCATAGAAATCCTTGCTTTGTTTATATTCCATAAAAATCTTAAAAGTATGCTATTATACTACAAAAATTATTATTCATTTTAACTGGTAGCATAGTCAGAAAAAAAATAATTATTGGGAGAAACATCATCTTGATTGTGTCTAACCTTCCCCACCATGAAAATGTAAAGGAAAATTTGTAATTGTCACCTTTATCTCATCCATGTTAAACCTTTTGGTATTCTTAAAAGAATTTGTATACCAGATACCTAAACATTTTATTTTTTCTAATATTTTTACAAGCCAAACCTGCTTCTTGGAAAGGATGTTTAAAACAGTATTTATTAAGTGGTAACACTCTGACTTTTCAATATTTAACTTGTAGGAGGATACTGCTGAAAATGTTTTAAGTTCATGAAAACAAGTTTGCAAGGAAATTTTGGTTTCGAAACTTATAGCAAAACATCATCAGCTTATGCAGTAAATTTTAGTCTTGTTTATTAAGGGGTATCCATAAATTAGCGTAATTTTCTATATGAGATGAAGAAATGGTTCTAGAGAAAGAACAAAAAGTAACGAGCATAAGGCACATCCTTGCCTGGTGACCCTTTTAAGAAAAAGAAAAGTGATTGAATGCCATTAACATAAACCAAAGTGTTAGGTGAAGACTATAACAAGGAGACGTATTTAAGAAATCTACGATGCAAACCATAGCAATGAAGAGATTTCATCATGAAATCCCAATTGACCAAATCAAATGCCTTTTGCGTATCTAATGTTATTATTGACATGGAATCTTTCATACTTGAAACACCAAGGATAATATTAAAAGAAAGTTCTAGAATTGTCAGAAATAACTCTGCCCTTAACTCCGGTAGTTTTCGACTGATTAATTTGGGCAGTGTACCAACTATACGCGAAGCCAATATTCTAGCAAATAATTTGTACTCTGAATTGATTGACAATATGCGTCTATAATTTTACAGTTGTTATGATCTTGACCTTTCTTAGGAATTAAACATAACATTGTTCTTTATCTAAAGACAAAAAGTAATTTTACAAGGCAAATAATTTTGGAAACAAAACTTTTTGAAAGAACCACATTTTAAAATCAACAGATCCAAGGACTTTTATTTACAGCATCAGCTATTTCTTACATTTCTAGCTCATGTTCAATGTCTTCAACATGAGAGGTCTATCAGTTGAGACTAATTTTTGAAAATAGTTATCGAATCGTTTTCCTAATGGTGAAATATCAGGAGTGCAAAGGTCTCTATAATAATCCACAAAACATTTGGATAGGTCTGATTCTTAAATTACTTATGTCCTTTATCATTTATTAGACTTTTAAAAAGAGATTTTTCCTTTTTGACTTTTAAATCAGCTAAATGTTTTCCTGACCTTTTCTGACCACCATAAAATCTAGCCGGAACTTTCAGCAGATACCACATACCCTCTTTGGATTTTTTAAAGTTAAATTCTATCTTAGCATCTACCAGTTTATCCTGAAGGTAGATGGGTTCTGTTGGATTTCAAAGTTAATGATGTTGCTCTATTTCTCATGAATCTGTATGGTGCAAAAAATCTTAACTCTTCTTTTTGGTATGGGTTTCTCTTTAAGTTTAACCAGTATCCTAATGATAGGATTATAGTAGGGGGTGATTGTAATCGAAAACAGATCCTTCAGGAATAGAAATTCCAGAGTAAGTTTCATTCCAAATTCTATGCAGAAATCGTTTCAAACAGCAGTTTCACAAAGGTACTTATCTGATGCCTATTAATTTCCAGTGCTCAATACACAGTGTAGGATTGATTATGTTTTCCTCAATAAGGATCTCATTCATGGGTGTATGCAAAGATGGGAGCTATTTTGATCTCTGATCATGCCCCTGTTATTATTGATTTGGATGTTTTGCAAGCTCGATGTCGAACAAATAGTTGATGCTTTAATAATTCTTTATTCTATACTGGCAAATGTTTATCCAAATTTGAAGTATTTCAAAAATAATTATTTCAGTTGAACACTTCAGCAGATTCCTCTATAAGTATGTTTTTGGGATGCTTTCAAAGCAGCATGCTGGGGCTTTATTTTAAGTTATGTACAAAGTTTTTAAAAAAGGCAGCTGAAAGTCATACTAACTAATATCGGAAAAGATAAAGAAATTAGAACACAGATTTTACACCTCAAAAAAGCATAAGGAATGGAAGTTGATAATCTTTTGTCTTGGCAAACTACCTTCGTAGCTGCAATCAGTTCTGCAAGAAGGATGAAATAATTTCCACATTTTCTTCAAATTATCTTTATCTACTTTTCTTTTAAAGGCAATGCGGTGCCAATCACAGTTATCACTTTTATTCTTAAGGTGTTGAATCTGCTAGCTCTTCTAGTTTTTTAGTTGTATTTCTTCAGCAGAGAAAACTCTTTGCAACTTGGATGTACCCAAGAAACATAATCAGCTTTTTTGATGTTGGTTCCTCTCTTTATTACCTGGGATGGCCATAGTGCGGGCAGTCAGTGACATATGGATAGCCTCATACACTTCTAAGTCTTACACTGGTGAGAAGTATTCAGCCTACTACGAAACGTCATATTTAGTTCACCAGAGTTGAGACAGCATATATGGCTTATTAGAGGAATGTACATGTTAAGGAAATTTGCAGAACCGCTACATGGAATACTGCACATGCTGGAAGTATGTTCCAGCAAAGGTGACGTTTTTGGCCAGGTAGTTCTATACCGGCTATTTGCTGGAAGTGTAGCATGAAGTCTCACCTTCACAGCTTTGTGGACTATGGATTCCGTTACCCAGCCAATTGGGAAGGAGGTAGAGTGAGAATGAAAGAGTAATTAAAATGACTTTTTGGGCGATTTTGGCTCTATTTTTTTCTGGTTCGCCTCCTTTTACAACATTCACTCACCCATCCCATCATTAAGCATGTGACATATTGCGGCCTAACAGTCTAGAAAAAGCATGTGGAAATTCCTAGGCTGGGTGTTGAGCTACGGCAATTACACCACAGAGGGTATGCGTGTGCTGTCAATCTGAGGATCACATTTTAGATTTCACCTGTTTCTAAAAAATCTTGTTCTAGTCCTATCAGTGGTGTAAGAATTCCCAAACAGATATCAAGGACGTAAACCAAAAGTAAGCGTACTAGAATCACCATGAAAGTATATATTTTATAATATTAGTATTCATAAACATCAGGAAATTACAGCTATGCAATGGGAAGTGAACCACATGAGCATTTATTATTGTGAATTGTGAAATCCGAAGTTTTCATTTGTTTACGTTCTTCTGTCACCTTTAGTATGTCGTCTTTCTGCCTCGTCCCTTAACTTTAGGCTTGTTACTTCAGGCAGTCTCACTATAGGCACAGGTGACATCGAGTTGAAGAGGTCGGTCTGGCAAAAGTCGATCTTGGCACCCTTCAAAAACAGCTATATTGCTCGAGCAACACTCCATTTGATATATTGTATGAGTTTTATTAGGTCAACAGCAAAAGCTTTGGTCAGATTTTCAAATGCAATAAATCTAACTTAAGGCTTTTCCTAAAGAGCATTTGTCACCTGTGCTCTGAAGCAGGGTATTTAGCTGGTTCTACTCCTGTGTTCTTTGGGCCTTTGCAGTTCGTCCTCTCTGTTCTTCCATCTCACCTTTTATTAAAGGAAAACTCCAAAATTACTTGATCCTAGTTTCTGGCTGATATTGTATAGGGTGTTCGTTTCTGATGGTACCTGGGGCCTTTGGTCCAAAATATCTTCTAAATGGTGCATATCACTTTGAATTTGATTTCATTTTCCACTGGGAGCAGTGAAAGGCATCTAGGTTGGGAGTCTGTTGTGTCCCTTGCCTGGTACAGACGACAAGGACACGTAGCAGTATATTATCGTATTTTTATTCTAGCTCCTTCATAATCTTTCCTTCCTCCATGAACCTCCTGCCCCTATCTAACTCCTCCCTTTCCTTTTTCCGACTCCCAGGTTCCCGTCCCAGGTCCGAGCCCCCGTGGCTCTACATCTGCCACGACACTACACCTCCCCTCTCCTTCACAATTTGAATTGATATCAACAAACAATAGAACAAGGCAACTAAGGAAAAAAAAGAACATAGTTACAGTTCTTCAATTAGACGTGTAGGCCTCCGATGAATACGCTGTGGCCGGCAGGGTGTTTCACTTTCAGCCAAAAGAAAAGGAGACACGTGCTTACTTCCTGTCACCTGAATGTCCTCTTTTGCTGTACTTTCTGGTACTTCCAATGTCTCTCTTGTGACTGGCTTAAATCTCTGAAAATGCGCGACATTTCTTGTTATCCTCTTGTCATCTGAAGCAGCCATGATCATAGTCCCTTTTTGTTTTGTTACCAGCAGAGGATGAGCGTGATATCGACTGTCAGATTTTCTTTGTTGCTCTTGTCGGACAAGTACCCAGTCCCCTTCTTTGATGGATGATGGTTTGGCTCTCAAACGACTGTCCGCATATTCTTTCATCTTGGCTTTTCTAGCTCCGTCTATTGCTGCTAACTCCTCATGTTCTGGATCTTGATTCCTACAACGAGTGGAGTCTTCCCAATTCGGTATTCTCGTGCGCACTGTGCGGCCCAGCATCAAAGTTGCTGGGCATCTGTCTGTAGTGCTGTGGGGTGTGGTTCGATACGCTCTTAACACCTCGTTCAGTGCTATTTGAACGTCTCGCTTGGAGAGTTCTGCTTGCTGTATGGCCTTCTTCAGAGTAGCCATAAATCATTCGACCATACCATTGGCCTGGGGCCACAGGGGAGTGATCTTCCGATGTCGAAAACTGAGATGATTGGCAAATGCGGCAAATTCCTGTCCGTTAAATGGAGGGCCATTGTCCGTCTTGACTACCTTGGGAATTCCCCAAGACCTCATCCCGCACTGGTATGGTGGTGGCTGCTCTGGTTGATGATGAGGTGAGCAATGGGGAAGCGGGAGTACTCATCCATTATGACGAGGATGTATTTGCCAGATTGTATGGGACCAAAGAAGTCTACTGCAACATGTTGCCACACACCCTCCGGTAGTTCTGACAGGTGCAGGTGGTTCCTCTCTACTGACCAACTGACACTGAGAGCAGTCTTTCAAGGTGACTTCGACCATCTGATCAAGAGAAGGAAACCAGACCCTTTCCCTCAGTGCTCTCTTCGTGGCTACGATGCCTCAGTGTCCTTCGTGTGCTAAATTGACAATGTCTTGACGCAGTTGCTTTGGGATGACAATCCTTTTATCTCTTAACAAAAAGCTATCTTTGGCAATGGACAGGTCATCTTTTACATGTCGGAAAGAAGCTAGCTCATGGCCGTCAACCTGATTCTTGTGTCCGGGCTCTTCTAGGTGTCTCCAACTGTTTGTCTGAATGCGATGTTTCACATCCTGTAAAGTGGCATCACTGGCTGTGGCTTCAATGGTGGTTTCCAGAGGAACTGCAGGTAGTGTTGCTTGAGCAACAACAAAGTGTATATATTCCTCCGCCAACAACGGATTCGAGCTTGATGACTTCTTGGGATGTCGTGACATGTAATCTGCTGGATTGGCTGCTTTTCCAGGTTTGTGGATGATAGTGTATGTATATTCTTGAAGACGAATTCCCCAGCGCTTTATTCTTGGTGGCATATTGGCTCGGGGATTTCCAAATATGGTTATCAGAGCTTGGTGGTCCGTGATGAGTGTGAAGTGTTTCCCATAGATGAAGATGTGAAAGTGCTCACAGGCCCAGACTACTGCAAGACTTTCTTTCTCCGGCTGGGAGTATGATCGTTCGGTGTCCGTCAGGCTGCGGCTGGCATAAGCCACTATGTGGCGTTGGTCACTTTCCTTGTCATACTGAGCTAATATGGCTCCCAGTCCCACCGGACTGGCATCCACTGTGATCTCCGTCTTCCGACGAGGGTTGAAGTACACCAAATTTTTGGCCGATTCAACGGATGCTTTAATCGAGTGGAATGATTGATCACAGCTGGTGGTCCATTGGAATGTGTGACCTTGTTTGGTCAGTTTCCTCAGTGGATAGCTGATAGTAGCATAGTCCTTAATATAACGTGCGCAGTAGCTGGCCATTCCTAGAAATTACCGTACATCTCCAGCATCGCGAGGGGTGTCGTTCAGCGCTGCAATTTTTTCAGGATCTGGTCTCATTCCTGTGCCCGAGAAGATGTGTCCATAAAACTTCAAAGTGGATTTGTGAAACTCATATTTGTCTTTGTTGAGAGTTAGATTTGCTTCCAGTAATGCGTGACATACTCGATCCAGTGCTTTATTGTGTTCCTGTACAGTTGCTCCGAACACAAGGATGTCGCCACTATAATTAAGAGAGTTGGGAATGTGATGGATAACTCTTCTGATTGCCTCCTGGAAGATCTCAGCGGCCGAAGAGACTCCAAAACTGAGTCGTTTGTACCTGAATAGACCTTGATGAGTCGAAAATGTGGTAATGTATCGTGACCTTTCGTGCAATTCAAGCTGGTGATAGCCCTTGTTAAGATCCAGTTTGGAAAATATTTGTGCACCATTCAAGGTCGTGATCATATCACTGATATGAGGTCCAGGGTGTCTTTCCCTTTCAGTGGCAGTATTGGGAGCTCTCATGACAACACATAGGCGGACTTTGCCTTCTGATCCTTTCTTTGGTACTATAACTACTGGAGATACCCAGGGAGTGGGACCAGAAGTTCTTTCAATGATATCTGCCCGAAGAAGCTCCTGCAACTCTTCTTCCACCGACTGTTGAAGAAGATGAAATGGTATTTTCCTGTGGTGTTGAGCTATGGGCGTCACCCGTTCATTGATATGCAGACAAACTTAAAAATTGGTCATTTTTCCGAGTCCTGTAAACAATTTCGGAAACTTGTGAATTATGTCAGGTTCATCATCCACTCTGTATAATATCTCCACCAGTTGAAGTCGTTCCGCTGTGGGCAAGCTAAGGAGGCAGTCAGCTTCAGGCCCTTCGATGACGTGAATGCGAGCTGAAATAGTTCTATCTTTGTATGTGAGGGAGGTCTGAAATTGTCCTAAGCATGGAAGGGGCTCTTTCGACATCCATGTGTATACTCACACCACGGCTTTATGCAGGAGCGGTCGTGGATTCATTTTGTTGTATTCTGCAACTGAGATATAATTGAGAGATGCCCCACTGTCCAGTACAAACTTGGCTAAGTGCTCACCCATGTGGAGGTGCAGTCTTGGATATTTCTTGAGCCTGTCCGGGTCTGCGACCATGCAGACGTATTCCTCACTGTCTTGCGATACCGGTGTGAGGGACCTTGATTCCCGAGATTCTGATCGTCGCGATCTGCGAGAGACGTGAGAATAGAGACTTGAACGTGATGAGCTTCAGGACGTATCTCTGCAATCTCGTACTGCTTTAGCGTGATGTCGAGAGCTGTAGTGTTTGGATTGCCTGTGAGTGTCTCTGCGAGTTGCCCTGCATACCTTTTCAAAGTGGTTTTCTTTGCCAAATCGCTGACACTTCTGACCTAATGCGGGACAGGTTTCAGTGTGAGGGAAGTCTTGACCGCAGCGATAACATTTGAGCTGTCGCTCCCGTCCCTTGTCAGTCTGGTCCAAACTGCGATGACGACTTGGTCTTTGAGAATATTCCTTGGACTTGGACGGTCTTCGACCTGCAGAGGAGTGACTCTTCGTGTGACAAGATTGAATTCGGAAAGCTTGTTCCCGTTTTTCACCTTTTCCAGCTTCCATTCGTTTTGCATGTTCTTCTGCCTGATCCTTGACTCTCGTCATTTCTTCAATTTCATCTAAGGAGTAGCTCTTCTTTAGAAGGCGTCTGCGTAGGGACTCAGATTGACACCCTTCAATTATGTGTAGGCGGAGAGCATCTTCAGTCGTGAAGGAGTCAAACGCCCAGTAACGTGCTAGCTGTTTAAGGCGCAATATGAATTCTCCCATAGATTCATCCTTTTCTTGGGAGGCTAGATTGAAAGTATAACGTTCATAGTCAATGTTTCGTTTGTGAAGAAAGTTTCTGTTGAGCGCTTCACGCACATCCGGGTAAGAGGATGCAACATCAGCTGGAAGCTCCTTGATTATTTGGCCAACTTCTTTCCCAACAAGATTGCGCAGTGCAATGAGTTGTTGACCAGGATCCGACACTTGCGAGCCTTTCATGAAGTCCTCAAAGTCTTCCAGCCATTCCTGCCAGCGAAGACCCATACCTCCGCCAGGTACGAGAGGCAACAGTTCCGGGGGGGGCGCAGAAAAGGAACTCCCAGCATGGCAAGGGTGTGTCCTACAACCTGTGACGAAGAGGTGGAAGACTGTGACGTAGCTCCCCTGTCCTGTGATTCGGAGCGTCGGCCGGTAGTCGGTGAGAGAGACATGGTTGGGGGCCGGCCAAACGTGAATGAGCGTTAGGTGGAGGTGTCCTCAGAGAAGAAAAGAGAAAAATTACCCAGCGCTGATGCTGTATGTTCGTGGCAGTAGTCAATGTGAGAGACTGGAGGAGTGAACAAAGTGACTCAGCAGAGGAGGTGAGCAGCAGAGCGCCAGAGAATGTGGCAGTGCAATCTGTAGTGGTGGGTTTCACATGGGGAGTGAGTGGGCACTGATTTGTAAAGGTCCCAGAAGCAATGATACCTCTGCCTGACTCCAAAATGTCCGCTCGCAGTGTCTAGCAGCTGATTGGGGAGCCTGCCTGACTTTAAAATGGCCGCTGGGCGGAGCTAACCATGCCGGAGGCTGGGGCCAGAACAGGGCATGCAGCCGGTGAGGCGAAGATGCAGATCACACAGTAGGAGGGAGTAAACAGCACTGCGTAGCAGGACCGGTCCAGAGATCCAGCTGGCAGGGTCATGGGTAAGCTGGAGGCAGGCGGGACGAACACACGCTCAGGGTGGGCTCCTGACAGCGCGTCACGGTGCAGAAGCGCGCACTGCACCAACCAGCAATGTGCGACCGGGGTAGCCTCCCGATGTCGCGACCAAGAAAAGCAAGGCAAGGAGCTGTGATCGCCGCAGTAAGGCGCGCCCGGGGTGGGCTCCCTAGGCCGCGTCGTGAAGGCAGTCCGAGGCAAATTAGCATACGGATAGGTACCCGACTGCAATCCGCCGTTAGGCACTGGCTCGATCAGCAGGCGGGGTCCACCCTCGTCGCCAGTTGTTGTGTCCCTTGCCTGGTACAGACGACAAGGACACGTAGCAGTATATTATCGTATTTTTATTCTAGCTCCTTCATAATCTTTCATTCCTCCATGAACCTCCTGCCCCTATCTAACTCCTCCCTTTCCTTTTCCGTCTCCCAGGTTCCCGTCCCAGGTCCTAGTGCCCATGGCTCTACATCTGCCACGACACTACAGAGCCCTACTATTCTGCCTCATGAGGTTCAATCACGACGAATTGATGAATTAGAGCATATTTTGTGTAATAATTGTTTAATCAGATGCCACTTAACAGTACAGGCATGTTTACACATGAGTACACCACTGTTAAATCAAGTTGACATTTGCAAAACGTTTCTGATTGATTAATTCATTGTTTTTCATGTTTAAAGCGCTTCATCCACTGGCAGGTTTCTTGGCACAGAACCGGCCGGCTAACACCAAGAAGACCAGAAGTCTAGGTTTATATGATAACAGCAAAAAGCCAGGTTTTCTGTGCCATGAATTTCTTGGCTTTTTCCAGTTCTGCAATTCGAATGTTCCAATTATTTCTTTGGACTCTTGCTAAGAAGCTTGTTAGGTCTCGCAGACCTGCGTTGCAGCGCGCATGCGCTGCTCGCTCTGCGAGGCTTATTGTAATCGAGTAGATTTCAGAAGTGGACTTGAAGCCCCGCCCATCATTCCTCTTGGCTGGCGTCATCGTTTATGCTAAACGCTGGCTTCCGATTCAAAATGTGGCTTCTTTGTTACCGCCCTGTCTCCTTCTCGGACGGCCCATCCGGACTGGATCTTTCACTTGCGGCGTTACACAGTCTCCTTCATTAGTCGGGACGCACTATATTTTTGTCACAATGCCGACAGCTTGTTTAAAATGCGCCTCGGGCGGGCTCTCTTACCTCGTCCTCGGACCCCAGGCGGCGCAGCGCCCTCTACCCACACCGCTCTCATAGCAGCCCCCCCCCCCGCCGCCCAGCAAATGAAATAAAAAGGTGCTTTACGCAGATGTCGGACTGCTTCAGCCGTCCTCCCTTTGCTCTTTAAAGGATCCGGATCCAAGTGGCCTTCATTTGCCTGGCAGCTCAGTCAGTGTCCGCAAACGCAGCGCCGGGCGTAGGTCCTGCTCACACCACATGTGCACCGCGAGCCCGGCGGAAGAGCTCTCCCTGCGCTGGCCATGCTCCGCTGGTGGTTCTCTGCTGCTCTCCCCCAGTCGCCCGCACGCACCCGCCAGTCTCCCCTTCACCGGTGCAGCTCGGGCAGGGGGGAGTGCGTGCAAGGCACGCGCGCAGCCCATGCATTACTTGGGTCCTAAACTCATCTCCGGCAACATCTGCATGCTGCTTCCATTCCAGCCCTGCCCCTTTCAGAGAGCGGGTGATGCTGGAGCGTGGGACATTTTTTTAAAATCCGCTGCAAAACAGTCTTAATTGACGTTTGCGAGTGCAAAGGTAATTGTGACTCTCCAGGGATCAAGCTCAGTGGAAGGGGAGGATGTAGCATCACTACTGGGCATGCTCGGCGTCCACTCTTGTACGTGCACGCCGTCACACTGTTGTCAGTCTATGTCAAGACACCATTTTGCATCTCAAGGGTAAACCGCCTGGAAATAGTCAGGTCCTGGCAATTATGCAACAGCTGGTAAACTAGCTAATTGGTATCACTTCCCATAGTGATATATGTATTTCTGTAAAGACCATATGTATGTACTATTATTCAAAACATATCACCCACAGAAAGCGTTCCGTGTAGAATTTCTTTAACAACTCAACGCAATTTTGTGAAAAAGAAATCTTGACATGTTTTCTGTGAAGCTTTAGATGCTAAGAGACAACATTATTACAGCGAGCAATGCATGCATGCTCGGAGCCGCACCATGGTGGACCTCAGCGGCTGCCCCAGGAGACACCTCTGCGAGCCCCTCCTGCCCCCCGTCCTGTTCTGCTGGGCCCTGCTGCTGCTCTGCGCCACGTAGAGCTCCGCGCTGGCAGATTTCTCAGGTAAGACTCTCTCTGCTTCACAGTCTGTCCTCTCAGCAGGTGCCTTCCTTCCCTGTGGTCGTGTCCCAGCTGCAGCAGGCAGGAGCGTGCACTGCGTCCCGGAAGTAACAGCCCTAAAGCAAGCAAGGAGTACACCCCCTAACCGCAGTTAAGTAGTGGAAACTGTCCAAATTGGGGTGCAGACAGTCCCTCTCACCCCTCAGCCTGGTGCCACTGCACCTGCTGCACTATGAATCGCTATACCTCCTGAGCAGGCATGGTAGAGTTAACGCCACGCCTTGTATGGAACTACAAGGATGCACCTTACACGTGCAGACATGACCCTGTGAGCTGCATGCCCCGCAGGTGGAAGCACAGTCCCTCATCCGTGAGAGCGCAGTCATAATTGCAGCTGGCATGCATCGCACTGTGTGACCCTGTGCCTGTGGGCTAGTAACACTGATCTGCATGGCCCACACGTGGAAGTCTCACAGGCACCATTGCAGTTTCAATGCTCTCACGGTGAGCGGAATAGCACACCAGTCGGAGCGAGGGCGAGCAACACAAGCATTTGCAATGCAATAGGTCTCGCATTTACGCGAGTTTAAGCTATTGCCATTGTAAATGACGATGCCTTTTATGTATGTTTTAAAAACCAAAACTTTAAAAAAGGCATTGTCATTTACAATGCCAATAGCTCAAACTCGCGTAAATGCGAGACCTATTGCATTGCAAATGCTTGTTATTTATGTAAGTTTGAATTTGTGCTGTCTTTTCTCCCCCGCCTATAGATTCATGAAGAGTTTATTTCTCACAGTGCATTTCACTGATTTCTCTTTGCAAGTGCAGAGTAAAATGAAATGGTCGGGCCTTTTGGTAATTACAGTAACAACTTTAAATGCGAGGATGCATATTTATAGACAAAAGGGTAATTGAAACTGCAGGAAAGTTGTTATCTTACTGGAGTCGCCTGGAGTTTGTTCAGTGGAAGCGGGGAATGCTGCATTGGAAATACCGTTTTACTTCTTATCTGAACAATAATCTCCAGTGGGGAGGACTTGAATAACAGCAGAGCTGTTGCAGGGGCTTTTGTTTTTCTAAAAAAAAAGAAAAGTTAAACATTTTAAAAACATGCTCCTGTGAGAAGGTTTATGGCAAAGCCATTCAGCGTGCTCCCAGCAGGCGTGTTAGAACTCTTTCTTTACAATACAACCCAGCTGTTCCTTTCTTCGGACAGCCTTTCCTTTGGGAACAAACACCTGAATACAATGTCTGAATTTTCAAACTCTTACAATGGAAATGGCTGATATCTCAAAATCTATCCAAAGTAGGTATTGCTTTATTCCGAAGCATTTCTTCAAAACTCTGCTGTGTGTGTATTTCTGCTGCTTTCATTGTGTGAAGTTTGCTATTGCTGAATGTGGCCCTGTGTGTAAACACACAAAACTTTAAAGGCAGAGCGTCTGGCCATTGGCAACCTAAACACTTAAAGAGCAGGTGTTGGTTTAGTCTTTGTCTTGCTGCTGTCGTTTGGGTTGTTTGCAGTCTTTGGAGTAGGAAGAGAGAGGAAGGCTTTGGGTAGAGGACATAGTATAGATAAGAAGGAGGGTACAATGGAGGTTCTGAAGGCATCCTAGACGAAGGAAGATTTGTCCAAGACTTTGCATGGTGTAAGAAGCGCTTCCTTTAATTGTGGACTTGGAATAGGCAGATCACTCACAGATTTCTCACTTTTGTTGATGTTGCTGGTTCTCTGAGTTTCTGGGCTGTATGGTTGTAGTCTGGTACTTCGTCAGTTCTGCGCAAGTTAGGACCAGTCACTTTAAAGGTGTTTCCTCACTATCTGTGACTGACTGCATATAGGAAATATACTATATTGAAGATGCTCTGAGTTTTACATGTTTTAGGATTTTCTGAGTGTCACTGGTGAAGCTATACAGGAAAGATTGGAGGACATGATGAGGTTTTGTAACAGGGTGAGGAAACCTTCATCAGGCCACTTTCAACCGTAATTCCTGACACTCTAGCATGTAAAACAAATTCTGTGCACCAGTACTACTGGTACAGCAACGCTTTGCATCATACCAGCGATTCGGTGGAATTATTGAGACCACTTACAGGCCACACCTCCCCAATTTCCCCACTGGTTCGCCAGATGTATATTCAAGTCACTACGCAACTTAGACCCACCTACCAGAACAGTCACATCTCTTTCCTCCAACCACACAGACGCTTTCCCTCCGCAGGAATCCTACTCAGACCAGTTCCACACTTACACAGACCCAGATCAGGAGAACGGCTGTTATCTTACATCACTCCTACAGCATTGAATGTCCTCCCACTCCACATCAGAGCTTCCTCCTCTCTTCTAGAATTCTGCAAGAAACTGAAGACCTGGCTTTTCAGTTAACCAACCTACCATAAGGTGGGCTATACGCACACCTGCTCAGCACCAGGATACCCTTGTGAGACATAGTGCGCTTTACAAATACACATTGCGTAACATAATAATAATAATTGTGTGCGGAACAAGAGGCATTAGTTAAATGATTGTACAGTGATGGTCCAGCATTTCCCTTAGGTAGGAAAAGTTTGTCAGGTGGACAGCCACATTGGTTATATGCCGTCAATCGCTGTGTGTTGCACCCTATGATTACCGTAGTTGCAGCTCCATTCATACATGCCACAGATTTACAGTAATTCAACCTGAGTGCTCTTGCCCAAGCTTACCAAGCTTACCAAGCTTACGGCACAAAAACTACTATTTAATTCTTAATTCTCAATCGTCATTTAAATAAAGTTTTTGTGGATCCACATGCAATACCACGTGCACCAAAGTATGGCATTACTGATTGGATTATAAAGTTTTGCATACATGTATGTTACCAACGCTATAATCTCGAAGAGGTCTAATGGTTCGTTACACCACAGTATCCCATCATATATCAAGATTAACACATGTTAAATCATGCAAAGTAATTCTTTAAAGTAAACATTGCTGCTCTGTCTGCTCAAACGCCGTAAAATGATAGGTGTAGTTAGACATAATGCCTCTTTTGCTTGCAGTGCATCTTTTGCCGTTTAAAATTAAGAGTTATCTTTCCATTAACACAGTTATTTGCAGGCAACTCAAAGTAGAGTCCACTGAGACCTGTATGAATGAGATTAATTCTCTGTTGGCTTTATACCAATAGGCGGTGGTGGGAATAAAATGGGCCTGGCTGCTTTATATCATAATTTCTAAATATTTATATGTCATTTTGAAAGCATGCTTTCACCATAATGTCATTATTGTATCTTCTCTTGTTATGGCCTTATGGCAGTGTTGGTGCTGCATTAAGAAATGTATATTTAGATATGTCAGACAATCAAGGCTTAGAAAATAGCCAGCAGAGCCAAGCAGTGCAAAGGGAAAAAAAGGTTCTTCTAATGCCTAAACGGGTGCTATCCAGAGTGCATTTGCCAAGTTTATCATCTGTGGTTGCTCATATTGGACCAGATTTACTAACATTTCAAGCAACGCCTTTCTGCGTTGTGTGAAGGAGAGACATCAGAAATGTGCCATCTTTACCAAGATATGACACATATCTGCTGCCTCCCTGCTGGAGCACTGTGTGCTGCCTAACACCAATGCAGGATTGTTTTTGACACCTTCCTGCACTAAAGCAACCCTTAAAGGTATTTTCCTTTTTTATGTGTGATGCTGAATGATTTACACATAGAAAAAAAGAAGGAGCAAGAAGAAATAAAGATATTTCTACTCGCTATGCCTGGGTCTGGGTGGCATACCATTTTGGCGCAGTCCTAGGTTTACAATTCTTTGTAAAGATAGCAATGTGCCAAAATCCATGGGTGGGAACTCCAACACTACACCCATGGAATGCCTCCCTGCTGTAAGGTAACGCAAGGCAGCAAAATGTGCTGTCTAGCGTTACCTTAGATTTACTAAGCCACGCATAGCCACGCAAAGGCCACGCAAATCCTTAGTAAATCTGCCCTATGTTTTTAGTAGAAAATCTTGACATTACTAAGAACTATAACACATTAGAAAGTATTCTTCAGTAAATACAGTGCTGTTTGAAGAACATATTACAATACAATCGAAGTAACTTCTTCTTGCACTTCACTTTGTTACCAACTGGCCAACAAAGCCTTGCCTGGCAAACACAGTGCTCATTCCACAAGATGAACGCAGCAACTACTGCTTGGTTACAAAACATCCCCTTATTGAACATTTGTAAAGCACCTACATGGAAGTCTATTCATAGCATTACCAGGCTTTATTGCTTAAATTCAGACTCTAATATGTACAGTAGTATGACAGGCTGCTCTCAAAAACCTTTTTGGTTAAAGTGTCTTTAGCTGGTAATTGACTAATCTTTATTTTGTCTCTGTTTAGATCTAGCGACCGCAGATTGTTTTGTGGTTAGGCTTACTATTCTCTTCTGCATTTATTACTATCAGTGAAGAGACAATGATGCAAAACTTTTAATTCTAGTTCTGTATTGAAGGAATTTTTGTTGAACTCATGAACAACCCTCCTGCTTCCCCTGTCTCTATGTTTCAGCTGCATTGTGTAAAAGTAGTGGTCTAGCAGTAGGCTATCGGTGGACAGACTGTGCACCTAATTCTAGTGCGTGTCACAAGTACCTAAATTAGCACCATTTCACATTCAAATAATGTATTTTTCTACAGTTTTACTTAATAATAACACATGCTATCTCAAAAATGCCTCCTCTGTATTCCTCAAACTCTGCATGATTAACTGGCGTTGGCTTGAAACGTCTGATTGTTGCTTCTCCTTCTCTTTGAAATGAGCCCCTCCTTCCTTTCCATCTTCTGCAATCCTTCTCTTTCTGAGCACAGCCTATTCGAAATCACTTGCTTGTTAGCCATAATGTCTATAATTGCATTTCTGCAAGTTGCCTACACTTCATTTTAAAGATAACCTTCTTTGAAAGTCACATCCAGTAGACTAACAACATCTGACCTCCTCTAGTTCATCTCTCAATCCCACCATCTGCATGAACTCACATACTCCTCCAGCCCCCCATTAATAATCACAACTAAATCCGAATAGTTTTATGTACCACAAACAAATGGGAGGAAACACTTGGAATGATTTCCTTGAGAGTACATGACTTGTCCCAATAACCAACAATAACCACTCGACTAACCACTAACCTTTGGGGCTCTGGATCAGCGTGCTCCCCAGCATAAAGTGTTTCAAAGCCTCAATAGGGTTAGTAAGCGCTATATAAATGCAATTACAGTACACTAGAGTACAGTGGTGTAGAAAAGGGCCCATTGTGCATGGTTACCCCCTAACCTTTCGCCAGATACCTGATGCCAACTTGACTGAGAAGGTGCTGGGATCCTGCTAACCAGGCCCTAGCACCTGTGTTCTTTCCCAGAACGGTACCTTGTACCCACAATTGGCACAACTCTAGACCACATGTAGTCCCTTGTAAAAGGTACTCCTGGTACCAAGGGCCTTTTGACCTGAGAAGGCCTCTGAGGGCTTCAGCATGGATTGTGCCACCTTCAGAGACCCCTCACCAAACCACCCCCACCCTTCCGTTGCAGGCTGCGTGTTTTGGTGCAGACCAAACCGAAGAGTTGGCATGGCACACATCCCTGTGTGCCATGCCCACCAACACTGCCTGTGGCATGGGTAAGTCATCCCTCTAGAAGGCCTTACAGCCCTAAAGTCAGGGTGCACCATACCCAGGTGAGGGCATATTTGCAGGAGCAATATGCCCCTACAGTGACTGTGGAGCCATTTTTAAATGCATGGGCTGGGAGTTTGTCAACATGAACTCCACAGCTCCATGATGGCTTTACTGAAGTCCAGGAAGTTTGGTATCAACTCACATCCCAGCACATTTAACCCACACTGATGCCAGTGTGTGATTTAATGAAAAATGCACTGAGAGGGCATCTTAGAGATGTCCACTGAAAAACGGACAACCCTGGTGTGGTTCCTGACTGGCTCCCAGCCATCTGCCATCACCAGACAGATTTCTGGATACCTGGATAGAGAGCCTCCCGCTCCCTGGGTCTGCAAACAAAGCAGATGCAGGGCAGAGGTGTCATGTCTCCTCCCCAAGGATGAGCAAGGTCCACTAAAAGGGAGCTTCAAAGGCCTGCTGCCTTTGTTAGCTGCCCCTAGCCTTTTGCTGCTATCAACAACTGGCTCCCACCGGTTCTGACCCCCATTCTGGGTGCGAGAACCGGTGGGAAGACCTAGCCAGGAATGGAGGTGTGCGCACCTTTGCCAACCCCACCCCTCAGTTGGGGAGGGGAAGTAAAGGCCACCTCTCAGTCCCCGCCATCTTAGAGATGGGGGGACCCCTTCAATCAGGAATAGCCCTATGCCCCCCTCCCACTAGAGGGTGGCATAGTAGGAGGTGTAGACACCCCAGGGAAGGGACCCATTGATCCCAAGCTGCACACCCCTGTAACGCCCTTAAATCTACGTATTTTTGGGCACCCATGAACCTTACCTCTTCAGATTCGATGTGACAAGAAGAAGGACCAAATATCCATGCTGCAGAAGAGGAGGACGACGACAACTGCTTTAGCCCCAGCCCTACAGGCCTGTCTTCTGCTCTGAAACTCCTGCAAGCTGAACCCAGCATGGCCTTCAGCCAGCAGCCTCCAAGAACCCCGGGGACCTGCCCTGCCTTTCTAAAGAACTCTGATCTCCCTTGGACACCAGATTTGTCCAACACTAACCCAAGCCTGGACTCCAGATCCAGTCAGATATGCAAGTCCTCACCACTCTGCACCCGACGCCCATGACCCGAGTCCGAGTGGCCCAACACCTCAGCGTGTCCCCCTGGCGATCCTGACCTGTGTTCCAGTGTTGGGGTGACCTCCACCGACCTTCTCCTCGACACCTGCAGCCTTATCTTGAAGGCCCCCGACTGCAACCGGAACCGGTGAGAAGAACCCGACACTAAAGGACACCCCTGCACCTGAGGTGCCCAACCAACGGTGTCCTGGTGTCCAGCAACTCTTCAATTTCATCCTCCAGTCGTTTTTTTTTGGGGGGGGGGAGTTTTATATAGCGCGAATTAGACCCGGAGGTATCAGAGCGCTTTATATGAGCACCAGTTACGTTACAGACGGACACATTAATTTTTTGCTAGGCACGGGGAGATTAAGTGATTTGCCCAGAATCACAGAATGTTCAGCGTCCCTACAGAGAATCGAACCCGGTTCCCCAGTTCCGAGGTCGACCTCCCTAGCCGTTAGGCCACATTCTCTCCCCAATAGAAGTAGTTCCCTTCGTCCAGTCTTAGGCTCTAGCCTGCAGTCCTTTTTCGTGACTGACATCCTCCATAAGAAAGCATTGGGCTCCCGACACCTCCTGAGCACCCTGCACCTGGCTTGTCCATGCGCCGCTGGTGGTGTGGACTTGGTGCCAACCTGGGATCCCCTTTGCTCTTAACTTAACCCCAGGAGCTTGACTCCCAAGACTGAGTGGCCTGCCTGTGAACAGCCCCCAACCGAGGTGCCCCCTAGCCTCATTGGCTAACATTGGCACCCTGCACCCGGCTGCCCTAGTGCCGCTGGTGTTACCCCTTGAGTGCCAACCTGAACCTTGGGGAACCTTGGTTCTACCCCCCAAAACTCCAATCCTGAAACCGTTTATTTACCTTTAACTTGACCCTTCGTTTTTCTCCATAGGACTGAAAGATGGGTTTTCTCTGAAAATTCTTGTGTTGAACTGTCTTGTACTGCAACAAAAAGTAACTTAGTGCCTTCACCAGGGTTAACCTGTTTATCAATGTCCTGTGTTGCTTAAACTATGTTAGGAGTGTGTTTCATGCTCAACTAGAAAAGTAATCATAAAGTAATCCAAAAGTAATCTAAAAGTAATTTCTAGTGTTTTAAAACAGTTTACAAATCGTTTTCCTTACTGCAAAAGTAATCTGAATGTTCCTACAACTCCAGTGTTCACTGTATTTCTAAAATTAACATTGTATGAAGAGTTTAAGTTGCCTGCTACTAAGTAAATCTTGGTTCTAGAAATAAAACAACAAAATAATAACTTTTTATACAAACAATTGGTCTGGATTCAGTCTTCGAGTGTGTGACCTCATTTCTTGCCTGAGTGTGTACAACAAATGCTTAACACTACCCTCTGATAAGCCTGACTGATCAACCACACTACCACAAAAGAGAGTAAGGTATTATCTACTTTAGCCTCTGCTATACCTATGGGGATCCACTGGACTCTGTGCACACTATGCCTTACTTTGGTATAGTATATACAGAGCCAGCCTCCTACAAGTGGGGGGAAGTAACACTAAAACAAATGAAGTCCACGTGAATAGGGTAATGCTGAGTGGCAGTTGAGGCCCACAGGGAGAATGAGGGTCAGATGTAGCTTGAGGTCCAACTGGAGAGTGTGAGGTTAATGAACAGGGATGCCGTGGACTGTGGGACTCCTATGGGAGGACCGGGGAGAGCATGAAGCCCAGGTTCAGGTGCCAGTGAGGTCACTGGGACGAAAGTGAGACCTACATGAGTAGAGTATTATTATTATTAACCATTTATGACTATTATTATTAACCATTTATAAAGAGCAGCTATCACCCATCGGGCATCCTGGAGTGAAGAACATAAGTAAGTGGAGGACCTTTAAACAGGGCTTCCAGTGAATGATGTCACAGTATAACTTAAAACCCCAGCTGTGGGGATCAATCCAATTTAAGACTCAAGATTGTACCCATCTTGCCCAAATAACATGTATTGTGCACTGTATTGAACAAAGATGTTAGGTGTGTCTTTTACCAGGAAATAAAACCCAACCCCTGTGATCTCCCTAAAACCCTAATTTTTAAAATAAAGCACTTCAGTTTTACCTTAGCTCTGTTTTGAGAGAGGAGACGTGATGCCTTTCATCTGTTCTGCAGATAGCCCATGCATTCCCACCTGCACACGTCATCATTCCTCTAAAAGTGATAATAACACTTAGAATAAACGGCATATAGGACCACTGCCTGCTCTGGGAGATGTGCTTCGAAACAAGATTTTTTTTTAAAGTAGCTCATGTCCCTTTAATGGACACTGACTGCTCTTTGGGGGAAATAAATCCTGTTTAGAAAAGCAAATGCACAAATGGTGGTCTGCTGTCCCTTGCCAGCCACCGTCCCTGAATTTGCAAGGCATTAACTGACAGTCACAAATTGACACCTGTTTAAATTATATTCGCTAGGCAGATCATTTTATGAGCCTCTGTGAATGTACAATTTGCGATGTGAGCTATTAGTACTGAGATTGGATCTCAAACTGCAGACCCATTCACAAACCCATAAGTGTGCAAATCGCACATACTGGTTTGCAAATGGGTCTTTGCACGTTGGGCCATATGTCCATTGACAGAAAGGGCACAGGCACTGTTTTCGTTCCCCCTACACACAGCATTGTATTCCCACTTCAGACACACACCACTGAAAGCATTGCTCAACAAGGGTGCCTTCCTTGTTCACCATCGACACAGCAAAGCCAGCACCCTAGATAAGACCGCCAAAGGTGAGGGGGCAGGAAACTGAGACTACAGTAATCATCCTTTTTTGAAAGTTGTAAGAAATTGGGTTACTGGTTGAGGGGGTGAAACCCTTCTCAAGCAGCAACCACAAAGCCCAAAGTGCCACTTTTGACTATCTGGTCGTACGAGACCGGGAGAAAGTCACAAGTTCAGGCCGACCGCAATGGAACACAGGTCGGATACAGGGACCAGGTTAATTTTGCTGAAAAGTTACCTTCTAGGTCCAGTGCAAAGAGTCCCATTTGCGGTGGAGAGGGGCAGCAAGCAGCAGAGAAAATTGGTGGATGGTCGGCGTTCTAGCATGATGATCCTGGTGCGAGTGGGAGGGCCTGAGCTTCGGGGTGATGTTCCCTGCGAATGGTCAATGCTGTAGCGTGAAGGGTCAGGCTGACAGAACTTTGCGTTAGCTGTCTGTGTGAGTGACAAGAATTCGATGACAATAGGCCTGGTTGTGATTGTGAAGAACCCAAAAACTTAAATTCCGCCTCTCTGAAGCCACACCAAGGTTCCATGACCTGAGGGGCACCACTTGGGGGATCTAGGTGCTGATTCAGGTGGTTGGGAGCCTGTAATGCCCCTGTGGCTCTGAACAGAAGGCCAGCAAACTAGCCCTTGCAGTCACTTTGGGAATCCTGGGTTCAAGTGGAGGTCCAAATCCCTCTAACTCAGGCAGGCAGGCAGCTGGGCAGCAATCCAACAAAGCAGCAGTCCAGCAAGGCAGTAGTCCCGCAGGGCAACAGTCAAGGAGAGTTGCAATCCTTTCAGCAGCAGTTCTTCTTCCTGACAGAGTTTCCACAGGTCCAAAAGTGTACTGAAGAGTTGGTGTCTGCAGTACAATATTTATAGCTTGTTCTACCTTTGAAGCCGGAGAAGCTTCTTGCGGTTTCCCTTTGAAGTCCATAGGCTTACTACCTTCTCTGCCCTGGTTCCAGACTAACTTCAGGGGGTATAGAGTCCTTTGAATGGAGGCAGGACGCAGCCTATTTAAGTGTAAATAGGGCTGAAACCCAGCTCCACGTCCCCATCCTGCAAGTGATGGCCCATCCAGGCAATCCTAAGCTCTCTATTGTGTGTGCCTTTCTAGGAAGAGTACACAAAGCCTAACTGTTGGCTATACCTAGTCATGTGACCCAGAGAAAGGCTGCAGGCACCAAATAGCCAAGGCAGGAACATGCCAACTTTCTAAAAGTATCATTTTCAAAATTGTAATTCAAAATCTGACTCTACCATAAGATAGGATTTTTCATTACAATTCCAAAGACTCCAAACATGAACTGATTACCTGTTCCCATTAGGAGATTACAGTTTATTAAATGTAATAACATAACGTGTATTTGTAAAGTGCACTATCACCCTGTTGTGTAGTTCCTATACGACCTATATAGGATCTGCTCGTTTAGAGAACATACACTGCGGGACTGGTGTCCAGACTGATTCCAGACACCCCCACCGGGTATGTTGGCCTGTGTACCAGCTAGCTTGTAATGCCACTATAACATCCTCTTACCAAGGAAAGAATAGTTCTTGGCAACTATCGAACATGACAACCCTGATCCCTCAGGACCGTGGAAACAATAACTTACTTTTCGCTCAGTCACTCGTGCTCACTTGTTCTCAGAGAGATACACAGAATAACCGGTTGGGACGTTTTCAATAAGTATTTATTGAACAGTTGTTATTCTAGCGTAAAATAAGTGCACTGAAATCACCAGTAGACAGTAGCATATATAAATGAGTAGCAGCACTAAGAAAGTAAACAGATGGTAGGTTTCTACCATTTTGCTAAAATCATAAATATAGGCAAGTATATAAAATACATGGCAATAAAATGCGTACTCCTACAATGCACCCTAACTAGATGTACCTAAGTGTACCTAGCATGTGAGTAGGTGTAAAGCCAAGAATCCCTCTAGTATAAAGCCAACCCCATTACCTGATGTTGGACTGCGGGACCCCGTTCTGGTCTCGAGCTGAACACCCCGCAAGGGATGTCAGACCACTGCGAGCTGGAGTATCTGCATGCAGGAACCTCAGCGTCTCGCGTCAGTGTGTCGGCATGGAAGTCGTGATCTCCTCTCTCTATCTCAGCAAGATGTGGTGTTTATATACCCTAAGGTATCCCCGGGGGTTCTACCTTGCTGTGCCAGTGTCGGACTTAGGATTACGTCGGGAATGAACTTTATACACAGTTATTATGCAGGAGATGATGGTCCTGCTGTGATTCCAAGAAACTAAGAATCCTCATGCATAATTTATGAGGCCAGTGTCCAGGGAAAAACCCTACGTACTTATGTGTAGTATTATAACTGGGTAAAAGGTCAGTCCTCCAAATCCGTTATGTATGTAGTATAGGAGAGAATGTAGGTGAAGGGTTATGATGATACTTAGACCTATATCAGGGTACCTATATGAAATATAACACCCACTCCTCATCCGACTGGACGACATTACTAAATTCTAGCGTACTACCAAGGCTTCTAGAGGTTTGTACACAACAAATAATAAAAACATTTTAAGAGAAGTTAAAAAAGTGTTAAAAAAACCCTTTAAAACGTGTTCTACAAAAATCATTAAAGTAGTGGCTCTAAAGTGTCCGTTTATATAGTCCGAACAACTACAAGTATCTGAAAGCCATGCAGGTCAAAAGATTTCAATTTAGAATTTCGAAAAAGTTAAAAAGCCAAATCTTCCCAGCGTGCGACATGCCAAATGTTTATGTGTCTTTGCTGGTAGACGCAACATTGCTGCTGTCTGCATATGCAGCTGACGATCCCTGTAACACCTCACAAAAAATGTCAATTGAGCACAGATGATCTTCCGTACTGCCTGCAGCAGATGCTGGGGCAGCCTGTGCCACATCCAAGGCCTGAGTGTTGGAGGAGCCGGTGTCCATACCAACAGGAGCAGAAACTACCTGTGGTGGCTCTAAGAATGCTGCCAACAACATGGGAATGCGCTGAGGACACTTCAGAACATGGTCCTTTATCGGGTCCAGTAAAGCATCAATGTCCAGTGGCGCGGCAGATGGAAGTGTCAGACAGAGGTCCAACACGCATTCTTCTCCGCAGAACGGGCATTGGAGAACAGGTAGGACACAGTCCATCAAGACTGGTCTAAATGACAGGAACCAAGAGGCGCTCAGTTCCCGTAGGCAAGGTGTGCCTAGATGGTGTACCATGCGATCACTGTATTTACGCTCCAGGAGAGCCGTTGCTACTTCCTTGGTGGCTGGGACGTCCATTGCGTAGCAGAAAGGTAACAATCAGGATTCCTGCTATTAGAAACAGGATCAGCCGAAGCCCTCCAAAAATGCTCCCAAACACGGAGTGTATAAAGTTTGGTATAACTCCCAGGACCGTCTGAAAGGTACTTAACAGTCCAGAACCTATGGTCTTAAATAGGTGTACAACACCCGTCGTATTGGACATGTTAAAGATATGACTTACCATTTCTGTGAAATGGAAACAGCAGTTTGTACGTATAAGTGCCTGTATCTCAGCCGAGGACCTTGCGATCTGGAGATTAAAAGTCTCCCGGGCGGAGGTTAAGGGCACAGTTCGTTGTAAAAGCATGGCTTTCATTCTGCTCAGAGTATCAAACCGTATAAAGGAAACATTTAGCGAAGGCCATAACGGCGCCTCCTTGACTGTATGTTTTGGTGGAAACAATACTTGCATACAGCAAGTAACCCTGGAGCTCACGGTGACTAGATATGTGATGCCCGGAAGCATCCCACAACAACCTTGATCATTCAGCATCAAGTAACTCCCATTCGAGAGAAGTTTGAATACCGGATTAATCACAGCTGCCGGGGTACCCCTCAAGTGACAGGACAAGTTCGCCACAGACCCATTACAAGCCCTGTGTAGCATGATATCCTGGCATATGAGAGATCCACTTAAAGCGTTCTCGCAGTTAGTTCCGCTTAGAAACACTTACAGATCCCCAATCCTGCATCGAAATCTGTATGGTAAATTCCAGGATTCCCTGATAAATTCCTTACCCATCTTCTCATATCTGCCTGCCTGTTGTTGTTCTAGGCAATATTGAAACTGAAAAGTTGCGACCGGTAATGTTATATGGCCGTGGATTAACCATTCTGTGGATGGTGACTCAGCCACAGTAAAGGGTAACCTGTCCAGTTTCTCAATGCGCAGCATTGTATATTTTGCTCCCCCCTGTGCCGTTTTCATATGCTTTTCTGTTAGATTGTATGCAGAAAATAATGACGTAATGTTGGTAACAATACATTTTGTCAAAATCTGATCTATCCTCTAACATTTCAGTGCTAGAAAATGCGGCAGATTGTTCTAAATCAGACAATAAGTTATTAACAGTTTCAAAATACCAATCATAAGAAAATGTACTGGAGGTAATGATATCGTTCAATTAAATTTTAAACAAATGTGGAATTTTTAAAAGCTAGGTCGGTCCAAATATATCAAAATTGAATTTGTCCCACACTATACCATCCGGTATAGGAACTGCTGAAATGTTCACGAAGGATAAGTCTCTTTGTTCATGATGAGATGAAACATGAGGTTTTAAAATTAAGTTCACTTTTGACGTTGCAGAGCTCTGTTGAAGAAAAGTTCCATTGATGAGCAAGTGGAAAGTTATTACTAATCCTAACCAGAAAAGAAAAATAAAATACCAGTGATTATCCAAAGTTCTAGCCAAGGTGATACTAAATAAGTTTTTCTAAGAAAGTTAAAAAAGTCTTTGATCCGTTGTTTGAGAGAAATTTGTGCTGGCATCGTTTCAGGTTCTCTTGGATCCAATGAAAAGGTATCGAAGTTGATGAAATAGCCAGATGCAGTTCGATCTATCTTTGGTAGCTCAGCAGGTTTTGTTGAACTTGTGGATTGCTCTTGTTGAGGCATGTTGACGTAGACATCTTTATTAGCTTGAATTGAAATTTGTCTTTCACTTTGATTTTGAGAGTTTGTGTCAAGGGGAACTAGTTCCATTGCATTGTTATTGATTCCATTGCTTTGTAAAGCTGACTCTTCAAATGTTATGAGTCTTTCTGTTTGAACTTCCTGTATTGTAGCGAGAGGGGGCGTCGGCTACTCAGGAGCCCACGAGGCCTACTATTTAGTATCGGCCACATAGTGTGGTTTGATCAGATCGATTGAGACGAATCTCTTTTCTTTTCTGGCAAGAGGCAGTAGAAGTACAGTTCTTGATCCTTCAACGACCAGGACAGGTACAGGCTTTCAAAAGGATGGCCCGAATTCTTTCTTGTCCACAATCTTTTCTCTGACCAGATCCCCAACTTTAGGGATCCAGGCAGGTCTTTCCGTGGCTGATTTGACTTCCCCAGTGGCGCTTTTCTTTGTCTCAACGTTACTTAAGGAGGCTCTGGATTCATTCAGATCCTGTAAAACAGCCAAACGATTATTGATTTCAAACGGTTTTTCATTCGCCACTGTGCCTTCACAATCGAGATCAGGTACCCACATTCTTGTCCCAAACAGGACCTCATATGGAGTTGCACCTCCCAGAGAGCTTCTTGGCTGGTTATTAAGGGCCCGCTGGACCCCAAATAGGTGATTGATCCAACTACCACCCGAGCCTAATACCCTAGCTGTTAAAGATTGCTTTAAGTCCTGGTTTTTTCTCTCCACAACCAAATTTCCCTCGGGATGGTACGGAGAGGAATACCGCAATGCTACACCCAAACTTCCCATGGCTTCCTTGTACGCCCTAGAGCTGAACGCAGGGCCACGGCCAGAATGTAATGTGCCAACTGCGTATGTCCCTATGAAGACTCGCAAATCTTTTATAACAGTTCGAGCGTCAGCCGAGCGCTGAGGCCATACCCATAAGAATCTTGAACAGGAATCCACTGCAACCATGATATACTTGTAAGCCCAACAATATTTACAATGGCAGTGGTGGTCTAATTGGTAGCACATCTATTCTTTATAGTGCATTCAATGTGTATAGCCAAGTATTGGTGCCCCTCAAGGTTAAAGAAAACAGCACCCCACTACCTAAGGAGCCAAAATACTAGAACCCCAATGGTCCCAGTAAAAATGTACAATACATATGTAAACCTCGGCACTCTAAAACAATTTAACTATCGATTCATAAAGTTGTTAGATAAAGGCAACTAAAAATATCAGCAAGAAGTCAATTCAATTTTTGCTAGGTCAATTTTAATGTCTAAAAATCACCAAATCCTGAATTACAAATTTCAAATTCATAACAAAATGACAGTATATTTGAGAATAGACAGCTTAATACAACAGTCCTTTTTAGGCGTTGAACCGGCAGCCGACACGTGTTTCGTTTCTTTGAAACTTTTTCAAGGCTGCAAATAATGGCATAAAAATTTTTTTTTATTAAAAGAAAGAAGAGTTTTCATTGTCCATATCCATAAATCATCAAAATTAAGAAGAAACGAAGGAAACAGGAAAAAAGAAAAGAGAAGATGTAGTCAAAATTAAATATAAAAATGTATTCCAACATGAAGATCAAAATAAATGACCTCATATTTCAATACATGTTAGCTATAAACAAATTTTTTTTTTATTTATTTTATTTTTTTTTATTTATATTTAATGAAGAAAATAAATAGAGAAGAACCGAAAATTACCCGTTGTGCAAACATCAAAACACAGCATGCAGTGCTTTTTTATCCAAAATAGAATAATTGTCTGTTAAAGAGCTATAAAGAAGCTGTAGCAACGCGCCCGTAGCAAGAGGCTATGGAATTTGTCCCAAAATACCTTTAATTATTAGATCTCATGAATGGCGCTCACAATGTAAATAAGGATGTCCAGATCTTTGATGTGATAGTCATCTAATCTTGTCAAATTCTTATAATAGAGAAAAAGAAAAGAAATGTTCTAGAACCGTTCTAGCTCAATAATCAAAAATATATATGTCTTAAATTTTTTTTTTAAATTAACCAATAAGATACCTAAATATGTAAACGTTCTTTGTCGAAGGGAGAGCAGATCACGTATAGTGTGTATACAGTCCAAAGATCGCTATTTCTGCAAAAATAAAGCAGAAATAGAATAAAGAGAAATTGAGTAAAGAAACATTGAAAAGATTTCATGAGTCTATACGGAGCTCAAGTTTTATGGGGATATAGAAATACCAATTAGATCTCCTGAACCTTATACCAGTCTATTATTCTAAAACCGCTATGCATTAGCAAATGTATATTAAAAAAAAACCCTATAAGGCCTCCAAACATGTATTGCCATATTGTATCAATCAAGCTATGGTATTTATATTGTAAATTCACATCTTTAAACAAATTTTATCTACTGGTTTGTCTCCATAATACCTAAGTCAGTGAAGGGCCACTTCTAAGGACCCATCATTGTCCCATATACGAAATTTCTAAAATAAAGAAAAAAGGACTTACAATTTTATACCGTTGCAAGTTGATGGGCTATAATATGCCCTAAAAGAAGAAACCGAGAACAGACAAAAGTTAAAAAGCGAGAATACCACGCAAACTTTATAAAATATACACGATTGCCCCTACGAACATTTAAAAACTAAGAAATCAGAGTCCCCAATATCTACTTAAATTGTACCGAGTAGCAACTTAATTTCGCAAACTGTGGCATCTAAATAACCCAGTTTGTCATATTTTATAGAACAGAAACTCGCAATATGACACCCACCGGACTCGAACTCGATTTGATGGAGCTACAGAACAGAGGGATGAGATTGTCAATCGTATTAGTAAATCTTATTACGACTTTGGATACTTGTGTTTTTGTGGATTTCAAACAAATTGGAGCATTCCACTTCTTGCGAATAGGGTTTCCAATAGCTTAATGCAATCTCTAATGGCGAGAGTGTTTTTTATTTGTTAACTCACTTCAATCAAATACACTTTATTTAAAAACTCAGTTTCGATGGTGGGTGTCATATTGCGAGTTTCTGTTCTATAAAATATGACAAACTGAGGTTTACATATATACTTGTAAGCCCCATCAGATTGTAAGGGGCCGCAGTGGTCCAGGTAAATGCACGCGAACGGTCAGTCTGATGCTGTCTAATAATGGTATCTGCGCTGGGCGAGCTAGGGTGGACCCTTTTATCTGTTGACAGATATCGCACTTTAAGACGAAGTCTTTGGTCTGCTTTGTTAACCCTGGCCACCAATAGCGTTGTTTCAGTAAAGAAACTGTCGCCGTAACTCCTGCGTGCGCAGAACCCAGACCCTTGTGTGCAGCCAAGATTAAACCTAACCTGCGATCCATGTTTGGTATTACTCTATCCCCCGCTCCAGGAATCTGAGCAAATGGAATGTTGTTTGCATCTAACTTGTAGGAGTACTTGAGTGGAAAACCTTTAGGTAGTGCTTTGCTGTTATTGCATGAAGCAATCACAGCTACCATTGTGCTACCGTCTACCCTCGTTTTTGAACAGGTGATTGCAGCTACGGACGCAGTGCATACTGCCCCCTTTGCGGCTTCATCAGCCAATGAATTCCCTTCAACGTGAACGCCATCACGTTGATGACTCAGTGTGTGTATCACTTGAGCTCTTGGTAGTTTGTTCTTCAACTCTGCTACCTGTTCCCATAGTTTCCTATGTTTAATTGTGCCACCTTTTGCATCTCTGTACCCATTCTGTCCCCAATAGTGGAAATATTCGTTGTACGACTGGACACAGTAAAAGGAATCACACACTATTAGTGTGGGGAATTCGTATTTATTAGTCCCAGTAACAGTGCTTTTAATTCTGCCAACTGAGCCATGCAGTCTCCGAGAGACTGTGTTTTTGTACAGCTTGGATGGAACTTGTCATCCTGCATCCTACCTTTTACAATAGCGCATGCTGCACTGTATTGTTGCTTACTCCCTATGGCCGGTTGAGCAGATCCATTGGTGTAAATAATGTTTCTGAACCGCAAATGTCTTTGTACATGAGTTCAGGTGTCTAAAGTCTAAAACTAGATGATATGAATTGTCGGGTTTCATTACGGGAAACAAAGGATTATTTATTGATGAGGTGCATGGTTCAATTACACCTTGGTATTCAAGTTGATCTAAGATCTCCCTGACCTCTTTTTTAGCTTCCTGTTTTATGGGATACTGTCTTTGTGGAGTTGGGCTTGTTTTTATTGGAATAACGTGGTGGGGAGTCTTCTCATCCCACCCAACATGGTTGCGGTATAACGCTGGAGTAAGGGGTACCGCCCACTCCTGCGCATATGTATGTCCTAGGTGTGCGGGTACTAGGTTGGGTAAAGCTGGAAAAATTACAGTTTCCCCCTTTGGGCATTCCATAACAATAGTAGGCGGCCAATCTTTTTCCGCTAATAGGATGTCATAGCCAGAAGTCAGGTTCTCCCAGAAGAGACCCTTAACTCGTCTCGGCTTGTCCCCCTCCATTTGGAGTGTTATTTCATGTAACTTGTGTGGGACACTCACCCTAGTATCAGGTGTTTCCACCGTGATATACTCACTCAACTCCGCTGTCACTAGAAAGTCCATCAGGTTCCGGTGAGCTATTGTTACCTCTGCTGCTCTGTCTAGCATCGTCAGAGCCCATTCCCCGTTCAGTAGCTGAGTCCTCAGAATTCTGGGCATGTCTAACTTTGAGACCTGCTACCTTCTTCTTTTTAAATTGAGGTTTTGCTTTAGGTTTTTCTTCTTTCTTTGAAGCATAGTCTGAAGTGCGGTGCTTGTCTCTGGACTTTGTACGCTCTTCGTGTCTTTGTTCTGACCGTCCTTCCCTCTCAGAGTTTTTTGATGAACCCTGAAAGGAACAAGAGGAACGAGTATCAGTATCCCGATACCTATCAGGTTTTTTAATGTTATCTCTATTTCTAAGATTATATCTCCTTTCTGGGGGCTCCTGCTGAGGAGACCTTCCCCTGGAGTGAGATCTGTTCTTTTGTTGTTTATTATTGTCCCATTTCTTCTTTAAAGAAACTGGTGTTTGCTTTGCCTGTTCTTTATCTGAACTCCCCATTAGTTGGGGTTTTACAGGTCTAGCTCCCAGACTGTCTCTACCTGACTGTGCATAAGCAGTTTCAATTATTTTAGGTAATTCTGTCTCCTGTTGTAATGGAGTGAACTCTCTTAGGCGTTGGTGTATTGCCACTGATGCTGCTTCCCCTTTAATATTTGCCAATATTATCGCAGATACCTGGGCAAAGTTATTTAACAACTTCATCCCTAAGATTAGAGCAGGCTCTGCTCCATACTCGTTCTGTATTTGTCTTAATACTTCTGGTATTACCGCTAAAGAAGGGATACCATGAGTTCTGGTATATATTGCAGCGAAGACTGTGCCCCAAGAGGTACAATCCTCTATAGAGGGAGCTATTCCCATTGACAAGCAAATAGTAAGTATTCTATGCTTTTCCTTAGGACCAGTGTGTGGAAACACCACCTCCAGTTGTGTAATTTTTTGTGCTATCCAGAAGGGCATTTGTTCACGTTTTGTGGGCATTTTACCCATCACTGAGTGCAGTGTCTGTGGTGTAATTTTTGTTCTAGGAGTTTGGACTGGTCCTGGTTGTGTAGCCAGTGTGGGCTGAAGTGTGATTGTTCTCAACACAAACTGTGTCATGTTTCTGTAAAGTCTTATTAATTCTTTATGCTGTACAAGTAAGTCTCCTCCTGGCATTGTGTCAATGTCAGGATGTGGTGTGTATGCCGCTAAAACTGGGCATGTTGCTCCATCTCTTCCGAGCGGACCGAGTCTTACTCTATTTCTTGTATGGGGGAGGGTGCCTTTAAACCAGTAGAGGTGTTCTTCGTAAGTGAGTGGAATTTCATTGTCCTCATATGGACTATACTCATTTGGTATATCATCTTCTGCATAGTAATGAAATGTTTTGGTTTGTGCATTTGCCTGCGGGAATTTAATCCATGAATAGAATACCTCTGTTCTATATGATTCGTGTGCCTCAATCACGAAAGTCACTTGCCCACCCCTAATTGTAACACCATATGCTACTGGTTTTAGGGTGACGGCATTTCCAACATTATCTGCAATGTATATTGCATCTGCATCGTCTTCTTCGGCTGAGAAGTTTAGTGCATTTCCTTAATCTACGTCTCTCTGTTCAGTCATTATTTTTTAGAAAGGAGAGCGTTTCATGGGAACTGAGATACGGTGTTATGCACAATTAGGAACACTGTATCCTTCAAGCTTGATTAAACCAACAGCCAATACATAGGAATTTTCCTACTCAGCTGCAGCGGATTTGTTCCCTCCCACTTCAGACATCTCTGGGGAAAATGTGAGTAGGGGTCTCTGAGAATAGCACAACTGAACTACTCAGATTTGACTGTTAAATAAGTGCCAATACCAATGTTGGTGGCGCCATGTCGTGTTGTTCCTATACGACCTATATAGGATCTGCGCGTTTAGACAACATACACTGCGGGACTGGTGTCCAGACTGATTACAGACTCCCCCACCGGGTATGTTGGCCTGTGTACCAGCTAGCTCGCAATGCGACTATACCCTCCTCTTACCAAGGAGAGAATAGTTCTTGGCAACTATCGAACATGACAACCCTGATCCCTCAGGACCGTGGAAACAGTAACTTACTTTTCGCTCAGTCACTCGTGCTCACTTGTTCTCAGAGAGATACACAGAATAAACGGTTGGGACGTTTTCAATAAGTATTTATTGAACAGTCGTAATTCTAGCGTAAAATAAGTGCACTGAAATCACCAATAGACAGTAGCATATATAAATGAGTAGCAGCATTAAGAAAGTAAACAGATGGTAGGTTTCTGCCATTTTGCTAAAATCATAAATTTAGGCAAGTATATAAAATACATGGCAATAAAATGCGTACTCCTACGATGCACCCTAACTAGATGTACCTAAGTGTACCTAGCATGTGAGTAGGTGCAAAGCCAAGAATCCCTCTAGTATAAAGCCAACCCCATTACCTGATGTTAGACTGCGGTACCCCGTTCTGGTCTCGAGCTGAACATCCCTCAAGGGATGTCAGACCACTGCGAACTGGAGTATTTGCATGTATGAACCTCAGCGTCTCGCGTCAGTGTGTCGGCATGGAAGTCGTGATCTCCTCTCTCTATGTCAGCAAGATGTGGTGTTTATATACCCTAAGGTATCCCCAGGGGTTCTACCTTGCTGTGCCAGTGTCGGAGTTAGGATGATGTCGGGAATGAACTTTATACACAGTTATTATGCAGGAGATGATGGTCCTGCTGTGATTCCAAGAAACTAAGAATCCTCATGCATAATTTATGAGGCCAGTGTCCAGGAAAAAACCCTACGTACTTATGTGTAGTATTGTAACTGGGTAAAAGGTCAGTCCTCCAAATCCGTTATGTATGTAGTGTAGGAGAGAATGTAGGTGAAGGGTTATGATGATACCTAGACCTATATCGGGGCACCTATATGAAATATAACAACCCAAGAGTATCTTGGTGCTGAATAACAGATGCTTATTGTTACCCAACTCAATGGCACTCATTTTATCAACCTCAGAAGGATGAAAGGCTGAGTGGGCCCGCTGGGATTTGAACTTGTGACCATGAGGTTGAACACAGGCCCCTACTGTGGACGCATTAGTCCACTAAGCCACCAGACCCGGCATTATAAGGTATAAGGTAACCCCAATGTTATCCTATGGGAGAGGTAGGCCTTGCACTAGTGAAAAACGCATTTAAGAGTTTTACACTACTACCAGGACATGTAAAACTTAAAGGTACATGCCCACCTATTTAAATACCCTGCACCCTAACCTCGTGGCGTTCCAGGGCCCACCATAGGGGGGACTGATATGTACTAAAAAGGAAGGTTTGGGACTGGCAAAAGTTGATTTTGCCAGATCCAAATGGCAGTTTAAAACTGCACACACAGGCTGCAGTGACAGGCCTGAGACATGTTTAGTGGGCTTCTTAAGTGGGTGGCACAATAGGTGCTGCAGGCCCCCTGGTAGCATTTAATTTACAGAGCCTTGATACACGTAGTACCTCTTTTCTAGGGAATTGTAAGTAAACTAAATATGCCAATTGGGGATAAGCCAATATTACCATGTTTTAAGGAGTGAGCACATGCACTTTAGCACTGGTTAGCAGTGGAAAAGTATGGAGAGTCCTAAGGCCAGAGAAAACTCGGCCAGATATAAAGGAGGTCCCCTGATCATGTAGCTCAGCTACATTTAATCAATCAATCAATCACTCAGTAGATCTTTAGCGCGCTACTTGTCACCCGTGAGGGTATCCAGTTGATTAGCCGATAAGTCAGGTCTTCGGGGACTTTCGGAACTCTGGAAGAGATGGGGAGGTCCGTAGATGAAAGGGTAGCTCGTTCCATGTCATTGCCAATTAATGTTGATTCTAGTATGGAATCCAGTGATGACTTAGAGAATAATGTTGAATCTTTGCTTTATCATCTTGCAGCTTGTCAGCAATAAGTAGAGGACAACGTCAATGTCCACTAAGAACCACATTTAGACTGTGTAAAGACAAGTCATACAGTGATTACAAAGCTAAAGTTTGAAGCATTAGACTGTACTAATCACAACATCGTTTTGTTGGGAAAATCAACTGTCAATAGGTCAGGCTTCACATCTCAATAAAGAATCTCTGGAATCTTTAGAACAGCTAGACAGGGAAATAAGTAAAGATCAGTCCGCCTCAGAAATGATTATCCAGTATAATTTGCTATTAGAAACGATTATGTAGTTAGCAGTTCCCTTGAATGAAGGCAAAATGACACCAAATAGACCCTTGCTAAAGTATTTTTTAAACTCTATTATGAAAACTGGAATTTGCCCAGAAGGAACTAATATTTGTAGAAACAGATGTAATGGCTTATAATATATAAATTCATTAGTTGATACTATATGCAAAAAAGTAAAAAGTCTATTGTACTGTGCAGATAAAGATGGCAAAAATTCCTCTAAGGAGCATTTTAAAATAACAAACAAAAGCAGGTTTAAAATCCCTTAAATTCTATTGCAAGCATCATCCTCGGTCGAGAACTGTGGCTTGATCTAGGACATAATCACAACTATCTATGATAAAATTACAGTCAACCGTTGCTGCTCCTGCTCTGCCCGTGCCTACTCTAACATACACGATATTCTCATCAGACTAAAATATGTAACATTGGAAGAAGAGTAATCTACAGATTTGAAAAATAAAGCCGTCCAAGTGCAAACTTAACCCCCTCTTGGCAACTGTATGTAACTGTTAATTCTATATATTAGCTGTAATATATTTAGTTCCTCTTTTAGTCACTAAGACTGTGAATGCCCTATTTGCACAATTAGTAATGAAAAAATATGTATGAATCTATGGTAATAAAGTAGCTGGCATCACAAGGGGCTTTTGAGGGAGAAGGATACTTGCATCATTGGTACTTTTTAGGTCAAGCCTGAACCAGCGCGCAAGCGCTGCTCTGGCGATCTGGTGTAGGTACTGTACGGAGGAGAAGCCCCACCCACATTTGTCATTGGTTTGTGTCTTTGTTGTTTGTAAATGCTGGCGTCTGATTCCTTAATAGGCTTGTTAGTCCCTCCTTAGTACGGCCATGTCGTCATTTGTCACCGCCCATGGCTACTGGCCCCTTTACTTCGGTTCTTACACGAAGCGTGTTCTATTTTTCTTTATTTAGTTACTACATTAGCCGGGACAATGGCAGCCGCTTGTTTTAGCTTCGGCGCCTGTCTCTGTCATGACTCCCCCCACCACCACCTGCGTTTGCTGCGCTTCCTCTACTTTTCTCCCCTTCCTCATCAGAGCGTCTGCGAGCCTTCTTTTAAAAACCCATGTTTATTTCATTTTTATAGGGTTAGAAAGTATGTGTGTGTGCTTACAGTGGGCAGTGCAGGAGCCCGCGCGCCGAAAGGGCAGGGTGGGAGGACAGCACTGCGTAGTGCAGGAGACTCACCCGGCAGGCTCCACAGGGGCTGTTCTCCTAATAAAGTAGCATTTAGTTCTTCCTGCGTGTAACGAACACTCGTCCAACGGAAGTGAAGGGATGTGTGACGCGAGAAGCCCTGGCAGCAGTTATATGATTTGAGGCAAGAACAGCTCCTTAATTCAGCCCTGGACCAGCAAAGTAAAATGGTTGTAATTATAGGGTGCAGAAGGCAACCGGACACTTACCTTCCTGTCCCGAGCGGCCTACCGTCAGCAGTACCCCGTCATTTGGGCAGGGGCACAGCTGGGGTCTTTGTGCGCTGATATCATTGGCTGGAGCACAGTCTATGCACAGACATGGCTAGGAGGGAATGGGAACAAAGGCAAGGTGAGTGGGTAGGCTGCTCAAACGTCCATTACCGCATTTTTTGAAGCGTGCGAGCTGCAGCCTCGCAACGCCCGCAAACAAGCATCTGCAATGCAATAGGTCTCACATTTACGCGAGTTTGAGCTATTGGCATTGTAAGTGACAATGCCTTTTATTTATGTTTTGGTTTATAAAACATAAATTAAAGGCATTGTCATTTAACAATCCCAATAGCTCAAACTTGCGTAAATGTGAGACCTATTGCATTCCAAATGCTTGTTTTGGTTTCATGTCTCTCTATTGTGTTATTTAAGGTCGGTATTTAGGAGAGGAATTTATGGCAGTAACCTTTAACCTTTCAACATAGCTAGAAAACTTCCCCATCTGGCAATTCTAACATCTTGATAATATTTTACATACTGGCATTTGTAGCTTTATTTTTCTTAGCTCTTCTGATTTTTGGGGCATTTATTTCTTGACATTTCCATGTTACTTATACATATTTATTCTGTGTTCTATTAAAAATAAGTTGCGACTGGTATAGTTGCACATTTAAAAAGTAAAATTACACTCATGCTTAAGGAGTCGTAAGTGATATAACATTAAATAAATCTGAATACTTTAGCAATGTAGTACAAATGGAAGCACATTTATAGCTATTTAAACTTCATTAGGAAACCCCATCCCTTTTTAACTCCTCCTAATATAATATCTGAGACGCTTAAAAAAGGCAATTTCCCCTTTTTCCATTGTTAAAAAAATAAATATAGACACTGTGTATTTATGGTTGAAAATGATGAAACCCAGAAAATTCTGATGCCTTTTCTAGAAGAATGACCCTCTAACTACCAGCATGCAGGTGCTGTTTGCAAAAAAGTCACACCTGACTCTGGGCATCTTGGCTGTTCATTAAGAAAATTTTTTTTTCTGTATTCTGGATTGTTTTTATGCTATGCTAGACAGTACTTTTTTTACCTAGTGAATTGTTTTATTAATTTGTTATGCACAAGAAGTTTGATGGTGGCTTAAGTACGTCATCCTCCTAGACGAATCGTTTACTTGTTTTAAAACATTTGCATTGTCATGGTCGTCTCTCCCCATCAGGATATATCATCCCCTTAGCCGTTATTATGGACTTCTCTCTTTGTTAGGATATGTTGTTACTCTAGTTAGTCAGTTTGACTTCAACATTGCTGCTTATATTCCATTGTTTATTTGCTTTATTTTAACTAGTGTGTTTTCCTATTATGTGATTTGAAATGTTTTTTACTATGCACATGTTTTTATACTCAATTATAAAAGTTTTAATTAACATTATAATAAAGATCACTCGCATTTATGTATTCATTGTCATCCATTATGGGAGTATTTTCCAATCTCACTGCATTAGATCAGTCCTGGTTCTTGTGATGATGTGATTACTTCACCTAAAGCTCTTTTTAAGCTATTTCAGTGTCTGGTTTTCAGAAGTGAGGAGGCTGGCTTTCCCTGGCATGTGGGCCTTTATAAGCTTTTTATTATTATTTTTATTGTTCATAACAATAATCACGCAGGGGTGAGTCTGATCCGCTGCTCTGACAAAGCAGCTTATCTTCACTGACAAGACAATCCTAGGTTGTGGCGCTGTGCATGCTGGGTGATCTCCCAGACTGACTGTCTCCTTCTGTGTTCTGAGCACCTGCAGTTGCCCATCCAGCAAACCAGCTGGAGAGATCCCCTGTATTCAGGCAAACTCCACCTCCCCTGCAGAATTCCAAAGATTGCATTTAATATAGCTCTTCAAAGAATTTATTTTACTCTATATTAAGTCAGGTATATACAGTGTTTTTATTTTGCCTTTTGTCTTGTTTCATAATAGGTCAGTACAATAGTTTTCATTAACAAAAGATGCATGAAGTGCGACTTTCTTATTTGTGGTCTGTTTACTGTGATTGCCTTCATCATAGCCAAGATTTGTTAACAGGAACATTTTACTAAAATGTTTTTAAACTAATGCTATAAGCCCCTATAACCATAACGATTCTGTTCAGAAGTGATACATTGTCTATAGTCTGAATTTTTGGGGAGTAACGCGCCGATTTCGATGCTCACTGCACCAAAATCTTCATGTACTAGAAAATACCAGCCCCCCCCCCCACTGTTAAATTCTTGCACATTTGTCCTGCCAAAATTAAAGGAAGGGTGCGATCTTTATCGCACCTGGTAATTACTGGGTGCAGTAAATAAGGCACCACTTGTAACTGCGATCCATGCACGGGGAGTCAGAATTTAACAGGCCATTTGCAATCAGGTCCTATATATTGTATTGCACACAATAGGTCTTTACAACAACCGCTAAAACTCTGTTGGCGAGACCTATAAAGGTCTTTTGAGGAATATGCGGTTGGTGGGTTGTGTGATGGGATTTTATGTTTTTGGATACATTTCCCCTTTAACAGTTTTTTAATTCATGTTGTTTTCAACATAGGAGTACATTTTTGTTCAGAATACTACATTTAAATGATTACAGCATCGCTGATAAATGTAACACCGAGTAGATGTGTATATGTATACCTAGTATCGTTTACATTGTTATTTTTTAAGCAGAACGCCTGTGAGAAGCAGAAACAAATTATTTTCTTCGTAGTTGTATCTCCTTTTATGTTTAAGATAGTTTATTTTAGAAGAGTGGAAGCCGGCACATATTGGTCTAGGATGAACTCGCTGAGAGCATCGTCTGCTGAATGTGCTCCGAAAACAAGAGGCCTTCAAGAAGGACCCTGGCCTTAGGCAAATCAAGTCCTAATCTTGCAACGCTAGTATGACTAGACAGGGATTGTGGTCTGTTCCGGCCATTCATGAAGGATTGTTGAGTGGCAGACTGTAGATGTATTGTCTCTAAGATTACATTTGTGTTGGTGTTTCAGAGGTGCAGATGTAAACAGTAAAGGTTCACAGTGCTGTAGCAGAGAAGGATGTAGCTGAGATGCTCTCCATGTGGGTCTCCTCTGCCTCGTGCATGTTGCAGAACAATGGACCCTACAAGGAGGAGGTTCAGAGGAAGATGCCACTTGGCAGAAAGCCAAAATTAGCCTCTAGTGGTCCAATGGTGCTCCCAAGTTTATCTGAATCTAACTACCAAGAACGGATAGCACTGAACACAATATGCCTATATGAGAAATTTGATCCACATGGGTAAACTTGCTTTCTTAGCCCCTTGGTTTGCAAATTTGCTTGGGCTTTAGGTCTACTATCCAGGCTCAGCCACTACATGTTCTGTTTCAAATGACATTGCCCTTGACTCCCAATGTAGCCCTGCCTTTGCACTCTCGCTCTGTTTGGCAGTCAGGGCACTAAATTGGCATAGATGAGGAGGTGTGAAATATTTAACCCACACTCTCTGTATGCATGCTAACTTGTGTTGCACTGAGTGGGAGTACTAATACATGGATACATATGACCAGTATTATTTTAAGATTCACCCACCTTAATAGTTTCTGATTTATTGGGTTACCCCCAAGCGATACTTGCTGCAGTAAATATTCATAAAATAATTCAAACCCTATATGCATAATTTTGTATGGTAGTAGCAATCAGTAATTAATGTAGATTTAATTAAGATGTGCATTTCTACAAATGGATTTAAGACCGAAGATTGTTTTCGTTTGTAAGATGTGACCAATTACCTATGGCATACATATTTTCAGGCAGACTGTATTTCAGCAGATAATTACATCTCCTGGAGTTGGAGTAAGGCCAATTAGCTTTTGTTAATGGGCATGCATTTGTCAGTTCGGCGATTTACCTGGGTATGGGACACTAAAAGCTTAACTTACCTGTCAGAGAAGTCTTAATCACCCTACTTCCTGATTGCAAGGAACTATGGAGTAACCTATATGTCTGGAATGTATTTGTTCTTTTAGGGCTTTCGATTGAGATTCTTTTTCTACTTAAGGTGTTATTTTCTCTTGTGTTAACAGTGGAGACTACTAACCCATGTGGGATTTGCAGTTGCATATAATGAACAGGTACTATTGGGGCACTGTTTGCATGTTTGATCACCCATGCTTTTTCTCTTAAAGTGCACTGCATCACTGTAGGCCTTTCCTAAAAGTAGCTGAAAGAGCAGGAGTGTGGGATGCCTGCGATCTCACAACAAAGGTGAGTGGCAAAGTAACTGAAATTGGATTAGCTCCTCGGCTTCTGCACAGTGGCGGCTCCTCCGCTATGGCGGAGAAGCATCATCCCACTGCTTTTAAGCAGTGCCAAGTGTCACGGCGTTCAGACTAATCACAACGCTGCATTGCAGCATTGTGATTGGCTTAGGGGAGGGAGCCTGGCTGCCTGTTTCCTGTTCCTGAAGTCGGAGGCAGGAGAGCAGGAGTAGAGACGCGGGACCAGGCCTCAAGGTAAGTTTATTTGTTTATTCTCCCCCACGCGACCCCCCCCCGCAATCCTCCCTCCGTGACCGCCTGCTCCTGCCCCGCCACCCGCAAGCCATGATGGCCGCCACTGCTTCTGCACACCCTTGCGCTTAGGTTTCCTTTTGCATCTTCTTGGTGCACTGCTGGCCTCTAGAGCATATTTTTGATAGGTGGTGTTTTATTTATACTGAATTTTTCAGCTTCAAAGAATTCTTTATAGAAAGGAATCTTTTTCAGACATTTGAGACACCTGTGGCTCGCCCTGCACCCCTGAACCGCTCCTGCTCACCTTAGTACTACTGCTGTGTTGCTTCTGCCATCTCAATTGTTCCACATGGGTTTCTGCATGATTGGAGGTCACCGACAGCTGCTTACTGTACTACCCTGCTGGTCCAAGGTCTATGATGATGCTGGATCGTCTGTGCTGCTAGCCGGCCCCCCTGCATCATCCGGCCTCTCTGCCAGAAGAATAAAGCACCTGAGCACACACAGTCAGTCTCCTGGCTTCACCCTCTACCGTCCGGTCACCAGCTTTTTTTGATGCCTCATTGTGGACTGCACCTTCTGTTGAAAAAGGATTCATATTGCGCAGGAGACGTCAGCCCTCTGGCGCTGTCTTCCTCCACTCACAATCATTTTCAACTGGCACCAGACTGGGGAGTAAGTTTGTCCGCCGATTGCCAGTTCAATAATTTAAATAGTTATTAAATACCAGACTATGTCATTGACACTTACAATTTTATACATTTGTGCATAATTTTATAAAATTTCACATGATTTCAAAAGCAAATTACAATAATTTTGCACATCCCTAGTACCTTTTCGGGCAATGCCCCCAAAATCTGGAACTCCCTACCAGCAGATCTCAGAACTAACCCCCCTCCTTCGTGACCTTCAAAAAAGAACTCAAGGATCTCCTCCTCGCTCTGCACCTCTAACCTTCGGATCAAGACACCGTTAGCTACCATCTCCATTTTGATATGTATTTGATATGTGTCTGTTCTTTCTTATTTCCTGTGAACTTGTTGTAAAGCGCTCTGATACCCTCGGGTCCTGCCAGCGCTATATAAAACTCTCTAAATAAAATAAAATACCATTCTGTGACTACAAGGAGCAGTTTAATTACATTGTTCACCGATAAAATTTAGTTTCTGAGAACTAAGATCACCAACTCATTAAAACATCTCCTTGAGCATTACCACCCTATCCCACACCCCACAAGCAGCTGTACCATAAATGAGTTTGTATCTGCCACAAAATCCGAATTCAGCAAAATTCTGTCCTCCTTTAGGAATTCTTCACCCCATTAGGACTCAGCCAATGCAAAAGTCATTCATCTTGGCCTTCCAACACAAACACCAGTCTCCACCAATCTCATAAACTGCTCTGTAGCCAATTGGGAAATTCCTTAGTCCTTCAAGTATTCCACAAAAACCCCTATATTAAAAAAACCCTGAATGGATCCAAATATCTTGGACAATTACACACCCTTCTCCGAACTCCCTTGTGTGGCGGTTGGCTAAAGTACTGGAAGCAGTGGTTTACCATCCACTGTCACTCTACACTCAGTCTAATACCCTCCCCAGTGACTTCCAATCAGGATTCGGGCAGAAAAGAACCACCAAATTCACTCAGTTACATATAAAAGAGGAACTTCTATCAGCTCGCGATCTCGTTCTCCCTTCTGCGCTGATACTACTTGGCCTATCTGTCGGGGCTGAGCAGTGCTATGAAAGCTCTGAAACATAAACATTGATTGCTATGTGTTTAAACTGTTTGAAGACAAAAGGGTTAAGGGCAATTGATGCCTCAAAGTAGCGCTGCTCCTGTTTCCTCACTATTTCTTGTTTTTTTGTGTTTTGCATTGTTAAATCTATTTTTTTCTTCCAGAACTTTTAAACTCCTTAGTTTTTTTCTTCGTTTCTGTTTCATTTTTCTTATTAACTTCTAATCTGGACCTAAACTTTGAGTCCTAATTGCAAGTGCTTTAGTTCTTGTAAAGGCCGCTCAGGCCAAGTTTCCTAAAAAGACAAAGGTTATCCTCATTTAATCTTTTTTACCTGAGTGTGCAGGACTATGGGCCATTGTCCCACAGGCTGGGTTCTTACAATCTGTAGGTAGGGACATTTATTTATTTATATTTTAGGGTTTCCCACAGAGATCTGGAGCTGGTGCATTTCAGCACACCTTCTTTATAATTGTCCTCACCCTAAGCTAACAGCATCACTCTTCAACTAAGTTTCTTAAGCTGACTTCATGCTGTTGGCACATGGGTTGCCAGAAAGGGTTCTCGCAGTCCGGCCAACCAAGCTTACCATATCCCATCACTATTCCCTCTACTCAGTACTTTCCACCCACTCCTTTTGCTGCCAAAAAATAGTCTGCTCCTAACCGAGGAGACACAAAACACCAAATAATTATGTGGGGAGAACAGGTTTGTTGTTTTGTGTAAGTAATTTAATCAACGTATTTACTTTTTCCTATAGTGGCAGATAATGTTTACTGTTATGTTGATACCAAAGGGGATGATGGACGGAGCGTTTGAGCAAATCAAACACTCACCCCCAGTCAACTGATCTGGGTTTAATCCATCATCATTCTTTAGCTCACTCCACCACCCCAGTTCAGACATGGCCATATGCAAATCAGTCTGACCCTGTGCCTCATGGGAACAGTCCAGCCCGAACTGCCAAGCCATGTCTTCCCTGGACCGGAAACAAGCATCCTGGGACCGGTTTCTGGCCATTCAGCCGTCATCAGCCAGGCTAGCTTGAATCCAGTGGCAAAGTGAGCAAGGGACCCACGTCTGGGCATACCCTGCCAACTTAGGGCGAACAAAGCGATACCAAAGGGGATGATGGACGGTGCGTTTGAGCAAATCAAACACTCACCCCCAGTCAACTGATCTGCGTTAATCCATCATCATTCTTTAGCTCACTCCACCACCCCAGTTCAGACATGGCCATATGCAAATCAGTCTGACCCTGTGCCTCATGGGAACAGTCCAGCCCGAACTGCCAAGCCATGTCTTCCCTGGACCGGAAACAAGCATCCTGGGACCGGTTTCTGGCCATTCAGCCGTCATCAGCCAGGCTAGCTTGAATCCAGTGGCAAAGTGAGCAAGGGACCCACGTCTGGGCATACCCTGCCAACTTAGGGCGAACAAAGCGATACCAAAGGGGATGATGGACGGAGCGTTTGAGCAAATCAAACACTCACCCCCAGTCAACTGATCTGGGTTTAATCCATCATCATTCTTTAGCTCACTCCACCACCCCAGTTCAGACATGGCCATATGCAAATCAGTCTGACCCTGTGCCTGTTATGTTGAGGCATTATTTACTTGTGACTGATGCATACTATATATGTTTTCTTATTAAATGCAGTACGGTGCTTAATTTCAGCCTGTGGTTTCCGCTGCTCGGCACCGGCACTTAATTCTCAACACTGGCACTAATGACAGTCTACCACATGGTGGCGCTGTCTGTCTAATTTATAGATGATCATAACAACAGTATTTCATAATTCATCATTCATTAAAAAGTACAATTCAGACTATTCCACATAATTCTTCTAGCTTTGGGTGGCTCGGGATAGTCTGAATTGTCACACTTGTAGGAGTACGATGGCTAGTAGTTTCGTTGGTACTGTCATTGGCAGCGCCGATGGGTGGTGTTCGGTGCAGGGCCTTCCTGATAAGGGCCCTGGCACTTCCTTTTTTTTTTTTTTTTTTTTTTTTTACAAATTAAGCACTGACAGAGACCCAGCTGGACACTGCTGTGATCTGTTCTCAGCAGATAGGGCTTCCTCGTGATGTGCAGTCGTTCACTGACGTTCCCACATCCAGATAAGAAAGTTACCTGGGTATAAATGGTCATATCGTTGTGTGAACAGCTTTCATTGTGCATACAGGTATCGGGTCACTGAAAAGCTCACCTTAGTGTGGTGTAGGCATCATAGTGATATGACTGTTAAAAGCAAATTCAAGATGCAAGAATGGGGCTACATACCCTCAATGTTGCATTGGCCATCCAAGGAGGAATAAATAGCCGGATGTCTACATGTACAAACTGGAAACTGAAGTTGTACCATTTAGGCCCGGATAAAATTTGCGTTTTGCTGGTCATGCAAAACTACCACAATGACACCGTTTTACCACAGGAGCATGAGAACAATTTTAACAAGCAGAACTCGAACAACTGAGTGTTTTTTGCACAATTTTTAGTGTATAATGTGTCCTGCTGTCCAAAATGGACGTCAGGACTTATTTTGCACTAAAATATAGCTCTAAATGGAGGTTTTGCATTTTGTGCAATTTTGCATAAATGTGAGTACATTTCATAAAATTTCACAACATTACTCAAAATCAAATTACACAAATTTTGCACATCCCTAGTACCATCCTGTAACTCATATGCGCCATAAATCCACATGCCCATGATACAGTGAGCTGCTATCACGCCTTCGCTTCAGGCTTTAGGGTAACATGTAAACCAATCAAACAGTTTATATGTTTAGCGGTAAGTTAGCACCTAGATCCTCTCTCCCCTGAGCTATACCTTACGGGAACAATTTCACCAATCACCCAAGCAATGTACCATCCCTTTGTTTCTCTAACTGCCACTTCAGGGTACATTTGGAAACACAAGGACCAACAGAAGGCCGAGTGTATAGTCAGCGAAAGTAGAAAAGATGACTCATTCATCTTTTAATATTTTTCAAATGCTAATCTTGCTTCTGCTCTAAGTGGAGCATCGCAGCACTGTGCAAAACAACGTGTGCTAATGTCAAAAGAACAGTCAGTGAAATAGCTCCCTCGGCATAATTAAACATTAAAGGCACCACAAGTTAATATAAAGCAAAGTTGTCACATAAAAGGGAAACAGTCATATTTGGTTGCAAAAGGAAGGAGCAGGGAAAGAAAGAAGGAGAAACATAGAGACATCTTTTATGTGATTAAGGGCCTGTTTTTAAATATAGGAGAACTGGGGCATCATTTAAAGGCTGATAGTAATACTTTTCCAGCTGCTAGAGTGCCGTCCGCCGCTGCCATTCAGATGGAGAAAGGTCTGATCTATTTAGGAATGTCCTTCACAGAGATTCTGACTGTCTCCTAAAGCTGCTTCCACCGCTTTGGTGCAGTGGCGTAACACTAAATGATGGAGCCCCCATGCAGAATGTGATGAGGGGCCTCTGAGTCTTCCATGTTTCACAGGTATGGGCTGAATGGGACCCACTTGAAGGGTTAGAGGGGCTCCCGGCACTGCAGGGCCTGCGCTACGCCCCTGCTGTGGTAGGGTTGACCTTGTGACCTCTGTGACAATGGTTTTATTATGCTCATCCCATAATGTGGAATAGCCACCAACAAATAAAGGTACCATGTACTTTCAACGGGTGGGTTTCCGAACCCACCATACAAATGGCTGTTATGTTTTCTCCCAGTACATCATGGACACTGTGTGCTCTCAGTGGGGGACCACCATGCTTTCCAAATCACTAATCCATTGAGGTCATGCCATTGAAAACTGTAAGGAACCGCTTAGCCTGAATTGGGCGTTAGAGTTGACACAAGTTTTTAGCGCTGTCTCCACTGCCCAATGGTGGACCCGGTGGCGGGGCTGGTAAAGTCTCCCTGTGAAGTCCAGCCTTCCATCCCTCTCATGATAGGGTGGAGAATGGAAAGAAGGGTGGGCGCAACTCTAGTCACATTTTGCAAAAGTCTCATTATCCCCTTATCTAACTTACCTTCCAGGCGCCAGTGATTAGTCGGCTAAGAGTTTTAACAAAGTCATGCATGATATTGTTCAAAATATGGGAGATTTAATTAAAGTACAGCCATTACAGCTGCCAAAATCATTTACACAGAAACTGGTATTAATGTTTCTGGAAAACCGAGCAATGCAGGAAGCAGCAACATTCAGCACGAAAAATGCAAAATTTACGGTTTGTCCTGCCAACCTGTGCTAGGGGTCGAAGAGGGTGGGGTTAGTACAGCAGACTAGCGCTTAAAGTAGGCACTAGGCATTTTATTGGGAAACTGGTCCCGCACAATAGTTAGTTGCACCTCAGCACAGTCAACATGTTAGACAGGAAGTACGGGTAACATGCTAAATACGGAATATGTATTAGCGATAAAGGGGATGGGGGCCACCCTCTGTAAGAAGGCAAAATAAAAGAATTAAAAGTGGAAAAGCTTTAGTGATTGATGTTCGGGAGTCAAGTAGGGATCCACGGTTGGTGACGCTCGATCAGTCTACAACCATGTTCATTGAAAGAGGCTGGGACACTCCCCGATTCCGCAGCAGGAAGTAGGACATCCTCGGGTCAAAGTGGATCAAAGAATGCGCACATGAAGAGGGTTTGCTAGTTCTTCCTTTTAATGAGACAAGATGGCTGCCGCAGTCGCTGTGAGCGCTCAGAGAGGAGTCTCTGAGGCTGCTGTTAAAGGGCGTCTCTCCTCTCTTTGGGGCATAAAACTCATCTTCTGACTGGAGTCTTGCTGGAGAGGGAGTGCTGGAAGGCACAAGGAAGGCTGTCCAGGAGATGAATCTACTTTGGGTTTTCGCTGATGCACTTTTTCGAGCATTGATTTCAAGGAGCCTTCTTCCTTAATTGGTTCTCCAGGGCTGTCCTCAGGTAATTGATATTCTCCTGAAGAAAGGCAAACCGCTGGACAGATTCCCCGAGTGAAGATTTGATCTTTCCTTGTTCAATGTACTTTTTCTAGAGTCTTGAATTCCACCAAAGCTGTGGGAGGACACATTAAATTAAGGTGCTTTTATTTGAGGTTTTATTTAATGCCAGCTAGGCCCATAACAGACGTCAGAGTGCTGAACACAGAACAACACGCTGAGAGCTACAGTGGCGATATAAACAATTACCTATCACTGAACACAGAATAGTGCTATTTACACAATTTCAGATCTCTGATAAAATAGTCAACTAGAAGGATGCCTCGCATAAGGCCAGGAGGGCCGGATCTGTGTCAAAATATTTGGAAAACAGGTGACTGTGCATATGAATACCTGCAAATATATCTTTTGTGGATAGCCTGAAGACCGTGCATCAGTCCAGCCTTTCTGGACCCATGCAGTCTTGGACCATAGTCAGATCGGTACAATTGCACATTACTGAACATAGATTCATCACATATATATGATGACAGATTGCAGAACAAGGATTAGTCTTCACAACCCCTTTCCAATCAGAGTGGTACTTTGCTTTTCCCAAACAGAACATACCGAACAGAACCCAGGCACCTTCATGTGCACAACGTAGCACCAAAGCGATCTACCGGCAACTCAAGAAAACGTTCCTCACCACACCAGCGTTCATCTTACGACCATTCAAATAAAGTTACCTAAAACATACCTCACCCTCGCGCGCCTGCCTGTCTAATATCCAATCTGCATAGGCTGGAAAATGAACATTCAGTGACGCCTGCTAAAGTAAAGTCTACCATGACCAGTGAAGACCACCATGGTGCCCTTCGCCACAGCTTCTCTCGCACCTTATTCTCACTATCCCTGTGCCCCCTCCCCACTTAGTTAAAATATTAGTGTCACAAGTATAAGGTTCATTCAGTCAGAGGTTCTGTTGCTTAATTTTTGAGTTATATTGATGCATTTGCTTCTTTTGAGATCATGGTTGAGAAGGACACTGAAATTGTGTCCGACGTCAGAAATAGGCATGCAAGGTGTGACCATGCCTCCAGATAGACTTTGAGAGGAAATAGCGCACCAGTGTAGATAACGTTGCTATCTCCTGGGAACTGGGTTGGGGGAGTGCTAGGGGTATTGCTTAATTTTGAGTCGGTCGGTGCTGGTGGGGGGGAGGGGGCACTGGCACTCATTGTTTGAGGACCGACACTTATTTTTCCTCATTAGATATTTATTTTTTATTTTATTTTGACGGTTTTGTATAGCGCGAGCAAGACCCTTGCGGGTATCAGAGCGCTTTACAGGGTAAATACAGGTGAATGACATATACATATAAATACAATGAATTATGCGAATACATTACTGGTAACTATTAGAGACTAGCACATATCTACAAGAGTGTATAGAAAGTTCAGGTGAATTTGGACACGAGAATCGATTTCAATTCTTTTTTTAAGAAAGCAGCGGACGGATTAAGTCTCGTTTCTGGGGGCAAGACATTCCAAATCCTGGGGGCCATTCCTGAGAAGGTACGATTGTATGTTTTTTTCTTGGAGAAACGTTGTGGTTTAAGTAGAAGATTATCAGAACTCCTAGTAGATCTGTTACCACCCGATAGTACTAGTTTCTCCGCAAGGTATCTCGGGGTTTTGTGGTGCAATGCCTTATGTGTCATACAGACGATTTTCAAATGGATTCTGGCTTCAAAAGGTAACCAGTTGAGGGAACGAAGGTCAGGGGAAATGTGGCAGTTTCTTTTGGAGCCTGTGATGAGTCTAGCGGCTGTATTGATTGAGGCTCTTAGCGGAGCAGTTGTTGATCTGGGAAGGCCGCAGAGAGCGACACTCCCATAGTCCACTCTGGGAATTACTAGAGTTTGAACTGCCTGTTTAAAGTCATTTGCGGGTATGAAGGGTTTCAGTTTTCTCAGGGTGTTCATCTGAAAATTAGCTCCTTTAGTTGCAGCGCTGATGTGTTTCTGCATATTTAGCTTATTGTCCAGAGTTATTCCTAGAGATTTAGTGGAATCAATGATGAGAGGTTGACCGTCGAGTGCAGTTAGGTGCTTCATCCACTCGCGGATGATGGTTGTTTGGTTGGGGGGTGCGATTAAGAGGAATTCTGTTTTTAGTGTGTTTAGTTTTAAATGATTCTTTGCCAGCCAGGTCTATGTTTTTTGGAGCGTTGAGTTAAGGGACTTGATGTCTTCAAGAGAGTGGACCTTAATGTAGAGTTGTGTGTCGTCGGCGTACATGTGATATTGGATGTTTGAGGAGTTGAGAAGCTCAGTGAGTGGTTCCATAAACAGATTGAAGAGTGTTGGGGAGAGGGAGGATCCCTGGGGTACTCCCAAGGTGACTGGGGTGGGGTTAGATAAAGATTGGTTGATCTTGAATCTTTGTGATCTGTTTTGGAGGAAGGAAGTGAACCAGTTTAACACTGCTCCAGAAAAACCCATTCTATGTTTCAAGAGGTCTAGTAGGTTGTCGTGTTTGACTGTATCGAAGGCTGAGGATAAGTCAAGTAGGATTAACAAACAGGCTTTGTTTTGATCCAGTATTTGTAGTGCGTCATCTATTATGTGGGTCATGGCTGATTCGGTACTGTGCCCTGATCGAAAGCCAGATTGGAATTGATCGAGCAGGTTGAAGTGGTCAATGTGGTTACTAAGCTGCATGTGGACACATTTTTCGAGTAGTTTGGCCAGGGTCGAGATGTTGGATATTGGGCGATAGTTATTCAGGTCTGACGGGTCTGCTGATACTTTCTTTAGGATGGGGGATACCTGACCAGCTTTGAGGATGTCTGGGATGGTTCCTTGCAGAAGAGAGGTATTTATAATCCTGGTCCATAGGGGCACTAGCAGTGGAATGAAGGTCTTTAAGTGGGTTGATGGGAGAGGGTCTGTGAAATGATTGGAGGGATTCAAAGCCGTGAGCGTGTTTAAGATAGTTTCTTCGCTGTAGAGGTTGAAGGTGGTCCAGGAGGCGTTGTTCTTGAGGTCGAGCTTTGCAGAGCAGTTAAGCGGGGTCACTGGTGTGGTCAGCGAGGAGTTCATGTGTGGGTAGGTATGGGATAATAGTCGTTAAGTAGGTCTATCTTTAAGTTTTCAGTCTTTGTTGTGAAAAAGGAGGCAAGTTCCTCGCAATTGGGGAGTGTTTCCGGATTAGCTTGGGGGGAGTGGGAGACACCCTTAGATTGAGCTTTGATTATTTCGAATAGTTTTTTGGGGCGATTCTTAGCTTGGTCTAATTGTTTACATATGAAGTCAGCTTTTGAACGTCTAATCTTTCTGTAATAGGAGTATCTGAAAGAGACACGTTAGTGACAGATTCCTTACCTTAGAATATCCCCAGGCGTCAGGCTGGATCCGGAAAGTTTTTTGCGTAGCAGTACCCTTGCGCGTCGGTAGGCGGCGTCGTGCGGCTCCGCGTCCGTCGTCGGCGTCGTGATCGCCGGGATGACGTCGCGGGCAGTACTTAGGCGCCGCCCCTGCGCGCTGACGTCAGTTCTTCTTTTTCCGCGCCAGTAAGCGCAGATCCGGGAAGAGAGGTGCCCTAGTCACTTTTTGACTATCTTTTTTGGTGAATTTTTTCACTGTTTCTTCAACGAGTCTTCACGACTCCTAAGGTGTCGTAGGGATGCCCGGCTTTAAGCCCTGCGAGGAATGTGGTCGCATGATGTCGATCACGGACCCGCACCTCGAGTGTCTCTTTTGTCTCGGCCGAGACCACGACACGAAGTCGTGTCCTGACTGCCGGAAACTTCATCCTAAGGCTTTGCGAGAGCGGTCTCGAAAGCTCCTTGAAGTCCGGCATTCGGCCCGCGCCGCACCAAGCCCCGGTCCCGGGAGAGGTCGAGGGGCCGGACGCGGAGTCCCCGCCGTTCGTCGGATTCAAAGTCTTCGCGCTCCTCCGGTAAGTCGAAGCACAAGAAGTCTAAGCGGCGTCATCGCTCTAAGACTTCGCCTCGCCGGTCTCGCGACTCGGCTGAGGTCCCTGTCGGCACCGTCCCCGCCCCCGCGGCCCCGGACGTGCCTGTCGAGTTACCCCCGCAGTACCCGCCCTACCCGGGCTCGGGGGCGACTCAGGCCGATATACAGGAATTCCTGTCGGCCATGGCCCGCCTCTTCGGGCCTCAAGGTCCCTCCGGTGCGCCTCTGGGCCCCGCGGGCCCTGATGGGGTTGCTCCGGCGTCGCCGTCAACTCCGGTCCCGGCGTCGCCTGTCCCACCAGCCTTCGTCCCGGCCTCGGCTCCGGTCCCGGCCTCGACCCCGGCTCCGGTGGTGCCGCAACCCCCATCGACGCCGGTTGACCTAACCACGCCGACGCCGATGTCCCCGGTGCCGTTTCCGACGCCGTCCGGGGCTCCGGGCGGCGTCGTCCCCGGTTCTCTCCGGGTCCGGACATGGAGCCGGAACGGCGCCGCCCGACGCCGTATCCGGCGCCGATGAGACCTTGGGTCCCTGATGTCCCTCCTCCTCCATATTTTCAACCGGAGGAGGACCAGGAGAGCTGGGAGGGGTCTGACGACCCTCTCACACAACAGTGCGAGTTTGACCCGGACTGGGTTGAGGAACTTGGGGATGCCAGTGGTCTGGATACCTCCCTGACTCTGGCATGCTGTCTCCTCCCGTGGCAACGGAGGAGGGGGCTAATTTTGCAACGGTGTTGCGTAGAGCTGCTGGAGCCTTGAATCTCCAGTTGCCTACAGTGGTCGTCAGGTCTAACATCCTGACTGAAGTGCTTCAGCCGGCGGCCTCCTCTTCGGAGACTGTGCTGCCGTTCAACGAGGCACTGACTGACGTTCTTTGGGTGCCTGGTCCAAACCCACCACAGGGGCTCCTGTGGATAGGAACGTGGCCCGACGCCATCGCCCTGCTCCGGGCGACCCCCTGTTTCTCTCCCAACACCCCACCCCTGAGAGCTTGGTTGTCCAAGCCTCTGCCTCCCAAACCGCCTTCCCTACCGCCCCTCCGGATAGGCTATCCAAGCGCCTGGATCACTTTGGGAAGAAGGCTTTCTCTTCCTCCAGTGCTGGCTTGCGGTCTGTTAATACCGCTTGCCTCTTGGGCCGATACACCCACTCCCTGTGGGATTCGGTGGCAACTGTTTTGCCGCAGTGTTCTGAGGAGGTCCAGACACTGCTTACCCGCGCCATTGCGGTAGGGCGTGATGCGGCTAAATATACCATCCGCTGTGGCCTTGATACCGCCGACTCGCTGGGCAGATCGCTTGCAACGACGGTGGCGCTGCGTCGCCACGCCTGGCTGAGAACCACTGGTTTTTCGGGAGATGTCCAGAATACACTCATGGACATGCCCTTTGATGGTGTCGGTCTTTTTGGTTCGAAGGCAGACCATGCGCTGGAGCGTTTCAAGGACTCTCGGGCTACTGCTAAGTCCCTGGGCCTTGCTGTTGTGCGCCCTCCGCTCACGTCTGCTTTTCGCCCCTTTCGTGGCCACGGAAGGGGCGCCCAGTCACGTCCGCAGCCCGGCCAACGGCCCGCGCAGCAAGCGCCTCGCGTGGCCGAGGACGTGGATACCGCCGTGGCGGTTCGGGCAACCAGCGTGCGGGTCAGGCCACCACCTCCAACCCGTCCGCGGCCTCCAAGCCCTCCTAGTCCCTCCTTTCAGGTGCACAGTACGCCAGTCGGGGGCAGGGTCCGCCATCACCTTCACCTCTGGCGTCCCATCACCTCGGACAGGTGGGTCTTGGACATTGTCCTAAGGGGCTACTCCCTCCCCTTCGAGACCACCCCCAGCCATGCCACCTCAATTCCACCGCATGTCAGGGGATCACTTGGCGCTTCTACAGAAGGAAGTCACGGCCCTCTTGGCCAAGAGGGCCATCGAGCATGTTCCGACCCCAGAAGTAGGGCGTGGTTGCTACTCCCACTACTTTCTGGTGCCCAAAAGGGACAAGGAGGACATGCGTCCTATCTTGGACCTCCGGAACATCAATCGCTTCCTCCGGAAGGAGAAGTTCAAGATGCTCACCCTAGCTCAGGTCTTGACTGCCCTCGACCCCGGAGACTGGTTGGTAGCGTTGGACTTGCAGGACGCCTATTTCCACATCCCCGTCCTGCCGGCCCACCGGCGTTACCTTCGGTTCACGGTAGGCCTCGAGCATTTTCAGTTCACCGTGCTCCCCTTTGGCCTTACCAGTGCCCCTCGGGTGTTCACGAAAGTGATGGCGGTGGTCGCAGCTCATCTGCGCCGGGCAGGGGTTTCAGTCTTCCCTACCTCGACGACTGGCTGCTGAAGGCGGGCTCGTCCCAGGCAGTCGTCTCCCACCTCCAGACTACGGCCGAACTCCTGCACTCGCTGGGGTTCTCCATCAATGTGCCGAAGTCGCATCTGATTCCTTCTCCACAGCTCCTTTTCATCGGAGCAGTTCTGGACACGACGCAGTTTCGGGCCTATCCTCCCGAACGGCGAGTCCGGGATATTCAGGCTATGATTCCGATCTTTCAGCCTTTGTCCTGGGTTTCGGTACGGATGACCCTGAGGCTGCTGGGCCTCATGGCCTCCTGCATCCTGCTGGTCAATCATGCCAGATGGCATATGCGGGCTCTGCAGTGGGACCTGAAGTTCCAGTGGGCGCAGCACCGGGGCAACCTGTCCGATCACGTCCAGATCTCGGAGGGGACTGCAATACAGTTGCAGTGGTGGCTCTCGAACCGGCAATGGGTCATGGGCAGATCCCTCTCCCTTCCCCAGCCAGAGCACACAGTTGTGACGGACGCGTCCCTTCTGGGATGGGGCGGTCACATGGGAGAGGCGGAGATCAGAGGCCTCTGGTCTCCGGCGGAGTCCCGGCTCCATATCAACCTTCTGGAGCTCCGGGCGATCCGACTTGCACTCAAGGCATTCCTTCCCTCTGTCAAAGGGAAGGTGGTGCAGGTGTTCACAGACAACACCACCGCCATGTGGTACTGCAACAAACAAGGCGGGGTGGGGTCGTGGACCCTTTGTCAGGAGGCTCTGCGCCTCTGGACATGGCTGGAACATCAGGGCATGTTCCTGGTGGTTCAACACCTGGCAGGTTCCCTGAACGCCAGGGCGGACGAACCCGAGCCGCAGGTGCATGATGGATCACGAATGGCGTCTTCACTCGGAAGTGGCGCAAGGACTCTTTCTACAGTGGGGAGAGCCTTGGTTAGATCTATTCGCCACCGAAGAGAACGCGCAATGTCATCAGTTCTGCGCGTTGGAATTTCCAAGGCGGCACTCGCTCGGCGACGCTTTTCGTCACGAGTGGAGTTGCGGTCTATTGTACGCCTTTCCGCCTATACCACTTCTACCCAGAGTGTTGAAGAAGATTCGGCACGACCGGGCCCAAGTCATTCTTGTGGCTCCGGAATGGGCTCGAAGAGTTTGGTATCCCGAGCTACTCAATATGAGCGTAGATCCCCCGATCCGTCTGCCTCTTCGGGAGGATCTTCTGTCGCAGCAGCAGGGGACGGTCCTCCACCCGAACCTGTCCAGTCTACACCTGCTTGCGTGGAGATTGAGCGGCTGCAGTTGATTCCTTTCGACTTGCCTCCCGAAGTTTGTGATGTGATTCTGGCAGCCAGGCGTCCCTCCACTAAGGTGGTATACGCCTGCAGGTGGAACAAATTTGTGGCATGGTGCACAGCAAAGGCTGTGAATCCCCTTTCTGCCCCTCTTTCTGAGGTCCTTCTGTTCCTTCTCTCTCTGGCCCAACAGGGTTCTGCCCTGGGTACCATCAAGGGTTATCTTTGTGCTATCTCGGCCTTCCTCAGGCTCCCTGATCAGCCCTCCCTTTTCAAGTCCCCTGTTGTTAACAGGTTCTTAAAAGGCATTACTCACCTCTTCCCTCCTGTTCCGTTTGTGATGCCTCAGTGGGACTTGAACTTGGTTCTTACCTTTTAATGTGCGCTCCCTTTGAGCCTCTACATAACTGTCCTCTTCGTCTTCTGACTCTGAAGACAGCCTTTCTGGTGGCCATCACCTCCGCTCGGCGGGTGAGTGAGCTCCAGGCTCTATCTTGCAAACCTCCCTTTCTGTCTGTTCATCCAGACAAGGTTGTTCTTCGGACGCGTCCGTCCTTCTTGCCAAAGGTGGTTACTGCTTTCCACATTGGGCAGACCATCACTTTGCCCACCTTCTTTCCGCCTCCGCATCCTTCCAGAGAGGAAGAGAGGCTCCACCGTCTGGACCCAAAACGTGCGCTCTCTTTCTATGTTGACCGCACAAAACACTTCCGGGTGGATGACCAGCTCTTTGTTGGCTACGTGGGCGCCAAAAAGGTCGGGCGGTGCACAAGAGGACCATCTCCCGCTGGGTTACCTTGTGCATCAAGACCTGCTATTCTTTGGCTAAGAAGGAGCCTCCTGTTGGGCTGCGTGCCCATTCCACCAGGGCAACGGCTGCTACCACGGCCTTGGGCCGCGGTGTTCCGCTGCCGGTTATCTGTCAGGCAGCTACGTGGGCCTCGCTGCACACGTTTACAAAGCATTACTGCCTTGACAGTCAGGTCCGGAGGGACGGCTTCTTTGGCCGTTCTGTCCTCCAGGACTTCCTTGTCTGATCTTTGTTCGCAGACCCACCACCGGGGTTGGTATTGCTGGGGTATCTATTCTAAGGTAAGGAATCTGTCACTAACGTGTCTCTTTCAGATGCACAAGTTACTAACTTGTGTAACGATATATCTGTAAGAGACAGTAGTTAGTGACAGATTCCTTACCGCCCACCCATCCTCCCCGTTCTGCGAACTGATTTCTAGGGTTAAGGACATCCCTTTCAGGGCCCTAGTATTTTTCAGACACCTATGTCAGCTTCTTGCATGGCTCTGCGTTCCTGGCGCGGAAAGTCGTGTACAGAACTGACGTCAGCGCGCATGGGCGGCGCCTAAGTACTGCCCGCGACGTCATCCCGGCGATCACGACGCCGACGACGGACGCGGAGCCGCACGACGCCGCCTACCGACGCGCAAGGGTACTGCTACGCAAAAAACTTTCCACATCCAGCCTGACGCCTGGGGATATTCTAAGGTAAGGAATCTGTCACTAACTACTGTCTCTTACAGATATATCGTTACACAAGTTAGTAACTTGTGCTTCTGGTGCTTCTTAGTAATTTGAGGTGGGCAGCGGATAGAGCGGCTCTCCATTGTCTTTCAATTGCTCTCAGTGATCTTCTGTCTTCATTTAGCCTACCATCATACCAGGGGTTTGAGTCTTTTGTGGTGACTCTTTTCAATTGTAGGGGAGCTAGGTTGTCAAGAACCCTGTTCATAGAGTGGAAGTAGTGATTGGTCAGATCCTGTACATCCTTTAATCCATCCGGTGGGAGCGTGAGGATGTGGCTAGCGGTTGCGGGTGCGGCAGGATTGAGGTTTTCTAGGTTCCTCTTCCAGATTTTCGTTCTCGTAGGCTGGACAGAGAGTAGTTTAACTACTTCCTTGATATGGAAAGTGATTATGTGATGGTCGGACCAGTCGCAAGGGAGAATCGATTCCAGCTGGGTAGAGTCTGCTTTGGAAATTACTAGATCAAGGGTTGAGCCTTTTTCGTGGGTGGGGCTATCACAGATTTGGGACAAGTTGAGGTTGGACAGGAAAGCATTGAGGCTATTGACCTCTGGGTCGTCAAGATCGTTCCAGTGGAGGTTGAAGTCCCCCAGGAAGATCTGAGTATTCTGTTGACCGACATTTGTGGCTAGAATATCCATTATGTGTTCGATGAAGGTAAGGTTGTTACCAGGAGGATGGTAGAATGAATGAAGTGAGCATATTGGCTTGTTATTGCTCGTGATGTCTAGGCAAAGGTATTCACAGGAAGAGAATACCGGGGAGTTGGAGCGGTTCACAGAGAGGTTGTTCCTATGAATGCAGGCAATGCCGGCCCCTAGCCTATCGAGTCTATCTAGTCTTGTGATGTAATAGTTTGGGGGAACTAAAATGTCTAAGATGGGCGTGGATGATTCATTTAGCCAAGTTTCCGTTAAAATGATACGGTCGGGTTCATTGGTTATAATGAGGTCAGCTATATCAGCGGCATGACGTGCTGCTGATCTACAGTTTAGTAGGATACATATTATAGCTGGGCCTTGGTCAGAGTGGTGTTCTGGTCATGGGAGATGGGTACTCTCTTGAGGTTATTTTCAACAATACCTCTGGGAGTGTGTCTTATAATTCTAGATGCATTGGAATGGATGGGTTGGATTAAGGACATATTGAGCGAGAGCAAGAGAAGGAAAAACACACAAACTAGAAGGAAGAGAAAGATGGAAAGAACAGCCACAAAGGGTGAAATTGGGGACCAGTAAGAATGAGATAAAGTAGCAGGGAAGGTCTAGAAGTGGATTAAAGTGACCTGAGGTGAATCCAAGACAGCAGAGCCTTGGTATTTGGAGCACCAACATTTAATAGGGCCGTTCGCGGGCTTGTGAGCAGAGCTTTGGGCTCTGATATTCATTCTTTAACAAATTAAGCACTTGCTAGGTAGGAAGTAAAAGGAGAGGGTTTGATTGTGGCCTTGCACCAAGACTATTTATCCACTGTGCTGTTTATCGGGGATTCAGAAAGTGAGAAAGAAAGAGTGAGAGAGGAAGAGAGGTAGAGAGGACGAGGGAGAGAAGTGAGGCAAAGAAGAGTGTCGGAATTAGACAATAAGAGAGGCAGAGGCAGTAGAAAAAGAGGGAGAAAAAGAAAGGGGTACGGAAGGAAGAAGGGAAACAAAGGAAAAGAGTGAGAGATCAAGAGAAAAAGAGAGGGAAGGACTCAAGAAGGAAAAAGAGAAAATTAGAGATGGCAAAAGAGGTGTAGAGCGATGGAAAGAGAGGGTGAAGAGAGAAAGTCAGACAAGCTGATCAAGGCAGAGAGAAAGAATGAAAGAAAAATAGAAACAGAAAATGAAAGGAGGGTGCAGGGAGGGAAACGGGAGGAGCGAGAACAATTTTGAGTGTTAAAAGAGATGGCAAGCAATCACGTAGGTGTCCATGTTCTTTAGGTCTGGCCTGGGTGTGCCAAGCTTAAGTGTGACACACTGCAGGATAGTAAAGCACCCCTAGACACAATAATGTACATGGAAATCACAATAATTGTGCATCACTATCTTTTATGAAGGAAAGGAACGGACTTATTTGCCAAAGTATATAAGAACTTGTTACTTTCCTAATGCTTTATACTACAATCTTGCCTGACTGTAAATGCAGTTTATCACTAGTAGACAAATTAATAGCAATCATTTTATCAGCCACAGAATATTGAAAGGTTGAGTTTGTCCATCTGAAAGCTAATTGATCTGTAGATAGGAGACAGAATGGCAGAATTGACCATTAATCAATTTTGGTATCAGTGAAGTTAGTTCTCAAGATAAAGTTAGTTAACAAATGTTGAATTGGCACTTCATTGATGCCAAAAATGATTATCCGCCAAGTGATATCACTTCCCTTGATGTCTATTCCTGATTTAAAAAATAAAAAATGTGTGAAGTCGATAACAAGCATTGACTATGTGGTAAATAAAACAAATCCATTGGTTGTGACCAAGTCACAGTCCCTCTTTTAACCACATGAGGGACATATATTGCTCACCCTGAAGGGTTAAACCTGGACAGACTAAAAGTACCCCTCAGAGTAAGCAATATTGTAATTCCTAGTCCTGGTCGAAGAGAGATTAGTCAATTTATTGTCCACAATCTGTAGGCCTCTTGTTTTAAAATTGACATAAAAACAACAAATGAATGTCAAGATTTGCTTTAAGATAAAATTGCAAATCATTAGTAGATAAAATTCTACGCAATAATCCCACTCTCTTTATCCTCAATGATTAAAATCATGTAGATGGCTATGATCTTTGATTTTTTTATATCCAATTCCTCAGAGGTATTTTAGTCATTCTATAATCTACTAAACTGTAGCAGCATTTTTTACAGCGGACTAAAAAATAGATTTATGTTGTAGCTAGAGACGTTCCTCATAAACCAGGCACTTTAACAAAGACATTCAAGTAAAACCGCATCTGCCACTTCTGAACAAATTGACCATATTCCCTGAAAGATTGGCCATCTTTATCTAACTCTTATCTGTCACTTCCTGAGATGTCAGGTCATATGCAGATCAGAGAGGCCTCGCAGTTTTCCCCTTTAGGCCCCACAATTCTTATCAGTGTGCTTGACTACAAAGATGTTTATTGCAATCAAATTAATTTTACTTTCATGTTAACTAACATGAGCTGATAGTTAATTAAAAACTTAACAAATCTCAAGTAACAAAACACAACCAATGGATGGTAATCATAGAGCCAAATGAAAAGACCGCCTATATCAAGAAAGGAGTATTGCGCTAATCAGATGGCACTACATTAATTCTAAAAATACAACGTAGCATAACACAACATTAAGAGACTAATATTGTACAATTATTAAACAAGCATTGGCAAAACCCATAAGTCTGACCTTGGGAAGCTGGTGGAATGGTTAATTTCATTGAACTCATGTGCGGCAAAAAAAAACATACTGCTCTCTAAATGAGGCTTCCATGTTCTTGCAATAAAAAATATAAATTTAAACAAAATTAAAAATCTCACTTCATTTTAATAGAATAATACACGTGCTTCCTAGCAGGCAGGTGTATTTAGAAACTTTTCTTGTTTTAATGTTTACATTTCCCTGAATGTTTGTACTGTCATGCATGGTTCATGTCTCATGATGACCAGTCATGGAGACCGGTTGGCAGAATCATCCAGTTAAACACGAGAATTTTTTACTAACAATGTCTTCTTTAGTGCCTGTATATTTTGAGGTTATTAAATCATTGTGGCTAGAATTAAATTTCATTAGTTGTGGTTTGTGAAACATCCTCGATGAGGAAATATGTGGGTAAAAGAATGATGGTTTCAAATGCTACTCCAGGAGTTTGCCTGCGTTTAGACTTATTGCAAGCATTCCTCACATCATCTTTTTCGTGTTTGACATCTGCAGTCTACATCCGCCTCCCTAAAAGAGAAGTGCACGCTGCCAGCTTCTCATACCCTTCTGTAGTTTCTCTCAGAGGCAGGAGCTGGGAACAGTCCACGCATGCTGGCACCTACCCAGCCCCACCCCACCAACTTCTCACAGAGAGAGACTGGAGTATTCCATTCATGATGGCACTTGCCCAACAGTCTCTGTAGATACTAGTACATCTCCCAGGCCTGAAACTCATAGGTCTGGACCAATGCTTAATTTGAGCCAAATGTTTCTGGTGTTCGGCACCAGCACTTAATTGTCAGCACTGGCTCTAATGACAGTCCACCACAAGGTGGTGCTGTCTGTCTAATATTAAGATCAGCAGAACAACAGTGTTTCATAAGTCAGTATACGTTAAAAAGGAATATCTGCTGATCACGGCATTGTAACTGCTTTATGTGGCTTGGAATAGCCAGAGTGGTCACACTTGTAGGAGTGCAATGGTTAGTAGTTGTGTTAATACTGTCATAGGTTGCGCTGGCAGGGCAATTTGTGGTGCAGGCTGCAGTGGCCTTCCGAGAAGGGCCCTGGCACTTACTTTTTTTATTTTTTTTACAGAATAAGCACTGGTCTGGACCCTGGTTTATCAGCAGGAACGTTTGTGGTCACCTGTCAGGGTCAGATCAGTCCATCATGGATTATAATGAACTTTGTTATGTCACCAATGGAGACAATTAGATCACAGTCTGTTAAACTTAGGTTATGATAGATATCTGTTGTTAATTAAATAGTTGAGTACCCCGGATATATTTAGTCCTCATCAACTTTTATAAAACATTAACATTAGCTATACTCTCCATCAGGGGCGGCCATTCCGCTATGGCGGAGGAGCGTCGCCCCCACTGCTTTCTAGCAGTGCAGAAGTAAAAACATAAAATGATAATAACTTCCAGTTATTATCATTTTATGTTTGGCTGCTTTGCGGGCAGACGGGGCTGCTCTGCGAGCAGGGCAGTGGAGGAGTGGTTTGCCCACTCCTAAAAGTGCGCAGTGACTGACTGGTTTGCCCTCTCGGGCCGCCCAAACCAGTCATGCGCACTGGAGAACAGGGCCAGCCCTACAGCCCCTGGCTGAACGCTGTGTCACAGCGCTCAGACCAATCACAACGCTGCAATTGCAGCGTTGTGATTGGCTTAGGGGAGGGAGCCTGGCTGCCTGATTCCTGTTCCTGAAATCGGAAGCAGGAGAACAGGAGCAGAAACGCAGGACCGGGCGGCGTCAAGGTAAGTGATTTTTTTAATTTAATTTTTTTCCCTCCCTCCCACAATCACGACCCCCGTGCGACCTCCCTCCCCCCCACAACTCCCCTGCCTGCCCCCCCCCCAACCTGCGAGTCATGCCGGCCGCTGCTGCTCTCTATCCTGAAACCATAACATATGTCACTAAAGGAATAACTTGATGCTTATTTTTGTTTTGTGGAGAGCTCTATTCCCCTTAATTAATAAATGCCCCTGGTTGTCCAGCTGTTGAAAAGGAAATCAGCGATTCCACGTAGGACCCCTTAGGAAATCCCAATTAGTCTGCAGTCTGACAGTGCCCTGGATGCGAATGTGCCGAGTAGTGGCGTAACGAAACTCGAGGGGGCCCCCCTGCAAAGTACATGGAGGGCCCCCCTTCCGGCTCAATCAGGAGCTCTCAGGCCAGCATACTTTGCTGAGGGGGCCCCCTGGAGCTCAGGGCCCCCCGCACTGCGTGGTCTGCGGGGGCCTTTGTTACGCCCCTGGTGCCGAGATCCACCAGAGATGGTGAGCTTGTCTACAGGATAAGCGTGGGTGATGTTCGTGATAGCTTTGTAAATGATGCAACTGGTTTCGAAGACTTCTGCCCAAATCCTAATTCCGAGATGTTCATAAATAGCATGATTTTGGCGATTTCTGCAAACGCATTTCATCTGGTAAAACCTGGAGGGATTATTCAATGGAACACCTGCTGGAATATTGGTAACACATTTGGAAATCGATGCAGAACAGCGCTTCTTGCTGTAGCTACCCATTCCTGTAAAGAAGCTGTATTTTTTTAGCTCGTACACTTCTTCCATAATGATGCACACTGTCAGCTACCATTTTGCTAACAGCAGCAGATCTGTTTGTGATCATCGCATTGCCTTGGGGTAGGAGGCGCAGAGCAATACCTCCCATGCATTATCATGTATGGCAGTACCCAGTTGTGATTATAAATAGTCTTGGGTAACCTATGTAGGAAAGAGCATTGCATTGCACCGCTTCAGCAGTATGTCGTTCTCGGAAATGCTGTGGCAGGATTTTGCAAAATAATACTGATTGTCTTGTTGTTTGTTAGAGACAATAGTAACTCAGTGAGTCATTGTCAGCACCTGTAAATATTGGCGAAGGCAAGAATATGAATGAGGAGAACATAGCTTCAGTGGTCACAAATATTTCTTACAATAATACAGAATGAGAGCTACCCTGAATCAATTGAAAGTTGCTCAACAAAAGGGATCTTTTTGGCTGCAATTATAATGCAGTCACACTATGTGCAACCGCTGTTGCGGACAGGCATCAACTGCTGGGCTATAGCAAACGTCTTTGAAAAAGAGCAACAACATTTGCAAGGCTGACATTTTGGTGAAATCACTGCAGTTTTGTAATTGTAATTTCATTGATTTGGCGTCCTACCCCTGATGGCAAATCTAGTGGGGACTTTCCAATATTTCAAGATGTAACCAGCCTAATTCAGCAGGATGAAGCAGGATGAAGGATGTCAACTTGGACTACATTTTTATTTTACACGTCTACTGTCAAATCTTGAAACATATATGGCGCCCAGCTTGTAGCAGATATATGTGGCCTGATGTTATGTTAAGTCGTTGTTTATTTGAAAAGACACCTTTACAAGTTTTGTAGATGACAGACAGAATGTGGACAAAAAGCAGACAGGCTAACTTAATGTTTTAAAAATGGAGTCTGAATTTGGAAGTTTTTGAGGATGAGGTAGTTAAATATTCTCAGGAGACGTCATTCTAAGGATAAAATGTATTTCTATTCACTATCAATAAACTACATACTACTAAGTAAAATCCATGCCCTTAAAAAAGGAAATGTAACACTGCACATCTAAAATGCAGCATAAATGAATATAGGTTTAAGCTTCATATAAAGAAAAATAACATAAAATAATGCAAGAAGCATTGTGCAAGTGTTTTCTTTTTCCAACTATGTATGTCTCAAGCGGTAATACTACAAATTATTGTCTTGCAATATAAGAATACTGTCATAATGATACATTAATTATAAAAATGAATAAAGAGATATGTTTTGACAATTAAGTAAACCAAATACAATATTATAATGGGCCAAATGAAAAAATGTGGCTTGGGGAAAAATTAAAGAAAAACTGTCCAATGAAAATCTTTTTCATTGGGATCCAGTTTATCAACAATAGTCTCTTTTTCATTTAACATTGGCCTCAGCCACTCAATAGTTAGAAATCCAATTGTAGAACAAAAGGGGCAAGAGGACGGAATTAGGGGGGAGGCGGCTGAACTGAGTCTATTTAATGTCTGATCTAAAATGTATGTGTTGGAACGTTGCAGGGCTGAACCAGGCCAGAAAGCGGCGATTAATCAGGGAGGAACTTCATGTGTTTTTAAACCTCACTTAATGGGCCTAACTGAGACTCACCTTGCCTACAAGGACAGATCTCAGCTGAAACAATTGGCTTTTGATACATTAGTATGTACCTCACAGGCTGTTTCTATATGCGGGGTTGCTATATTGAAATCTAGGAACTTAGCGGTCACAGTCCTACGCACATTAGCCGATCCTAAGGGAAGATGGGCGAAAGTTCAGCTGCTGATATTAGGGCCTAAGATTACGATCTGTGTAGTGTATTGCCCCAACACTGACTGCCCGGACATTTTCGATTATTTAAGCTCCAAACTGCTGGGATGGGCCAGGGATCTGATAGTTATGGGGGACTTTAACTGTATCATGGACAATAAAATAGACACTACTAAAACCAAAATACGGGCCAGAATGGTTAGGACCTGGGCAGCTATCTTCAAATTTCTTCGTATACACCAGCTAGATGATGCTTGGAGGACACTCTTTCCAACGCTGCCAGGCTATACGTTCTATTCATCTCCACATAAACAGTATTCTCGTATTGACATGATTTTTACAAAGAGATCCCTATTGGAAAAAGCACGCATAGAGGTTTGCCCCAAAATTACATCTGATCATAATCCAGTGATGCTAACCCTGCAGAAGCAGATGGGGGCCATAGAGGCTCCCCGGGCCTTCTCATTTCCTAGACACTTACTTAGCAATCTAGAGTATCAGGCACATATTAGAAGAGCACTGGGGGAGTACTTAAGAAACAATATGGGCACTGCTTCTATTTCGACGGTATGGGACTGTATGAAAGCTTTTGTTAGAGGGGCCACTCTTCAGTTTATTTTAGCACTGAACCGGCGTGTAATCCAGGAGGCAGAACAGGATCATCTAGATTATCTAGATTTGGAACGTCAACATGCAAAAGCTATCGCAGTAAGGGATCCAGCGGAACAGTTAATATACCTCCGGCTCTTAGAAGTTCGATCGAAGCTTAATAGAGGGCTAACAGACAAAGTCGCCTCTAATTAGCATAAGCATAAAACCCTGCAGTATGAATACGGGAGAGGGATGGCCGCCTGTTGCCTATTCAGATCGCTGACCAGTAGGCTAGATCCAACATCAAATTTATTAAAGGGGAAGGCGGTCTGTTTTATACGCGACCACTGGATATAGTCGAACAGTTTAGACTATTCTATGCTAATTTATACTGCAAGTCAGCCTCTTGTAATCAACATACTTTTCGCGAGTATTTACAGGAGAGCTATTTGCAGAGACTCGACCCCTTGGAGTCTGCATTACTACAAAAAGCCATAGAGTTGGGTGAGGTCGAGGATGCAATTAAGTCTCTACCCTCAGGCAAGGCGGCTGGCGAAGATACTATCCCGCTCAAATTCTATAAAACCTTTAGGGATATTTTGGTACCTGTCTTTACGCAACTGATTACTGGCATTACTAAAGGGGACGATGCCCCCGCTTCTTGGAGTGTCACTAATATCGTAGTATTCCCTAAGAAGGGGAAACCAGTTGAGGACAGAGGCTCTTATCGTCCTATATTTTTGATTAATGCCGACACCAAAATCTTCTCTAAAATTCTGGCTTCATGCCTGGCTCCTTCTATTCACCAGTTAGTCTCGGAGCAACAGCATGGCTTTGTCCCTGGCAGAGACACAGCAGCTCATATTAATACGGCTATCGCCGCCTTTGATGTATCTGGCAAATTAAATAAACACCTAGGGATGGTCATGCTTGATGCTGAAAAGGCCTTTGACAGAGTTGCCTGGGAAGCACTCTGGCTCACTATGTCAACATTTGGCCTTGGTTCTAGGTTCATCTCTTCTGTTCAGAAACTATATAAAAACCCTGTAGCAACAGTTAAGTTGAATGGCATTTCATCAGCCCACTTTGCTGTTCAAAGGGGCACACGGCAGGGCTGTCCACTTTCCCCTTTATTGTTTGCCCTTTATATTGAGCCTTTTATAAGGCATTTGTTGCAGAATGTAGGGATTTCCCCAGTGTGTCTTAACGGCCTCGAACTAAAACTGACTGCGTATGCGGATGACATTGCCATCTTCTCTGCTAATCCAGTTGATGCTATTGCCGAAATTATGCGAGAGGCCGAGTCTTTCGGCTCTTTTTCTGGTTACAAGCTAAATCTTGCCAAGACTCAGACAATTTTAAATTTTCAACCTGAAATTCTGCCTGTATTATTAGGGGTTACAAGAACGGCTGGTGACCTGGGTGTCTGTCTTAGCAGCCAAGTAGACAACGTTGTTACTTTGAATTATGAGCCGCTTCTTAAAACAGTCTCGGCTAAACTGCGTAGTTGGCATCGGCTCCCTCTTAGTATATACGGAAGGTGTAACATGATAAGAATGAATATACTCCCTACATTTTTATATCTATATCGTTCAATACCCCTGCGGGTTCCATGGTCCTTCTTTAAGCGCCTAGACAGCACCATTGGTAGTTTTATTTGGGGATATAGACGTGCCAGGAGGGCTCTTAGGTTTATTAAACTACCTTATAAACAAGGGGGTTTTAAGCTCCCGGACGTCAAGCTTTACTACTGGGCTGCATTCATGGGACGGATTCGGAGCTTGCTCAATGGGCTCGATGCTGGCACGGCTTGGTTGTCATATCGGTTAGCTTGCAGACCGTCCACTGGGTTTACACTGTATTAGACCTCTGATCCCAATTATTACAAGCGTGTTAGGTTTAAGGTAGTCAAAGACATCACTAGGATCTGGCAAGATATCTGCAAGGAATATTCTTTGCCCTCGCTGCACCAGCACACGGTGTTATGGGGCAACCCTGTGCTGCCCGATATATTTCACGATCACATCGGAAGAGGCTGGCAGCGTAAGGGCATTAAACGACTAGCACAGCTGTATGATGGACGAGGGTTTCGATCTTTTGCGGCACTAAAAGATGAGTTTGGGCTTCCACAGAGTACTTTTTTAAAATACTTACAAGTTAGGGACCATTTTCTATGGGGTCAGAGACTATTAGAAATGCCAAGCCCCTCGGAAATAGTGTCTGTAATATATTTGAGCTCCGGCCGAGGCACTATCGGTGCAGTCTACCAGACATTTCTTGCAGCTGTCTGTGTCGACAGCCTGCAGATTGCTATCAAACCAATTTGAAACTACAACAGCATCGGACAGCCTTCATGCTGTACTACACGCCGGAGCTTATTTCCAAGTGGGCTATATCTCATTCTTCGGTTTAGTCATTCTGCCCTAAATGGCAACTTTTTGCTGCAGACTTAAGGCACATGTTCGCTGACTGTCCAAGGCTTAATATGTTTTGGAGTGACATCTCTTCTAGTCTCACATTACATCTCGGTCGTAATGTTCAACTTACTGAAAAGGAAATATTCCTAGGGACTAAATGTGAGGCAGTTAGCCATGAGAACAAATTAGCCACAATTGTCATTGCATGTGCCCGCTTATGCATTGCCAGAGTCTGGAATAATAACACGAGCCCAAATGTTAACGAAGTCTGGGCTATACTCAGACAGGTGTACGAAATGGAACTAGCTCTAGCTAAGGCTAGAGGCTAGAGGCCCACGTTCTTGGTTAAAATTTTAAAGGATTTGGTCTAGTCTTCAATGGGATTAACGTTGCATTGTTACTTTATCCTATGTATTCTGCCACTGTTCTCCCTTAACTCTAATCTAGCTGTTGCTTCTTGGTTTCTTGACTTTCTTTTTTACTGTGTCTCCCGATATAATATATTGTATTGTATTTCTTCTTTTCTCTCCTTCTTTTCTTCTTTTTCTGGCTATAATGGAGTAACTTATCGATTCAGAATGATGTGGATATTTCTATCGTCTATGTGAAACTCATGTTTTATCTTTTCTGTCTCTTTAGTTTTGTATTGTGTTAAAGAAAAAAAAAAGAAAAAAAAACATTGGCCTCAGCCTGTTTTCTTTATCAAATTGAAGGACAACAAGCTTGAGTTGTCGATGAAGTTGTTTCCACTGTAGCATGATCGCAGGCAGCATATGAATGATCGATGAGATGGATTGGCACCATAGACATGGCACCAGCTGCTTGCGAAGTTGATGGTCAATATCACTGAAACAGATTTTGTGGTCTCTGAGCATTCAGAGATGGTGATAGCACTTCAGTCTGTGGCTCAAATGACATCAGAGGTGTGAGCCTCATCAGAAAACTCTTCAAAGGATGAAGCCAGTCGAGCATTTTGCAGCATGGGCAGGTTTATTGCTCGGCAACTCTTCTGATAGGAAGTCACTGATTGCAGGAGCTTTTCCACATCCGCGAAAGCCATTGAGGGTTGCTCCTGATGTAAATTCAAGATGATTTCAAATGTGCAGTTCGTACACAAAAAAACTGGTCTCACTTGCAGAGCATCCTTTTTTTCCGAAAGGACAGGATCCAGTTTGGTCCAAACAGTGTGCTAGGGATTCTCAGCACTTTCGTTCAGCTAGCTATGTGTACTCCATGTTGTTAGGGAGTTTGAAACCCTTTTTTGATTAGACTGAAGATGACAACACCACAGCAGATGATTAGAAGGATAATGGGGACAGAGAGACCAAGGAGTGTAAAAATAAGGAGATCGGTCCAAACACAGCATTAAATCCACTCACCAGATTTGATGTTCTTGAAAAAGGCCAGAATGCTAGCCATACTAGACACATTAAATATTGTTTGCACAAAGTCTAGTAGGGTATTGTGTTTTTAACAACCTCTGTATCTCTGAAGCAGTTCTTCCTGTTTGCAAGTCGTAGGTCTCAGCCGCAGAGATTAAAGACACCTCTTTTTGTAGTGAAACCGCAACAAGTTTACAATATTTTTTAAAAGACATGTCCTATGTATCAATTCTAGGTGAAGGGACACCTTTGATTACATGTTGAAGTAGGTTATACAAGTTTATACCAAAACACTGTATTGTTTTAGAAATTGTAATCACATATGGTTGGCCAAGTTCCAACCCACAACAGCTGGTATTGGTTAACATAAAGTATAAACCACTATTTTAAAGTGTGTGATATATTGGATGAATGAAACAGTAGTTACTGATAAGATACAACTTAACACAGGCTTCAACCAGTTACACATTCCATGCAAAGAACTAGAATTGCACAGTAGTGAGCGACCTAGGGGATTTCTACAGCTTGAAACACTAATAAATAGAGGGTTGTCTTCATTTAAGCACATGTGGGGAAAAAAGAAAATTCCACGGATCATATAAATATGTATTGTGCATTTTCTCGTACCGGCCAAATGATTCATGTTTTTATCATTCATGAAATTAAAAGGTTGTAAATGGAAGGGAAATGACTCCATGTAACAAATGGATTTTCACTAACAGAAAATGGGGTTCCTTCCATTTGTCAATACCCAACAAGGTGTAGGTGGATTATTACTTAGCCATTGTAATCTGTGTTAATGTCAAACTTTTGAACTCAAAAATGGCTGTTTCATTTAGGAACTTCCAAAGCACATGACCTGCTTAAAGAGTTTGAAAAACCCAATGTAATTGTATTATGACTCTTAATTGGGCCTGGCCATGTTGTAAAAGATCTAAGTCTCCTTTGACGAGATCTAATACTGAGGACATTATACCTAGGTTTCTCAAACTGGTGGGTTGGGAAAGTCCGAGCAACAAATAAAGATGTCTTTAAATTTTGTGTTTATCTTATCACATTCACCAGTGCTTCAAAAACAGAGGTCAAATAGCAGGCATGTCTCTGATTGCAAAGTAAGAGGAGTTTTTAAAGTGAATTATGTCACAATCTTGCAGGAGCACAGATAGTGAAAAAAGAAAGGCTGTAGGATTTTGTTTTATGTTTGCAACGCACAACAAAATGTAAAATACCTATAAATTCACTTTATGTATTCAGCAATTAGGAAAACAAAAATCAACCATATATTTTGTAAATCTGAAGTGTACTAGAAACTGAGATTTTAATAGGATAGAAACAAATCAAGACACTTTACTTGGTAATGCACAAATGATAAATATTCATAGAAACCTAATTTCCACAATTTATAATTTAAGTGCTATATAGTTGTATCAGTAAAACTGTATATCTGTGCAAAGTTAGCGGACATTTCAATGGACAAATGTGCTGTCCGTAAATAACAATGTGCTACCACACTGTGCTTTAATTACATTAAAAAATCACCTCTTTATGTCCATTAAAGGTAGGTGGGTCGCAAAAGTTTGTTGTTCTGAAAAGTGGATAGTGCTTCTGAAAGTTTGGGAACCACTGAATTATACTAGTAAATGAATGCACTCTTCTAGAGAGTGTGTGCATGCCATTGTCTGTAACTTTAAAAACTGCTTGCATATTTTCTCTATCTATTTGTCGTATTCTTTCAGCAGCTTCTCTTTCTGAATATGTATTCCAATCATTGTAAATGACATATATTCCTGTCACTATGAATAGTTTAGTTCTAGCAAGGCGTGGTACCAGGAGGAAATCAGAAAAATCCATGCTTCCTTTAATTTGGGACAAATGCTCCTTCACAACCAGTAGACAGGAATGTGCTAACCAACATTGGCACAGCTTACCCACACTACATAGTAACAGTTGCAGGCGTGCGACGGTTGCATTGGGATCAGGGCGATTAGCTTTTGGACCAAGAGTACTAGAAAGAAAAGGATCCATGCATGTATTAGAATCAAGGGGACATAGGGCTAAACTTTCAGGAGGGAATAGGTAAGAATTGTAAATTCCATGCTGGATCATATTATTCAACTCAAAGCCTGAAATGTTTATTTTCAGTCACCAATTGATGAGCCTGTAGTATAGGGTATTTGTTAAGGTATTTTATAGTTCCAAATCCCAGACAGGTAGTCTGCTGGATTGTTTCCTTCAGGAAAATCATTTCTTTGGGTGTAATGCTTGCTCGTAATAGGCCCTCTTTACCTTGAATGTGCCAATATTTGGTTCACCCAAATATTTTTCTCATCAATATTTTCTTTCCAGTACTCATATCCTTGTATGGCCAGATTCCTATTAAACTCCTCTGATTAGATTAGTTTGTTGGTAGTCATTAAGTTTTTCAGGAGTTTCTCTAGCCACCATTTTAATTGAACAGATGCAATAAAACATGAGATTCAAAACCTAGAAAACTACAGACGGGGAATACCCTTTTAAGAGTCAAGCTTGACTAACTTACAGTAAATATGTGCTCCCTTATTTTGTCTGTACGACGTAACAATGATTTGTAATAATGGTTACTGTAACCCCACACAATCCATTGAGCATTCCTGCTGGTGTGGTGTTCATGCTTTCTGGGCTAATAACAGTCCTTTAAAGGGCTCAGGGATGCAGTGGTAATACAAACCCAATTTCACTTTTAGAATAGCACACTCAAGCATTGCACTAAGAAAAGACAGTATATATTTAACAGTGTTTTATTCGACAGTTTAATCCTGTTGCTTGGTGCATCAGTAATACCTAACCAGAATATATTTAAACACTACTTGTGCATGTTGCTGTCAGTGAGAATAAAATGAGCATTTCTAACATATTCAGAATGTTCCTGGCAGTCTACCACCCTAAAGCTGTTTCTATGTGCTACACTCTGAGATCATGGAATAGCTAACTTGTATCTAGAGTTGCTTGGGGCCCAGTGCACTGCATAGCTGTTCATAGCAGATCGGCTGTTGTTCATGGAAACATTTAGACTTCATCCCGGAGAGAGTGCTCCCTCAGGATGAAAACGCACAATCAACTGGGCTTAGCTCCTCTCACGACTGGACTGACTCTTGGCATAACAGTGGATGCTACAGCAGTCTGGCAGGACCTCTTGTGATAACCTGGTGTGAAGGCCTCTCAAATTCAGTGGTCAAATCAAGGTGTTTTTATAGGATTTACCAGTGACTTTAAACCTACATTGCCAAATCTAGCGGGAACTTTAAAAAAATCTGATATGGAACCAGAATGAAAATAAGTTAACACAGACTACATGTTTCTCCTGCACGTCTGCTGTCAAACCTTGAAGCGTTGATATCGCTTAGCTTGTGGCAGACGTTGTGTCGCCTGATGTTATAGCTAAGTCATTGTTTAGATGAAATGACGCTTTCACTAGTTCTGCAAAAGATGACAGGCTGAATCTGGATCAAAGCCAGACACGCTAAAATAACGTTTTAAAAATGGAGTTTGGCTTTGGGAGTATAAGACAAAGTTGGGCCTCCTGCCCTTGATGTAAGTCTTCCTAATAATCATATCAGACCTACGACTTCTGACATAACTTTTTCTTAATAACCAATCAGGCATATAACCTTTACCATTGGCTTATTACCCTCATCATTGATCCTCATCATAAGCTTTCCCACAAGGCCATCATCTTGAGTACAATAATACATTTAAAAATACCTACAAAACTACTTCTGGCAAAACAATATACAACCCATCCTAACAGGGCCTAAAAGGTTTCTTTCCCCAGGGGATGTTGGAGGTAACCTACTTTATTGTCAAAAATAATTTCTCTTGGAGAACTCAAAATATTCACCACTTGCGTACTTCACTTTGTCAGAATCATATGCACCTCTACACCCCTCTTTAAAAGGACCAACAAGGTAACTCTTGATAAACAATTTTTAATATAAAACCATATTAATCAATGTACACAATTTCATAAAATTCATAAAATTAAAAAACAATTTAAAACCACATTCTAAAAATTATTGCACTTAGTCACACAAATAGTAACAAGAGAGACAACACAAAAGACATTTGTCATTAAGCATTCATTAATTTGAAGGAATCAATGGAATAATTCTGTTATTTGAGTTCTTTTCCACATAAAACCTTTGTTCCTGAAATTTAACACAAGTGGGCGTCTGCGAATTTCGGTGGGTTAACGGTATGTAACCACCTTCTTCAGGACAACAAGAAATATTTGTATCCCTCCTAACGAAAATGCAGTATTAGCCCAATAGACTTTGCATACAGGCATGCTCCAGTTTAATAAAGCAGTTCTTTAGATGCTATAAAATCAAGTTTCCAGAATTTCGGTCCTTTGGATAAATCCACCTATAATGAGGTAGATTAAGAGCTCCAAGATTCCATGGCGATAAGTACATGAAAAGAGAAGTTCATTCAAATCGAATGGAGCCCCTATGTATTGGACTCTCGGTTCCTGAAGCAGGGCGTAACCAAAAGGGACTAAACAGCCCTCCGCTCATTCCAACTGTCCATAAACTCCGCTTCTAAGATATCCGTCGGGGTATTTGTAGTTCCTCTGAAATGGCACAGCGTCCCTGTTGCACCCCGCAGTAAAAAGCTTTCTACTGCGGGGTGCAACAGTGATGCTCTTGGAAGCGGTGTTTGTTCACGAACCGCGAGTCCAATACACAGGGGCTCCATTTGATTTAAATTTGAATTAACTTCTCTTTTCCTGTACTTATCGCCATGGAATCTGGGAGCTCTTAAACATGTGATTGGAACCTAAGCTCCTCTCTCAGTAGTGCTTCTTAAAGCTCTGTTTCTGTTGATCACAGCAGACCTTAAAACATCATTTGGTGCCTTGACCTGTATAATGATGGATGCCTTTGACTTCACATGGTGGGTGCCTAATGAATGTACAGTGCTTTGTAGGGATCAGCTACATTTGCATGATATAAGTACCTACATATACTTAAACGGTGAAATATGCAAGTACTATTCAGTAGATTGAGCATGGTTATTAGATGTATGGTGTGAAATGCTTATCTTACTGTCTGTTTTCACGTATATAGGCATATAGTTCCTCCTGGCCCCTTCTTGGCTGAATGACAGATTGCGCTGGGTTATCGATAAGCACACACTACACTCAGAGATAGTTGACATTTCTTTTTGCCTAGTCAGTGAATGGAGTGAGAGAGAAATGTAATTTACTGTGAACCAAGTTGCCAAACCAGAAATGTGCTCAAAGTAACCCCTGGAAATAAAAATGTAAACACCAGATATGAACAGAAGCTTTGTTAATCCAGCTCTTTCAGCAGTAGTCAGGAAAATGTTGATAGTATGTATTTTGGCAAGAGTCTCAGACCTTTTCAGGGCACAAAGTAGCTAATTTAACTTCCAAGGAGGAGGTTTGTGCATGTTTTGTTGTAACACGTGCAGCCTCTTTTCAATACAAAACGAGAACTTCCCTGCAAACTAAGATGGTTCATTATCTAGGACACATTTTTTAAATATAAGAACATGCCACTCAACATTTAACCTATTCACTGCGCCTGGCCGCGATCTCACAATTCACAAACTACAGATGAAGTGAGAGCTAATGTGCATTTGAATATTAAATTTACACTTCGAAGCGCTGCAAAGACATTTTTGATACTGGCCAATCCTAATGTATTTCCACTTAGTAAAGTGCAGAACCTCAGTGCACTAGAGACTTTCCAAATGATAAACTCGACAGTGATATTTGAAGTCTTGGAGAATAATTGACCCCAACTTGGTAGTGCAGAATGGGAAAAACCTTGGCACATGCACAGATTTCCAAAGTGAATCCATGTATTTGCAAAATAGACTGCACGTGCACGACCAATGCCTTGCATATGTGCCTCTGGCTCTGTTACCATAAGGTGAGTGCAATTCACAAACCTTTCCCTAGAAATAAGTGTGATTTACTCGTGGGGAAGAAATATTTCGTGCAAGTGTACACTTGCATGTACCTAATGCTGCTCATGCAGACACAACACACCAGCGGGCATTCTCAAGCGATGTCAGTGGAGTGGTCGCAGATATGTACTGTACATGAGATGAACACCCACTCCCAACATTGTGGATTTTCACACCTATTGTGCATGTCATTCTCCATACTTATCATATAATATTGTAGTGCAGAGAGTGTAAGAAAGATCAATATTTGAGTTTTCACTATATTTGTAGAAAAGACAGACATTAGTAAACGTTATTAAAGTAAAATGTAAATAAATGTAAAATAAAAAAGTCAACACTTTTTCTGAGCCTTCGCATGCTTACCGTATGAAACGCATACAGTTGTGTAGCAGTGTTTCCATGGTTTGGGCTTCTGTTGCTCCCTGGGTGACTCCCTATATCCTTTTTGCTGGGTGCAGAACAGTGTTTCTGTGGCTCCTTGGTGGACCCCATAAACTAGTCCTTGGCATATTAACAGGCGCTCCAATGGACTGGCCTCTGTTTACCCTGGGTAGACCCCCAAGTGATAGTCTGGTGATTGACGCGCTCTCTAGTGGTTAGGCCTCAGCCGTCTCTGGGTGGATCCATATGGTTTATTAACTAGTTGCTTAACAGTACCTCCAGGGGTTAGGCGTCTGTCACTCATGGGCGACTCAATATAGTATATTCCACTAAAACACATTAATGGTGGTTTTTAACTTATGGTACACAATACTCTAAAATGAGGGTTAGTATCCGTTTGCACAACGGCACCTAATTTTGTACTCTGTTCTCATCTGTTCTTGCACTCTTTGCAGCAACATTACTGCACCCTGGGGTAAATAAAGCCTGCGCCCAAACCTCACACACATCACTCAACACTTTCCATTGAGGCCAGCTACAACCAACACCCTTTTCAATCATGCAGACTGAAAAGTTACCCAGGGACCCAATGCAAATTATAACATTTGGACCAGATTAATAATCTGGTTTCTCCACCAGGGCAATGGAGTAAATAACTCCGTCACCCTGCCGGATGCAACCGTTCACCAGATTTAGAAATGACCGCCAAGCAGATGGTCATTTTTTAAAGCATTGCTAGGAACTGCCATCACTGCGGTTCCTGTCAATGCTTTTTCCAGTTTGGTCATGTTGACGGAGCCCTGCACCAAACTGTTTTGAATTTTATTTTCAAAAAGAAAATCCCAAAGCAGGATTTTCTTTTTGAAAATAAAAAATAAAATGCACTCCTCACCATGGGAGTCCTCTCCCATGGCAAGGGCAGAATTTAGTTTCCACTGCCCCTTTTCTGGTGATGACAGGCAGTTAAAACTGACTTCTATTTCCACCCATCTAAATTACAGGGGTGGAATTAGAGGTCTGCCTCTGACAGCCCTTACTTCACAGGGCCTCCGGAGTGGTTTAAATACGACGGAGATGGAGTAGTCTCTGCCGTGACTAACATCCACATCAAAATCCGGCGGGCAGACCATTATGTTGATGGTAAGCATACCCTGTCGAGTTACAACCACCGTATAAACCGGGCCCACTATCAGTGGTATTAAACTTTATAAATAATTGAGTGCAATTACAATACGAAGAGCTGAAATATTAATTCCCCAGAAGTCGCAAGCTAACCAGTGGCACATAGATCACACGTGGCCTAAATAATACAGTCTCATGACAACATTGAAGAACCACCACACTTATTTTATTTTTGTGAGAACATGTGAATCATGACAATTTTATAGTAGTACTTGCCAGTGTAAAAATGTACACACACCTGCACAAATCTAGGAGGTGTACATTTACAAGTGAATAAATATAACGTACAAGGGAGATTTGCTAACTTTTTTTTCCACACAGAAACTGTTTTTCAAATGGAGAACCAGTTCTGATACTCTCTTGCCAATCCAAGGTGGTTCATATTCCCACCTTGGATAGAGACTTATTCCTGCCAATGAAAGGAGCCCACCTTTGCATCCACAGTGAGAAATTGACAGCCAAAGATTTGTGGATACCCACAACCTTCCAAGTTTGTTTGTTTTCTGTTACATCTCCTCACAGTAAATATATTTGATGACACACGAAGTTACGTAACGCTTTTGCAAGCTTGTTTGTGAGTAAATCCATTCTGAGTGTAAATTAAGGTGTTGGGAATACTAAACATGAGCTTACAGTTGAAAAAGTACTCATTTTATGTTTGCAAAGACGTTTCAGAATTAAGCCCACTGAGAATTTATTCTCATTATGATTTTTAATAAATGAAACTAAACATCATAGATATAAAGCATGTTTATTCCCAACATGCACCATATCATGGGATCATTTTTTTCTTGTGTTAAAAAAGGAGAACATTACAACTATTATGAGTACAGGAAGGTGTCAGAAGACGGAGCATGAGCATGAATGCAGAAGGTATTCACTTACTGTGGGCAAAGGCCTCTGTAGTATCCCCCCTCTGAAGTTAGAAAATTGTTTTTCTTTTACATCATTAAAAATATACCTCTTAAAGTGTGACATGCTGAGTTAGGTTAGCAACAAACTGCAATGATGCCTTTGTAAAAAAGGTTAACAGTGGGAAAAAAATTATCATTATCCAGTACTGCACCGCAGACAATCACCCTTGGTGAGGGTTCCTGAATATCCCCTCTAGGTTATGTCTGGTCATGTTTTTAAGACCTATTGTCTTCGTCAAATCATAATCTTTCCCTTGGTTTCCTACTTCCAGCTCATTACTCCTTTTTTAAAACAAAAGTAGAGGTTGCCTGTATTCTCCAATCTCTAACCTCCTCTCCCCAGCAAAATTCTGGAAAGGGAGGTCACAAGACAACTCCATGGGTATGTGGAAGCGAGACATATTCTACACAATCATCATTCTGGCTTTAGACCTGTGAGGAGCACTGAGTCTGCCCTCGCTGATAGAAAAGATGGACTCTTGGTCTCGTTGAATGAAAACAAGAAATTTTTTCTCAGATACCTTAAGTTTCCTGCAGGTAATGACACCATGGACTACAAAATGATGTGGAGAAGGCTAAAGGAAGGGCAGTATTTTCTGGAACTGGCAGCCAGTTCAGATCAAATTATTTGATTCATCATCATGCACAGGACCTTGCAGAGTATCTCAGTGGCTACCCTCATCCTGCTTACTTTTTAACATTGCTTACAACCTCTGACTTGCCTTCTAGGACAGGATTTGGTTAACTTCCATTTGATAACACACAAATTCGCCTCCAGCAGGAAAACTGGAAAACAAACCAAGCCAGCATCTCTACATGCCTGGAATATGTGTTCCATTGAATGAAATGGAGCGTCCTATGCATGAACAGAGCCAAGATTGAGATCATAGCACTAGGAGGAGCCATCGCGGAACCATTACCCTACATTTGCCCCACAAACCTGGGTAATTTTTCAACCACCACAAATAAATACAGGAATTTGGGAATTATTTTTAACTATGCTCTCCTTCGTTACCCTGGTCAGTGGTGGCCTTTTTTCTCTCTCAGCGAATGTTCCCTACAGTTCTGTCCTCTATTGAGTAGTGCTAGGCCTAGGCTGGTCAATGCAGAAGTATCCATTCTAGGTTGTACCCAATGTTTTGAGCTGTGATTCTCACATCAGCACTTGGACAGCTGAGTGCTTTGTTCTGAACTGATGAGGCAGATTCCTAGCACACTTAGCAGTCTAAATTTTTATGTCCTTCAGATCACAGAAACAACAACATTTTCTCATGCCTTCCTGTGTGATCTTCTCTCATGGGAAGATAGCCAGGCAACGTGGAAGAATACTGCCTCAAACTTACACCCGCCTCGACCTACCTTCTTATGACTACACATTCTATGTCTCTCTCTCGCTCTCTTCCCCTTACTTTCCATATCTTGTTTTCTCCTTCCAATGAGAGCAGACTACATGGGTTTTCCAAGGAGGACCTGCATGCAGCCTTCCTAGTGTGGTTTACAGTTAAGGCCAGTACCTCGCAATAACAACAATAAACATGTGTTTTTTCAGTGCCAAGATACCCTTCAAGGTGAGTGTGCACTTTACAAATACATATAATGTTATCAATCATCTGCCACCAACAGTTAATTAATTGTGTCATGAGCTGAACAGTGAATCTTGTCATGAGCTGGACATGAAGCTGGTAGATGCCATCCCATGTCAAAAGGAGTATCAGCAGAGTCAATTACTCTGGTAGAGAACAAATCACCCGAAACCCATATAGAGCTACTTTCATGGATCTCAGAGTGAGTCGGAACATTTAGCTTGAATCACAATAGCCATAATGTAGGCAAAAACAAATTAATACTCAGTGCTTAATTTGTAAAAGAACATGTGCCGGGAACAAAGTTTGCTAGGAAGCCCGAGGCCGGCACTATTGAATGTCGGAGCACAGAGTACCAAGGCTCCGTAGTCTTGATTCCACTGAATGCCACTTTAATCCACCAACAGACACTCCCTGCCCCTTTATCTCACTCTTTCAGCTTCTTTTTCCTTCCTGCTATTTTTGTTTGTCACTGTTTTTCTGTCTTTCCAATTCACCATATTTCCCACTTTTGTGTTTTTCTTTGTCTTTTTTTCTGGATCAATGTATGATTAGGAAAAACAAGTGCCAGTCCTCTAAAAGAGTGCCGGTGGGCCCCACCTGCAACCACCGGCTCAAATTAAGCAGTGACAATTCTCCTACATTAAATAATTAAAAGACACTAAAGGATGTAAACAAAACAATAAAAAAGCCTCATCAGAAATTGAAGACAGGCTTCCAGTCTTAAACTTCTGGTTTTACAGCCGTTCAAGGACTGACCTCCAAGAACATTAAAGATTCCGTTCCAGAGATTACATTTCGGAGTTGGGGGGTTCTCACTGTAGTATATTAGACTTGGAAGTACAGGATTCTGGGATGGGCCAGGACAACTCATATTAGACTCGACTTATCAATTTAACAGGTCTTGGAGTTAAAAGTCAACTTTAGTTCAAGATTTATTTTTGTTTTTACATCAGTGTTAATTCTCTCAAACTCCACGTTCTTTGAGAAATAGTTAAGGCAGTTCTGTGAGGACCTGGGAAAGAGTTTTAGGGCAATATGGCAGTGACAGAAGGGCTGGTCTAACAGGTCACTCTGTGGAACGTATTTTCGACTGTTTGTGGTCCTGTGAGTGATTTTTACTGTTGATTTATCTGATATTACCACAAACATTGTATGCATCAAGCGTAAATGGATACTCAGTGGTGCTGGAATTAGTTTTATTTTTGTGGAGTTCTATATAGAACTAGACCCGAAGGTATCAGAGCGCTTTACATGAGCACCAGTTACGTTACAGACGGACACATTTATTTCTGTTAGGCACGGGGAGATTAAATGATTTGCCCAGAATCACAGAAAGTTGAGCGTCCCTGCCGAGACTCGAACCCGGTTCCCCAGCTCCAAGGTCGACCGCCCTAGCCGTTAGGCCACATTCTCTTCCCAGGGTTGCAGGAGGTACTGCGGCCCCTCCGCCCCCCCCCCCCCCCTTGAAAGAGTTTACATGTAGAATGAACAATAAAGGGGCCCTTCAAATGCTTTTCTTCTGGCAGCATTTTTGTATTATTAAAGAAACATTTTCAAATATCCCCTTTGCCTTTTATTGAGGTGAGGTTATTGAACAGCACCTCCAGGCGAGGGGGTCGCAAACGCAGTGCTAGGAGTAGCAAAGGGCAAGCCAGGGGTCACAGCTGCGACCCCTGGCGACCCCGAAATGACTTCCATGGAGCCACCTTTACTACGGTGTTTGGACCTGTTTTCTGTCCCAGTCTGGTCCTGCTGGGGCTTGGCTATTTATATTCTAAATAGCAGCAAACGTATTAAATTCTCAGCAGTTGGTCACAGTCATCTAAGTTATAAGGGTACATTTATTGTTTACCGATGTCATTTACATATGTACGCCTCCTATTTTTATTTTGCTTTTTCCCCGAGTGGTGCGCCAGGGTTTTATTTCAGCGCATCGCTGTACACGAATAGGATCTGAACACGTCCGAATTAGTTTGAAGAAAGCCAGATGCAAGGGAAATCTGACTTGAAGTGTGCGCGCTCTCGCTTTGCAGCCTTAAGAACAGACGCATAAAACTCAGAACAGACACATAAAACTCGCGTCTGGAGTGATTCATTTGTTTTGCTTGGTGACGGTCGCCTGGATGCGCACAGGCAACATGGCATGTTTACAGAAGTCGTTTGAAATGCCAGTATCTTAATTCTGTCTTCTCTGATCATTCTGGTTGAATGGCTGATCTGCTGTGCTCTCGTTCCTGATTTGCGGCGAAGTACGGCGGCCGACGGGGTTCAGTGACGTCAGTACAGAGACAGGTAGCATCCACAGGGCGCCACTTGTCCGCGCAAACCCATTATCGTCTAGATTTCCGCAAGGAAAGGGCAGAACTGGCAGTGCCCATGGTAGACAAATCTATCTGCTGCTGCAGTTATCCCACTGTTCACCCTTCAATGGGCAGTAGCTGTCCACAAGCACTGAAAATCCGTGATACGGCTCACACCCGTGTACCCCACAGCACTCACTCACCTGTGGTCAACTCATCTGCGTGGGTTGTATCCCATACAGAGAAGGTCTGGTGGTTGCCGGTCCAGAGAGCACATCGGCGGGGGCGCTTCGTAGGTCTATTTGTAATACAAGAAATAAAACAACACTTGATCATGGGGCCTGACAGTGCTACGAGGCTAGGCCAATAGCAGAACGTGAGCTACGCAGATGCTGATATCCAGGGCCGGCTCTAGGGATGTGCAACCGGTGCCATCGCACTGGGCGCTGACTTCAGGGGTGCGCCATTTCCTCAACTATACTATGGAATTAAAAGCACCCGTTGCAGCCTTCTTTGCCTCCAGCAATTTTCCGGCCATGATAAAAATATCAAGACAACTCTGGTGATGAATGGAGCTGCTGGAGAGATGGAGTTTTGTCTAGGTGAAGTTTTGACGCATCATAATTAGCGCAGAGAGTTTTTGCTGCAAAGCACTTGTACCATGCGGATCACATCGTGCATATAACGTAAATAGTTCAGTGGGTTACTGTTTTTGTCAGAGAGAGCCTTTTGTTAGTTGCAGTTAAAATCCTAATATAGAACATTGAGCTATTAGCTGTCATCAAAGAGCTGCATGCAGAAATGCATGTGAGATGGCGTGATTATGGAGACTTGAGAGGGACTGTTAAAGGTTGGTAGTGAGGGAATCCGTGGAGAAGAAGGTCATTTGGGGCCGCCAACAAGTATTGTTGCAACGGGCGCTACCAGCACTAAATCCGGCCTTGCCAATATCTGCCCATGTAGCTGGCCTGCTTGAGTCCTTTCAAGTGTGACTGGGTACTGAGGGCTTTTGCACACACCGACAAGTGTCACGGGAGGGAGCCATGAGTCAAATCGGTGGTGGAAACCCACGCGTTTGACCCTCCTGCAGTTGTGCAGTGGGGGATGGGAGTCAGTGTACCCCAGTAGATTAAAGGTCACTGACCTTATTTGTGCTGGTTTTGGGGGACTATCTCGAACCATTTCCTACAGGGCCCAACAGTAGCCAAACCTCCAACCAGTGGCGCACCAGCAGTACTCCAGTAAACAGTAGTAAAACGAGACCACTGGGACCCGCTTGCTTGCTACTTTATATCGTGATAGTTAAAAAAAATAGTAACTCCAGCGGTAATTCATGGCTAGATGACACTCTGCCTTTAATTAAGGATTTAACATATTTACCATGTGCATCTAATGCGCTTAACGCAAAAAAAAGGATCCCTTTTTACGTTGCGGTTTCTGGTCACAATCCTTATGTATTTATTTTTTTAAATAAATTTCATTGAACATAAACACAAGAAACCATGTGTTCAGCCGTAAACGTCAAATTACTAAGTGATTATAGCTTACACTGAAATAATGAATTAAGTCACATTATACTTGCCCGTAACAATTGAACACCTACAGAATAAAATGTAAAAAGATACACACAAAAAAATAGACCGACAATGGGACACAACATAAAAACACACCCAATCATGAATCATATATATATTTTTTTTCCTCCAGAGTTTTATATAGCGCGAATTTGACCCAAATCGGGTATCAGAGCGCTTTACATAGCTCCAGTTGCATTACATGAGGATACATTAATTTTTGTTAGGCACGGGGAGATTAAGTGATTTGCCCAGAATCACAGGATGTTCAGCGTCATTGCCGAGACTCGAACCCAGTTCCCCAGATTCGAGGTCGACGGCCCTAGCCGTTAGGCCAACTCCTCTCCCCTATATGTTATTAAACACCAACCACATGTCCTCATATGTTCTTTAATTCGCTCTTCTCTGAATCTTTACCTGGAATTTGGACAACTATGGCAAATTAACTAAATTTCTTCAACCATCGCATCTTCCTTGATTCCAGATGTAGGTATTATTTTTCTTCTCTCCCCAAAAAGTGGGGCAAAGTGTTGTTTCTGACTAAATGATAGGTTCAAGTTATCCTGTATTTAATACAATAACTGGTGATAGAGGAACACGTTTACCAGTTATCAAACTCGCCTGATAATATCTCTGCAAAAAGATTAGAATTTAATGCATTCCCATAACATATGGAAGAAGGTTCCTGTGGTTTTACCACGCATCCAGCATCTGTCTCAATTAATGCATCCTTCAATATTGACACGAGTTCAATACGTTCAAAATAACCCCTTAGTTGGATGATTCTGCGGTTGAGATCTAAAGCATTATTAACTACTGACTCACATATGTGCTCCTGCTGCTTGTCACCTAAAGTCTCATTAAGGTCTGGTGTCCATTTTTCCATAAAATGTGAGAACCTATCTACAGTTGAATCATTCTGAGAAATAATTTTACTGGTCATTTTGGCAGCTCGGACATGGACACAGTTGACTATACAATTGACTATACAGGGACTATACAGTCGCTTCAGTCACCTTTTCCAGATCACAAGTTGAGTTAATAATCAAATGTCAAATATTTAGCTTATTGTTATGCCTAATCTCTAATTTCTATTTCATAAATTCTAATAATGCATTGTCAGACCTGACTTGAAGTGTGTTGAAAGTCTTTGAATGAATCCAACTTTACCACCTAAGACATTCATTCCCAATGTAATAGCATTATTACCATAAGCATGCCTCACTATGCACCATATAGTTTTCTTTTAAATCTCTCCACGTTTCTGCTAAACTTCATGAGTACCTAATGTTGCCGGAAAAACATGTTTCACTCCCACATTATTTACCATTGATGAAAAGCGCTTAATGGGACTGGAGCACTTGTCTCATTTTCCATTGCACATCAACAAGAGTTTGATCCTGACTGGCCTCTTACCCAAAAATTGAATGTTCTCAGAGTAGAAGCCTTATGACAGCTATCTATTATTGACAGTCCGAAACCAACATTTTTAAAAATCATCCATAAATAATCTATTCCTTGAAATATTTGACCCAATCTTCTTGGTCCCAGAAATGTGTAAAATACTACATACATTTTCTTAATATCCTTAAGAGCAATAGGAGAGTGCTATATTCATATACAAATCTGGGCAAAATCAAATCTTAAGAGTATGTATCAACCGCACAAAGACAATCCCATTCTTCTTCCATGACGGCTGTCACCATCCATTGTAGTAATTTGTCTAGCTACATTTTTAGACCACAGCTGCTGTATGTCGTGTTCACACAAAAGCCATAATAATAATATTTGTTTACCATCCTGATACCATCTCAAGATCCAATTGGCACAGAGAGTTTTATGACATAGGGGAGTAATCAGAATACCTCTCACTTCACCTATTAAATCTGATATCCAGAAATATTTCCACTGTCCTCTAACATTTTAAATGTTATTGGATTGGTCTGTTTGGGATCTGATATAAAGAGTAGCATATCATCAGCATAAAGTAGAGATTTAATATGTACCTCTGCATAGTTGATGTATGACATATGTGCATCCTGACTTCTAACTAATGCTGGGCGATCTGTGACTAGGTCAAAGATCAATGGTGTTAAAGGGCAACATTAACAAGATGCTTGTTCTGCACCTAAACAGTCTGATCCTATGCCAGTAATCATCACAGCTGCCTGTGCATTAACATATAGAGAATGACAAAATGATATGTCTGCACCAAACCCATAAGCTCCCCTTCACATCATTGAGCCTTCCAGGGCAATAGCTGTGCACCTTAACAGTGTGGAAACATCAGAATTCCTTTGAATGTTGCATGGCTGTACAGTTGTTACAATCCCCTTTCCATTTATCCATTGATCCTGGTTACTAACTCAACTCATCATCGTTCAGCAAGATGCTTTCTCCTTTTTAAGTCAGGTCTAGCCAGTCTTGAGCAATCAAAAAAATCCATAAATGAAAATGGCCTACATATATACATACATAGAGCTTTAGGTCATCCCTCTTTACCCACTGGTTGGTTCAACTGTTATTCACATTTTGCTTCCTCACACAAGAGTATACAGTATGAGGTCATGAGATAACACACTTCAACCAATGGCTATTGTGCACCGTCATGCCATTTTGCTAGATTGCAATTTCACATCTGTCTTTAAATAATTGCACTTCAGTGCTAGGGCTGGTCGGCAAATACCTTACTTTGACAAGGCCTTTGGGCCTTATTATGAGTTTGGCAGTCTGACCGCTGTAGGACCGTGTCTGCCCCCACCAGCAGCCCACCGCGCTGGTGGTCCAAAGACCGCCGTATTACGAGTCGACCACGGGGCCAGCGGTGTGGAGGTGGGGATCTTGCAGCGGTGGCAAGTACTATTACCAAATATATCAATGCTTGTGTGTACATTTCGACTGGATATGTGTCGGATGCACACATATGCATGATATATGTAGGACAATACCAAATACCCATTACTGGGGTTCGGTCCATATGTGGGCAGTCCTGGCAATGGGTATATGGTACGAAAAGGACTCACCTGAAGATCACAGCATACAGCGTCGTAATCCATGGGGTGAAGATCCTGCTGTGAAGGTGGGACCAGGAGGAAGAGATCCACGTTGGAATCTGCCTGGTAGGTGAAGAAAGGGGGGAGTACGCACTCCAAATCCTTCGTCACCTCCACCTTGAAGCAGGCGGTCAGACTGTCGTGGTCCGCACGTGGAACAGGCAACTCTTATTATGCATGGTGGTGCAGCTCCCCTGTACCGCCCCATGGTGACTGCCTTTCCCCGATTGTGAACCCCACGGTCGGCGGTTTGCTGGCAGTCTCGACGGTCCAGCGGTGGCCTTCGCAAAGCCGATCCGCCCAACTCATAACACGCAATACGGCAGTCGGACCGCCGAGCTCACCAAGCTCAGACCGCCACCGCCGATATGGCAGTCCATGGGACCGCTAAACTCGTAATAAGGCCCTTTGTCTTTCCATTCATTATCCTTTAATGTTTTTTTCCAGTCATCCTTGTTTGCTTAAACCATGTCCTCAAAATGTAGTAAAGCCAGCATTACATTTTATCTGTGCCATTAAAATCATATTTTCTATGATGTGCATTAAAACTAAGAAAAGGTTTCTATTCTTTTTTCTTAAGTATACCTGCTTTCTAGGAAACACCAGTACAATGCTAGTAATTGTTATCAAAATTATATGTGATTTTTTTTTCTTATTTAAAATATTTATCACAACTATCAGATGGCAACAATTAGGTGGTTACATTTTTTTCTTTTTCTTTTTTGGCATATGCTTGGTAACCATTGCGTAAGCTTAGCTAGGCTGGACCTTTTTCTTTGCTAACACTTGTTGATGTTTGTAAATGATATGTATAAAATATTTGTAAAATTAAGGAAAATACTGTACAGTCAGTAGCCTTGTTCATGGCACAAAGCCATGCTTATGCAGCTTTTACGTGGAAAATTACAAGAGTTCCTAAGGGCAAAGGGTTTCAGAGATACAGATATTTATTTTTCATGAAGTCGGGAACTACTTCACTTTACTACATTTTGCAACCTCAGCTGTAGAGCTTTGTAACTGATTATTTACCATCTCAGCAGACATCGAGGCATTTTCAGTTATGCAAGATCATTTATGGTTAAGAAGCCAAACTGCTCTTAGAGTTTGGTCACTTTAAATGCATACTCTCCTATGAGAACACTTGTTATTTTTAGATCTCGGCTAGATAGTGCATGCGCTGTCTCGAAGAGACATGTTTACAATCTGTGGGCTTCAGCCCGCCCATAGGCTTGCCATTTGCTCACTCCATCGTCGCTCTCATATCCTTTGTCCCTGTTTGTCCATGGCATACATGCGTCATGCCTCTTCTTGTGTTTAGCCCTCCCCAGATCATGAGCCAAGTACATGTGTCCATCCACTGTTCCTGTTTTAGGAGCTACTTTTTTCTTTGTATTTGAGCATTCCACACGAGTGCTCATGTTTTCACTTGCTCCGTCCTCCATCTCCTGTTGCCTCTTTCCCCCTTCCACCTGTCCCATCCCAATGAAGAACAAAGCTGCATTAGAGCAGGACTGCATTAGAATGAAGCAACCCCAAATGTTGGCAATAAAGAAAATAGGAACATTTGATTATTCAATACAACCATGACCATCATAAAATAAGAAGAATTTATTTATTTATTTATTTATTTATTTATAAAGCGAGACATTCATCCCACTGGGATATCACGGCGCTAGTGTAGCCGGAGAGTGATGAGTCAGTTTAGTCTAATTGAGGGCGGTAGCGGCAGTGCTAAGGAAATAAATACGTTTTAAGTTTCTTCCTGAATGCCATGTGTTCTGCAGTTAGCCGTAGTTCCAGCGGAAGCTCGTTCCAATAAAGTGCTGCAAGAATCCTTAGTAAACATGTGCATTTACTTACCAGGATAAATGTTTAACTGCTCGTTTCCATCCAGTTCTCACTCTTAAAAAGTTATACAATTTAAAAGACAAACTCTGTAATAGTTATTATGAAGGTCCCGAATAAAGTGCAAGAAGGGTTTTATCTCTATTACTGAATTACTTTTTTACTTAGTTTAAGTAGAACATTTAACAATGGTGAGTCCAATTGCAGAAACTACAACATCCGCTTTCAACTAAATTATTTAACAGAATATGTAGTATATATAATGAAATGGCCTTGTGAGAAAAAATAGGTTGGCAGTATGAAAAGAATATAAAAACACGTATTTCTGAAAACATTTAGGCCATGAGAAAGTTATTGGTTATACTACAGTAGAACATTTTCAAACAGCACTTAATAGCAAAAGCGAAGGGCTGAATTTCTGTGCCATTGACAAAGTTTTATCGAGCATTAGCAGAGGTCTTTACAGCTGCCTTAACGCGCTTTGTACAAAACAGAAACTAAACAAAAATAAAAGGGGAAACCCAGAAAATGAGGATAAATCACTGCCTCCCTTCTTAAATGGTGTGCCCTTGGACCACATGGTTAAAATACATTAATATTAACAATGCCAATAGCTCTTGCATCACCAAGACCTATTGGCTTTGCCAATGCTTGTTTCGAACGGAACCATGAGATTTTGCAATAAATGCTACTGGTGTGTAAGTGCAGCCCTAAAGCCATTCTTGCACACCTGTTAAGGTCAGAAACGGTATCTAAATATCGAGTCTTCCAGATGTGCAATACCTTCTTCCTCTCTCCCAGATATTCTGTGCACTGGCATTTATTACATTTTATGAAGTTAATACCACTCACTGATTTTCAATTGCATGACCTCTGAATAACCATCAAATGATCATGATGTGTGTGAAATGTAATGCTGTAAACTTATCATTAAAAGATCATCTTTGATTAAAACCGATGTATCAAAACCATTGTGTTCACTACATCACTGGCACATCACTTACCTCCTAATTGAATAAAAATATTTCTATGTGTGTGTTTTTTAAACTCTTTATAATTCTGTATAGTAGTCAATTTTTAGCTGCGTATTAATGTCTGTATTTACGTTAGACCAACAAATCATATTTATAAGGCTTGCTAGATTATTTTAAAATTCATATAACATATTTACAGGGGCACGCTGGTGCACTGTACCAAAATGTCGTAAAATTATAAAATTGCTATCCCTTAAATGCAGCTTTCATTTTTTCACGAAAACAGCATTCCTGTTTGATGTTCTGGTTCATCTTTTAGTATTGAATTACAAAAATAATTAAATTACAGTTATGTAATATGAAATTTCATGTAAGCCACAGATGCTCAAACCAACGATTGATTGATCCTAGGTTAAATATTTATTTGAATCAGCTCAAGTTTCCTTATGTGTCATCCGCAGCTTTACTCTTATTGAAGTTAGTTGCATCAACAAACAATATGTTCAGTCACCATTTGTTTTTCAAACAATGACTTCCTCTTTCCCTCACAGACCAATTTGAGGAATGATGAACCTGTCCTTCACATTGTGGATATGCTGAGACAGAGGTAAACCATTTATCTTTTTGCTTTGGTTATTTTCTGTGTAAATGATACCTGGCCCCAGGCCAAACATTAGCTACTGTGACCTATTAAATTGCATTGTCTAAACACAATTATTTCAAGAGGGAAGGGAAAAAATGCAACGCTATTGAGCATCATATATATATATGTGTGTGTATATTATCTACTGGCGGTCGCCAGTAGATAGTTATAGTTACAACCTATTATCCATAGGAAATCCGCGACATTCTATTTGAAATAACTCTCTTGCCGGTTGACGTATCTTCGCAAAATTTTCAAACTTTATGGCCCGCTCCGGTCCGCTCCTACCCTGAAAGTCTCGGGGGATTCGTCAAGCGGGGGCCGAGAAAAAGGGGGTCCCAAAACGCGTTTTCCCCATGCAATTTTCCATAGGAAACTTTAGACACGGCTACAGCTCTGACTGCTGAACGGAATTACACCAAATTTGGCAAAGAGGTAGTTCTTGGTTCAGAAAGAACCCTTTTTGTTAAATGGTGTAAATCCGTTCAGTAGTTGCTGAGAAAATCAAAAGTAAAAAGATAGTGATATCTAGGGCCGCGGATCCTCCCGAGCACGAGCTGCATGTTAATTGGTTGTCAGCTGGCTGTCAACATTCCGATTCAGGAAATGTTGGCAGCCATTTTGTCCCTCGGTAGAACCGAGGGACAGAAACAAGTGCGCAAAGCGCACAAAGGGGGCAGGGTAGAAACACCCTGACCCCATAGGTTTGCTCAGGGGTCCCACAAGGACCCCCTGGGCAAAAAATAAATAAATTTTTTTTTAAAAATCGGCAGGATGCGCTCAGGGAGCGCGAACCCTGCCGAAAAATCGGAGCGCGGTCTCCCGCGCTCGACAGTATTTTGCCCCCGGGTGGCCCAAGTCCCGGGGGCATGGTGGGGGTTTAATTTTATGTGTGGGGGCCTCAAAGGGCCCCCAAGCCCCAGGGACCGCCACCCCCTGGGGCTTTCTTTAGGGTCGGTGCGGGAGGGCTCTGAGCCCTTCCGCAGCCCCGGGGACCACCACCTCCCGGGGCTTTTAAAAAAAATTAAACAACCTGTGTGGGGGGCTCCAGCCTCCCACACGCCCGGGGACCGCCACCTCCCGGGGCACTAACAAATTAAAATGGGGGTCCGTTTTGGACCCCCGGGGACCACCACCTCCCCGGGCTGTGCTGATGTAGGAGGGGGCCGCGCGGCCCCCCTCCTGGAGCCCTTGATGGCCCTGGGGACCGCCACCCCCAGGGCCGGCTCCTGCAGTGTCCCGGGGTGCCTACCCCCGGGACACTGTAGTTTGCTATGGCAGGACGGGAGCCTCGCGGCTCCCGTCCTGTCATTGCAAACTGCTTTGGATATTGGAAGAGAGAGCAGGGAAACCTGCTCTCTCTTCCAATATCCAAAGTCGACAGCTTTCCACATGGGGAGCTGCATCTTAGCAGCTCCCCATGTGGAAAGCAATGCCGGCACCCTAGGGACGCGGGAGCCGGCGGGACTGTGGGGGGATTGGGGACCCCCCACAGTCCCCAACGAGAGGGCCAGCCCCGGGGGATGGGGTCCCCGGGGCAGTAGTGGCTCGGGAGGGGCCATGCGGCCCCCTCCCCAAAGTTTTGAAAAATAATTAAAAAAAAAAAAAAGGGTATGGCCGGCCCCGGGGATGGGGTCCCCGGGCCTTAAAATGGCCAGAGGAGGGGGCCACGCAGCCCCCTCAAAATATTAAAAATAAAAATAGAGGCCATGCCCCGGGGATGGGGTCCCCGGGGCCAATACAGGCCCGGGAAGGGGGCCACGCGGCCCCCTTCCCGTTTTTTTTTTAATTTTGAAATTTAAAAAGGGGTAAGCCCTGGGGGATGGGGTCCCCAGGGCCCAAAAACAGAAAAAAAGGAAGGGGGCCACACAGCCCCCCTTCAGGGACAAAAAACGAGCGGGCCCGCAGGCCCCGCCCCTTCCTTCACCACTCTGCAAACGCGCCCTGGCGCGTTTGCAGAGGGGAACGAATTCCCCTTGAATACTGGGGGTCTCTGGGGCCAACTAGCCCACCAGGAACCTCCAGTATGCGCCAGGGGCTGCGTTGCAGAGAGGTGTACAGAGGCCACGCCCCTTTTACACCTCTCTGCAACGCAGCTCTGTGGCGCTTTTTGGAGGTATATGGTGGGCTAGTTGGACTCCGGGGACCCTCAGGATTCAAGGGGACTTAATCCCCCAACTTAAAACGCGCCACGGGCGCGTTTGCACAGTGGTGAAGGGAGGGGCGGGGCTTCAGGTGACATGTGTGCAAACAGGCCCCGTGGCGCGTTTTAAGATGGGGAATTAAATCCCCTTCAATCGTGAGGGTCCCTAGGGGCAAACTAGCCCAACAGGTACATCCAGAAAGCGCCACAGAGCTGCGTTGCAGAGAGGTGTAAAAAGGGCTGTGGCCTCTCTACACATCTCTGCAACGCAGCCCCCTGGCGCATATTGGAGGTTCCTGGTGGGCTAGTTGGCCCCTAGGGACCCTCAGGATTCAAGGGGACTTAATCCCCCAACTTAAAACGCGCCACGGGGCGCGTTTGCACAGATGTCACCTCAGGCCCCGCCCCTCCCTTCACCATTGTGCAAATATTCTTCTAAAATCATCCGAAATACGAATTCCGATTTACTCACCTGTTATAAGGAGAGACCTCAGTGCTGCATCTTTCTGCCCAGTACTGGTCCTGAAAAGTAATTTTAACCGTACTTACCAGTAACTTGAATTTCCTTCCATAGGATATCATTGCCTGCTTTTTGCTGAAAAAGTTTCTAAGTGTTGATTTTTTAAACATACAAATATTCCTCTAAAATCAGCCGAAATACGAATTCCAATTTACTCACCTGTTATAAGGAGAGACCTCAGTGCTGTATCTTTCAGCCCAGTACTGGTCCTGAAAAGTAATTTTAACCGTACTTACCAGTAACTTGAATTTCCTTCCATAGGCTAACATTGACTGGTTTCACTTGGAAATTCTTCTAAGTGTGGAGTTTTGGAACTTTAAAATATTCCTCTAAAATCAGCCGAAATACAAATTCCGATTTACTCACCTGTTATCAGGAGAGACCTCAGTGCTGCATCTTTCAGCCCAGTACTAATCCTGAAAAGTAATTTTAACCGTACTTACCAGTAACTTGAATTTCCTTCCATAGGATATCATTGCCTGCTTTTTGTTGAAAAAGTTTCTAAGTGTTGATTTTTGAAACATACAAATATTCCTCTAAAATCAGCCGAAATACGAATTCCGATTTACTCACCTGTTATCAGGAGAGACCTCAGTGCTGCATCTTTCAGCCCAGTACTGATCCTCAAAAGTAATTTTAACCGTACTTACCAGTAACTTGAATTTCCTACATACGCTAACATTGACTGGTTTCACTTGGAAATTCTTCTAAGTGTGGAGTTTTGGAACTTTATAATATTCCTCTAAAATCAACCAAAGTACGAATACCAATTTACTCACCTGTTATCAGGAGAGAACACAGTGCTGCATCTTTTAGCCCAGCACTGACCCTGAAAAGTAATTTTAACCGTACTTACCAGTAACTTATATTTTCTTCCATAGGAATCCATTGTCTGCTTTTCAGCAGAAAAGTTTCAAAGTGTCGATTTTCACAAACTACAAATATTCCTAAAAAATCGCCTGTATGACTTAAACGCATTCTTTCAACTGTTTACAGGAGATGCACCAGTGCTTAATCCAGGATCCAACACTGAGTAAGAAAAAGTAACGATAACAGTTTTTACCTGCTAAGTGAATTTCCTTCCATAGGATAACATTGGTGATTCTATGAGAAAATTTTTCTAAGTGTCAACTTTTAAAATACAATAATATTCCTTAAAAATCATGACTGTAACCAAAACGCTTTTACTCAACTGTTTACAGGAGATGTACCAGGACTGCATCTAGGATCCAGTCCTTTGGTTAGAAAAGTAATCCATAAAGTAACTAATTGCATTTAACTAGAAATTCACATTGAGCTGAATGTTGCATTGTGTTTGAAAATGTGTTGCCCATTGCAACAACTGTAACTACTGTACTTAAAAGTCTATTGCCTATGTGCAAAGTATTTAAACTAAAGTAATTCATTCTGAGAAAGTATTTTTGTAATGTAATGTATAATGTAATTACAATGTAATTTTAAAAATAAAATATGTAAAAAAAATTGTTTCTAAAAATGTAGTAAATCAGTATTAAAATTTTTTATATAACAATTAATACATTTAAAAATTGTCATTTACAAAACCTTTGAAATTCACTGAAAAAACCGTAGGTTTCAGGCACGTTATAGTTACAAATTAGCATTTTAAAAACCTTTGAAATTCACTGAAAAAACCATAGGTTTCAGGGACGTTATAGTTACAAATTAGCATTTAAAAAACCTTTGAAATTCACTGAAAAAACCATAGGTTTTAGGGACAGTTATAGTTAGTTGGACATTGCACTCGTACAAAACCCGTGAAATTCCCCGTTATAGTTAGTCCAGCTAACTATAACTCGCGCCCCGCAATGCACTGCTGATGACGTCACATATTACATCACTCATGACATGGTCAGTGACATCACTGATGACATCACTGATGACATCTCAAATGACATCACTGATGACATCATCCACGTGATAATCTCATGCACCTCCTCACACCCTAATATAACCTTTGATACACCCACTCTAAATTACAGACTGCCATTCGCAAAACCATAGACACTCCAACACCAATAACTTCATACCCACTCACTGATTCTTAGGTCTACGCACACATCCACTCACTCACCCGTACAGTCACTCATACTTACGGTCACTCAGTACAGGACTATTATATGCACTCATACTCCTTTATAGACACTCAAACACCGCCACTCATCCATAGAGGTACTCACACACCTAGTCAGTCATGCAAATAATTAAACACACTACCATTTACTCACCTATACAGTTATACACACACCAGCTCACTTACTCATACAAATACTAGTACATTCTTACGCTCTTATACAATCACTGATACAAGCACACACTCATCCATACAGCCACTATCACAATCACTCACTCTCGCTTATAGCTATTTATATACTCCAACACACATATATACTGCCTTTCACATATGTAGTTACTCACACATGTACCACTGGGACATACATTCACTCACTAACACACTCTTACACACACTTACCCACCCATACAGTCCATCACAGATGCACTCTTGAAACCATCCACCCAGTGAATCACCCACTCACACATCTATGCACAGAGTCGCACACACCCCTCCCACACAAACACTCAGGCACCCATACAGATACTCAGACAAGCATTCAATAACTCATATAGACACTCATGTAGCTATTCACAAACACATGCAGCCACTTACACAGCAACAGACAGACGGATACAGACATTCACCCAGTTTAGTCACTAACCCATGCATTCAGTAAGATACGTTAAATTACTCACTTATACAGTCAGTCACGCACGTACTAAATCATCCATACAGACACTTACACACCCACTCATTCTTCAATACGTCTTTTCCTATATATATTAAAAATATTTAAACTTTACAAAAACACACAGTCACTGGATGATGTCATCAGTGATGTCATTTGAGATGTCATCAGTGATGTCATCAGTGATGTCACTGACCATGTCATGAGTGATGTAATATGTGACGTCATCAGCAGTGCATTGCGGGCGCGAGTTATAGTTAGCTGGACTAACTATAACGGGGAATTTCACGGGTTTTGTACGAGTGCAATGTCCAACTAACTATAACTGTCCCTAAAACCTATGGTTTTTTCAGTGAATTTCAAAGGTTTTTTAAATGCTAATTTGTAACTATAACGTCCCTGAAACCTATGGTTTTTTCAGTGAATATATATATATATATATATATATATATATATATTTTTTTTTTAATCAATTTGTGTTGTGTCTTTCAAATGAATTGGTCTTGTCTTCTGTCCTGGGAATTGGAAGCATCACACCCACTGTAATTCAGTCCTCACTTCTCGTATAACCTTTAGACAGACGACTTGAGAGTGCCATTGAAGGCGTGCACTCTGTGGTTAGCACCGAGGAAATTCAAGCATCAAAGCCTTTCACAAATAATTACTATATCCTTGACTGATCTCAAAATAAACAATGTAAATTGTTTAGGTTGCTAAATTGGGGCTGAAGTTTTTAATGTGAAGTCAAGCTGGAAAGGTTGTGGTTGCTGGTGATTGATAGGTGTTACAAAGCAAAACAGGTGCTTCTGATCTCAGTTCAGGCTTCTGATGTTGCAATCTAGGGTGTAGAACACAAAGAAACCACTTTCTAGAATTATTTAGAAAGAACACCCTAAAGTATTGACTGCTGTTGGAATTAGTTTAAAGTAATATTTCTGTTCTTTAAATAAGAGCACTGTTATCTGTGGATCACTTGTTTGCTGAGTCTGAATTAAACTCTTGAATTAATCACTGGTAATTTTATTATGGTTTGAGGGACATTGGGGCATGTTAGGAAGATTAAACAAATTGCCCCAGCTCCATCCTTGTGGCAAGTAGCAGTTCAAGCATGCTTTGCAAGTCCCCAGACTGGTTCACTGACAGAATATCGACTTCAAAAATATGGATGAAAAAAATATCGAGGTAAAAATATAGAATGCAAAAATATCGACTCCCTATACTTAAACAGGTAGATACAAAAATATAGATAAAAAAAATCGATGTCAAATGTATAGTTGTACAAAATATCGATTTTTATATATATATGTATATATATATATATAAAAAAATATTAAATAATAAAATTAATATATATAAAATTTACACATAAATATATATATATATATATATACACACACCAATAATATAAAATCTAATTTAAAAAAAATCTATTATAAATTAAAACATTAAACTATTAAAAAATGTTTAAACTTAAATTTCCCACTATAGTCAGTGCAAAAGTAGGGAAAGTGTTGGATAGCGAAGGGGTAAAAATCACTATTCCCACTCCAATGAGTGCAACAGTAGGGAAAATGTTGGATAGCGGAGGGGTAAAAATTATTATTCCCACTCCAGTGAGTGTAACAGTAGGGAAAGTGTTGGATAGCGGAGGGTAAAAATTACTATTCCCACTCCAATGAGTGCAACAGTAGACAAAGTGTTGGATAGCGGAGGGGTAAAAATTACTATTCCCACTCCAGTGAGTGCAACAATAGAAAAACAGTTGGATAGCGGAGGGGTAAAAATTACTATTCCCACTCCAATGAGTGTAACAGTAGGGAATGTGTTGGATAGCGGAGGGATAAAAATTACTATTCCCACTCAAGTGAGTGCAACAGTTGGGAAAGTGTTGGATAGAGCCAGGATAAAATGTAGTATTCCCACTCCAGTGAGTGCAACAGTCGGGAAAGTGTTGGATAGCGGAGGGGTAAAAATTACTATTCCCACTCCAGTGAGTGCAACAATAGAAAAAGTGTTGGATAGAGGAGGGGTAACAATTAATATTCCCACTCCAGTCAGTTTAAAATTAAAAACAAACAAAAACAAAAAACAATTAAAAAACAAAATTAATAAAAAAATATATAAATATGTAAAAAAGTAAAATACAAATATATTTAATCTTAAAAGTTTAAAAAATAAAAACATATTATAATGTTAAATGCATATGACAAATACCTATAAGTATTATATTAAAAAAAAATTCAAACAAATAAATATTTTTAATTAGAAAATGTTTAGAAAAAAACATTAATTATTACATAAATTGAGTATATTTCCTAACCTATAACACCACACAATTCACAACCCACTTCTAAATTTTAAAGAAAGTACTTCCATAATTAACATAATTACCAATTAAAGAAATATTATTAATTAAAAAACAAATTAAAACTCATAAAAATTAATTAACTTCCCACACTTTACCTCTATAATCCCCACAACCCACAGCTAAAATTAAACTGTAAAAAAATTAATTACAGAATTAAAACTTCTTTTCAATTAAAAAACTAATAGTATTTAACAACTAATTATAAAGTAAGTAAAATTAATTTACTCCCCACCCTTTACCCCTTTAAAAGTAAAACCCACACACAAAAGAATAAACAATTACCCTAATTAAATATCAATTAATTAATTAATATTAATGATCAACTAATTATTAATTCATTAAACATAAATTGCTTCCCACCCTTTACCCCGATAAACCCCACAACCCACACCTAAAATTAATTACACAATTTCCATATTTAATTTTTAATTAATTATTAATTAACAACTAATTATTAATTAAGCATAAATTACTTCCCACCCTTTACCCCTATAAACCTCACAACCCGCACCTAAAATTAATTACACAATTCGCATATTTAATTTTCAATAAATTAATTAATATCAATTAACTTATTATGAATTAATTAAAAATAAATTACCTCCCACCCTTTACCCCTATAATCCCCACAACCCGCACCTAAGAAAATTACACAATTACCATAATTAATCACCAATTAATGAATTAATAATAATTAACAACCAATTAATAATTAATTAATAATGAATTACTTCCCACAATTAACACTATAATATCTCAATTAAATAAATAACAAAATAATCATTAATTTATTATAATTAAAATACTTCCCACACTATTTCCCTATATACCCACAACCCGCTACAAAACTAAAAAATGCAAAATTTAATTAAAATAAAATTGATAGCTACTAAAAATGTAACACATATATTAAAAAACATAAACAATTCTTATGCAAAAAAAATACATCACATACATTTAAAATATATGCTAAAATACATAACACTAATTAAAAAATCGATATTTTAAGCAACTATATTTTTGTAAAGGATATTAATGACTTCTGTATTTTTAAATTTGATATTACTTACCTTCAAATCGATATTCTTGACAACAATATTCTTGCGCTCGATATTTCCACTCCTTGATATTTTCAACTCGATATTCATGTAGTTCGAATTTTTTGGCCTTGATAATCTGTCTCATTACCCCCCCAGACTCACTGCTGCATTCAAGCGTTGACAATTAAATGATAAGTTGGGTCAAGTAATAAAGATATATTAATGAGATATGCCTATTTCTTCTGAGTATTTTGTGTCTTATTTTTCCAGCATGATGCTTATGGTTCATGTTGGGGAAGAGGGGGAGCAGCACCAAACCACTGACACCAGGTTTGTGTGCAAAAGGCTGTTGTGTTGAAACTGGTGCACTTCACAAAAAACAACCTGTGCCTTTGCCTTACAAAACTACAAACCTCACCATACAAGGTTGTTCACTCATGTTATGCTACTCCAACCCCTAAATATCATTCCCCCCACAACAACTTAGTTCCAGTTCAGGAAGGACCTCAAGACCTGGCTTTTCAGGTGACCCCAGCACTCAACGGAGCCGCCCCTCTGCTCCCCAGCGCCTTGAGACCCGGTGAGTAGTTGCGCTTTACCAACCCTGATTGGTTGATTGATTGAATTCTGTAACTGTGTACTTACACCAGAGCTGACCAACTGCAACAGAGACATTTCCTACAACTAATAACCTCTAACAAACTGAACTTCCTATTTAACCTTTAACTTCCTGGCTCCTCCAGGCATGAACTTGTCTACCCGTTCCCTTTCAGCATGAATTGCTGCTGTCAACAATAAACTTAGGTGAACCATGGTAACTTCTCGCCAACCGCCACACAGAAAAAAGGGGGGGGCCCTGACGCCACTTATTCTGCCCCCCCCCCCACTTTAGGACGCTTAACTAACGGATATTCAAAATGTTAGCCACATTAACTTCAACTGCAGCAAGTACAATTCCATGCCCATGAAGGACAAGTGTACTCCATCCCCACAGAAAAATTCCACATCATCATAACGCAGATCCGAATGCTCAACTCTACCCAGACCAACCTCCCTACAATATAAACGCATTTCTTTGTTGAGCTTTCTCCTGGACATGTCTATCGCTGCCGGCCTAAGGGCCCCATGCAAGACCCTACTGGGACCAAACTCCGTCCATAACACATGGCAACCAGACCACTGCCTCTGAATCTCCTGTAAGTTCTCCTTCATCGACTTTATCAATGCCGACCCCTTCTCCACTAAGAAATCATTTTCTTCTAAGTGTAACAACAAGATATCAGGACATTTGCCTCCTACCAACACCCTATTCAGGCATGGGAGAAGCTTCCTCCAACGCATGCCCCCTTTCCCCTGCCAGCTAACGGACTAACTTTCCGCATCAAAGCCCAAATTTGCTCCATGACTGCTGTTCCTCACATGTCTCTCGGTCCACTTTATGAAAGAATGACTCACCATCCATATATTCAGATCGATGGCCTTCGGCCCGGGAACTCAACCTGCAAAAACAGAAACAAGAGTTGACAAACCAGCACCATTACTCAAAATACTCCCCCTCCCCCCCAAATAGCATTTAAAACAATTTGAAGACCATCTTCCCAGACCCATAATCCTATCCCGACGCCAACCCCACCTACTCTCCTCTGCCATGGCCATGCGGAAAGAATGTGTCTCAAAACCTTGGGCATCCAGCCCAAGAGCCCCAGCACCTTGTGCAGTATTGCTAAAAGCTCTCCCATCCCCATGCTGAAAGACTGTCTCCCCCGGCACATTCTGTGACCTAAGAACGGACCCCTTGTGGACCAGGTAAAACTTACTCACTGAGTAAACCCGGAGCAATATGCTCCTGCCCTGTCTCCTCTGAATTGTCTTGGACCTGTGAAGCCAAACCTGTAGCCCTTCTTCACACGGCAAAACCTCCTCTCAGAGTACTCCCCAGCTCCCTCTACCCCCTAAGAGCTCAGATACATGGAACGCACCAAAGAACATCCAGGTCATCAATGCTGAAAATAACACAGTCTCCCCTCCCCTTGGCAAATGCAGGGCAAAACCCAGATCACCTCACACAATATACCCAGAGTCAAAGGCCTCCTCTACGGACAAAACCATCCAGCTTCCCTGGCCCAACCTTCCAGAATCCATCTCCACAGCTCGCCGGCCAAAGGGGCATAACCCCACCAAAGCTTCCCCATAAAGGCTATACCTGCTGATTTCCCTGCAATGGTAACCCTGGACTAGGTTTTTTCATAAGTGACATGATAAATTGCACTACTCCTACATCCTAGCCCAGTCCTGCTTCCTCTTCTGAGTCCCACCCACTAAGAATACCGACCAAGCCTGTGCATAAGCTGTCCTTGAAACCGCTAGCGCCTCCACTACCAACTGGAGCATCCTCTGTCTCCTACTGTCCAAAGGTCCTGAGGCATCTGGGTCCTGACTGTGTCCGTCTCCATGGCCAGCCCAAGGAATCTCTTGCACTGTGAACGAGACAAAGCATCAGCAATGTCATTGTCCACACCGGGCACATGTCGGGCTCTAAAAACAATGTCAAATTTCATGCACCCCCACGCAAAGACCCTCATCAACTTCAAAACGTGTGCGTCCCTGGCTGACTGCCTGTTGAGCACTTGTCCCACTGACATATTATCAATGCAAAAGAGAACTTTTACTATGCGACAACTGGTCTCCCCATAATGTCACTGCTACCACCAAGGAAAACAAATTCCAAAAATGCAATACTGCAGCCACCCGCTTCCATTCCAATGGCCATTACTCTGCTCACCATTGTCCCTGCCAATACAGCCCAAAGCCAAAACCTCCTGCTGCCTCTGAAAATATCTGTCCATCCCAGTCCATTTCTGTCAAAGCTGCCAATGGAATCCCATTAAAGGATTGAAGAAAGACTCACCACATCCTCAGGTCTTCTTTCACACCTGCCTACAGCCTCACATGATGATGATGTGGTAAAGGCCGTCCCGACAGTGACAATCCCATCCTCCTACAAAATGTCCTCCCTGCTCTCACCACCCGGCATGCGAAATTCAAATGCCCTAGGAGCACCTGCACCTCCTTCACCGTGACCTTGGTTTTTGCCAGCATTGCATCTAACAGCCACTGCATGGCCAGTTTTTTATCCTCTGGCAGTTTAGCTTCCATAGCTCAAGAATCAATCTCAAAGCCAAGAAAGGACAGCACCATACTTGGTTCCACTCCAAGGTCCCCAATGAGCTCCTGGAAACTTACCTGCAGACGCTGGCAGTCCATGGAACCGGGGTTCCCCACAAAAGAGAAGTCATCCAAGTAATGCGTAATATCCCCATGTCCTGTATGCCATGTGAAGTACTCAAAGAGTGGCAGAGCGTTCGGAGGCTGGGGCACCCTCAGGACACCATCAGGACACCAACGGGTACTGCAGCACCGCGGCCCAGCCTGATACACCCTGACACGCTGAGCTCTGCATCTCGATCTGCACCGCATCAGCATTCAAACTCACACGCCTGCTCGCTACTAAAAAGCCGCCTCCCGCTACTCACCATCCGCCATCCAGCTAACCAGCTAACTAGCCAGCCAGCCATCCGGCTAGCCGCCCCCCTCTTCCCTGCCCACCTCCTAGCCTCTACTCGATCAACCACCGGGAGCACAGAAGAGGGCATCAAGGAGAGAGGTGACACTGTGGTCAGGGGAGCCAAGTTAAGGCCCAGAGGGGGCAAGGCAAGGTGGCAGCAGATGAGTAAATGTCTTTAGAAGTTCCGTAGAAGATCCCCCCCCCACTTACCCCAGAGACTGGGACCGGGACTGGGACGGGGGCAGCTTGGACTTGACTGGATTGCAGTCAAGTCCGCGGGGGGAGCACAGAGAAAGGAGGCCAGGAGGCGTGCTGCAAGAGCAATAATAAGACAATAACAAGACAACAATTAAATTAATAAGATCAAGAATAAGAACTTACCGGATGTTCGACTCTGCCGATCCTTGTCATTCAACTCTTGCCCCCCTGGCTCTCGGCTCTTGACACTTGGTTCTGGGAGACGCTCACTCCTCCCCCTCCCCCCACAACCTCACCACATCACCATTTCACCTGAAAGCATTGCGCCAGCTTTTACAAACAAACAACAACAACAAACAACTGCGACTGGCAATAGGCAACAGGCTACCGGCTACCGGCTACCGGCCACAGGCTAACCAGGCAGGACATTCCAATAAGGCAAAGGGGCCAAAAAGGCCAAAAGGGCAAGAGGCAATACACAAAAGGCAAGGGACAAGAGGACAAGAGGACAAAAAGACATAAAAAGGTTAAAAAGGCTACCAGGACAAAAGGGCAAAAGCCTTCCCTGGTTGAGGATAAGGAGACAAGGAGACAAAGATATCAGATAAGAGTCCAGTGGAGAAAAGGCTGGGAAGGGGCTCTGTCAAGATCTGCTAATAATCACACAGTGACCATACACAGTAACAGCAACAGTAACTACCATAATGAGATCGGGGAAGTCAAGGCAGCAGCAGGCGCCAGCCAACCCCAACAAAAGAACGCGGAGGGCAACTAAAAAGGTACTTATCAAGGAAAGTGAAGACGACCAGATGAAGAAGGAGGAGAAAGAGGTGGAGGAGGACATTCCCCTGATCTCGCCACTCCACACCAGCCTGCAAGCCCTGCCAAATATCAGGACCAAAGGTGCAACAAATGTGTCTACTTCGAGCAAACCAAGCCACCAACCTAAAATATATACCAAGTTTTCGTTCATAAAAGATGCCGGACCGGTCCTGTGTCTGAATAGCAACAATGCAAGTAATCTACCTTCTCCTCTCCAACCAAGCAAGGTATATCAGACGGATCAACAGCAGCTGTGGAAAACTACCTATGGAGAGTCTGCAGATGCTGGAGAAAACCGCGCAGCTAGAAAAGCACACGCAAGTATAGAAGAATTAACTAAGGGCAACGAAGAAAACGACCTACTAAGCCAAGAGATATGGGATCCGGCTGAGCTTAAACAAAATGACAACTGGAACGAGAGCAAGAATGATGGCCTAGGACAGGCCATGAGTTTTGCAGCGGCAACAAAAAAAGACGGGAATGAAAGTACTAAAAATCATAGCCCCTTCAGGCACATAAAGGAAGAAACTCCGGATAAAAGGCTCCCACACCGAATGAACAAAGAGGGGCAGGAGTCACAAGTATCCAGCCAGCCCCCGAACAGCAACACCTCCCTAAGGGGAGACACAGTATCCTTAGGACTCCCCCAACATGATAAGGCACAGCCGGAAAGAGAACTCGATCAAGAAAAGTATATCACCCCCACAATCAAAACCATGCTAGAGCCCCCCGAGATCACCATGGGGAATAAAGACCTCGACAAACAATCAATCAATATGAAAGTTGGAAAAATACAAACCATACCCCAAACAATTACGCAAGAACGGCTTGCCCACCAAACACATGAACAGTCGCACGAACAACCTGCACACAGCACTGCTCAAGCCCAACTAAACATGCTGGGGACACTTACATCAACATCCCAGGTCGTGGAACCAGAATCATCCTACCTCACACCAGAGGAATGGGAAGAATTGGTAGCTTCATATTCCATGGCCCCTCAAGACGAACTATTAGGAAAAAACATTAGTTCCCCAAAACTCAACATCGACAAGGAAAAAGTGCAGGTAAAAGAAGACATTTGGACCTCATTGCTGCACACAATGCAAATGTCCGTAAATGCCATCCAATACCAATCGGACAAGATGGATCTTCAACTGTCAGTTCTCAACTCACTCTCTATTTTCGTCGCTAACATCGATGAGAAATTGGCAGAGCTCAACAACTTGGTCAGAAGGGTTCAATCGGAGACACAATTCACACAGGCCAACTGCACCTGCATAACAATTGTGGACAAGCTGGCAACACTACCGACAGCAATGGACAATCTTCTCTTCGACATAAGAGAGGCCATAACAAACAAATCAGTAAACGGATCTGCCCAGATGAGAAATGAAGATCAGCCGATAACGAAATTGAGAACTAAGGCTCCGGCTCAGGCGACATCAAAGCCGACACAAGAAGCAAGGCAGCATGGGGAGGCCGTGGACATAATAAAATCAGGACCAAACAACAACCCACTGAGCCTAAGAGCCCAATCACCACTAAAAAGCAACACAGTATCTTCTAGGAAATCCCCGCAAAAAACTGTCTCAGCGGAAAGCATCCGTCCCACCAAACAGCGGAGAAAGCAGAGGAGGAAGAGGCGAAATCAAAAGACAACACAGCCCACGCTACTCAGTAGGGGAAAGACCCACAGCGCAGGAAATGAGTCAATGGAAGCTCCACGAGACATGTCAGTCTTGATGAGCGATGCGACAGACTCGGACCGAGACCCAAGAGAAAGGCTGACCCAGAAAGAGAGGTCAGGAACTGAAGGAAGCACCTCTCTCAACAAATTATATAGCAACGGTACTACTCCCAAAAACGAATCCGGTATTAAAAGAGAGGACTCAAAAAGGGATACAATAACAACAATTCACACTGGCATAGAGACGGTCCGGGCAAAGGAAAAGTGCACCCAGGGTCAGGCAACAACGACGGAAGAACCCACTGGGTCAGGGGACGAACAAATTACCAAACAGAGCAGACCAACCGAACAGATTGGGCCTTCCGGCACTACCACAATTGTGTTCCACCCGGAGTACAAATCAAAGGGAATGGTCGATATATTAAACAGGGGAATCATCTTACATCTACTAAGATCCATTAACAGTCTGAAGAATCTAAAAACCAATGACTTGGAGTCAGTTGAATTTGTTGAATCACCTGAGCAACCAGGAGTGGAAGTAACAAAAACAGTCTGGGCCACATCAGAACTAGCTGAGAAAGTGCTAAAAGAACACTCTAAATTCAATACCTGGGGTATCAAGCTACGACCCTTTACTAAACCTAGATACCCGGACCCCCTAATAACAGATATAGAACATCGAAAAGATCCTGGACCGGTCCACTCGAGCACACAATCATTCTCTGTGCTGCGAGGGGCTCGCAGTAAAAACCCTGAGATCACAGAACTCAGTGAACTGCAGAACCATAGGTCAAATACAATCAAATGCACAGTCCCCCAAGAGTGGAGCTGGCTTTCCAGGACCATAAACATCAAAACTGAAAGTCTGTGACATACTAAGCTAATCGCAATGAAAACTAAAAATACTCTCAAACTCTGCTCTTGGAACATTAGTGGTTTAGGAGATAAGTTTATGGATCCGGAACTGCAAACCTACTTACAAAAATTCGACATCATCATACTCCAAGAAACTTGGTCTGACTCACCTACAGCACACCAGGGATATAACCTGCACTTCTTACCAGCCAGAAAGACCGCAAATTCTGGCCACAGTAAGGGCGGCCTTGAGGGAGGAGCCTGCACCCGACATGGCCGCTCGGAGCTGAGGCTCCGTGGTGAACCCTTTTTCCAACCTCTTGAGCGGCATTCCGCCGCACTGTTATCCCACCTTAATCAACGATTCCACTACCGGAATACAGACGGATCACCTGAAGCCTTTTATCGCCCTTCTCAGACTTGGTTCCGCAGAGTTATCGAACCGCGAAGTCCCTGCCTTTGATTACGAGAAGATGGCGCCCAGGGAGCTATGAGAACTCGCCCAGTGCCGTAAGAAGTACCCCGCCACTGGCCTCCATTTTTCTTCAAGCGATCAGTACCCCCACCTCTTGGTCCGCCTCTTGAAACGCCGACCTGCCTGCTGCCGATGCGCTCCTTAAAGTGAGGACGCGGCGCTGACTGCATGAGGTGACCGCCGTTGCTGTCACTCACCGAGGGATAACAGACGGTGAGAGAGGGTACTTCTGATGACCCTGGGACCCCTGATCACCGGTATGGGCGGTGGGGGGGCTCCGGTGTCCTGTGCCCCCTACCTTTGGTCGTAATCCAATAGTGCTTTCGCAATTTAGCAATGCTCTCAGTGAGCCCTGGGATAGACGCCTGACCCCAAAATGGCGCCCGCAGTCAGGCGACCACGGGAGGCTCAGCGGTGCACCCTGGGGGGTCCCCCATGCACAATACAGCTCAGCTTTCTTTACTCTTGGCAAGAACTACTCGGTGGAGGGCACAGGGGAGTCACTGCTCACCTTCCTGCAGCACTCTGTGATTTCGTCCTTGTCCTCCAGAGAAAGATGGAGTCCCGCTACATCTACCCCACGCTTCTCGTCACCAGGCTGGCATCCGGGCCGTCTGTGGTCTCTCACGAGCAGGGCTTCATCGTGGTGGAGTCCAATCCACCTCATCTACGCCTACACAGGGATCTACATAGGCCCGGTCATGACGTGCCTGACTTTAAAATGGCGACCTCCGCTGCCTTCGTTTCACCGGCAGCCACTATGGCAGACCCCAGCTCCTTCTCCGATACCGAGCTGGACTACACCAAGCGTCGCCATCTCCGCCTACACGTGGATTTCAGCAGCAGCGTCGTCCAGGGGGGATGTTTCCCTGAGTGTGGAGCCCAGCAGGGTGGCCTCTCCTCCCCTGGAGATACTGTTATTCCTATACTGGTCTGCCAAAACTAACCTCCTTCCCTGTCCCTTGTTTCTACTCCCCTCCCCCTTTCCCTCTATCCTCTATTGGGGACTTGTTATTCTATGTTTGACTATGCAACTGTAGCTAATATACCTACTCAAAATTGTTTATTCTTGTTTTTCCCGACCGCTGAGACCTGAGCAACATTGCTGATGCCCGGTGGAGCTGCTAGACAGCTGTAGAGGAGATTGGCCCCGGTTCACCCCCTTGACCATCACCTACCCAGCCGGACATTGGGCACAGTTCACCTTGTCTCCCCGTTGCGTCTCCTTCCTCCCCCACCGACCGTTTCCACCGACCGTTGAGACCTAGCATTTTGGCCGATGCCCGGTGGAGCTACCTTGATAGCTACAGAGGAGATGGGCTGTGGACTTCCCCCCCCCGGCCGTCACCTACCCAGCCGGACTTTGGGCAGACTTCTCTTCGTCTCTCTGCCTTATCTCCCTCCTTCCCTTTTACCTTACCCTTCTACGCCCCTTTTCCTTGTCTTCTATGCTCTTTAAATGCTCTCCAACAACAGATGTAATTTGTAACTGATGTAACTTCGTAACAATGTAGAACCTCATGTAAAGCGCTGTGATACCTCCGGGTCTAGCCAGCGCTATATAAAACTCAAATAAATAAAAAAATAAAAAATAAAAATAAATACATACAGCTCTATACGGAGCATCTATGCAGCGGAGTACTTGCATATCAGTTAGCTCCTCCAAACGCAATGCAAGCTCTATGAATCACCACCCAGGAGTTGGGAAAAAATTAGCACAGAATACTGATAAATCTTTATTTACACCCGCGTGACAAAACTAGAGGAAGCCAGCAGCTGAAGGAAGAGCTAGTAAAAATACTAAGGGATGAGAAAACAAACAGCCTGATTATCAGTGGGGATTTCAACTTAAACATGCTCGGCAACTCAGCCAAAGATATCCACCTTGGGGACGACCCATTTGTATGGGAAATAACACCACAAGATAACACCTCAGGCGGAAGATACACGAAAACGGCGCAGGAGCTTCCAGCGACACTGGAACAGCTGGGTTTTCGTGCACTAAATGGAAGATTCCCAGGAGATAGTCCACAGGCAGCAACATTCCACAACGCAGTTGCAAGTACAACAATAGACTTTACATTCTTCTCTCGTTGCTTGTTCCCAAAGGTAAGGGACGGTATACCGCATTGGATCGTTAGACTACAGCGACCACTTGCCCCAGGAAATCACGGAAGAAGCACCACTAATATCTTATCCATTGCCAGCAAACGCATACTGCCTAGAATACACTGCCAACGAGAAAAGGGTAAAATGCAGAACAGACGATCCAAAAAGCCTCCTCTCTCTTGCAAAGCAATTACTCGTAGAAGCACAAGCAGTAGAGCCAGACATAATTGATAGCTGGGAGGCATTCACAAAAATACTACGAAACAGGTCTAGAGCCAAAAAGGGAAACCTCCGAAACAAAGGAATGACCCATGCGCCAAATCAATGCTTATACCCAAACATCAGAAATAATGCTCAACTAAAAAAGTTAAAAGCCTCGATAACTCGTGTGCTTCGGAGAGTGAGGAAAGATCCCGCGGAACTGCAAGAGCTGAGGCAGTTAAAACCCACCCGCAGGAAATTAACCTGGCATCTCAGAAAAGAAGTAGACGAGACTCTTTGGGCTAAACTCCTACATGACATCAAAAATAATAACAGTTCACAATTCTGGCAAAAGATCAATATTCTGACCAATCCGCGGTGCCAGGGCATCGAATCACATGTTACAGAAGAGGCCTGGATAACCTTCCTCGAATCACACTTTAACAAAGATCGAGAAATTCGAACATGCACAAACAACCTCTTGCTTGACTCAGAAGCTCGACCATCTCAAACCGTCCCCAACTCAATAATGGAACAGGACATTTTAATTACGAATGCGCAAATCTGCAAAAGAATTGCTAAGGACAGACGCCAGGGTGCTCCAGGCCCAAACGGGATCCCTCCTATATTGTTCAAACAAGAGCAGGAATTTTGGGCCTCAGTATTCAAACCAATCTTTGAAAAAATCCTGCAAACACCAATGATACCATCATCTTGGAGGGGTGCGATTATTTCACCCATTTACAAAAAAGGAAACAGGAATGACCCAAAAAGCTACCGGCTGGTAGCCTTATTGGACAACGAGGCCAAATAGTATGCAGGTTTATTACTTCAAGAATTAACGACCTGGGCTACAGAAATCACAGCAATTCCACTTAACCAAACAGGCTTCTGCAAGAATATGGGGACCACTACTAAAATCTTAGCTCTCTCACTAATGATAGACGCCGCGCTTGCAACTAAACAACCATTATACCTGTGTTTTATTGATTATAGCTCAGCGTTCGACCATGTCAATAGAAACCTGTTATGGCAAAAGCTAAAAAGGCTGAACATTCCACCGCTGCTCTTAAAACAACTAATTCTTTTGCACAGTGACACCTGGGTGCAAGTTAAACTGGGTGCAGGAGATTATTTAACAAAGAAGATTTCAACAAGTTCAGGGGTAAAACAAGGTTGCGTGCTCGCACCAACACTTTTTAATCTTTTTATGGCAGAGTTATCAGTTTCTCTGAATGAATGCAACTCACACGCTCCTAAGCTAGGGGGTTTCCAGCTATCCAACTTATTTTATGCAGACGACCTGGTGCTTATTAGCCGGACCCCCATAGGCCTACAGCGTCTGCTCGACATCACCTCTCGATACTCGGAAGCTAACAAACTCAGCATCAACCAAGAAAAAACAAAAGTTATGAGTGTGAACATTTGCAAAACAAAAACAACAAATAACTGGTACCTGGCAACACGCAAGCTGGAGACTGTACAAGAATATAAATATCTGGGGGTTATCATTGATAACAAAGGTAACTACATACCCCAACGTGAGTCCATAAATAAAAGAGGAATAATGACAGCAGTGGCATTAAGAAACTTAAAAAATAAGACCTCGGGCCCGAGTTTCCGCCCCCTAACCAGGGTGATACAGGCAAAACTAATACCATCCATCACCTATGGAAGCGAAGTTATGAGAGGGAGGGACGCTGAAACACTAGACGGCACCATAGCGAGAGCGTTGCGAATGATCTATGGCTTACCGGGATATACTTCCCCCCGCACAAAAGAGGCTAGAATTTGGGCTACAAAGAGAAGAGCTGGCACGCAAAGGTGCATTTATCAAAAGCTGGCACAAAATCAGAAGAGGAGAGCCGGAATCGCTAAACGCCTTTCTGTGGAAAGAATTGCAAGCCAAAGAGGCCTGTCCCGCTAGACGCTACTTGGATGCCGCTCTTGATCAACTGGGTTACGGCACCTTTGGGAACAATCAGGGACTCACGCAAGTTTAAAAAAAACAGTAAATAATATAGTCAAGAAAGAATCCCTCATGCAAGACAAAGCCTCCCTGACAGAACGCGCAACCGGCTGGCTTACCATACAGTCCTACAGCAAAGCTTTGCCTCAAGCATATCTCCACACTAGCTTCTCTAAAACTGCGAAAGAGAAGTTCTTGAGATTCCGTCTAGGATTACTGCCTTCTGCACACCACTTGCCACCGTGGCTACGCCCTTCGAAGCCAGCAACCTGTCGACTCTGCGGGGAAGGTGAGGAGGATATAGTGCACCTTATCACTATATGCCGGGGGTTAATACGGGAGCGCCGGACCCTCCTGAGACCACTATTCAACAAGAAACATATACGGTCCTGCAGGCAAGCGGTACTGGCAAGCTTCTCCTGCGACGATGTTCAACTGAGCTGTCGCCTGGTAAAATTTCTAACAGCCACAGAAGCCAGCATTAAAAAACGAACTAATGGCTTAGGAGATGACATTGTACCGGAAGCAGTGCGGAACTCAGCGCCGTGACCCTCATCGCGAAAGACAATGTCTGTATCTCCACTTTACCGAGAATTCCAGCGCTGGCAACTTTTGCACATCCTGCACTTCATACTGACCAAATAACTCGGATCGGTCGCGGGGCAAGCCCTTATGTTTGCCCCCACTGCAGCAACTGGCCCAAGGACTTTAAGCCGCGGAATATCAGCAATGAACTTTCCAACCAGTTATTTGGTCCTCACTGCTTTTCAGAAAACACCTCCATTTTGCACAATCAGTCTTTTGTATCCTTTTAATGGTTTTATATGAATGTATTTGTTTTACCTTAGAACGCAGGTCTTAACTAACTCTGAATCGAAATGAAGAAGATAGCTTAAGGTCCCTTGGCGGGCCAACTCTGGTCGTCCTGCACCCGGTCATCAAGTCGTTCTCGCACTCTGCCCCTTACCTTGCACTCCTGTACATCTGCTGCTTGCTGCTCTAACCATTCTGCTGCTAAGCATTTGACCAAAGAGGTTAACTAGTCCGGCCCTGCTGCTAATTACACGCCTATAACAGTCGCCAGTCTTTTACTTTATTTTATCGCGAATTCCAGTACTGGCAAATACTTGCACATTTTGCACATCACACATTTTAATGGAATAACCAAGTTTCGAACAGTTGCGGGGGCAGCTTCTATGTGTGCCTTTGTCGCAGCAACCGACCTAATGACGTTAAGCTGCGGAACACTAGCAAGGAATTTTAAAATTAGTTGTCTGGACCCTATTGCTTTTTAGAAATCGTCTCCATTTTGCACATTCAGTCCCCTCTATCTTTTTAATGGTTTTACAAGAAAGTATGTGCTTCATTCCAGTACATAGGTTTAATTAACAAAGAAGACTGCTCAATGACCCTCAGTGGGCTTTACCTGGCTGCCCTGCTCTTGGTCATTGTGTTGTTCCTGCACTCGGCACTCTCCCCGGCACACCCTCGCACCTGTTTCTCGCTGATCGAAATCACTCTGCTGCTAAGTATTCATCTAAAGAGGTTAATTAGGCCTGTCCTGCTGCTAATCTCACGCCTATAAATTGTCAGTTTGCATTTCTTATTCACGATGGTTTTAGGGGGCCAATTTTTATGTATGTCCATATTTTAAAGCTTGTCCCTTTTTTTCGTTAATAGCGGCTCCTACTCGATTTAAACTGTCACTATGAAAATGTGTTATGAGATGTACGTTTGTAATGGTTTTAATGAACTGTACAATAAACTTACTACTACTACTTCCTCTTGCGTGATATATTTTTGTGCCAGTTGGCTTACGTCACCAAGCGACAGCCTGGAATTCTGAGTACGTTGATAATAGTCAACTTACGGTGCTACCAGAGAGGGAAAAAAAGATACCTTTTAAGCTCTACCTTTTTAGCTTCAGGCAGCCAATGACTGCCCGCTAGGTACCCAGAGCTGGATATAATTCAACAGGTCTTCTTTGAATGGCTTATGTTATGTGCTAATGGAAGGGGGACCTTGGCCTCTTCTGTACTCCTGATGTAAACCTCCACTCACCCAAACAAGAGGATCCACCTCTTATTCTGGCTGTGCCCTTTGGTTTCATATTAACCTTGCTCTGAGAGCCTTTTGCTGGCAGTCAGTAACAGCCACATTGACCTCCAAACCCGAAAGGTCTAAGCTATACTAGGCGCATGATAACTAGGTGTGTGCTCCCTAGAGGGCTTTGGTGAGGAGGGGCCATTCTGCTGGTTATCCTCATGTGTTTCAGACTTTAATGATGCTGAGGGCGAATGTTGGCCATCCAAGGTGCCCTGTTTAGAAATGCACCTCTGTAGGTGCTACAACGAGATACACTATTTTTGCCAGTAAAAATAATCACCTCTTTATTTCCCATACATATTTTTTATTCTAGAGGTTTGTGGTTAGTTTAAAGCTTAACACAATCTGAAGCAGCTCAAGGAGGTATCAGGAGTTCTATGAATCTTATGTTACATTGTTCATTTTATAGCGCTCTGTGCCTCTCTAAGGTCAATTTAAAGCACAGAACAGAGGCCATGAAAATTGAAAAGAGAAGGTTAGGACACAGGGGACCCATAGTGGGCTTAAAAACTACAATATAACATGGCATTTTGAGTGAAAGGAGATATTTGTAAACAATCAAATGAGTAGGCTAGAGTATGGGAGCTGTAAAACATTTACAAAACCTTTTTTTCAGCGTCACCTGTTCTAAACACACAACATTCTTACTCTAAAATTCGAGGAATTAGGCCGAAAGGAATATATTTTCATGGATACCATTGCCGGTACCATTTGGATGAAAGATCATTTTGGAACCTGGTCTTATGAATGGAATGCACCGCTTGCAAAGGCTCAGAAAAAATCTCAGCCTTGGTGGTAAATACTTTTTCCTTTAAAAGGCGATTAATGAATCTTGCAGGACCCAATGATTCCCAACAACATCTTTCATGTACTACACATGACACAAACTCGTTGGCCCGTTATTTTAGAGGTAGACCTCACAAGCAGTTTGATGGATTAAAGGCTTTCTAAAATTAGATTTTGTGTCTGGCATTTTAAAAGCTTCTCAAGCAAATATTATATATTTTTTAGAGCTTGTAACACTAAGGGGCCGATTCCGATCTCGGCCGGTAGGGCTCCGAATAGGATTCGGCTTTACCGGATCCGATTCGGAGCCCTTTTTCCCGACCGAATCGTACGCGGGTCCGGCCGAGCGAGTACGATGCGAGTCGCCGACCGACTCGTCCGGGCGACCCGACCGCTCCGACCGACTCGTACCCGGATCGTACCGCTCCGACCGACTCGCTCGGACCCGATTCGCACCGCGCAATGGAGACGTTTTCCGGCCGGGTAAGTACGATGCGCACCTCGACCGCTCCGACCGACTCGCGCCGTCCGACTCGAACTCGCTGTCGGAGCCGTACTTTGGGGTCCGTGTCGGACCCCCCTGTACGCGTACCCGTGCGAGGCGCACACAGGGGGGACCCATGGGTCCCCCTACCTGTGCGTGTACGCCGCGAGCGCTCGCGGCGTACTCGCTGTAGGGGGCGCCCTTGTCCGCCTCGCACCCATTGAGGCAATGGGAGCCCGCGTACGCGTTGTACGACCGGCTCCCATTGAGTTCAATGGGAGTCCGACCGACTCGTGTCCGGTGGCATACGAATGCATCGGACTCGTTCGGTCGGACTGCACGGGTCCGATTCGGTCGGAAATCTCTCCGGGTCCGGCTCGGTCGGAGAGATTTCCGGCCCGAATCGGAATCGACCCCTAAATGTATCATTATTTCTGAGGTGCATTTCCTAATCTTTGTCTTTTAATTCTAATCTTTGTTAAATGCATATGCAATACATAATACTCTAATCCATCATTGTATTGATTAGAAAAGCAATAGCATTTATACTAGAAAGGCTATGCTTCGAAAATCAGGAATACATACAATCACGGTTAGTTTACTTGTTTAGTTAAAGCATTGAGGATGGGTGATGCTTTTGAACAAAGACAGAATAGAGTATACTTTTATAGGACCATATTACATAAGTTAAAATAAGCCATTTTTTGAGAGAAGTTGAAGTGATGGTATGGTGAGGGTGGATGTCAGCGAGTTAGGAACAGTAAAGTGGGAGAGAGGTAAACCGTTTTCAGGTTCGAGGTGGAAGCGATGGGTGTTAAGAGTGGACTGGACCAAGTGAATTGAAGAGTAGGATGGTAGCGTGCTCCAGTGGATGTTTCTAAGAAGTCAAGGGGCTGCAACCCGATGCCACACATGGTTGATTGTCAGTGGCAGCAAAGTGTAGATTGGACGAATGTATGCTGTATGCGGGTACATAGTGAGTGAGGGTTTGGAAGAGGTATGTTTAGCAGATAACCTCGAAGACCAGTGTCATAGGTGTGAACAAAGCTCGCTTTTGGTAGATAGACATCATGGTGAAGGTAAGAAGAGAGAAATGTGTTCCCTAAGGAGATAAGCGAGGGAGTAAAGTGAAAGCCTGTCAAGGAGGTTGGTGCAGTAATCAGATTGAGTTATCACTAATGTACTGATTAAGGCTTTGGCCATGTGGAAAGTGAGGTGATTGTAGAATCTGTGTACAATACGTGCAACATCCTGGCTGCCACCTTGCAGTGATGAATATGGAAAACGCTAGCTTCATGTTCAAAATGAAGAACATGCTTAGGTTTCTGGTAAAGGGGAATGGTATTAGGTAATTGGGAAGCATCAGGTTAGGTATAGTGATGGATTCAGTAGAAATTGGGAAATGGACTATGTCTTCCTATTTTATAGGAAAATGGGAAGAAAAGCAGTGAGTAATCTAATGAAAGTGCAGACTCCGGAAGTCTGCGAGTCCTGAGTGGATGTTGGAAATGAGATACAAATTTGGTTAACATTCGCAGAAAGATGGTAATAGACCAGAGATATCACTAAGGAAATTAATGTAATCAGAGAAAGGAATTGGACTCAGGACTCAGCCTTGGGAAACACTCAGTAGGGGGAGTGGTCATGAAAATGAGATGTCAGTGGAGACAGAGGATGAGAGGTCAGAGATCTATGATAAGAAACAATGTGTTACATGATCAGAGAGGTTAAAGATTATTAAGGTAGTTGAAAGTGGCAGTTCATGAGCACTGCTGTTAAATTAGGACACATCAGTTAAGTGATATCCATTAAGTGACGTGTTACGAACCTTGACTGGTGAGAGTTCTGAAGAGATAGCCTGTGAGTGGATTAAAAAAAAAGATGTTTGAGAAAGAATCAGAGTTAAAAAAGAGCTCTTTGGATATTTGCCATCGCTGAGGCACTGATTGCTTATCAAAGTCAAACATTGCAGAGCTGTGTAGGTGATGTTACAGGTTTGATATTTTCATGGTTAAGTTTGGAATTAGCTTGTTGAGAGGGGATATAAGGTCCATAGACGAAAGTGGTAGAGTCAGATGGAGTAGAGGGAGTACAATGGTGGTGAGGTACGTGAGGAGAAGGAGGGCACCTCAACCACTTTTTCAGCAAGTGCAGGAACAATGAAAGAAGGTCTCATTCTTAGTGTGGAGAACATCACGGGTGGTGGTCCTTCTCTGGTCAGTCCTTGTCTCTTTGATGGCTGCAATGTGGGGGGGGGAGATGGAGCTGAAGTGCAAAGAGGTGATGAAGGCAGTCATAATTTATTTTAATTTATTTTAAGGTATTTTTAAAGTGCACCCTCATCCCCCTAGGGGATATCCCGGCGCTAAACCTCATACTTGCCCAACTCCAGCCCTCACAAAGCCATTAGAATGGAAACAACAGAGTCTTCAACATTCTTCGAAAGATTAACAAATCCGACATCAAGCGTAGATTATTTAAGTGGGCAACTGCCAAAAAATTAATAGAGCGACCACCCATTCTGGATTCCTTAATTCACCTGTAATATATCAAATCCTGATTAGGGGAATGGATATCCTGCGCTGGCTTTTAGAAAATAACTCTATCGGGTAGAATTGCTGGACCGTTGTGCTAAAGTGCTCTGTCCACATGGCAAACTAACTCAAAAATAGCTCTCTTATGGACTGAAAGCCAGTGAAGAGAATTAAGACAGGCTAAAGCAGAACTCTTGCTAGGCCTGTTACAAATCAGACTTGCCGCTGCATTCTGAATAGACTGAAGAAGCGTGAACAAATATTTCGATATGTCCACATATAGTGCGCTCCCATACTCTAGCCTACTCATTATCAAAGTTTGTTCAATGTTCCTTGGCCATATTACTGGGATCCACCGAAATAGTCTACGGAGAGTGCGTAGAAGTCCAAAACAGTTCCTGCATACTGTATTTACCTGTTCCTGCATGAAAGACCGTCATCAATCAGGAAACCCAAATTCTTTATTACCTTTTTAGGCTTGCGTGCAGAACCTAACGATGAAGGCCATCAAGAATCAATCCAGACCTTGCAGGCCCCACCAAAAAGCATTGAGTTTTAGGCAATGTGCCTGCAACCACCTTACTACTTCCAAGAGGCAGCAAGCTAAGTTCCCTTGAGCTTCTGTATGCTTATCATTGATGGAAATAATCAGCTGAGTATCATCAGCATAAATAAGGATTTCAAATCCCCATGCCTTGACAATGCCCGCCAAAGGTGCCATATAGATATTGAACAAAGTGGGACTCAGGGAAGATCCCTAAGGAACCCCCCTAAGGAACCCCACAATGCAACCTCCGAGGGCTAGATTTAAAAGGGGACAGCTTTACTGAATGAGATCTTTTGCTAAAAAACTAGCTAATCCACTGCAAGGTAGTGGAATGCTGGCCAGTTTTGTGAAGCCTCTGTAGCAAAAGGCAGTGTCACACATTGCCGAAAGCCGCAGACAGGTCTAAAAGGATAAGGGCCACTGATCCACCAAAGATCCGATGCTGTCCAAAATCACCAATACTGTTTTTTGCTGTGAACCCAGTTTGAGAAGGGTCCAACAAATGTTTACTCTCCAAATACTGAGATAGTTGGATGTTGAATAATCTTTCCAACACCTTTGTCAAGTAAGGTAACATCGAAATAGTGCGATAGTCGGACAATATAAAAGTGTCTACACCAGCTTTCATCACCAATGGCAAAGCCAATGCCTGCTTTCAGGCTGTAAAAACTCTGCCTCCTTCAAAGATTTATTCAAAATTAATGTTACATACAGACTAAGGATAGGGGCCAAGCCAGTGTTAATAAATTACAGACAGGTGTCCAAAGAAGAATCTGATTTCACCTTTACCATCATCTCTTCCACCATCTCCACTGTTAGCTCTGAGACCCCATTTGGAGGTAGTGCCTGATGCAGACTAACACCCTTAAAATGGTCCTCCACCATTGGGGATTGATCTCCAAAGGCTGAATAAATAGTTTCAATTTTGTCATTAAAGAACACCAACAATTCCTCGCTAAAAAGGGCCGAAACTGACTGTTTGTTCCAGAGTGACTGGATGAGCTATTCTTTAGCTATTTTAAATTGCTCCCTAGATGATCCACTGTTCTCCTCCAGTCTTCTTACAAAATATTGTCTCTTAGCCTGTGTAAGTTGTTTCTGATAGGCTTTGAGTGCGTTTTTATAGATCAACCAGTCCTCTAAAATGTTAATGTGCCACCACTCACGTACAAGGAATTTGCAGTACTGTTTTATTTTCCTTGACGCTTACGAGTACCATTTCTCAGATAATGTGGAAGGTTTGTTTGGCAAGAGATGATGAATTATGAGCGAGGTGATGATATTATGTGTGGTGTATTTAGGTTGTGATATTACCTCTAAGCATGCGTTCCTAATGCTCTGTGCTTTTTTCCTGTTATGCCCTGGTAACAGCTTGCTTTGTCTTAGATTTGAGTATTTATTACTTTTTATGTTTGATGCCTTGTTTTTTTAATTCGATTAGGATTGTGGTTGTTTGACCTTGGCTCACACCCCGGTCAACCAGTAAACCAATTTCTAACGCTATGACGTGTGCCATTCTATGTTTATACAGCAAAGAAAGAAATCAGCAACCTTAGAAATAAGGATAATTTAATAAATAGTTTTTTCATTAATAGACTGGTCTTAACCAACACTAGAAAAATCTGTGTTTGACAGGGAAGGGTTAACCAAGTGGACTATTTTATTTCCCAGAAATCAAAAGAAGAAGAATTATTGTACAGTTAGAGGGAAGGTCTTGTATGCATGTCCCTAGCATTGCTTTTAATGCTTCTGTTCATTTAATTATTTTGAAAAACTAGGTTAGGAGAGCGTACCAGGCTAATGTGGAAAATATATGTTGGCTCTGAAAGCTCAAATTTTACTTTGCGTTTCTATGGTAACAATTACTTCTTTTTTCCAACATTTTTTATGGTTCAGCAAATGATGAGGCAGCACCCTTTGTTACTTGTTAGCCATTGTGAGCCGGATTTACATAGAAAATGTTCAGACTAATACTGACTTACACCTGTTAATTTAGTAAGTTAGTAAATTAAGAGTGCGTAACAAATGTGCATAACTTGCACACTTTTATGTCTTCTCTTAAGTGTCACCTGGTGATGTAGTCAGGGTTGTGTCATGGAGTTGTTAAGGAAATCCCATACACATGAAGAGCACCGTCGACTAAATGTAACTTTTCAAGGATATGCAAAAATGTATCTGTGCATTTCTCAGCTGCACAATTAAGTCACGGTTGTAAGGTACATGTGTAACTGCTGCAGAAAGTGCAAGAAGGAACACCAATTGTCCCAGTTTTCAATGGTGTGGGAGAGGATATTAATTTAACTCCATAGTTTGTATGGATTCCAATATTAATACTTTATTATATCAGGATTTTCCTTGATTTGATCTGTCATTAGCAAGACTAGTAGCACATAAATTATGACCAGTGGTTGTTAATGTTACAGCGTTCGCCTGCTCAACCTGTATTTGGGGAACATAAGTAATCAATGTTCGGCATTGTGGTAAACCAAGTTAACTATGTGTATTTAGGAATGTATGGAATAAGAAAACTGCAGTTCTGTATATTATATCTTATTGGTTTATATATGTTAATAATATAACACACTTTAGCCCATACAATAAAAGTAGATATAAAAACAATAATGTTTTAAATACATATATGCTATTTTTTAATGAAGAGCAATAGTAAGCGGCGCACTTGTTAAAATAAATCAAAATAATTCAATTTTTTACAAATCCATTGTAAAAAAAAAAAAAAAAAAACTGTTACTGTAATTGCCGGGGTAGTTAACATGAAGCCCATGATCTGAAAAAGTTAAAGTGCTATTTACTGCAAAGCATGAATGTGTGCAAACGGCACAAAAACATCCTGGAGTAGATAACATTTGCACTGTATATCAGCTGTGTTTTTGCTACCAGTTAAGATTTGATTAGATTAGATTAGAAGTTTGTAAAGCGCCTGGTTACTCCAATCAGAGTGTCCCCGCGCTAGGATTTCTTCCTGACCATCCACGAAGAACCGCAACCACACGCCAAGACGGTTAAGTGGTCAGGGATTGCTGAAAAGCCAGGGTTTCAAATTGCTACCGAACATCACTTCTGAAGGCTGTATCCTAAGATCAAGTGGCAGAAGATTCCATATTTTAGCTGCATGAAAGCCAAAAGATCTGCCTCCAAGACGAGCTTTATGCACTTTTGAGATGGTCAACCTCGCAGTGCCCGATGATCTAAGACTCCGATTAGACCGATAAGGTTTAATCAAGAGGAACAGATATCTTGGACCTTTCCCGTTTATGATTCTATGGCAGAAACATAGGGCTTTGAAAGTCACTCTGGCCTGCATAGGGAGCCAGTGAGGCTTTACAAGAGCCATACCCAGAGGGGAGCATCTTGGGATGTTGAGTAACATACAGGCCGCGGTATTCTGTACCCTCTGCAACATTCTCATTCTGCCCTTGGCAGCTCCACGGTACAGAACATTGCAGTAATCCAAGCGGGATTCAATCACCGCCTGGATGATGGGTTTTTTATTGACTGAGGTAGTAAATCTAGGATTTTTCGAAGCACCTTCAAGATGCCGAAGCAAGTGCCAGCCACAGACAAAATTTGCGCATCAAAAGACAATGTAGTGTCAAACCCCACCCCTAGATTTTTTTATCTTGGGCTCAGGAACCAGGACCAACCCTAGTTCAGGAGGCCACCAAACATGGGACCAGATAGAAGGTTGCTTACCCACCACCAAAATGTCGGTCTTTCCTGCATTTAATTGCAAACAGATGATCTTCATCCACTTTGCCAAATCCACCAAGAATGCTCTGAGCTTAGGAGCAGCCTCAGCTTCATTCTGTTCCAGGGTGATAATCAGCTGAGTGTCATCCGCATATGACACTAACTTCACCCCATGGCTCACTACTACGTCTGCGAGTGGGCGCATATAGACATTAAACAGGGTCGGACTTAACGCCTTAACACATTGGGGTGAAAAAAAAATGTGTAATCAGCAAAAATGGCATTTGGACAAGTATTGAGCTAAAAGCTGGTGATATTGTTTGGGAAGAAAAAAACTAATTCTCTATATGCTTGTGCTTAAATGTGTGAAAATATTGTTGATATCAGTTTTAGCGCTCGTGGCTAGATAACCTTTCTTTGCTACAATGAGAGTAAGATATATCATTAACATGGATTTACAATATGGCCATTCAAACTTTATCTATCTGTTGTTTTAATTACCTTTTCCCAAGGTATATGCTATGTCACCTTCTTTTACTCAGTATTAACATTGACTATCATAGACAATTGAGAACGTATTGAATGGTATTTATTGAAGGTGGTAATATTGTAGTTACATACCCTGTCAGACCAGATGCGTAACACAGTCCCCTGAAGCCCCAGCAGTGCAGAGGGCCCCAAACCTTACAGGACGTCAAACTCCCTCAAAGGAGGTGGGGGTGGGGGGGCATTCAGTCAAAATCCTATGACTATTTGTAAGATATTGGAGTCTCGGGCCTCATGTCACTTTTCGCATGGGGCATCATCATTTTCTGTTACAGCACTGAGCGAAACTAATAATAATACCTGCAGAATGTATCATCTTGTTCCATTTCCATCTTTTCCAGCAGCTAAACAAAATTCTGCCAAAGAGGCATTGGCAGAAAGGGAATATGGGTAGACATGTTGCCTTATTGCCTTTTGCAGAGATAAAGGCTATTGGGGCTGGCAGCGGAATTCTCTAGCAAATTAAGACATCTCCAGGTTTCCAATAGCCTCCACGAAGAACCCCATCAAAGGTGAGCTGTAACTACAGGCTCAACCAGAAACTGGGTTTCCAAACAGATCGGAAATGTCAAGAAATGCGGGAATACTGCATTCCCTATTTTTCTGCACCCAGACATTTCACAAGCTAACAGGTGGAAAAATGTAAGAGAGAGGAATGAGAGAAAAATTTGGAATTTATTTATTTATTTTATTTATTTATTTATATAGCGCCTGAATCGACCCCCGAAGGGGTATCTCTGCGCTTCGGGCGTGCAACGTGAAGTGGTACAGCTATACCTGAATCAGAAGTGGAAAAGGGTGGTTTTTAGCAGTTTCCTAAACTGAAGATGGTCGGGACATTGTCTTAGAGGAAGGGGGAGCTCATTCCAGTTCTTAGGGCCTAGATAGGAGAGGGCTTTTCCCCCCGATCTGGTCTTCATGACTCGGGGCACCATCAGGAGATGTTTGGATTCTGAGCGTAGAGATCTCAAGGGAAGGTAAGGGGTGAATTTCTTCATGAAGTAGGCAGGGCCAAGGTTGAACAGCGCTTTATGAATGATACAGCAGATTTTGAATCTTACCCGTTGCCGTGTTGGGAGCCAGTGGAGCTGCTGCAAGAGGGGTCGTGAGGCAGTTCTTGGGGGGGCATTAAGGACCAGTCGTGCCGCAGTGTTCTGGACTACTTGAAATCTGTTGAGCGAGACCTCATTCGCAGAGATCAACAGACCATTACAGTAGTCCAGACGGCTTAAGACAAGTGCCTGAGTCAGGGTCTTCCGTGTAGAATCAGGAAGCAGAGGGACGACTCGGCGAAGCAGGCCTAAGGTATGAAAGCAGGAGCCTGCAGTCTGAGTTGCATGTTCCTTCAGGGTTAATGACTGATCCAAACGAACACCTAGGTTTTTTACAGTGGATTTGGGAACGGGGGGGTACCCAGGTCAGACGGCCACCATTCCGGTGTCCAAGCCCGGGAAGCCTCACCAAAAAGCAGGATCTCAGTTTTCCCAACATTGCACTGGAGGAAGTTACTCTTCATCCAGTGGGAGATGGCTCTCATACCTGAGGCGAATGTCGACTGTACAGAGGGTGTTAGTTCTTTGATTGGGAATAGCAGCTGTGTATCGTCGGCATACGATATTGGAGTAAATCCGTATGTCCTCAGGAGATTGGCCAAGGGGGCCACATAGATGTTGAACAATGTGGGGCTCAAACATGAGCCTTGAGGTACTCCCTTGGATAATCCCATCGGAGCCGATCGATATGGACCTAGGTTGACTGTCTGAGAGCGCGCTGTTAGGAAACTCATCATCCATTGAAGGGCGGTGTTCCTTAGACCAATCTCCTTCAATCTCCTGAGCAATATATGGTGCGAAACCGTGTCGAACGCGGCAGATAAGTCCAGCAGCACCAGAATCGTGGAATGGCCTTTATCAAGGGTCATCCTGATGTTATCTGTGACTTTTAGCAGTGCCGATTCGGTGCTGTATTTGGGCCTAAAGCCTGACTGGGAGTGGTCTAAACAGCCAGAGAGTTCGACATGGTTGGAGAGATGTTTATTGACATGTTTCTCCAATAGTTTGCTCAGGAAAGGAAGAAGTGAGATGGGGCGTAGATTCGAGAGATCAGTTAGAGGGATCTTGGTGTTCTTACGAATGGGCCTAACTTGGGCTGTTTTCCATTCTGATGGAACAAGGCTCTCCCTCAGAGAGAGATTAAAGAGAGATTCAATTGAGGGAGACAGTTGGTGGGCCAGAGAGGTGATCACTTTGGCAGGAATAAAATCAGAAGGGGACCCTGACTTCACTTTGTGAATCAGAGACTCTACCTCTCCCAGAATTAAAGGCGGAAAACACTCCAGTAGTTGTAAAGGTGTCTGTTCTTGTTGGTCAGGTATCTGTAAACCTAATGGCTGGTTTCCTGATGAGACAATTTTATCATAGATAAGCTCTATTTTATTGGAGAAGTATTTTGAAATATCGTCACACAGTAATTGAGTAGGTTCCTCGGTGTTCTCACAGGCCTTAGGATTAGTAAATGATTGCAAAATGCGGTGTAATGTTTTGGAGGAATTGTCAGCTAGGGCTAACTGTGATGCTATATGGGTTTTACGTGCAATTTTTATATTTTTATGGTAGCTGGACAGGGCGGTCAGAAATCTCTCTTTGTCTCTTTCTTCGTGAGTGGTACGCCAATACCTCTCGTATTTCCTACAGAGTTGCTTCTGTGCTCGCAACGTAGGTGTGAACCAGACTTCTTGGGGGCGTTTAGGATGACTTGGTAATAATTTCAATGGGGCGAGATGGTCAATGGCTGTAGAAACAGCCGAATTAAATTTGGTCAAGGCTTCCTCTATGTTATCCAAGGCTAAATTCTCAGGGGCTACAAAGGTGGCTTGGAAGTTCTCCGGGGTGATTTTCTGCCATTGTCTGTGGGGGGAGTAAGTCATAGGGTTAGATCCCCTCACCTTTCTTGTGTTTTGTATGGAGAATTCAATCATCGCATGGTCGGTCCAGGAATCCGGAGAAGTATTTCAGATTACAGTGGCAATTCCCCATTTTTCAAGAGACCCCCTACGTGTAAAGTCAAGTTATTGAAGTGTTTCTCAATCACAAAATTATCAATGCACAAGGCATCATTAATTTTATGCAGGTGATATTCCTGGCAATCTCATGACTAAGGCCCAGGGAGTTTAAAAAGGGTTCTTTGGATGCAGTCAAAAAAATTGTTTTAGTGTTTTTGTGACAACCTCGCCTCACTGTGTCCCATGAGACCAGGTTGGTGGGGCTGCATATTATTTGATGGTTAACATAAAGCAGTGGTTGAAATGTCTTAATATACCATTAATTGTTTTCTTCATTGCAGTGCCTCATAAATGTTTACTTTTTCTTTAAACTCATTGGTTGAAGATAGCAGTTAAACACATTGAATTCTTTAAACAGTTCATTCATCTAAAATGGCAAGCACTTAAGTGATTGCTTTCCGCAATACAGGCCATCAGGGCCCAAGATATCCATCAACTTACTATCTTTAAAAATAATTGTGTGGCTGCACTCATGCAAACCAATTTGTCTTTTACTTTGTATAAGAAGTATTTTGTTCATTTATGATAAATTACTTCATCAATATTTGTGAAGTCATTGTTAACAATGTTTGAAATGTAAAGCATCTACATTTTTCAAGCGCTTCACTTCTTTCTGCAATAGATCGTAGCTAAAGGAGATGCTATGAAGGCACATATATATATATAGACTTCGAAAGTGGAGAATCAAAAAAGCATACCACTGGACTGTATTGCAGTAGAAATCTTCATTCTTGATATACTTAATTTAAATGCACTCTACATATCTGCAAACTGCTGGTTGACGTTGGAGATTATTACTTTGTTGTAATGAGCTCAGGTCAGTTCTACAATTCATTCCTCCACTTTTTGCACTGCAGCTGATTTCCATTTGTGTTAGATCATTTCAGTAACAGAGCACTAGAGCTAACCTTTTTTCTGTTATGATGAATTAATTGGGAAAGATTTTCAACCCTTCAACCTCAGAAACCATACGGAATAATTTCCCGTCACCAACTTTAGCTTGTCATAAATATCTGTCCAGAAATGTGACTATTTGCAGCATCTCCATAGTGAGTGTTGTAATGTTGCCTCACCTGATGACAAGTCCAACAATGACTTGCATCCCATGATTGCAGCTTTTACTTGTATCCTGTGGGCCAATACATTCGAAATTGCAATTTGTGTTTGGTTTCTGTCAAGTTAAGTTCTAATTTCATTTTAGAAATTGAGCACAGGTTTGATCCCATACACTATACGGTATGTTCTCGAACAGTTCCTGTTTCTTCTCTTTTTAATTTGCCACGAGGTAGCAAGTGATTCCTAACCTCTTTTGTTAGGTCAATGGAGTTCTAAAAAAAAGAAAGATTTGAGCCATTTAAACCATAGAGGCAAAGGCACCCTTGTGCACAGGTATATACTCTGCTGGTAATCTGTGTTGTTTGTGCCTTCTATTTGGTTGCCCACCCACCTGTGTTGGATTCATTTGATTGCATTCAGATTCTAGGCTTCACATTTATTTCTTAGGTGTTGATGCTGAATTTGAAAAACGTATGCAATGTGTGATTTGTTAAATTGCTGGGGGGAAATATGTCATTTTGTTTAAACAAAGGGATTTTCCACTCCTACGGTGGTGTATCTCTTGCTCAGGATGTCTACCTAAAGGTTAACGTCACCCATGCATATGATATTATTTGATAGAACTTGGGTCGACATTGGTGGGTCCAAGGTATCTTTGAGGAAGGAATACTTACATTCTTGTTAGTACTATAGTCATATTATGATAAATGAGGAATTACAGAGCGAGCAAATTCAGACGGACGAGTGAAAGAACTGTAGCTTCAGAGATGGCGGCATTAACTAATTTTAAATTAACCGAATTATCCACTTGATTTAGGTTTTATTAATCGTTGTTAGGCACTTACTTTTAAAATGCTTCAAAGCCAAATGACTACCAGATTATAACAATATAGTTACTATGCTTATTTTATTTTGCCTACAACATTTGTATATATACCTAACCCAGCGGTCTTAAAACTGGGAGGGGGACCTTAAGTGTTCTTGATGGGGGTGAGAGCGGTGCCAGGCTCTTTCTAAGAGGAGCATTCATTATACCCGTAGGTATTAGAGACAAACATCATGCTTAAACAAGCATTTGCAATGCAATAGGTCTCGCATTTGCGAGATTTTGAGCTATTGGCTTTGTAAATAACAATTCGTTTTATCTATAAGTTGAAAAAACTTGCAATAATCAAAGACATTGTCATTTATTTATATACCAATAGGTCAAAGTTTTGAACATACAAGACCTATTGCATTGCAAATGCTTGTGGCTGCTTGCACCATGGCTAATGGCATCTGTGCAACACTATTGGTGCCAACTGTTTAAAGGGGAGACACCAGTGCATTGCGGAATCCAAACTGAGCGTATAGCGGTGGATATATACAGTTTGACATTGCACAAGGGGTAGACAAACTACACTTATCACATATGGCCAGCAAGGGCCACGTACAGTGCACTAGCACACATCACGTTTTGCACCAGAAGTGACGAGTCAAGGACCACATTTAGTAAACATCACCAGTATGGTCAGGCTGGTAACGGTAACACGATTCTGTAATGTAACTACTACCGGAAGCTTAGATTTATATGAGAAGGAACTTGTATGTTTTTCAGCATTTAAAGGTGTAGAGTTAGCAGTAATTTTTGGTGTGTGCTGAAAGGCACGCAGGACTTGCGCAGAAAGTGGTATTGCCACATTCCTCGATGAGGTAATATCGCTTTCTCTGAATATAAAACTACAAAATGTTTTTTAATGCATCCATTATATTCTGGATGCGAGCCCAAGAGAACTGTGTGCACTGTGTGCCTGTTAAGCAATTCTCTTCTACTCCAAGAAGCACTTGAATTGTGCAAACTGTACCTATCAAAATTCAGTGCACACCAAGAACAGAGATATCTGTAGTACAGTTCATCTTTGAGGGAGCCACTAGGTGCTTTAGAAAGTTAACGAACGTCACCAGGGCTTGTTTTATCGACCTTGAGTGAATGAAGATTAAGTGGAACCACAAGGCCTCGAACCAGTGACCTTAGGGTAATCCATTTGGCCGCCAGATCGGCCCATGCTCCCCAAAAACATCCACACAAGCCCAAATTAGTACGAGTAGGACAGCTATCTCAATAAATTGTGTTTTAGCAGAACTTGCTCTCATCAATCACTTTCACTTCTCTGGGCCTGTGGACCTTTGAGGCTACAGATCGCATCTGCAATGTGCCTTAGCGGAACATTTATGTCTTAAAAATTGTATGAAAAATAATTCTTGGTTTATACTTAAGCGCCGTGTGAACATACTTTTTTGATTATTTTTTCCCTTCTGCACAGGCACACGCAAGCACCATCTTTACCAGATTAAACAGTGGGCCGGCCGATAGTTAAGTAGCCAAGAATCAGAGTTTACCATTCCAGAATGGCCCCTTACTTGCTAACTGTGGAGAATTGTTGGGTGGTCTTACCACTACTCGGTGGTCTTGTAATTTATGCGCTAATACAAATAAACACTAAATAGCGTTTTATTCCCTGTCTCAGCAGAGAGACTAAGAATTGAATAAGCACAGTGCGAACCCTTGAGTGGGCAGCACCCGTGTAAGTTTTGTTTGAGAGGGGGATTGTCGCTCTGATTTTAACAGATTTGTAACTATTTCACAAACACTTTACAAATGGGCACTCATTAAAAACGTATTTGCTCGTAAGCAGACATCTTGATTGACCCGGATGGTGCGTCTGTGAATAAAACCACTTCAGAGCATGCGTGTGTGTAGGGTGGAGGGAACCTGGAGGCGAGAGCTGTAAGCAGCTTCCGAGGCGCTCAACATTAACTAAAGATCGTTGCAGCGCGTCCTCAGCACAAGGCCCCAGCGCACTAGATGGCAGTGCCTGGGTACAGTTACCTGTGGGGTACTGCATCATGATCCATACAGCCTTAGTGCTGGGGGTGTGGTGGCAGTAGGCACCACTTAACTGTGGAATGCTGGACCCACTGAACCGCAGCAGTACCATGGATACAAAAGCGCAGGGCAGCAAACCGGGCATGTCTTACTTTTATCAAAGTCAGCAGAGGCAGTGGGGGACAAGGGGCAGATGAGCGTTCAATATTGCTGAGAGCTGGATTCGCATAACACAAGCGCTTTTCTTTATAGTTGCTCCGTTTAAGTGCTTGAACGAACAAAGTAGTCCAGAAATGCCCATGTCATTGTAAAAGCAGGCGCTGTGCTGAAGCTTAAAGCACAGCACCCGGGGCCGGAGGGAGCTGCGGGCGGTAGGCGCCATTGTTGACGGTGCGCCGTGTTGTTAAACAAGGCGCACAGGGCTAGAGGGAGTTGCGGGTGGCAGGCACCATTGTTGAGGGTGCGCTGTGCTGTTAAACAAATAAACAAGCACTGACTGAGCGGCGGCACAGCCAGAGGGAATTACACAAAATAAGTAGTGCTGTGGCTCAAGTAATGGGGAGGCAGATTTGGGCTACACAGAAGACTGGCCTGACTTGTCTGGGCTAATCAAAGCAGGCACTAGACTAGCACTTTGTGGGAAGTTTAACAAGCTGCGAGACGTGCTCTGTGGTAGCGGAGGGGGAGGGGCATTGAAGCGAGGCGCGCGTGACGGCAAAAGGAAACCAGGAGTTGTATGCGCGCGCGCCGCGAAAGTGAAAGTGCATCGCGATCCACTTAATGACCCGTGACAGGAGGAAAGACAGATGGCGGCTGCGCACGTGCACGCTTGCGTGCACGCAAGCTTGAGGCCACCAAAATGCCTGTGGTAGCACTTTGAAAACCCGCTTTCTAAATGTCTCGCAGAGCAGCGCATGCGCTGGCTCAGGCGAGACCTAAAAAGTGCAGCATTTTAGTGAAAGTAAAAATAAGTGGCAGTGGACCACTTTGTAATGGGTCATCCCTAATGTCTTCTTTCATTCATGTCCTTACTGGAAGTAGGTGTCAACGTTTTGTTTTTCTGATAAAGAAATCACCCTTTAGATACTTTTACTTTTTTAGGAAATCTAGACTGACACTAGCATGTTGGCAATCGTGTGTTGGATTGCATTTCTAAAAAGGGATAACCGAACTTAACTGCATCGTTTGAATTGATAGATAGGTTTAGGGCTGCCAGTGTTATAGAATAATTATGAGAAAACATGTTTGCCATTCTGCGGGACCTGCTATAAATTACTTTTACATGATGGCAATAAAACATTTTAGGACTAGTGACCGATCCTGTCAGTAAAAATGGTAAAACCTTAAGGTTGAAATGTTCTTTTCTTGAGAAAGTTCCAGTAATTATAACAGAGAAAATAAGTTTTTGACATGCCAACCTATTTTCTTCTTATAATGTGACTGATAAATGACTGAGCTATGTATTTATTAAATTCGTCTCTGCATGAATGAATGTCTTGTAATGCTGGAATAATAGTGGTTACATACTGGTGTTCACTATAAATTACAAGGTTGTTAATCGATGAGGAGGGAATAACATGCATCATTTGGTGCTTACTCCATCAAAATGTTCCCTTTGTTAAACTCCGGCAGGCTTCACCTCCTGGAATTTATCAGGGGTTTACACATTTTATTACACCATAGTAATTGCTAGGTGCAATGAGACCTGCATCACTTGTAATAGTGATCCCTCAGTGCACAGTGGTTTACTAAGGAATCACAATTATACGGGCAACTCAGAAAGAGGGCAATAGCTTTGCATTGAGATAGAAATATCTTTGACACCAGAATCTCCATCAGTGTGTCTTTTGTGCCATCTTGGTCCCCTTGGTTCCTTAATGTCTTCTTTTTCATGCTGTAGCCCATAATCAGCACTGAATTCACGGGGGACCCTGAATAGTTGTAACAAATGGCCAATAATGCTTGATCCTTTGTAGTCTGTAAATCATAATAACATTGTGGGAAGTGAGGATGGAAATAAAGGTGTTTGCGAGGCAGAAGGTTTTTCTAGTGAGTCTAACAAAATGATCTGTTCATTCTAAGGTTCTCCCTTCTCAGATTCACAGCTGTCCACATTAAGTGTCACTTTGTAAATGTGCTCAGTACTCTGTTTCTCTCCTCATACCTCCTCTGTTACATGCAGCTATATTTCCTATATGTTCATTTTCTTCATGTTAATCAGTGTAATGCTCTCCTCATTGTACATATCTCTCATGTAATTTGTGGCCTGGTTTGTGCCAAGATGCGATCGCATTAAAAAAAACACACACACCGCACAACAATGTTAAGCAGGTGGCAATAACACCTGTGTAATTATGCTTATCAGACTCTCCATTGAAAAGACTTTTTTTCCTTATCTTTGGCGGCGTTCAACAAACATGCACGACATTTTTCAAGACAAACCTCTATCTCAGGTTGAACATGAAGAGGTTCATTTTTGAACTATATATATCATAAATCTTCAGAGTTCCCTAAACCTGGTTTCATGAACCTGTACCGATGCAAAAATTAAAATATTTCCTCCAATCTGATTGGTGAAGGCACCTTTTGTGGCCATCAAACAATTTGGCTCCACAGATTCACAGACAGATCGGTGAAACTGGAACAATTTGATTGGCTGGCAGCAACTTCAAGAATGTTGCGCCTATCATTACAGGATGCAGGTCTTAGTCCTCGCGTCTTGAAAAACAAATTGAAAGTGAACATAAGAGGGCATGATGACTACACCCTGACCCCTAGTTCCATGTGAGGTGCCCTAAATGAAAATCCTGTATGTTTAAATGATTAAAACAAAATTGCTCTGGAATTTCCAATCTGCTGCACTGACGCCTCAGACTCCAAACTGTCCCCTCCTTCCCTCAATTTCTGCGAATCCAGCCTGGGATTGTGACTCCAGCACAAGCTTTATGTACAGGGGTCCGCAAGCCCATGGCAAGCTTCAGGGACCCATGTTGGGCTATTAGCAGGGTCTGCAAAATTGGGAGGAAAGTGAGTGAAAGAGGGAGAGGCTGACTGCAGGGGGCTGCATGCGGCCTCCTGTCTTTCACTTACTCTGCCTCAATCTGACTTACATACAAAACAAACAACAAACATATTTTTAAACTTTTTTATACCTATAAAGATGGTTCTGAAACAAAATGGGACAAAGAACTGGGTTAAAGTAAAATATACTATTTACAGGTCTTCTTATGCAGAAGGACTTAATCTTTTGGGAGGTATAGAGTTTTCTCTTAGCAAGAGGTTACTTTGTGAGACACCAAGCAATGCAGGCTCACAGCTGAAAAACAGATCAAGTTTGTCTTGCTCTTCCTGCAGGATATCTTCAGGCAATCTCTTCCCCAGGAGGGATGGCTTGATGCTGGTCTGAAGTACATGTACTTGCCTCTTTTGCGTCCCTCTTCCTTTTCTCAGCATTGAATTGCTGCTCATGGCAAGCATTAAGATGCTTATCCATAAATGAGGTTCTAAAGCTGTAATTCCGTTGGTTGCCTATACTCAGGTTTTTCTGGCATAAAGTGCGAGCCATGTACTTCAAGGAAAACTTTTTTTACCATGTGGAATGATTAAAATGTTTGACATGAGTGTTCTGGTGGTGACTTGGAACCCTCAGCATGAACAACCCCTAGCTCTTCATTTTCTTCTTGTCCTTCTTCCTCTGGATTTCTCCTCTCCTGTTCCTATTCTCTAGAAGCCATTGCAAAAGTACAAAAAGGTTTGGTTCCCCAAAACAGTACACCACAGCCAGAAACCTGTAGAGTCTCCTGTGCTGCAGGACTGTGCAATTGCAAAGTGTCCAGTGAATTGTGCCAGATACCCAAGAACAATTTAGATGGGAATGAACAAATGATCAGAAACATTTAAAACTTTTGCAAAGGTATATAAGGATATAAAGAGGGTCAAGGTTTCCTGGCAACTTCCAGTAAAATAGTGGGGAGACTTGAGTCGCAGATGCAGTGTAAGCAGATAATGGTTGGGCAGGAAATGAAAATGCAGAGGATTTCTCCTGCCCGTCTGACACCTGTAGTATTGTATTGAAATCCAGGACAAAGTTTGTCGCATTCAAAGGGGAACGATGGCAACCTACAGAGAAACAATCATTTGTGCAGGCCAATGTAGCCTATGGTTTGGAGGTGGGGGGGCAGAGGAGAGCTGTAGTTAAGGGAGAGTTTTCTGAAGTGAGGGTGCAGCCGCCTTAGACTGCTGTGTGAGTGCATGCGTCAAATGATACGCTGTGAATTAGACTGCGAGAATTCTACTGACCCACTGTAGGTGTTTGACCTACAGTATGTTAATTGTATGTTACAGCTTACTGTATTGTGATGGGCATAACTTTGGTCATTTAGTCAGTTTCATTCATGTTATGCAATTTTAGATGGCCTGACAAGTTTTGAATGACCTATACAAAGCAATGAATATAAATCAGAAATATGCTGTGTTCTGGATATTGGTGTATCCAGAGCACATCCAGTACTTGTCCTGCACAGTAGGCAAAGAGCACTTCCAATTCAAACTGCTCACTTTCAGTATAATATCTGCCCCAACCATATTCACCAAATGCTGGTAAGTGGTGGTTAGCCACTTCAGCAGAATGAGAATCCATGTGTACCTGTACTTACGAACTGAATGGGGAGGTAACACTTGAGGCAGAACACACCTGGGCAGATAAAAATCACATAGGGCATGATTTAGATATCAGCGGATGGGTTACTACGTCATAACAGTAACGGATATCCCGTCTGCTGAAATATAAATCCCATTATATGCTATAGGATTTATAATTCAGCGGACGGGATATCAGTCACTGTTGTGATGGAGTGACCCGTCCACCGAGATCTAAATCAGGCCCATAGTCTTTAGAGTAGCAGCGCCAGGACACCCTCGCGGGTGATGGTGCACTTTACAAATACACATAACATATGTGGATATTCCGCAATCCCTGGAAATATGTAAGGTTGGTTCCAGCACTCCCTGGTTTCGCAATGCAAATCAGAGAAACACAAATTCCACAAGGCTTAAAACGTGGACGATGTAAAATGTAACATTACATCTTTTACCAAAGGCCATGCACAGTGGGGGTTGGCAACTCACGGGCACTTGGCTCAGTGACAGGCCAAAGGACAGTCTCTATGGCCACCCCTGTCTGCACAGAGCTAAGGCATGCACAGCAGGGATTGACTGCACATGCTAGGTTGGGTGCAGGGCCTGCTCCACCTAAGCCACACACAGCCAAAGAAAGCCAAAGGCTTTGCACATCTGGGGTTGGCTGTCCCTAGTGGGTTGGACCCAGGTCCTGCAATCATGTCATCCAGCCAAAGGTATGGGTTGGCTACATATGGCATATTGAGTGCAGGTGGGCCAGAGGTCATGCCTTGCAGCCGACCCCAACTCTGCCTGCCTGAGCCAAAGGCCGTGCACAGTGGTAGTTGGCTGAACATGACAGGCTGGATGTAGGGACTGGTTCTAGATCAGATTGTGTGGCCAACCACAGCTGTAAATGGCTGAAGTCCATCACCAGAGGAGGTTGGCCGCCCAGAACAGGCTGAGCGCAGGGCCCTGGCTTCAGACTAAGGTCTGACGTTCAACATTTGGAATAAGAAAAAGAAACGAAATTAACTAAAAAGCAAAGGTTAAAGTATAGATATGATTACATTTACTTACAAGAACTTAAGATATGTTTTTTTAAAGAAAAAAAACCTGAAATTCACTGATGAGTGATATCATCATTAATGTCATTTGAGATATCATCAATGAGGTCATTTAACATGTCATGAGTTAGGTCATGTGTGTGGTAATAATGAGGTAATAGTATTCAGACACAATGGAAAACATGGGATTGCTAGGGACCTGAGGTATTTCAAAGTTAAAAAGACACAGGATAAAACAAAATAAAATTATGTACAATTTTATATTTATTTTTATTTAGATAACAAATGGTATAAAGGACGGACAAATATATAAAATCGTGCCAGTGACAAAATCATGTGCTCTGACAAACGTAACACACACGTGAGGATATGACAATATATGTGTATCCAATGAGTTTTTAAACAAGACACAGCCCGTATATTCAAATTGGAATCATTAAAGGTGGTCTGTCAAAAAGGTAGAGTACTCTAACATCAGAATGATGCTAATACTATGAGGAAAGAAAGGTCAAATGAAGGAAAGGTTAGTGGCTGTGACCTGTATGTATGCATACCCAAGAAAAGGACACCCCAAAGTGGCCACAATGGGCATATGGCTATACTTATAATAAGGAGACCACTGTAAGGAGGAACACAGCAATGTGAAAATGGAGAAATGGTGGCAGTGTTGCTCCAAAAATTATACATGAAGGAGGCCTTTACCTGCTGTGAGAGGGAAGAGGGCGGCGAGCCAGAAGTGGGTAGACCTCCTAGGATTGTATGTACCTGGTGCGGGAAGGGCAGGCTCGGGGCCCACTGTAAAGAGGAACGCATCATACAGTGTGAATACTTGCAAATATATGAAAGGGGCAATATCTGAATATAGTGGAAGGAGGACAGGGGTCCGGAATAGGACAACGTCCCAGGGGGGCGTTTATTCATTGACAGAACCTAGGAATAAAGGCCAGGCTGCAAGATATCGGTCGGAAAGGAAAAACGGCAAATGTCATTTGAGATGTCATCAGTAATGTCATCAATTATGGCATTATCCATGTCTTGAGTGATGTAATATGTGAGGTCATACGCAGTACATGGCAGAGATGCAAGTTACAGTTAGCTCAGTAAATTATCACTGGTATATTTCAGTGTTTTTTAATTTAAAATTGTATTTTTTTAACTGACATTTTCACTTAGCTATAACCTCACTTTAACCTTTGTTTTTTTCAGTGAATATATATATCATTGGTTATAATGATGGATCGTAACATGTGGGTACTGTTGGTAATACTGTAGTGGAATATATACTGTTACTTCGCATGCGTTACATCGCATGCCTTTACAACGCGAACTATTACATCGCAAGTCATTTCAACGACTTGCTGTAGGGGGTGCGCTGGACTTAGGAATAGTATAATTTACTATTCCTACTCCAGTTTGTGCAACAGCAGGGAAGGTGTTGGATTCTAAATCCAACACCAGTGTGCCCCCCTACAGCAAGTCGTTGAAACGACTTGCGATGTAATGGTTCGCGTTGTAGCAACGCAGTTGTTGTAACAAGCGCCTTGTAAAGGCATGCGATGTAAGGCATGCGTTGTTATGGCTGTTTCCCACTGTAGTGACTCTTTGCTTTGACAAATCCAATAGGCCTGACATATATGGATTTGGGGAGACCTTGACAAAGGAAACATGCCTTCCTTATGTAAAATGACATCCCTTTACATTGCTGTGGGGTTGTGCAGAGGAGGATGGGTGCAGCAAAACCAATGCTGCGCATGTTCAAAGACCATGCGTGGCAGGGGCTTGGTTCCCTGCGCAGTTTTGGGCAGGTCCTGCCCACAGGGTGGTTGGCACTGTAAGATAGGGTAATAAACTATACATGGTATATGTGCATAGTATAGGTATTTAGTATACATGCAGATGCACTTGAATGGGCCATGCTCCCCTCCTTAGCAATGGCAATAAATAGCATATACTCTGCGCATCTGCATATGTGGTTAGTGCTGTGCTGTTTTTAAAAGTATCTGAGTTCTAAATGCAGGTATAGCAGCAGAACCGGAGCCCACTCTCATAATATAGACACGTTGTGTAAGCAGTGACGCTCTGGAAGTTATACCAACACAATCCTCCCTGCTATGTAATAAGATGTGCTTTGACTTCTGTGCTGTAGAAAATGCCTACATCTGTGCCTATTAGCACAGTCCTTCCAGATAACATTATTTATTGGGCCTCGTTAATGTCAATGTCACACAGTATGCATTAGAATAGTCTTTACAACAGTTTCTTGCAAAACCATTTACCATAAAATATGGGTATTCGGTGCCCTCGACTTCTGTCATAAACTATTATTTCCTCTGCCGCCATTCTGTAGCTTGTTAAGGCTGTCATGCTTTACAGCGTGCTCCAGTTCCCACTGGTCGTGTGGTATGACTGTAAGAAACTGGCTCATGGCAGCACCTTGTTTTCCTGCCTCGGAATACATCACTCTTTGAGAGCATCCTTGCAGTAAAGAATCTTCTGAGATGAGACTGTCAGCCAGAGGCCTTGGTATCTGGAACGCTAAGTCGGGCTGAAAGAAAGTCATTGCAGGATTGCGATTTCTGATTGGACTGAACGTACTTATGTGCGGTTCAATTATTTGACAGAGTAATCCCCCTTCCTCTCAGTGCTTTGCATCATGTCCCATGCTGCAGCCTTTGACGAGATGAGATGCGACAGCAGAAGCTCCTTCTTCGCTTTTTATTTTTAGGAAGTTGTGTAAACAACTCTGCCGTTAATTTTTCCAATCTTCTGCTCCTGGCCGTCTCTGTGGCACACTCCTATATTAAAATATGCTTTACCTCAGCGTGTAATGTCATCAATTATGTCATTAAACATGTCTTGAGTGATGTAATATGTGAGGTTACCATGCATTGCATGTAATACTGAGGCTCCCTTAGAAATGAGGAATTAGTGATAGATTCACCAATTCTGATCCTGGCTCCCTTCGTTATTCCTCATTTCTCCCAAAGATCCCACTAACTTCCAGTAGGGGGAGTTCCTAAGTGGAAGATGCTAGACCTGCCCTTACTTCAAGTCTTGTTATTCCGATCAGGCCAGTAGCTGCGGTTAACGACCCCATTAAAATTAAGAAGCCTTTTTTCATCAGTACCTTAGCTGGGTAATTCAAATGTGAGATATCATCAGCACCACAAAACTACAGATTCAGTAGCTACAAGTACATGTGTAAGAAACATGGCATCCAGTTTGTTTATGGAAGAATGGGTCTCCATTTCAATAGAATGGGGCTTTAGTACAAAATAACAAGAAATAGGGTACCCTAGCCAAACCCTCAGTAGCAAAAGTTGAGTTCGTCGTTTTTCTATATTACATAATGCTATAATTATTTATTTAAACACTTGTATGTATAGTTATTAATATACTGCAAACCTAGGTAGGAGCATCGGAGCTGAGTACTGTGTAAGGGCCAAGGAGTGGTGTTGGAGAATCACGATTTGATTTGCTTTTGTGATTTATAAAGCGCAATAATTACCCATGGGCATCAAGGCGCTGTAGAGAGCTGTCCAGATAACCAATCTTAACCTATGAAATTCAAGGGGAGAGACTATAGCGTGAACAGCCAGGTCTTAAGTGCTTTCCTGAATGGCAACAGCTGGGGGTTATCCCTCAAGCTTTGCGGGAGGGAGTTCCAAAGTCTGCTTGCCGCCGTTGAGAATGCTCTGTCTCCCCAGTTCTTCTTTTTAGTTCTAGGTACCATGAGTTGATTTTGATGTGCTGATCGCAGGATTCTTCCTGGATGATACCAGGAGAACATATTTTTGATTCTTGCTGGACTGGGGAGGAACATGGCCTTATGCACTATGCAGAGAGGTTTAAACATGACAATATGCAGGAGTGAAGGGACGGAGATGCCTACATGGTCATTAAACTTCAGCTGTGAGTTCTTATTCTTTGTGTAATGCACAGTGAATACCAAGTGACTTCCCCACTATTGTCATCTTTGGCATGTGAATTTAGTTCTCATTAACTGTGCAAAATTCATACGTATAAAAATTGGGGTGCTTGGGCAATGGCTAGATCGGTCAATATGTGACTACTCATGGGCTAATTAGAGTCTAGCATTAATAGTAATTAATAATAATCAGATGACAGTACAGTTTTGTTTTTCCAGCAGATGTAGAACAATGCAGTAATTCATTACTTCTTAGATATTACCACCGGCAAAAAATTGGTGGTAATGGATCAATAAAGCACGTGTGTTAATGAATATGCTAGTCTTGTGGTTGGGACATCAGGAGATGCAAATGTCTTGCTGACAGAAAGCAATACAAGGACAATGCTGTCACCCTTGGAAGACTGGTCAGGTCTCCCTCTACAGCGGAGGCCTCCTGACGCATCCACAGGAAATAGCCGGGGCCATGTGATGTAGAGAATGGTACCCGACGTGTATGAATTCCACTGTTGATTATGGCCCTTCATTGGTGGACAGCCCAGTCTTCTGTTCACATATTTCCGGTAGATATTTAACAACCCCTGTGACTGCATTGATAGATAATATCTTCCTGCCAATGATGAAGCACTTTGAAGTGAATTAATTGCTGTTTTGGGCACCACCCATTATTAACGCCTACCTTAGTTCAGTATTTAAACATGCATTGGCAAATCCAATAGGTCTAGCTTTGGCTACCATACTTTTGGCTTTGTCAGTTCTTGTTTTGTTTTGTCATAGTTTTTGTAAACCTTTATTGCTAGAGGAAGCTACTTGCTAAAAAAAAAAAAATACATTAGCTAAAGGCAACAATATTATTTTTTTGGTCGAAAACCCCCCAGATATTTCCATAGTGTGCCTCCGACACTAAAGAGAACTACTTTGCGTGTGGATGTGCTCCTAGTGAAAGGGGAGAGCGCCTTCACTCACAGTGAAGTTAACCAACACCTGGAATGGTTTGACCCACTGCCCAGTGCTGTATGCTGTAGTTGGCAGAGGAGACATATGAATGGCTGACCAGTGGATGAAAAGGCCAGGCTGAAAGCCACTATAATTATGTGTATTATACATATCAGTAGGTCTTTGCTAACGCCAGGCCTAAAATAGGTCTTATTCGGTATATCCATGATGTAGAAAGCTATTTACCAATACTAATAACACCGGAGCAAAAGTGTTATGACCTTATTCACATATGTTTTCTTTTTCATTCCATTATTTCTAATTGGCAATATCGAGGCAGGGTTTGATTTCTCCTCATAGTCAGCAGAAAAGGCCTTGTTGCACATTAGCATTCAGGTCTTGTTTGCACTGCAGCCCGTTGCACGTGCATGATGACTGCACTGCAGACACTTTGGCTGCAGCTTCCTGAGCTCCGGCGCGTGGAGGAGAGAACAGGCTCTCGCCCGCCTCTCCACTGATCCGAGCTCCTGCGCGTGGAGGAGAGAACAGGCTCTCCCGCCTCGCCACTGATCCGAGTTCCTGCGAGTGGAGGAGAGAACAGGCTCTCCCCCCTCGCCACTGATCCGAGCTCCTGCGCGTGGAGGAGAAAACAGGCTCCCCCGCCTCTCCACTGATCCGAGCTCCTGCGCGTGGAGGAGAGAACAGGCTCTCTCCACTGATCCGAGCTCCTGCGCGCGGAGGAGAGAACAGGCTCTCTCCCGCCTCTCCACTCATCCGGGCTTGCTCGTTATTAGATATATTATTCGCGACACAGTGCTTGAAACCGATAGAACATGCAGTCTTCCGTAAACAATAAACTGTCTCAAAAAGGCTTTTCGCCGGACTAATTTCAGAGGCTTATGAAAATATTGCTCGGGCCTCTTCTTTCAAAGGGAGTAGGAAGGATCCTATGAAAACCCCGGCCCTGCGCTTAGCTCCTAGAAGAGACAGCCTCTCACCTAGCTTCATTGTGCAAATAAAGGATGAATTGAAGATGACAGCAGCCAATGCATGTTTATTTTGCTGTTAGCATTGGCGTTACATTACCAAGGTGACAAATTTGCTCTTAGATGCCATTCTAGATTGTTTCATTGAGATGAGATGACGTCTAGAGGTACAAAATCTGCACGCGGCCATTGCATCTCGGAGGGCTCTTGCATCGCTGCAGCAGAGATCTGTGTGCAAGCTATTCTTGTGGCTCTTTGGTACTTGGTTGCTAATGTGCTAAATAAGCACCCAGCTATTATTGATATATTGTATATGGAGCGTGGTACCTCCTACTATATGCTATAAGGATAGTGCAAGCAACTGAAACGTTCTGTGACTGTCTATCTCTGCAGTTGACCAACAATATCCTTTTTCACTCAAGGTTAGGGGTACTGATATATACTTATCTTACATGGCTTAGGTTCTCCATAAAAATACATTCCAGTTACAGATAGGTGGAATGAATATGAAATCTGTATTGTTGCAATAAGCACACCAATGTGTGACTTGTGTTGTATTCCATTGTATTGGTATTTCTATAGCGCTTTCCATACCCTTTGTGAGGCCTGAAGCACTTTCTCGAGTAGCTACTTTGTGTTAGTTATATAGTGCTGTGTAGCCCAAGCTGGACACGCAACTGCTCCCTGGTTTCCTGGGCACCTTTGGATGCATGGCTGTAAGCGTGTTGCTTGTAGATTATCCTATGTTGGAGAACAGGTGTGTATCTTGTGAGGATGAAAGCAGGCGAAGAGTGTTGATTAGTGCTTCACACAGTGCATAAGTGTGGGTATGGCAGAAATGTATGAGATAAAGACTCATCTGCTCATGAAGGTAATTAATAAATCTATGTAGCTGTTTTCTATATGTTCCCATGGTGGCGCTTGTGTTCACACAACTCATCGTATTGGTTCACACAGTTGCTGGGTAGAGTCCCATTCCTTATATAGAGTACATTTCTTATATACCCTACCGTATCATGAGCTTGGTCTCTTCCGGCATTTGATAGACAACCCTACAGTTTAATACTGATTGTAATTTGTTGCTGACGCACAAGTATTTTTGTATGAGTCACTATCAAATCGAGCTTTCTGACTTCCAATACCTGGTAATTTGCAGATAGATTTCAATTCTACTCTAGCAGTTCGATAAATGCGCTTACTACAAATAGTCTCTTTTTGACAGGTAACAATTGAAATCAAATTTGTATAGCTTTTTGCACTGTTAAGCCCAAGATAGGTGTTCTGAAGAATCCATTTGCAAGGACAATATCGCAGTTCTGAGCCACAAACTTTTGGCCTTGGAAAATATGAATTTTTAAATATGGAAATTCCACACTTTCGAGTTCAGTTACGGTGGGGTTGTAGGCATTGCTGGGTGGTCCTGCCTGTGGAAGAAGGTTAATGTTCACAAGCTTGTAAATTTAGGGGTATTCACATACGCTCACAAGTGGTCTCTGGCAGTGAAAATCCTCACAATGATCTCCTGCAAAAGGCAGAAATAGTAGCATTTAAGCAAGAAATGGTGAGAGAACCCTTCAGTAATTAATAGGAGCAGGACTTAATTGTGCAAATGCAAATTTGTGGCAGAATTTCGCATGTAAAATCTTCCACCTGGTTGAAATTCTCCGTGCCTGTATTTTATGCATGTATTTATGCTTAGAAAACTGTCACTGTCAAGTTTCCCTACAGTGAACGGGTATTTTTGTGAATCCCAGAACTGTTGGAAACTTAACTGTAATGTATGAGTAATCCCAAAGGAGCTCATTTCTAACCTTTTATCTGAATTTCCAGGTAAAAAATGCATTGAAAATGCTAGTAGACTTGGATCTTGTGTAGTGAAAGCAATCAAAATTTAAACACAAATGCACAGACCAACAACACCTTAGGACGCCCATTTTCCAGGAGCACCTAGGCTAGATTCAATTCCATAAGTATACCAAATACATAAAGAAGTAACAAATGTTAGAGCCAAAGCTGCACCGTTAGAACTGAAGTTAGCATTTGATGGAATAAATGTAGTCAATTATCTTTATGTTGTGTTCATTTGAAACAGCCTGAGGCTGCTTATGGTTGTATATGAAACCCAACTAAGAGATGTAAAACTCCCATCAGCATATGTGTACAGAAGTGTTTTCCTGGCAAACACTTTTTAGGTTTCTCCTAGCACACAGTGCCAGTTGTCTGGTTATGAAAGACCTATTGTGAACTTACTTTCGGCTTTAAGCCCAACCTTTGCTTACCATCGGTTGGACTTTTATTTGTTTTCGGTTTTTTATTTGTTGCCTTGTGTGGGCATGCCTTCCTCTTCTATAATTCTCCCTACCTTGGGTGTGCAGACAGAATATCGAGTTGGAAATGTCGTACTACAGAAATATCGAGTCCTAAATAATGTGAATCAGAAATATCGACAGCAAGAATATTGTGGTCAAGAATATCGATTTTAAGGTAAGAAATATCGTTTTTAAAAATATAGAAGCCATTAATATCGTTTGCAAAAATATAGTTGTTTAAAAGATTGATTTTTTAATTAGTGGTATGTATTTTAGTATATATTTTAAATGTATGTGATGTATTTTTTTTGTATAAGAATTGTTTATGTTTTTTAATATATGTGTTACATTTTTAGTAGTTATCAATTTTATTTTAATAAAATTTTGCATTTTTTAGTTCCGTAGCTGGTTGTGGGTTTATAGGGAATAGGGTAGGAAGTAATTTAATTATAATAAATTAATGATTATTTTTTATTTATTAATATTTATTTAATTGAGATTTATAGTGTTAATCGTAGGAAGTAATTTATTATTAATTAATTAATTGGTTGTTAATTAATATTAATTAATTATTTGGTTATTAATTATGGTAATTGTGTAATTTTTTTAGGTGTGGGTTGTGGGGATTAGAGGGGTAACGGGTGGGAAGTAATTTATTTTTTAATAATTTATAAGTTGTTCATTAATATTAATTAATTAATTGAAAATTAAATATGGAATTTGTGTGATTAATTTTAGGTGCGGGTCATGGGGTTTATAGAGGTAATGGGTGGGAAGTAATTTATTTTTGATTAATTAATAATTAGTTGTTAATTGATAATTTATTGAAAATTAATTATGGGAATTGTGTAATTAATTTTAGGTGCAGGTTATGGGGTTTATGGGGGTAATGGGTGGGAAGTAATTTATTTTTGATTAATTAATAATTAGTTGTTAATTGATATTAATTAATTAATTGAAAGTTAATTATGGAAATTGTGTAATTAATTTTAGGTGTGGGATGTGGGGTTTATAGGGGTAAAGGGTCGGAAGTAATTTATGTTTAATTAATAATTAGTTAATAAATATTAATTAATTAATTGTAAATTAATTATGGAAATTGTGTAATTAATTTTAGGTGATCGTTGTTGGGTTTATAGGGAAAAAGGCGGGAAGTAATTTATATTTATTTAATTAATAATTAGTTCTTAATTAATGTTAATTAATTAAATGAAAATTAAATATGGAAATTATGTAATTAATTTTTAATTGTGTGTTGTGGGGTTTAAAGGGGTAAAGGGTGGGAAGTAATTTATGTTTAATTAATTAATAATTAGTTGATCATTAATATCAATGAATTAATTGATATTTAATTAGGGTAATTGTTTATATTTTTTTGTGTGTGGGTTTTACTTTTATAGGGGTAATGGGTGGAAAGTAAATTAATTTTACTTACTTTATAATTAGTTGTTAAATAGTATTAGTTTTGTAATTGAAAATAAGTTTTAATTGTGTAATTAATTGTTTTACTGTTTAATTTTAGCTGTGGATTGTGGGAATTATAGGGGTAAAGTGTGGGAAGTGTATTAATTTTTATGAGTTTTAATTTGTTTTTAAATTAATAATATTTCTTTAATTGGTAATTAATTATGTTAATTATGTAAGTACATTTAAAAAAAATTTAAGATGTGGGTTGCGTATTTGGGTGGTGTTATAGGGTAGGAAATAAAAAAGTAAATTTATGTGTGGGATAGGAGGTGATTCAGCCTCTACACGCTCTGTAGTAGAGCGTGGTATGCTCAATTGTACTATAGCGCTGCTTTTTACATGTTGGAACTCTGCTTTTTAAAACTGTTTTTAAAACTTGAATTTGCACATTATTCTAGCTGTTTTTATCTAAACGGTAATTCGTAACTGCACCGCATTAATGACCCGCGGTCCCCGTCTGTAAGAGCGGGGCCACCTTGGTCTTGGGTCAGCGGTCTAGTCTCTTTACTCAGGGCTATGAAGATCACGCTGGCGAGAGCGCGCAGTGGTCGCGCCACCGGCGCGCCAAAGGCAAGCCCGTCTGCGCCCGTCGGCGCCTGGAGCGCGTCCAGCGCTAGAGACCCTGCCCGTTATCGGTCCCAGGTCTATACAAGAAGTCAGCTATTGGCTCTGAGGGGAGGTGAGTGTTCCTCTCCAAGCATATATAATATGAGGGGAGAAGGTGAAGATTTTAAGTGTGCTAGCTGCGAGTTTTACTGTAATATGGCAGCAAACACCACCTTTCTAGTCATGAGAACACCAACAGAAGGGGGATACAATGGAGGGGAAATGAGAGTCCCAGCAGGCTCTATGAGTACAGATAGCTCAAGTGCTGATTCTAGCTACTTGAACTGTAAGGGAGGGTCGATGTGTGACCAGCCACTGCACTGTTTATTACTCAACATGCGCTCACTGAGAAAACACAAGTACCAGCTAGAATGTCTATTGCAGGATTCTTCCCCGGATTTAATATTCCTAACCGAAACATGGACCAACCAATCATCTGCCCCTGATTGGAATATTGCACTTCCATCTGGTTATTCAGTATCCAGTCAGGATAGGGTAGGGAACAATGGTGGAGGTATAGCGATAATCTATCGTAACCAGCTAAAGGTGCATGTAGAGTCCATTACACAGCTACCAGCAGAGGCAATGCGCTTCGTGCTGAAAGTTAACAGCAGCTTCACCCTCCATGGCATACTCCTGTATCGGCCACCTGGCCCTAGAACTGCTTTTACTTTAGCTTTACAGACTCTACTGGAATCCTACCTAGATTCCAATCCGCTCATTATTCTGGGGGATTTTAACTACCACCTAGAATTAAATAACAACTCCGATACCAGCAGGTTATTGGATAATTTAGCAGGCTATGGCTTGTCCCAATTAGTGCTTGGACCCACCCACTCTGCGGGCCATACACTGGATGGTATTTTCACAAATAATTCTGATGTCACGGTGGTTAAAACCTCCGCTTTTCCCTGGACCGACCACAGGGCGATTTATTTTGATATCAACATCACTAAAATAAATGTGTCCATCATAAATAAAGCTGCTAGTTTGAAAACTAGATCATGGAATAAAGTCCAAGGGGCGGAACTTGAGCAGGCTTTAAACATCTGCCCTCCCGTGCGGGTCCTGGACAACAATGAGGCGGCTATCCAGTTTAACAACTGGATTGCTACAGCGGTAGACCAGGTGGTACCCGAAAGAACTACTAAAGTAAAAAGATCTCGGGTGACGTCACCCTGGTATGGACCAGAGCTTAAAAGCCTAAAAGCTACGTGTAGAAGAATTGAGCGCATCTGGAGGGCGGACTATAATACAGAACATAAGGCTGCATATAACATAGCACTCCAATCCTATAAAGAGGCTATTATAAAAGCTAAAAATACATATTACACTACTAGAATTGAGGCTGCTAAGAACTCTTCTAAAGAGCTGTTTAAAACCGTCCGAGTGCTATCTCAACCCCAACAGGTCAGTCAATATAAACCAGACCAAGCCTTTTGCAATAAAATGGCGAATTTCTTTCAGGACAAGGTGCAATTAATTTATGACGATCTCCACAGTAACATGCAGTCTGCGGGAAATGACCCTGACTTAGGACTGGAGGAAATAGTACCTCAGTGCCAATTAACAAGTTTTAGTACCCTCACCTCAACTGAAGTGAATAAAATGTTACTCGCTACCAAATCTGGATCCCCAAAAGATCCATGTCCACCAATTGTCCTGCACGTGGCTTCTGGGTTCATTAGTACATATCTAACCCCTCTTTTAAATCAAGTGCTTGACTCCGGGATATACCCGTCGGTTTGGAAAGCAGCCTGCATCAGACCAATTTTTAAAAAACCTACACTAGATCCCACGGAGGTGAAGAATTATCGACCCATCTCCTGTCTGCCAGTTACAGCTAAAATCCTCGAAAGAGCGATAAATCAAGAGCTCATGCAATATCTGGATATCAACAATCTGCTTGACTCTAGCCAGCATGGCTTCCGGTCATGTCACTCGACCGAGACTGCCCTGATCATGGCAATGGAGGAAATTCACAGACAGGTGGATGGAGGGGGCAGAGCCATCCTCATCCTCCTCGACCTCTGGGCAGCATTTGACACCGTGAATCACACGGTGTTAGTAAGGCGCCTGAGGGCTGTGGGGATTGGGGAACTGGCTCTGTCCCTTCTTTCTTCATTTCTGGCCTCTAGGCAACAGAGTATACATTGAGATAATATGCAATCTGAAGCTTTCTGCATCCCGTGTGGAGTGCCGCAGGGATCTGCACTGTCACCCACACTGTTCAATGTATACGTTGCTCCACTTGCCGCACTTATCCGAGAGTATGGTTTTTCGTTGGTCTCGTATGCAGACGACTCACAGATTGTCATCTCTGTATCCAAACAGTCTGAGGACACTGCTGTCAACTTCCATGCCTGTCTGACTCAGATCATGAAATGGATGAGTCGTAATTACCTTAAGATCAATACCGATAAGACCGAGGTGATGGAGTTTGGCAATGGGCCATCCGTATGGAATTCAACATGGTGGCCGGCAGAGGCAGGTCAATGTCCTGTCCCCTCTAACAAAGTTAAGAACCGTGGGGTTATTTTTGATGACCAGCTCAACTTTGCAGGCCAGATCAACAGTGTAACTTCCTCCTGCTTCTTCATACTGAAGCTTCTTAGGAAGATATTTCCCTTTATCCCCCAGGATCTGAAGAAATCAGTGGTAGTCGCCCTTGTCCTCTCGCGGCTAGATTATTGCAATGCGCTTTATATAGGCATTGATAAAGCCCAGAGGTTAAAATTACAATCGATACAAAACGCTGCTGCTCGGCTATTGTTAAACATCCCTAGAGGGCATTCCACCTCGGCTGCTATTCGGTCATTGCATTGGCTTCCGATCCAGAAATGCCTGATCCATAAGACATTATTCGGCGGAGGGGCTGCCGATTTTCAGAATCTTTTCTCTTGGTATACCCCCACCAGAAACCTTAGATCCACCGATGCTGGTTTCGTTTGTATCCCTAAGATTCGCAAAGTCAGATGGGGAGGCAGAAGTCTCCCACATTGTGCTGCAAAATTGTGGAATCAGCTGCCTATTTCCATGAGACTAATGTCTAATAGGCTTCTTTTTAGGAAGGCATTAAAAACACGGCTGTTTCCACCTCTTTAAATATCAGTCATAGCCGCTACGACCCACTATCTCACTTCTCAGCGCCAAGACGCCTCGGCATTCTAGCCTTTACAAAACTATATCCTATCCTATCCTATCCTGTGTAATAATTAATGTTTTTGTTTCTAAATAATTTCTAATTAAAAGTATTTATTTGTTTGAAAATTATTTTTTATTTTATTTAATATAATATTTGTAGGTATTTGTCATATGCATTTAACATTATATTATGTTTTTTTAAATTTGTATTTCAATTTTTAACATATTTATATATTTTTATATGTATTTTGTTTTTTAAATATTTTAAATATTTTGTTTGTTTTTAATTTTGAACTGACTGGAGTGAGAATATTAATTGTTACCCCTCCGCAATCCAACACTTTCCCTATTGTTGCGTTGATTGGAGTGGGAATAGTAATTTTTACCCCTTCGCTATCCAACACTTTCCCTACTGTTACAATTATTGGAGTGGGAATAGTACATTTTATCCCTCCGCAATCCAACAATTTCCCTACTGTTGCACTGACTGGAGTGGGAATAGTAATTGTTACCCTTCCGCTATCGAACACTTTCCCTACTGTTGCACTCATTGGAGTGGTAATAGTAATTTTTACCCCTCTGCTATCCAACACTTTCCCTACTGTTACACTTATTGGAGTGGGATTAGTAATTTGTACCCCTACGCTATTCAACACTTTCCCTACTGTTGCACTCACTGGAGTGGGAATAGTAATTTTTACCCGTCCGCTATTCAACACTTTCCCTACTGTTGCACTCACTGGAGTGGGAATAATAATTTTTACCCATCCGGAATCCAACACTTTCCCTACTGTTGCACTGACTGTAGTGGTAAATCTAAGTTGAAAGATTTTTAAATAGTTTAATATTTTAATTTAGAATAGAATAAAATAGATTTTATGTAATAGGTATATATATATATATATATTTGTAAATTTTTATATAATTTTAAAATGATAAAATAAATTAAAATTAATAGTCTAATAATTGTTTTAAAGTAAATATATATATATATATATTTATTATTATGTATGTGTTGAACTTTTTTTTAATTAAGTTTTTTGTTATATTTGTTAAAATGTATATGAAATCTACTTTATTTTTTTAAATTTTTATTATTTAATATATTGAATATTTATTATTTTATGTTATATATATATATAAAATCGATATTTTGTACAACTATATTTTTAGCATCGATATTTTTTTCTGTTATTTTTGTACTTAGCTGTGTATGTATAGGTAGTCGATATTTTTGCATTCTATATTTTTTCATCTATATTTCATCTATATTTTTTACATCGATATTCTGTCAGTGAACCCTCCCTTGGAATAGTCTCTTTACATGTGTCCTTCCAATGTTTACTTTTCGGGCACTACATTTTTCCTTCAGAGTGCATGTGTTTTCCAGCTGTCTCCCTTTTGTACTTCTCTTCCCCCACTCCTCCAAGCTCCATTTTGCTTTCTATTGCCTAGGTGCTTCTCCCCCGCTATGCTTTCTCACTCATTTTCTTCTCACATTGCTGTTGCTTTTACCCTCCTCTGTCCACTCCCTGTTGCTTCCTCTCTCACCCTCCCAATTGCTGCTCCTGCACGCTCCCCTGTGTCACACTTCCCACTATCCTGCTCCCCATTGCTGCCCCCTCCACCACCTGTGGTCTTTGTATTTATTTATTTAATGTATTTATTTATTTGCAGAGCAGAAGGCCGCAAATTGCTGCTGGCTGTCTGACTTAAAAGTGCTTTTGATCTACTAATTCTTTTATTTTTTATTTATCGGTCCATCCTGGATCAGTAAATAACAAAAATGGTGCCTGTGTCATTTTTTAGGCGAGCATGCATAATAGAGCATGTGCGTGCCTACAAAATGACACAGCTGTGTCATCACGCCTTTTTAAAAACCTTTTTTTCCAGCTTTCTGTCATGCTGCACAGCATAGCTAAAAGGCATTAGCAAACCAATAGGTGCCAAAGGTGATCATTCAAATGGTTTTGGACACAAGATGGCCACCCTCAATCAACTGAACTGGACCCATTTCAGGATTGCTTGCTGTCCCTTTTTTGGGACTTTTTTGCAGAGAGGGTGATACAGGCATTGTGTAGGTATAGCATGTGCTGGGCATGGTGCAGGCTCCTGCTCCTCCTCCTCCTACTGCTCCTCCTCCTCCTCCTGCTCCTCCTGCTCTGCCTCCTCCTCCTGCTCCTCCTCCTCTTGCTCCTCCTCCTCCTCCTCTGCCCCCTCCTCCTCCTCCTCCTGCTCCTCCTGTTCCTCCTCTTGCTCCTCCTCCTCCTACTCCTCCTGCTCCTCCTGCTCCTCCTGCTCCTCCTCCTCCTCCTCTGCCTCCTCCTCCTCCTCCTCCTGCTCCTCCTGCTCCTCCTCTTGCTCCTCCTCCTCCTACTCCTCCTGCTCCTCCTGCTCCTCCTCCTCCTCCTCTTGCTCCTCTTGCTCCTCCTGCTCCTCCTGCTCCTCCTCTTGCTCCTCTTGCTCCTCCTGCTCCTCCTCCTCCTCCTCTTGCTCCTCTTGCTCCTCCTGCTCCTCCTGCTCCTCCTCTTGCTCCTCTTGCTCCTCCTACTCCTCCTGCTCCTCCTCCTCCTCCTGCTTCTCCTGCTCCTGCTCCTCCTGCTCCTCCTCCTCTTGCTCCTCCTCCTGCTCCTCTTCCTCCTCCTCCTGCTCCTCCTCCTCCTCCTCCTCCTCCTGCTCCTCCTCCTGCTCCTCCTCCTGCTCCTCTTCCTCCTCCTGCTCCTCTTCCTCCTCCTCCTCCTGCTCCTCCTCCTCCTCCTGCTCCTCCTTCTCCTCCTTTTGCTCCCCCTCCTCCTCATGCTCCTCCTCCTCCTGCTCCTCTTCCTCCTCCTCCTCCTGCTCCTCTTCCTCCTCCTCCTCCTGCTCCTCCTCCTCCTCCTGCTCCTCGTCCTCCTCCTTTTGCTCCTCCTCCTCCTCCTGCTCCTCCTCCTCCTGCTCCTCCTCCTCCTGCTCCTCTTCCTCCTCCTGCTCCTCCTCCTGCTCCTCCTCCTTTTGCTTCTCCTCCTCCTCCTCCTCCTTTTGCTCCTCCTCCTCCACCTCCTGTTAGAAATCAAACCCAACCACAGAGCGCGGCAGCTACTTATGCCACCATTATTTGTTTGTTACTTATAAATTTGAATACACAGTCCAAATGACAACATAAAGAAAACAGTTACAAATACAGTTAATAAATGTATAACATTGCAACATCTGAAAGCTAGTATAATACGCAATACACAATGTACAACACTCTATATTGAAAGGATAAAACAGAAGCAAACCCATACCGTTTAAACATCTTTCAACTTCTGCCATGCATTAAATAAGACTACAGAAGCTACTGCAACGTTTCTTGTCAAATAAACGCCAGCATAACATCCCTGGCAGTCTTTTTCTAAGAGATGGAGTTTAAACCTGGCTCTCCTATGGTGGCCTTGTAGAGGGCAGAAAATTAGTAAGTAGTAGGAAAGTCAGTAGGTCTTACGTTGTTGACCTATTTGCTTTGCCAATGCTTTTTTTTCACCCATAAGCATTTGTCGATGCTATGCAGCATTGGTGAAAAAAAGCCCACGTCTGTCCGCAGATTTGCGCATGCACTATGATATATGCGTCAGCAAAATATGCAGCTGCCAGTTTTCTAATCTATCCAAGAAGTGACTATCAATCTGTGATTGTGGACGCCACTTGGATAAGTAAATAAAAACTTTTAAAAAGGATTATTTTTTTCAAAACAAAAGTGCTTTTTGCCGGGTGGTGCAACAGCAAATGGACCTCTGGGGGAGCAACATAGCACCAGATGGAAACAGCAGGGGCATGCAGCGAGGCATGGGTGTGGGGTTAATGTGCAGCGCTTAAGTGCATGTTGGACTGCACAAGCCCGGCAGCAAACAACAGCTTCCTGGAATGCCCTAAAAACAAAAGAAAAAAGAAAATGCTTTTAGTTTGCCCAAAAAGATGTAGTGAGGCAACTGAAGAGTGGGCAGGGATGCATGAAAAGGGGAATCAACGGGGGGTTTGGATATTTGGGAGGATAAGCATACAAGAGAGAGCACGAAAACACATGCACTCTCATGGAGTGCCGAATGAGAAGGAATAAAAGTAGTTCCCGAATGTGAGCGGTGACAGGATACAAGTCAGCCAATAAAAAGGAAGTTAAAGAGGATATACACCCCGGGGTAAACACAAGAGGAGGATGGTTTGGTTTAGTAAGGCAAGCCATTGAATAAAAAAGCAAGCAAATGAGAGTGACAATCTGGCCAACCAATAGTAAGCAATGAGTCGGCTCTTAGTCTGCTGTAAGTTTTTGGTAAGCTCACAATTGATCTTTCATAACCAAACCGCTTTCTTCCTCTGCCTGGTAGACGATACTTGCAAATGTGCGTGACAGCCTCCACACATCACTGGAGAAAAATACATATTTATATTCCTTAAGGCCTATCCCTTCATAGCACCATTCAGTAGTCACCAGGACCTGAAGCAGGAAAAACCAGAAGAAGAGTGTGCAGAAAAAAGCTTGGAAACTATTGGTATGAAGCCTTTGTAGGTAGGTGAAGGCTTCTTGTAAAAACAGGCTAAGGCCTAAACACTTGCAGTGCCCCACTTGTTTTGTTCCTGTTACGCCTGTGAGCGTGTTCTTCGATCTTTGCTGTCTCCCAAACTGGTAGACTGCAGGGAGTCCTACAATGAGCTTAGCGCAAAGACACCCAAGGGTTTTTGAGGTAGCTAAATCAAGGGGTCTGGTGCACTATGTCTTATTGGGGCACCTCGTACACAACACTTGTATAAAATGGACCAAGTTAATTCTGCCAGAACTCAAACCAGAAAGAGAAAGGGCTTAATGCAAGCGGGTGATGGAACTCACCACTTTTCAGCCCTAACAATTGCAGTGGGAGCCATTCAAGTGATGTGCAGAAACAGAATGCAGAACCATAGTTTAGAATGTGCAGAGTTTGTGAAGCTAGACGACCCCACACAGTTCTGCCTCATAAGTGATTTGGTAATGACCTTTGCTAGTTGCACTGTGAGGGTCTCTGCTACAACATATCTTCTAAACCTGGAACAGCGATGCAGAACACCCTGCACCTCTTGGTTAAATTTGATTCATGCCTTATCAATGTTCTTGACCCAGGCACCAGTCTGGGAAAAGCAATCATCCAAATAATAAAAGTCCCTGACTTTATCCAAAGTTTGTAGGAGACTTGAAAATCGACCATTCTGGTCCCATTGTCATACCACACTATTTCATTGATGACAGTATTTTTCATGTAAAAGCCGGCTCCAACATAGGACAAGCACCTAAAGCCACGGGGTGTTGTAGCAAGAAGTAGTCTCATTCACTAGCAAGAAGACTTAAGTCACTTTCCTATCAAATAGTGGACATTCAGGGCACTACTAACAAAGGTAGCCTCAAATGGTTGATGTATAGATTGAAGAGGGATGGGACAAACACATAGCATTGGGGAAATGGGAATTGGTTTGGCTAGCTGTTCTTCCACCATAATGAACTCTTACACTGCTGCATTTGCGGAAGGATTTCAATACACCCAAAAAGGACAGGTCCAGGCAAAGGTCCTGGCATGCCTCCCTTAACTGGGGACTATCATTGGGATCAAAATGCAGGATCAGGATCAAAAGCTTGCCACAACTCAGTAAATACGAGGTAAGTAGACCATGGTTTAATTTTGGTGAGACCTACTTCACCTGGATCAAGTACAGCATAAAAGACTGCTCTAGGCTGCTCACATCTTCCATAAACCCCACCTGGATGTCAGTCATTATATTCTCTGAGGTATCCCACTCCTCAACAATATTTAGCAACACCTCCAGGAGCAAATGTGCAGGGGCAATGTTAATAATTGGGTTTCTGGTTGGCAGAGTTCTGCACCCTGTCTAAGCAGGAACCACAATCCTAGTTAGGGTAAGTCACAAACACACCTTAGATTAACCTGTGTTCACCCTCTGATAGCTTGGCACAGAGTAGTCAGGCTGCGATGAATTGTTTGGTACTGGGTGAAGTTGGCTAAAAGGAGACATCACCATTCACATTTTGTAAAATCCACTATGTTGGATTTAACTCCTGCCAGGGGCTCTACTGCAGGTTTTGCAGCCCCCAGGTTGTTTCCCTGGATAGGAAAGTCACAGTGCTGTAGAAAAATGGGGACGATACAGAGTAGAAACATGTGGTGGATATGTCCCTATTAATTGTAAGCCACTTTTTCTCAGCATAACTGTTGGAAAGTGGATTATTAGTAGGGGCAAATGTATATCTGCCACTGGCAATAAGGCCACTAACACAGTATAGGGCTCAGAATAGGTCTTAGAAAATTATTACTATGCTCAACTCTTGGTAGCTTGGCTGCGAGCAGGCAGGCTTAACTTTAAAGATAGGTATGTAAAGCATTTAAAAACACCAATTCAGTAAATAATTAAGACACAACACAAAATAAAAATCCAACACAAATTTATATGACACCAAAACTAAACCAAATCCACTGTAGGGAACCAGAGATATGAATTTTTAAAGATTAGTCGCTTTCTAGTGCTTAGAAACCAACAGTGCCACTTTTGGTCATTTCGTTGCCTCTGACTGGGACACATTCACTTTTAGCAATTGTTCTGGAGGATCTCTCACCAGTCTTGTGCATCCCCCTCCAGCATGCTAGATCCTGTTAGAACTCCTTCCTGAAGTTCTTCTTGCGGGTCCCAAAGTGTCCAACACACAATCCAAGGTTCTGGAATCTCCAAGTGGGTCCTTGAAAGTGTGAGACTTCAATTCCCACAATCCACCTGTACAAAACCCTTACAAATCCACTGATAGTACTCCAGGCTGGGGATTCTTTGTGGTGATGGTCCAGGTGAGCTCTGTTAACCTGTAGCTTGCAGGGAGTCCACTCTTTAGTCCTTTTGAAGCAGGTTTGATCCACAGGGCTATAGTTTCAGATGGTGCAAAAGGTGCAATCTTCAGAGTGCAGGCCTGGTGAATGCACATCAAACTCTTCAGCGTAGACCCTTCTGTTCTCTTAAGTTTCAAGCAGCAGATCTGAGGGACTCTGCCCTGCTCAGATACTTATTCCAATTTCTCTGGGTCAAGCAGGAGGTCACTCCTGTCCAATGGGCTGCAGGTTATCACCCAAAGGTCTGACCACTTCCTGCAGAGTGTGGCACTATTTGTCCCATAGTGCACCAATTCTTCCAAATTCATAATGGCTGATTTTCCACCAGGAAGAGAAGAGCTGGCTAAACGCACCTATAGGAGGGCTAATCTCCATAGTCTTTGCCCCTTGCATCTGCTCATTCCTTCCTTAAGCCTAGCATCTGGTCTGGGGTCAAAAGAGTGGAGTTGTAAATGCCACTGGTGTCTTCCCCTTCCCTTGAAGTCCATTGTTTACGACTCCTCCCCCTGCTCTGGCATTCCTGTGTAACAGAACACTGCCCTAACAGCAGAGCTGGTTAACCCCATGGGCTCTTTATCACCTCTTCAAAGAAGCCTGGCTAATCCACTTAACTCTGGCCAATCAGGACAGGCCACTGGAAGGTTGAATCTGGGCTTACAAACACAAAAGTCTTATAACTTCGTGTCTGTACATTTTAGGAGAAACTCAACAATATAATATTATTGGATTTATTAATACCATTCTGGGAAGTCTTTGAATGGTATTTTTAGCCTTCTCCTATCAAGAGTTATTAGTTAATAACTTCCTGCCATGTTAACCTATGTGGCAGGGGATTTGCAACGGGAAAAATTACATGGGCCATTTTTCCATCACCAGGGCTTATAAAATCATATTTTATAAGTACTCTACATATATCTACAGGACCCCCACCGCAGGAACTCCTAGGGGAGACTTTAGGGGTTATGAATATGTAAAAATATTGCAGATCCTCCCTCCACAGTGCTCCTACCACCAAAGTCGATTTTGGGCAGCACTTTATCACAATGTGGGGAGTGAAATGTGCCATTTCACTTAACCCAGGGCATATACAGCTCATTTTATAAGGGTCCTCCTTATAAATACCTGATCCCCCACCCCTGGGACACCTAGGGGAGACCCTGGGGGTACCTAATATGCCCATACATTGTAGATTAACCATCCATTTTTAAGTGCCCCAATCAACAAAGTCGAGTTTGGGCACAATTTACTTTTTAAAAGCAGTCCTGCAACACAGGGCTACTTTTAAACTGATCTCAGGCTTCAGCAGTGCACACATGCAAGTGCAGAAAGGGCTGCTGGCTTCTAAACTGCCATGCCCTATTATATACTAGGGATTAATAGGTAGTTTCAATCCCCCTGCCCTATTATGTACTAGGGCCTTATAGGGTAGGTCATGCCAATCACAGGGGTACCCCAACCCATGGTGTATCCTAGCGTATGTAGGTGTTTTCACTGTATTCTAAATGTGTCTCTTTCAGCATAGCACTGGCCCTGGCCCTGGTTAGGCAGAGCCCAGGGTCAGTCAGAGTCAGTTACCACCAGTACCTGTCAGCAAAAAAGTTGGAGGGTGCCCAGGGCACAGGATGACTTTCCAACAATAATCTATGAAAATGGGCACAAATGGAATGTTTTCCCTTTTTCACCATGAATAATCCTTTTGTACCTACAAAGGAGCATAGAAAGAGGTGATCTTACCCTTGCGTACATTCTGTTTATTTGACCTCTCTGTTTAGTGAGGCCTGACTCTGTTGTTAACAGTCCACTTCGCTTGCTGGGGGAACCCACAGACTGGACTTGTACTAAATGAGCAACAATACTTGCTTTGCTGTTAACTAAAGAACTGATATAGAATGTATTTCATGAGGCATGGGTGTGCTTGGAAATTAAGGTAATTGGTGTGCAACCGAGGACCAGTCAAGTAGATAACTTGCCACATTTGGGATAATTGAACCTGGATGCTAATCCTGGTTTCTTTCAATTTATAAAATGTGTGTATTAGGCCTGTCATCCTTAGGGTGGTCTTCCCCCAAACTCTTTGCCTGCTTACCTCCACTTTTTGCTGTATCTTTTTGATGTCCTCAGATTTCTGAGCCCTTTACCACTGCTAACCAGTGCTTAAGTGCATGTGCTTCTCCCCTAAACGTGGTTCAAACAGAAACAGCAATCTCAATTTGTATTTCAAGGAGTAGATCCGAATTATGGGTCAAAGCGTATTCCAATAAATCTCCAAATACCGAGGATCATGACAGAGTCAGTAGATTAACGTGATATGGTAACCACAGATATATAATGGAAACACTGGTGCATTAGAACCAGCATATCTTTTTCCGGACCGCTCCTAATATATGTAGCTGCACTTTAACACGGCGATTACGCCCGGCTCCGTGTCCAGCATGGTCCTCCCGCCCGTGATTTATTGGAATACGCTTTGACCCATAATTCGGATCTACTCCTTGAAATACAAATTGAGATTGCTGTTTCTGTTTGATACGAGATTGGCTTATAAGCCTGATACCATTTGGTTCGTTTCATCTGGTTTATTTATATTGAGGAATGCCCTGAAGAAGTCCTGCGTTACAGGACGAAACTCGCTGCCTGTTTTGCATTATAAAGAAAGAAATAATAAAGAAGAAATTGTTCCAAGTCGCGCATGATTGAGCTATAACTATTTGTATGAACTTGTGCATTCTGAAGTGGTGCAGCTCTGATCTATTACAGTACACTACCGGGCCTGTGAAAAACTCTGCCAGGAGTAAAGATTGCTGTACTACAAAGATTGCCACTTTGCCTGACTGCTTTCTGTTTGGTGAGCTGCCCTGTTGTCTGCTGATCTCTGCCCTGCTGAGGACAAAAACTGGGACCATCTCACTTGAACCCAGAGTGACTCCAAGGACTTGGGGGCTTGCCCCATGTTTTTGGAGTCTCAGGGCCATCAAAGACTTCCTAGAACTCAGCTGCTGCTGCACTCTGCCATTTATTTGTGAGTCTTACCCTGCATGAGGTGCCAAACCAATCATGGGCCTTGGAAGTGGGTTCTGCAGCTGTTTTGCTGCAAAATTGACACCGTAACGAGTTTGCGCCGATCGGGACCAACACAGTGCCCTCCGACGCAGTGTCAATCCCAGGACATCCCTGCACGGCTCGACGACGACGCAGGACCAGACTGTGAGTTTTGACGATGACGCAGTGCCTTCATCGTAAGGGGTTCAATAGACTGCGAGGGTCAACGACAACGCTTCTACCCAACTGCGTTAATTGGAACCAACGCATCGAGTCATCGACAGCGGCGCTTGCTCCATCCAAGTTACTTTTTCAGTGGACCCTGCATGTGTCCTGTAGCTGGCCTGCCCTCCATCGCGGTTGGCCTGAACTTTGGATTTGCCCTAGTCCAGCGCAACCTCAATTAACCCCTTAGTACTATTGACTTCTAAGCACTACTTTTTGCTTTATTATTTAAGAATTCATAACTCTGGTTCTACATATTGGATTTTTGTAGTTTTGGTCTTCTTTTACTCAGAAAAATATAATCTATTTTTCTAATCTTGTGTGAAGTATTTTTGTGGTGTTTTGTTTATGTTACTCTGTGTGTGTGTTGCACAAATACTTTACAGATTGCCTCTTTAGATAAGCCCAGTGGTTCCCAAACATTTTCGACCTGCGGCTCCCTTGACCTGTTGGCTGCGTTGCCCCACTATGTTACTTTGTTTTGGAGGGTGGGGTGGAGTACTTCCATCTTTCTCCCTGAAAATAATTGTGATGAAGCTGAGGAATGTTTTATAATCATATACGTAGGGTGTTTCGTATTACTAAGGCAAAGCCTCTAATAACACTTATAACACTAAGGCCTGCTGTTAGAAATGGGGGTCTCTAGTTGGCAAGGGTTTGCACCTTTGTCCAAGTAGGAACCCTTCTTCCTAGTCAGGGTGAGGAGGATACACTTCTAAAATAACCCCTGCTCACCCCCTTGGCAGCTTGGCACAAGCAGACAGGCTTATCTCAGAGGCAGTGTGTAAAGCATTTGTGCACACATACAGTAATACAGTGAAAACACGACAAATGGACACCACACCAGTTTAGAAAAATAAGTAATCTTTATCTAAACCAAACAAGACCAAAAACGAAAAAAATCCACACTACAATACTGTAAAAATAGTTACTTTGCAAGATAACCTTTAAATTGCAGAAATAGCTGAAAAACACAGTTCTCCCGTGTTGGTAGCTCTGTCCGGGGGGCTACCGCGAAGCTGAAAACGACAGAGCCTAACAATTCCAGCTGACTGCATCTATTCGGGGTCAGCTAAAGCGAAGACAGACGCGAAGACAGTACCTTTCTCGTTGCGGCCGACACGTTGGTACGAGCCGGTTGGGGCAACCGTCGCGGTTCCTTTGCAAAAGTGGAAGCGGTGCAGGGTGCGGTGCCCTCTCGATGCGGTGTAGGCAGCGGCTCGGTGACAATCGTCCAGACAGCGTCGGTGAGGCCAAGGCTTACGTTGCAGGGTGAGGCAGTGCTCGATGTGGTGCTGCGGTGCAGGCAACAGAGCCGGTCGATATACCGGTCGGGCAGCGACGGTGTCGGTGACATCCAGGCAGGGTGAAGTGAGGTGGTGCGGAATGCGGTGCCCACAGGACACGGTGCAAGCAACGGCTCGGTGATGATCGTCAAGATGGCGTCGGTGAGACCAAGGACGCGGTGCGAAGTGTGGCGGTGCCTTCTGCAGGGCCTTCAGGACACGGAATCCTGCAACAGACTTGGTGACAGAGTCTGTTGCATTTTTCTTCTGCGGCGACTGAAACCAGCGGTTCCAGAGATGGTGCCCAGAAGGATGGTGAGGTCTTGGCTGTACCTGAGACCTCTTGAACAGGGGGCAAGGTCCCCTTCAAGCCCTTGGAGACATTTTGCAAGCAGGATACACACACAGTTCCTCTCCTTGGCAGAAACAGCCACTGGAGGCCTACCCCAGACAGCACACAGCAAAGGGGCAGTACTCCTCCTCCAATTTCTTCCAGCTCGTCTCCTTGGCAGAGGTTCCTCTTGATTTCCAGAAGTAGTCTAAAGTTCTGGGGTCTGGGCCCCAATATTTATACAGCAAAATCCTTTGTTCTCTGGTGGGAGAGAAGCCGTGTGCCCAGCCAAAACTAGTTCTGTCCTCTCTGGTGCAGCTTCCTGGCAGGAGGTGGAGACAGTATTTTCCTTGGCAGACAAGGCCCATTCAGGTGTGAAAGAGATCTCCTCCCCCTACTCTGAATGCAGCCCAGGTCTATTCAGCCCAGCCCTGACTCAACCTGGAAAGGCAGGACACACCTCAACCCCCAAGTGGCTGTCTGAACAGAATGCACATCCCCAGCCCCTGTCACTCCAAAGCCAGACAGTCAATACACAACCTAGCAGAGACACACTGGATGGTTAGGCAAGAAAATACCTACTTTATAAAAGTGGTAGTTTCAAACCTAGGATGTAAAAATCACCCTCACTAAAAGATGCATCTTGACATTCTGAGTTCAGGCATATCAAACTTAATTTTCCTATCTTGTTCCCATGGGCAGTAATGCTCATGAGATGTTATGAACAACCTCCCCATTCTATCCTATGGGGACAGATAGCCTTACAATAGTGAAAAACGAAATTGGCAGTATTTCACTATCAGGACATGCCACACACACCAGGGCATGTCCTACCTTTCACATACACTGCACCCTGCCCACAGGGGTACCTTGGGCCTACCTTAGGGGTGACTAACATGTAAGAAAAGGGAAGGTTAGGGCCTGGCAAGTGGGTGCACTTGCCAAGTCAACATGGCAGTACCAGACTGCACACAGGCTCTGCAATGGCAGACCTGAGTTACATTTACAGGCTGCTTATGTGAGTGGCACGATCAGTGCTGCAGGCCCACTAGCAGCATTTGATTTACAGGCTCTGGGCACACACAGTGCACTGTACTAGGGACTGACTAGTAAATCAAATATGCCAATCATGGAATCACCCATCCATAACAATAATTTACAAAGGGAGCACTTGCACTTTGGCACTGAACAGCAGTGGCAAAGTGCCCAAAGCATCTAGACCAGCAAAAACGAAGTCCAACACACAGCAAAATAACAGGAGGCAAAGGCAAAAATACAGGAGAAACCCACGCCAATTATGCCAGGTCTAACATGTGTGTACTGGAAGAAATGTGTATTGGCAGTACCTATGGTTCAAGTACACATGTCGATATTTAATGACACCTAGTGTGTTTGAGAGACAGGACAACTTTACTTTCCTGATAACTTGCATTGGTGTAAAATGCATTTGGAAAAAAACTAAACTGTCAACGAGTCTAACAAAATAAATCTGGCATCTTCCGTTTACTTTAGGAGTGTTGGAACGTGGGGATCCAGGGAAAAATGTAGGTTATCTACCTCAACATGCCATCAACTAAGCACTACGTTTCCAGCTTTAGGCATGTCACTTACAAATTATCGACATCATGCATTTAAGTCTAATTAGTTTAACTGAAGCCAATAAACCCTTCAACATTAAATGCATTAAAGTGCTTGGTGCGCAGCTCCCCTGGCTAGTTTTGACGGCACACCAGGGAGCCAGGGCGCACAGATTAGGAACCACTGGATAAGCCTGATTGCTCTGTTCCAAGGTCCCAGAGGGTGAGGAAATGTTATCTTTTAGTGTGTATCTAGCTTACCCTTCCTAGGATTGTGGTCCCTACTTGGACAGGGTGCATACCTCTGCCAACTAGAAACCTATTTTCTAACAGTGTGATATTATCCACCTAATATTTCTTGAAAGAACTGTTCCTTTCTAACCTTTTCCCAGCAAGTGCACTCAGCTTGTCCAGGTTGGACTACTCAAACAGTTCATAGCTGGGCCTACCGCAGTTCTTAATTTAACACTTATAATATAGCTGCAAAAAAGAGTGAGTGTGACTTTTTCTCCACCTTAAATTTTGGGACTATATTACATTGGCACCATGTCTGCAGAGAGAAGAATTTAAATCCTGTGCATGGTGAATCACTCATTTCAGAACGAATGTCATCTTTTTCTTCACACAGCTTTCATAACTTGTTTTGCACCTGGCTAAACCCTCCTCTGCCTACCCTTCTTATGGGCTAGATGAAAGTTATGAAGGCTCTTCTCTTTCCGCTTCTCTCATGGACGTCGCAATAATTTTATTTACTCATGATGTCACCCATGAGGGCCATGCTATCAATAACTCTAGCTGGCTTCACATAGGAGCACCTTTCCTACCTCTAACTGCAAACCTACTTCAGCAGCACGTTATCTCTGCAACCATGTAGTAGAAGCCATAGTCAGTTATCGCAACTCTAAAGAAGTTGCTGGAATTTACAACACTGCAGACCCTGCCTGGCATCCTTGGCGTGATTTCCCCTTAACGTTTTGCATTCAGACCTCCTGTTTTGCTGACTTTATTTTTTTATGGCCTTAGGACTTTGTGCACTTTACCACACCTAACCAGTGCTAAAATGTTTGTGCTCTCTGCTCAAAACTTGGTAAGATTGGCTGATACCCAATTGGCATATTTAATTTACTAATAAGTTCCTAATAAAGTGCACTACATGTGACCAGGACCTATAAATTAAATGCTGCTAGTGTGCCTGCAGCACTGTTTGTGCCACCCACTTAAGTAGCTCTTTAAACATGTCTCAAGCCTGCCGTAGCAGAGCCTGTGTGTGCAGTTTTAACCATGTCAATCTGACCAATTAAACCTTTTTGCCAGGCCCAAACCTCCCTTTTTTAATACATATAAGTCACCCCTAGGGTAGGTCCTGGACAGCCCAGATGGCCAGGTGCAATGTATTTAAACCGTAGGACATGCACTTTTAAGTTTTTCTTGTTCTGGTAGTGAAAAACTCTCCCGTAGAATAACATTGGAGTTGCCTCATTACATTTTATGAGTGTCATTTCCAAATGGGAGGAGATTATTGGTTTATGTTTGGTGTCTCTGGAATCCAAATTTAAAATTCTAACTTATGGTTAAGTCAGATTTTAAATTACAATTCTGAACATGCCACTTTTAGAAAGTTTGCATTTTCTTGCCATAGCCATTTGGTGCCTGTAGCCTGTCTCTGGTCACATGACTGGGTGTAGTTGGCAGTTGGCCTCCGATACAGCCACACACAATGGGAGCTTAGGTGTGACTGGATGGGCCATTACTGGCAGGATGAGATGGAGAAGCTGGGTCCAGCCTCACTTATACCTGAATAGTCTGTGTCCTGTCTCCATACAAAGGGTTGCATATCCTTTGTAGTTAGTCTGGAGCCAGGGGAGGGAAGGCAGGGCATCTGTGCACTTCAAAGGCATGCCTCTAAAGCTTCTCCCTACTTCAAAGGCACAACCGTGTATAAAAGAAGGAACTCAGATACCACCACTTCAGTATGCTTCGTGACCTGTGAATACTCTGCCAGGAAAAAGGACTGCTGTCCTGCCACTCTCCTGGCCTGCACTCTGCTGGACTCCTGCTTTGCTGTGCTGACCTGCTTCCTGCTGCCCTCTTGCCTTGCTGAGAAGGACTGAACCTGCATGTCTTGAACCCAGAGTGATTCCAAGGGTTGGTTGGCTGGCCTCCTGATCTGAAGTCTCAGGGACATAACAGGCTTCCTCAACCTTGAATCTGTATCATGACCGCCATCTGTGAGTCTACCTTGCCAGGTGGTGCCACCCCAGTCCTGGACCTTTGGAAGTGTGCTTAAGGTGCTAGGGTGCTTTACCAGCCTCTATGGATCCAGGGAAACCGACGCATCTACTCTGCTGCGCGGCGCAAACCGGAGTAGAACTAATGCATCTCCGCTGCTGCGTGTATTGGACCCGTCGCAAATACCCATATCACCGCCGCGACCAGCAAAGCCTTTGGAATAACCACTGCATGACGCATCCTTGGTGAAGACCCTCACATCCCTTGTGGATGGCAGCCTCAATGACGACGTCAGACTCCATATTGCAGCCTCACAGCTCTTCAGAATCGGCACATCCCCCAAACTGCACACCGCATCCTCAATGCTGGACTTTGCACCGTTGATGGGATCCTCGAAGACGAAGGCCCTCGCATCGCAGCCTCTCCGCATCTTGTAACCGACGCATGCTGCGCAACACATCTTTTATGCAGATCCTCGCAACGCTCCGCAAACCAGGATCCAAAGTACTTTGTTCAGTAGGCCTAACTTGGTCAATGTAGCTGGCCCGTGGTCCATCGCGGTCGGTCTGAACTTGTGACTTTGTCCCAGTCCGGTGCAACCAGATATCCACAGTTGTCACTTTGTGCTTTTTGGCGCTGTTTTTTTTTTTTAAATTAGTTTCGAAGAACACATTGCGCACAGCATTAACATCATACATTGCACAAGAACTAGTTCAAACAAACAACCCGTGGCTATCCAGTCTTAATGCCCAATTGCCCTCCAACACAATCAATTGTCGGTACAGATATGCAATTGATACATGCAGATTGACAGTACTATATATCTTCGCATTCCGATAATGTTTCTTGTTCCTTAGATCTCAAATGTTGATACAGTGGCTCCCAAATGTCTTTGGGTCGAGAAGAGGTTGGGAGTTCTTCTGCATACAGCTCTAGGTTCTCCCTACAGTACACAAGATCCCTTATCCAACTGTCCGGCAGCGGAGGAGCTGAACTGTCGCATCTCATCGCCACCCTCCTCTTGGCCAGCAATAACGCAATTCTAATAACTTGCCAGTTGCACCTTTCAAAGCCGGCGTGTAGCACAAACATACACACCTGTGGAGTACATTGCAGGGTAATAGTCGTCATGGTTTGTATTCGGTGTAGCACCTCCACCCAAAACCCAGCCACCTGATTGCATTCCCAGGCAAGGTGCCAGAAGTCAGCCCCCTGTGCTCCACATCGTTTACACGTGTCATTGTCACAAAGGCCATATTTATGTAGCTTCAGTGGTGTGTGATATACTTGGTGCAAGAATTTAAAATGAATGATGCGTAAGTTACCGTTGGACGTGACTGCGCTAGTGATCTGACAACAATATTCCCACTCCTTTTGAGTGAGCTGAGGGAGGAGCCTTTCATTCCAGCGATCGAGGCTTCTGTCTGAACTAACAACTTTCTCATCTCTTGCAGCCCTGTATAGCTTAGTAATCAGCTTATGCCGTGTGGGGCTTACTAGGAGCGTCTGTAGGGTGTGCAATGTCGGTGGTCCATCAGGAAAGGTATGGTAGTATGCCTGTATCGCTTTCTTAAGTTGGTGGAATTGGAATAAAAATAACAGCGACATGTTGTGTATGTATTGCAGCTCGTCTGTCGTGACGAAGCTACCATCTGGGTAGAGGTCTTGCATTTTGTCTATGCCTACTGATTTCAGGGCGAGCATGGCTCCCGCCTCCTGTGTGACCGATAATGCTGCATGTTTATCTAGTGGGAGCATAGGGGCATATAATGGGAGCTTCGCCGCTATCCTGCCCAGTGCCTGCCACGCTGCAACTGTGGTATCTATTGTGTTGATTTCCTGTTTGGAGGTACCTCTGTGCGAGTATGACAGTATACATCTTAATGGAATCGGGTGCGCATCTCCATCTTCAACCGCTACATGAGGAATGAACTCATGGTGTTGGTACCAGTAGTATGCAAACTGCACTTGAGCGCATAGATAGTACAGATACATGTCTGGGACACTAAAGCCACCTTTACCGTAGTCTAGTATAAGTGTATCCCAGCTCACACGGGGCTGCTTGCCTCCCCATACCAACCTCACCAGTAGCGAGCGCACAGTTTTAAAAAATTGGTTAGTCAATTTTATGGGTATGTTACTAAATAGGTAGAGAAATCTGGGCAAGACCGTCATCTTGATTAGGGCTATGCTGTCAGCCAATGATAGTGGCAGCCTTGACCATCTGTCCACCTGTTATTCCAATACTGTGTAGGCAGCGCCATAGTTTTCCCTAATGGCTTTTTCCGGGTCACGATGAACCCATATCCCCAGGTATTTTACTGGGTCAGATGCCCACTCGAGAGGAAACTCCAGAGCATGAGGGACAGTGCTCGTGGTCAGAGGAACTATCGCCGATTTTTTCCAATTGATGCTGATCCCCGAGAGGCGCTCAAACCTAATATACTTGTGCAAGATTGGAGCTAAGTATGTTTGCGGTTCCCTGGTAAAGAGCAGCATGTCGTCAGCATGTAGTCAGTATACAGTGATATGCTTACCGGACGATGTACAAATCTAAGGGCCGCATCCCTGTGCTGCTGCCTAATAATGCAGGCCAGTGGTTCCAGCATAAGGGAAAAAAGCAGCGGCGATAGAGGGCACCCCTGCCTTGTGCCTCTACAGATCCGGATTGGTTCTGATGTCAATCCGTCTAACCGCGCTGTGGGACAAGTATACAGCAACCGTATCCATCTGCTGTAGAATTCAGGGACTCCCATGCGTTGTAGTATTTGAAACATATACCCCCACTCGATGGAATCAAAAGCCTTGGCTGCATCCAGCATCACTGCCGCAGCCTGAAGCTTAGGGTCAAGTATATGAAACATTGCGAAAAGTGTCGCAAATTGTAGGATGTGGACCTTTCTGGAATGAATCCCGATTGGTCGGGGAGAACTAACAGCGGCATTAATGGTTGGAGCCTAGTTGCCAGGACTTTTGCATCAGTATTGATAAGTGACAATGGGCGATACGATTCGCGAATGTGTGGCGGTTTGTCTTTTTTTAACAAGGTAATTATTAGGGCTTCTCTTAGCGACGGTGGTAGTATTCCCGACTCGTAGGCTTCTTCATACATATCCAACATATAGGGTGTCAATTCCTCCGCAAATTCCTTATAGAGTTCGCAGGTGAGGCCATCGGTCCCAGGTGCTTTCTTGTTAGGCAATGAACGAATCGCCTCGCGGATATCGGCGGCTTCAATCGGTTGGCAGAGATATTTGCGCTGTCCAGCGGATAGCCATGCGATCGCGACGTCTGCAAGGTATTCTTCTAGCTCCTTGGAGTCAGCTCCCCCTTTGGAGGTGTACAAATCTGCATAACATCTGCGGAATTGCGCCACAATTGCTGATGTGGAATAGTGATCCCCCCCCTGTGTGGTCTGTGACTTTTGTGATAATTTGACGGTCTATTCTTTGTTTGATCTTGGAAGCCAGATTCCGTCCGGGTCTGCCTCCCTCGCCATATGCACGGGCCACGTGCCTCTTAGACAAGCAACGTACCTCGCCAGCTGCCAATTTGTTATACTTTAGTATGAGATCTTTAATACGGGCTAGTGTTTGCGTGCACGGGATGGTCTAATAGTCCCTTTCACTCTGGACAATTGGCCTCGGAGATCCTTAAGTATGCCTGCCGTTGTGCCAATGCATTTGCCCCTGATAGTGACCTTGAATGCCTCCCAAAGTGTTGCAGCACTGCTCACTGACCCCTTATTTAATTAAAAATATTGGACTATAGCCTCCCTGATTGTTTCGGTGTATAGAGGATCAAGCAGCGCCTCGTGAACTGTCGGGGGATGCTAAATGGGATACATAGTGTGATTTTAACAGGGTTGTGATCGGACAGCGTTCTGGGTAGCGTGTCTATTGTGGACACCCATGAATTGGCTCTCTCACTTACTAGCCAGTAGTCCAGCCTCGACCAACTGCCGTGTGCGATCATGGCGTGCGTACCCACCAGCCTATCAAGGTTACGTATTCTTCATGCGTCTACAAGTCGTATTTCAGCCATCCCATTATTTATAAGCTGAGCAGCTCTGGGTGAGTGGCCACCACATCCGCTGGACTTGTTTTTGCTAGGGTCCAAATGTGTATTAAAGTACCCACCCCAGATAATTTCAGCATCAGGCCAGTCCTGCAATACATTGAATATGCCCCCAAAAAAACCAGGCTCGTCAGTGTTGTGTCCGTATACATTGACTATAGTTATAGGTGATCCAGCCAATTTGCCATGTGTTATAGCGTATCGTCTCGTGTCATCCGTGCAGGATTTAATCACGGAGAACGGAAGATTTTTCTTTGCAAGTGTAAGTACCTCTCTGGCATATGTTGAGTAGGAGGACGCCAGCCTGTACCCCACCCATTGCGCGCCCACTTTAGTGTCAGATTGCTTTGTCAAGTGCGTCTCCTGCAGGAGTGCTATCCCGACATCATGTCTGTCCAAATAGGCCATTACTTGTCTTATTTTTTTGGTGGAGTTCAGCCCTTGAACATTCTACGTCATGCATGAGATCCGCTCATTATCTAGTACTGTCATGTTACCTCATTGTGTAATCTGCTTTTTGCATCTTTACCGCGAAGTGCAATATAGTACAGCATTGGTGTCAACGTATCACATTGAGCCACGCAAAACAATCCCCCGTTGCCCCCCCTCCGATGTCCACCCACCACCCACTTCAGCACCCCCAACTTGCCAAAGCCATCCCTTAAACACAACAACCCCCCCCATACGCAAATCACAGTAGTCATTAGATGTGGGGTTCACCCGTGAGGGAACGCAGGAGCGCTTTTAACCTCCTAGGTAGAAAGGTAGGTGGCTGAACAACGTAAAGAAGTTACCCGCTTCTTGTAAATATCTAAACAGTGGAGAGGACATAAATGCATACCTACTTACGACATCAATCTACGGTGCATGGGTTACAATTAAGCTAACTTACAGCCATTGGGATATCGGTAGGCCTCTAAGCGTGACCCCCTCGTGTATATACACAGAGTAAGAGGGAACCAGGTGCCAACGAGTTTGTGGTATCAACATGTAACGTATTAGCACTCAGCAAAAGCCACCTTAGTCTTAGTGCATCAAGGATTAGACCTCTTCGTCTGGTGTGCCGGATGTCTCCTGACTGCGACGCCTTAGGGCTTTAGCATAATCCATAGCTGCTTTAGGGCTAGTGAAGATCCTAGACTTCCCCTCCGCACCAATGCGCAGACGGGCCGGGTAGAGCATAGCATAGGGAACACTCTCCGCCAGCAATATCTTCTTCACAGATAGATACTCCGTCCTAGCTGCTTGGACCGCGACTGTAAAATCCAGATAGAAGGCCAGGTTATTTCCTTGGTAGGTTATGGTGCCCCGCTCCCTGGACATGTGCAGAACTGAGTCACGATCCCTGTAGTTCAGCAGACGGGCGATAATCGGTTTCGGCGGGGCTCCCGGAAGGGGGCGAGCCACCATGGAACGATGAGCTCTTTCAACAATCAACACCTGAGAGAGGCGCTCCGCCCCAAAGATCTCCTGTAGCATCGTCTCGACATAAGATTCCAGTCTCCCCGTGTTGGTCGATTCCGGCAGGCCGGTGATGCAGAGATTATTATGACGGGACCGGGCCTCTAGGTCCTCATTCTTAGCTTGAATGATGTCGAGCACTTTTTCCATGTCGAGAGTCTTAGTGGTCACTTGTATGTTATCCTCAGCGTCCGAGATGCGTTTTTCAGCTTCGCCTAACCTGGTGGCGTGTTTATCCAGTTTCGCCGACATATGGTCCATCCTGATATTAAGTGCATCGATTTTTCCATCTATAGACTGGAGACTGCTTTGCATAGCTAGGAGTGTTGCTTCAAGTGATGTTGAGTGTTCAGTAGGGGCATCCAGCTCCGAATCTGAAGTGGCTTTCTGCTGCGATCTACCTGACGCATGCAATTTAAAGTTGAGCCGGGATTGTCATCTGTCTGTTTTCCCCATGTCTGCGCTCTCACGTGTTCTAGCAGTATGCAGCCTAATGGTTAGCACCAGTCCTCACTGGGCGCTGGAGCGCGCAACAATAAACGGCGGGCACGGTGTTACAGGGGGAGCAGCAGCCAGCATGCACGTACAGTATAGAGTCCAATGAGTGAATTTATTAACCAGCGCAGGTTTAGAGCCAGGAGATGAGCAATGCAGTCACGGCATTGTGCAGCCTAATGTTGTGCACCATTCCTCACTAGGCGCTGGAGCGTATAGCAGTATGCAGCTAGCACGTTGGTTCAAGGGGAGCAGCAACTAGCATGCATATATAGCAAAAGCACACAAGAATGACTTTATTCACCTGCGTGGCTTCAGAAGCCGGCGATTAACAGTGCAGTCAGGATCTCATATCCAGCTCGGCCACCACATTGTACTCAAGCCGCACTGCTTTAGAAGTCAGAGCTGTGGCAGCAGGATATCGTGCATGTCTGCTCTCCACCGCACTCGCGCCTCAGCTGCACATCAATTGCCGGAATCTGTGCTCTGTGCCTCCAGGAATCGCGGGCGGAACGGTGGGGCTTCAGATGTCTAACTTACATAACGGCCGCCGGCAGGCCCAGTCACAGCATGGGCCCTGCCCGGTGATCAGCGCTCGGGTGCAGACACGCGCCGGCAGCCACGGAGCCGTCCGGAGCACTCGTCCAGTGTTAACAGGTATTGTGTCCTCCAGGGAGGCCCTCCATCGCTCATTCAGTCGTCCGCCGGGGCAAGGGCATGTAGATCAGTCCCATGCTTCCCGTTCAGCCGGGCACCAGCTAGCATCCACACAATGAGCCTCGCCGGGCTCCGATATTAACAGGCAGGGCTCCGATCTCACCTGGGTAGAAATGCAGCCCCTGCAACCCAGTTAATAGTCTGATCCCTCTCCGCAGGAGCCCTCACTTCACCACGAGGCCGCCATATTGCTGTCAGGGGCCGTCTGCATACAAAACGTATGTCACTTCACATATGGCAGCCCTCCGCAGCTGAGTCACCTCACTGCCTTCTGCCTTCCTTCAGCTGTGCTGCCCCTCGTTTTTCAGCTTCGGATGGCCCCGGTAACACAGGATTGTGGACGGATTTTACGTTCAGCCGGCGGAGCTGCACTACAGCGCAGCCATATCGCCGTGCGCCCTCTAGCGCCCCCTTTTTGGCACTATTTTTACCTAAAGTTTTAATAGTCAATTTCTTCGGTCTACTAATTGGATTTTTGTTGTTTCAGTCTTGTTGGTTTTATTAAATGAAGCTTCTTTTTTCTAACTTGGTGTGGGATTCTTTTTGTGTGGTGTTTTCACTGTTTTACTGTTTGAAGTATTGCACAAATACTTTACACTGCTCTGTGCCAGATTACCAGCGTGTTGAGTACAGGTTAATTTGGGGTTTGCTTGTGCCTTACCTGACTCGGATTGTGGTTGCTGCTTGACCAGGGCTCACATACCAGTTAACCATTAACCCAATTTGTAACAGTGCCAATAAACCTACTCTATGCAGAGGCCCAATCATTGCAACCTTGCATAGATCACTGCAGTCTACACTCCTCAGAAATCTCCACACGACCTGCTCAGTAGAAACTATTGTCACCCTCCTCACCCAAAGTGATATACATATTGCCTTTATACTGTACATTTCTGCTGCCTATTTTTCACACTGTTGCTTTCCTACTACAAACTCAAATTAAATATTACCTTTCATTTTAATTAATTTCATTGAATTTATTGAGTGTTCAAGCAAAGAATGGTGCAAACAATCAAAGAGAACTGAAAAAGACAATTATAATTGAATTAGTTAGAAGAGGCCAAGGAGGCAATGGGATCCATTAGAAGGGAGTGAAAACAGTGGAAGGTCTGGCAGAGTGTGTAGGAAAAGGAAGAGACTCTGCAATCAAAGGCAAAGAGATGCAAAAAGAAGTTGTGAGGTTAATTGAGTGTAAGCAAGTATATGCAGTGTAATGATTACAAATGATGGGGAGGCGCAAGATTATGAATACGCTTAAAAATCAAAGTAAAGAAAACTCATTGGGCAAACTCTTTTAGTTATATGGTTCTCAGTAAAGGAAGTAAAGGCTGTTATCGAGAGAGTAAAACTCTCCCGAGCCGCCGGCCCCCGATAACATCGCAGCTGTAATAATTAAAACAGATAGTGTCTGGTGGGCCACGATTTACTCCTCCCTGTTTAGTTGGATCGCTAGGTCTGGCCTTTACCCTTTTTCCTGGAAGGGGTCCATAGTGAAACCGATTTTAATAAAAGGGAGTGGTACAGACCCTACGCTCTATAGGCTCATAAGCCTCTTGGATATTTCACTAAAGATATTTTCCAAGATTATTCTAGCTAAACTCGAAGATTGGGCCACTAAATCTAAGAGAATCCCACTAGAACAAGGGGGCCTTCGTGAGGGTCATTCCACCATAAACCACTGTTTTGCTCTGTGGGCCATTATTCGAAAGGCTCTGGAGGAAAATCAAAGGCTGTGCTGTTGTTTTGTAGATTTTGGAACAGCCTTTGATTCTGTGGACAGGGATACTCTGTGGGGAAAACTTGCCGTCTGGAACCTTCCATCAAACATCCTTGGGGCACTCCAATCTTTGCACTCTGATAATTGGGCTCAGGTGGAGTTAGATAAGTCGGGTCCGTTATCAAAAAGAATTTCTATTGACAACGGCCTGCGCCAGGGGTGCATTCTAGCACCCTTGCTTTTTAGTCTATTTTTGGCCGACCTTCCTACCTTTATTTCCCAATCTAAGTCCTTTTCGCCAAAAAATGGGAACCAGCATATTGCTTGTCTGCTTTATGCAGATGATTTGGTATTATTGGATTATACTCCAGTTGGTCTGCAGAGGAAACTCAATGCCCTGACAACTTATAGCAAGCAGAACCAGCTCCGTATCAATCTGGAAAAGACCAGGATCATGATCTTTGGAAAAAAAAGGTACAGAGTTTTTCCTGGTATCTTGGTACGCAGGTGGTGGAGCAAGCTGATCAATATAAATATCTGTCACCAAGCAGAAGGCCCTATTGCAGGCCAGCTGTCTGTCTAGATTCAATGGTAGGTTTGGGGGGCTATCTCATATCCCATTATTAAAGGCTTATGAAGGGAAAATACCTCCACTAGGCCTGTATGGGGGAGAGGTTTTTTTCCCTTGATCCAACCTATGAATGGGATAGATTGGAAAGGGGTAGTGCTTAAAAGACTTCTATCACTCCCCCAAGGTACCATGGTTCAGGCCATACGGAGAGAGTGCAATTTGGTCTCTTGGAACATGGTGGCCACTACTCGGGCTTTAAGATATTTTAACACATTATTGGAGGATGATGAGGTGGTTAAAGTCTCCAAATTGTGTTGGGAAGAAATCCAAAGCAGTGAAAGGATGTGGGCAAAGGCCTTAAGAACCAGAATAATTGCACTTAGGAACCTCCATTTAAATAGTGGTACAATTACATCTTGGCTCCCCTTTCCAGGCAAACGAGCACTGAGAGAATCTGTTGCTGCAGCGTCTGAATCGATTGACCAACTGTATCTAAAGAAGAGATCATCTATTAGCTTCTCGATTGCTACATTGGGCCAGGATAGTATTTTTTCTTATTTATCACGGTTACCAGACCCAGGATTGAGAAATGTTATATTAAGGGCTAGGGTGGGATGCAATCCAATCTACTCATCTCGCCCACACAGGATAAGGGTGCAGAATAATAGTGGTCGCTGCCCCCTGAAAGTTAAATGTACCCTTACGCATATTCTTATGGACTGCGTCTTTTATTCTGTAAATTGAATTAAGTTTTTAAGACCTCTGTACTTTAAATATGATGCTCTCCATAGGAATAATGCTATGGAGCTATTGTCTGAAATGCGTTATTTCGATGTGGCAGTTGGAATTGCTCGGTTTTTACGATCTGTTAAACAGAATTTTAATTATGAATTGTAGTGGGTTGGGGGGTAGGGTAGCCAGGAGGGGGTCCTTTTAAATGTTTTAATTGTTAAATGTGTTTTCTTTTAGAATGTTTTACCGACAAATGTCTAAATAAACTTGTTTCTGAACCTTTCATTGAAGAAAAGAAAGGAAGGGCGAAGGTGACAGGGAGGTTAAATTTGAGAATTAAAACTGAGCAGATAAAGTCAAGAATAGACGAAGGTAGATCGCCAAGGAGAGAAGAGCGATAATTAAGATGGCAGTAAAGGTCAAAGAATCTTGGAAGAGGGGTTGTAAGGAGGTGTTACCCTTTTTATTCGGCACCTTCTTGACTGGTGGTGGCAGTTAAATGTTGCCTTCTTCTCTTCAGGTCGGAAAATCTAACGTTATGCCTCTATGGCTAGATCCATGACAGAATTTCAGGACAAACGCAAACTTTTTAAAGGATACACATTAGCTTTAAAGAATTTAAATATAGCTAATCTGGATTCCCGGAGTATCTGTCATGGATGTGACCCTCGTGAACATAGGAAGAAACTCTCTGCATTAAGCAAATACTGAAACTGTGCTGTTTGTCTTTCACAATTACTCACATTTAAGAAGTCTCTAATAAATTCCATAAACCTTAGTAAATTTGCTCTTTGAACTGATGCCCTGAAAGATTGTTGACCTCAAAGGAGTGACGCAATGCTTATTTCCTTCACATACATTTTTAACGCAAAACAATAAAAACGACAACACCTAAATTCATATTCATATGTGATCTCTTTGTCGGATCATAAGCTACCCTTTAATTTGTTAATGCGTTTCTGTGCTCAGCTGAACTGTTACTCAGAACTGAAAAAAATGAAGCAGAAAAAAAAGATTTCAGAAAATCTAAATATGAGCTAGCATATGTAAAAACATTTAAAGCCAAAGCCAGAGCAGATGGAGAACGCATCTGCTCTAAATTGGCACCGCTGCCACCCCCGTATAGTTTTGCTTTTAAAAACAAATCATTTTTGTTTTGTTATGCGAACATCTGTAACTCATATATTGTTGTCTCCAAACATATTTTTTTAAGTAATCTATTAAAGCAAGTTAACACTTTTGACATTTGAATATGTATTTAGTTGTTTTTTGCCAAAATGTGGTTGAACATTATAACTGCTGTGGGTAATGAAACTCAGGCAATTGCTTTTGCTCTGCGTGATTTGATATTTTGCCACCTTCTGGATCTACGTGATTTCAGGAAAGTGGACAATTTTGGATGTGATTTTTAGAGTAGGTGGCAATGGTTCTGGTTGGACAGAACCCTTGCCAGGATAATAATCACCCATGGTTTCTAATATGACATAGAAATGAGAAAACATATAATACAGTTTTTGAAGATGACATAATAATGGCATTGAACGTACAACCGTTTTAATCTTTATCGAGGATTCCACATATCAAATTGTATTTTCACATATACTACATTTGGAGACCTATGAACTGAGAGATTAATTGCCTTCCCTGCATTTTTAAAACATTTTTATTAACAGTACCATAGAACAATAAAGGTTCCCATAATTATTGATGCAGACCGGCATATTACTGCATTTAGATAACCTTCCCTACCCTTATGAGTCAGAACAAAGGCGACGGCACGTCTCTAGAAATGAATTTCAAGGGGGCACCCACTAGGCCACATATATAAGTGCTTGGGCCACTTACTATCGCTCTCTTTCTCTTTCTCTCCATATATATATACTCCCAGCAGACACCTGCTCCTCTCTTAACGGGGTCAGTGCGAGTTTCGGGTGCCGGGTCCCGGCCAAAAATCAAAGAAATTTCGGTGAGCAGTTCCCTCAGTGAAAAAAGAGACTCGCACACCAGGGTCCGTGTAAACAAAAGATTGTTATTCGCGACGCGTTTCGACCAGACGGTCTTCTTCACAAGCCACCTTTGCTACAAACAGATCCACCATACCCTGGTGTGCGAGTCTCTTTTTTCACTGAGGGAACTGCTCACCGAAATTTCTTTGATATATATATATATATATATACATATATATATATATATAACTTCAATTCCTTGCTCGCTTTCCATCCGTACTCACAGAGACAACAGGACACGGACTCCACTTTTGCTGGTGCGATACATTTATTGCTCAGTGCTCCGCCATATATATGTATGTGTGTGTGTGTGTATATATATATGTGTATATATATGTATATATATATATATATGTATATATATATAGATATTTAGATATATAGTTTAAATCAGAATGTGTGTGTATATATGTATATATTTAAATGTATATATAGATATATGCACATATACACACAAAGTCAGATTTAAACATCTTAAGCACACAACACTGCTTTGCAGTGAAAGGTATTTGGACAGAATAATGTTTGTGGCAAGTTGCAGTGTCTGATTGTTTTTCTGTGCCATGACCTAGCACATTCAACAGCTGTGGTGGGGCCCAAATTGGGGGCAGGGCAAATGCAGATGGAACACGGGCCCCACCTGCCCCCCTCCTTTCTAGGAACGCCAGTGAAGCGGGCAGCTAGTACTGACGCTCACGTATGAGGGCACTAAGGCTCAAAGGAGGTACCCTTTCATCTAACCTAACACGGCGCATGCGCGACCATGGGGACCGCCCAGTTTCAAGCCCCCGCTTCACATTCTTACTTAACTTGGAATGCAGATACTGGTAACAGCAGTTTATCCAAGCATTCTAAGCACTCTGCTTGGCTGAGCCAATATCCGTCCATAGTCCATGAAGACTTCGAGTAAATCAAAGAAACCCCAAATTGCCTGTCATTTGCTAGTTTCTATTTATGGACAACTGTACTGAAGCAGTCTGCAAGACAAACCAATAAATAATGCAGAGTGACAACTTAAAAAATTAACTCAACTTTTAAGTACGTTAATGTTTTTTTTTTAATTTTTTTTATTTCTCCTATACTTTTTAACAGTGATGTTGCATCACGGTCCGTTGTTTATTTCAATTCCCGTTTGATGCCAAAGTGTCATCCATCCGGCTACTGAAGCTTTGCTCTATGCCATAATTACATATTTCATGTTGGGCCGATATCAAAGTGAAATAGCTGCACATATGCTCTTTCAGTGACGACAAGCTCAGATATATGTCTCTACACCCTTTGTTGTGATATCATCCAAAATTGTTTCACGTTATCTTTGATATCAAAGCAAGATGTTTTTAGCTATTTTCAGATTTGTCTGCTGTCAAAGTGACATGATTTTTTACTATTTCGCTAAAGTGTGAGATCACAGTGATTTGGGCGGATGTCACAGTGAAATGTTAGTCTCTCTTTTGTCTTTGATGATGTCACCTTGACACAATTCGCTATACTTTGTTGTTGACGTAACTCACAATATTTTCACAATTTTATACGAGTAAACATTTGTTTTTATTTCACAGCGAGATAGTTCTCTCTCTGTTTATAGATCGGTCGAATATCTAAGGGCCTGAGTATGATGGCGGTCGGACTTTCGTCTGACCGCCATCCTGTCAGGAATGGGACTGCCCGACTAGCTGTAGATGGTCCCGCTACCAGTATTACGATGCAACTTCCTTCAAGGTGGTCGCAATGTGTATATTTTGTATTGCGGCGTGTGCTGCGGGCTGCAGCACACACCTCAATACAGAAAAAACACATTTGGCACATCCCTGCACTATGCCACATAGCGCAGGGATATGTAGGGGGACCTGCCCCCAGGGCCCATATCGGAGGGCCAGAGGTAAAGGGGGGCCCACTACGGGCCCCCAAGTCACTTTCCGCCTGCCTTTTCATGGCGGGTTAACCTCCATGAAACGGCTGGCGGAAAGGGACATTGTAATCCCTACGGCAGTGCCTGAGCAGGCACCGCCACTGTTGTAGGGCTTGCAGTCCCTCCAACGATCCGACAGGCTCAAGGAGCCCATCAGATCCGGGGCGGTCGGTCTCTCCGCCCGCCTTCCATCCGCCCATCATCATAATGCTGCGGACAGTCAAGCAGGGTCGGATAGCGGTGGGACCGCCAGCGATGGCCTGGCGGTGGCGGTCCCATCACTATCATAATCAGGCCCTAAATGTGTTGTTTCCCTCTTTATGGTGTGGTGTTTATTTTGATTTTCTATTACATGGAGATGTTCCTGTCCATGTTCACTTTGGTCTGAAGTCTCACATAAGTGTTTCCATACATATCTAGATTTGTCTAAAGTTACTTTACTTCTCTGATGTCGCAGTCTGCTGGCATATCCTATTTTCATTTTAGTCCTATGTCTCTGTGAATTATTTCACTGTATGTTCTCCTTCTCTGTTTTTTAGTTAAGTGTCATGGCATGGTTATAGACGGAGAGTTTCAATTTTAGTATGTGTTCCTTATGTTCATTTTATATTATTTTCACTATGGTTTAAACAATGTTTTATATTTCCAAATAAATAATTCTGAATAGACAACCAGCGATTTTTACTTTGTAAATGAAACATATCATTTAATCCACTACACGAATAATGTTTAAAGAAAAAAAGGCACACTGAAGGCATGCAGTGGTCTGTGCCTATAACCATTTTTGAGTTTTAATCCAATGTTGGACTGACCTCCTGGGCACACTGGTACTCTGGCACTGTCAGATGGGCCGGCATGAAGGGGCCAGTGTATGTACTATTGTAGCCTTAGAGCCCGCCGTAGCGAGCTCAACTGGCCAATAAAGGCCCGCTTCAGTGTTAAAGGCTCGAGCCGAAGGCGAGCACCTTAAACAAGGGAGCGGGCCTTTAATGGCCGGTAAATCATACTGCGAAGGGCTCTAAGGCTATTAGAACATTTCACCCCTAGAGGGCAGAATGTTCTAATTTGTAAAACAAAGGACTCACAGAGTCCGAGGGGATTGAAATCTCCGCAGACTCCGTGAGGCCTTTTGTTCACAGCAAGAGCTGTGAACAAACATTAGAATGTTGAAGCTCTGGGGTTCTACTGGGCATTAGCAGCCCAGAGCACTCCATTGTTTTCAATGGAGCTCCCAACATTCCAATGTTCTAATTTTATTTGGCCTCATGTGCCGTGACACTACACACACTGGCCCTTTCAAGTCGACCCATCTTACAGTGCTGGAGTGCCTAGCAGGCCAGTCGAACACTGTTTCAACCACAAGCAAGGAGAGTAATCCTGTAAGTTATAAAAAGGAGTCAGAAGTTGAAGTTTGTATTGTTTGTGGTGAATCTATAAAAAACAATCTGAAAAATATAGTGTAGTAAATTCCTTTGGAGTGCCAGCCAAACCAACCCCTACGAACTGCCAAAGACTGGGCATTGAGAAGGTTTGTTAAGTTTTGTTTTTGCTTGACCAAGGAAAAGGACTCTTCACAGTCACCATGGTGCCACCCTGCACAGTATAGTTCCAGGGAAAAGTGTCAATTGTCTTCTGTAGAAAAAACCTCTTGGGCAATCTTGTAGTTGTTGATTCAAGAGGAAGACTAATGCACAAGTAAGTAGGAAGGCACCAGTCTCCTTGTCATCAGGGAAGAGGAAGATCAAACAAAGACATTAAGCAGGATTCAGTCAACAATCATTTTATTTAGATAGTAAATTCTTTCAAATAATTACAACACATCATAAGTTAAAGCAGACACGGTTTATAGCTTCTTGAAGTAAAACAACACATCTTGAAAGAGACTAAAAACTAAGAAAACAGGTCGCCATACAGTGCCTAGCAACTAAAATGCTCACGGCAAATGAGGGAGACCAGAATGCTCTAATCTAGATTCTAGATCCACCTGGAGTGATGAACCTTTTTGCACCACTCCGTATACCTGGCCAACCAATCACAATAGGAATATGATGGTCAGCAATAGATCTATGGAAAGTGGTATGGGATAAGAGAGAAAACAGAGTGGTTGTCACAACTCTGACTTGTCACTCTGCTGGCTGTTGTAAGCGGATATGTAAAAACAAGACTGATGTCTTTAATACCTTATATCTGCATTGAACACTTGCTATGACAAATGCTTTAGCGCCAGCATACCTCTATGCCTAAGGCTCTCTAGGGCTATTGCTGGAACTCTGACATTCCTGGAACTGAAAAGGTAATCAATATCTGTGTAATTGTAATCACACATTATTCTAATAATGGAACTAACTTCTGTTTTGTGAATACACTCTTCTGGTTCTGATATACATTCAATGCTGTTTCTTACACTGTAATATAAACCATCATTCATCAGGAATATATCGTTCACGCAGGTATCAATGAATCACTTTCCTAAGCATATACAGATGCATTATATACAATATATGCATTGTGCATGTCTTTTAAGGTGATGAGGATCCTCTCTGTTCCTAAAGTAGTTGTAGAATCCAAAAATGTAAAACAAAAAATGTGAGTTTTACTCCTTCACGGATATCCCTGAAACAGTATTTTAACTAGTTTGAGGTTCTTTTTAAATTACAACTTAAATCCTCAGAATTCTTCTCTATATTAACCTTTGACTACAAAAACGCTTTAGAGGAAAAGCAAACATTGTTAAAGATTTTCACACAGCTAGCCAACAAGGTCATGGCTGCAGCAACAAATTATCACAATGGCCTACCAAGGATGATCTGAACCACACAGAAACGTATAATTGGCCACCAACATTCCAACATATTGTGGGAGTTCATCAGCTTCAGGGAAAATTTGGAAGTGGGATGTTCAGCAGGTTTATGGGAAATTTACTTTCTGTGTTTGTATTGAGCTGTCCATGTGTAGTAAATCCTCCAGAGATGCAAAGTCTTATGCCCAGTTGTGCCAATGTTGCAAGTACACTGTTAGCCTTTCCTTTCCTGGAATGAGTGTAGTGCAGACTTACTCTTCTAGCTGATTGGGGTGTGATCGATCCATTATGGGTAGATTGTCTGATTATAGTAAACATGACACATAAGCTCTATTACACTGCTATTCTATGAGAAAACAAGTCAGATTCTTGTAATTTAATCGTCAAATTGGCATTGTATAAACAAAGACCTATCTTAAGCCACTGTACACCAGAATCACTTTAGCAGGGATGTTCCAGTCAAATCTTTTCTGTAATAGGTTGCTGTCCACCAGATCAAGGGCCGCATGGAAGTGAATGAAGTAACAGCTCAAGCTCCCACTTTGCTCCATCAACGTCCACACTATTGTCCAAAGGGCAAAACAGTGGTCCGTAGTATAGAGGAGTGGCACTTTCGGAAACCACCTTATTCAGGAGAAATCAAGTTATTGTGCATAACATTTTGGGAATATACTTTGGCAGTGACGTTGATTAGACTTATCGATCTGTGAGTAGAGGTGAGGCCAAACTCATACCTTTTGTATACTGATTTCCCTGTGGCACCTTTCTAAGAACCAGGAAAGCAGATAGTTTCTGTTACTCAATGAAACAAGCAAATAAATATTGGGCTAACTGTTAGACCTGTCAACCTTAGGGTGGTCTTCCCCCCAACTTTTTGCCTTCCTCTGCCATTTTTCTGACCTCGTTTTTACTGGCATTACGACTGTGAACTCTTTACCATTGCTAACCAGTGCTAAAGTGCATGTGCCCTCTCTAAACATAGTAATATTGGCTCATAAACACTTTAATTATCGTATATGTCCCTAGTACAGTGCACTTCATGTGCCCTGGTCCTGAAAAGTAAATGTTACTAGTGGGCCTGCAGCACTGATTGTGCCACCAATGTAAGTAGCCATTTAAACATGGTTCTGGCCTGCCATTGCAGAGCCTGTGTATTCAATTTTAAGCTGCCATTTTAACCTGCCAAAATAAACCTTTTCCAGGCCCAAACCTTACTTTTTAATACATGTAAGTCACACCTAGAGTAGGCCCTGGCAGCCCAGAGGGCAGGGTGCAACGTAGTTAAAAAGTTGGACATGTACGCTTACATTTGTTTTTCGCTACTGCAAGGCCTATCTCTCCCATATGATAACATTGGGATTACCTTATTACATTTTATGAGTGTAATATCCAAATGGGAAGAGATGATTTGTTCATGTTTGGCGTCTCTGGAATCCTAATTTAAAATTCTAACTCATGGTGAAGTCGGATTTTAAATTACATCTCTGAAAATGCCTCTTTTAGAAAGTTGGCTTTTTCTTGCCTTAGCCATTTTGTGCCAGCTGCCTATCTCTTGTCACATGACCAGGTGTAGTTGGGCTTTGTGTATTCATCCTAGACAGCCACACACAATGGGAGCTTATGTGTAACTGAATGGGCCATCACTGGCAGGATGGGAGGGAGGAGCTGGGGCCAGCCTCACCTACACCTGAACAGGCTATATCCTGTCTCCACACAAAGGACTGCCTAACCCCCGTAGTTAGTCTGGAGCCAGAGCAGGGAGGGCAGGGCATTTGTACACTTCAAAGGCATGCTGATTATGGCCACTGAAGAAATCAGGTCAACTTTAGATAAGGGTGGTAGCGCAGAGCTTATCTTACTTGACCTGTCTTCAGCCACGGTCCATCATGACCTTCTGATTGACCAGTTACATAATCTTGGGATCAGAGGTACAGCTCTGTCTCTGCTCCGTTCCTTTCTCTCTGAGTGTGTTCAAAATGTCGCACTTGGGAATTCACCTCCGATCCATTCTTTCTGCTCTGTGGGGTTCCTCAGTGGTCATCATTTAGTCCGACCCTTTTTAAACTTTGTCACATCCCTCGTGAGTTTAATTAAGTCTTTTGTTTTTTTTGTTGATGTCTTACCCCAACAACACCCAGATTGTTGTTTCACTGTCTAACAACAATCACAACTCAGGTGAGGCTTTTCGGAACTGCATGTCTGCGGTCAGCAACTGGATGAACAACAACTGTTTGAAGTTGAACTCTTCAAAGACAAAAGTTCTTCTATTAGGGAACAATGTTTCTTTCTGGTCCCCCTCCTGGTGGCCACAAGATCTTGGAGCTCTTTTCACTCCTGCAAAGAAGAGAAAAATCCTTGGTGTCATAATGAATGAGAAACTTACGTTTAAAAGCCAAGTAAAAATGATTATTTCCTCTTTCATACGCTCAAGATCATAAAGAAGATTGCTCATTTTATTTCTCCCGACTTACGGAAGACAGTTGTCACTGCGCAGGTCTTGGCCAGATTTGATTACTGTAATGTCCTCTATCAGAATCTACAAAAAAATCTCGTTGAATAAACTGCAAATCTTGCAAAATTCTGCAGCACGATGCTGTTTGATATTCCTAGATTTCAATCTGCTGCTTTGGCTCTTATTAAATTGTACTGGCTTCCTGTCAAGCAACGCATCATCTTTAAGGCGCTATGCATTGCATTCAGAACTCTTCATTCTAGCTCTGCCAACAATTTGATTATCCCGCCTTTTTAGCAGTCCTCCTGGGGAGGCAGAAAGAAGCTCTGGTAAGGTGTACAGCTCTTCTGTGGAACAGCCACCCTGTGAACTTAAAATCTGCTACTTCATTATTAACGTTTAGAAAAATGAAAAAACTTGGTTATTCAGCACCTAGCTTGGTTCTGCTCAACTGTATCTTTGTTTGTTTTATCTTTTAGTTTGTGTTGGAAAACGAGGCAGTATCTGTGAGGCCTGCACAAATAACATGACTACATTTGTCCTTCACTGGGAACCAAACACCCCATTGTAGCGCTTGACTCTCAGAGGGTAGCGTTGCAGAGCAGTCTAAGGCTTACTCAAGGGAGGTGGTGTGGGTTAGTAATCGCCATTTACCAGTACGCAGAAATAACACTCAATAATTGATTGTCCAGTCTGTACTTTGCTTTATGAAAGGAAGAGTACATTTATGAAACACACACACTACTCAATACTATGCACCAATTTACAAACATACATAAGCTGTTGGAATAACCTTGTGACATTGCATAACATTACCACCCCTCCCGAAGAGGGGGTGGGGTCTAGTACCACCACTCCCATGTATGCACATCTTCTTGCCCCCTAATGCAGTGGGTTGAACATAACCTGGAGCGAGGGCCTTGCCCACTGTCACCATCCCAGTGGCGACCCACCCCTTTATCTCAACAAGCATTTAAAATAGGTACACCTGCCCTGGTGACACATAACCCTGACTGAGCATCTCATACTGACCATACAGTATACACCTCTACATCTTAGTGGCTAACAGTCTGGGTTGTTCTTCACCTAACGCAGTAGCAAGAATACATGTTTGGGCATCACTTAGAATGACAGTACTCATCATAGTTGATAACAGTTATAATGCATTGCAATTAAAGCCCCTAAAAGGCATCACAGTTAAAATCACAGAATTAAGCATATACAGCCAGACACCCTAGCAGGCATGTCCAGCAACATAACCCCGTTGCTTATGACTTCATATTACACATGTGACTTTCAGTCCCTCAGTAGAAATAACATTGATAGAGGCAAGATGGCCGCTGACTGACTTCTGTGAGAGTCGCTGCCTAGACTCTCTCCCTCGAGCAGCCTGATGGATTAGCATAAACCGAGGATATGCCAAGGATATGCCGTTGTGCATTTACCTGTTAGATCAGCTGTTTGCCTGGCTGTTGAGATGCGGCTCCCGCCGGAGGCTGAGGGCGCTTTCGACAATCTTGGACGCATTGCGGGAGTCCGGAACCACCACTCATACTGGGTGCCCTATCTGCGGGGGACTGATGGCGCCAAAAACAACTAAGTCCGTGAAAGACGGGGTAGCGAAAGACCCGCCAAAGGAGGCCGACATGGCGGCGAAGGGACCGGGGCAAAATTGCCGCGGTGCGCTGCTGAAAAAAGCTGAAGGAAACACGGAGAAGCCTCGGGAGGGCGGTGCGGATGGACGGATTGGGCGGCGTGTAGTGGGCGGTGAGAACTCCATGTGGCAGCCTACAGTTACAGAGGCTTTTGCGGCTACTGGCAACAATTTGCTGCACGCTACACATTCAGAGGAGCCCGGTAAGAGAGAAACAGCTGCCCCAGGTTCGGATCCAACTGAAGAGGCTGCAACGGCAGCGCTGCGGTCCGGACCGGAGCAGGAGCAGCAGGAGGAGGAGTTGTTTGAGCCTGTCGTGGGATCGGGTGAGCAACCAGGATTAATTCCGCAGGTATTGCAAGCACCGCAGAACACCACGCAAGGTAACGAGTGTAATGCTGCAGGAAATGCGTGGGTACCTCTTGATAGGGAAGCAACAGCAATTACACCGACGATTAGCAATGAAGGAGGTGGTTCTGAAGGGAGCGGAACTGGCTTGCTGGCTCGGGTGAAAAATAATTTAAAAGCTGACCTGGTGGAACTCTGTGATTATGCAGTCAAGGAGTCTGGCGGGGGAGTGGAGGACTGCAGGACCAAATCTAATAGCCTTGGGCTCTCCAGAAGGGGATACGTTTTTTTCCTTAAATGAAGATACGGACATCTCATCTACAAGCGATGGGAATACATCTCAAGGGTCCGATTCAGGCGATTCCTTTGGGGACTCCTCTACTACACAAAAGATACAACGTTTGAGGTCCCTATCCCAGAGGCGGAGGTCTAAATCTAGAACCAACCCATCTAAGGGTGATATGGCAATAACAACAGCTAGGAAACTTAAATGGGATTACTCCGCTACAAATCAAACGTATGCAGAAGAAAAGGAACCGGTTGTACATGAGAAGTCGGGCAGCCTAGAGGATCCCTCTGCCCTGCCTGTCTCTCCGTCACTAGAACTAGTGTACTCCACCCTAAAGCAGATGCAGGGGGAAGCAAGATTGGAGAGCCGGAGGGCACATCAAGCCACCAAGAAATTGCAGGGATCACTTCGGAAAGTGAATAAATTGTGTTCCGATATGGCTGAAAGGGTCACTCTTGTCGAAGAAAGAACTGTCGTACTGGAAGAGGAAATGGGGAAGCTACAAGGCTTTAAGGAGTCACAAGAGAAACAATCCGAAGATGTGATGTGGAAACTCGAGGATTTCGAGAATCGACAGCGTAGGAATAATGTGAGACTGCTGGGTATCGCCGAGAATACGGAAGGGGAGAACATTATGTCTTTTGTTGTTAATCTCTTAAAGGGGGCACTTCCAGATCTGGCCCAATGGAACTGGGATATTGAGGTCCAGCGAGCGCACCGTTTTCCTTTTAGTCAAAGAAAAGCCAATGCTACCGGACAGGGGGAGCGACCCAGAGCCATTCTTGTTTATGTTGGTAACTTTCTCCTCCGAAAGGCAATTCTGGATAGAGCACGACCGGAAGCAAAACGAACATATGAGGGCCATACTTTTTTCGCTCGCCCTGACTTCTGTCATTTAACGGTCGAAAGGAGATGGAGACTCTGACAGCTGATTACCCCCTTCCAGGGAATTGGGTGTGAAGCCTATCTGTTATTCCCTGCTCGGCTCAAGGTTATTTTAAAGGGGAGGGTGCGTATGTTTTTTTCGGAGGTAAAAGCACAGGAATATCTGTCCGAGCTGAAGGGGGCAGTGGGGGGGGTTTAACTGCAGTTAGGAGGATTTAAAGAACACTTTAAAGAATTGGCTTTCGTGCTATGATGTGATATAATGCTTAAGGCTCTGTAAGGTTATAATCTTCTCCACAGGGCTCACTTTTTACTTGCGGTTGAGCTTTCTTTCTCCCCTACTCTTTTTTCTCTTCTTCTTTCTTTAGCTAGGATCAATGGGCACGAGTGAGGCACAAGGGTGTATATGGGGTTTCATTGCTTGGGGGGGGCGACAGCGACTTGAGTTGTGAGCCACAGCGGCCACGCATAGGTCATGGCAGACCTAATTGCCTGTGAGGGTTTTGGGGGGGGCAGGATGGGCAGTTTGGGAGGGAGTTCACGGTACAGCACAGCACAGCACAGCACAGTACTTGAGGATGAATACATTGAATATAACGAGTCAATACAGGTTACGGCTGAAAATGGGGGATCAAAGAGCTGAAACAAAAGAGCAAAGATTTAATAATTTAGGTAACGCGAAGGGTAAGGTGGTTATTATTAAGCGATGAGTCGGCGTATTGCCTCAATTAATATATGCGGCCTTAATGATTTGGCCAAAAGACAAAGGGCCGCAGTAATTTTGAAGACAATGCGTATAGATATCTTGTGTGTTCAAGAGACACATATAGAAGGTAGTAGGGCAAATCTCATGGAACAGTTGGGTTTTAAACTAATTACCAATACTAAACAGGGTACTAGGACGAGAGGGGTTGCCATCCTATCTCGGCGAAGTGATGTTATTTTTAAGAAGAAAATAGCTGATAAATGGGGCCGCTGGGTGTTGGTAGAATGTATGTGGCACGAGGAAACATTCACGCTATGCTCTATGGCTCTACAGGAGATGACCCCGAAGTTTTAGAATTCCTGGATGTTGAATTAGCCTCCTGGCCCTCCCCGGTTATAATGTGCGGGGATTTTAATATTAATGGTTTGGGAGGCCTCTGAGGGGAAGCGGGAAGTAGCTACGCGGGTAGAAAGAGAAGAGTCTATGGAGCACTTACTAACCTGGTTCAGAATAACGGGCTTATAGATAGTTGGGCTCAGCTAAATCCCACTGACCCTGGTAGTACATTTTTTTCCGCACCCCATAAGATTGTTACTAGACTCGATTATTTTTTGTGTGTCTTACTCACTAAAATTAAGATGTAGGATAGAAAAACATCCTCGGATAATCTCAGATCATAACCCCCTAGTTTTAACAATTACCTTTGGTGGGGGGGAAAGACAAGAGAAGGCCTGGACTTTCGAGCGCGGGCTGTTAAAGGATCCAGAATATTTGATTCATATGAACGAATGGATCAAGGGGTTCTGGGAGATTAATAGAGAGAGTACCAGTCCAGGGATTGTCTGGGATGCGTTTAAAGCTGGGGTTAGAGGAGAGACTTTGAGTTATAGTTTGGGCCGGCAGAAGAGGAGGGTCAACGGGTGAATATATTATGTAAGGCATTGGTGGATTCGGAGGAGGCGCGATTCGGATGAGCAAACCACTGGAGGATATATTGCTTAAATTGGCAATAGCAAAGGCTGAAATAGGGGATATTGCGGCGAGTAAGGCTGCAGAAAAAGTTTTGGCAAGAAGGGAACTCTGTTATGAGCTTAGTGAACGGGTGGGGCATACCCTGGCAGTACGACTTAGACAAAAAAATATGGCCGGGGAGATCAGGGACATTATAGACAGAAATGGAAATTTAGTAGAGGGGTCACTAGGGATCCGGGAAGTCTTCCGCCAATTTTATGAAGATCTCTACAGGGAGGAACAACGAGGGAAACAGAGACTAAATCAAGAATACCAATGGGGAATATCGATGCGAAGTATTGATCCCGAAGACAGGGAGGCACTTGATATAGCGCTGACCCAGGATGAGGGAGTCTCCCGTCCGGGAAAGCTGCCGGACCGGATCAAATTCCCTTAGAGTTTTATAAAACATTCCTTGAGGTCATAGGACCGGATCTGGCGGCCATAATCGGCCAAGCTCAGCAAGGCTGTTCAATCCCCGAGTCATGGGCTGGGGCGGATATGGTTGTGTTTTTAAAGAAGGGTAAGCCACCTAGGGAACCGGGCTCATATAAGCCAATAACGCTGTTGAATAGCGACGCTAAAATTTACTCAAAAGCCTTGGCGACCCGTCTAAATCAAATAATTGGGAAAATAGTTCATCCCAGCCAGCACGGCTTTATCCCCGGGAGGGGTACTACAGAACATACTCAAAGAGTTATAACCCTATTTGATATAGCGGAAGTCTCAGGGGATCCTATGGCTTTAATACTCATGGACGCTGAAAAAGCGTTCGATAGGGTCTCCTGGGACTATCTCTGGGATGTTATGAAATTGTTTGGGATTGGGAATAACTATATCCAGGCAATTCAGGCTTTATATAAAGTACCGAAGGCTCGGCTCAGACTGAATGGGGGATACACGGCGCCGGTGATTATTAAGCGAGGCACTAGGCAGGGGTGCCCCTGCTCGCCTCCTCTTCGCTTTATACATTGATCCCCTGATAAGGAAGTTGGATGCCACCATTAGTATAAGACCTATGTGTTATCATGAGTTGGAGACAAAAATATTGGCCTACGCGGACGATGTCGCTGTGGTCACTGCTAACCCCCAAGATACAATGGTTGCTATAGAAGAAGAGGCTCAAGCTTTTGGACCGATATCCGGGTACGCATTAAATAGCCAGAAGACGTTGATAGTCAAAAATAAGTGGACTAAACTAGAAGATTTATGAGTGGTGGATTCAGCCGTCTATCTGGGTATTGATATAACCCCAGATTTGGGGAAACTAGTAGAAAGAAATATTGAACCAATTATAGGGAAAGCTAAAAAAGATTTTGATAGATTGAATAATCTTCATATGTCATTGGTAGGTTGCAGCAATGTGGTAAAGATGGTTTTCCTCCCTAAGATACTCTATCTCTTTAGGGCCATACCGATAGAGTTTGAAAAGCAATGGTTTACGATACTTGAGCATATCGTGAATAGGTTTATATGGGCTCATGGAAAAACCAGACGGGCTAGAAGATATATGTCATTGCCTAGGGAGAGAGGAGGTTGGGCAGTCCCAGATTTTAAGATGTATTATTGGGCTTCGCCTCTACAATATATGTCTGTTCTATTCGGGAGGGCTATTGGCGTCTCTTGGGATAATTCAGGATCTCCTGATGTATATGAACTACTATTAGGAGAGGGAGCGATCAATTGTTTTATGAAATTTAGCGAACCAAGCTATTATAAAAAAATGAGATTTAAGACTTTGATGGCCGCATATAAGATCTGGGCTACATTTAAAAAGAAAATTGGTCTTGGCAGATTTAATTTTTACACACAGCTATACAGAAATCCAACGCTCCCCGAAATTGTTTCCGATGCAATAATGTTGGAATGGGAGGAGAAGGGGCTGCGGGTCTTAGGGGATTTAATAGGTCCTGATGGGATTCGGGTGTTTAGTGATATCCAACATGATTATGATGTTAATACAAGATTTTTTTTTAAATACCTACAGTTACGGAGCTTTTTTAAATGGAAAAGGGGGGGCCGTGCGGTTTCCAGAAAGTTGTAATCGTAGATGTTATAAGAGCGCGAGAGGATTGTAATATTAAGAAAATGTATGCCGAATTGCAATTACTTAAGCTGGACGATTTGGATAAATATCGGAAAAAGTGGGCTGATAAGCTAGGCATAGATCAGGATTGTTTTTCTGACTCGTTGGAACTGGGTCAGATTATCCTGTGTTCAGCGGGACTACAGGCTCAGCATTTTAAAACGATCTTTTTTCTGTATCATACGCCCGCAAGGATAGCGCAGTGGGGTGGACAGGAAGGAATCAGGTGTCCTCGGTGCGACGGCTCTGAAGCTGACCTAATCCACATGTTCTCGACCTGCCCCAGGCTGGTAAATTTAATAAAAGCGATAGAAAAATGTCTGGATCAAACACTGAATATACAAACGCCATTAGACCCAGCTCTAATACTTTTGGGGATTCAAATGAGGGGAAGGCAAAACTCATTTTATTATTTTCTGTTTCTTGCCATGGCTGCCCTACGTATTATCATCGCCTCTGCGTGGCTGGATCAATCAGCCCCAACCTTTCAGCAATGGCTTGCTAAGTTGCTAGCTATATATAATTTGGAGAAAGGGATTTATGAGGGAAAGGGCAAGAGAGGGAAAAAACTTGGCAGGCGCATTTGGGAACCTATCTACAGATGGAAGAAAGCTGTGAATGATAGTAGATCCTGATTTAATTTAGTTACTTAAATTTTAAAAAGGACTTTTGATTTTTATTCACAAGGATGAATTGCTGCTCTACCAACTTAAAAAATTTATTGGATTTCATGAATTTGTATTGTATTCTGATTGATAATTTGATCCTCGAGTAACAAATGTACGTTTATTGTGGTGCTGTATCTATTTGGAAAAAATTAAACTTTAAAAAAAAATAAAAAAAAATAACATTGATAAATGCACTTCTCGTGCCATTGCACCTCTTCACCTCCAGGGGATGCCCTTCTCCAGACATCCCCAGCTCAGCCCTTCATACCTTGGTGCAGTCCCTAACGCACCCCCAGCTGTAGAACAAAAGTTCCAGCCCCAGGATGCTGATGACTGCTGGGTGAGCCCTTGAGGGGTTACTTCTATGGAGTCCCCAGAGACTTAGGGGGGGACTTTACCTCTTCGTGCTGGGGGAGACTGCGTTGCTCCTGCAGCTCGCCCTGCACCTTGGCTCACACCTGGCGATGACCCCATCCTCCTGGGGCCACCACATGCAGAAAACGATCCGCTTTTCTTTGCAGGCCGGTCCGGGCCTGCAAGGCATTATGAGGCGACTCGCTCCTGCCAGTGAATAACAGAACAGCGGCTCCCCCGCTGCTCGGGGAGAGCCGCGCTGCCGGCCTCAGTGGCCTGACACCGCTTCTTCACTTTGTTGGGGGTCCAGTCCCACCCAGACCCCTTGCTGCCAGGTGAGTCCATTCAGCGCGGGGAGCCCACCCCCGGCTGCTCCTTCCTCCTCTCGGGGGCCCGGTCCCACCCGGGCACCCCGCGTCATGGGTACGTTGGAGGGCAGCTTGAGGAGCCCACCCCCAGCTGCCCTCGCCGGCTCCCTGACTGGCCAGCATCCTCGCATGCGGCCCGCGGAGCCGGCACCTCTCTTCTGGTCTGCCCGCTCCTGCGGGCAAACACGGAGACTCCCGCTGGTCCGGCTGGACCTCGGGGGAGTGCGGCGGCACTCCCCCGTCCTCCTCCTTCACTTCTGGGCCCGGAGATGGGGTCCCGGGCCCCTGGGCAATTCTTCACGGGGAGCGCAACGGCCCTCCCCGACTTATGCCTTTGCGTCGGGGCCCGGAGTTGGGGTCCCGGGCCCCTGAAGAATCTTCACGGGGAGCGCAGCGGCACTCCCCTGCTTATCTTCATCCACGAGGGGGGATGCACGACGGCACGCCCCCCTCCTCTTCACTGCCATCACCGGGGCCTGGAGTTGGGGGCCCCGGGCCCCTGAGCTTTCTTCGAGGGGGGGGCACGGCGGCGCTCCCACTCCCCCGATGTCACCGGGGGCCAGAATGGGCTCCTGGCACCCCTCATGGGCAATTTCACGGGGAGCGCGACGGCGCTCCCCGACTTTACTTCTTCTGGGGGTCGGCCCCGGGACCTGACCCACCCCGGGGGCATAGTTGAGACCGGCGGCGGAGCCCCACACGCTTCGTCGTCGGTCCAATTTGAGGTTGCCTATCTTCTAGGGGGCGTATCTCGGCCCCCAGGCAGACGATTTTCACCATCTTGGCCTCTTCTTGCTCCTGGTGGCGCGTCCCAGCCACTGGGAGCACTTTCTTTCACCCTCTTGGTCTCAAGGAGGCTGAACTCAGCAGGGAGCGGTCTTCACTGGCTCCCTGCGCCAGCCTTTCACCTGGCTCTCCTCCTGGGCCTCTCTTCTCCTTGCGCAGAGGCCCAGGCCTCTGCTCACTGGTCCTGGACTCCCCCACAGGCGCAATCCAGGGTCCTGGGACAGTCAGGGGGTTCTTCCTTCCTACTGCCCATGGCGCCAGGCTCCAGCACCAGTCTTCCTCAGCAGACCACACCCCAGAGAGAGCTCCTCTTCCTGTGCAAGACCTTTTAAAAGAATTTGGAGGGGGCTGGCAGGGGGCTCCGCTTGCCCTATCAGGCAGCGACACATCACCTCTCTGCCCCTGCTCCCTCCTTCCTGCCCAGGCCTCTGGGATAGTTCAAAATGGCGGCGTCCAGGGGTCTCATGCCACATGGTCTCTGAAAAGCCCCTTCCCCCCTTGCTGCCTCCTCTCCAGAGCAGCTTGGTGCCTGGCACCAGGTGACAGCTGCTGATTGATGACCGGCAGCTCCACCCATCTTCTCTCCCTCTTAGAGAGGAGACCTTCGCCCTTGGAATGCTTGCCGTGAAGGGCTAGGCCTCTGATGCTTCAGTTTGGGGAGAAAGGTCATTAATCCAGCCTGGCAGGGTCACACCCAGCCAGGCTCTGGTTAGGAGCTGAGTCAGAGCAATATGACATTTCTGGATGACCCATAAGCAGTACATATATGGTTTTGGAATTAACAGAATACTTATTTTCACACAAGTTACAGTGGACTTTAGTGCGTGTCTGGAATTTGTAGGCCCTAGGGAAATGAAACTACCCCATGTGGTCCCCATTTTCATAGGAGAGTAATGGAGTGTTCCTACAGTGAAAACAGTAAAGCACACTGACTTTCCCTTACATGTGTCTCCCCACATTATAAAGCCTATTCCAGGTCACCACCCAGCTCTGCATAATTCCTGCCACACCATTCTATCAGTACCTGCTCCTGGGCTGCGCACGCCAGGAATTCTCCCCTGCGCAGCCCACGCCTGTACACACGTGTCTGCATGTAACCAGCCCGGTGCCCCTTACTCCTGCTGCAGCGCAGCGGCCTACTCTCACCAGGGGGACACCGGTAAAATCCACATGCAGTCTCTTTCATCATGAGTTCACTGTGGGTGAGTCCCAACTTATGAGGCTCTCCCACAGTAAAAGCTCAACAATTAGGTGTTCAAAAAGCGAAAAGTCCGGGCGGCTCAGATGGTCAGAACCACCTTCTAACAGTTTGGTTCTGATCCTTGTTCACTTACACCACCAAGACTCCTCCGGGCAATCGAGCACTCTATAAGTTTTAGCATCCTCCTCATCATGCCTCTAGAAGCATCTTTCCACTTCAAAGGCACACATGTATAAAAGAAGGACCTCAGACACAACCACTTTAGTACACTTCTGGACCTCTGGATACTCTGCCAGGAAGAAGGACTTCTCTTCTGCTGAAGGACTGCCACTCTGCTGGACTGCACTCTGCTGGACTCCTGCTTTGCTGTGCTAGCCTGCGGCCTGCTGCCCTCTTGCCTGGATGAGAAGGACTTTACCTGCATCTCTTGGATCCCAAACCCAGAGTGACTCCAAGGTCTATTTGGCTGGCCACCTCATCTGAAGCCTTAGGGACAAAACAAGCTTCCAACCTCCTTGCACCTGCACCTGGGCTCTGCCATCTGTGCGTTTGCCATGCCAAGTGGTGCCATCCCAGTTCTGGACCCATGAAAGTGGGCCAAAGGTGCTTGCCAGCAGAACTGAGGCATCCTCTCTGCTGAACTACGCATTCTCGAGCAGAACCAATGCATCTTCTCGGCTGAGCAGCGCATCCCCGAGCAGAACCGGTGCATCTCCGCAGGTGCGTGGATTGGACCTGCCGCAGAAGACCCACATCACCCTTGTCGTCCTAAGAACCGGCACAATGCAGATGGCGCGGTGGATCTCCAGCCCAGGTCCTTGCATCACTCGTAGACGGCAGCCAGACAATGCAGGACTCCGCATCGCAGTCTCGCAGCTCCTTGGAACTGATGCATTGCCAGCTGTGCGCTGTATCCCCGATGCCAGAACTTTGCATCGCAAGCCCCGTCGACGGGTTCTTCGACGTTGATGCAACAGGACCTCACACTGCAGCCTCTCCGTATCCCTGAACCGATGCATCGCCTCGGCTGCGTGACGCATCTTTGACACGGATCCACGCAATGCTCTGCAACCAGGATTCGAGGTATTTTGTTCAGTGGCCCTAACTGGGTCCTTGTAGCTGGCATGAGCTCCATCATGGTCGGCCTGAACTCCCGATCCGGCGCGACTAGATACCCTCAATTTGAGCTTTGAGTTTTTTGGTGCTATTTTCACTATAAACCTTAAAAATTCAATATCTTCCGTTCTACTAATTGGATTTTTGTTATTTTGGTCTTGTTTTATTAATTAAAACATACTCTATTTTTCGAAACCTGTTTTGGGTTCCTTTTGTAATGTGTTTCACTGTTTGAAGTGTTGCTCAAATACTTTACGCTCTGTGCCAAGCTACTAACGGGGTGAGCACAGGTTAATTTGGGGTTGCTTGTGCCTTATCCTGACAATGATTGTGGTTGCTTCTTGACCAGGTCTTACACCCAGTCAACCAACAACACAATTTCTTAAACCAACCAGTTCACAATAAATTAAAACATCACTGCTGGCCAATTGTCTTGACCACCCTCTCTACCTAAAATCATGGAGAAAAGTGCATCCTTTAGTTCCTGGAAAGAGCCTGAAACCATAATGTTGTTGTCCACTATGTAATATCCCTCTCACAGTTGCTCACTAGTGTGACCATATACATTAATCAAAAGAAGGACCCAGGAATCTTCAGCACCTGTGTAGACCAAAACAGCGGCACACTCGGAGCATCCCTGATTTACTAATGTCCAAAATTTCTTTCAATCATGTGAATGGCTAACCTCAGCTATTGCACGCACATTTTTACAGTAATATATTTTGCCCTTATACGTGGTCTATTGGTTCTGAAGCAGTTTAAGCTTGGTGTATGTCACACACCAGACCTTTCAATAAACCAGTCCAGGTCATGAGGACACTTGGCCACGTGATGAGCGTGGCATCCTAAAACACGCTGCTAGATTGTGCAGTATGTGCACCGTCTTCTTCTAGATGCTCAAAAGTTCTTGTAAGCTCTAGAAATAAGTGTGGCACTTAGGATAATATAAACCATAATTAGGAGGAATTTTGTTTTGTGCATCAAACAATGTATGCTGAAAATTTGATATAAATAAGGACATTAAATGAGCAGTTTGATACAGTAGAATTATGCAATAAGGTAAATATATAGGCATATTAGTAAAAGAGGGTTCTTTTCAAATTTGAAAGGTGTAAATATTTATTACCTATGAAATAGTAGTTCATTGAAGTTAGTTGCCATAGGATTATGACACTTCGTTATAATAGTATTTGTGCAAATTATATAAGTTACATAATAGTTGTTTAGTATATTTAACAGAGGTTAGTATGAATGTTTGTGGAAAGTGATTTGTGTCTGTGTGCAAGCAATTCTTTTTAAGGCAAGGTGGTTGTTAGTAATTTGTTTTTAGTAGTTCTTGTTAGCAATAGAATCATGTGGATTGTGTAATAACATGACAGTGGTAGTGGAACACGGAAAAAATGCATGTATTTGTGTAGCATTTTTAAAAAAAACTCATGTGAGTGTGTAGTTTTAGTTTATGAACAAAAAGAACTGTAGCTCCAACAAAGTTGTCATGATAGCAAACTAAAACATATGAATGAGTAAAGGGATTAGTGACTAATGCTGTATCGTTATGATGGGCTGAGACATGCAAACAGCACCCACTTCCTAAACAAAACAACCAAAAATCAGGTCAGCAAAATTAAAAGAACACACACTGACTCGTATTTGCCATGACAAAAAGACTGCCCATCACCAAAACCCAATGAGAACACAAATAGCACAGTGTAACAATCAACAAAATTACATGGCCTTCATAAAAAGCCCATCACAGCAACGGGGAAATAGAGATGTTGAGTGAATGGGCTGCCACCTGCATATGTGTGCACAGTAACATTTGCCAGTGGCCCTGTGGCTCTTGAGTTCTTTCTGCATTTGTGTCCCAGCACTCTGTCTTTGGAGTTCTCCACAGTTCTGGGAGCAGTTGAGCTGACAAGCAAGGTTAGGAGATGGCGATAGGGATCTAGTGATGGACGGCAGCACAAAATTTGAAGTGTAGATCTCAGTTTGGGCTTATCAGCAGTCAGTTTGACACAGCTGCCTTGGATGTCTTGAATGCCTCTCTTCTCTCCCAGTCCTCTCTGCCTTTTCAGATCATTATATGGCCCAATCAGCAAATGATGCAAAAAGAGTGTGATGATGTGTTCCTGATGTTAAGGCTATTTTTCCTATTACGTTGTTCAAACGGGTTTTTGTAGGCCCTCAGCCATACACATGAGCCTTGTAAGTGACCTAGAAGCTTTGGCGTTTTTAGGGGTGCATAGGCACATTTATATATCCAATAGATGCATAGGAGACCTAAAATTCCAGGGCGATAGAGAAATTTCCCAGGAGTGATTACTGGAGATTACCGGGAGAGATAATTTGGATCTACCTTGAAATTCGGACTCACAGCACACCCATCCCTTCCTAGAAACCCTTTATGAGCTCAGGGTACATGTTTACTATAAAGGGCTGTATAATGGTTTTGATATTGACACTGGCACAGATAACAAGAACGATGTTTGGAAAAATGTCAGGAAAAGTATAGGAATAGTGCATAGGGACTTCTAAAACACTACCACGCCCATTTCTGTTAATCTGGGCCACCAGGGCCCTGCCATACAGCTGATGAACCAAAGGCAAATGCCTCGCTTATTTCAAGATAATCAGAAATAGAGCCACCATCCCAGCCAAACACAGATCAAAATGGGGCCATAGTCCGATTGGCTGACAAAGTGTTTACCCCGGCAAAAGTTGAGCACCCACAGCCATTTCTGGCAATCCTTGAGAGAATCCAAACAAGTAGAAGAAGACTGAAAAGTGAAAGGGAAGAGGAAACGGAAGGGTAGAGGGAAGAGAAGGTAGCTAAATTAACCCCAGTAGCAAACTCAGGCTGGTTCGGACAACAGCGGTATAGAGGGGCAGTACTCATGCATAGCCCACATTATAAGACACACAGCAGGTGGATTTGAAGCCCCTATAGAATTAGACATGCGGCCGCAATATCCATGAGCCCCCTCCAACCCAAAAGAAGACTGCAATCAGATAGCTGCAGTAGTGGTGAGCCATGGTGGAGCCAGCCCCAACACAAATGTATGGCTCTACCGGTACTTGTATAGCGCTGTTTATCACCCGAGAGGTTATGCAGGCGCTGTGCTGGGGTCTCACTCAAACAGCCAGGTCTTGAGTCCCTTCCTGAAGTGGGTCAGCGAGGGTGAAGTGCAGAGGTGGAGGGGAAGGGTGTTCCAGGACTTGGCGGCGATGTGGGAGAAGGAGCGTCCTCCGGTGCGGGAGTGGCAGAGGTGTGTTATCTGTGCAAGGGCAAGGTGATTGGAGGTTCATGGGAAGAAGGTGGAAATTCTGGTGGTGGTTCATGTAGGCGTATCCTTGGTTGTGGAGGGGTTTGTAGGTGTCGGTCAGGAGCTTGAATTGGCATCTTTTCTGGATAGGGGAGCCAGTGGAGGTCGTTCAGGTGCTGGGTGATGTGGGTCCTCTTGGCAGGTTGAGGAGCAGTATGGCTGCTGTGTTCTGGATCGTCTGGAGTCTTCTCATGAGTTCTGTGGTGGTGCCTGCACAAAGTGCTTTGCCGTAGTCCAGTTGGCTGGAGATGAGGGCCTGCATCCCCATTTTTCTGGTGCTGATGGGGAGCAACTTGATGACTTTCTGGAACATGCAGAGAGTATGGAAGCAGGCTGAGGAGACAGTGTTGACCTGATGTTTCATGGAGAGTTCGCTGTTCAAGATGATGCTGAGGTTGCGGGCGAGGTCTTTCGGGGTGGGTCTGAGTTCCGATGGCCACCAAGAATCATTTCAGAGGGAGGTGTGTCTGCCGAAGATCAGTACTTCTGTTTTGTCCATGTTGAGCTTCAGGCAGCTGTTCTTCAGCCTGAGGTGTTCTTCATACGGTTGTGGAAGTTGGTCTTCGTGATGGTGGGGTCCGCTGAGAGAAAGAGGATGAGCTGGGTGTTGTAGGCGTAGGAGACAATGTTGATCTTGTGGGTTCTGATGATGTCCACGAGTAGTTTCATGTAGATGTTGAAGAGGGTTGGACTGAGGGATGAGCCTTCAGGGATGCCGCAGTTGGTGTGCTTGGGTTGAGAGGTGAAGGGAGAAAGATGGATCCTCTGGGTGTGCCCCATGAGAAAGGATGCCATCCATTTGAGCGCATCGTCTGTGATTCCGATCTGGCATAGTCAGTCTATGAGTGTGTGGTGGGAGACGGTGTTGAAGGCTACGAAGAGGTCGAGCAGGATCAGGGCGGCTGATTCTCCTCTGTTGAATAGGGTGCGGATGTCGTCTGTTACAACTCTATGGGTGCCCAAACCTATGAAGATCTAGTAAGGCTGGTGGAAAGCAAAAGAAAATAAAATTTTAAAACTCATGGTAAGGTATATGAAGAACAAAAAATAGGAGAGAGTGATTTGAGGCTAAGAAAGGGAAGTAGCAGGCAAAAAAAGGGAACACAAATCGCATGACAACAATCCTGACTCAATCATCAACCTCGAATAATTCAATAGAATAGAAAAATACAATAGAAAAAAATCAACGGGAGAGTCCTTACCCAGGATCTTAATGGAACAGTAACTTCTTCACATCCCCCCATGTATTGTGCAAAGGTTCTGCTATCAGCCACCACAATCAGCAGTGGGTCCGAACCATATGCTTGTTGCATACCCAGCGCAGCAAAAGACAATACAAGGAGTGAGAATTTGGATAAATCATTGAATATGTTTCCTTAACCGTTTCACCCTGCCAAAGGACATTCCTGGCGTTTTCATGCAAATGAAAGGAAATATGCCAATACCAGCATATCAAAATGTTAGGACCCAAATCAAACACCATCAGAAGGTTATAATTACCAATGTTTCAAACGTCTCAAATAAAGAACAATGGTAGGATCTCTGGAATAAGGTTCTGGCATTGTAGACGGACAAACTTTGGCACAATGTGATCTGGGATTATAACCTGAGAATCTTCATAGAGGTCAGATTTCAATATGGTCAAATAATGACTGCATCTTTATTGGTTGTGTAACAGGAAACTTACCCAAACACATACGGAGAATCAAAAATTTGGAAACAATGTCCTCCGTGTCAAAACTTATTGTTGGGCCTACACCTTATTCCACAGTTCTTCCAGTGTTATAACCAAAGACCTACACACAGGCAAGATGACAGGTTTATCATGTTCATCTCCCATCCAGGAAGGTCTTGCATGTGGACATACTGTGCCTCATTTTTTAAATGCTTTCACTCCAATGTTGCATATTTTATTTTCTGTGATGTACTTATTATTGTCCTATCAGTGTACTGCTTTTCTCTGTTTGTTTTTATTTCGTTTTCACATTTACCCTTTTTCTTTCAAACTGTAAAATTGTATTTGGAATAATGTGTTTCAAGATTTGTGTTTATCTGAAGCACGAAAGGCTCAAGTAACAAAACTCAAAACTCAGACCGATCAAAGAAATGGCAAAGCATGAAAAACATACTTACTTTTATTTAAGAATCTAGTATGTAGCCTGAGAGCAATACCGTCGCACCTTACATCTTTATTGTGATCGAATATTAGTCCTACTAAATTTCCAAAAATGGCTGTCAGATAAAAACAATGCAAAATAAACCATTTTGCAAAGTTCCCGACTGATTACTAAACTGAAATATTTGTAGCATAAGACACTGAATGCAAAACATATATGATGCATGTGCTTTACTTCATGAACCACCACTATTGATATACCCCAACTGTAGAAATAAGTACTGCAGAGCCTGAGGAACTAAAAACAACTTCTTGTATGATTCTCCCCATAAACTCACCCAAATGACTTGCCAAGACTTCCACAGTCAGTCACGGAGTATGTTTCTTTCACTGGCACAAACAACACAGACATCCTTCAAAGTTTCAAGCCAGCAGACAACATAAAAGAAAGGCACACATCGCTAAGTAGTGGACATGAGCATATATCTCAAACCTCGAAAACTGAATCAATTTGAAAGTTTGTCGAAACTTGAATCACTGTAAAATTTGAGTGAGCATAGTATTAATTGACTGTGCGTTAGTAATTTGAAGTTTTAGACAACTCTAGAAAAAGGAAAGAAAGTTAAATGTAAAAAGAAATTAACAAAGTATTATATTCTGTAGATTATTTTACTTTCCTCCTACTTTCCCTAGTGTGTGATTGATGAGTGCATTTTGTGCTTGTAAATTGAAGAATGAATGGCAGGTGTTTGGTTTTAGTAACAATGGGTATAATTTAGAAATGTTTATATCATATTGGTTTCTTCTTTTTCCTTGTATTCTGTTGCATGAGTTGGTGAAATAAAATAGGTTCGAAAGTGTAATTACATTTTGTGTTTCATTTACACGTTTGTGAAAGTTCCCCACTTTTCATTTTGACTGTAAATTAACACCGAGACATGAAGCTGATTCTGCTACAAAGAAATAGCAATAAGAAGTAATTGTACTATTATATTTTTCCAAGATAAAGTTGCATTTTGTTTAAAAGTGTTACTTTTGAAAGAATTACATTAGAGCAAAGATATGTACAGTCCAATGAAAACTTGCAACCATGCATGTCGAGGAAGAGTACTTACTTTAACACCTGTAAAAGCCTGTACACCCTGCAGCACATGTAGAGAGAGATATTGTTATGAGGGCAGTTTGATACCGAGCATGACGTTGAAGCTCATGATAGAGGAATGAATCCTAGTGTAGGGTTTCACTTTGTCTGCCACTCACTGCAGTGAGCAATAGCCAGCTGGCTTATTGAATTACTTTTAAAACGTGGAAATTGTACTTTTTCCATAAATTCCATATTTTCGATTTATTTTACAGCAAAGCTGCTTCATTCTTCCCCAGTATGACTGCAGTTTCCATTATGAGTGTGCTTTTCCATTCAAATGGATGCTCCGACCCTTTTTGCTTATGTTTTCTCCACGTTGGGGGTATGGCCAAGATGGCAACCGGGTGAGCCCCCCCCCCCTCAAAACCCCCTTCCTGAGTGACCTGCTCCTGTACATCGCTGCCTGTGATGGCAGGGCGACGGGAGATCACGCCGCAAGCCTCAAGTGGCCACCTGGAGCATCCCGGCGCGGGTGGCCTAAACCAACTGTGAGGCCGCTGACCCAAGTGGAGCCCACACCTACCACGGCTGTAGGCACCTCTACCCCAACCTCGGGGAAACACCTCGCTACTACTGGGGCCGCGACGACCAGCTTCTGAGCCTTTGCTCGCAATGCTACATGGCGGCAGCCCTGGGAAGTCAGGATTGGCTCTGGATGAATCAGCACTGACTGGCTGGGGCATCCCCTCTCCCCACTCTGCATGGCGCAATTGCGGACTTGCCTCTGACGCCCCCAAGATACAAAATGATGGCATGACAAATATTTATTGAGGGATCACACAAACTAAAGTTTTGGCATCATTCTGGGTTCCGTGCCCAGACATTCCAAGGATACACTGCTGCAACCATCCTATTCCTTGCACCACATCGGTCACCTTTCTGAGCCACTTGCACAGTCACAGTCATACCCATTGTTGTGTGGGTGAAATGTGATGCTTGGGGTGATCCCATTGAACTGAAGGGAAGATAAACCAGAGGATACAGAGCTAGACCTCACGGCCGCTTGGGAAGGGGCCCGTAGAGTCACCCCTCTCACAGACCATCACTGACTGAGAATATTGACATTGCGAGGCCTGGAGAATAACTGCCCACAAATAGGCAGCCTGGGCCTAGCTGCTCCTACAGACCTGCAGTTTTACCAGCCTGCATTCCATAAGGGAGGAGGCCCTGGACCCCCCGCCCCCTCCCATGAGGGGGACAGCGACCCACAGCATACGGGGCTCCAGGGATTGGAGGCCCCCTCTGGCGCCAACATACCGTTGAACTGGCGATTGCAGCATCCAGAAGCTATCGGGCTGGCGTGCAGCCCAAAAGGGGCATGGACCCTTGCTGATCCTCTAAATCGCTTCAGGGCTGAGCTGCACCACGTAGTCCTGTGGGGGCAGCCTTACACTTGCTAAGCTTACTGGTCCTTGTTGCTTGTGCTGTCATCCTACCCATGCCCCCCCAGCTCTACTGCCTTTGGAAAAGGGGGACACTGAGTCTGATCATAACCAAGGACCCAGCTTGCGATGAGGAGCTGAGTGCCGTGAGATTCTCCTGTTCGTGGATACTCCTGCCTGTCCAGCCACCCCCATGGTTTGCCCAAAACATGGAAAAGCCTCAGCAGCAATGGCTGGGGAAAGGGAAGGCGGGATGGAAGGGGATGCCCCACGTACTACAGGAGCGACACTGGAGAGCACACGGGCGGACCATTCTTGTAAATTTGATTAGTTCCTAAAGTCAGTCCTGGACATCAAATCCACCCTGGAACCAAAATAGATGCACTGGGGATAGACATGCATGCAGGAGGACCATAAGAAGGTAAAAGAAAGGGTGCTCAAGACGGCGGTGGTGGAAGCAGACTCATGTATTAAAACTCTACAGGAGGAAGTCAGCTACCTCAAGAAATGAGTCAAAGATCAGGAATGCCGATCTCGCCACAATAACGTGAGGATCGTGGGGCTACCTGGAGCTCACCGAAGGCCCTAGTATGGAGCTTTACCTCGAAGAGTGGCTTGCACAGTCGGTGCTGGGAAGTAAGCCATCAACCTTCTTTTTTGTGGAGTGAGCCCACAGGGTGCCAGGGAGACCGCCTTTCCCGGTGCTCTCCCAAGACCAGTGGTTGCCCGCATCTTCAACTACAGGGAGAGAGACTATATTTTGCTGGTGGCACATGCCAGGGGGCTCTTTACAATTGGCAATTCTCTAGTACACATATTCCCTGACTACACCGTGGAGTTACAGAGGTGACGGACCTCTTTTCTGGTGGTGAAACATCGACTCTGCGACCACGACATTGAGCACGCTTTACAGTTCCTGCCACACTTAAGATAATGCTTGAGGGCCACACCACTTTCTGCACAGCTCCCGATGAGGCCTAGGCATGGCTAGAAGGGAGAAGGGGAACTGACTGAGTGGAAGGCGCAGCATAGCTGTGGGCCCCGTGGCAGAATCAGGAAGGCGGGCCCCTCGAAAAAGCAAACAGCCAGAGAGAGAGCCCAGGCGGTTGTTGGCGGTGGAGCGACAAAGAGCGACTCCATCCCCCTCTAGGACTGAGGCCGAGGGACCTGAAAACTATGACTCCAAATTGGACCTAGCTTTGGTGGACTCCCTGTGACTCTGGTTATCACTCCCATGTCTACAGACAACCTGATCTAGGTCCCCCAACCTCAGGCCATAACACATGTGCAATGCAGGAACGCAAACAGCTAGCTGCAACAAGGTACCAGCTTATGACTTGGAATGTTAGAGGGATGACGGGCTATGTAAAGAGGCATTGCATACATCAGTACTTAAGAAGGCGAGGAGTACACAAAGCCTTTCTCCAAAACACCCACCTCACCGCTCCGGCCCTAGAGGGGGTGTGCAAGAGATGGTGAGGCAAGGTGGTAGGCACCACATACTTCAAGTATGCCAGAGGGACCTTGATATGGGTGACTCCTAGGGTGTCACTCTCAGTGCTACACAAGCGGATTGGCTCAGAGGGGAGGTATGTGATACTGGAGGGGTCATTAGACGGGATTCCCATATCCCTCATTTCTTTATACGCCCCTAACTCCAATCAGGCACTCTTTTTACATTCCATAACCCCAACATTGTTGCGAGACACATTGGCACCTTGCTACTGGGGCGGGGTCTGCAACTGTGTTCCAGAGGTGGGGTTGGAACACTCCCATTTGCCACTCCCCGGAGCGCAGTCCACTGTTTTATTCGAACACCTAAGGCAATGGGCCTCTCACACCCAGGTGCTGGACGCCTGGCACTGTCTACATCCCAAAGCGAGAGAGTACTCCTATCATTCTCCTCTACACCATCTCCATACTAGAATCAATATTTTCTACTGCAGCACTGCTGTGCAAGCCAGTGTAGCTAGGGCTGAATATTTTGGACGAACCTCCTCTGATCACTGCCCCCTCCAGCTCCTACTGGTGCTTATTGGTGGAAGCCCTAAGGGACACGGCATTCTAGGCCGCGCCATATGAACATATCGCCTCGTACTTTGAGGAGAAGAAAGGCACTGCCTCTGATGCCTGAATAGAGTGAGATACATTTAAGGTGGTCCTCTGGGGTCTAGCCATAAAACAACAGTCTATAGCGCCAACACTGTGCTACGGAGAGAACTACAAAGCCTGGAAGCAGAAATTAGAGTGCATGAATTGGCATTCCCTGTAGACTGAACCGCCGCTCCCCTGTTGGCGCAGCCAAGCTGGTGCATAATCCTGCTATGGAAAAACTAGGTAACCTAGATTACAGGGAGTACTTGACCAGGAAGCACTCAGAGGGAGACAAGGCAGGCAGACTTTTGGCTTGGCTCCTCCGTTGTGATTCCCCCAGGGTTACTATTGCAGCTATCTGGGATGCGACAGGCCCAATAGTTAACTCTCAGAATGTGATTAACCTCGCTTTTTGGGCCTACTATACTACGTTGTACACTGCCCCGGTGGCAGTGGATACCGCAGTGATATCAGCATTCCTGGATACGCTGCATCTCCCTAAACTATAGGCATCACATCACACGCACCTGGAAGTCCAAATAACATAGGATGAGATATCCCAGTCGCTCAAACAAATGGCGTGAGGCAAGACTCCTGGAGGAGACGGGTGGCCCTTGGAGTTCTTCTCCACCTTCACATATCAACTTATCCTGCACATTTTTCAGGCTTTCAACTCAGCATACTCTGCAGTAATACTGCCACTCCCTGCGGGAAGCGGTGTTGGTGGTCGTCCCCAAACCAGACAGAGACCCCTTGTTGTTGGGGGTCATGTCGTCCCCCTCTCCCTTTTGAATACTGATTACAAGATCCTTGGGAAGGTACTAGCCAATCGTCTGATACCTATAGCACAGCACATTATGGACCCTGACCAAAACAGCTTTATACCCGGCAGGAATACTTTTTTGAACCTACGCTACCTCTTCATGCTCATGGATTGGGCGAAGACATCAGGTACCAACCCCTGGGTCGCCTCTCTAGATACAGAAAAGACGTTCAATATAGTAGGGTGGGACAACCTCAAAGAGGTCCTCCATACTCTTGGAGTGGGACCGAGGTTTATGAAATGGATTGCCTTGCTATATAATACACCACTGGCATGGGTAAAGATGGGTGTCACCATTTCTGACACACTCCACATTGAGCGAGGCACACAGCAAGGCTGCCCCCTACCCCCAATTATCTTTGCTCTGGTTATGAAACCACTTGTGTGTGCACTCAGCGCGAGAGCGCTGGAATGGGGCATTCGAGTTGGTAACAGATGGCATATAATATCTTGGTATGCTAAGGACATGCTGGTGTACCTCCATGAAGAAGCGAACAACATCTCCCGACTGATGGAACTACTACGCCTATTTGGAGAAGCCTACGGCCTGAAGGTGAATTGGGACAAGTCCCACCTTTTCCCCTTGACAGAGACCTCGGGTGAACGGAGGCGGAGACTCCCAAGCGCCCCTCTTCCCTGGATCTATGACACCTTTAAATACCTGGGGATCAGAGTATATCATGCTGACAAAGATTTGGTAGACGGTAGAATAGGTGGACCATTTTATAGTTCTTACAACTCAGAGATATATTACATATTGATTTCATCCATGAATTAGACAGGAGTTCATCTTTCGATTCTCACAAAATGATTTTTTAGAAAACACACGGCACTGTTGGAATCAGGGAATCCCGGGTATACATTATTTTTTACATCAAATAGATCTGAAGAAATATTGAACATATCCTTACTTCATGGTCCGGCCTGAAAGTGATGATGAGGCACTGCCTGCTAGAAATTTGTAAAGAATATAGTGTACGAATAGTAAGAGAAACCATTAATCTATCAGGGTTGGTTCGTCCATAGGGGCATGGGGGCATTGACCCCTGACTTCCCCACTGCGACCCACTACATACACATTTCCCTGATCACCATGCTTTCCACTCTCACCTGTTTAGGGGGCGGGCCATGACAGAGCTCTGTCTCCCAGCATCACAGCAGCAGTTCAGGCTGTGTTAACTAAACTGCGCATGTCGGATTAGCCGGTGTTTTCACTGTGGCCAGCTGACATGCGCAGTCAGGCTTCTGCTTCTACAGCTGAAAGGCAGTGAGAAGCAGAAGCACATCCCCTTAGGTCTTCAATGGAGCGATCTGATTGCCTGCTCCACCCAATCCCAAAAATTGATCTTGTAAGTTTTTATGTTTATTCATAGCAGAACTTAGTTGCCATTTTTAAGTATCTATGCTTGTATTATACCCCACATTTAGTTCAAGGGTATGATGGGTTTTGGAGGGATTAGCCTATGTTTCTGTATACAATACCACTCCATTTCAATGCTCTATCATATTTTGTTGTACACATGTTCAGTGGACTGGCAGTGTTATACGGTTCCTGCGAATTTAGTAGGACTGTATATCAGGTCAACAGAACGTCACAATATTGAGATTGAGTCTTCTCATATCATCAATAAATGTTGGTTCAGTTAACTCTCAGTACCGCATATAAACTCCTAAACCTCCAGAGTTACAGATGCTGTCGGTAACCTCGAACATTCCCAAGGAATTTGTGGAAACAGATCTTACCCTTTCATTTGTCGCTTTTGCATGTCCAAAGTTTCACAAAGAAAAGAAATGATAAAACATTTTCAAATGTTTATTGAAAGTATATAATCCTTGTAAATAAAACATGAACTGCGATTATTATACAGATGAGACACATCATTGTTATAAGCATTATTAGAATGGTGAAAAACACAAACAATTCAACCATGTTAATTCTTCCTAATGTTACTCCTATCTATCAACAATACTCCTACTCTAACAAGAGCATAATGGAAGTATCCTTCTGCCAGACCCTGTTGGAATGATCTAGCCCCATACATTGGTGTAATGTCTCAGGAAGCCGGCCTCAGTGTGTTAGCGAATGCACTCTGTCTGAGAGTGCAAGCCTGCACACATCTCTGCTTGCGCAGCTATCTTCCTTGTTAGGTTAAATGTCGGGGCCTACGGGCCTGCATCTCATTCACATCTCTCTGCAGCATTCATGATAACTCGAGTGTGAAGTGTCTCTCCCCCCCTCAACACGGGCATTGTTTAAATAATAAAACACTGGTCTTATCACATTCTGCTAGAGACGCAGAATAACAACTTTACTTAGTCTGGAGGGAAAGAGTCATCTTCTATGAGCACATAATAAAGCAAGGACATTGCGTTCTAATATTTGTGTTCCTGGAACTAACAGTGCAGACTATAGAACAACAATGTCTACCAAAAATAAATGCGTGCATGACATTGTCTCATGTTAGTGAAGAACATATTCAAACCACAATCTTAAAAATGTGCTAAATTAGAAGGAAAACTAAAATGGAGATTAAATGTAATTGCTACAACAGCAATAGATGATGAATCGGATGTCCAAAGAATGGGGTGAGGTGGGTAAAGGTATAGAGATCATAGGTTCATTTTTAATGCATTGCATATGTTTTTTTTTTTAATAAAGAACCTAACTACTATATCTTCAAATCTGATCTTTGTGTGCCTTTGGAAAATAGGATTCGGCTTCCTCCTGATTTTTGTGAATTCCATACGATTTTACACTGTTGGGGTTTCTACAGTATTGAGGTCTAGTTCAATGTGTACAAGAGTTTCAAACGGTCAAAACATCTTATTGTATTGCAGCAATTAATATACAGGATAATGTGCAGCCAACTGCATATTATAATGAATATATACTTCAGCAAGGAGTTCTGTGCCTTATAAAGAACGAGTCTCAATTACTATATGCAAGCATTGATTTTCAAGATAACATAATATTCTTAGCATTCACTTGATGTAGGTACGTTATTCAGTGCAATGATTTTTAAATTTCCAACCAGGCAATGGATGGTTTGACTTTATGAAAAATGGCCGTGTTTAAAAGGCTGTCATTTTTTGTAAGGTGCGGCCTTCTGTGAGTTAATGAACCCCTCCAGCTTTTCCAAGGATTAGAGGATGAGGTCCACAGGGCTGCAGCTGTCTTTCATATGCTTTGTTTCCTGTCAGTAAATGTTTGGATTGCTATCATGATGTAAATAATACATTGTGTAAGTTCTTACATGCTGATGTATAATTTTGCACCCGTTTGCTTTATGCTAAATTGTATATCATTCAACAGATGTGTTAATCATGTTATCTTTCTGGAAATAATGAAAGACTTGGGATCACCTTGTCAGAATTCCAACCTATAAACCCAAGATTAAATATATCTTCAAACTAATACATTAATGAATTCAGTGTCTGTCACTCCGAAGTACAGAACCTCAATAGGTTCTGTACTTCAGCATCGCAGTATGTGGTAGGTTCTATTCGCTGCAGCCAGTTGAGCTGCTTTATAAACCATAATAAACTTCCTGCTAAATGAGCCAGTATTTAATCTAGTGTAATGGGAAGCCGGTGTCACCAAATGCTATAATGAGTGTTCAAATTGAAAATGTTCCTCCTTGATTTTCATGGACTGCGGCTTCAAGTAGCCACAGGTCAGACTAGTCCAAGCAATCAAGGACAGCTGTATATTGGGCATAGATTGGCACAGCCCAGAGAGTCGTGGTTACTGGGTGATAGGTGGAAACGCAAGATCAAAGGGGAAGGGTGGAGTTTCACTGAGCAGTTAGAAACCTACACTTGAAAGTGGAAATGGAGGGCAAGCCTGTGAGGCCGTATTGGGAAACAAAAGCAGCCCGGTCAAATGTTGGTATACATGCACCCGTACAATGTGTAGCAAGTACGCATGGCGAGCAAGCCCAGTCTCCGCTTGGGAGGTGCATTTTGCAACATATTTTTCAGCATTTGCTGCCTCTTCCGTCTCCTCCTTTCTTCTGCTGTCACATCCTTTCTCTTGACCCTGCCCCTCCTAATTTCCTTTTCCATAACATCTCTAGGACTTTTCTCTCATCGCCTTCTTTCTTTTACTCCCTCCTTGTTACTAATGCCTCTCATTTTTCTCTCTCCCCATCTCATTTTCCTTTCTTCACTTTACTTTTGTCTCCTCAGATTTAAGTGTACAACACGCTAACAGAACTTTTGCAGCTAAGTGGCAGATCTGTACAATTTAGCTACATTTCGCCTTGAAGCCTTTGAATTTCAATATTTTTGGCTTTTAAATTGAAGCTTTTAGTTGTCTTTCAAATTTCCTGACTGTTACACCTAAGAATGCTCCCTTTTGCAGGGCTGCCTGATGTAGATATCTGGTGTAAGGTTCTTTGTTTTAACTAGATGTTTCCTTTGTAGGATCCATCTAGGTGGGATAATGATCTTTTGAGACATGAAGTTATTAAGTAGCATGATGTGAACAAGGGTATACATGTTAAGATGTCCTTGAAGCTATACTAGCATACTACTTCGCCCCCATTGAATCAGTTTACTCCTCTGCCCCTCTGCACCATTGTGTTTCTATCTTGTGTACTGGAACTTGTTTTCCTATGGTCTGAGAAGAACTCCTTCCTCTCGCCCATGTGCTTAGATTCCATTCTATAAAAGGGCTCAGTAAATTTAAGTACATACATTCTGATGAGCTGGTGGAAGCAATGTGGTTTATGATATGGTGTTTGCAATATCTGTTTGCTGTTGATGATTGGACTACGTGAGCCTCTGCAGACTTTTATAAGAGAAACAAGTGCTATCAGTATCTATAAGCAACACAAGAACCAACATATACACCCAGTACGGAACCCGGGTCAACTTAATAAAGAAAATACTCAATGGGTACAATTCTCACATAGATCTACTGCACCACTGGTATTGGTACCTACTCCACTATGGGTGTGGCATTATATCAATAATTGAAATGATAGGCCCACAATATAATGCCAAAGTAATATAATATTTGCAACTCCATGACAACGTGAACTCGAAAAATCAGTGCAGACGGCGTAGGTGGAAAAAGTGCTTTGTGCAAAACAACATATATAGACAAGTTCAAGCTGCTCATCCACGCCTACAAGGCCCTCCACAACACAGGGCCCGCTTAGCTTACATTAACGACCAACTCCAATCCTACCATCCCACCAGACAACTATGCTGTACCTCTCTCTCCCTCGCCCGAATCCCGCTCATCCGCCAAAGCAGGATCCTCCAATCCTACCATCCCATTAGACAATTATGCTCTACCTCTCTCTCCCTCGCACCCGCAAAAGCATGACAGGAAGGCGCGCCTTCTCCTTCATCGTTGTCAAACACTGGAGTGAACTCCCTCTACACGTCAGAACTGCTGCTCCACTCCTCAACTTCCACAAGAAGCTGAAGACATGGCTGATCAACTATGAGCTCCGCCAGGCCCACGCAGGGGCTCCAGTGCCTGGATACCCTCACGAGTTTTAAGTTACGCTATATAAACCCACCGAATATAACATAACAACACATATATGCATCACCAGGTATAGGTAATAAGTTTCAACATTACTATGAATATGTTCCCATTTTGGAAGTTCTGTTGACCGGGTAACCCTGTGTTCCGTCAATGTTTTGACCCAAATGGAATCAATCTACGGTTCTCATCAGGACGGCGCCGACTGACTGATATTCTTAAACAGAAGTAACTGACAGAGCCGCCACAAATGCAAGTCAAAAATACACTTGCAGTTTTGTTCATCACCAAAGGCTCCGTTGAAAAAGAATTGGGCTGAACAGCACAGAAACAGTTTGTGTCCAGCGCGCCTTCTACCGGCTGACTGAGCAGGTACCAGTGGTACAGTAGATCTTTGTGAAAAGTTTACCCACTGGACCTTTGTGTATATTCTGTGCTATCAGTATCTATGCATATACCGATAAAATACTCCTGGATACTTAGAGGAACACAGATACTGGAAGCAGATATGGAGGGTGTCTAATTTGCACAGTCTCCTGAACTGTTTCTTCAGCTGTCATTTTCTTGTTCATCTCGACGTTTGCCTTTTCCTTCTCAAGCGTCTGCCACACCACTCATACAAAAGGAAATATGCTGAACTTTGCTGGCACCAAATCATGAGTAAAATAGAAAACTATATGGAACTCTGTGGTATATCTGGGATTCTGCAATATTGGTTATGGGTTTTTGCCCTAAGAACTATGATGGGTGCCCTACAACATCTGCAAATACTGCAAAAATATCAGAATCCTCATTCTGTGGCTATTAACAACAAATCACTGCAAAGAGAATTTCGTTTGGAAAATAAGCTTCTTCAAGGAATTGAGTGTTTTAAACTAAACATAAATGTTCAGACTGTCCTTGACGTCAGAAGCAAAACCGTGCACCATAAAAACATTGTTATTCCTACGCTTTTTGCAGACATTGTATTTTATGTATTTTGGGGCTCTCACTATTAAACAGTGACAAAATGTTCAAGTAAAGTTTCTTCAAGGTTTAACTTGCAGTTTCATATTTATGTACAAATTCTTGATATTTCCTGCTTCTGCCATCTTCTAATTGTTACAGGTGTGCAAAATTTGCTAAATTTGCTTTCATATAATTACACTACATTTTGGCAAAATTACGCGAAATGTGAAGCCATCATTTTGAGTTACATTTTAGCGTGAAATGTGTCCTTTTTTATTTTTTATTTATTTATTTATAAAGCGCCCGAATCACCCCAACAGGGGTATCTCCGCGCTATGACTGCCATTACCAACCAAGGAGAGATGAATCAGAACAATGTGGTTTTCAGCAGCTTTCTAAAAACCAGGAAGTTAGTGCATTGACGCAAGTGAATGGGGAGTTGGTTCCAGTAGAGTGGAGCAAGGTCGGAGAAAGCTTTACCACCCATGCGAGCTTGTTTAAAGCGAGGGATATGGAGGAGAGCTTTGGACCCTGACCGGAGGGGCCTAGATGGCATATATCTGGCCAACTTATCTGTCAGATAGCTAGGACCCAAGTTGTTTAGGGATTTGTAAACCATACAACAGATCTTGAATTTAATCCTCTTCCGCACCGGAAGCCAGTGTAGTTTTTGAAGTAGAGGAAGAGAAGCTGTTCTAGGAGGGGCATTGGTCACCAAGCGGGCCGCTGTGTTCTGGACTACCTGCAATTTGTTTAAGGAGGTTTCCTTGGCTGAAATCAGCAAAGCGTTGCAGTAGTCCAGGCGGCTTAAGACCAATGCCTGGATCAAGGTTTTCCGTGTGGAAAGTGGCAGGAGAGGAAAGACTCTTCGAAGGAGACTGAGTATGTGAAAGCAGGTCCCAGCAGTAGTGGTGGCATGCTCCCCCAATGTTAATTTATGATCTATCCTAACTCCTAGGTTCTTTACCACCTGTTTTGGGGTTGGGGCAGAGCCTAATTCCTCTGGCCACCAACTAGGAGACCACCTCACTGCTGCTTCTCCAAACAGCATTATTTCTGATTTTTCTGCATTAAGCTGAAGAAAGTTATCTCTCATCCAGTCCGCGATGACTTTCATACCCTCCAAAAAGGTGGTCTGAATGTTGGTGTTGGTTTTGTTAAAGGAGAGAAGAAGTTGAGTGTCATCGGCATAGGAGATAGGAATGAATCCTAAATTCCTCAGTAATCCAGCCAAGGGAGTAACACCAACGACCCCACCACCGCCAGAGCCAACCTACACGACGGGATGAGAGACGTCGCCGACTGGATGAGGAACAGCCGCCTTAAACTGAACTCAGACAAGACGGAAGTCCTCATCCTGGGCTCATCACCCTCCGCCTGGGACGACTCCTGGTGGCCCCCGGCCCTGGGCACCGCACCCAAGCCAACGGACCACGCACGCAACCTGGGCTTCATCCTGGACTCCTCCCTGTCGATGACCAGACAAGTCAACGCCGTCTCATCTTCATGCTTCAACACCCTGCGCATGCTCCGCAAGATCTTCAGATGGATCCCCACTGAAACCAGGAAGACCGTCACCCAGGCACTCGTCACCAGCCGACTGGACTATGGGAACACCCTCTACGCCGGAACCACAGCCAAACTTCAAAAAGACTCCAGCGCATCCAGAACGCCTCCGCACGACTCATCCTGGACATCCCCCGACACAGCCACATCACCGGACACCTGAAAGACCTGCACTGGCTCCCCGTCAGCAAGAGAATAACGTTCAGACTCCTCACCCACGCACACAAGGCCCTCCACGACCTGGGCCCAAAGTACCTCAACGACCGCATGACCTTCTACACGCCCACACGCCAGCTACGATCAACCAGCCACGCCCTCGCCACCGTACCACGCATCCGCAGAACCACCGCCGGAGGAAGATCCTTCTCCTACCTGGCAGCCAAGACCTGGAACTCCCTCCCCACTCACCTTCGGCGAACCCAGGACCATCTCTCCTTCAGGAAGCAGCTCAAGACCTGGCTGTTCGAGCAGTAACTTACCCCCTCCCCCAGCGCCTTGAGACCCTCCCGGGTGAGTAGCGCGCTCTATAAATGCCGTGATTGATTGATTGATTGATTGATAGATGTTAAATAAAGTAGGGCTCAAACAGGAGCCCTGAGGTACTACCTTGGTTACTCTTGTGGTCTACGAGCGAAAAGGGCAGAAGTTAATAGTCTGGGTTCTATCGGACAGGAAATTAGACATCCATTTCAAAGCATTCCCTTGGAGGCCTATATCCCTAAGTCTCCTGAGTAGGGTCTGGTGGGAGATGGTATCGAATGCTGCAGACAGGTCAAGCAGCACCAAAAGTACTGCCTGACCATTATCCGCTAGCATTCGGATGTTATCAGTAACTGCCACCAACGCAGACTCTGTACTACGTCTGGGTCGAAATCCAGATTGCGAAGGATCGAGGCAATTCGAGGATTCGACAAATTCAGACAAGTGCTTGTTAATATGCTTCTCCAGAAGTTTGCTCTGTAAAGGGAGCAGGGAGATAGGGCGGTAGTTAGATACATCTTCCGGGGGAGCTTTAGAATTTTTCCTGATGGGGATAATCTGCGCTGCTTTCCACTCAAGAGGGAGACTGCCTTCCCTCATGGAGCTGTTGAGAATAGAGCAGATGGGAGCAGCGAGTTGTTTGGATACCAGGGCGGTGGTCTTGGCAGGGATCAGGTCTAGTGGAGACCCTGATTTAACTACTTTTAGTAGAGATTCTACCTCCTCCGGTATAAGAGCCAGGAAGTTCTCCAGTATTGAAACATTGGGAATAGTCGGTGGAGGGTCTATTTTAGGGCCTATCCGGGAGCCGTTAGCCGAAGTAATCTTGTTGTAGATCATTTCGTTTTTCTGGGTTAGATGATTTGCTATGTTGTCGCATAAGACTCGGGATGGGGCCTCTTCAGTGTTACACGCCTTAGGGTTAGTGAAAGACTTTAAAACCTGGAATAGTGTTCTAGGGGAGTTCTCTGCTTGTTCAAGTTGCAATGCAATATGCGTTTTCCGGGCGGTTTTCAGGTTTTTATGGTATTGTGCCAGTGCATGTTTGAATCTTTCTTTATCATGCAAGTCATGGGAAAGGCGCCAGTGTCGTTCAAGTTTTTTGCAGTGACTTTTTTCGGTCCAGAGATTGGGAGAGTACCATGGTGTCTGAAGGCGTCTAGTGGACAGTGGGTACTGTTTCAGGGGGGCTAGGAGGTCGACAGTGGATTTCATACTAGCATTGAAGGAGGCTAAGCGCTCCTCCACACTATCAGAATCAGAATTCTGAGGTGGTATGAAAGTATCTTGAAACTGAGTAGACGTAAGTCTGTGCCACTGTCTGTACTTCCTTGTAAGGTGTGTTTTGGAAGCTATATATTCTTTAGGGCCGTTAATTCGAAATTCGATCAATTAATTATCTGACCATGTCAAAGGACATGTTGCTCCACAAAGAATGTTGGGGGAGTTGGTTAGAATTTGATCCAACGTATGCCCTGCCAAGTGAGTGGATTCATTGTTTATCTTAGTTAATTAGAGTGTGGACAGGTCTGTCAATAGAGAAGAAGCTTCTAGATTAGCAAGATTTTCACTGTGCACATTGAAATCTCCGAGAAGTAAGAAGTTTCTGGTCGAAATAACATAAGGGGAGATGAGATCCATGAGTTGGGGGGCAAAATTAGTAAGTGGTCCCGGGGGTCGGTATACGAGAGCTCCTTTCCAACTAAGTTGTGAGTGTAGGTTAATTCTGAAGACTAAAATTTCCAATATGTCATTACATAGTTGGTCTAAGATAGAGATTTTAATGGGGTCTTTATAAACAATAGCTAATCCCTCCCCCCCCCACCCTGCGGGGTCTATCCAATTTTTGAATGTGATAGCCGTCAGGAAGCGCCACTGCAATGGCAGGATTGGAGCAGGGTTTGGTCCAGGTTTCAGTCGGAAACCCAATATGAGGGAGAGTGGAGGAGAGCAGATCCCAAATATTAACTGCATGTTTGGGCAAAGATCTAACATTGGCCAGGAAACAATTCCAGCCTCCGTTGTTGTGGAGGGTATGTGGGGGACCTTCCTGTTCACTAGTGCAGTGTGATTGGTTTATTCCCAGGTCAGCTGTTGTTTTATTAGTCTGGGACTGTGTGGACACCATACTCTGGAATCTGCAAGTCCTGCATGAGAAAGGTCCTTCTACGCCTGCCGGTATGGTGCATGCAGTGTTTACTGGATGTCTAGGAAAATAGTTGTCTCGAATCCTTACCAACTCATGGCTAGAGTAAATGAGAGGGGCGCCAACACTATTTGCTAGATTAGAAGACAAACCGGCAGGGGTTCTGGCTCCTGGCGATGTCCAGGCGCGGACGGGCGCAGACGGGTTTGCCTTAGGCGCGCCTTTGGCGCGCCCGCTGCGCGTCGAGCCAGGCATTTGTTTATATAGAGAGGCAGGCAGCTGAACTGCTAACCTCAACTCTAGTATCCGGCGGAAGTGCTCCTAGATCACTTCCGGTTGGTGTCAACTCCCCCCATACAATCGGAACAATCCGCGATGGAACGGGGAGGCACCCAACTATTAGCAACGTGTGCAGGTGAGGAAAGTGAATAACATAAAACTGTTAAGAATAGAATTTAAAAGCATTCGAGCACAATTAATATCAAATTTAGAGGAGCCCTTTGCCAGGTGCTCCCAGAGCTGCCGTACCGGGCGTACCGATCAGAATCAAAATCACCTTAGTGGCCTCAAGCGCGTCCGCTGCGCGTCGAGCCAGGCATCTGTTTATATAGAGAGGCAGGCAGCTGAACTGCTAACCTCAACTCTAGTATCCGGCGGAAGTGCTCCTAGATCACTTCCGGTTGGTGTCAACTCCCTCCATACAATCGGAACAATCCGCGATGGAACGGGGAGGCACCCAACTATTAGCTTGGTGATTTGTACAAATCACCACAAACAACAACCGCTCGTCTTCTGCAGTTCCCATGCATTTGCAGTAAATCTTTACAGTGAATGATGCGTTCACTGTAAATGTTTGTGCTAATGGTGTGTAATTACGAGAAGTGGCATAATTGGCCAAATCGCCAAATTTTGTGAATTTCGCCCGCATAATTTAAGTTTTGACCAGGCTCATTATTTACTCGTTTGACTATCAGTGGACAGAAGAAAAGTCAAAAGTGTCCCATATTGCTGGTCCCATATGATCTGAATTACCTACCGGTATGCTAAGAATGAAACTAAATACGAAAAACTCAAAATAGAATTAAATAAATGTTTAACATTAGAGACATGTATGACGTAGGTGTAATAGCGGCTAAAGCTAAAAAAAACTTTTAAAAAAACGAAGACCTTGTGTTCAGAAGTTATGGTGAGATCCAGACATGCCAAAGATACAAGATTCATAAAGCTTGAGCAGAGATCGTACGTTTAAACAGTTCCTGTCCTTTTCAATTTCTCTTGAATTTCTGCAGATCCTTAGAAGTGGGAACCTGGCCCATGTTTAAAAAAATAAATAAAACAGTACGAAATTCCAAAGCCCAGCGGTGTCTCAGCAGTAATCCTGTAATAATGTTAAAAACCTGTGTATGCAGTTTAGACACAGCAGCTTACCATTCACATTGCGCAGTCATGCCTTGATGAGGTTACTAATTAATGGTCTTTACACCTTCCCAGGCTAGCAGCTATTAGTTATATGGGTTTCGAGATCATTAAAACACTATTTGTCAAATTTGTTTGGACAAGTGGTATATTATACTGTGGATGTTAAATTGCCTGAGAAAAATTCATCCCTTCTCAGATTGTTTTGGCTACCAACTTACTTTATGATTTTTGTGGTTCCCTCTTCTGTTAGTGATTATTTGGAGTTGAGGCATCTTTAAATTGTGCTCTGTTCATGAAACAAACGTAAAGGTATGGGTGGAGACTTGCACCTCCATCTGAACGTTTTTCTTCCATCCACAAACATTCCCAGAAGTATGCCTGGAATGCTGCGCCAGGTGCAAGTTTCCAGGTGTTCTGTGAATGTCATGTGACGCGGTCCTCAGACTCCTCTACACGCTGTGCGGAGATCTAAATAGCTTACATTTCCACACTATGGGAACGGAGCCACCGTGAAAATGCACAATTTCTTTGTCTTTGAGGAAAACAATTTTCCCATGGAAAATGACTTTCACTACACCGAAGGAAATCGGAGGGTGATACATTCCTCTTCCCAACCTGGAAGGGGAATTACTCCATCCTTCTGCAACAGTAATTCTACAATTATTTCCAAGGTGTTAGATATCAGTTTGTAAATGGCCACAAACATAGGAAAACCAGATCTTGTAATTCCCACTTTTCAACCCTTCAGTGGAATTTACTACTTCAGATCTATCCCGACACATAGCCGAGAGGTCTGTAGTAGTAACGCATTTATGTTTCCCTGGAGTCCTTTTGGAAATTCTTTGCAAGCATAAATGAGGCTTAAATTAGGTGCTTTCTTGGGCCATATTAGTATCCTATGCCCTTAGTTCTTCCCTCCAAGATTTATTGTGTGGCACCTCACGTCATTCAAAAAGGACCCAGTGAAGTTTCAAAGAGCCACTCTGTTTGACAGATGTTAGTGATTTCCCGTGTCCTAAAACATTCTGGCTTTCATTGATCAGCCTAATTTACCCTCGACGTTTCTTTTAAGTATTAGCCACTCAGGAATACAATTATTTGATCCATTAGTAATTGAATTCTACTTCCTTTGGTGCCTGGTGTTAAAGCTGATTTGATGTAGGCTTGTGTCCTGTCAGACTTTGCAGATGTTCAGTGGTGCATTCTGTGGTCTAAACCATTCAAATCTACACATTGCGCTTTGGTTGATTAATCCTCATGTTGAGTTCTTCCTTGAGATATGTGCCTTAGGAAGGAACTGTGATTGCAGAATTGGAAATGTAAGCACAGTAGTAAACAGAAGCCCATTGGTGCTGCAGTGCCCCCCTACTCGTATCAACCAACCAGCATCGCCTTCTCACACAAGAGAAGGTCATGCACTGATGAGGCTTACCCTTTAATTCCAGTGAACATGGAAACACAATTACACAGTTTTGTGATCAAGCACTAATGAACACTAAAACAGAGATATTTACATCAAGAATTATATTATTGCTCTGAAAAGCCCTAAAGGGGTTATCCAATGAATGAAGTCACAGTAGGTATCAAAGCCTTAGCAGACTTTTTCAAACATTGTGGAATGCCTATTGTTGATGATTGTTGGAGATAGGTGGACTATGTAGAGAGCACTGTTTTTTCTTTACCCTGGATAATCCCTGTAAATGTATTTCTGAATGAAGTATTTACAAGGACAGTCCAAATCTTACTTTCTGTGTGCGATTGATTACCATCAAGCTGTATTTATTTTATTAGCCCACTAGAAGACTCTACCAGCCCATCTCAGTAAAGTTAATTGGTTATTTCAAAACTGTTATACGTTTTTATATTTGTTCTTAACTTAAGCTAATGGAATGACAGCTTTTGCATTTGTTGTGTAGTCAGTTCACCCCAGGGAGTTATTTACTTGGGCTATATTCTAGAAGCTTTTGTATACTTATTGATAATATCTATCCCATTAACAAAGAAAATATGCACCAAGAACCACTTTTAAGAGAGTGAATGTGTTTACTCTGAGTCTCATCTACATGTCAAACTTTTATGAAGATATTTCTATGCCCATTTTGCCAGCCTAGTTTAGCTTCAGGATGGTTTTCAGCATGTCATCCACCTTCAAAGTGGGTTACAGCCTACTCTTGACCTTGTACTTAGCAGTGCTTTCATAGCATCTTTATTAAAAACAATTGTTGACAAACATCCATGGCAATCCTGATCTTAAACCCCCGCTTTCTTCCTGCAGGAGGAGATTTACTGAAATGGAAACCTCTGTGTGAATAAATCCTTTTATGGTTGCAAAACGTCTGGACCAGGCCCTCACTGTGGGGTCACCCCAAACGTTTTGTCTGCCCCCCTCCTGTTTTGCTGAATTGGTTTTTGTTGACTTTAGGAATCTGTGCACCTTCCACTGCTAACCAATGCAAAAGTGCTTGTGCTCTCTCCTTTAAACATGGTAAAATTGGTTTGCACCCAATTGGCACATTTAATTTACTTATAAGTCCTTCGTAAAGTGGTACTACATGTAACCAGGGCCTGTAAATGGAATGCTACCAGTGAGTCTGCAGCACCTATTGTGCCACCCACTTAAGTAGCCTTTTAAAGTGTGTCTCGGGCCTGCCATGGCAGGCTGTGTGTAGTTTTAAACTGCCATTTCAATCTAGCAAAACAAACATTTTACCAGTCCTAATCCTTCCTTTTTAATATATATAAGCCACCCTTTGAGTAAGCCCGAAATAGCCCATAGGGCAGAATGAAATGTATTTAAAAAGTGGGACATGTACATTTTAAGTTTTACATGTCCTGGTTGTGAAAAACTCTTTTTTTCACTACTGTGTGGCTTGTCGCTCCCATTGAATAAAACTGAGTTACCTTATTATATTTTAATATATGGTAACTTTTGTTTGGAGCAGGTAGGAATGTCATGTTTGGGGTCTAAGGAGTTGTAATTTAAAATCCTTTTTATTAATAAAGTCAGATTTTAAGTCACAATTCTGAAAATCCCACTTTTACAAAGTTGACATTTTTTTGTCCTAACCATTTGGTGCATGCAGCCTGTTCATGTGTCTCATGACTGGGTGTAGGTGGCAGTTGGCCTTTGTGTTTTGCTCCCAGACAGTATCACATAAAGGGGATTGGAGGTTGGCAGGATGGGCCATCCTGACTTGTTTGGACGGGTGGAAATGTCACCTTCCACACTTGCACTTTATAAGAGCTGCTTCAGCACACACACATAGAACTTCATACTAGCCCCTTTGTGACTCCAGACATCATGGGACCAGGGCAGGGAGGCAGGAAATTCCATACACCTCTGTGAGGGAAAGCCTCCAGAAGGTTCTCCCACTTAAAAGTTAGCACCAGGTATAAATATAGGACCATCAGACCCACTCTTCAGATCACTTCTGGACCTGTGGAAGACTAAGACGAAGGACTGCTCTGGTGCCCTGCTGCTTAAAGGACTGCCCTGCTGCTAAAAGGACTGCCCTGCTGCCTGAGGAAGGACCTGCTCCTTGACACCAGAACCCATTCAGTGATTCCAAGGTTTAGCTTACTGGCCTCCTGTTCTGAGCTACAGTGTCATAAAAGGTTCATAGACTTCTCCTGCATTTGCCCAGCTGCCTAAACTCAACTCGACCTGCCAGGGCCCTGTTGCTGGCCTCTGCTGGAGTGAGTTCTGATCCCCGAGAGATGCCCCCTAGGTCCTGGACCCTTGGCTGGCATCAGAGTGTTCTCCTCCTTGCCCAACTGTGAGTGTCCTCAGAACCCACGCATCATAACACAACTCGAGGCAGCATGATGAAGGACCTCACATTGCAGCCCTTGCAGCTCCTCATCTGAACCGACACAGGATAACGCAACTCAATGAACAACCTTGCATCGTAGCCTTCGCAGCTCCTCATTGGAACAGATGTAGGGTTATGCAATTCGACACAGGGCTTCACATCGCAGCCCTCCTAGCTCTTCATCGGAACCGACTCAGCGTGATGCAACTCGATGCAGGACCTCGCACCACAGCCCTCACAGCTCCTCATCAGAACCAACGAAGCAATGCTCCGCATCATAGATATGAGTTACAGTTCTCAGTGGAATTAACCTGGTCCCTGTACCTGGCCCACACTCCTTCGTGGTTGGACGGAACTTGTGACTTTGTATTGGTCCGGTGCGACCAAATAACTACAGTAGGGGCTTTGGGCTTTTAGGCGCTGTACTTATCTACAGTCTGTGAAATTGCATATCCCCGGTTCTATTGATTCGATTTTTGTCATTTTGTCCAATCATTTATTAAAATTTACTATATTTGACCAAATTGATCTGGGCTAAACACTTTGCACATTTCCTCTTAAGTAAGCTTGACTGCTTTTGTGTCAAGCTACCAGCAGGTTAAGCACAGGTTCATTTAATGACTTTTAGTGGTTCACCCCGACAAGCATTGTGGCTGTGGTTGGAGAGGGGCTCACGCCCCCCTCAACCAACAACCCAACTTCTCGCAAAAAACAACTTTTGTGAATGTGAATTACAAAAGTATGTTTTCGCATGTACAAAAAGACTGCTTTTGTATGTAAATCTCCAACTCCCTGCACCGTACCTGCTTTGACCATAATTTATTTCCCAACATACTGAAATGTTGCTTAGCCATCTCCACACCAAACATATGCTGCTTCTCCCCCCATTGGCTATATACTGATTATGCACCATCTGCATTACTGGCTGTGAATATTCTGTGGTTAAATACTGGATGCCATGGTATCTATTTTTGGATGCCAAGCAATCCCATGCTCCAAAGGTTGAACTATTGAAATCTTGCGACTTCGTTTCTGTCCTCAACAACGTTTCAGTGTGTGGAAAATCATCAATTGAAGTAAGGATTCATTTCTTGGTATTTTCTGGAAATCAACAGAAATCAAGAATGGAAATCCAGGAAATTCTATGGAAACAACACAGAATGAAGGTCAACCTCAAACTGAAGTTTCCACTCATCTCTACTGCATAGTATGTTATACATCCTGTTGTGTCCTCTTTTAAAGCTCTGAAATAAATCAATTCTAAGCACGTATGAGGCTAAATCATTTATAAGCACAGAATAGATACAGATACACGAGCCAACATTAACAAACATGTTTTTTAGGAATGTATGACTGTATAATGAATGCCATTAGGCCGACAGCTGCAATTACGAAAGCGTTAGTTCAAAGCTGGCATTATCACACCAGTTTCCAGAACATAGTACATCACTACGCCGGCATATAGGATGCTACCTAACATCTAAAAAAAAAAGAATTAGTGTCTTATTCACGCTGCCACTTACAATGCATCTTTCAGTAATTTCAAAGTCCACTTACTTGCTGTTTGTTCATTTTTTAATGACGAAAATACTTGTCGCTTTGATATTTTTTCACTGGTGCCTCCACGAGTTGTGGCCAGGTCTGGTTGCAGGGCCTACTCCATGACAGTTTGTGCTCCATGCCTCACCCGCAGCTCGATTCAGAGAATCGTGCAACACCTGCACTTTCCTTAGCCTGAAACTGCCCTTTCCCTTAACCCTATAACCGCCCCTTCCCCATGCCTGAAACTGTCCCTTCCCTTAGCCCTAAAACTGCCCCTTCCCTTAGCCTGAAACGTCCTTTCCTTAACCCTAAAACGGTCCCTTCCCCAGCTTCATTAGCCTTACCTTCTGGCGTGATTGTAAACGATTCCGCATAAAGACTGGCGTACTAATGACGCGGTCGTGATGCCGCTTTCCTTGTAAAGGCTTTTCGTGATAAAGCCTTCGTTCAAAAGGACGTTTCCTGTTTTTTAGACATCTATCACAATGCTAGAGAAAATGAAGCAATTCATATTTCTAAATGCTTTTTTAGTGTAACTCCTCCTGTTAGAGTGTGATGCACTAAATGTTGTGATCAGGCCTTTGGTCACCTTGTGGAATTCGTACTACGAGTTTGAAGCATGAGCAATGAGTATAGAAACAGAAATCTTTAGATAATTGTACCTTGCAGAATAATATAAGTCTCACCACTTGTGTTCAAGCAATACAGATTTTTTAGATCGCACCTTCAGGTGTGAAAAATTGGTAACGGAATTCAGATCAAGAATTGACGAGATCAGGACAGAACAAAGGACAATATTAAATTAATTTAAGCTTTTTATCTGCTTTTTTAAAAATCTCGAAGTTAATGAAGCCCACTCAGCCCCACATCCTTTAATATAGCGAAGCAATTGGTTCACTTTTGATTTCATTAACATTGTATATATGATGTACATTCTTATAGCATTTTTCAGCCAATCCTCTTCACCCACACCCACATTTTTCTTCCACCCACTACTTCATATATTATGGACAAAGGGCCAGCCCTCCTCAGCCATTGGCTAACTTCACTGTGAGTGACGGGATTCTCCTCTTTCACAAAGTACACTTCCACACATAGTAGTTCCCATCAGTGCCAGAGACTACTGTTAGACCTGACAGCCTTAGGGTGGTCTTTTCCCCAACTTTTTGCCTTCCTCCTCCACTTTGTCTGACCTTGTGTTTGCTAGTATTAGGACTCTGTGCACTTTACCACTGCTAACCAGTGCTAAAGAGCTTGTACTCTCTCCTCTAAACATGGTTATATTGGCTCATACCCATTTGGCATATTTAATTTACTTATAAGTCCCTAGCAACGTGCACTACATGTGCCCATGGCTTGTAAAGTAAATGCTAATAGTGGGCCTGCAGCATTGATTGTGCCACCCACTTAAGTAGCCTTTTAACCATGACTCAGACCTGCCACTGCAGAACCTGTGTGTGCAGTTTACACTGCCATGTTGGCCTGGCAGAATAAACGTTTGCCAGGCCTAAACCTACCTTTTTTATACATATACGTCACCCCTAAGGTAGGCCACAGACTGCCCAGAGGATAGGGTGCCATGTATTTAAAAGGCAGGACATGTACAGTTAAGTTTTACATGTCCTGGTAGTGAAAAACTCTTAAAGTCGTTTTTCACTACAGCAAGGCTTATCACTCCCATAGGATAACATTAGGATTACCTTCTTACATTTTATAAGTGTAATTTCCAATTGGGAAGATATGAGACCCCCAAGTTTGGTGTCTCTGTAATCCTAATTTAAAATCCTAATTTATAGTGAAATCAGATTTTAAATTACAGTTCTGAAAATGCCGCTTTTAGAAAGTTGGCACTTTCTTACTTTATGTTATACACAAACAAGCCACCTGAGTGAATCTTTTGAGATTTTTATCTAATCTAACACATTATGCAATATACTCATGTTACATCAGCCTGACAGACATACACAAAAATGTGACTGGATGTCCTCACACACCACCAGGTGTCTTGCTTCATCACAGGACTCCCCATGCTCTTCAAAAACCCAGTTTGATGAAGAGTGGGCCTACACCCTGAAGGCAGGGTGGCACTTCTAATTAAGTACAGACCCGTGAAAGTAAATTAAAAACCAATGTGGTACACCAATCTGACCTCTATACTAAGTGGGGTACCACTTGGTATTAAAAATACTGAGTGGAGAAGAGGGGCACTAGTACCCCATCACCAATCAAACCGCCAACATGTTTCTGCCTGTTGGCTCAAAAGAGCCCATAGCATTCGTCAGGACGGAACACAGGACCTTCTTGTGGCACACAAACAGTGTAAGGTACAAGGAGAACATCTGCACACAAAGTAGTTCTCTTAAGTACCAGTGACTACTAGTAATGTGTGTTTTTTGAGTCCGATATAATATGTTCTGTTTGCATCCAATTAGTTTTTTCAAATAGATGAAAGCCCCCTCCTCGCCCCCCGGCTTTGCTAATGCTTGTATATATTGGTGAGGGCCCAGGACCTGCTCTAAAATGCAACACTGACAAAGCTAAAAAGCTGTTCGCCAACAGCACCTTTTGGCTTTGCCAGTGCTTGTTTCGGATGCAGGTGACGTATTCCAAACCTGTCTAAAATGATGGAAAGCATAACATTGTTCAAGTACACCTTGATGAATGTTTACAATTTCTGGAGAACACGTGCAGGAAGTGTTATTCCACAATAAATTTGCCGAGCACATTTTGTCACGTTGCCCGACTGCCTTAATTATCGAGGTGTGTCATTCAGCACAGCTGTATATTACAGTAATCCTTTAGTACAAACATGACAGACTTGGTGAAATGCCAACTCGCAACAGCCCACGCACATCTATGAATCCGCACATGGAAATGCCAAGGTAAGTTTACAAAGAACTTCATTTGAAAACTCCCCTGTCAGCTGCATGTAAATGTAATTGATTTATTTGTCAATTTTCAGTAAATAAAAGGAGTTTTTAATTACTTGTGATCGTCGTAACCTCCCCGCATATCCCTGAAATCTACAGCAGGTTTTGAATAATAGATATGATGTCTCTATTTTGCGACATTTTTTTTTTTTTTTTGTTCTGTTAGATTTATATTTTACAGTCAGCTATATGCTGCTTTTCCGTGTATTTCTGGACCAGAAATAAGGAACAGTTTTGTGCCGTGAGCGTGAGTTACCAAAATATTTAATGTATGGATGCAGGAATAATTCCATAGCTCCCAAAGCTACAGTCCAGGGCCTAAGCGTAATTTTGTGCTAAGTTTCTTGCTTACAAATAGTGGAACCATAAGTGAATTCAGGCTTTGAAATCTTCCCCTTTCAAGGCAAGTCCAACACTTTAAAGGATTGCTGATCCATCCTTAGGAAATGTGTTGATGATCCAGTGGCAAGGACTTCATCACCCCAGCTGCCTTCAGAGGAGTCAGAGTGAGGAGTCAGAGTGAGGGGTCCTCGTCTTCGTGGAATAAGATGCCGATGAAGAGGACCAAATGGGCAATTTATGACGCTCAGGAGGAATGTTAAAAGTCTCTTCTGAAGAAGAGCGTACGTGTTGGTGGGAATTCCGCAAGAGTTTAGTTTTCCTTTATCTTTGAGTGCCACACAAGTACATACATAGATGGACATTTAAACATGTTGGTAAATCCAGGGCTTTCTCCGTTGCTGATTTGCGGGCAGAGCGCTCAGTGCTTCTTCTCTGGCTGGCGTCTTCCTCTCATGTGCTTTGTCACAGACTCCTTATTACAGCCCCAGGATTGCCTTTATTTTGCCGCAGTGCAGAAGGGATTGATTTGGCGTTTTGTAACTTTAATGATGTGATGATGATAATGTGATGTAATTTGTTAGAAGGTCTTGGCAGGCGCTCGAGTGAAGTGTGCAATGTTCTCCCTTTGAAATAGAAATAACATCTTTAGAAAATGTTCCCTGAAGTTGAAGAGGTGTCATGGAAAAACAAAAGAAAAGATGTCAGTAATTTTGGCATGACTTTAAAGTATTCATTTTTGAATGTCGGCTTTTAGGCTTTGGAAACTCTCTTAACGTTCCATCCAGTTTGAGAATGTAGATAATCATGATGGAAACGATTGTACAAGAATTAACTCATTTCCAGCGCCAGAGGAATTACAATGTTTAGCACATACATTATTTCTGGCACCTAAAGGGTCAAATGTTTTTAAAAATAAACGTACCACCCTTTGCAAACGTTAACTGGTCACGCCTTGGGAGTTTGTTTCTGAAAAACAAAAAAATTGTAAACGTTTGGTGGACAGCTGTCAAAACAGCCTGTGGCCATACACCAAAACTTTTGTATATTGAAAGAAACCACTGTGATGGTAGATCCTTTCAATGTACTGGGGTGACTACTCGTAAGGCAGTCATCTCTAAATTTGATGAATGATACACTGTCAAACTCACAATCAAGCTCTAAGTCAGAAGGCAAAACCTTTGACTGGGGCAACCCGCTTGGTGTAACCCGCTCCATCATACTTGACTTAAAGTTGTGTGAAGTTCTGGTCAACAGTGAACAGTAAATTCTGATTGCCACTTTTTTTTGGGCGTGGGGGATTTCTGCCTTAATTAATTTTTTTCTTTCTTTCTCCGGGTCCTCCTATTTGATTTTTGTCATTTTGGTGTATTTTTGCTTGTTAAATCGGTCTCTATTCCTAGACATTAGTTGTGGGATTTCTATTGTGTTATGTTTTGACTTTTTAACTGTTTTGTTGCTCTAGAGAGCCCAGCTGCAAGATGGCTGCTGCATAGCGAGGCTCCGCCAACCAGGAAACATAATCCGGCATTATTCCAATTATTTATGGGGCATCCTTCTTGCTACAACCTCTGATGCTGTGCCCGCTGGCTTGCAGACTGGTTCGCTCCCTCTTCATTGGAGCAGTAGAGAGCGCGTATCGGGACAACAGTAATGGTGAAGCATACTGTGCCACTCTGCAGAGCTGGAGTCAGCGCACCTGGCGCTGAAGCCTGCTTAATTTGACAAGACGAGTGGGCCGTGGTAGGTCGGCCCTGCCTCTGAAGACACGTAACCTAGCCCCCAGGTCGAGGGCACTGTGGAACATGAGAGGGCAGCCGGCGCCCAGCTCTGCATGGCCAACCATGTGAGGTGGGGCAGTGGGAGGTCACGGCTGCGCTGCGTTGGGCGCACGGAGCGGTGGGCCAGACTGCGGTGGTGAGCTTGGCAGCTTCTAATTCCTCTGCTCCGACTCCTCGGAATAGTTGGGGCTGGGGTAGGTGTGGCCTCTACTGCGTGCTACAGGCCTGCTCGTGCCCCCCAGTGGTGGCTTCCTGGGATGTAGTTGGGCCCGGAGGGTGGCTTACCACTGCACTGGGCGCTCCTTGTTGGGACCCTAGAACTTTCCATCCTTGTGACCCTGGATGCCGTGCTCCCCTGAGATGGTCTGGTCGACTGCTCTGCACCTAAGTAGGGCTCCCTCGGGCATGGATTGAGCTTGGATCTGCTCATGACCCTGGCTCTTGCAGTCTGGGGTGTGGCGGGACTCATTCTCTTGTGTGGTCTCCCCCCCCACTCAAGCCAGCACGTTTGGGGAGGATTAGAGGATCCTGACTTGGCCCAGAGCCCTCTCAACAGTATTAATATTGGGAAGAGTGATAATAAACAAACTAAATTATCCTTTGAATTGCACCGTCATACACACACTACTGAGCAGGACCCTGAGGCTCGCGGACAAGGCTCTCAGGACTGCGATGGGGCTGTGGCCACACAGGACATTAGATCCATATTCCTAGACCTTAAGCACAGCTTGCACGCAATTGACTCAAAGATTGACCTCCTCACGGGTAGGTTTGCCTGCTTAAAGGAACAAGCATTGGCATAGCCAATAGGTCTCGCCTTTGGGACCTTTTAAGTGTTTAGCTAGAACTATTGGCTATGCCAATGTGTTAAAGTTATGTTGTAGAAAAGTGTGGCGGCTGCCTAGCATATTGAAAAATCGTAATAAATAAAAACAATAAAAATGTGTTGGTTCCTCTGGTCCACTTCGTAAATGGAGACCCTGACATTGTCCTTCTAGCTTCTGCTTATGTTACAGTACACTGGTGTACATTAGTGTAAAAATTGGTGGTGCAACAGCAAAATGAAATATTGTCTGTTGAAGCGCTCCATTACATTGGATTGTGGCTGTTCTTGCCCTACTCATCCATTCTGCAGCCAGTGCACATATTTTTAGTCACCCTCATTGTTTATTTAATTTATGTATTTTGTTGTGAGAGTTTATTTATATTTTAAACAGAGTTTGTTGGCAAATTGTTTTACTATTTTTTTACGTGTGCTTGGATTTTCACGTTTAAATTATGTATTGTGTACTTTATTTAAAAGAAAATCTGGATCCGTGGCACAGACATCACTGCAGGCGCACCCCTTTCAGAGAGGTCGAGAGGTCACCACATGGCTACAAGGCCATAAACTGGCCTTTTATGGCCAAGCAATGGGAAAGGAGGCAGGGAGCAGGACGTGGTGAGCCACGAGGGGGGTGTTCAAAAGCATTGGATTGTTGAAAACAGCAACTACGGAAGGGGTGGGGGGGTAGTAAAGACGGCTGCAGATGCACTGGTTGCTACGTGTCCCTGTGTTATGTAAGTGGTGCTCATGCAAAGCACTTCAGTCCCTTCGGGTCGAGTTTTTTTTTTTTTTGCAGATTTATATAGCGCGAACTTGACCCGAAGGTATCTGAGCGCTTTACATGAGCAACAGTTACGTTACACAAGGACACATTCATTATTTGGTAGGCACGGGGAGATTAAGTGATTTGCCCAGAATCACAGGAAGCTGAGCTGACGTGGAGGCTCGAACCTGGTTCCCCAGCTCCAAAGTAGGCAGCTCTGGCCCTAAGGCCACAACCTCTCCCCAATTAGTGCTACGTGAATGCCGAAAACGTATATGTCTGGTATTAAGGCTCTGAAGTGGCCTAGGCACCTTTTAGAGCTTTACAAAACTCCTAACGGACTATGATAAAAACTGTACAGTGTGCCCTCCAGATTAGAAGTCCACAACTCCTTTGTCGTGACATCCTGATTTCCTCATCTGATTTCAACAAATTTTCCCCTCTCCCTGTGTACATACAAGCAGGGCCGGTTCTATGATTTTTGGGGCCCTGGGCCGAAAGGGAATGTGCGAGGCCCCTCTAATTTGCATAAGTGACACCTTCTGGGCTCGGAAAGCTTCTTTGTGGAGACTCTTCCTGGACAGCAGCTTCTCCTCTCAGCTACCTACAAACACCTCTCTTACAGCCCATTTCGGGCTGAAGGTGTGAGAATTGCTTGGGGGCTGAGAATTAAACCTGTGGGTGCTAAAGTGCTGACAATGGGCGTCCTCAGAGACATTGTGGGGCAGCCGGGCAGGAGGCCTAATTGCAGGACACACCTGCAAAATGTGTCTCCTTGCAATTGGGACACCATCCCTAAGAGGCCCAGGAAGGGCCCCCTCCCCTCCCTCTCATGGGCCCAGTTGCAAAGTGACGCTTGTCTTTCAATTGAATCGGCCGTTGACGAGGGCTGTTGGTGTGTTAAACTGGTGCGGGGCCCCATACTGGTGGGCTGAGTGCAAGGCCCTGGGCAGCTGCCCACACTGCCCATGCCTAGCGCCGGCCCTGCATACAAGCATATGTGTGCACTGCACCTCGTGTCTTGGACGTACTTTTCTCAACAAGATGTACTGCACGACTTGCTCCGCTGATCCTGGAGTCTGTGTTTATACTGCTTCAAGGCCCTAAAATAAATCGTTTGCCGCTTGCAGAAAGAATGTGTGGGAGAACTGAGAGTGAAATGCACCAATGGACGGCTGGAATGTGCGTGTAATGCCAGGATAGGGTCTTACTTCAGAACAGTTCCCGAGTCTAGGGCAGGAGTTATCTTCGAATCCTTAAAGTAATGGTGCCACCAAACTTTTTTTAGACAACAAACAGCAAAATATTTGAATTTCCAATAAATATTTTACAAATGTTGCTGTTTATTTTAAACAGGCCGGTTTCCTGATTTCCTTCTTTAACCCCTTCGATGCGCGTGACGAGCTCAGCTCGTCATGCTGCGCGGTAGCGCTGTGCGCATGACGAGCTGAGCTCGTCACGACCACACCCGCGATCGGAATGTCCAGCACACGAGCGGAATTCCGATCGCGGTCAAGGGGTTAAACGTTATTCCGGGAACATGGTACAATGCTGCCTCGGGGTTACCACGTTGCACGTTTGTGGTCCAACTCATCTTTCATTTCCCCAAGGGCCGTACTTTGAGTACTAAGATTGAGTTTTTGTTTATGTGCTACGAATCGGGAAAACTGCGGTAGCTAGCACTATTTGAGAGCAGGTTATAAAAAAATATTTGCGGACTTTGCATTTAACTGAGACAACGATGAACTATTGTCAGCACTGCAACAGAAAAACATTTTTCAACAGTAAAGCAATTCGACTCATGCAGGGCTGTAGTACCGCATTTAAGCACAAGCGCGGTCCCCAAAGTGAAAGCGGACCGTGCTACAAATAATAACAAACAAGGAAGAGTGGGAGGGGGTGCAAACATGGAGCGCAGGCTGCAAATGAAAACAAGCAGCTCAAGAGGAGTGGTGGGGGCGGGCACAGGAATGCAGCTGCCGCCCTGCGCGCCACTGCTTGCCCCCGAGAGCAAAACGCCGTGGGAGTCAACATTACAGAAAGAGGTGGGACATGCACCCGCCTTTACCCGTTTGCGTGCTTTCATTCTTGTAAGACACATGCAAAAGCCAATCCTATGCGTGGGGGGAGTCAGACCCACACGGAGTAGTTTAGAGTGCTTAGAAGAAGCCTCGCAGAGCAGCGCATGCGCGCTGGCTCACGCTCGACCTAAAAAGTGGACAGACATGAGGTTTGCATCTATCAGCTTGAACGCCGCACGTTCAATGCTGAAGATGCTTACTCGACCACTGGGTAACAGCTACTCTTAATGAAAAAAGTCCTTGATGTTATTAAGAGTAAAAATGAGGATCTTAAGGCGCATTCCAGCCAAAATAACCTGGGCATTATTGGTATCCTTGAAACCACAGTGATGGATCGAATGAAGACTTATGTAGTAACTATGCTCAAGTCGCTCTTTGGAGATGATCTCACCCCGATGTTTATTGTGCAGTGGGGGAACTTTTGTCTGGGCCTGCGCCCTCCACCTGGAGCTCTGGCATGTCTGATAATTGCCCGTCTCCTGCATTACAGGGGTAGGAACACCACACAATGTCTGGCCAGGGAGCACAGGCCTCTCCATTATCAAGGGAATGCAATCTCGTTCTTTCCTGACTTTATGTCGGTAGTGGAGGGTGTGCGCCGTGAATTCCTCCTGGTGAAACACACGCTGCAGAAGGTGGGTGCCACATATTCCCTGCTCTATCCGGCCAAGCTCCCTGGTATTCATCATGGTAAAACCTATCACTTCACAGACCATAAGGCTGCAACCACGTTCTTTCAAGGCCTTGACCCTCCTGTTGCCAGGCCTGCCTCCTCTACTGGTGGCTCAAGCTGCGGCCGCCTAAGTGACAATGACTAATCGACATCTGAGATGTGCACTGGACTTCCCCCTGTCATGGCCGTGAGCTGGGGGGTGTCACCGGTCCTACATTAGTGCCTGGGGTGGAGACTGCCGTCTTGGTGGTGCTCGACTGCCTGATCTTGACTGACTATCCTTGGCACCGTGGGTACGGAATTTGCACTGCTTCAGCATATACCATTATTCTCTTTTCCTGGCCATCCGGCCACTACATGGCTGGGGTGTATGCTGGGACCTCTTGTTGCCCTCTGGGGATGATCCTCTACATAGTTGTGCTTTGTGGGTATATATCAATGTGTGGGTGGATGGCTGGTGGAGTTTGGCCCTATTGGGGGGCCGAAGTGGGACGGTGGTTGAGTTCTAGTGCACTGTTTACCATTTTTTGTACTGCATTGCCTTTGCTTTTGTCAGCCACACAGTTCCATATTGCCAACGATACGTTTGTCAGATGTGTGAATTGCATCATATATATTTACCCCCTTTATCACTAACTTGTCCTATTAAATGTCTGACCTGGAATGTCAAGGGGTTAAATAATCAATGCAAGGCCCGGCATGTGCTAACCTATCTTAACAGTCATCAAATTGACATTTGCATGTTGCAGGAACGCAGCCCCGACTGCGAGCGGGGTGGATTGCTGAGTCCCACATCTCCCACTATTCTAACAATATGCGGGGAGTGGTTGTGCTTCTCCGAAAGGGATTACTGTGGTGCACGCACAGGGTGCTGTGCGACTTGCAGAGCAGGTTTGTTATTCTATCAGGCACGCTACAGGGGCTTTCTTTGATCTTGATTTCAGTATAGGGCCTAAATGTGGATGACCCTTTTTTTTTTTGCTGAGGTCTGGAGGATAGTGGGAATTATAAGCCCGGGAACGGTGCTGTCGGGGGTTGGACTTCAATGTGATCTTAGATGCGAAGACAGGTCACATGATTCCCAGCGTCCGCATCCGGGGGCCGCCGCCCTACTGCATGCCATCATTGCAGGCAATGAACTCCTAGACATTAGCCATTTTTTGCATTCCATCCAGCACTGAGGGCACATGTATAGCATCAACACACAACACAAGGTCTAGAATACACTACTGGCAAGTCATTAAAGATGTGGTAACCTGTAATATTAATGTCACACACCTCCCCAGGACGTTGTCTGATCATACACCTGTCCTGTTGAAGATTGCCCTCCCAGAACTGGTCCAGCAAGCCTTCTCCTGAATGATCAATGTAGATTCTTTTTTCCATTGCAAAGGAGCCTTTAGCTGCATGGCTGAACCAACATCATTTGTGCATTCACTTCCAGGAGGATTTTGGTCTCTGTGTATGCAGACGATGTCACCCTGTACATTGGCGACCCCCAACTCAACATCACTTCTATTATTTGGGAAATTATACATTTTGGTGGACATGCTGGCATAACTATTAATTGGTCTAAATCCATCATATTCCCGCTCACTGATTTCACGCAATGCTTCAATTCTGATTACCCCTTGACTCTGACGTTAATGGACTAGTTAAGTATTTGGGGGTCTGATATAGTAGGGACATGGATGAGCTGTGACGTGCAAATTATGTGAGACTGATATCATGGGTTGAGGACCGAGTATCGACTTGGACAAAGTCGCTGTTGTCTCTTATTGGTAGGATTGCTGTGGCTAAAATGGTGGTATTCCCCAAGTTCCTGTACCTATTCATTAACCTTCCGATCCCTCGGATGGCCCACTTCCGCAGATGTCTTAGAACTCACCTTCTCACACTGAGCTGGCCAGGCAAGTAGCCCAGGGTGGCATGGAGAAGTGATAACTCTCCCCTTTGAACAAGGGGGGGCTCTGTGCCCCCCACATGGATCTTTATTTCTACTATGCACAGGCACATTTTGCCCCTTACTGGTTACATCCCACTAAATTTCAACCTCACACGGCACCCGAACACGATCATGTAGCTCCCTATCTGCTGTGCACTGCTTTTACCTCCCGCCGAGGCAACACCAAACTAAAGTTGACACTAGCTTGCACGGTCTGGGCTGGGCTGCGACAGTAGGCGGGTCTGGACCACCTGTATGTCCCGGCAGTGACCCTTGTGGGGATCACCCCCAGATTCCCGTAGCCACTGATGCTGGCACTCTTGGTTGCCTGCGGCGACTGCACCTCCTGTCTTTTGGTGATGTGTATCCAGAGGGACACTTCCTGTCTCCACAGCATGTATTGGATGACCCTGCCTCTACATCTTTGGATGTGCTTACTTATCAACTAAGGGTGGCCCTGCGCGCTATGCAGAGCACTTTCCGGGAGGCTCCTCTAAAGTTTTTTGTGTTGGAAGCAATACTTACCAATCCGTCCACGCGCAGGCTCATCCCACGTCTTTACACCATGATGCAGGAGAAGTCCCTGATTTGTGTGCCCGCTGCATGAGTAGCCTGGTCCGCTTATTTGGAAACCCCTATTACCGAGGAACTATTGGGATACTGCTGCACTCAATTTTAGGACCTCTCCCCAAATTACAGACTTTGCTTAATTTATTTCAAATACCTGCATAGAGTATATCGTACACCTATATGGGAGGGTCTGGTTGATGACACAAACTGTTTCCAGTGTGCTGCGCCTATGGCTAATTTCTTACATTTGGCATAGGAGTGCCTCAGGGTTGCGCGCTTTTGGGCTAAGGTCTTTGATACCATTGAGCTGATTACTAATAATGCACCCGAGCGGATGCTGCTGGTAGTTTTGGTTGGCTATATTAGGGGCACATCCTCAAGTGTGTGCAAACCAACTGCTATCTTATTATCGTTGGCAAAATGCAGAGTAGCAATTCATTAGGGTAGGCGCCCCATGCCATGATTGGCTTGCTGACTGCAGGATGCCGCTAACTGCCAGGAGCAGCTGGACATCTACAGGGGGCTGTTGCCTGTATGCTCCCAACCGAAGTACATTTGGGCTCCGCTGGTGGCCTATCTCATGACGCAGCGGAAAGCCGTCTTGCGTGCTGAGCATGCTAACTCTCAGGATGATGTCTCTTGTACTTTGGACCATGTCTAACAGGAATCATGTTCGGTTTCCCTGGAGAGGGCTCTCTATCTTCTCTGAGGGGAATTCGGCAGGCCTGCGAGCCCACATATGCACGCCAACTGGAGTTTCATTCTTGATGTACTGTATACTGTGCTGCTAAGATATGTGACATTTTGATGTATCAATGTGCTCTGTATTGATATCTGTATCTGAACAGTAGCTCTCTTTGTGGCTTGGTTCTTTTCTCTGTTTTTATAGAGCTCTGTGCTCTGAGTTCTTTATAAATACAAATCTCTAAATAATTTAAAAAAAAAAACTTTACACATTGTCTTAAATAAAGCCTGTCTGGTGTGTGCCATCTCCCAGTGGGTTGAGCCCAAGCTTAAGTTATTGAAACTGTCTTTTACCCTGTCAAGTTTGTGGCCTTATTCCTTGTGGTGCTCACATCCACCCCAATTAAGTCTCACCTTCTTACAATCCTCTAGTCCCTCAAGGCCACATCCTAAGAAGATAATATTGTCACAACCACAATAATGACTGTGCTGTACCTGGCCCTCTCTGCAGAGTCACCACCAAATGTTTTGCCTTCACCCTCCTGTTTTCTGAACCCATTTTGTTGACTTTTAGGACTCTGTGCACTTTACCACTGCTGACCAGTGCTAAAGTGCTTGTGCTGTCTCCTTCAAACATGCTAGAATTGGCTTGCACCCAATTTACACATTTAATTTACCTGTAAGTCCCTAGTAAAGTGGTACTGCATGTGCAAAGGTCCTGTAATTTAAATGCTAGTAGTGGTCCTCCACCACTTATTGTGCCACTCAAATAAGTAGCCCTTTAAATGTGCCCCAGGCCTGCCATTGCAGCCTGTGTGGGCAGTTGTAAACTGCCATTTCAAACTGGCAAAATAAACCTTTTGCCATAGTTAAACCTTCCTTTTTAATACATGTAGGCTACCCCTAGAGTAGGTCTTAGAGAGCCTAGAGGGCAAGGGGCCAAGTATTTAAAAACTAGACATGTACCTTTAAGTTGAACACATGTCCTGGTAGTTAAAAACCCCTAAATCCGTTTTTTACTACTGCAAGGCCTATCTCTTCCATATGATAACACTGAGTTGCTTTATTACGTTTAATAAGTCAAAACTTTCAATTGGGAGCTGGTAGGAAGGTTGAGTTTGGTGCCTAAAGGATGACACACTCCTCATCACTGATAGTGGTGGTTCCAGTCTCATCATCCTCCTGGGCATCTCTACAGAATTTAATACAGTAGACCATCTACCATTAGTTAACACCCTGGCTTTTTTTACTGGTTTAAACAGCACTGTCCTCAACATGTTCTCAAAACAGATCCAGATGACCTTTGGCATACCCCAAAGCTCCATCCTATCACTTGTCTCCAATCTGTGCATGAAACCTCTGTTCTTTACACTGTCTGTCAAGAACATCAAGTCACCAGTATTCCCCATGATAAATGACAGCAGCAATGTTAGTGCAGGCCATGGGTGGATGATTGGAGTGTGAAGATGCAGTGGGTTTTCTACTAGCACCAATGTGGCTAGGGGGGAGGTTTTGTGGCCATCCTGCGATAGAGTTGGGGTGGAGTGTGGGCCCCAGGCCATTGCCTCTGACCTGGGGGCTGTTCTGTCTGCCCTTGGCTGGATGCGGTCTTGCACCTGACCTTGCTGCTGTATAGCTGCAAGAGGAGTGGGGTTGGAGATCAGGAGGCAGTCTATGGTGGCTGGGTTTGCTGTTTGCTTTGGGCCTCTTCACCTGGCCCTGGTCAGTTGCAGCTCGTGGGTGGTAGAGACTGACAGCGGGTGGTGTCAGGACCATGTGTAGCAGCAAAAAGCCTGGCATGGGGCTGCTGGAGGTGGGTGAAGGCCCATTATGCTCCTGTCCCTTGCCCCTTCTGTCTGCAGACATCTGCAACCTGTTCATCCAGGTTTTAGCTGGTAAACCAAACCAGGGGTTTACGCATCTAGGATTATTAGGTCAAATCACACCGCCTAATCCCGGATGTGGAAACACTGGCCCCCTTGCAATTGGGCACCACCCTTCACCACTGCTAATCAGGGCTTAAAAAGACAAGGTGGTGTTCACCAGTGCTAAACACAACACTATCAGCGAGGACATCACCAGGCTTGAAAGAAAGATATGCTAAAAGGAAATGAGTATATGATAGGCCTTCTAGAGACCAATGAACATATTTACTCCTTCACTTCAGAAGAAATTGAAGATTTTCCTTCTCTGGGAACACCTAATCCAGAAATAACCACCACGATGGCTTACCCCATTTGTGTGCCAATGAAGAGAAACCTCCCATTTGTATTCAAAACTATGTTGAGCTGTATAATTCAACATGCATACCTTCTGCAGTTCTTCTTACTTTTTCGTGCTTCTCTGTTTAAACTACATAATGAAATATGTTTAAAGGTTACTGAGTTATTTCACATTTTTAAATAGAAAGCTGACGCAGAGGATAGAAATGTCAGGCAGTGTAAACACATTTTAAATGTGGACAGTAAGTGATAATAGAACTCCGAGGACAGCTGTAATGCGCCAAGCAGGCATTGTGTGTCTCACTGTGTTCTGAATCTTTAATATCAGTCTGCACATCAGGTTCTCATATGAAACAATGGTTTGCGTTCGATGTGTGGTCGGTCTGCTAGCACAATTAAAGTAGAGACAAATGCAACCTGGCATTCAGGTGCAGCGCAAGTGTGCACTTCAGGGATTGAAGTAAACCTGTTACACAATCAAGCTTATGCATCTCGTTGACAGGCTAGGCGACATTGGTCTATATTTACTGCAAACAGTTTTTACGACTAGCTGCTTTTACAAGTGAACATACAGAGTAACCTTGAGGCTAGCTTGTTGTGGCAGGCTGTATTTTTGAAATGCTGTAAATAATTTCTGCTGCCACTTGTTTTCAAACTTGGACTGGTCTTTTGTTTGTTGCACATGTACTGTCATTTTATTGGTTTGTATCTGTTGACTATCGAATGTACTTTTTGTTGTTTTTGTAAATATTCTTAATCAAGTGTTTTTCCATGTTTGACATGACGTAAATGTTGATCGTGTTTTTCTAAAATTATTTAACTAAGATTGGTGGAATAAAGACACCAAAATCACTTTAATTGTCGAAGTGCTTTTCAGAATTATCTTCGAACCTGCACACCCTAACATTTTCTTGTTTAAAACTTTCTAAAAGTGGCATTTTCAGAAATCCGACTCTACCATTAAAGAGGATTTTATTTACAATTCCATAAACTCAATATTCCTATCTGCTCCCAATTGTAAGTTAACATATTAAATGTAATGAGGTAACTCAATGTCATCCTACGGGAGAGGTAGGCTTCACAGGAGTGAAAAATTAATTTAAGAGTTTTACTCTGCCAAGATATGTTAAAACATTCTATTCTATTCTTTGGAATTTATATAGCGCATGGCTATCCTGCGGGCCTCCCAGTGCTAGTAATAAACGCTCTCGATGCTGAGTGGCTGCTTAATGCTAGACAAGATACATTTTCAGCTGTTTCCTGAAGCTGATTTCTGATCTATCCAGTCTGATGTGCACAGGGAATGTGTTACACTGTTTGGACGCTAGATATGTGAAAGAGCTTCCACCACGTCTTGCTCTCTTGACCCTTGGGACCAGAAGTAGGTTGTGACCCTCGGATGGATTTTAGATTGCTTTTTGGCATGTAAGGGGTTACCAGCTGCTGGATAAGTTTGGGTGGACCAAGCAGAGGGATTAGAACTGTATTCTCTTCTGGATTGGCAGCCAGTGCAGTGCTGCCACTGCAGGTGCTGCTGACGTACACTTGGGGATTTTATAGAGAGCGCTTACTGCCGCACACTGGATTACCTGCAGTCGGTTTGTCAGATATTTGGGGCTGCCTAGGTAGAGGGAGTTACTGTAATCCAGGCGTGAGTTGATTAGTCCCTGTACTACCACTCTACAGAGAGGGCCAGGAAGTCAACTTAGTAGTTTTCTTAAGGTGCGAAGAAATCCAAAGCAGCAAGCGGCCAACTTCTTGGCCTGGACTTCCATGGATAACCTGTCATCGATCCTTTTTCCACCCTGTGATTCGAGGCCCCTCGGGTGTCTACCAGCGTCTTGTGATTTCACGCTTGGCCAGTATGGAAGCAAGGTCCTGGAATCTATCAGTGACCCTTGATTTAGATGTGTAGGGAAATAGGCTAAGGAGACAGTGCGCTGGCGCACAGGGAACCTCCTGTTCGATTATTTTTGTCACTGCAGCCGTAACCTCCTGCCAGTATGTGTATAAGGTTGGGCAACCCCAGAACATGTGTAGCATACCCGCCCCAGTTTCCCCGCACCGTGGGCACTTCACATCCTCTCTGTGGAAGTATCAGTTAATGCGGTCCGGGGTGAGGTATGCCCAGTACAGAACATAAAAATTAATCAGCTTGAATCGGGCATTCCTCGAGATCTTAGGGATCCTGGCCAGTGTATTCTCCTAGTCCTTATCTTCCAAAGGTATGCCCAAGTCTGCTGCCCATCGGTCTCTCAGTGCTGTCAGGGGTTGGAGAGAGTCCTTGCCAATCGCTCTATATAGGCATGTGACCACGTTGATCGTGCCCCCCGCCGTTCCTCTATACCCACATGTGGAATGTTGTTTGGGTTCCAAAGTTCCCATCCCCCAATGTCTCCTAATAGCTGTCATTACCGCTCTGTGGAGCAGGAACTGGCATTGGGGTATTCCCTGTCTGCTTGGAATACCTTGAACTGCAATAGCTCCCCATCTTTATACAAGTCTCCCAGTTTGGCGGCTCTTGCCTGTACCCATTCCTCCAAGCCCCTCCACTGTCCCCCTTGTGGCAGCGCCCGTAACATTGTCATTGGAAGGTCTGGTGAAAAGGGCACCGAGTCTGTGTCTTCTGGAGACATCTTCCCCAACAGCGTCATATCACGTTCAGTTCAGTTGTGCACTCCCGTGGCGCCCCCGACCCTCAGTAGGGTCCGTAGGAGCTCGTCACGCTCCGATTCAAAGTCAGGGACAGCAAGCCCCCTTCTTCTGTCGGTCGTTTCAGTGTCGCCAAGGCCACCCGTCGATGGCCCGTCCCCCAGATGTATGAAGTCATGTGTGAGTCCAGTTCGATGAACCATGCTCTCAGTATCCATACAGGTAAAGTGGTAAAGAAGTACAATAGCCGCGGGAGAGCTATCACCTTTAAAAGTGCCACCCTGCCGCCAACCGATAAAGGGAGAGTCCCCCATAAGGTCATGCTGTCTTGTAAGGACCTCACGATCCCCCTTATATTCCCCTCCTGAATATCTGATTGGGAGTGGTACATTTTTACACCTAAATATCTTAGACAGCAGGGCTCTCACTCAAGGTCTCCCAATCCGTCCAGTGGGTCTTCTGCCAATTTTTACTTTGAGGCACGACAGTGCCCCAAACTCAGCCATCATTTCGCTGGCTCCTTGGAGTTCCCCTTCCAGATCTTTCAGGAACAAGAAGAGGTCTTCCGCATATAGCGTAATGTGATGGGTATGCCCTCCTATCTGTAGCCCTCGACATGTACCGCCCGTCCGAGCATGGCATGCCAATGGCTCCATGGCCAGAGCGAACATTAGGTGGGAGAGGGGGCACCCCTGTTGTGTCCCCCTCTCCACCCGATACTGCTCCGATATTGTGCGGCCCGTTCGCACCCTCGCCAGAGGTTCCATATGTAGCATCTGTACCCATCGCAGGAAGCCCCGTCCCACTCGCATTTGCTCCAAGACTGCGTATAAAAATCCCCTATTCAAGGCTATCAAAGGCCTTCTCCATTTCAATTACGGATACCCCTCCTTCTCTCCCTTCCCGTGCACTTGTCTCCAGTATGGATAACAGTCGCTTGATGTTGAGGGCTGTATTTCTGCCGGGGATAAACCCTTCCTGGTCTGGGTGAACAAGAGTGGTCATGAATGGGAGGAGTCTTGTCGCTAAGAGCTTACTCAGTATTTTAAAATCTAAACTAAGCGTAGATAATGATCTATAGGCCGCGCAGTCTAGAGGTGATTTACCTGGTTTAAGCAGTGGGATTACCAACGCCTCTTGGGTGGTACCGGGGAGAACTCCCTCCTCTCTGGCCACCGCATACAACTTCGCCAGTCTTGGGGCTATTTCCTCCACATAGGTGGCATAGAACTCGGCGAGGAGCCCGTCCGTTCTTGGGGTTTTGCCCCTGGCAAGGCCTTTAATGGCCGCCCTTATTTCGTGTTCAGTAATGTCTGCCCCCAATATCTCTGCATCTTCTTATGTCAGGGTGGGGAGGGGGAGAAGGGCAAGGAAGTCCACCGCCTCGCCCTCCTTGCGTCTCCCTGCGCTCTTGTATAGAGTCACATTAAACTCCAGGAACCTACTGTTTATCTCTTCCTGTTTATACAGGTGGTGTCCGGCATGGTCTGCTACTTCCACGATAGTGTTACCTCTGCCGGTCGGGTTGGCCAGCCAGGGCAGTAGGCTACCCGCCCTGTTTCACCTTGCTGGGCCCATCATACGATTTTCTCCATTTTTTTCTTCTTTTTTTGCTTCCTTTTTTAGTTCCATAAGGGTGGCTGAGAACCATGAAGCACGACCGGCCGGGCGGCATGGACCCATGGGCTCCATAGGGACCAAGGCGTCCAGGGGGCCTGTAAGCCAGTTCCCACATTTATTATATTGCTCATCAGTTTCCCCATCCATTTTTTGGGGTACATTCTGCTACGTAGCTTTTCCATTTTGTGGTTTGACCAGCAACAACTTAACTTTGTAGAGGAGAGCTGCGGTATGCTCGGGTGAAGGGTACTAAATGGTGGTCAGGCCAGTACATAGGGGGCGGGATGTCCGATGAGAGCTCATTAATGCTGGAAAAGATTGAGTCCAATATGTGTCCCAGTTTATGGGTGGGATGCCTCACGATTTGGGTCATTTGGATTGCTGCCATGTCCTGAGTGAAGTTTTTTATGCTTTTGTTGCTGTCTTTATCGAAATGTAGATTGAGATCTTTTAGTACTGTGAAGTTAGACTTCTACAGGCTGAGCTCCGCTATTAGTTCTGGGAGTGCTAAACAAAATTCTGAGGCGGGGCCTGGGGTACACTATATCAAAATACCTGAGAAGGTGAATGCGGCTGAGAGCTCCGGCGAGAACAGCAAGCATTCGCTTCAGGGAACCTTTATATCGGAGACTTGTCCTTTTAGAGTGTCTTTAAAAACTATAGCCACCTCTCCACACCTTCTGTCTTCGCAGTCGCACCTTTGACGACATAGCCTTGTGGGAGAATCATAGCCACATCTGGCATAGAGTCCTCTCGCAACCAAGTCTCCGTGATAAAAAGAACGTCTGGTTTGTCATCCAATAGTATGAACAAGTCTGCGCTGTGTTTGGTCATGGAACGGCAGTTCAGCAGCATCATCTTCCACTCGTGAGTTGCCTTTCTTGAGGGGGAATGTGCAATGCTGTTGGGTACTGTCTAAGTGTTTTCTACGTTTTTCTTGCAGTGGTTTTAGACACAGTGTGGCCCGTCAGGTGGCACAGAGTGCTGACAGATCTCACCTGTCGATGTGTTGTACCCTCAGAGTTGATCTAGGGAGTAAGTGATTTGGGCTGGCAGCAAATGGGCAGGGGTTCTGGCCCCCTGCCAATCCCGGCCAAGGATGGGCATAGATTGGCTTGCTGCGTGCCAGCAGCACGCCCACTGTGCATCTGCGCCCAGGACTTCATTAAGTACCAGGCCAGAATTGACGTGTGAGTTCAACTAGAGTGGCAGCCTAAAATGGTGGCTCTAGTGATAGTCTATAATTGCACTGAACACGGCCAATTGATATGAAAAGTTTTAAGTAGTGGCCCTCCCACTCCTAAAAATTCAGGGGCAGATTTACAAGCCCCTTGCGCCACTTTTGCGTCACTTTTCCCATGTTAAAAGTGACCCAAAAGTGGCGCAAGGGGCTTGTAAATATGCCCCTCAGTTTTTCCATAATGTACTTGTCACAATTATAAAATCAGAGCATGAAAGTGCAATAGCGCTAATGTTAAAAATACGGCGATGTGCAAGTTCCATATATGAACGACCATGCCCTCCCCAACCAGATTGAACTTTCAATTGTTTTTGCTTGTTTTGCTTTTGTCTAATTGCAGCGGCATAGTGCCGAGCAGGGACTGAGCTTTTGTCTTACCTGCATCTCTGCACCCCGGGCTTCATTAAGTACCGATCCGAAATTGGTGTGTGAAATCAACTAGAGCGCCGACCTAAAATGGCAGCTCTAATGATAGTCTACAATGGCACCGAACATGGCCAATGGTTATGAAAAGTTTTAAGTAGTGGCCTCCCCCTAAAAATCCAGTTTTTCAGTGATGCACTTGTCACAAATTATCAAATCAGAACATGAAAGTGCAACAGGGCTAATGTTGAAAATACAGCGATGTGAAACTTCCAGATAAAAACTACCCTGCCCACCCCAACCAGATTCAACTTTCAATTGTTTATGTTTGTTTTCTTTTCGCCTAATTGCAGCAGCATATGGCCGAGCAGGGACAGAGCTTTGGTCTTACCTTAAAAAACACAAGCATTGGAAATGCAATAGGTCTCGCCTTTGTTTAAGTTAAAGCTATTTGCTTTGCTAATGGTATTGTATTTTAGCTATGTCTTATTGAGTGTATGTATGTGATATGTTGTGGCTTTATGTTGTTAGAATTGTAATTGTTAGCTGTGTAGTAGTTTAAAGCATAGCGTTAGGAGGAGAAGAGTAGTGTTTAAGATTTGGGAAGGAGAGTGAGAAGGATAGCATGAGGGTTAATGAAGCATAGTGAGGAGGAGAGTAGCATGAGGCAGAAGAAAGGGGAGTGAGGAGAGCAGTATGAGGGAGAAGGAAGAAAGCGAGGAGGAGATTAGCGTGATTTTGAAGGAAGGGAAGTGTGTAGAGCAGTATGAGGCATAAGGAAGGAGACAGCATTAGAAGAGTAGCAGGAGTGATATGAAAGGAGTGTGAGAAGTAGAAGAGCAGTGTAAGGTGGAAGGAGGAAAGTTTATTAGATTACTATTAGGCATAAGGAAGTAGATAGGTGTAGAAGAGAAGTGTGAGGGAGATTGTAGTAGAAGGAGGATGGTAAGATCAGTGTGATGCAGAAGGACTGATGAGGGTAAGAGCAGTGTGAGGCACAAGGATGGAGAGTGTGCTGGAGAAGAGCAGTGTGTGGCAGAAGGATTGTGAGTGTGGATGAGAGTAGTATGAGGCATATGGATGTAACTGGCGTGAGTGATGCCGTGAACACCGCGTCAGCACCGTGAGGGGACCGGTTTACTGGGAAGCGCTATATTCAATCCAGTGTTATGTAGACGCAAATAGCACAATTTTAGGAGTCGCCATTTAGAGGCAGACCGAAGGGGAACCGTATATGACTGAAGCATTAAATCTTATCAGGGAACATTGTCCAAACGTGAAATAAAATTGAAGGTAATGTAGCAAATACGTAGTGGAAAAAAAAGAGAATATTCTTTGACGGTAACGTAAAAAGGAAACAGACTCTGGCTGCGGTGTGAGGGGCGACATTTCTGCTTACCTTCCTCATTAACATGCCCCTGCCACCGATACTTGGCTATGAGTATATAGTATAGCGCTTCATTGACACCACAAGAAAGCGCTGATAGGTTAGAATGAAAGGAGTGGTACCAGGACACCCGTTTTAGGGGTTTAGATAACAAAGAGGGGGGAGTTAATAGGAAATGTAATGAAAAGCAGGAATAAGGCAAAAGATGGCAGAATGGAGGTGGCGTCAACCCCGGCACGGGACTCGGCCTTTTAGCGGCAGTCCCTCCATGAGCGCCCCCCTGTTAATGGCCGGCAGGACTATGTGAGACCTATTGCATTGGAAATGCTTGGTATATGAAAGAAGCAGAGTGCTGGAAATGTACGCAGGGAACAGTAAATGAAAATACTGTGTACAGCAGGGAGGAGGATGACGGGTTGGGGCCTCCCAGGGATTTTTTTTTTTTTAATGTGCTTTTATATAGCGCAAACTTTACACGAAGGTGTCAGAGGGCTTTACCATAGAATCAGTTACATTACATATGGACTTTAGAGTACATAAATAACAAAAGATATTGTGCGCCCACTTAACCGACACACAAACACATCTCTCTCACACATGCACAAAACAATTGCCAGTGGCTTAAGAAGGCTATCCCAGAGCCCTTTTATATATGTAGCATTTCACAATTGCTGAAGGGGGGAAGGGGCGGCGCGAGAGGGGGGCAGCACGAGGGAGGAGGGGGGCTGAATCGAGGAGAGCCACCGGAGCGGCCATTGTGCCATACAAGTGTGCAAGGCCCATAAAAACATTAACTAACAAGGATTTCTTTTAAATGCCTGGCAATGTTGAAGTCTCTCTCGAACTTGGAGAGGTGAAGCTTGTGGGATTGTCAGCCATCCCCACACACGCTGTACAATAACAGTGCGCCAGCCCCACAACACTGGCGTCTGAGCGTGCATGTCTGTAGCATGAGAATGTAAACACGCCCCGGCCACTGGAGTTTAAGGGAGCATGGTGCGCCCGTGCCAGGGATCTGCAAGCTCTGAAAAGCCACTAAGGCAAGTTCGACCGACAGCCACCACCAAAATTGACTTTTTCCTTAACATTTTGGGGATGCGAGGACCATCGTTTTAAAATAAGTAATCCAGATTTTTTTCTCAAACATAGTACAAAAATAGAGACACTTCCTGAATCTCCAAATCAGTGCAAATGTTGTTTAATTATATGAGGACAGTGCCTGGCGAGTAACCACAACCCTGGGCTGCTTTTATTTTAGTGCTGTGATTCAATGGTAAACACGCGCAAAACCTCCCAAACATATGTTTTATACGAATGAAGCCTGACGGCGGTGGTAGCACCTCCCGGGCGTAGTGACATACTGGTTGGTCTCCCACTAACCGGGTGCAAGCAGTCCCAAAATACAAAATGTAAAGAAGCAAAGAAAAACCGGAAAAGCAAACTAATGAACTGGTGTTCTTACTCACTCACGCCGTATTTTTTTCCTCTTTCTTGGTGGGGAACCATCGAGTCATTTTCAGGGAGAGCTTCGGCGGGGTACCCCTTTCTTTGGAAGCTGTATCTGGGGGTTACTGACCCCCCTGAACCCCTTGCTCCTCGTCACACGAGCGCAGGCAGGGTGGCGGAACAGGCAGGAAACTGCACTCTTCTAAGCGGCCATTTTCTATATCTCTGGCCAGCAGCAGGAAAAAGTTTTGCCAAGACGGCATGCGCGGCTGTGGCACCACTGCCGGAGAGAGGCGAGCTCGGAGTCCGACGGGCCTAAGAGGTGCCTGGCAGCGGGTCCTGGGTCTGGTGGGTGGTAAAGTGAGGCTGGGGCCGGCAGGCAGCAGAGCCGGGGATCCCAGCGCTGGGAGGGAGCAGAGCTGCGGGTCCTCGGCTAGGAGTGGGAGGAAGCTCATACCCGGCAGCCGAGATGGGAGGGAGCTTTGCAAAAACCGCGGGGCTGGTTTGGGAGGAAGGTCGGCTACGGCCTCTGGGAAGGGAGGAAACTCGTGCGGCTGGGTCCCGAAGAATAGCTGTTGCAGACACAACCAGCTAGCGTGGCACGTTTTCTTGAGATACTATAAGATATTCGTAGAAAGTAACACACGGGGGGATGTTGACCTAGTGTCGAAAGTACACGGTCAAACTTTATTTTACTACTATAGGTATCTTCATAATCGAACAAGCCATTGTTGAAGATAAAGGCGCTAATACAAGAAACAAGCCGCACCAGAGAAATGAAAGGCGCGTCAGCCATTCTTGAAGAAGTTATGGTAAGAAAAAAGTGCCGACAGTCATTATAAAACCCACCGTGTCACGCCGCCAGTAAAAGATCCAGTCCACCTGGGCGGGGCCAAAAGTGGACAGGGTGGTAACCAGGAGGGACTAAAAAGCCTCCGGGACAATCATTACACCACGTTTAGCATAATTGGTGATGCCAAATGACGCACACCAATGAAAAGTACGGGTGGAGCAAAGACACGACTTCTGAAACCGTATTGTTTCCAAGAAGCCCTCGCATAGCGAGCAGCGCATGCGCGCTGCAACGCCAGGCGAGACCTAATAAAAGTACATGTCCATCTTTTTAAGTACTGAAAAATGTTTTATGACTGTTTAGAGCCTACGCTAGGAGTGACTTATATGTATTAAAAAGAAGGTTTAGGCCTGGCAAAAGGTTTACTTTGCCAGGTCGAATTAGCAGTTAGCAATGGCAGACCTGAGACATGTTTAAAAGACTACTTAAGTGAGTGGCACAACCAGTGCTGCAGGTCCACTAATAGCATTTAATTTACAGGCCCTGGGTACATGTAGTACCACTTTACTAAGGACTTACAAGTAAATAATTAAATGGGCCAATAGGGTGTAAGCCAACCTTACCACGTTTAATGGAGCGAGCATAAGCATTTTAGCACTTAGTAGTACGGGTGCGTTGAGTCCTAAAAGCCAACAAAAAACGATTCAGAAAACAGTAGTGTGAAGCCAAAACATTTGGGGATGATCCTGTAGAGAGGACCATGTCCAACACAGATGAAAAGTGTCTGTGGGGAAAAACCTGGAGAAGGAATGTATCCCAGTTCAGCAGCAAATGACTGTTTACATCCAAAAAACCCAGTTCTAGGAACACCACCCCTGTGTCCCTCAGGACTGTTGTTCCAGGAACAACATCCCTGTATCCTGCAACACTGCCCATACATGATATAATTTAAGAAAACGTTGAAGGTGCACACTACACTACAATGTAGTAATAGTTTACTTCTACTCTCAGAACCCAGCCATCACTCTTGTCACTCATTGAAATTTTACTTTTGGTCCTGTGCAGCACTCCGCTGCCTTTAGGCTAGGTTTGTGCTACACAATTACAAAACTTGCAATGAGCGACTGGGACTTATTTTAGAATTCTGTTTAAAATGCTTGGAAGATTTTAGAAATACCTTACGTTTTATTTGAGATAATTACTTGGTGTTATAAGTAACTTCTTTCTGGGATATGTGTGTGGCTGGACCTTGGCAAAGCAAGACAATGTCAACTAATACTGTAATGCAAAATGTACTATAATTTAGAAAATGTGTGGAGTCTAATAGCCAGCTGTGCTTTTGGACTAGATCCCGTGCCTCGGGGCTCAAAACTTCTTAATTTACCATTTCCTTAGTTAAAGAACTCTGCAACAGATAGCACCCTAATTGCCAGAAATGCTAGGCTTTATTGTGTGTCTTGTTTTCTAGTATTTCTTCAATGACAGGGAACGTATGAAAAGTTCTCTTTCAAAAAGAAAGTGCCACACATTTCCCCTCAAATTGAAACGAAGGTAACAGTGTGGTCGAATTAAGGCAAAAAAACTATTAGTGATGTTATTCAGTTTTTCAATTACTACATTTAACTCCAGTCGCACAGTTGGTCAATAATGTTAAGTAAAACCCTTAATTCAAGCTGTAAAGATGCAGTCAGTGATGTTTTCTATCAGTGCTTAATTTGTAAAAAAAAACATAAATAAGTGGTAGGGCCACGTTAGGGTACCACTACAGTTTACACCACCCATTGCCCCTGGTAGCACTACCAATGACAGTATCAAAACAACTTCTAACCATAACACTCCTGCAAATATGACAATTCAGATTATTCCAGGCCACTCAATGCTACAAAAATGAAAGGGTGGCAAGTATTAGTCATTTCAATGTCAATGGAATTATTAAAGAACTGTTTCTGTGCTCATTCCTAAATTAGACAAACAGCACCACCATGTGGCAGACAGTCATAAGTGCCTGTGTTGACAATTAAGTGCTGGTGCTGAGCACCAGAAACCGCTGACTCAAATTAAGCACTTGTTTTTATACTAAGGTGCCTCCATATTCAGTGCTAGCTACCACTAAGAAAGAACTGCTGCCAGTTTTCATCAAAAATTATGCAGGGCGTAAAGTTAGAAACAGTAGGAAACTCTGTGAGCTAAGGGTAGGCGAATAATAGCAATCTGTTTTAAACTTTGCTTTATAATAAAAGCTTTTTTTCACAACTCTAATCCTGATATGGTTGCAATACGAAATGCACACAGAAGAACAATCGGTAGATATAGCTAGGTAAAATCGTACTGAAAAATGAGAATTTTTGGCCTTTTACTAAGATACAAGTGATTGAGAATAATTGGTTCACTAACACAATATCAAAACCATAAATATTGTGATACCAAAATATTGTATCAAAAATATCCATCACAAAAATATCATTTTTCTATACATATAATGGTAAGTACAAAAATATTGAAAAAAGTATATTGTTTTACATTAATATTGAAATTACACAACTGTCGAAAAGTAAAACTTAAATATCTTAACATATAACATTAATATAATGTAAATTAAATATATTTAAATGATATTTAAAAATATATATAAATATTTACTAATTAAAAAAAACAAGCACACATATATATTAAAGTGTGTATGTTTATATACACATATTATGTAAAACTATTTTAAAAACATTAATTTTAACTTGTATTATAATTTGCTAATTATTTTTAAATTTACTAATATAGCAATCATATATATGTGTATGTATATATGTGTGAGGGGACTGAAAATTAACTTTATTGACAAAACATGCAGCCCACTGGAGGGCGATGGAAATGTTTTAAAGTATTGGCATCAGCAAAACCCCACTGGAGGGCAAGAAATAATTTTGAAACTACCAGCACCACAATGCAGTTGAAAACTTGACACACCTGTGGATAATAAAAAGGTAAATGAAACTGGTATTTCCTTGTTTGTGATGTCAATGGTGCATCCTGTGATCAAGGACTCGAGAGAGTCCGAAATGCGTAAGGCACGAATGCATGCTTTCCAATTTTAAAACACTGTGTCTCTTTTAATACAAGCCTCACGGGGAGTGTAGCTTCATTTGGAGGGTAGAAATATATATATATATATATATATATATATATATATATATATATATATATATATATAATCCCTACAATAAGGGCTGACCTAAGGGACAGATGTCGTGCGGACCACAACCGACCGACAGTCAGTCGGTTGCAGTCCGTCCAATTTCGTAATCAGACTCATAGATATTTGTAACATCGATATTACTTACCTCAGAAAATCGATAGTCTTGTCAACGATATTCCTGCATCATGATAATTGTGGATCACGATATTAGAAATTCTATATTTCTGCATCTCAATATTTTTTACTCAATATTTTGTCCTAATAATTCTTATATTTCGAGGTACCCACTACTCTAAGATCAAAAACCGCCAAGACATTGTGGTACGTTGGTCCGATAAAGGTGCAAACGTGGTGCTCTGGCCACTGGACATGTATAACAAAGAGGCACTTAAGCAACTCCAAACCAAAGAATGCTATTGTAGAATAAGCCCCACCTCCATACAGGGATCAAAAGAAAAATTTCATAATGCACTCTACGAGTGGAGAGGACTGGGGCTGATTTCCAAACAAGAAGTGGATTTTTTGAAAACGGATTACCCCATCATACCGCAACTTTATCTTATTCCAAAGATCCACAAACATGCCAAGAACCCCCTGGAAGACCGATAATCTCAGCAATAGGGGGTCTATTCGAGAACACTTCCAGGTACATTGACTATTTCCTTCAGGAATACGTCCGTGAACTCCCTTCATACATCAGGGATACCGGAGATTTCCTGAAGAAGATCTATAACTTTGCATGGAAAGACCAATATGTACTCATGACTTTAGATGTCAACACACTGTATACTAGCATAAAACACACAGATGGTCTGAGAGCTCTGGCTTACTACCTAGGCAAGAGACCCTTGAATTTATTCCAGCACACACGTAGGTTACTGCAAATGACGGAATGGTGTCTTGATAATAACATCTTTATCTTTGACCAACTCACATACAAACAGTTACAGGGCACAGCCATGGGTACCTGCTTCGCCCCCAGCTATGCGAATCTGCATATGGGCTGGTGGGAGGAGCAGGTACTCCATGCTACACACAGCAGGGAAATGTCTGAAAATGTCATTTTATATGTCAGATATATTGATGATCTGTTTATTCTGTGGCAGGGTTCTCAAGAGTCAGCATACAAATTTGCATCAGAGCTAAATGAAAATAGTTTGAACCTTTCATTTACCTGTACTGTGAGCATACAATCTGTACATTTTCTCGACTTGGAAGTATTCGTACAAAACAAACAGTTACATTCTAGGACATACAGCAAGCCCACGTCGGGCAATTCTATTTTACATGCAAGTAGCTTCCAACCGACAAAACTGAAGGAGATGCATACCTTATGCGGAATGCCTCCGCATGAAACATAACTGTAGCACAGCAGACAGTTTGAGTGGAGCCACGAATGACCTGTTTAAAAGACTAAGATCACTTGGTTACAGTCAGGAAATACTCACGACAGCCCAGCATAAGACTTCGCAAATCAAAAGAGAAGATATGCTCTTTAGGCAAACAAACAAGGAGAAGAAAACCCCGCAGGCAGGCACACCTAGACTCATCACTGGCTACACAACATATCACACAAACCTGCGCAAAATTCTCTACAGAAATTGGCAAATCATCAAAAGTGACCCAGTTATTGGTTCTAAAGTAGCTAGAGTTCCACCTATCACCTTCAGGAAAGCGAAGTCAATGCGCAGCGAACTAGTACGCAATGCACCAATAGTTAAGAAAGGGACAGACTGGCTGAAAACACACAGGGCTTTTCAAAGGTGTTCTAAGTGTAAAGCCTGTTGCCACGGAGTGAACACCAAGCAGGTAGTAACACCCTTTAGAAAAACACCTTTCGAAATTCGTGGCAGCTTCACATGTAAGAGTGACTTTGCGGTGTACATCTTACAATATACCTGTAATAAAAAGTATGTGGGGAGTACCATTCATCCTGTACATGTAAGGATCCTACAGCACCTGTGGGCTATCACAAACAACGACCCCAGCTACCCAGTCGCCAGACACATCAACTCATGTCATGGTGGTAATGCAAAGAACCTAACCTACTTTGTAATCGACTCCATCCCCAAGAACCCCAGAGGTGGCAATAGACAATTGGCACTTAGGAGATTGGAATCTAGATATATTCTATTGATGAACTCTAAGATTCCTTTTGGGATGAATGCAGATGAGGCGCTATCAGTCCATATATATATATATACATATATATATATATATATATATATATATATATATATATATATATATGTATATATATATATATATATATATATGTATATATATATATATATATATATATATATATATATAATCCCTACAATAAGGGCTGACCTAAGGGGCAGATGTCGTGCGGACCACAACTGATGGCCAGTCGGTTGCAGTCCGTCCAATTTCATAATCAGGCTCATAGATATTTGTAACATCGATATTACTTACCTCAGAAAATCGATAGTCTTGTCAACGATATTCCTGCATCATGATAATTGTGGATCACAAAATTAGAAATTCTATATTTCTGCATCTCGATAATTTTTACTCAATATTTTGTCCGAATAATTCTTATATTTCGAGGTACCCACTACAAGATACATTATTTCTTCTGATTGACAACATTATTTAGTTTCCAATATGCTTCTGCCTCGAGCCCTGTCAACACTCCATAACATAAATGGTCAGCCACATATAGCAGTGAGGCTGTGCCACTGGGCAGAAGAAGGTTATGATTTAACCTGTAGTCACCTCTGACCCTCTGATGGGGACTGGGTAGGACTTTCCAAACCCACCACCAAAGCTGGCTTTAGCCTATTGCTAGGCATGTATACACATTTAGCGACTGCAGGGTTGCTGCAGCCTTTAGTCTATAGTAGCAATTAATAACGCAGATATGAAGTTCAGGAAATAAATATTGGTTGATTGATGAGTACAATAAAAAGTAATCTGTAAGCTTGTAATAGTATATGTCTAAAATAGCTTTTTAAATTAACGTAAAGAATCTACTAAAGAAAATGACATAAGTTCCCAGAGTTTTAATTTGTATTGCTCTTGGTCAATGAGATAAAAGTGTTGATGTGACAAATTCTATTTTACTGACTCTGAAGTGGTTTAAACAACTGCTTGCATCCAGATATCCATCCCAAAGGAACTCAACGGTATCAAATGCCTAGGAAAGTCTTTGAAGAGGGCATGGCTGCAACCCAAACACATGGTCCATCTCCATTTAGATACAAGGGAGTTTTTAGTGAGAATGTAAGTAGTCCCTCACTTTGAATGAAACAACCCTTATTAGAACATAGGAATTTGATTTTTGAGAGCTCAAAGTCACACAATGAATGAAAGAGGGCCAATGAAGCCTGGTTTGGCCTTGCTTCAAAATTCCTTTGTCTATCTTTCACTGTTGAACATTCTAGGAACTTTGTTTGCTGTTTTCTAACAGCATTATAGAACTTCTGCCTTGGGATAGGCCTGTTGTTAAACACACTCTCTCCCTGTGGCGTGGGCTTATGACTGGTAGTAAAATTAGTATTATTATTAGCATTATTTTTGCTGATAGATATCCCTTTTGAATATTCCAAAATATTGCAAACACAAGGAGATGATGGACGGAGCGCTGAAACTTTTCAGACACTCACCCCCAGTCACAGATCTGGGTTGAATCCCTCATCGTTCTTTAGCTTACTTCGCCACCCCAGTTCAGACACAGCTATATTCAAATCAGTCTTGACCCTGTGCCTCAAGGGAACAGTCCAGCCCGATCTGCCAAGCCATGTCTTCCGTGGACCGGAAACAAGCATCCTGGGACCGGTGTCGGGGTAACACCCCTCATCAGCCAGGCTAGCTTGAATCCAGTGGCAAAGTGAGCAAGGGACCCACATTTGGGCATACTCTGCCAACTTAGGGCGAACAAAAAAAAAGTGGATTTAGGCTCAGATCTCTGTACCGGGGTGAATGTATGACATTGTTCTGCATTCTGTCCATCAATTATTCTTATTCCAAATTATTGGCATATATCTAAAAATATTTAAATTAGTTCATCAGATAACTAGTGGTTACACAGTACTTATGTATGTCCATGTAAACAAATAAAAAGCATAGTCTATCAACACCAAGCAAAACCACAAGTATTACATCAACATAAAGGACAAGGGAGTGGGAAAGGTGAGTGGCAGTCCTTGCAAGGCCAGCTGTCATTTCATGGAAGACCTGTGTTCAGAGCATCTGGCGGATCACTTCGGCACATACCTTTTTGTCAGTATCTTAAATGGCAAAAGTAAAGTGTTCCAGTTAATCCCACATATTCTTAGTCATATGTCATTGCACCATCACATAGGGACGATTTTTATGTCGAGTCTACCAGACAGTGCAAGGTGTCTGGTTGTCAAGGACTCATTGTGGGCGCACCCAGAACATGCGCGGCTTAGAGACTGTCCATTGCTCATCCTTGGTTGGCTTCATTGTCGCTCTCATTTGCTTGCTTCTTACTTGACGGCTTTCCTTGCCCATCTTGTGCCTAACCTGTAGCATAGGAATCAACCAACAGGAGATCACCCGTATACCCAGTTGAGACCTGGGTGATAAATGTATGTGGCAAAAACAATGTCTCAACAGGTAATGATTGGGAGGCCGTTAATAAAACATGCACATTTAAGTTGCAAAAAGAAAGAAGAAAGAGACTCAAAGGGTTTTAGAGCGATGCAAAGAGCAATCTGTATTTAGAACAAGTATAAGCAAGAGAACAGTATCAGCACTGTTTACAATAAATGTGAGCGTAACCCGAAAAAACTTGTGCACATGAGTGCTCGTGGAACATACGGTGAACAGCGCAAGTGACAAGTGACTCAACGAAGAACGATGGAGGGCAGACAATAATAACAATATTTCCATGGTACTTTCTGGTTCACGAGTAGTTTTTAAACAGAGATTAATTTACAAAGGATTGACAATTTTGTTACAATTTTGTGAACCGTAGATATGCACCTGGAGCATAGCCTCTTCACCATCCTCTTGACTAGCTGACTTGTGTCATTCCACTTCACATTTTGAGAGAGCTACTTTTTGCTTTTCGGTTAAGCACTTCATCAGAGTGCTTGTTTTTCCATCTCTCTCCCTCAAAAAATATACCCACCCAGCTGTGCTATGTTTGCTCTGTCACATGGATCCTCACTCTCTCTTCTCTATACTTCCCTTCTACCCACCATCTCTTCCGCCCTGTTTCACAGATTCAGAATCAAAAACACAATAAAACATGCACTTGTTTACAAGTACACTTAAACACACATATGCATCATATGCTCCATAAACAGGTTTGTTGGTAAACAAGCACTCACTCCAGCACATAGATGACCATCTTCTGGAGAAAGCTATGGACACAACTTAACAACCAAACAAACTTGAGATTAACCATGTCGTGTTTTGCTGCTTTGCGTAACATACCATTATTAAACAAAAGCTAACCATTATCTCTAGAAACACACATTACAATATTGATCGCCTCTGTGAGCTGGATAAAGGTTCATATAGCTTGCGCCGGCAGGACATTCGTACAAAAATAATTTTAGCATAAAGTAATATATCGGATTAGCTAATACAGCAATTAAATTAAATTTTGTTGCATCGCACTTGCTACTGCAGATTCGCTGTTTAGTAATACTACAAAAAAAAAAAACTTTTTACTCAGAAGTACTTTTTGAATGACCTTGGACTGCTGAAAGGAACCAGTCCTGCCAGGATTCAAACGTAATGGAGCATGTTGGATACAGAACTCAGCAGTGTGCTCTAAGCACTCTGGACAATTTAATTGGTTTTAGAATGATACATAGTTGAGAAGCTTCACTAAAATTAATGTGTATTGTTCAACGACCAGCAAAATGCAGAGCTCTGCCTTCATGGAGGCCTGGCGTTGGATAGTGAAGCTCCATCAGCATTGGTGTATGCCGAGCCTTCTCAGCAGAACAAGAAGTGTCTGCCAAGTAAGATTTTAATAAAGAAACATGAAAAACTGGATGAATTCTCATAGACTGTGGCAACTTTAATCTAACAACAACTGAATTTGCAATCTGTTCGATAGCACACACAGCCACAAACTTTAATGGCAATTGAGAAGATTTTTTCAATAGCAGATTTTTTAACATATTTTCACGAACACCACACTGGAGTGCAGGATTTATTTTATGAAGAACATACAACTTATAAACCTCTTTAGCTTTCCCTAATATTATATGTGCCTATTTCTGAATATCAAATAACTCTGTTAAATGTTCTTGCTCAGAAGGAATTGAGGTAGACATAGAATGAGGAAATATACATGGATGATGGCCGAACATCCAGTATCCTAAAACTCTGTGTTGCTATAAGCTATCTTTGCCAACCACAACGTCTTGCTTCAGCCATCCCCCTATGCTAGAGTTTGATATCTCAGGTACTGTTCAGCGCACAGATTTAGTCTTGCAGTCCATCCATCTGTTCAGGGATGAGAACTAGGGCATAGGCAAAGTTCCATAGCTGACTCCTCACACAAAGCAGATCACAATTTTGACATAAACTGAGATTAGGAGTCAGAACCTGAGCAACACAATGCCAGCAAATAGCATGTTGTGAAACAATCTGTGCTAACAGTTTAGACGTAGGCAAACCAAACACATATTTAAAATGCCCAATTTTTGTCCATCAGTCACTTGGTACTTGTAAAGCTTATCACCCGTGAGGGTATCCAGGCAATGGACTGCTGGGTTCAGGCGAAGAGCCAGGTGTTGAGCTTCTTCCTGAAGTCTATCAGAGAGGGTGAAGTTTGGAGGTGGAGGGCGTTACAGGACTTGGCGGTGAGGTGGGAGAACGAGCGGCCTCTGGTGAGGCTGCGGCGTATGCATGGTGTCTGTGCGAGGGCGAGGTGAGTGGAGCCGAGGTTCCTGGATGGTTGGTGGAAGTTGAGGCGGTGGTTCAAGTTTGCCGGTTCTTGGTGGTGGAGGGCTTTGTAGGCATGAGTCAGCAATTTGAATTGGCATCTTTTCTGAATGGGGAGCCAGTGGACGTTTCTCAGGTGCTGCGTGATGTGGGTCCTTTTGGGCAGGTTGAGGATCTGTCTGGCTTCTGCGTTTTGTGTCATCGGAAATCTACTCATGAGTTTGGTGATACCTGCGTAGAGTGCGTTGCCGTAGTCCAGGCAGCAGGTGATTAGGGCCTGCAGGGCTGTTTTCCTGGTGCTTTTGAGGAGCCATTTGAAGATTCTACGGAGCATGTGGAGAGTGTGGAAGCAGGCTGAGGAGACGGCATTGATCTGTCGTTTAATGGAGAGTTTGCTGTCCAGAATGATGCCGAGGTTGCGGGCGTGGTCTTTCGGTGAAGAGGTGGATCTGAGTTCTGCTGGCCACCAGGTGTCGTTCCAGATGGAGGCATGGCTGCCGAAGATCAGTACTTTGGTCAGGAACAACAAGAATCATTGTGAAGTTTGGCTTTTAGCTAATTTGCCAATAAAAGCCATTGCCACTATACGCCAAGGTCTGGGTGGAACAGGCAAAGGTCTCAACAAACCAAAGGTTTATTATGGGAGCTCATGATTTGAACACTTTTTGATTATGTTTGAAAAACCTTTTACCATTAGTAAATAAGCTGCAATTTGAAGTAATTTCAAGATGCCCAGCCACCTTGGATTCATGAATCCAGTTAATAGCCTGACGTCTTAACTGATCTGCTGGTACATTCTCAGCATTCATCATACAGCCAACTCTTGGGAGACATATTTAATGGTTGATTTTCAGGCACTGGATTTTTATCCTTCAATGGCTGTTTCATTCTTTTGACCTGGCCTATAATCTATTATAAATCATAGCCAGAGAAACAAAAGTCCCTTTGAGATGTCTAGGCGTAAGTGCTCTGGTCAATTTTAAAAACTGTAAATTTCTGCGATCTTGATGTGATGTGTTTTGCCCCTAACAAATAATGCATCTGTTCTTCAAAAGATTTTTTAATGGACAAATGTTCTTTATCATTGATGGCATTATTTACCTCTGCTATTAGAAACAAGCATTGAAAATGCAATAGGTCTCGCCTTTTATTAAGTTAAAGCCATTTGCTTTGCTATACAATACCATTTGCAAAGCAAATGGCTTTAACTTAATCAAAGGCGATACCTATTGCATTTTCAATGCTTCCATTAACTGAAGGGAGTAGAGGAAAGGTTTTCGCTGCAGCAAGTGTACAAATGAACTTCCTTGCCTTTAGTTACCACGCACCTGACTTCAGTTGCCCACACACACCCGCCCTTACCGACAGCATCCCCTGCAATGCACTGCCATAGGTCTTGCGGCTGCCATTATTTAGCAAGCAAATAAAAATAAAAAAAGAACAAGTTGGCTGAGCCGCGTGCAAAGAGACGCACAGGTGCCATTCAGCATGTAAATAAAAGAAAAATGAGTTGGGTGATACACCCGCAACGAGACGCGCGGCCGCCGTTTAAAATGTTTCTCGTCTACCATGCCTGTTTCCCATGAGACTTTCCTGTTGCTTGAACATCTCCTGCAACTCCCTGGCAGCTCTTCCTTCGCAGATCTCGCTGCTCTGGCTTCTCGCCAGGCATCTATCGCCGGCTGTTTCACTCGCTCAAAGATGACCAACCACCGCCGTTTACCCAGATTGCCGGCCACTCCAACTTAGTGCCACTATTCCTGATATCAGCGCTCCAAGCACTCCGGCTCTCACTTTCCTGTTAACAAACTGCTGACTTAGAGCGTGTTTTTAACTGAAGGGAGTAGAGGAATGGTTTTGGCTGCAGCAAGCGTACAAATGAAATTCCTTGCCTTTATTCCAGCGCACCTGACTTCAGCTGCCCAAACACTCCCGCCCTTACCGGCAGCATCCCCTGCAATACACTGCCATAGGTCTCCCGGCTGCCATTATATAGCATGCAAATAAGAAAAGTAAAAGTGCGCCGGAGCATTGTGCCCACGTGGAGGCACGGCAAAGAGGAGTCCAGGAGCGTGCACATGCCCTGTCCGGGCAGGCACGCCGAAGGAAGACAGGGAGGGAACCAAACAGGCTTCCCTCCCAATAGAAAGCAGGGATTTACGAGGCGCAAGCAAAGGTAAAGTGCTTGCATATGTTTAAGTGGCAGCAGTGAAACTGAAAGCTAAATCAAGCACGCGGTGGGAGCGTGTGAAAGCTACCATCGCTAGAGAGGAGACGCCATGCGCGTGAACATCGCCTGTCCGGGCGCGCACATGTTTTGTCTCCCTTCGCGCACCAAACCGACAACAATAGTCTCACCAAGGCGAAGCAGCGCATGCGCTGCGTTCGCTAGGCGAGACCTAAAAATGTGCAAAGGTAGGTGGCTGATTTAACCTGGCCATTGTTTGGTTTTCTCTGTGACAAAACACCCTCCATTGCATGACAAGAAGTATTTGCCTCAATTGTGACAGGGCCCTCCACATTAAGATGTTAGTAAAACTGGGACACTGGAACAATGCTTCATTAAAAGCGCAAAATAACTTATCTGCATTTTTTAATCAAACAAAATGAGATCATCCAAAGGAAGTCACAAACTTCTATCAAATTTAGGAGGAGTATTTTTGATCACAGCAGTGGAGCAGCACCAGCTCCAACTGCTCCATATCCAACCGTGTATACTTGACCAGTAACCTTCCACATCAATAATCTACATGTATATTAACCCCTTTGATGCGCCCGTCGGCCAACGGCCGTCGCGAGCACTGCCTCCGTAGTGCTGCGCATGTCCGTTGGCCGACGCTGCCCCGCCCACTCAATAAAACCGCCGCACCGCGGCGGAATTGCCGCCGCGGTTAAGCTGTTAATGCTAAGGGTGGAGCAAGCCTGTAACCTAAAGCATATGAAGTAGGGGTTACTCCTTTTATTAGTAACTTTAATATTTCAGAAAGCTAATGAGTAATGAATAAACTGGCTTTAGAAAATTAGCAGACCCCAAACAATTCTGAATTGCCTTAACCGATGTTGGTGTAAGGTATTATTGCTGGTACTTTTTCCATCTATCTGAATGCCTGTAATGATGTACACTAAAAACTCCACTGTGGTGTGATAATGGCATTCATCCATCTCAGCAAAAAGATGGTGCTCTTATAAATGTTGCAGCACTTTCTTAACATGGGAAATGTGAGTGTACACAGTGTCAGTTTGAATCAAGATCTAAATAGACAAAATAGAATACACTAAAAAAAGTCCTTACACACTTCGGGAATAAAATATTGAAATGCTGCAGATCACTTCAGAGTCCAAAGGACGTGAAACTCAAACAATCCAAAATTAATATGGAAAAGACCTTTCCACTCATCAGCATCTTTGGATCCTCCCACATGGGAAACTCCTTTGGGGAACCAACTTTGTACATATCCTAGCTTTTCTGATGTGGTCTAATAAAACAGATATCAGTGGCAAAGGATAACGATTATACAAAGCTGTTCTCGGTGGTCTATGCATGATTTTAGTTCTTCCCTTTCTTGTGTACAGAAAATAATGGTGAAGAGGCTGCAGACTATGAAGATCTAATAAATCCATCAGCCAAATTTTCACATAAATACTGTTTCAAATGCTCTGTTTCTGATTCAGTAAGTGCATACAATCGACTTTAAGGAATTGATGCACCAGGCTGTATATCGCTTTTGCATTCATACTTTCTGTGTGAAGCTAATATATTTTCTCTTTCCTTATCAAAATATCGCTGAAGTCTTGATAACAAGGATGTAACAACCCACCTTAGCTAACAGCTGACAAAATACCCATTCCTGCAAGTACCTTACAGGGACAATTTTCTCTGCAGGAACATTAAAGTATACAACCATTCTGCAAGTAGTTTAAATCCAACTAAACTGTCTGGGCACCCTAATCTATACAAGAATAATGTGGAGCCAGCTAGGGGACACCTAAAATCCAGGGTTGTACTTATCAGAGGTACAGCAGTTGCAGTGGCACTGGGGCCTAGAGGCCTTGGGGCCTACTGAACCCTGTTTTATTTGTTGTATGTTTCTAGCCATTCAGCAGTCTGGGAGCCCATTTGCCTTGCTTGTACCTAGCCCCATGACATCCTTGCTAATCCCGCTGCCCTGATATACCTCAGTAGAAAATTGTTGTCCAGAGAGTTTCATTTTTGATTTGTGTTTTTGGATCATTAGAGAAGAAATTTAGTTTTGGTAGACATTGCTGATTTGGCCGCATTTTTCTGGATTACATTTTTAAAAATGCCAGATTTGTAGCAGTGATTATGGAATATTTCAGGAAAAATGACACCTATATACTTCATTTTGGTGTCAAAACATAGGTTTTGGGGGTCATGTAGTCTTATAGAGACAGAAAATAGCTCCTCAGAGCAACCCTTTCTGCCATTTTCCAAAATGGTGACTATAACAGAGTAAGAAGAGACATATATAGAAATGAAACAAATAATAATGGTTTTTAATCCTTGTATGTATACACCAAACTATGGGGCCGATTCCGATCTCGGCCGGTAGGGCTCCGAATCGGATTCGGCTTTACCGGATCCGATTCGGAGCCCTGTTTCCCGACCGAACCGTACGCGGGTCCGGCCGAGCGAGTACGATGCGACTCGCCGACCGACTCGTCCGGGCGTCCCGACCGCTCCGACCGACTCGCTCCCGGCTCGAACCGCTCCGACCGACTCGCTCGGACTCGACTCGCACCGCGCAATGGAGACGTTCCCCGGCCGGGTAAGTACGATGCGCGCCGCGAGCAGTCCGACCGAGCCGCGCACTCCGGCTCGAAAGAGCTGTCGGAGCCGTACTTTGGGGGTCCGTGTCGGACCCCCTGTACGCGTAGCCGCGCGAGTCGCACACAGGGGGACCCATGGGTCCCCCTACCTGTGCGTGTACGGCGCGAGTCGCTTCGCCGCGTACCCGCTGTAGGGGGCGCACTTGTCCGACTCGCACCCATTGAGTCAATGGGAGCCCGCGTACGCGTTGTACGACCGGCTCCCATTGACTTCAATGGGAGTCCGACCGACTCGAGTCCGATAACATACGGACGCATCGTACTCGTTCGGTCGGACTGCACGGGTCCGATTCGGTCGGAAATCTCTCCGGGTCCGGCTCGGTCGGAGAAATTTCCGGCCCGAATCGGAATCGACCCCTTTGTCTATGATCTGAATATGAAAAAAATTATGTTATCACTCCTGTTTTAGACACATTTTCATAGTTCACTTTATTTATTTGTTTCAGCAATCTCTCGTGATACATTTGCAGAATGTTGAACATTTGAGAAGAGCATATCGACAGGGACATCCATCTTTTTGTAGCCCAGGTTTTGCAAGTGCATGTACGTGTAAGTTCTGTGGGTAAAGGCTTTAGAAATTTCATAGGTTTTAGAACCTCATCAATATCTTACCAACCAAATTCACACAGATCTTTCTCTACATATGCATGATCCAAAACATTTACACATCTTCTGATCAAGTAGAATGCTCTTTTAATGTGTCCATTCACAGAATATGACATCGGTGGAAGCTCACTTAGCGGGACTGATCTCTGGAACTCACTGTGCTGAAGATCGTCAAATTTGTGACAATCAGAATTCATTTTCCACACACGCACAAGGTACATTTGTATGTCTTTAAAGTCACATTCTTCTTCTATCTCAGCAAATCCTTTTAGAAACTTCATAGGTTCCGCATTTAAAGCTCCAAGCTTTGTTCCAGTTTTTCTCATAGTGTCATCACCCTTAAGAATATGTGCCTTGATAAGAATATTGGGTATCTCTTGGTCAAGAATATGAAGCAGGATTAAGTGTCTTTTCTCACCTGTTCCATAATGTATCCTTAACACTGATAATCCTTGGCATATTAACATTGCAACAAATCTAAGTAGAACAATTATAATATCTGTGTCATTTGACAGTACAATGACTCAATTGAAACCATTTCGAACTGCCCACTCAACATGTGGCACAACACTAAAGTTAGCTTCCTCCTATTTGCTGTTAAGTTCTTGAACAATACGGCTGATACCTTTTGAATATACCTCTGCAGGCACCAACTCCTCATTGACAATCATTCCACTTGCAATACGCAATGTTTTGGTGAGTTAACATCTGCAAGTTTATCTTGTTTGCTGTTGATGACCAGAATTTATCAAGTTGCAGAAGTATAGGTGTCGAATTTTTGATGCAGGCAAGGTAAATTGTTCCACTTGTAGACATTCATCTGATTCTCTCACATTCTTTGACAGATAGTTCAAGATAACTGTCAAAGACAATGTGCAGTTCTTGCACGGTGCACACTGACTTTGATATCTGTAGAACAGTCTGAACGACCTCTAACAACAACAGCAGTTTTCAATGAGGGTACCTTTCCGAACTGAAATTCATCAGGTGAAAGTTTTTTTTCGTTCTTGTACGCGTTTGTGCTTCTCATGTTCTCATGTTTGATTGCAGCATCTCCATCAAATAATGTGTTTGTTGGAAGATCATGCAACAGAATGTCCTTGATAAATTCACCCCTTTTTTTTGCTACATCCATCTCTCTATGTGCTTCAAAAGTTGTTTTTTTGTTACCTGTTTTGTAGTGGCTAGTTGGACGAACCTCTTACTCTGGCAATTAAAGCTTGGGAGTTTAGCTTTAGTGATTATGTCAAACAGCTTTTTCTCTTTCAATACAAATCTCTCCTGCTTCCGTTCTGCATATAGTTTCAGTCCATGTTCCAGTACATCTAGTAGACATGTCTTTATATCGTTATCCACATACTGTTTGGTCACAAAGCTGTGTAGTCGCAAAGGCTCAGTCATTTCAAAGGGTTTTCTTGCTGCTGCATGAAATGAAGAGGGCTGTCAACCAGTTTATTAAAACGTTCCCCTCTCTTTCACACAAGTACATGGTGAGGAACAGTTTCAATCAGTCAATCAATCAATCAGGGAATTGTGAAGCGCGCTACTCACTCATGAGGGTTTCAAAGCGCTGGGGAGGGAGGTAAGCAGCTCCGTTCAGTCGAAGAGCCAGGTCTCGAGTGTTTTCCTGAAGATGTTCAGAGAGGGGGCGCGTCTGATGTCGATCGGGAGCTGGTTCCAGGTCTTGGCCGCGATGTAGGAGAAGGCCCTTCCACCCGTTCTGGCTCTGCGGATGCGCTGGGTTTCAGCGAGAGCGAGGTCGGCGATTGGAGCTTTCTCTTGGGTACGTGGAAGGAGATTCTCTCGTTCAGGTATTGGGACCCGGTGTTGTGGAGGTTATTGAAGGCGTGGGTGAGTATCTTGACGGTTACTCTCTTCACGACGGGGAGCCAGTGGAGGTCTCGCACGTGTTGGGTGATGTGTTCTTGTCGAGGGATGCCGAGGACGAGTCTGGCAGCGGGGTTCTGAATGGTCTGGAGTTTGCGGAGCAGAGACTTGTTGATTCCAGCGTAGAGGGCGTTCCCGTAGTCCAGTCTGCTGGTTATGAGTGCGTGGGTGATGGTTTTTCTTGATTCGTGGGGGTGGGATCCATTTGAAGGTTTTGTGAAGGATGCTGAGGGTGTTGAAGCAGGCGGAGGCGACGGCGTTGAACTGATGGGTCATGGAGGGGGAGGAGTCGGGTACGATGCCGAGGTTTTGGGCGTGATCCGTGGGGGTAGGTGGGCTGCCGAGGGTGGAGGACCACCAGGTGTTGTCCCATGCAGAGGGGGAGGGTCCGAAGACGAGGACCTCTGTCTTCTCTGAGTTTAGCTTCAGGCAGCTGCTGCTCATCCAGGATACGATGTCCTTCATTCCTTCCTGGAAGTTGAGTCCTGTGGTGAGGGGGTCCTTGGTGCGGGAGAGGATGAGATGGGTGTCCGTGCTGTCTGACGATGGCAGCGAGGGGGGCCTTGTAGATGTTGAAGAGCGTAGGGCTGAGTGACGATCCTTGAGGCACTCCGCAGTTGATCTCTGTGGGTTCGGAAAGGAAGGGGGCAGTCTGATTCTTTGGATCCTGCCGGTGAGGAAGGAGCGGAGCCATTCGAGGGCGGTTCCCTGTATGCTGGCGTCGCGGAGTCTGGCGGCGAGTGTGCGGTGGGAGACGGTGTCGAAGGCTGCGGAGAGGTCGAGTAGGATCAAGGCTGCAGTGTGGCCTTGGCCGAGGAGGGTGCGGATGTCATCTGTGGCAGCGAGTAGGGCGGTCTCGGTGCTGTGGTTGCTGCGGAATCCAGATTGGGAGAGGTCGAGAATGGAGTTCTCTTCAATGAATTTCTTTAGTTGGGCGTTGACGGTCTTTTTAGTGACTTTTGCCGTGAAGAGAAGGAGGAAGATGGGTCGGTAGTTCTTGAGGTCCGAGGGGTCTGCCGAGGGCTTTTTGAGCAGGGGCTTGACTTCTGCTCATTTCCAGCCGTCGGGAAAGGTGCCGGTTTCGAAGGTGGTATTGATGGTGCGTCGTAGTTCCGGTGCGATGGCGGCGGCGGCTTTGTGGAAGATGTGTGGAGGGCAGAGGTCTGTGGGTGCTCCTGAGTGGATGCGTCTCAGGGTTGATTTGGTGTCTTCGGTGGTGGCTGGAGTCCAGGCGGAGATGGTGGGTTGGATGGCGTTGTTGGAGGAGGGAGTGGCTTCGGAGTCCGGAGTTCGTTCGTTGAAGTTGTCGTAGAGGGACTTGATTTTCAGATGGAAGTAGGAGCTGAGCTTGTTGCAGAGGTCCTGGGAAGGGGTGTTTCACAATGGTCCATTAATTCTGAATTTGTCATCTCTCTGAAAACATTACAAATAGAAAGAACTTAATGGTAAAATAGCTGCCATTGAGCAACATATTCAATTTTACGTGTCTGACCAATTACTTTGGAGCTTTTCTGTGATCTCTGGCTTGTCTGTTCCAGTTTTTTTATCAGGAGACACAGTATTGAACCTCCCCTCTCTGTCTTTCACCACAAAATGTCTTTGGATTAATTTTTTGTAGAGGTATGGTTTTTCCACTTCTAGCTTCTTCACTCTTTCCAAAAACCAGGATCCATTTCTCAGGTAGTTTTTACAATCGAATTTGCGAAACACAGTAATCAGTGACTCCGCAGTCTTCAAGTGCAGCTCCCAATCACCTTTCGGATCAGCATGTACCAATAGAGCTATCATGTGTAAAATGTTTCCCCAGTACTTGCAAAGTTCTGATTTTTCTTCATATTCTTTGGCAAACTCTACAAATGTGGTTTTCAGGTTTTATGATTTTGAACTGAGTGTATTGAACATTGCTTGACTTTGCATTATGTCTTTTGAATGAAGTGCACCCGGTGCCTTGCTCACTTCTGAGATAAGATATGCAAAACCTAATTTGTCATTCTTGTTCCACAAAGCATTTCAACGCAATGTTTCTATAGCTTCAGATATGATGAACATACCTTGTAACGAACGAACATTATGACTTCCGCACAATACTGACTGGACAATTTTGCTTCCAAAGATTTCAGCCTCAATAAGTGCATCTTCTATACCACATCTACTGAGATAACTTCCTGCACACTGCAATGCAACGTTTGTCATGTGGAAAATGCCCAACATTAGATAAAGATCATCAAATTCTAATGGATTGCTCATAAAAATGTCAGCTACAATACGGAAAACACCTTTATCGCAGAAAATTGGCAGGATAGGCTGGTCTTCAAGCTGAGCACGCACATTTTTGAACTTCTTAGAGCTGTGTAATTGTTGTATAGTTTGTAACTGCAGATGGTATTACTTGTAAAAACCAAACCGTCTTCTGGGAGTTCCGAGCATGAATTCCAGCCCATGGAGGAACTGGCTTTTCTGCATCCTTCAGTCCGCACTGAATAAGCAATATGATAAATTCAGTTAAATCAGCTTTGCGGACCGCAGCATCAGGTAGAAGAGGATCCATGTCCTCAGCCACTTTGAAACTTTCTGGTAGACTAGTACGTGTTAATGGCTTGTAGTGATTTTGCACACGATAGCAAGGCAGCTGGGTTATAAGTTTGCAGCTTTGTTTGTTTATGCCTAAAGCTGACAAAGCTTGTTTTCCAGCAGCTACTTCTTTGGTACAGTCTTGAAGAAACACCATGGCAGTATCATGTGTGCTGGGTGTTCCAGACAAAAAAGAGCTGTCTTCAAAATCAAAATTATCAAGAGCAGCAATTGTAAATCCTTTCCTGGTAAAGCGACTTGGAAGCAGTGTGCTGTTGGATTCACAAGATTTTACAGCATGAGCTGCTAACAAGCTCCTGCTCCATATTATGTCAGTATAACTTGTTGATACCCCAATCCTATTCAGTGAAGTGATTAGCTCTTTACTTTTGCACTTGTCATAGATTGCGTGGGCAGTCATCATGTGTAGTGGAGTTTTCTTTTTGCCATGATGTAATTCATAAAACATGATTTGGAAAATAAAGTACATTTGAACAGCATAAGCCTGTCGGTTCATGAGATTGTCTTCCACATTTTTGCTTATATCATCAAAGCCTTCATCAATGTTGTCAGATTATGTTACGAACTCAAGAACTTTAGTTTTGCAACATTTTTGCTTTTTGCTTTGCTGATATTAAACAATAATGTAAAAAATGGTAAGACAACATGAGGCATTCTTGTAGACTCCCATGATTTGCAGAGCTTTGGAGCATCACAAAATGTGTCATTAATTGCAAAATCTAAATCTTTCAGGACGTTTCTTAAAATGGTTCCTGCTGATTTTACTGCATCCTGTGATCTTATTTTGGCAGCAAGAACTTCAGGAGTCAAATCAGCTGAGAACACCATTAGTGACTCATTCTTCTTGTTAAACGGACAAAAACAAATTCTGTCTTTGTACATTCTCATCAGAAAAATGTTAATTTCATTATTATGGATCAATATAGTTACATCAATGTTGACCATTAGTTCTCTGATCTCACTGAGTGTGAACCCATAGCCAGCACTCAAGAGTGGCTTTAAAACTTTATTTGCTTCTTCAAAGAGTGCAAAGTTAATTGAAGGCTGGCGGTTACGTTCCTGCTGGGAGATGAGTGTACATTCATATTTTCAAATGTATGCTCGCACGCAGTCCGGGTGGGCATGCTCATCTGCTGCAAATACATTTACCTCACTGTTTAGATCAGTTTCTCAGCTGAAAACTTCATCTTGGAAGAAACTAGTTGCAGATAAAAAACATGTTGCCCTATGAGACTTACATACTCTATACTTTGTTCTTTCATCAATCCATATGGCACTTGTTCTGGTTAAAACAGAGATAACACATTGAAGAGCCTCTTCTTTCTGATCAGTTGCTGGAGGCGGATGAGGGGTAGCCATCGACCTTCTAAGTGGATGGGCATTGGGTTTGGTTGTCATCGCTTTCTCAGAAGACTTGGATTCTTGTTGAGATTCACTGGTTTCTGCTATTTTTTTTATTTTTTTCCAGGCTTTTTTCTATTGTATATGGCTTGTAGCACTTTTTGTTACAATGATAAAATATTTGATCCTCTTCACCCTACAGTTTCAGTCTTTTGTGAACTTCGTCTTAAGTATTTCTGCAGCATCTCGAACTCTCTTGTGTCCAGCAGCAGTTGATGCTAGCTTTTCTCTCAGATTAGTTTGGCATATGACATATTTTTCTTTGTTGAAGGAGTTCTCCGATTTTGTAGCAACACTCTGTCAGTAGGTAAAGATCCTCTGCTACCACCTGCTTCGCTCATGTTTGCAAATTTGAATCAATGGAAAACCTGAAACAAAAACAATATTAAAATAAATTGCTAATATGATGGCTAAAACACATCATTGTAGAACCGCCGTTTTGGAAAATGGTGGAAGAGTTGCTCTGAGGAATTATTCTCTATAAGACTACATGACCCCCAAAACCTATATTTTGACACCAAAATATAGGTCTCATGGTTACTGAAATATTACATCATCACTGCAACACATCTGCTATTTTTAAAAAGGTCGTCCAGAAAAATTCGGCCCGGATTAGCAATGTCTACCCAAGCTAAATTACTTCTCAAATGATACAAAAACACAAATCAAAAATGAAAATCTCTGTACAACAATTGTTTTATGGAGGTATATCAAGGGATCAAGACTATGCTACACCATTGCCAAAATCAAATCACTTTCAACTTTAAACACAGGTTCATTTAGTGACTTTAGTAGTACACCCTGACAGGGAGTGTGGCTGTTGCTTGAGCGGCGCTTCCACCCCACTCAACCAACAACCCAGTTCCTCACATTTGTTTTGAGTAATTTGATGGTCCATCGCCATGCTCAAATCACTACTTTAAACAGGTGATACTCTATTTAAAATGACTGTGAACATAAAGCCCATTTGCACGTCTCCAATCTTGATCAGTAATAGTATGCAGGTCTATATGGAACTTGAGTATCTGAGGAACCTGCCATGCATAACAGTAAGTGCAAGCAATTAGTGTCTTTGGATTGCGCTCTGATGCCACGTGGCATTGCCATTCATAATGCATGATAGCCAAAGGCCTGACTGTTTTCCTTAATCAAAAGCTTTCTATCATTCAGTGCTTCTGTCTTAGGTTAGGATTTAAATGACCCTATTAACAGAATGCTCTGATTACCGAAATAATTACTAAGCTTCGAACATGGCCAAACATTTATAAATGTCCTTCCGACTTAATGTGAATATAACTCATCTTTTCCACTACAGTGGGCAATTTGAAATGTTTGAGTGTTAATTTAAATTTTTCATACACAGCAGTAATGTTTTCATAATGTATGTGCTAAGCTAACTGGTGCTCCTATGCGCCTTCTAGGAAAATAATGAAAAGCTCCTTTGAGGTCATTGCTTTGAAGAGCTTTCCCGGGGATCGCGTTTGCAATATTCAGATGAGCTGGATAATTTGAAGCTCCGATCTCACTCACACAGATGTGGAAGAGGAAAATCCACCTTGACGATTTCCTTTTGCTCATCATAAACGTCTTGATTGCAAAGAAGAGTCCACTGTACCATAGACGTTGGTTAGTGGTTTGCATTTCTCCTTCCAGGCAATGCAAATACGGAAAACTCAAAGCACACAGCATTCTTGAGTGAAACTGTCAAGACCACAAAAACTATTTCGCAACAGTACTGTAATCCTGACATTGGTTATTGTTTTGTTTATCATTGCAAATCTGTCTTTTGTAAGTCCTCGTCTCAATCTTAATGTTCGACCCTTTCATCGCAGTGTCGTTTGTGAGAACTTTGTGCATATGCTACGGTGAGGGCTCTGTGCATATGGTACGGTGAGGGCTCTGTGCATATGCTACGGTGAGGGCTCTGTGCATATGCTATGGTGAGGGCTCTGTGCATATGCTACGGTGAGGTCTTTGTGCATATGCTACGGTGAGGGCTCTGTGCATATGCTACGGTGAGGGCTCTGTGCATATGCTACGGTGAGGGCTCTGTGCATATGCTACGGTGAGGGCTCTGTGCATATGCTATGGTGAGGGCTCTGTGCATATGCTACGGTGAGGTCTTTGTGCATATGCTACGGTGAGGGCTCTGTGCATATGCTACGGTGAGGGCTCTGTGCATATGCTACGGTGAGGGCTTTGTCGTTATGCTACGGTGTGGGCTCTGTGCATATGCTACGGTGAGGGCTCTGTGCATATGCTACGGTGAGGGCTCTGTGCATATGCTACGGTGAGGGCTCTGTGCATATGCTACGGTGAGGGCTCTGTGCATATGCTACGGTGAGGACTTTGTGCATATGCTACGGTGAGGGCTCTTTGAATATGCTACGGTGAGGGCTCTGTGCATATGCTACGGTGAGGGCTCTGTGCATATGCTACGGTGAGGTCTTTGTGCATATGCTATGGTGAGGGCTCTGTGCATATGCTACGGTGAGGGCTCTGTGCATATGCTACGGTGAGGGCTCTGTCGTTATGCTACGGTGTGGGCTCTGTGCATATGCTACGGTGAGGGCTCTGTGCATATGCTACGGTGAGGGCTCTGTGCATATGCTACGGTGAGGGCTCTGTGCATATGCTACAGTGTGGGCTCTGTGCATATGCTACGGTGAGGGCTCTGTCGTTATGCTACGGTGTGGGCTCTGTGCATATGCTACGGTGAGGTCTTTGTGCATATGCTACGGTGAGGGCTCTTTGGATATGCTACGGTGAGGGCTCTGTGCATATGCTACAGTGAGGGCTCTGTGCATATGCTACGGTGAGGTCTTTGTGCATATGCTACGGTGAGGGCTCTTTGGATATGCTACGGTGAGGTCTTTGTACAAATGCTACGGCGGTGACGTCTAACGTTTAGCAGTCTGTGCATCTGCCATGTCCCAAAGGCCAACTTTAGATGTAAAGGGTTTCAGATATGTTTACCTTTTGCCCCTTTATCTTTTATCTCCATTCCTCTTAATAATATGTTGAACCTTTTCCTTTGGAATGGCAGAGCAGATTTTCCTCTTCGAGATATCAGTTTTATCGGCTGGTATGTGATAGAAGTATTTCCATTCTGGCGACCTTACTTTTTTATTTGTTTTGATAGATATTGCTCATAGAGGCTTTGTAGTGTGCATATAATAGATAAAGAAATTAAAAGATTACATTTACATTCTTAGCAATACTCTATAAAAGGGAGGTTCTCCCATTCACCTCACTGCTGTTGACTTCTAGTGCCGGTCCCCTCCCCCACTTCCCGCATTGCTTTGAGTATGTCCACCATTCCTGTTGTTTTTAGGTCTCGGCCTGCACCAGCGCTTGCGCTGGTCTCGCCGAGAGTTTTAGTAAGCGGGTTTTGGAAGTGCAAACACTGGCTTTCGGCTGGCGACCAGCTTGAGTTCACGATGGCGTGCACGAGCAGCTGGCATCTGGGTTTCCTATCTCTTCCTCATTTCCTCGTCATGGCTCATTAACTCTCTGGACTCTGATGTTTCAATCGCAGCAGCAGCTCACATTACCAACTGACGGCCCTGGACTACAGTCACATGAAAAACAACAGCGATTAGCATTGAAATGCAAGCTTTTTTTGTCTAGTTAGAAATATTGCTTCGGTGGGTTGATTTCACCTTATATCGCTATTTGTTTTATATTGGGAGTCACAGCCTAATTACCAGTATTTTTGTCTCTCACTGTTTTTTTTTAAATATTTATTCGCGTAAAGCACAAAGCTATATTTAAGGTTACTTTTTCCACGTCACTTCTTCACTCTATTTAAACTCCACACCCCCACTCTTATTGTCTCTCCTTCTCTCTCTCCCCTCTCTAATTCTCTCTCTACTTAATTAACTCTCCCCTCTCTATCTTTTTTAGCCTTTCATTCTCTCACCCCTTTATAGGTTTCTCTTTCAAACTCCTTCATTCACTCTCTCTCTCCCCTTCTTTCTCTCTCTCTATCCCGCTTCTCCACTCTTTATTCTATGTACACCCTTTCTCTCTCTTTCTCTCTCACCACCCTCTCTAATTGGGCATTTTATCTTCACTCTATCTCTCACTCGGCAACACCACAGCATCACTCAGCGCAACCACAGCATCACTCAGCACCAACACAACATCACTCAGCACCAACACAACATCACTCAGCACCAACACAACATCTCTCAACGCCATCACAGCATCAGTCAACGCCATCACAGCATCACTCAACGCCATCACAGCATCACTCAACGCCATCACAGCATCACTCAGTGTAACCACAGCATCACTCAGTGCAACCACAGCATCACTCAGTGCAACCACAGCATCACTCAGCGCAACCACAGCATCACTCAGCACAACCACAGCATCACTCAGCACAACCACAGCATCCCTCAGCGCAACCACAGCATCGCTCAGCGCAACCACAGCATCGCTCAGCGCAACCGCAGCATCGCTCAGCGCAACCGCAGCATCGCTCAGCGCAACCACAGCATCGCTCAGCGCCACCACAGCATCGCTCAGCGCCGCCACAGCATCGCTCAGCGCCGCCACAGCATCGCTCAGCGCCGCCACTGCATCGCTCAGCGCCGCCACAGCATCGCTTAGCGCCGCCACAGCATCGCTCAGCGCCGCCACTGCATCGCTCAGCGCCGCCACTGCATCGCTCAGCGCCACCACTGCATCGCTCAGCGCCGCCACTGCATCGCTCAGCACCGCCACTGCATCGCTCAGCACCGCCACTGCATCGCTCAGCGCCGCCACAGCATCACTCAGCACCACAGCAGTATCACTTAGCACCAAGGCAGTATCACTCAGCAACACCTGAGTATCATTCAGCATCACCTCAGCATTGTCTCCGCAACAGTCACCACCACTACCACCTCAGCATCACTCAGCACCACCTCAGCCTGCTCTCGGAATCTGGCATCTGTTGATTCTCCCCTAGCGTCTGGCCGCTGCTAGTGTTATAATACAGGTACTAGTTCCCAACCTTCACCCTCCGATTGTTTATGCCCCCTCAAAAAAAAAAGCTTTAACAAACAACCATTGCCAGCATTGCAAGAACAAAAGAAAACTGAGAATTTTTTATTGTAAATACTTTTTTTAATATGGTTGTTCAGTTTTACATAATGCCTTCTTGGTCATATATAAAGTAACAAAAATGCTTCTGACACTTTTTTATTATAACTTTTCAGCATGCCGCACAGCAGCCACACTTCTCTAAAGAACAGCTTGAAGACATTGGCAAAGTCAATAGCTCTGGCTAAACATTTATAAGGCCCCAAAGGCGAGACCTATTGGCTATGCCAATGCTTGTTATCACTTGGGGTTTGCAGGACTTGAAAGGCCTTTGCTTGCATGCCTGTCAACAGAGATCAGTCTACTGAGTCAGATGGGGGACTGGCTTAGGTATGAAAAGAGGATGGAGAAGTGGGTTTATTAATGACGGCAGGATGCAGGTCAAGGGTGGCAGAGGCAAGCCTGAGATGGGGAAGGGGATCTCAGATGAAGGCCAGTTGTAAGATGGGCTCCCTTTGGCTAGGAGTGCATTGGTAACTCGAAGTGGATGGTACTCTGTGGCTAGAAAAGGAGTGACAAGTCAAGCAAGTGACGGAACAGGATTCAGAAGTGGACCAGGTGTAGGCCAGCAGATAGACCTAAACTGTGGGTGGTACGAGGATGGGAAGTCACATGTGTAGGCTTTTGAAATGGCTACTGCTTCTCAAAATTATTGCCCTAATTATATACCAGATATTTAAAATTCAATCTTTTGAAAGTGTATTATTTTCTCATTCCTTATACAATGCTAAATGCATCATGTCACTAATATGGCCATCATTCTGTAGAATGGTACCAAGCCAGTGATTGTTGATTTGTGTTCAGACGTTTGACATTATATATATTCCCGGCTCATGCAGAAAAAGCCTATTTAATTTTATGTCGCGGTGGTGGAGCCTCACAGTCACTTCATTTTTTGTTTCTGAAAAGATCGATCAGAGAGCCTTGGGCTTTAGCTCTGAGGTTGAAACAAGTTAATGCTGCAGACAGGTTATTTGGGACTTAGATAAGGTCCAATTCTGATGCTCTTTTCAGAGGAGGTATCTGTGGGAGGGGGAATGCAGATGTTTCAAGAGACCATTAAATGGAAGTTGTAATTTCTACATGGGCAAAGAATAATCGGTGTTCTTGTTGAATATGCCAAACTTTAGCAACAAAAGATAGTTTAAGTCAACAACTATGCTTCATTTACTGAGGCCGTCCTGTTCTTCTCCAGCTACCTGGTGATGGAGACCTGTTCAAAATAAAGAACTTGAACCGCTGCATTACTACTTCCAAACTTCTACCAAGGAGAGAGTCAGTCTGCACCTACTTTGGCATCAAGTGTGCACTCCTGCTTTCAACACAAGAGATAATAGAAATAGGAACATTTGTCAGAAACAAAAAGGGGAGGGAACCTTAAGGCTAAAAGTAAAAGGAGATTGGAGTATTCTGCCTCGATGTCGCTTATAGAATTACAACTTTGCTTCCAGTGCTTCTTTGAAAATCTTCATTTAGCGGCAGCTAGCGGAGTCTTAACAATCTGCAAGCTCAAATCTTAGCTGCCCTCACCCAGACCTGCATGATTGAATTAGGATTTACAAAGTAATGGTAAATTGTACCAAAGTGGAGGTACGGTTTACCACCTTTATTCGTCAGCCAGCTGAATATACTGGTGGCACCTGTGGCCGATACTGTTCAGAGTCAAGCTGTATGCACCTCCTCCCCTCACTCCAGTTTCATGAAGTTGTGGAGCCGTAGAGCCTGCACAGGTAGTGGAACCAGGAGGCAGGGCTTTTAAAAACGAAGGAAGGCCCAAGATCTCTCCTTGCTTGCTGAACTCTGCTGTCCTATTCGAATAAGTCCTATTCCTTAGTGAAGGTTCCTGGGCCCAAACACCAAATACTAATTGCATATTGAATGTGCATCTTTTCCTCTGGAAGAAAGCACACAAGGCACCTCCAGGATTGCTAGCTTGGACGGTCGCCTAAGGCTAAAGTAACTATTGAAATATCAAGCTTTGTTGACACCAGTCCTAATGGCAAGGAATTGTTAGGATTCTGCCTTTTCACTTAGATCTGAACCAAGTTTGCATCATGTGGAGTTGTGCAGCTCAAAGATTAAAGAGGTCCGTCACTGGACAATGTCCAGCTGAAATGGGTACTGCCGGGGTGGTGGAGGTTATTGCTTCTGCCATCTTGACAGCCTACTACCCACCATATTTAGAGATCTCTGCTGGTCTGGAAGAGAACTCTGTGCCTTTAAAGGATGCACTGAGCCCTGTCTCGAGATGCTAGTGTCGCTCCCATGCTGCTTCACCCCTCTGCTTCCTTCCCCGTTTTCCTGAGTGCTTTCGCCTACTTTCCCTCGTTTTAACTGCTTTGTCCTTCCTCCCTCTTTGTCTGAGTGCTTTCTCCTGCTTTTGCCTAGTCTTTTGCTGCTTTCTCCTCCCTTTCCCCCCGCTTATCTGAGTGCTTTCTTCTGCTTTTGCCTCGTTTTTTACTTCTTTCTCCGCGAAGCAGCTAGCAACTTCAGCGCCTTGAAACCCTCGCAGATGATTTGCCGCACTTTTTAAATCCTCATTCATTCTAAATCCTCATTCAGTGTCCCTGTTCAGAGAGGACCTGACTTGACAATTTGGCTGGACTGTTCTTATTGGAGCAGGACCAAGAATTAGTTGCATATGGCTGGGGATAATTTGAGGTGGGATTGTGGCCAAAATAGTGATGGACTGGGATGTCGCCCCACATCATTGCCATGGCTGAGATTCATATAAGTATTCCACTCATCACTTTTTTGTTTTCTTCAAGGGAGCTACTTCCACTGTGGTCCCTCTAACAGCACTCAAATTTTTCTGAGCGGCCGCTCAGCAGACTTTTTTGTTACACAAACACCCAAAACTGGAGTGTGTTTTATTGAAACTATATACTAATGACCCTGACATCCTTGGAAAGGTAAATAAGAAAAGAGGGACCCCTTTGTTCAAACCAGGGGAATAGGGTACTATTGACAAGTAAAAAGGAGAAATCCCTTGGTGAAAAGATATACTATAACTGGGTCTCCAAATAACCCAGTACAAAGGATTTTTATCACCCATATGTTGGAAAGATACTGAATTAAGATTGTTCCTACACAACTGTGGATTATATTAAAAATATTGTTTTATTTAAAATTCATCACTCAATGTATACAAAAAACAATTGTAAAAGCTTATTACACTCAAAATAGCATCAATTTCATATACCAATAAAAACCTGTGTTACAAACATCCAAATAACAACACAAACTGATAAAAGCAACAAAAATATTAGACACACATAAAAATCATTACAGGGATTATAGTCTCTAAAATAGGCCAACACACACGTAACGGAGAGACAAAAATAGACAATACAATTTGTCATTTAAAAACACATCCAGTCGAAATAATTCAAATGCAGATCCTAGATAACATTTCTACTCTTTATCTATAGGATAAGCTGTTTCCACGGATTGTGCTGAATGGAGCGTCGACGCGTTTCGATGGTTCTAACAATTTCCCATCTTTTTCAAGACAAACAAAAGGTCTCTCTTTACTGGCACTGTATGGTTGCCTTTAAACTCAATCCTGTAGGCAGATATTAATTGTATTAATACTTTATATAATTAAAAGACTACATTTTTAAAAGGAGAACTACCTGATTATAATAACATAATTTCATCTTCATTATTTTTCAAATATATCCATTTCAATACCCACTACATTGAGTATTTAGACAAAATATATTCAGTATTTCTACAATTACAGAAACATGAAATACATCTTTTATCCAACATTTTGCATCATGCCTATTTGGTCTATCGAATAGACCCATTACGGTATATGCCTATAATGCCATCTACCATCCTTATACATCCCACCATCTTAATAAAAAAGGGGGGGGGGGAGGTGGAGGCCTAACCCATATAAATCCATTATAGGAGCTGGTTATATGCACAACCTTGAGGTGTTATACCTTATTTCATTTTCCTGCCACCTCCATATGTATTGATTGGTTGGTCATATTAGGATACTCTGGTCCTGAGAACCTATAAAATATATATCCGAAATTAATACTACAAGAGTTTCTAATTATTGTAATACACTAGATTTAAAACACCTTATATACATAACGTCCTCTTCTCACCTTGTAAAATTAGTGATGGGGTCTTTGTTGTAATTTCTAAGCAGAACGTTGTTTATAATTTATTCGCTAATAGTGTTGCATTAAAATCAATAATTTTCAATCTAGGGAAAAACATAAAATTAGTTTTCCATTTCATAGAATGTGCAGTACTTTAATTTTATTTTTAATTTGGGTCCCCTAACGTACCTGGGAGAGAGTCCTCACTCCCTTACTTCTTAATTAACCGGCGTACTCCTCGCACACAGGGGGATTTATTTGCTGTCTTTTACAGTCTCTCAAAAGAGCTATCTGAAAAGACAGAAAGATGCCATTGCTGCTCGTGTAATCGCAAAGATTTTAGATATTAATTTAAACGGGGTAACTGTTTTTATAAAGCATCCCTCTAACCTCATCTCCCCTGAGTTACCTTAAAATTGATGTGAAGAGCCTGCAAACACGTCCTTCCGCCGTGGGTCATCGAAATGAAATGCCCTTCGCGTTCACGTATAAATACCTGAATCGGAAGTACGCGATTGGCTCATTGGTGAATTCAAACCAGCTGTAGACTGGAAGCTGAAAGCTTCTCACTACATACCCGCTAGTTCTACCCTAATTGACCTGGAAGTCCGCCCAGGGGTCATGACACCATACTCTCTCTACCTGCCTTAACCCGGAAAGGCTTAAAATGCAACATAAGGAATGCCGTTTTCTGCCTCTAATCCCCCGGAAATAAAACGCCCCAGCTGCACCATTACTCATATGTCAAAATAAGTTCCATACGTATTATTTACACAGGGATAATGGTATTAGATTAAAAATTACTCATCAATCCCTCTAGACACCGCATTTATTCTGTTATATTAACCCTTCCTAGTCCTGCTAAACGCCACAGAGTTTCCTAATAAAGAAAACGACGAAAGAATCTATGTTACTAATTAGAATCCTATCTATATCAGTTAAATATTTGGGATCTACCTTTCTCTCGATTATAATTAAGTTTCTGTACCTATAATTTGAAGTACATACTAAAACCTTTCAAACAACTACGCCGGCTCATATTTGATATTACTATCTACTGGTTGGCAATCAGCTTCATCCAGTCTTCTCGGGAGTTTAATCCTTTATCAATGGTATTTAAATAACACATGAACCATTGTTCCCTCGATTTTCTAATGGCGTCCAGATTCCCTCCTCTCCTACTAATACTCACTTTCTCTAGTATAAACCAGCTGAACTCATTACATTTATGGTTCTTACTTAAAAAATGGTCTGTCAGCGGCGCGTTCTCTTTCCTGGTTCTCAGTGCTGACTTGTGTTCCAAAAGCCGAACGCGCAGTTCTCTGCTTGTCTCCCCTACATATCCCAGACCACATGGGCAGACAAGCAGATAAACCACGTTTTTACTTCGGCAATTGTTCAGCGATTTAGCCACCAACAATTTGCCGTTAAAGTTTAACTTTTTCATTTCAATGCAATTGGGACAGATGGAACAGGTACCACACTTATAGTTCCCTACCGCTTTCTGGTTATGCAGATTAGTTTGATTCTCACTGTCAGTTTTTTTGTATGTTTTCACTAGCGCATTTCTTATAGTTTTATTGCGCCTAAATGAAAAAAGGGGTTTGGTCAAAGGTACCGACAATCCACTGTTTAGAATTTTCGAGTTCCGGTTTATTATATTTTTTATTTTATTACTCATACCGGAATACTGGCTTACAAACACTATTCTATCCAGTGTATTGTTGTTCTTGCTTCTTTTGTTGGTATTTAGGAGATAATCCCTGTCATAGAATCTGGCACGCTTGAACGAGTGTTTTATTAACTTTTTAGGGTAACCCCTGTCTTTCAGTTTACTTTTCATAATTTCCGAGTGATGATAAAAGTCAGTGAGATTCGTACAGTTATGCCGTAACCTCAAGAATTCACCAAACGGAATATTATCCTTCTGTGATCGAGGATGGTTACTTTCATACCTCAACAAAGTATTCTTATCAGTGGGTTTTGAGAACAGCTCAACCTCCAATGTCCCTTGCACATCTTTCACTCGGATGTCTAAAAATCCACACTGGTTTCACTATATTTGGCTGTAAATTTCAAATTTTGATCCCCCAAATTTAGCCATTCCAGGAACAAAATCAACTCATTGCTGGCACCGTTCCAAATAAAGATATCATCTATGAATCGGTGCCAGCAAGAGACATTCTCATAGTATGGCGCCACCTCATTAAAAATATGCTTTTCCTCAAAGTTACTCACATAAAGACAGGCCAGACTGGGGGCACAGGTCGCCCCCATACTGGTCCCCTTGATTTGTTGGTAGAGTTCATCCTTGAAGAGAAAAAGGTTATTCTTTAAAACCATTCTTATACAGCTCAAAATAAATTCTTTGTGTCCACCATTGAGGTTTTCCCTCTCTAAAATAGACGACATCACCCTAATTGTGTCGTCTTGTGGGATATTCGTATACAGGGCTTCGATATCCAGGGTGACCAAAAATTGGGTCACCCTGTCGAAGCCCTGACCCTCAAAAATAGAGATTGTATGAGCTGTATCTTTGAGATATGCTTTCTGCTTCTGGACAATAGGTCTCAAAAAGAAATCAGCATATTTACTTAAAGGCTCAAGAAGTGAGCCCAGACTGCTCACAATGGGTCTCATTGGCGGGTTTACTACATCTTTGTGGATTTTAGGCAACCCGTAAATAGCTGGAATCATAGGATTATTGTTGAAAAGGAACTTATATTCATTATCACAAATCCAGGCCTCTTCTCTACCAGTATTCAATAATTGTGCTACCTCTTTTTTAATTCTTCCATCATTGTAAACGAAACACGTTTGTAATGATTTTTAACATTTAAAAGCATCCTCATTCTGTTTTCATAATCAACAGTGTCTAAAACCACAACCCCTCCGCCTTTATCGGCAGGTTTAATGGTAATTGTATCACATTCTTGTAATGATCTCAAAGCCTTCCTATGGCACAATGATATATTATTATTCTGATTATGACCATTTTCTACAATATTCTTTATTTCAATCTCTACTATTTTTTCAAAAAGTTCCACATTTTTATCTAACTGGCTCAAATTGGGAGTAAAAATTGATTTAGGTTTAAAACCTGAGACATTATGGGTTGGTTCATAGGTCTTCTCTGAGAAAAATCTATTTAGTCTAATCTTTCTAAAAAAACTCCTCATGTCTTTTTCTAATTCGAATTTGTTAGGGGGGGCAGTAGGCGCAAAACTAAACCCTTTCTTTAAAACCTCTTGCTCATCTTCTGTCAATACCTTGTTGGACAGATTGATGACAGGAAATTCCCCTACCTCCAGTACCGCTGGTTCCTGGTCTTGAGGTAATCCTTGGTTGGGTAATTTTGAGGTGGATGGTTCCTCATTGGTTCTTCCCTGACATAATTCCGATAATTTTTCTGTCCCCGATTCTGGCGCCCTCCTAAAAAAGGCTCCCGCTCAAAATTGGGGACTTGTCTTGCCATCTGCTCATTGGTTTGTTCCTCCTCACTGCTAGTTCCAGAGGACTCAGAGAATGTTATTCTCTTATTGCCCCCTCCTCTCGAATACACTTGTCTCTGATACTGAGGTTTGTCCCACCTCTGTTCTCTCTTGGTATTGTAATATTCTTTGCCCAGAAATGGATAAACCAATTCTGCGCTGAAATTTTCAATATCCTTCCTAAGCTTGATTGTCTTTTTGTTGATAAGATATTCCCGATAGCCATTGGTTTCTAATTCTAGTTCCTCTAATTTTTCTTTGCATCTTCAAAGGCCGTATTTTGTTTGAGTACAGTTTCTAACTCCTCTATTTGTTTTCTCTCAATAATCATAATCTCTTGTGCAGTTTCTAATATTAGAATTAGCCAATCCCTACTACACCGGTTGGCTATATGAGTCCAAACCTCTAAGAACTTTTTATTCTCTATAAATAGCCCAGGTTCGTTTCTAATACGTAATCCTATGGGTATTACTCCAGCTTTTAAATATTCGATTAAAAATTCTGCATGGAGTTCTGTTCTAATTAATTTTTCTTGAGGTTAAGAATCTTTATTAATTGTTCATGACTACTGCTATTAATCATGGATTTGCCTGCAGGTCTTGGATTCTGATTTATAAGCATATTGAATTGATCCTCGGTGAAACCGAATGTTTTAAAATTATCCATATGGCACTCCGGGTTTGCTTTCTTAAACAACTAGCAGACTGAAACTTTTTTTCGATCCGTATTAGTCCTCTCCAGCCACAACGGCTGTACCAAATGCAAATAAGAAAAAGAGGGACCCCTTTGTTCAAACCAGGGGAATAGGGTACTATTGACAGGTAAAAAGGAGAAATCCCTTGGTGAAAAGATATACTATAACTGGGTCTCTAAATAACCCAGTACAAAGGATTTTTATCACCCATATGTTGGAAAGATACTGAATTAAGATTGTTCCTACACAACTGTGGATTATATTAAAAATATTGTTTTATTTAAAATTCATCACTCAATGTATACAAAAAACAATTGTAAAAGCTTATTACACTCAAAATAGCATCAATTTCATATACCAATAAAAACCTGTGTTACAAACATCCAAATAACAACACAAACTGATAAAAGCAACAAAAATATTAAACACACATAAAAATCATTACAGGGATTATAGTCTCTAAAATAGGCCAACACACACGTAACGGAGAGACAAAAATAGACAATACAATTTGTCATTTAAAAACACATCCAGTCGAAATAATTCAAATGCAGATCCTAGATAACATTTCTACTCTTTATCTATAGGATAAGCTGTTTCCACGGATTGTGCTGAATGGAGCGTCGACGCGTTTCGATGGTTCTAACAATTTCCCATCTTTTTCAAGACAAACAATAGGTCTCTCTTTACTGGCACTGTATGGTTGCCTTTAAACTCAATCCTGTAGGCAGATATTAATTGTATTAATACTTTATATAATTAAAAGACTACATTTTTAAAAGGAGAACTACCTGATTATAATAACATAATTTCATCTTCATTATTTTTCAAATATATCCATTTCAATACCCACTACATTGAGTATTTAGACAAAATATATTCAGTATTTCTACAATTACAGAAACATGAAATACATCTTTTATCCAACATTTTGCATCATGCCTATTTGGTCTATCGAATAGACCCATTACGGTATATGCCTATAATGCCATCTACCATCCTTATACATCCCACCATCTTAATAAAAAAGGGGGAGGGGGAGGCCTAACCCATAAAAATCCATTATTGGAGCTGGTTATATGCACAACCTTGAGGTGTTATACCTTATTTCATTTTCCTGCCACCTCCATATGTATTGATTGGTTGGTCATATTAGGATACTCTGGTCCTGAGAACCTATAAAATATATATCCGAAATTAATACTACAAGAGTTGCTAATTATTGTAATACACTAGATTTAAAACACCTTATATACATAACGTCCTCTTCTCACCTTGTAAAATTAGTGATGGGGTCTTTGTTGTAATTTCTAAGCAGAACGTTGTTTATAATTTATTCGCTAATAGTGTTGCATTAAAATCAATAATTTTCAATCTAGGGAAAAACATAAAATTAGTTTTCTATTTCATAGAATGTGCAGTACTTTAATTTTATTTTTAATTTGGGTCCCCTAACGTACCTGGGAGAGGGTCCTCACTCCCTTACTTCTTAATTAACCGGCGTACTCCTCGCACACAGGGGGATTTATTTGCTGTCTTTTACAGTCTCTCAAAAGAGCTATCTGAAAAGACAGAAAGATGCCATTGCTGCTCGTGTAATCGCAAAGATTTTAGATATTAATTTAAACGGGGTAACTGTTTTTATAAAGCATCCCTCTAACCTCATCTCCCCTGAGTTACCTTAAAATTGATGTGAAGAGCCTGCAAACACGTCCTTCCGCCGTGGGTCATCGAAATGAAATGCCCTTCGCGTTCACGTATAAATACCTGAATCGGAAGTACGCGATTGGCTCATTGGTGAATTCAAACCAGCTGTAGACTGGAAGCTGAAAGCTTCTCACTACATACCCGCTAGTTCTACCCTAATTGACCTGGAAGTCCGCCCAGGGGTCATGACACCATACTCTCTCTACCTGCCTTAACCCGGAAAGGCTTAAAATGCAACATAAGGAATGCCGTTTTCTGCCTCTAATGCCCCGGAAATAAAACGCCCCAGCTGCACCATTACTCATATGTCAAAATAAGTTCCATACGTATTATTTACACAGGGATGATGGTATTAGATTAAAAATTACTCATCAATCCCTCTAGACACCGCATTTATTCTGTTATATTAACCCTTCCTAGTCCTGCTAAACGCCACAGAGTTTCCTAATAAAGAAAACGACGAAAGAATCTATGTTACTAATTAGAATCCTATCTATATCAGTTAAATATTTGGGATCTACCTTTCTCTCGATTATAATTCAGTTTCTGTACCTATAATTTGAAGTACATACTAAAACCTTTCAAACAACTACGTCGGCTCATATTTGATATTACTATCTACTGGTTGGCAATCAGCTTCATCCAGTCTTCTCGGGAGTTTAATCCTTTATCAATGGTATTTAAATAACACATGAACCATTGTTCCCTCGATTTTCTAATGGCGTCCAGATTCCCTCCTCTCCTACTAATACTCACTTTCTCTAGTATAAACCAGCTGAACTCATTACATTTATGGTTCTTACTTAAAAAATGGTCTGTCAGCGGCGCGTTCTCTTTCCTGGTTCTCAGTGCTGACTTGTGTTCCAAAAGCCGAACGCGCAGTTCTCTGCTTGTCTCCCCTACATATCCCAGACCACATGGGCAGACAAACAGATAAACCACGTTTTTACTTCGGCAATTGTTCAGCGATTTAGCCACCAACAATTTGCCGTTAAAGTTTAACTTTTTCATTTCAATGCAATTGGGACAGATGGAACAGGTACCACACTTATAGTTCCCTACCGCTTTCTGGTTATGCAGATTAGTTTGATTCTCACTGTCAGTTTTTTTGTATGTTTTCACTAGCGCATTTCTTATAGTTTTATTGCGCCTAAATGAAAAAAGGGGTTTGGTCAAAGGTACCGACAATCCACTGTTTAGAATTTTCGAGTTCCGGTTTATTATATTTTTTATTTTATTACTCATACCGGAATACTGGCTTACAAACACTATTCTATCCAGTGTATTGTTGTTCTTGCTTCTTTTGTTGGTATTTAGGAGATAATCCCTGTCATAGAATCTGGCACGCTTGAACGAGTGTTTTATTAACTTTTTAGGGTAACCCCTGTCTTTCAGTTTACTTTTCATAATTTCCGAGTGATGATAAAAGTCAGTGAGATTCGTACAGTTATGCCGTAACCTCAAGAATTCACCAAACGGAATATTATCCTTCTGTGATCGAGGATGGTTACTTTCATACCTCAACAAAGTATTCTTATCAGTGGGTTTTGAGAACAGCTCAACCTCCAATGTCCCTTGCACATCTTTCACTCGGATGTCTAAAAAATCCACACTGGTTTCACTATATTTGGCTGTAAATTTCAAATTTTGATCCCCCAAATTTAGCCATTCCAGGAACAAAATCAACTCATTGCTGGCACCGTTCCAAATAAAGATAATATCATCTATGAATCGGTGCCAGCAAGAGACATTCTCATAGTATGGCGCCACCTCATTAAAAATATGCTTTTCCTCAAAGTTACTCACATAAAGACAGGCCAGACTGGGGGCACAGGTCGCCCCCATACTGGTCCCCTTGATTTGTTGGTAGAGTTCATCCTTGAAGAGAAAAAGGTTATTCTTTAAAACCATTCTTATACAGCTCAAAATAAATTCTTTGTGTCCACCATTGAGGTTTTCCCTCTCTAAAATAGACGACATCACCCTAATTGTGTCGTCTTGTGGGATATTCGTATACAGGGCTTCGATATCCAGGGTGACCAAAAATTGGGTCACCCTGTCGAAGCCCTGACCCTCAAAAATAGAGATTGTATGAGCTGTATCTTTGAGATATGCTTTCTGCTTCTGGACAATAGGTCTCAAAAAGAAATCAGCATATTTACTTAAAGGCTCAAGAAGTGAGCCCAGACTGCTCACAATGGGTCTCATTGGCGGGTTTACTACATCTTTGTGGATTTTAGGCAACCCGTAAATAGCTGGAATCATAGGATTATTGTTGAAAAGGAACTTATATTCATTATCACAAATCCAGGCCTCTTCTCTACCAGTATTCAATAATTGTGCTACCTCTTTTTTTTAATTCTTCCATCATTGTAAACGAAACACGTTTGTAATGATTTTTAACATTTAAAAGCATCCTCATTCTGTTTTCATAATCAACAGTGTCTAAAACCACAACCCCTCCGCCTTTATCGGCAGGTTTAATGGTAATTGTATCACATTCTTGTAATGATCTCAAAGCCTTCCTATGGCACAATGATATATTATTATTCTGATTATGACCATTTTCTACAATATTCTTTATTTCAATCTCTACTATTTTTTCAAAAAGTTCCACATTTTTATCTAACTGGCTCAAATTGGGAGTAAAAATTGATTTAGGTTTAAAACCTGAGACATTATGGGTTGGTTCATAGGTCTTCTCTGAGAAAAATCTATTTAGTCTAATCTTTCTAAAAAAACTCCTCATGTCTTTTTCTAATTCGAATTTGTTAGGGGGGGCAGTAGGCGCAAAACTAAACCCTTTCTTTAAAACCTCTTGCTCATCTTCTGTCAATACCTTGTTGGACAGATTGATGACAGGAAATTCCCCTACCTCCAGTACCGCTGGTTCCTGGTCTTGAGGTAATCCTTGGTTGGGTAATTTTGAGGTAGATGGTTCCTCATTGGTTCTTCCCTGACATAATTCCGATAATTTTTCTGTCCCCGATTCTGGCGCCCTCCTAAAAAAGGCTCCCGCTCAAAATTGGGGACTTGTCTTGCCATCTGCTCATTGGTTTGTTCCTCCTCACTGCTAGTTCCAGAGGACTCAGAGAATGTTATTCTCTTATTGCCCCCTCCTCTCGAATACACTTGTCTCTGATACTGAGGTTTGTCCCACCTCTGTTCTCTCTTGGTATTGTAATATTCTTTGCCCAGAAATGGATAAACCAATTCTGCGCTGAAATTTTCAATATCCTTCCTAAGCTTGATTGTCTTTTTGTTGATAAGATATTCCCGATAGCCATTGGTTTCTAATTCTAGTTCCTCTAATTTTTTCTTTGCATCTTCAAAGGCCGTATTTTGTTTGAGTACAGTTTCTAACTCCTCTATTTGTTTTCTCTCAATAATCATAATCTCTTGTGCAGTTTCTAATATTAGAATTAGCCAATCCCTACTACACCGGTTGGCTATATGAGTCCAAACCTCTAAGAACTTTTTATTCTCTATAAATAGCCCAGGTTCGTTTCTAATACGTAATCCTATGGGTATTACTCCAGCTTTTAAATATTCGATTAAAAATTCTGCATGGAGTTCTGTTCTAATTAATTTTTTCTTGAGGTTAAGAATCTTTATTAATTGTTCATGACTACTGCTATTAATCATGGATTTGCCTGCAGGTCTTGGATTCTGATTTATAAGCATATTGAATTGATCCTCGGTGAAACCGAATGTTTTAAAATTATCCATATGGCACTCCGGGTTTGCTTTCTTAAACAACTAGCAGACTGAAACTTTTTTTCGATCCGTATTAGTCCTCTCCAGCCACAACGGCTGTACCAAATGCAAATAAGAAAAAGAGGGACCCCTTTGTTCAAACCAGGGGAATAGGGTACTATTGACAGGTAAAAAGGAGAAATCCCTTGGTGAAAAGATATACTATAACTGGGTCTCTAAATAACCCAGTACAAAGGATTTTATCACCCATATGTTGGAAAGATACTGAATTAAGATTGTTCCTACACAACTGTGGATTATATTAAAAATATTGTTTTATTTAAAATTCATCACTCAATGTATACAAAAAACAATTGTAAAAGCTTATTACACTCAAAATAGCATCAATTTCATATACCAATAAAAACCTGTGTTACAAACATCCAAATAACAACACAAACTGATAAAAGCAACAAAAATATTAAACACACATAAAAATCATTACAGGGATTATAGTCTCTAAAATAGGCCAACACACACGTAACGGAGAGACAAAAATAGACAATACAATTTGTCATTTAAAAACACATCCAGTCGAAATAATTCAAATGCAGATCCTAGATAACATTTCTACTCTTTATCTATAGGATAAGCTGTTTCCACGGATTGTGCTGAATGGAGCGTCGACGCGTTTCGATGGTTCTAACAATTTCCCATCTTTTTCAAGACAAACAATAGGTCTCTCTTTACTGGCACTGTATGGTTGCCTTTAAACTCAATCCTGTAGGCAGATATTAATTGTATTAATACTTTATATAATTAAAAGACTACATTTTTAAAAGGAGAACTACCTGATTATAATAACATAATTTCATCTTCATTATTTTTCAAATATATCCATTTCAATACCCACTACATTGAGTATTTAGACAAAATATATTCAGTATTTCTACAATTACAGAAACATGAAATACATCTTTTATCCAACATTTTGCATCATGCCTATTTGGTCTATCGAATAGACCCATTACGGTATATGCCTATAATGCCATCTACCATCCTTATACATCCCACCATCTTAATAAAAAGGGGGGAGGGGAGGCCTAACCCATAAAAATCCATTATTGGAGCTGGTTATATGCACAACCTTGAGGTGTTATACCTTATTTCATTTTCCTGCCACCTCCATATGTATTGATTGGTTGGTCATATTAGGATACTCTGGTCCTGAGAACCTATAAAATATATATCCGAAATTAATACTACAAGAGTTGCTAATTATTGTAATACACTAGATTTAAAACACCTTATATACATAACGTCCTCTTCTCACCTTGTAAAATTAGTGATGGGGTCTTTGTTGTAATTTCTAAGCAGAACGTTGTTTATAATTTATTCGCTAATAGTGTTGCATTAAAATCAATAATTTTCAATCTAGGGAAAAACATAAAATTAGTTTTCTATTTCATAGAATGTGCAGTACTTTAATTTTATTTTTAATTTGGGTCCCCTAACGTACCTGGGAGAGGGTCCTCACTCCCTTACTTCTTAATTAACCGGCGTACTCCTCGCACACAGGGGGATTTATTTGCTGTCTTTTACAGTCTCTCAAAAGAGCTATCTGAAAAGACAGAAAGATGCCATTGCTGCTCGTGTAATCGCAAAGATTTTAGATATTAATTTAAACGGGGTAACTGTTTTTATAAAGCATCCCTCTAACCTCATCTCCCCTGAGTTACCTTAAAATTGATGTGAAGAGCCTGCAAACACGTCCTTCCGCCGTGGGTCATCGAAATGAAATGCCCTTCGCGTTCACGTATAAATACCTGAATCGGAAGTACGCGATTGGCTCATTGGTGAATTCAAACCAGCTGTAGACTGGAAGCTGAAAGCTTCTCACTACATACCCGCTAGTTCTACCCTAATTGACCTGGAAGTCCGCCCAGGGGTCATGACACCATACTCTCTCTACCTGCCTTAACCCGGAAAGGCTTAAAATGCAACATAAGGAATGCCGTTTTCTGCCTCTAATGCCCCGGAAATAAAACGCCCCAGCTGCACCATTACTCATATGTCAAAATAAGTTCCATACGTATTATTTACACAGGGATGATGGTATTAGATTAAAAATTACTCATCAATCCCTCTAGACACCGCATTTATTCTGTTATATTAACCCTTCCTAGTCCTGCTAAACGCCACAGAGTTTCCTAATAAAGAAAACGACGAAAGAATCTATGTTACTAATTAGAATCCTATCTATATCAGTTAAATATTTGGGATCTACCTTTCTCTCGATTATAATTCAGTTTCTGTACCTATAATTTGAAGTACATACTAAAACCTTTCAAACAACTACGTCGGCTCATATTTGATATTACTATCTACTGGTTGGCAATCAGCTTCATCCAGTCTTCTCGGGAGTTTAATCCTTTATCAATGGTATTTAAATAACACATGAACCATTGTTCCCTCGATTTTCTAATGGCGTCCAGATTCCCTCCTCTCCTACTAATACTCACTTTCTCTAGTATAAACCAGCTGAACTCATTACATTTATGGTTCTTACTTAAAAAATGGTCTGTCAGCGGCGCGTTCTCTTTCCTGGTTCTCAGTGCTGACTTGTGTTCCAAAAGCCGAACAGCGCAGTTCTCTGCTTGTCTCCCCTACATATCCCAGACCACATGGGCAGACAAGCAGATAAACCACGTTTTTACTTCGGCAATTGTTCAGCGATTTAGCCACCAACAATTTGCCGTTAAAGTTTAACTTTTTCATTTCAATGCAATTGGGACAGATGGAACAGGTACCACACTTATAGTTCCCTACCGCTTTCTGGTTATGCAGATTAGTTTGATTCTCACTGTCAGTTTTTTTGTATGTTTTCACTAGCGCATTTCTTATAGTTTTATTGCGCCTAAATGAAAAAAGGGCTTGGTCAAAGGTACCGACAATCCACTGTTTAGAATTTTCCAGTTCCGGTTTATTATATTTTTTATTTTATTACTCATACCGGAATACTGGCTTACAAACACTATTCTATCCAGTGTATTGTTGTTCTTGCTTCTTTTGTTGGTATTTAGGAGATAATCCCTGTCATAGAATCTGGCACGCTTGAACGAGTGTTTTATTAACTTTTAGGGTAACCCCTGTCTTTCAGTTTACTTTTCATAATTTCCGAGTGATGATAAAAGTCAGTGAGATTCGTACAGTTACGCCGTAACCTCAAGAATTCACCAAACGGAATATTATCCTTCTGTGATCGAGGATGGTTACTTTCATACCTCAACAAAGTATTCTTATCAGTGGGTTTTGAGAACAGCTCAACCTCCAATGTCCCTTGCACATCTTTCACTCGGATGTCTAAAAATCCACACTGGTTTCACTATATTTGGCTGTAAATTTCAAATTTTGATCCCCCAAATTTAGCCATTCCAGGAACAAAATCAACTCATTGCTGGCACCGTTCCAAATAAAGATAATATCATCTATGAATCGGTGCCAGCAAGAGACATTCTCATAGTATGGCGCCACCTCATTAAAAATATGCTTTTCCTCAAAGATACTCACATAAAGACAGGCCAGACTGGGGGCACCGGTCGCCCCCATACTGGTCCCCTTGATTTGTTGGTAGAGTTCATCCTTGAAGAGAAAAAGGTTATTCTTTAAAACCATTCTTATGCAGCTCAAAATAAATTCTTTGTGTCCACCATTGAGGTTTTCCCTCTCTAAAATAGACGACATCACCCTAATTGTGTCGTCTTGTGGGATATTCGTATACAGGGCTTCGATATCCAGGGTGACCGAAAATTGGGTCACCCTGTCGAAGCCCTGACCCGCAAAAATAGAGATTGTATGAGCTGTATCTTTGAGATATGCTTTCTGCTTCTGGACAATAGGTCTCAAAAAGAAATCAGCATATTTACTTAAAGGCTCAAGAAGTGAGCCCAGACTGCTCACAATGGGTCTCATTGGCGGGTTTACTACATCTTTGTGGATTTTAGGCAACCCGTAAATAGCTGGAATCATAGGATTATTGTTGAAAAGGAACTTAAATTCATTAACACAAATCCAGGCCTCTTCTCTACCAGTATTCGATAATTGTGCTACCTCTTTTTTTAATTCTTCCATCATTGTAAACGAAACACGTTTGTAATGATTTTTAACATTTAAAAGCATCCTCATTCTGTTTTCATAATCAACAGTGTCTAAAACCACAACCCCTCCGCCTTTATCGGCAGGTTTAATGGTAATTGTATCACATTCTTGTAATGATCTCAAAGCCTTCCTATGGCACAATGATATATTATTATTCTGATTATGACCATTTTCTACAATATTCTTTATTTCAATCTCTACTATTTTTTCAAAAAGTTCCACATTTTTATCTAACTGGCTCAAATTGGGAGTTTGTGTTGTTATTTGGATGTTTGTAACACAGGTTTTTATTGGTATATGAAATTGATGCTATTTTGAGTGTAATAAGCTTTTACAATTGTTTTTTGTATACATTGAGTGATGAATTTTAAATAAAACAATATTTTTAATATAATCCACAGTTGTGTAGGAACAATCTTAATTCAGTATCTTTCCAACATATGGGTGATAAAAATCCTTTGTACTGGGTTATTTAGAGACCCAGTTATAGTATATCTTTTCACCAAGGGATTTCTCCTTTTTACTTATCCTTGGAAAGGTTGCATTTAAGTGCCCCCTTCCTGTGTCTTACCCTTACACGGTATCAATTGATATATCACAAAATGGAACCGGGTCCTGCCATTAGCCTGTGTTCATCGCCGGTCACACACCGCTAACCCTTTCAGAGCAGGCAGATGTCAAGACGCGGATGGGTCATGCAGAGATTTCGGGTTTCATGGTAGAAAGCAGCACAGAGTCTGCTTCATTTTGACTGAAGCCATCTCAGATTTGCTGCCATTCAATCTAAATTTCGTCAGCATGTTACTGGCTACAGATCAATATCTCACACCTGTGTGTGGCCAACGTGCAATATTTGTATCTCAGCGAGAAACATCAGCGCCTCAGTTCAAGCACCATCGTGAATTTAGCGGCAAAGTATTGTAGATTTTTGTACACTGTGACACTCAGTTGGGCACCATTTTGCATTTAATGAGCAGGACAGGATTGCTGCACAGGCAATGGATAATGAGATAAAACACCCTTGGGCAAAAGCTCCATGTCAGCAGTGTCTTTGCTCTGATATAGTGGGCAGTTTAATAGGAAATCCATAGTTAACTGTACAGCCAGGAGTGCAGTCTGCCACCTTCTGAAATCTCAGACTATACTGTGTCCCAATGAATTTTAGGCATCTGTCTAGAATTACATCATCCAGCTAAGGCCTGTTGTCACGTCCTTGGAGCTCTGGCATGTGGCAGTCCAGGCCAAACCCTCGTTCTCCCCCTCAGGAGTCCCTCCAGTGCTCTGGTAAAACCTCAAAGGTGGTAAAGAGGATGCAGATGTAGAAAAAAGGGGGTTTGGATAGAGAGAGAAGGAGAGAGAAACTCTCCTGCAGGTTGTTTGTCAGCAACATCAACCAGGATTACACACAGCACAGGGCCTCTGAGTGCGGGCGGCCAGTCTCCATGTATAGGCAAGAGGACCCAGGTCAGTGAAGGCGTTGAGCCAAGAGGGCATGGAAAACACATGCATAGAGGATGCACTTATGGACTTTCCCAATGTGAGCAGTAGATGTGCTGCAACTAGTTGCTGGACGCACCAGGAACCCTGCTCGCGAATAAAGATGGAATGTCACTGCCGCATCAGGAAGGAAGGAGCCTGGTAAAGGGAAGGCAGCTAAAACACAATGGTGAGTTGCAGATAACAGGTAACCACAAATCAGGAAACCAAAAGGGACAGAGAGCGCCAAATATGGAGAAAACAACAAAAACAAGGGAGTGGAATAGCCGGTTGTGAAACATAGTAAGTATTGTGAGAGTTGCAACAACCAATGTTGCCAGACAGCTTGCCCTTGCACATGCCTAGTCTTATATACTCTGTCAGCTATTAACAACCCGTAGGTGTACTTGTGGTGAAGGTCCCTGTTGTTGCTGGGCTATCTGAGTTACTCTGGGAGTTTTTGTTCTAGTGATCTAATTCTTCTCCTTGTAACCCTTCCTCGTGGTCTCTTATGCCTAACCTATCTGGTGACCTTACACATGCAATCTTTAGTGCTTTCTTATAGTACATGCTGCACTATCAGTATTCAAGTTAGATGTAACTGGGTACGTGCTGCACTGCCAACAGTGAAGTACCATGTGAATGGTATTGAGGGTATGCTATACTATCCACAGTGATGAAGATGCGTGTGAATGGTACCCAGCCCATGCTGAATTGTGAGCAATGAAAGTCCATGGGATTGATACTGAGCACATTCTGCACTATCACAGTGAATGTACATGCAAATGGTTCTGAGTGCATGCTCCAATATCAAAAGTATAGTTACTAAATATTTGCAAATAAGACACACACTGTGACCATACCAAACAGTCCTGACACCTTTGCAGGATTTTACTCCCCTGAAGGCTAAGATCACCCAGGAACCTCTTTGCAATCAAGGTAAATGTCCCCTTTGTAGATATCTACTCACCTGACCTCCTCCCACAGCTTTAGTCACACTGGGAACATGATGTAGATCCCTATGATGATGAAGAATGGATTGGGGCCAATATAGCCTCCCTCACAGTAGTTCTATCCGCTGTCGTCTTCCAATTCAGTATAAGTTTTTCGAAAGAGTCTACTATGCATCCGAGAGAATATGGGAAATTCTGGAGCACTGTACCCGAATTATACAAGTCGTCATAATGCAATAGACACCTTCTTCCACATGGTTTGGGAATGCCTATTAATCTGTTTCTATTAGGAGGGGCTGGCAGGCTCTCTCAGCAGTGGTGCGGTGGCCGGTGGTATTAGAACAGAAGTTAAGACTTCTTGAAATCATGAGCGGGCCTGGGAGCTTGAGGGAATCTCACTCTGCTGGGTAGGTTCTCGCACAGAGAGATATTACAAGACAGTGGTGTTTAGCTGTACCGCTCCTATCGGGCAACTTGCAGAGGGGAATGAGCCATTGCTTACACTTGGAAAGAGTAGTATATGAAGCCAGAGGATTACCTAGTAAACATGAGAAAATAAGCGGTCTGTGGTGGGAAAATTTTCCTGATGTTAAACCCTAAATTATTATTACTTAAACTAATATCTAGCAGTAGTTTATATTGGAAGTATAAACTGCATGCCTCTCCTCAGCTTATGTAACACCACTGTGCTATCATCAATATTACACCACGAGAGTGTTAAGCTAGATAACTCTAAAATCACTTCAATATTTTGCTCATTTGTAACGTCTAGGTGTTTTTCATATATAATGTGATGCACTGCATGTTTGCACAGACTTGTCAAGGAAAGAAAAGGGAGTTAAATCCCTTCCATTCATTTAAGTAGAACTTAAATTTAGGTAACTTTGAATACATTAAAAAATGTATGTGATGCAATTTTTAATCTATTTGGAGATCCATCATTGATTAAATCAGAAATCATTTGTAAATGAAAAATCAAATCGCCAGTGTTGAGCCATGAGTTGGTATAAAAGGTCACTTGTGTTCCAAAAATATAATATGGGTCACCACTGGGTAGATCTGTGTAGTTATAGTTAGGAACCCATTTGCATAGAAAATTTATCTTTTGATTTGCTAATAACTTTAGCACCATTTGACTAATCTTCACGACATTTTCCCAAAAAAAGTTCATCCACCTCAGCTTCTTTGTGTAAAGTCTCAGGATGGTCTGTCAAGCAGGGGCTGAGAAAAACGGAGGGTCCCAAATCGTGTTTTCACCATGCAGTTTTCCATAAGAAAACTGAACAGTGATACCCCAAAAACTGCTGAAGGAATGACACCAGATTTGGCAGAAAGCTAGATCGTGGTCCTGAAAGCGTGCTTTTTGTGATTTGGTGAAAATCCATTCAGTAGTTTTTGAGAAATTAAGGTAAAAATATTCTGTATAGATAGAGTTGTGGTGGGTCCAAGGATCCAACAAATCAATAGATATAATCTGATTGACTGCCGTCACATCAACAAAGATGTGGCAGCAGGCTTTTAAAGCTTGGAGACTCAGTCCCCTGTCATGTAAAAAGTATACAAAAAACATATAGGGAGGCAGGGTAGGGACACCCGCCTCCCGCCACCAGGCCTAGTGTGCCGGGGTCCCAGTTGGACCCCCCATGGGGCCACAAAAGGTATTTTGATTTACAGGATCGCATATCCACAGAGGTCCCATGGACAAAAAAGGGTGCTAACCTTTTTACTTTTAATCCCCCAGCCTGGGTCTCCCATTGCCGGGGTCTTTATTTTTGGGGGAAAGGGGTGTACGGCCCCCCTCCCTAAACCATTAGGAGGCCCTGGGGACTCCATGCCCCAGGGCTGTATCAAATTAAAGGGGGAGGGTGCGCACGGCCCCCCTCCACGTGCCATTTTGAGGTCCTGGGGACTCAATCGCCCAGGGCTGATTTACTTTGTATGAGGATGAGGACATGGTCACTAGCCTTTACATGGCCCCGGGGACCCCACTCACTGGGGCTGTAACGAATTGAAAAAGGCTGAGGGTGCCCCGGTCCCACATGGGACAGCAACAGCAGGCCTTGGGGCTGTGGGGGAAGCCCCTGCTGGCTCCCCTGCCTGCACCCACCCGGGTGCAGTGGGAGCCTCCTACATTTACTTGCTCCCACCCAGTGGGAGCAGCTTTTTTCTGCTCCCGCTGGTGGGAGAAAACGTACATTCCCTGACCGCAAGAACGCTCGGGCAGGGGGGCCCAAAAGGTTAAAGTGACATTATAATTAGGAATTGTAATGATATCTTACTTTACATTTAAAAAATTAGAAACTCACTGGAAAAAACAATGGTTAAAGGGGCGTTATACTTAGGTAAAAATATCAGTTAAAACATACCGTTAGGTTGGGCGCCCAACCTCATGCCTCGCATGGCGATGGACATCTTACTTTATGTTAGAAAAACATCAAAATTTACTGAAAAAAACTAATGTTAATGGTAAAGTGACATTATAGTTAGGATTTGTAATATTATACACTGCTAATTGATCTCACATATTACATCATTGATGACGTTCTTTGACATATTTATTCATATCACTGTAACATCAGAAATTACATCATTGATGACAACAATGTGCATGGCAGGAGTGCGCGAGTTATAGTTACTTTGGGGCACCAGTTATCGTTACTTTAAGTGGTATATTTCAGTGGTTTTGTTAGTATGTTTTAACTGACATTTTCACCTAACTATAACGTCCCTTTAACCTTTGGTTTTTTCAGTGAATTTCTATGGATTTTTTAGTGTTAAGTAAGATATTGTTACAATTCATAACTATAACCTCACTTTGACCTTTGTTTTTCACAGTGAAAATATATCTTATATAAGTGATATATATTAACCAAAGGTTAAAGTGACGTTATAGTTAAATGAAAATGTCAGTTAAAACGCTACACTTTAAACTTAAAAAAACACTGAAATTAACCAGCTACAGTTAACTGAAGTAAAGGTAACTCGTGCCCTCGCAAAGCACTGTTAAGTGCCTCATATATTACATCACTCATCACTTGTTTAATACCATTGTTGATAGCATCAATGCGGCATCTAAGATGACATCATTGATGACAACACTGTGCATGGCAGGGGGCGTGTTATGGTTACTTCAGTTTACTACCACTTGTGAATTTCAGTGTGTTTTTTTAGAGCCCAAACCGCACGATTGTGTCTACAACAACAACAGTGGATAGTAATTATGAGGAGAGCAATAGGCATCAAAATAGATAGGCATAATACAGTTCAGAAAATGGCCAACGAAAGAGAACGATCTTAAAGGGCGTTTCTCAATAGTGACTCCGCAAAGGGGAACATGCCTTTGCAAAGATAACAAGTCATACAGTGTTTCTGTGTGATCTGTTAGTAGAGTGCAGATTTCCCAGATACAGACAGCATATCTGTTTAGACTACACTTTATATGCAGGCACATTTAGACCAATAGACAAAAAGGTATGGAGTTCCTTAGGTGGGTTATTGCTCACCTTGTGTGTACTCTAGGTAGTGAGGAGGTGGGGAATTCCTCCTGTCGGAACTAGGACCCTCACACACCCGGCAAGCTAGGTGTCATGCTTCATCATATGGGTCTGCTCCTCGTCGGGCCAGCGCTGCAATGCTCGACGGGCACCCATAAAGGGGCTCTTTATCGGAGTTCTTTTGTTCCTCGCTGTATTGGTGCCGTGGGTGTGAGGGGCCCCAAACTGGATGCTCGCAGTGCTGCTCCTGTGAAGTGGCACAGCATGAGCGCCCCAGGGGCCCTGCCGCGTAATGGGCTAATTCCATAAGAGAAGAAAAGAGTGTCCGCTTAAAGCTCAATGGCTTAAGGCTTGCAGCGCCTGATTGTCACATTATAACAAAACATTCGCCTCCCTTTATCTCTTTTAATCAGGTTGGGACCCTAACGGAATAAAATTTATCATAGAGGCATCCTTTACCTGTTTTACATTCACATTTCACATCTACACGTACCTAGGCCCCTCACACCCACGGCACCAATACAGCGAGGAACAAAAGAACTCCGATAAAGAGCCCCTTTATGGGTGCCCGTCGAGCATTGCAGCGCTGGCCCGACGAGGAGCAGACCCATATGATGAAGCATGACACCTAGCTTGCTGGGTGTGTGAGGGTCCTAGTTCCGACAGGAGGAATTCCCCACCTCCTCACTACCTAGAGTACACACAAGGTGAGCAATAACCCACCTAAGGAACTCCGTACCTTTTTGTCTCTTGGCTTAATTTAGGGCATATACGTTGGACCTTTATCAAGCCCTTTGCGTCCCTCCTTTTGTTGACACATTTAGACCAATATCAGGGCCTTGATTCTCTTTGCAGAAACACAAATGAGTAACATTTCAATGGTCATGAATTTTTGAGGTTTTTGTTCATGGATTGCATAGTAATCCATGTTATGTATTGTGCCTCCAATTTGGAGTTTGACAATTTTAATCCCGAGAGCTGCAGTTCAATACTAGGTTTTTTTCATTCCTTTTTTTATTAATAAACCCACGCTTGTGATGTGATTTTGCAAACTTTTTCTAGGATATAAAATGAAAATCAGTGTTTAAGCCTGCTATGATTGTTTGGTACACTATTTGTTAGATGATGCATGCTGGTGAAATTCTGATATAAATTTCCATTCACTTGACTCTCTCTCTCTCCGACTCTCTCTCTCTGACTCTTTCTCTCATCATGGTCTGGCTTGACAACGCAGCTGTTGCCAGACAATTATGTGAGAATCTCCAGGAGAGGGGCCTTGGTTTTGCCCACAAGTTGGGAGGCAGGAGTACATGTTGTAATTGGGCAGACGTTGTGTGCGTCCTCAAAAAACTACTTACCCTCCACAGAGCTGTGATCATTTAGGTTATGTATCCAGCTGCCTGAGCTTCAACTGTCATGGGCACCCACATGCAATTGTAATGCTTTTAAAGTGTCTTAGATACTAGATAATTTATGACATTTTTCTCTGGCAGCAGCACCAATCATTGAAGGGAGTCATTAATCTACATGGATTTTTGGTTTGGCTTGGCAATGCATTCATTAGCCAGACCTATTGGCATTGCCAATGCTTGTTCTCTCCTTTTATCTTTCTGTTTCTCTTTCCCTCTCAATTAAATCTTGTTTTATATGGCAATAACTGGGAACAGAGTGTTGTTCTGTAATTTCCATTAGGACTAAATTCTACCTGTTGTTTGTTTGGTTAGAATTTTGTGAGCTGTGAGAGAGCAGATGGACGAGAGAGAGAGAGAGAGAGTGGTTGTGGGTTAAAGGGTATATATGGGGAGTGACTGAATGTAAATGAGAGAGGAATCCGAGAGTGGATGGGACTCCCAACTAGGAATGGACCAGGGCATTTTGATAATGTGTACTGCATTTCCGAGAACTCATGTGCAATGCTGCACTCCGTAGCTGGTCACATTCTGCACTTAGCAAAGCAAATCGAGCAATCGAAAGTACATTACTTCTGCAACCTTGGTCAATTTCATTTAGGATTTACAAATTAATTTATGATTGGATGACTGCAAATTGCCTACAGCTTGCAGATGCTCATGCAGTAGGTGGTCTTTACCTAATACTAAGTTTTGCCCTCTGTTGTATTTTGGAAGTTTCCAATGGTACACCAACACACCTTTCGGTGTCGGGATTAATGTGATGAGAACAGTGAGAGACGTCAAAAGAAAAGAGAAAGAGATGGAGTAATGGAAAGAGAGAGGTAAAAAAAAAGCAGGACAGAAGGTAAGAGAGATTGTGAATAAAGACTTAGCATTATTGCCTTTTTCAAGAACCAGGTTTGCTGAATAACTGAATGATTGTCAAAATAATATAACTGAACTGAACTAACCCTAAAGCGCTATTCGCAATAAAATAGAAAATGGGCAGCCCTCCCAGAGCATACGGGGATGTTCAATGCTACCCACAGCACCTCAGGGCAGGGACGGATTGGAACTGCGGGCACTCGGGCATTGGCCGAAGGGCCGGTGTCGCAGTGCCCTCTGTGGACGTTTTTTCCCCTTTCCCAGTCCACAGAGGGCACTGGACATGGAGAGTAAAGCAGCCTCGCTGGGCGGCCATGTGATATGGCCGTTCAGCGATTATCAGCTGTGGCCTCTCCTTGACCCCCTGCCCTGCCAAGCAATCACGCTGATGGTGGGCTGGGGAGCGGGTGATTGTGTGCCAGAATCGGCGTCCCTGGGGGGCAGAGGTGTTGCTCAAGCCATTGAGCCATTTTCACCTCGGTCCCCCTGAGGCCCACGCAGCCCAGAAACAATGTTTGCATTTGACACCTCGCCCACAGCCCTTCTCATTCAAGGAATAGTGGGCAAGGAAGAATGGGTCTCGCTGTGGGGGGCCAGGTGAGGTTGTGAACATGAACTCACACCATCTTCACCTCAAAAGTGGGCCACTTTTTTCGGCAGTGCCCGGGCCAAATTGTGATCCTAATCCGACCCTGCCTCAGGGGTCTAGCCAGCCCGCCTGTACCCACCTGATCTCCCACACAGCCACCTGCTGTCGCCCCCTGCTCTCATTTATCATATACTCAGTGCAGGTGGTATTATGAACATTTAAATACCTCCAAATCTGTGAAACAAGCAGATTTGAACTTGGTAATTCCGGCCTGCGTGATTATTCCCATTTCAGCAGGATAACGCGTTATTGCAGAATTTAGATGTTGGGAGACTGGCTTGAATCTTCGAGACCTAAATTCTAGGGCACTCGTAACCTGTCCTCAGATAGTTCTGCATCACCAATGTGTACAATATGCCTTCATTTCAATGATTGTCATAAAATCACAAGACTTTATGCTTGGATGCCTGCGCTTCTGACTAAAGCAGGGCTGTTTTATAATTAGTTTCTCCATAACTCTGCTCCTTTCAAGGGAACAGGGAGCATCTGCCATTAGATTGGGCCAAAAACGTCAGCCAGTTATACAGGGATTGCTCAGTTGCAACTTAGCACTTGCCATCTTACTTGCTTTTACCCACACACACTTGCGTCTTTTGCTGCTAGTGGGGATGTTATGGGGGAGTTTTGTTGTGAGATCTCAAGCGGGACAAGTTACTGTTCAAAATTGTTAATTTACAGTGATGGTCCAAATGTGACCCAAACTTATTGAGCCGACTGATTTATACGATAATTCAAAATAAAGATACTAATAAGAAAAAGCGTTTAATGTGTAAGAAAAGTAATAGAGATGATCCCTTACTTATGGTTCTCAGGTTAAGTTAAAGTAACATAATTGCTGGAGTACAGTTTGCCTGAGAAGGAGGGACAATTGCATTAAAAGGATTCTTGATTTTGAAGACCGGATTAGAGAGATCAGAGGTAGTTAAAAGTGTGAAGGATTTCTAGAGAAGAAAAAATATATACAACAAGGCTCCTCGCCTGAGGAGACTTGGTAAATAATAAAAACACAGGCGCCTGCTCATTCACGCAATGGGAACAAATGTTCCCAAAGGTTTAGCCATGTGTAAAGATGCCTTTTACGCTTGACAACGGTTTACTCTGCTTTCCTCCTAAACTTTTGCAACTGGCTCCATGGAAGACATTACATACGGTGCAAAATTCATAAATATACAAATACGACGAAAGTTTACTTTGAGGTGAACATGATAATGGCTAGATCAAAAGGTGTTCCAGCATATTAGGGCGCTAGTAATATACACAAATTGTTAAGGAAGGCAACATAAACAAGGAGACAGGGCAATAGCGTCAGACTCACCTGTGTTAAGAAACCCCTTATACATTGTTGCCAGATAACGTAAAGTGAAAAGGGTGCCAAAGCAGTCAAAGCCGATAGTTTGTGCTTTCACTGTCTTTGACCTAAAAATGTCAAATCTTGCTAGAATTGCATCCTGAGAAACATTCCATTGAAAGAAACATTTATGTTGCGCCCTGGTAGAACATGAGTACAAGAATTATTTATTGATTCATTTTCAAATTAAAAGGCATTTAGCATTCTTTACCTGGATACTAATTTGAAATTACACGGTAATTTTAAGGAAGTGTATCTTATTTAGAACTACAAAATCGATTGTTGCCTTTAAACAGTGGCAGCTCCTCCGCTAAGGTGGACGAGCGTCGCCCCACTGATTTTTGCCGTGAAAAAAAGGAAAAATAAAATGATAATAACTCACGTTATAATCATTTTATTTGTTCCTGCTATGGCGTCTTGGCGGGCCTGGGCGGATCTGCTCGGCTTTCAGAGCAGGGGGAGGAGTGGTGGGCACTATGTAAGTGCGCATGAATGTTTCACCGGCCCTCTCGGGCGGGCCAAACATTCATGCGCACTTTGCATGTTCAGCCTGCGTGGAGAACATGCCCAGGCTCCCATTCCCTGACTGAGCTCGGAACCACGGTGCTCGGACCAATCACAACGGTGCATTTCAGCGTTGTGATTGGCTATGGGGAGCTTGGGAGCCCGGGTGCTTCCTGCTTCCTGTTTCCACAGAAGAAGCCAGGAAGAGGACATAGGAGAAATGTCAGCTGCCGCTGGCAGGTAAGTGATTTTTTTTTTTTTTTAAACCCTCCTTTCCCGCTTTCCCTCTCCCCCCTCACTGCTGCTTCCCGGGAGCAGCCGCCACTGCCTTTAAATCTAATTAACTAAATTAAATACTCTGGGCTTTTCTCTGTGAGTATTTCCGTATTACTCCTGACATAGTGCCGACTGGCACTCACGAATTTCAGGAACTAGGACTCACATTGTGATTGAGTCCCACTTTGACCAAACCACAACTAATTTTCCCCAGTTACTCTAACTTTTAAAAGCTATTGAGCTTTAAGCTTTCTAACGGTCTTGTGAAATCAGCCAAAACCATGGCAGATATTTTGTTATAACTTAAGCCACTTTTCCAAAATGTATTTTTGGTCTTGCAAACAGGTATTCCAGTCTTTTCTATATTTGCCTTTTACATGAGCTGCGAAAAGCAGCACTGAAGCTAACCTGGTGAAATCTTGCATCCAATCTATTTTACACACATTCTCTGTGCAGATTCTGCTAGTTCCACTTCAAACCCTACAACTGGAACTTTGTGTTAAATGTCACCCCGAACATATCTGTGTTTTTTTTATAGGAGGCAGAAGAATAGCCCTACTCCCTAAGATCTGTCTGTTCGGATTAGTGCAAGTGAAGAAATTAAATTGACCACTGGGGCTCGCATTAGCAAAAAGAATACTGCTTGTGGCATTGAAAACCAGTGCATTTCTGAGTGAAAAACAGTAGAGACGAGACCTACACAAATGTGAGAGAATCAAGTGTCATTAACACAGAGAGAGAAAAAGAGAGAGAGAGCGGCTAAAGTAAACCCACATCTGCCTCTAGTAATATATCACAAAACACAGACACGCGGTACTCGGCTAGATAGGTGCAGTACCGTTTTGTTATTACCTACTCTGGGAACTTCTCTGTCTACCTATGGTATCCACTTACTTGAAATTTGGGCAATTCCTAGAATTGGATAAGGTGGGCTCATTCATGTAATGTGACATTCTTCATCATAGACCACCTCATCCCACCCTGATAAGATTCACATATAGAATAACATGGGGATCCTAAAAGCCCTGGTGAATGCCCAAGACCTTTATTTAGGCTAATTTATAGGCAGAAACATGTCGGCCCCACGGAGGTATATGAGGGCCACAATCCCCAACAACGTCCTCTGAACATACTTTCCTAGTACTTTTTACTTATACCAAGGGTACCAGCTAATAAAGTAATTCTTCTGGTTTATCCCAAGGTATTTTTAGTTAGGAAAACTGGATCCCAGATAAATGTCCAGACAAATAATTTCTAAGAACTCCCTCAAGACAGCCCCCCTTGAAGTTGAGTCCGCCCTGCTAGTACTGTACCATCTTAACAAGGTGGGATGAGGTGGACTATAATGAAGCATAAAGCCGCACATCATTTGTTCTTTTTTGCATTTGTGGCCCTAAGTAGGAAGAGAATGCCCAGACGTGGGCCCCATGCTCGCTATGCCACCGGATTCAAGCTAGCCAGGCTGATGAGTGGTGATACCCCAAACCCAGTCCCAGTATGCTTGTTTCTGGTCCAGGGAGGACCTGGCCTAGCAGTTTGGGCTGGACTGTTCCCATGGGGAGCAGGGTCAAGACTGATTTGCATATGGCTAGGTTCAAACTAGAATGGCATGGCGAGCAGAATAAGATGGATTTAACACAAATCTGTGACTGGTCAATGAATGTTTGATTTCTTCAGCATTCCGTCCATCATTTATTTTTTTTGCTATGATGAAGCATGTCACATTACTTGAGTGAGCCCGCCTCATCCAGTGCTAGGAATTGTCCAAATTTCAATTAGGTAGATAGCATAGGTAGACAAACAAGTTCTCAGAATAGGTACTAACAAAACAGAACTGTACCTATCTAGCCGACTACCGCATCTCTATGTGTTGTGAGAAAGTGTACCATCTGAGGTAGTATGCAATTTAGGGGTGGATAGTTGGATATATCGATTGTTGCGCCGTCCTTGCTAGAAAATCTGTCCAATAGTGCCCCCGTGGTGCAAGAAGCTGTTCTAATTTCTTAGATAAAATGCTTGCACATTAGAATAGGTATGTAACTTGATTATGTAAACTAAACCCCTGCGTATGGGGCGTTGGGTATAGAAGCACCATGAGATGTGAATGATTGCACAGGTGATTCTTGATAAAATGCGATTATTGCCATGCTCGCCTGATCAGCACAGGCACACGGTCCTTTGTATTGCTGATTATTGCACAATAACTTAAAACAATTTTTAAAAAATGAAAAACAAATCATTTGATTATAACTTCTGGCCTAACCTACCACACTGTAAAAATGTTCCTCCAGTCACCACTATCTTCCTGTGGTTCCATCGGTTCCTTGATCCAAAAAGGCTTAATAGCATTTTGTGTGGAGGGCTGTGATGGGATCAGCCAGGCCGGCTATTTAGAATGCTGCTATGAACTTCCGCTGTTGCTGTGTACTGCACTAATTGGATATAATGAGTATCTTGCTTTAGATTTCAAATTCGAGTAAAATGTTTCTTCTCTAAATTGGTGAAAGTGGAAAGTAGGGACATGAAAAAGACAAGGACAGGGGATGGTTCACTTGTCTGTGCTGGGTGGGTTTAGGAATACAAGAGCTAATACCCTTTCTGTCCACGGTCCTGGTTGTCATTAACAACTGTTACCTCTATATTTTCCTTATTTTGTACCCTCACTGCAGGCCCATAGTTGCAGGGTAGGCAATGAATAACTGTTAATAGCCCTCAGCAGAAGGCAATTATGCTTAAATCTTTTCATGTTGACAGTAATTCAGGAACAGGCTCTGGGCAAGATTGTCTAGCAACCGAGTAATCTATGCATTGTTTTACTGAGTAAATTAGATGACGCTAACATATATGGAGTTATATTTGAAAATGCTTCAGCATCTCTTAGAGACGTCTGTCTTTGGTTGGCAATGTCCCACTTAAGTGCAACATTATTCTGAACTTTTGCTTGCGCTATGGTTTGGACTCACTGAATTGTGCGAGTTCTACAGTGAGCATCTAAAGAGCCACAGCTTCTGCCTGTATTAGTGGGGTTGTGGTGTATAGATTTTGTAGGCTTTGTTTTCTGTTGCACATTGATGAAATGTCATGTCAGATAGAGTAACTCATTTGATGGTATCCAGGGAAATTTCAAGATCCTATATATGTTGACTGAACCTATGTTCTGCTTAAAATAGAGACATTTAGCTAGAGAGCCTGATGTGGGTGCAGTCGTCTGACAAATGAAAATTATAATCCCTGGAGACATCATGAAGTGAAATTGTCAATATACATTGATTGACTGTTCTGTACATCGATTTCCATTTTAAAACAAGTTAGTTAGCATTCACTAGCTCTGGTCCAGGGTGATGCCTCAGTAGGCGGCTGCCTTATGGTGCCACCACATATGGACATAATAGGGCGACAAATTGCCATAAAATGGCATCGAAACTGGCAGTGGAAAGGCGGCATCCAAGAGGGAAAACGAAATTTTTGTGGCTCATTCGTCCGGTGCATCAGATGAAAGATATATATATAAAAATATATTTGGACACTTTAGTGTCTGTAGCCCAATAGTTTTCTTCTTAGAACATCCATAAACAATGCTGAGTTAGGGACACTAAAGTAATAAACTATGTATGATATATTAGACCAGGTGGGCATTTCACTTAACTCGGCTTCTCTAGTTTTGTGAGTTGGTCCTTCCAAAGTATTAATCTTCTAATTCACTTTAAAGGATGATTTGTATGGCACAGCATCTTTACATTCTCATGCAGAGTTGCTGTTTATGAAGGCTTTTCCAGAGGTGTGTGTTTCACTAAGATTCTTGAAAAGGGCAACCACTATTTTTTGCATTTTCTTTATTTGTTATTAAGGCTTTGTGTATTTAGGACTCCATTTCTCCTCTGAGCATTTGGGGACTGTTTCTATAAACTGCATTGGGCTGTGACATAAGCTGACAGACAGGCGTCGGAGTCATATTTTTGAGACATGCTTGCTAGTCTGAGTGACGATGGGTCTTTGGAGCGTGACTGATGAAGAAGTGGATCATTCACCACTAGTCAGTCCTGTCAGATTATCTAGAGAGTCTCTAAATCATTGAAGACCCCTGGCTAGTATTTGGTTGAAGCTTTAGCTGGGGTCCACCTGCTGTGAATGAGAAGGACCCCAGGATCCAATGTTCAGTGCCCAGTTGAACATTTCCATTTCAGTCAGAGGACTTAGGGAGAGGCAAACTCTGCAATGAAAGAATTGCAGATAAACTGTCAGAGTTCCTTTATATAACATTGAAGAAGTGGAGTGTGATAGTGATAGAGGAGACGAAATTATCATCAGAGAAAGTAGAAGGTCTCAGTGAACACTGAAAGGCTGTGAATCTTTCATTCAGGTTTGAAAATGTGTCGCACGCGCACAGTGTGTCACAAGAGGTTAGAACCTTCAGTAGGGAAATGTCTCCGACAGATTCGAACGACCCCTAGAACAAAAGTTCACTAAAAAGCAGGAATATACCTCAATATTCAGGTTTGCATTTCAGGTCATCTTCCCAGTGACCAGTGAGAATATTGTAAGGGAGCAATCCACATAGCCGACGTTTTTTTTTTTAATCGAACAGATTCTATGATACATACATTGTTGTAAAACAACAAAAAATGCCATCACCATTAGTCTATGCCAATCCGTTGTTCATGAAATGCATCTATTCATCCAAAAAAGGAGTGCCACATCCTCTTATATTAACATGATTGCACAATTGCATTCTAGCGCTGGAATAAAGTGCTTTAATACTAGGAGAGGTCTTAATTCCACATATCCACTCCACAAAAATATACTGATAGAATATCCAGAGCTTACCGAATTAGATCATTGCCCATGCGATTTGCTGGCATTTTATAAGCCAATTGCTTTTAAGAGACTTACCATTTCCAAATTAATGATCAACAACCTGATGCGGACAGCGATATATACAACATAAAGTGCTCTAATGCCATGAAAGAAGGCATCATTCATCTCTGATACCTAGGTATTTAAAGTACATCAAGAATAAAGTAGTTAATTATGCAAAATATTTAAAGTGCATAGAAATACAGTACATAAATATACACTCCCGCCCCATACAAAAACTTAAAGTGCTAGTGCAGTTACTCCACCGAGATGCAGCAATTACTTAATATTCAATCCTGCTTCCGGACGATGTGCACTCCTCAATATTAAAATGCATAAGTAATACAGCACATCAATTTATTACATCAACCTCATGAGAAATGAAGTGCAGAATGCAATTACTCTACCAATATGCAAGGTTTGAGTGACATACAATCATACTGCAAAACCATGGCCACCTACTCAATAAAGTGCTTACATAGTGCTTCTAGAGCCCCTGGAGCAGACATAAGCTTTATGCTTTCAAATATGAAGAACCAGACCATGTAAACTGCCTAAATAGCTACAATGGGTTGTTTTCAAAAGATTCAAATGATTTCCAGATTTTCTAAACCGTGTCAATTTCCTAGGTCGTTCTGCAGATGCTTCTTCAAAGGCTTTCGTCCTTATCATTTTTTCATGCCAGTCCTGCAAAGTTGGAATATTTGGGGTTCTCCAATATTGAAGTGTAAAAGAGCATGCTCCCATTAAGGCTATAGAAATAAAGTGTTGCCCAAACTTATTTACTTTATGACACTTATTGGCGATGCCAAATAGCACTAGACTAGCTTCTGGTGTAGGTTGGAATGCACACTTTGCTCAGGGCTACGAAAAACTCCTCCCAAAATTGAAAAAGTTTTGGACATGCATAAAATATGTGTAGCCAATTACCAGTTCCATCGCATTGACAGCGAAAACATTGATCAGGGACTGATGGGAATTTTGTATGCAGAGCTTGTGGAGTATATTATGACATCCATCGGGACAGAAAGGACATCCTTTTAAAGTTCGCCGCCCTAAGGGATTTGTGCCACATCTCCGAAATGAACTGTCAATCTCCCTTTGATAACCTACAATTAGTTTTCTCATAGGTTTTTCCCAAAAACTCAGCAATTAAATCTTGATCAGAATGTTTTTGCAAAACCCTGTACCAATTGCCGATTCCTATCAGCTTGCTCTTAACTAGGGAAGAAACATTTGTTAGGGCCTCTTCACTAAAAAACTAGTTATCTGGATAAAGCTAAAGATAAAACTGATGGCACACCATCCCGTAGCGCAGGATGAGCTCTTTCCATTTAATCTGATTATGGACTATGAAAAAATCTCCTAACTCTATAAAAACCTATAGATTTCCAAAATGCAAGCATTGCCCTAGATAAATTCAGACCATAACATTTACACTCCTTTAGCTGGATAAATCTATGACGGGCTGAAACCTGCTGTGATCTAAACAAAGCACTGATTCGATTTTCCAACTCCAGTAATACCTTGTATCTAGTCTTCTTCGGAAGCTTTGTTGACTTTATAAAGGCCTGTAAATCAATTGCTGATTCTTGCACCACATACTCTTCAATAAAAAAAATCCAACACTCCAGTCCCTTTAACGAGTTGTGCCATAGTATCAAGCAATGCCGCCTTGTAATAAGTCTGAAAATTGGGTAGCTCTAAACCACCCTAAGTTTTATCTAGCTTGAGAATTCTATATTTAACCATAGGGGATTTTCCTACTCCATACAAAACTTCTAATAAGCGAATATAGCTCCTTAAAATATGAACTGTTGATTTTAATTGGTAAATTAAATAAAAGAAAGAAAAATAGTGGTAATATAGACATTTTAATAAGCGCCAAACTGCCAATCAGCATCAACCGAGGTAGAGTCCATCTTTCTATTAAGCCCTGAACTATTCCGAAGCATAGTGATATAGTTCAATTGGAATAATTGGGAATAAGTATTGGTAACAAAGATCCCTAAATATCGAATTGGGCACTGGGAGCTACCCTGAGGCTGCATAACTGGTGGAAGATCGCTAGAGGATGCGCTTTACAGAAGCAACTCTGTTTTACCTTGATAGACCTTATACCCAACTAAAGTGGTAAAATCTTGGATTACATTGAGTGCCCCCTGAATATTAGCCCTATCAGTCTTTACAGATAGAATTATATAGTCTGCAAATAATTATATTTTTGGCAACCCATCTATTGGTGGGCAGATAGACCCCGTGCTACGAATCATCTCTGCTAGAGGCTCAATAAAAAAGGTAAAAAGAATAGGGAACTTTGGGCACCCCTGTTGGGTACCTCTATTGATTTTAAAGGAACCCTCTACTTTTGAATTTATAATAATTTTGGCCTCTGCACCCTGATATACGTTTTTGAGAATATTTGTAAATCGATTGGGAAACCCGAATTTTCCCAAACTGCAGAAAAGGGTATCCCAATTGACCAGTTCAAAGGCCTTTTCGGCACCCATCATTACTTTCACTGCCCTAGTTTGATTACTCATAAAGTAATCTATAAATGGATTAGAAAGTTGGTGTTTGCTACCATTAGGCTATTAGACACAAATCCACACTGCTCTTTATGGATTAGAGTTTGACCTGCAGGGATAATTCGAGATGCCCAAACGTTTGTTAACAATTTATAATCCGTGTTAAGCAGACTTATCGGCTGATACAAATTGACATTTGTTGGAGATGTGTCTTTCTTAAGAAAGTTAACTATGGCAAATTCTTTAAATGTTAAAGGAATCTCAGCACCTTCCCTTTTTGAGCTGAATAAATCATTGAAAAAGGGGAGCAGCTTGTTTTCAAATACTTTATAGATTTCTATTGGTATTCCATCATTCCCACAGGCTTTTGCATTGGGCATCTTTTGAAGCACTCCTGTCACCTCTAAGATTGCTATTCTCCCTAGTATTGCCTCTTTTTGGGTCCTTGACATTCAAGGTAATCATATTGACCTGAAGTATTGTTCTAAACTAGAGAGAGGAATAGGTACTCTCATGTAGACTTCTATAATGTTGCAAGAAGACCTGTGTAGTTTCCTCATTCTCAGCTATGACCGTACGAGTAACTGGGTTCTCGATCTAGTTAACCAATTGTTTATCCTGCTTCATCCGAGTGGATCAGGCCAGGAATTTCCCTATCTGCTGGCTTTCTATGTATATCAGTGGCTGGTACAATCTGAAGGTGGTTATCTCCTCTAGTAGGAAAAAGTCCCTGAGATTCTGCTTAGCCTTCTCCAGGCGTTCTTTTGAGCCAGACCTAACTCCTGTATCCATATAAGGTCCTGTGGCAGAGTCAACGGCCAATTGTAGTTCCTTTATTTGAGAAACATGCTGCTTAATGGCCTCCCACACTACAAAGTCTGTTCTGATTTGCTAGCAGGGACTTATCAAACTGCCACCTAGGTCTCTCGCTTCTGGGAGTTTCCAGATGCAACTGGATGGATATAACCGAAAGATCAGAAAATGCATTTTCCCAAATATCTGTTACCCTCCAACTGATTGTCTGGGATATTAGATAAAAATCCAACCACGATGCAGTATTGAATCGGTGTGAGAAACAAGTATCTTGAGCAGTGAATGGATGGTCTACTCACCAGGGATCGTCTAATTGAAAATCCTGCTTTATAGTGGTGAGAACCCTCGCAGCTTTACGTTTTAGATGTTTTTTTGCCGGTCTGACGTACCATGTTCAAGGCTTGGATATAGTTAACATCGTCCCCAAAATTCATGGGCCCTTCTGCCCACAAAGGGATTTTGTGTAACTATATCAATGGCTCTACATCATCACCAACCAGGCCATAATAATTCACCAATATCAAAGGGGAATCCTGAATTGAAACCTTTAACCAGAGCCATCTTCCCGTTAAGTTTCTCACCTGGCAATCAATATATCTGCCAAATAGACGCCAGCCCTCGCATTGTGACCCCAGCCGAGGCAAAACAATGCATAAGCATATTGTTTCGGGATAGGAAGTTTTGGGTTGCTGGTTTTAAGATGAGTCTCCTGATGAGTCTCCTGAAGAAAATTATTTCTGGACACAATGAGGAGAGCCGTCTCAACAAAGCCCCATATTTGCGTTTGTTTGAAGCACCATTGTCATTGTATGATAACACCTTAACATTATACATCATTTAATAATCGTGCCTTCACTACCCTTCTCTACCCTTCTCAACCTCCTACTCTGGATGCCCACCTCAGACCTGCTCATTTTTTCTGAGCGTGCTCCGAACCCACCCTAAACCCACCACCCAAAAACTCAGTGACCCTCAAAACCCCAAAATCCTGTGGCCCCCTCCCCCGTGGGGGCTCCTCGCAATGGAGTCCCTACCCCTTCCAAGGAGAGGACTGCCATTGATCCCCCAGAACCCCCCATCTAATAACTGGCACCCTGTTCCTGAGTAGCTCCCAACCCTCAGCCTGACTGAGGAAACGTGCCTCCCCACTCTGCACCCTATATTAATATCACATTCTAGTGTACAGCCATCAAGTTAATTCTTAGGCTTTGTCACCTTCGTGGGGAGCCTTGGCCAAGTTTAGAACAGTTGCCAACATTTTGCGTGCCTCCCCAACATCTGAAAAAGTTTGAAACTGTCCTTTATACAAATTTTCAGTTTTGACTGTTGGAACAACGAGGCCTGGTAGCCATCAGATCTAAACTGACTCAAGAGCCTGAATAACTCTTTCCTTCATCGGGCCGCTGTTATTGACATGTCCTAGAACACACAGAGTTTTGACTTCTCCACAATAGGGATCTCTTTATGCTTAATTGCAGGTGCCAGAATCTGTTCTTTGATCCTGTAATCATTGAAGTTCACTACAATAGTTTGCGGGTACTTTATATTTGGAGTGCGTTGAGCTGGGACTCGGTGCGCCCCACACGATTGTCAGATCTTTATTAAAGACAGGTAAAATATTTGTCCGTATCAACTTTTCCATCAGCTGTGTGGGATTTGTGTGACCACCCTGCATCTCCTCGCCTTTGGGAACCCCCTGCTGTCCTCAGAACATTCTTGTACCACCCCTTCTAAGATCTCCGTACTATTATTCCTCGTTCTGGGCATTACAATGACACAAAGTGTTGGTGACTCGATGTTGCTTCTAATAATGTTGCCCAATTTTTGTCCTGTGTTGTGCAATCTTGTACATTAAAAAAAACACTTGTGTGAATCATTCTTTTATTTTCTATGCAGTCATTTATTGAGAAGATTTTAGAAACAGGTATTTAGCCATGTCTAGGATCAGATTGGTGGTGGTCGGGTGAGGTTACAACACGGATGAGCTGGAAGCAATACATGCGTTGTCACTTCATAAAATAGAGAAAATACAAACTATTGTTAATCATGCACAATAAATGTATATGTTTTCTAGGTTTCAAGGTGGGCGAGCCAGCAAATTATAAGGAAGAGTCTCTTAAGAGTGCATGCATGAGCCAGGCCCATTAAAATGTTTGACAACAACATCCTGCAAGAAATATCATGGGATAAAGACTTTAAAATGTAAAAATGTATTCCTTGTTTTATATGTTTTTAACACACATTTTTCAAAACAGGAGCCAGTGAAAAATTGTTTGCTAAAAGATATTCACATTGACATTGCCTATAGCTCACAAATTGCAGAGATCTATTGGCTTTGCCAATGCTTGTTTGATGTAACATCAGGATTCAGCGCCTCACCAACATTTGTAGTGCATGTGACAAGCTGGAGATGAGGCTGAGATTCCTTGTGCATTTGGGTTTTATGTCAGAACAATAAGATCCATCATTTTGACCTCCTATATATCAACTCAGCAATTTTGACTGTGGACATAATGTCATTATATATGTTATCATATCAAGATAGGCATATTTGGGGACGTAATAAATAGATTTACTATTCCTAACTCCACAGCTTTTTTCTTTGATATTATGTAGGTAGCGGATATTGTAGAGGTCGATATTAAAATTTCGATACTGTGATAAACCTCTGCGTCTGCACTGTTTAACTCAGACGTGCAACTAGGGCCAAATTTGGGGGGGGGACTAATAGAAATTTCGGGGTGGGAGGGCTAATTCTTCCAGCAATAGGCAGAGCGGAGATGCAGGGGCTCTAAGAAGGGTGAAAAAAAAACAAAGCCTCGTTAACAAGTAAATGGCCTTTTAAAGACCTGTGAAGTACTCAGGTGCTGCTGCAATAAGACAGACGCCAGACCAGCCAGCCCACAGGAGCTTAAAAACTGTCTGTGTGTAGCCCGGGAAGCTGTCTCAGCCCGGGCTGACACACACGACGGGTGGGCTGAAGCCCTTTGAGCCCTATGGGCATTTCGCGCCTGTTTTAACTAGCATTGGCACTGTTTGAGAAGGACATGTATGAATACGGGAATGTTAGGGTTCTGCAAACATGCTTTTTAAGCTGAGCTTCTCAGACTTCCCTCCAGCTTGTTACACTGAGATACACTGCAGATGATGGAAAGAGGATAGTTTCTGTCAATACATCACAAAAGTGGAATGGCAGCAAATAAAAAATAATGCACGCTCAGGCACCCCTTCGCTAAACTGTCAAATAAGAGTGGAGACGCTCTAGAACTAAAAGATGGTACAGTTTTAATAATTAGAGATGTCGGGATCATGTTTCACTTTGCAAATAATTTTGTATTGTGGCTTTTATGTACATGTACGACCTCGTTATTTTTGGGTTAAACTGTGTGTCTGCATATCATGTAATGTAATACTGGATCATAACTTTCTCTTTTTTACGTTATGACAATTTCATTCTTTCTTTTTTCTAGAACTCTTAATGGATGAGGAGGCCTGAAGTTGAGCAGTCTTCTGTCCCTGGGTTGCTAAAGAATTTAAAATTAATAACCTTGCTGGAACCTCCTCCCAGGCAGCTAACATGGACGCGGGCCCCGACACATGCACTGACACTCAGACCGAACTGGCCGAGAGAGTTGCAGCCATAGATGTTGCCCTGGCCCCTGGAGGTGGACAAGAAGCAGCCTCACAGAGGCATCGTTTGCAAAGGCATGGAGTGAGCATGGATGCCATGGAGAACGCGTCTTCACCTTACCAGTGCGCCGCAGATGCCGGACCAATGAACGTTTATCGGCCGGGAGATACACGCCCTGTTATTTCAAACAGGAAGTTCTCACTTCAGGAACGGTCAACTGGAAGTTACGTGCCATCTCCCAATGCCACAGGCTATGGCCCTTATGCAACAGGACCCTCATCACACATCTCACCCAGAATCCTGAGAAGACCAACAATCGAGTCCAATCGCGTCTCCATATCAGATTCCGAGGTATGTTGCTAATGGAAATAGAAATCTACATATGGTTTTGGGGGCTTTGGACGGCCAGGCATTTCCTATAGAGTTAACTAGGATTAGGTACATTGCCTGGGTCTTTTAATGACATCATGAGCTGGAGAGACACAACAGTAGGCTTAGTAATACCTCCTGGTAGTATTCCTCCCTTGGGTCATTGTTGTCACTGCTCCAATGCAAGGTTTCTAGGTTTTCTAAATGTATGCCTTCTCCTAAGACCTGGGCACAGGGGCTATATGTTGTTATATTCTCAATATCTTCCCTGCATGCTTGCTGGCAGTCGCAGATTCACCTCTTTTTAATACTTTTCATAATATTCTTCGGTATACTTTTGCTTAAAACAGAGTTCTCCGAAATTAGTCCACGTGGGGAGGATCCGTGCAAGATTACTATTGTCTGTATAAAGATTGGCCATTTACAGCAAGAGTATGTACATGTATCATGTATTTACATTGTAAAGGTTGGCATTGAGCTGGCTTGTGTGAATCAACATTGAACACCTCTGCGTCCTACATGGGCCCTATCTTTGGCAGAGAGGCTTGAAACGTGTGATTCTATGACATCAGACCATTTGATTGGCAACAAAACAAATCAAAAAGTTCGACCAGAATCCGGAACATGGTTCCTGCTATGCACGCAGGACTCAGCAGTACTCTCGTTTGAAGACAAGCATATCCCTTCTCAGCAATCAAGAGTTTTGCACTTTGCTTTCCTGCCAGGGGTGCAAGGTTCCTTGCTTGAGGTTAAATTACTTACATTCTGATCCTGTGCCCTTTTCATCCTACATTCAGAGCATGGTTAAAATTACATGTACATTTTCACACGATGTCTCTGTAAAGATGCGCGTCAGTGTATTGCTAGAGATGCTCATTAATGCAGCCAGGCGATGTAAGGAACCCAGTGCTAAAAAAGAAGGCTTGTCACCTGGCGCACATTAAGATGCTGCCTCCGTCTAGGTGAGCAGTGGAGTTATCTCAGTGTCTGTAGGTCATTAAAGAGGCTGTTGCTGTGGGGTATCACTTCTTCTAGGAGAGCCATGATCAACGCTGCAGCTGACCTCCTGTGAACCTCCTCACAGATGCTGTCAGAGGGGAGCCTTCTCACTTCCTTTCCCTGCTCATCTGAGACTGATGCTCCCCATATTGAAATAGGAGCTGGCATTCATTCCCCCATTACAGAGCCGCGGGAAACCTAGTACTTGCATGCCAGGGAGTGATGTAATTTGGTTATTTTATCTTCACGGCCATGTAACATAGAATGATGAATCACTTTGATGCTTTCAAGAAACCACATTTCTGTGACATGCTATTTGCTAAATGTATAAAGTGGGCTCGTTTTTATTGCATGGTTAGCCTGTGTCTGGGTTTTCCTGCCATAGTCACCAGAAACATGGTGGGGGGGGGGGGGTGGGGGGGTGTGCGTGTGTGTGTGTGTGTGTGTGCGTGTGTGTATATATATATACAAAAACTGCATTTTATTTTTTTCCTGTTATCATTCAGTGGACGGCTATTGGATTATATATATATATATATATATTTCACCAAATTGCCCTGAAGCATTGGAAGGTCACTCGACGGCGCTTCATACCATCCGGTTATGTTTACCTAGAACAGCTCACATTAGCCTCCCCATTAAAATTCTGCCATATTGCCGACGCGTTTCAAGGCATGTCCGCCTCTTCTTCATGGGCTCATTTAAAACACCACACTGACACCTCACCTCCACTTCAGTATTACGATCTTTTATTGGCACGAACAGCCCCCAGTGGGCGTTCCTCAGGTCAATTATCCCTTGTTGTATGCTGGGACATGCAGTCCCTGAAGGTGAGGAAAATTAGTCCCTTTAGTAGGTTCAGTGTGCGTTCGCACTGACGTATCATTTGTAATCCTATAGTAGGTAGGGGAGAGTCTTTGCGAGCAGATTATGTTCATAAACGCCGTGCTGACAGGTCGGAATGCAGTTCTAACCTCAGCCTTTCATTTGGTAGAAATGGTGCTCCTTCCCACGGCCAGGCTGCCGTGTGCATAATTATTTCACCAAATTGCCCTGAAGCATTGGAAGGTCACTCGACGGCGCTTCATACCATCCGGTTATGTTTACCTAGAACAGCTCACATTAGCCTCCCCATTAAAATTCTGCCATATTGCCGACGCGTTTCAAGGCATGTCCGCCTCTTCTTCATGGGCTCATTTAAAACACCACACTGACACCTCACCTCCACTTCAGTATTACGATCTTTTATTGGCACGAACAGCCCCCAGTGGGCGTTCCTCAGGTCAATTATCCCTTGTTGTATGCTGGGACATGCAGTCCCTGAAGGTGAGGAAAATTAGTCCCTTTAGTAGGTTCAGTGTGCGTTCGCACTGACGTATCATTTGTAATCCTATAGTAGGTAGGGGAGAGTCTTTGCGAGCAGATTATGTTCATAAACGCCGTGCTGACAGGTCGGCATACAACAAGGGATAATTGACCTGAGGAACGCCGTCGAGTGACCTTCCAATGCTTCAGGGCAATTTGGTGAAATAATTATGCACACGGCAGCCTGGCCGTGGGAAGGAGCACCATTTCTACCAAATGAAAGGCTGAGGTTAGAACTGCATTCCGACCTGTCAGCACGGCGTTTATGAACATAATCTGCTCGCAAAGACTCTCCCCTACCTACTATAGGATTACAAATGATACGTCAGTGCGAACGCACACTGAACCTACTAAAGGGACTAATTTTCCTCACCTTCAGGGACTGCATGTCCCAGCATACAACAAGGGATAATTGACCTGAGGAACGCCCACTGGGGGCTGTTCGTGCCAATAAAAGATCGTAATACTGAAGTGGAGGTGAGGTGTCAGTGTGGTGTTTTAAATGAGCCCATGAAGAAGAGGCGGACATGCCTTGAAACGCGTCGGCAATATGGCAGAATTTTAATGGGGAGGCTAATGTGAGCTGTTCTAGGTAAACATAACCGGATGGTATGAAGCGCCGTCGAGTGACCTTCCAATGCTTCAGGGCAATTTGGTGAAATATATATATATATATATATATATATATATATATATATATATATATATATATATATATATATATATATATATATATATATATATCTCAGTAATCCAATAGCCGTCCACTGAATGATAACATCAGGGGGGAAAAAAAATGCAATTTTTGTTCACTGAACTTGCCTCTAAAAGATGCTCCATTGACAGCGTCCTTATTGTTAATACTGGCAGAGTTAGTCCCATGTTAGTCTCGTTCATCCATAAGGATCAGTGGCCTGTCGAATAGATCAACCTACAAGATAATTGGGAGATTTCGCTTCAGGTTTTCCTACATTTTAAAGGGACTGTTCTGGATTAAGCAGCCAAGCAATTACTAATTTCCAATTTCCGGCCTGGCACACCATGCGCCCAAATATTGGCCACCTGCTTTGGAATAGGGCTTCTTTAACATTGCTATGTTCAGTTTCAGTCGTGTGCAAAGAACACACAAGAGTCGTGAAAATGATTTATGATCCCCAGGTGCACAGAAATGCCTTCCCAGATGTTCTAGCTCCCTTCCGTCAAGGAACCTCTGTGATTTATAACCGAGAAGTAGACTCCTCTAGCTGCATAGGTGCCAATCAAGAAAGCCTGACCTAGATTTCCCCCTGCAGAATTGTAAAAGAAACGGAAAAGGCTTTGGACCAGGGACAGAATGAAAAGAAATAGAAGCCTCTCTTTCTGTATATTGAATTCAATAAATGTTGTTTTGACAGATGCGCACCTGGAGACACTGGAGAATTCATCCTTCAAGAAACAGCACCTTAAAACATGTGGAACTTAAAAAAATTATTTGATTTCCTGGATAACATTCAATTCTCTTCGAAACCCTAAAATTTCTTTAATATGTAATTCTTGGTTATTAATTCATTACAGTGAACCTGGAGTGAGCATCTTCTGGGAGCTGATTTCTACAAAAGATAGACTGAACTGAAGTTAAGATTTCTTAGCAGGAAGATCTCCATTTTATTTTATATGGAGTAAAAAAGTAATATATTTTATTATTAAAAAGGCTTTTCTGTTTCTTAGAATCACATTAATCTGACATATCACTCAAGGTTCTTCCACGTTACCTTACTTACTTTTATAGTATTGTTCACACCTCTGACAGACTTCTTTTGCCCTCTGCTTCTCAGTGCCCCTCCCTTTCTGTAGCCATGCAACTGTTCCTTGTTTTGTGTGTGTCTGAAGGCAGACGTTCCTTCATGAGCAGGGAGTCCTGCAACTAAGCAAGTTAGACCTGAGTGTGATGGTGAGATGTGGATGCAGTAGGTCCCTTGCTCCTTTGCAACACCTCTTATAGGGCCTGTTGTACGAAAAACTGCTCGCAATTTATGACCAGTATTTTTATGACCAGTAAATAATTGTATGACTCAACCTATAGGTCGATTTGAAGCTTCTGATTTTGAATGGGATGCAATCTGACCTACCTCATGAATATTAATGAGGTAGTTCATTACTAATAATGAGATAGGTCACAAAATTCGCCTAACTCTGGTGGTAATCACAGGAATGGTGGCCTACTGGGGTCAGCAAACCATTATGTCCGTGATCGCTTTTTTGTTCGAAATGTAGCCCATTTTCATTAAAGGAAACAGTGCTGTGTTTTAAAAAAAAATACTTTTCTTTTACATTTGTATGAGAGTTGGAATTTGGGCCAGAAGAACACTGGACCTACAAAGGGACATGTTGAAACTAACCTGTCAATAGTGGTAAGCACATATTCTGCATGCACACAGTGAGTCTTAACTTCCCCAACATCCTTTTAGTGTTGGGGAAGCATCTATGGCTAATGTTGAATGGGTTTTAATCCCAGTGCTGAATGGGGAGTAACATCCTGGATCCACTGGAAGACAAATGGCTGTCAGAAATGTTTATTGCATGTGCTATTTTTAGGTTAAAAGCTGGTTGTCTTGAAACTAGTCAACCAGAGCAAGCTATGTTCCTCAACAAGAAATATGCAATTGCTCCCAAAGGAGGTCCAGATTAAGTTGTTTTGAGCTACTAAGCTTCAAGGTCTCACTTCTCTTGTTCGTCGTACAAACTAACAAGCCTTCTTGAGTGGCAGTCATAACTATTCCAGTTCAGTGGAAAATGTTAATCAGATCAGGAATGTGGAATTTCACATTTCCAGATTGCGTGGTGAATGTACCTAGATGATCCCCTGCATGGTGTATAGTTGTGTTCCCTTTCCCTGCGTTCCAGACTGCATGTATCCAGTGTATCTAGCCCTTTCATCATGCTAATCTTTCGTGTGCAAAGAGGCCTAGGATTCTCTCTTGACTTGGGTAATGTCCTGAACTTGTCCTTTGTCCTGGAGGGGTGCACCAAACTTGCCCTGCTTGACAGACAGTCAACTAATGACCCGGGCATGGGTTTAACACATAGAATGGTGGTGACAGCATACTGTGTTTTGTGATCACATAGTTCTGACCAGACCTTTTTATCTGTGTCACTGGAGTGGGAGCCTACTGGCTCACTTGTGTAAAGTTAGGCTTCTGTGCATTTTCCCAGTTCGTAGGACTGACCTCATGCATGCATGTTATATATGTATGTAGCTGGCGCTTTACAGGCATGCTGTATGTGTCAGTGGGCAAAAGTAATGGAAGCCTGAGGAATCCATTCTGGATACCTTAGGCCTGATGAAAGAAATTGGTTTATTGATTGAGGGGTGTGATAACCCTATTCAAGCAACAACCACAATCTTTGTCATTATCACCCATAAAAGTAACTAAATTAATCTGTGCTTAATCCTCTTGTTCCTTGGCACAAAAGGCGTCAGGCTTAACTTAGAGGCAATGTGTAAAGAGAGAAATTTAAGTGATAAAGTGACAAAAATGTATTTAATCCTATCTGTAGAACTGCAGTTATGAATTTTTAAAGTTTTTAGTGTAAAATAGCACCTAAAAGATCAAAGCACCAACCATGGGTATCTGGTTGTGCGAGATCGGGTAAAGTCAAAACTTAGTGCCAAGTGCAGTTAAGCATGATTCAGATACACAAGTTGGATTGGGCCCATCTCGGCTTACCTTCAGACTTAGAAGAAATTCTGGGAAAAAGTCCATTGGAAGGTAGAGTTCAACTGGGCAAGGCAGCAGGCTGTGTTCAAGGAAGAGCCGTCGTCGCCAGGATGCGCTGGACGAGGTCTCAGTGAAACTGTCGACAATGGCAGGAAAATGCTCTGAGCGGGAGAAGCTGGATTTCCAAGCCAAGGAATTTGCCGTCGAACCCGGTGAAGATTTGTGCCTTTGAACTTAAACAACATTTTGTAAATGAAAAACCTTCAGCTGGATAAAGCTGCAAGCCTAAGAGGGCTCCACAAGGCCAGATGCAGTCGCTCGGAGGTTCCACTGAACAGGATTTGCTGCTGCGGAGAAGAACGTAGCGGCTGCTACCACAAAGTCAGGCCAACCAGTAATGCACCTTTGGCAGATCGGCCATACAGAACGCTACAGCCAGACTCATCCTGGACCTCCCCAAATGAACCCACATCGCCCCCCACCTGAGAGACCTTCACTGGCTCCCCATTCAGAAGAGATGCCCCAGCGGTGTCTGCTCCTTCTCCTACATCGCTGCCAAGACCTGGTAAAACCTTCCCCTCCAGCTCCGTACACCCTCCCCGCTGGTAGACTTCAGAAAGAAACTCAAGACCTGGCTCTTCGACTGAGACACAGTGCTCAGATACCCCTATGGGTGATAGTATTGCGCTTTACAAGTGTTGTTTCATTGATTGATTGAACCCTGAAGTTCCTTTAGAAATTTGATTAGTCATTTTATTTGGCCAGGAGCTGCTAATTAGTCTTTCTGAACACTACCATTTCTGGGATGGTATTTGTCTGACTGCCGTTTTGTCTTTCTTTGATTAACTCTTTCAGTTGGCTGATAAAAGCCAGGTTCAGAAACCTGGCACCTCTTTGTGTCTCTGTTGTGGGTGGATCGCATGTGCCCTAAAGTGCCTACACCCATGGTTGCCTACTAAGAAAGAGAAAGAGTCTGCCAACCCTGAAGGAGAAGTATCCATGAAGAGCAAGATACAGCATCTTCCAGGTGTCTCCAGGGGCACCCAGAAGAGAAGGACTTAGGAGAACAATCTATGGACCCTGGTGTCTGTGGGCTTGCAGTCTCTCTAAGTTGGTTGTCGGTGGGAACCTCAAGGATTGCAGAGTCCCAGTCAAGGTTGGGATCGCATATTAAAAGTAATTCACCTGTGCATGGCTGCCTTTGCCCAGAGTATTCTCCCAGTGCGTGGCAGAATCGACTAGCCAATGCAGGGCTGCATGTACCTACATCAAGGAAAGCCAAAAGAGGCAGCATCTGTGACTGTCACGTAGGCCCCCACTGCTGCGACATCCATGACTGGCCGGCGCACGGCCAGAGTGCGAGCCCAGCAATAATAGCAGGATGCTGGAACAAGATACCGGATAGCGCGCTAACTCTCAAGAAGAGGGTGTGAGCACACAGAAGAGAGATAGACGGTTGGTTGAACTGATTCAACGAGGACTGATTCACCATGTGTGGTAATACTAAGGGGCATATGTTTGAAGCCCATTTCACGTTCGCAAACGGGCCGATTCTCAGAATCGGCCCGTTTGCGAATGGGAAAAAGCCTTTAGGGATGTATCATCCCAAAAGGCCCTTGCAAAATAGTGAATCGCAAATTTTGCGATTCCCTATTTTGCGAATGCATTAAGGAATCGCAAATTGCGATTCCTTAAATGTGATGTAGAAAGCACCCAAGTTGTGCGATTTCTCCTTAAGAAATTGCAAATTACCACCAACTTCAAGTTGGTGGTAATTTATCGATTTCTTTGAAAAATGCACTTTTGGCATTTTTCAAAGTGCCATGTGGCACGCATTGATGCCCTTAGGGCATGTATGTGCGCCACATGTGCACACATGCTCATTTCAGGGGTGCAACAGGGTGTCCTCATGACACCCTTGCACCTTGAAGTGCATTCGCAATTTGCGAGTACCAAATGGGTACTCGCAGATTGCGAATGTCTTCCCATTCATTTCTATGGGCCTCTAGGCCCATAGGAATGAATGGGAAGGTATTCCTTAATTGCAATTCGCAATTTGCGAGTCGCAATTAAGGAATGCCAAGGAATCGCAAAATATTTGCAAATTTTTTATTACTTCCCGTTTTGCGATTCTCAAATAGCGATTCTCTAAAAATCGCTATTTGAGAATCGCAATAACGGTATTTGATACATATGCCCTAAATACTTAGACTGAGCAGTAAAGACAGAGTGCAAACACTTTAAGAGTAGTAATTTCACCTAAGTTATAATGACACTAATACCTCTTAACCCAAAGAGAGGAAAATCACCTAGATCCCTGGTTCCAAGTCTAGATCCAGGAGGAGGATTCAGGGAGATAGCGGAAAGAGGCACATCACTGCCTCCTTATGTTTAAGGATACTAAATTGCATTTTGTTGCACTAGTGTGCAGTATTTTGTCCTAGAGTGCATTAAAGTATTTTTCTCTCTTAAAGAGAATCACTGGGCTGGACATTTATTTATTGTAGTGTTGTGGAATTGTTGCTCTCGAGCATCCTGACACTACCTCCCTTAGAAGCCTTTGACTGTTCGCCATCACAACTATTGAGAGTCAAATGTTGAAGGGGTTATACTTATCCTCGTTTGCAAAGCCCCTGCCTGCTCTATTGCCCTTGAATAGAGTTTGACACATGGAGTCAACTGTCTGTGGTGCACAGGCCCTCTTTTTGTAGTCTTGAATGATTACTAGATATAATTTGAGCTGCACCACTGCATTCAGGAGGTGTGATGTTTTTATGTCCCTATTTCCATGTAAAATAATCTGCACTATTAGAATATAGAGAATCCGGTGTGAAAGATATCCAGGTTTCATCTTGCGAGGACTGTGCATTCTTTGCAATAATTCTTTGGTTGAGAAACATTATGGTGTCTTCTGCCTGTTGTTGAATAACAAGCATTTAAATAAAAGGATGATGGCGGTGTGATTCAAAATTGAGTTTCTTTAACAAATTCCCTCTCTCTTTGCAACTACATGTGTTCTTAGTATCAACATATATGAAATATGTAGATCTACATTATAGAATAATTCTGCTCCAATATATTGTGAGACTGCTAGATGTGGACGAAATATAAATCCACCATGGCTTTTGATGCATGATTCATTATTGAATCATTGCGATTACAAAACTCAGAGAGCCTCTTCAGTTTTGCAAAAAGTCCATCTGCTGATCAGTGACTGAAACTGGCAAAACAGCCAACAACAGGATGAACATTAAATATAAGAGGAGGGGAATGGCAGTTCTTCCGCAGCCGGTTGAGAATCAAGATTATATGGTGTCAGTTGCTTTCCAAGTATCTACTGTTTTGCTGGAGTCCAAGCAACGTTCGTATTAGATCCGATTCCAGTGGCAGAAGTTGGAGGTGACTCTAGAGCCAGATCAGCACAGTGAATATGGTTATAAGAAGCATGGAGGCTTTCTTCAAATTAAAAAAATGGAGATGATGTTGTTCTGCCTGCTTGAATTTATGAATGGCCTGAAGAAAATTAATGGTCAGCGCTGCCAGTTCAGTACCAAGATGTATGTAAACATCAGTCCTTCATTTGTCTTCCCCATTGATGGAATGTATTAAGCAAGCTAGGGATCAAAAGCAAGCTGAAAGCATAATTGACCCTCCTCTTGCTAAAGGCTGTCAAGTCGTTCTGAGTCAAGAGAAGTCTATTACTGATAAATTAGTGCAAGATCTCGGATTGAAAAGTTGATTTCTCCACCGATCAAAGATGAGACCATAATGATATCTAAGAGTTCTTATCCTGATGATTTAAATATATCACTCCCCTCAGCACCTTGGCAGAAATTCTGGAGCCCCTGAAGCAAATCCTATCACCAATTCTTAATTTAATGGAACAAAATGCAAATGAGGACCATATTTTAGACATACAACATGGGTACTTACTATACGTATCTTAGACAAGAAGCCTACTAGGTACACTTGTACTGAAATAGAAACAGATTTGCAAGACCAGGTTGCTAGGTATACCAAAATCAATTCAAAGAAAGTTAGAACTATGAATTTTAAATACATAGGTTTCAATAAATTGACTGAAATGGAACATTTGACACCTGTGGAATGGGGAACTTATCCAAGTGTCGAGCATGTGACCGGAGGGACGGCTGCCATTATACTTTTAGACCTCAGCACAGCCTTAGACACCGTTGACCATACTACTCTCCTGAATAGGATTCGTAAAGCCGGTGTCGAAGGGAAAGCCCTTAGTTGGTTGAGCTCCTTTCTGAAGGATAGGACCTTCCAGGTCTTTGACCAGACCTGTTGCTCTGATATTTTGCAGGTAAAATGTGAAGTTCCACAGGGCTCATCTCTTAGCCCTACGATGTTCAACGTGTACCTGCAACCCCTGGCTGATACTGTCACCCCTTTTGGAATCTCTATAGTCTCCTACGTAAATGACACCCATTTGGTCTTCTCGCTGGTCCCCAACTCAGACCAGCTTAGCTTCTACTCTGCAACCATGTCAGGAGACAGTAGCCAACTGGATGAACCAATCCTGGCTTAAGCTGAATGGCGCCAAAAACAGATCTTATGATCCTTGGAAACAATCCCTCCCAGAGGGCCCTGGGCTGGCATGTCTCAGCTCCCCTCTGGCCCCCAAAACAGAAATAAAAAGTTGGCTTTCAGCTAGCTGCTTCGGAATCCTGCGCATGTTGCGCAAAATCCTACCTCTTCTCCTTAAGTCCTCAAGGAGGCTGGTAGTCCAGGTCTGAATTCTTACCCACCTGGACTACGGCAGTTTTCTATACCTAGGTTCCCCAAGCCATTTATTCGAAAAATACATGTTGTGCAGAATGCAGCTGCACGCATGCTTTTGGGCATCCCTAGAAATGAATCAGCCAGACAAGGCCTGGTGAACCTTCACTGGCTCCCAGCTGCCTAAAGAATTGAATGTAAAGCCTTGTGCACTGCACATAAAGCATTACATGCGCAGGGGCCTCTCATTTTACGCCAGTTTGTCATCCCCTATGCCCCTAAAAGATTTCTTTGATCCAGCACTTCTCACCTGTCCAACATTCCCAAAGTCAGAAAGGGAGAAGTGGAGAGCGGTCTTTCTGCCTCAACATGGCCAAACCTTTGAACTCCTTCCCTCTGACTGTTCTATCCATAGTTAATGAGCTGTGCTTTCCTAAACAACTAAAGACTTGGCTGTTCAAGATATGATCCGCTAGGCGATTCGGCTGGCTGAATGAAATGACCTTTCTCTACTAGCGCTGGGATACCTCTGGGTTTTCTTTATAAATCAGATAGATAGATAGATAGACAGACAGACAGACAGACAGACAGGCAGGCAGGCAGGCAGGCAGGCAGGCAGGCAGGCAGACAGACAGACAGACAGACAGACAGACAGACAGACAGACAGACAGACAGACAGACAGACAGACAGACAGACAGACAGACAGACAGACAGACAGACAGACAGACAGACAGACAGATAGATAGATAGATAGATAGATAGATAGATGCTATGGATAATTCGTTTTCAGATGAATGATCCACATTTTCATAAGAGCGTATCTAGAATGTTTAAAGCACAGGAAAGAAATATCATGTGCTTTGCAGCTCCTCACCCAAACAACAAAAGCACTCTGAGGCAGAAAAGTAAGTTATTGAATCCACAGATGGAGCAAAGAACTATATACCCACTGATTAATAAAGTAGAATGGATTTTAAAAACAAATATAACCCAAAAGACTATTCCATGGAAAACTTCAAAAGCAAAAATAGGAGGATTGTTGAAGGGTCCTAACAGACTGTGATTTCAACAGGAATGTCACCAGATAATAGTGATTTGAATTTGCTAACAACAGCAATATCATTTCAGAAATATTATGCCTCCAATCATTTCTTCAAAATTCTAGCAATTCTTGTCCTGTTACAGTAGATATTTGTAGAAAATCCTAGAATCTCAGTTACAGTTGAGAGCCCATATTAAAGGCAAGTGGAAGATTTTAGGGAAGAAGCTAAACTACAGCAGAAAAATCTACTGTAGCTTGTAAATGTGAATCCTTGTGTGCATCACTTTTATTTGGTGTTTAGGGTCTATTCCCGGAAATAAATAATGTCCCTATCATCAAGTCACACATGGCAATAATTTTTCAAGGAATTCAAGATATCAGGAGGTAGTGCTGTTAAAGTTCCATGCAGAGTACACTGGGGCATTTGATGCAATAAGGAGTACTGTCCCTTTACACTGGTGGATGTTAGAAGGTAACTTCTCACATAAGCTGACACAATTCACTCAACTCAGATTCACATCCTCTCAGTTTTTAATGACAATCTCAATAACATCCAAACAATACAGTAACAAAATAAATATGGTGAATGATTGTATAATTCTGATGAGGCCTTATCAGAGTTAATGCAGCATAAGCGTGGTAAACGTTTTATGATGCAATAACTCTCCTTACTACTCTTACTGTACTGGGCCCTTTCCGAATAGACAATCTGCAGCACTTCCATTTACCAGAGAGGCAATGATCCTCTGACAAATCTTTCTCCGCTGATAGGTGGGGTGGAAATTTGGGTTGCCAAACACAAAGTTAGCTGTCCAATGAGGACCATTGATTGACAGCCAACTCACAAATTTGAGATCAGATTTAGATACAACACTCTTTGTACCATGCTGTAGAAATAAAGAATAGCAACAGGAAGACCCAACCTCCTGAAAAAGTTAAGTTGAGTTAGAATTATGCAGACCAAAAACTCTGCAACAGCAACGGAGAGCAAAAGAAGTAATACTTGATGTTCTGACAGAGCTGGCTGATTCTCTCTACAACGCATTTATATCATTTGTAAAATAACAGAGTTTAAATGGAAGAACCAACAGGACTCAATAATAGACTCAGACAGATATTTGATTATTGTGGTTATTGTATTAAAGATTCAAAGTTCATTGCCACGAGCAATCTCTTGAGAATTTCAGTAAAAAATATCACAGCTTGTATAACTGCGGCAAACATTTAAGCAGGTTTTCTCGGATGGTTATAATCTGAATCAGCTTACAGAGTTACAGAGTCCCACCACTGTTAAGGCAGAAGGATAGTTCGTTGTCTAACAGCTCAAGTCCTACGAAGATGGGGAAAGGGTTCAAATTTAAAGTCCATTCGGGCGAGCCCATTAGCATAAACAAGAAATTAAAGAAATGGAAAAAAATTGAAATAGTTTGTCAAAGAAGGTTTAGTCCATCAGCTATCAACTGTAGCATCAGCAAGGCAGTCCAAAAGTAAGAGAAAGTTCTCAAAAATCGATCAGCATTGCATCAGAGTAGGGAAAATCAGAATGATGTTGCCCCTCCTTTGGGGTTTCTTCTTTTAGAAAGGCTCTAGCAATTTCCAGTGATGTAGCATCACACCACCATCAGAAGACTATTATATGTCCAGCTTCACATAATATCACCTAGGACACTTGCAACGGTGAGATGCTTTCCCATGCTGGTCATCGGTAAAAAGAGTTACAAAGTAATCATCTTATAGGAATAGCTGAAATTCTGTTCCCACAGCAGTATTTCACTGTGCATGTTGAAGAAACATTCAGGAATGTCATGTGTACACATGAACAGGACAAATAAAGCAACATTTCACTAGTGGAAAATTAACCATTGTATTAAGTCAGTGGAAAGGTCAGCACCAGAGAAAAGCATTTCCGAACAAATCATCAAGTTAGCATCACACGTTTAAATGAAATAAGCTCTAAACCAACATCAAATATAATGTAATTAAGTCAATTAAAATAGAGAATATATAGAACTTTCACAAAAATATTATTACATGAAAATAGCCATTGTTAGAAATACCCTTCTACCATAGATTTTCTCAACATTCATATGTGTATAATTTTCAAAATTCACATCACAAAATTTGTTTTGCAATTTTCATAAACTATAGAAGCTCTAGTATTATAATGTGAGATTACAAGATTGTATCATGTTTCTACACGTCTTTGCATAGGGTGACCATCATTTTAAAGCCAAAAACAGGGACATTTCCCAAAAATAGAAGAAGGACTACAATTTTACTTCAACCCAGTGACAGTGCTCCTTAGCAGAGAATTACAGAAGAGGCAGTAAGAACATTCATAAAATGCCATTTTTAGAGCCAGTAGCATGCCTGTTAATTAAATTGCTTTCTTATTACAGCTGCTAACTATCCCTGCTTTGCAAAACTTAAAAAGAAACCTCCCACCGTTTTCAGCCGACCCTTTCTAAAACCAGGACATGAGCTTAATTTCTTGAAATCTGGCGGGACTGCTGGCGAAAAACCGGGACTGTCCGGGCAAATCCGGGACACCTGGTCACCCTATCTTTGCACCAAGCTTTCTAAATGGTGCATTCAAACAGAAAGCTTTAGAAACACTAGGCCATTTTATTTGTAGCAAAATTCCATCAATAAACGTTAAATGACATTTTCATAAGCAACTCATTTATATGCATTAGTATTGCTTTTTATGTCTTTTTTGACATCTTATTTTAAAGCATTCTTTTACTGTGCTTCTACTACACTTGTCTCATTTTCGTGAGCCATTGTGTCTAACGGGTGCAAAGTGTACTTTCAGCTCTTCATGTCTTCAATTAGTAAGTGTGTCCTGTTTTGTGATTTTTTAAATCGTGCTACATCCCATTCATGCTCAATTCAAAGGAATATCGGAATCAGGTTTCTCTGTTTCTGGAAAACAAAAGAGAGTAAGTACAATCTTTCAGTGGTAGCATTTCAGAAGATAACCCACTAAATTTTCACAAAAATGTTGAGAACCTCAACTCAGGGAAGAGAAGGAATTTCTATCTTATTTCTAGAAATTTGTAGTTGGACTGGGGTAAAGAGGTAAGGTGATATTTTCTCTCTTCTTAGCTTTAGAGGTCCTGAAATATACAAATTTCACATAATATTTTCGACACAAGAGGTCATGAAAAGTGTTCAGTGCTCGCAAGGGAGGGGATGACAGTTCTATCTTGCTCTTGCATAAGCCTGTCCAATCACAGAATTCAAGTAACAAATAATAATGGGACTGCAAGGTATTTGAACATAGCTGTTACTACATGGAGAAGATGGCCGCGGGGAAGGAGCACTAAGAGCGAGCTCTTGAGGTCCAGGTTCACACCCCCAATATATACCCCCGCTGCCCCCCCATCCCACAACGACGAGAATCAGCGACTCACCGTAGTACTAACAGAAGGGACTGATCCAGAATCGCGTCGCATTCACCACCGAAACAGACGATCCGCATCCCAACACCTCCAGGATTGTAACTGATGCCTTGGAGGTGATCGTTGTCGGCGGACTCCATACCGGACGACTCCTGAACAGCCCTGCATTAGACCCGCAAGAGTGCCACGCGACAACCGACCTCTGTCTGGCTCGGCAACTCCTGGATGCCGACACCGGGAAAACCGAGAAAGACCGCCGTTCCAATCAACAATTCTGCCTGGCCCAAAGATGGCCGCCCGCGACGGACATGTACTTCCTCCCCTCATCGCAAAATCACACAGATGAAGACTGAACCACAAGAAAAGGGGCACCGGAGCTCACCAAAAGGACCTTTTTCATGGTCCACCGCAGCAATATGCCCCCAACGCCCCGGATGCCTTAATTTCGCCCCAACTCACTGCAAACCTCGGATGCCTGCCCCCAAGATGGCCGCCCGCGACGGACTTTGAAAACTGTCCCTGACCGCAAAATCGCGCGGAGGAAGACCGATCCACAAACAAGGGCAACAAAGCACAGTGAAAGGGCCTTACTCAGAGACCATCGCAGTATTATGCCGTCAACGCCTTCGATACCTTAACTTCAGCCCAACTCACCGCTAACATCGGATGCCTGGCCCCAAGATGGCCGCCCGTGAGGGACGTTGAGGACTCTCCCCGACTGCAAAATCGCACGGAGGAAGACCTAACCACAAGTAAGGGCACCAAAGGTCAGTGATAGGGTCTTGCATAGAGACCTCCGCAGTATTATGCCTCAAATGCCTCGGATACCTTAATTCCACCCCAATCTCACCGCAAACCTCGGTTGCCTGTCCCTAAGATGGCCACCCGCGACGCACACCCAGAACTTCTCCCCAGTCACAAAACAGCACGGGGGAGCACCAATCATCAAGAAAAAGGTACCGAAGCCGACAGATAGGGATTTCTCCATAGACCATCGCATCCTCAGTGGCCCGAATTTTGCCCCAATTGACCGCAAAACTTGGACGCCTGACTGCTGAGAGTCCCCCCCACACTAGTAATGGCCCCCCTCACCACTTTCGAGAACAAAACGTTACAACACCTATGCCATTAATAATCATCATCTTCCGGGACCTATACCTATTAACCAACCCCCGAGTGCACCACCCTTAACCCAGGGAGATCCCGGAGGTACCCACATACATCTAGGCATACCACACAACAACTTGTTCTAGCCGCCACCTCGACTCTAGCACCACTACACCTCTTATACCCCAGTTTGGGGTTTCCTCTTAGGGCTACCCACTCTGACACAACCCAGACCAGACCTGAGAAGAGCTCCGACGAGCCACCCTCCCGCCCAATTAACTCAAAATGACATCCACCACCACAATCCCCCTCAGCCCCCCCACACAAATACACCTAAAACCACATGGCCCAAACTCCTTCTACATCACTTTCCCCCACAACTTATCCTCAAAAGCGAAAAGAAACCTGAAACACAGACTGATTCGTCAGCACCCATCTACCAATGCACCTCCAAGGGTCAACTGAAAACGGATCTAATTTTCCATACCGTAAGACCAGAAAACTGGAATTCCATTCTCAGATCACAACTCCACATAACCAAATCAAACAACACTCCATACAGCTGCAAGCTAACGTTTTCTATCCCCAACCACACTAGGCGTAAGGGCAACATCTCTGCAACCATCTACCACAACGGCACAGTTTTGGTTCAAGCCAATAACAACAACCTAGAAGCATTCAACACCCTCTTCCCCGCAATACGTAACGCCCCCTCGCACCCACACCGCACACACCCGACCTACTCCCCTTCCCTGGACAGACTAACCCGCAAAGAGACCCCTCAAACTAATCCCACTCCCTCCGTCAACCCCGCCATCCTCTCCCCCCTGAACAACCACCTCCCCTCCGCCCACCTTGCACAAAACACGCACAATACACTCTTCCTCTCCAACACACACAGGAGGTACGACGCCAAGGATGCCCCGCATCCCCGCGTAATCGCCACCTACCCCCTCCCTCCCCACTACACCGCACCCAACCAACAACTTGCGCCCTCAACCCGCTATCTACGATACCTAACCACACACCTCTCTCCACACGCAAGAGGACGAAGGATCCACCACGCGATCCCCAACGCCACTTGCCCACGGCCTCACACAAAGCCAACACCAACACCAGGAATGCCAAAAGCAAATATATCAACGACAAGCTCTCTCCCCCGCGGGAGGACCCTGCACTAACCACCCTCAACCCCTCCCCCCCTGTCGAGGAAACAACGCAACGTCTCGCTCTGTGGAAATGAGCCTTTTTAGGGGCCCACCGGTGCAGGGGTTCACCCTTATCTGTCCACTGGTCCTTAAACCAACAAAGTAGAGATTGGCACGGAAGCTGGAATATCAAATAACAAGTTTATTAATCTCTCATGAGTGGGACTACATCAATACAGCACCCTCAGGCACTGTAGGAGGTAGTCCATAGAATACAGAAACCAAGGGTCTTATATACCCTGTTTACAGCTTAGTAAGCATGGAGACTCAAAGGGGAGGTACAGGCATACACAGGAATAGCTATTGACTAACATGGACAGATAGAAACCACTTTGTCAGCAGAGTGGGAGGAGAAACAGAACTGCTTACATCAGTTGGAATAGCCTGACAGTTACATTCTAAAATAGGTGCATTCTAGCAGCTACAGGCCTTTCTGAGCATACATTGCTCTGGCTCAGTACTGAAGGAGTTAACTACAATTGATGACTCAAGCAGAATAGAAAGGCAAGCAACAGTGAAGGCGGGAGAAGCACATGGCTAACACATGGCTAACACATGGCTAACATAATGGACGCCACAACCAAAAATGGCTTCAGCTCATGCTAACAGATTATCTGCGATTTCCACAGCTCTGCTGGAAAGCCAGCTAGAAACTGTAATACTAGGTCTTAACACAATCTTACTAAGCCTCTCCACACTCAGAGAGCCTAGCCAACTCCCTCTCTCGACTCCCGCTTTTCCTTTCACCAGACAGCAACAGCCCCCCAAGGCTTTATATCCCAGCTTGATCTCAACCCCCCTCTCAAACAAATCACAGAGACCCAAAAGAACAACTGCGGATATGTCTCCAAGTGAAGCAATGGAGCTCGCCGCCTCCTATGACACTCCTACCTCTGCCACCCCAGAATCCAAGATCGAGGTTATCACGGGATTTAGAAGAGACCGCCCCCCCTCCAAGACACTTAAGACCCCCTGCCTTCCTCACCAATATTCCCGGGGATCCCCTAATCAAGAAACACAAAAATGAGGAGACCTCCACCAAATGCATGCTCATTAACTGCAGATCAGCCACCAAACATGCAACTGAGCTGGCGGAAACAATGCTCACTCATGATATAGACATCACCTTCATCACTGAAACCGGCTAAACGAATTCTCGTCCCCAAGCATGGACATGCTTGTGCCCCCAGGCTATGCACTCATAAACAAAGACAGAAAGGATCAATGAGGAGGGGGCATAGCAATCCTACACAAGGCCAACATCTACGTGACAGAAACAGACACCTTCAAATACAATACATTTGAATGCCTATCCGCCAACATTAAGACAAAAGACAACAAATCTCTACTCTGCCACCTCCTCTACCATCCGCCTGGCAACACCACAGCATTCGGGGAACACCTGTCAGATCTGATTACCTACTGCTCACTCCGAGACTCGAACTATCTAATCCTAGGTGACCTCAACCTACACTGGAATGAGGAAAACAACCCGCTAATCCAATCCCTGAACGATCTCCTAATCAACAACAACCTTATCCAACACTGCTCTGAAGAAACACACGACAAAGGATCTATCCTGGATGCCATTATTGCTCAACGCGACACAGTCCGTATCGACCGCATCATGCCCGTTGACTGGTCGGATCACCACCTCATCTTATTCCGCATCAGCCAACCGATCCTATGCAAACGCTCCACGCTGGACCCCCCCAAATGGACACGAAACCTAACTCAGATCCCCCTGGCAATCCTGGAGGAAAAGATGAGATCCCTCCTTCCCAGCTCCACGGATGATCTCTCCACAACAGAACTCACCTCTCACTATAACGCAACCATGACTTCCTTTCTGGACCAACTAGCCCCCCTGAAACTCAAAAGAGCCAGAAACATTCCATCCAGATCCTGGTTCAACACGGATATAAACTCCGAAAGGGGACACCTCTGGGCCACAGAAAGACGATGGCAGAACAACCCAACCTCAATCCTCCGCGAGCAACTCAAATCAACTCGCAGGAAGTACAAAAAACACATAATTAACGAAAAAACCTCCTTCTTCTGCACTGCTCTCGACAACGCAAAAAACAGGCCCAAGGAACTCTTCAACCTCATCAGGCAACAGACTTCCAAGCCCCCCCTTCCTCTATGGTGGCCTCCAAAGACCGGTGCGATAACTTCGCCAGCTTCTTCAACGACAAAATCACCAAGATCGAGCTCTCCTTGGATGTCAACCGCAGTCCCACTCACAGGAGCCTGTCCCCAAGGACAGATGATATCGTACCCAATCACCCACCGAAACTTTGGAAATCCTTCAACCCCATCTCTGAATCGGTGATAGTCAAACTAATCTCCACCTCCAAACCCTCTTCTCACGTCCTCTATCCTATACCCACTCAACTGGCTAAAAAACTTAAACTCTCCTTAGCCCCGCTCTGGAGCAAGATCATAAACAGCTCGGCCAAGTCACACCACTTCTAAAACAAGCATTTGCAATGCAATAGGTCTCGCATTTGCGAGAGTTTGAACTATTGGCATTATAAATGTCAATGGCTTTTATTAATGTGTTAGGAAAACCTGCAAAGTACAAAGTGCATGTTTACGCACTGCTTGCAGGTTTTCAAAACATATAAATCAAAGGCATTGTCATTTACAATGCCAATAGCTCAAACTCTCGCAAATGCGAGACCTATTGCATTGCAAATGCTTGTTGGTAAAAGTATGCAATGTCTCTGGTGGGTCGTCCCCCCCCACTTTCCCCCAGTCCCGCACAAGCTGCAGCAGACCCAAGCCCCTTGGGGAGAGCCCTACTTTTGTACTTGGACCCCGCCTTCTCCTTAAGTGGGCAGGTCATTAAGTAGACAGGAGCACTCCTGGCCCCGGACTTGCTCTGGAGATGCTGTCTGCGGATGAACAGTGCCTGTGCCTCGGTTTCTAATGCCGAAGGTGGGCAGCATAAGGTTAATGGCCTCCACCTCACACTGCAGCTTTACGATGCCTAAGGCACACAGTGTATCCCGCCGGCCGTTCGGCGTTCGCTGAACTCCACAACTTTTGAGAAAGAGGCGGGCTCAATGAAAAAGTGAACCCTTGGCTCTCCCATCCCAGAGTGCATGCAGCGCGTGGTGGAGCTTTCAGCAGAACAGAACAATAAAAAAAAAAGCAAAACTGCAAAACACAGAAAGGCGGAACAGAATAAAAAATGTAAGTCAGTATGCACTTTTTACATATCAGTGCATTACGAAGCAACAGTGTCTATTTTAGGTGATAAGTAAGGTAACCTCGCTCAACATCATGATACGGAGGATTTTTTTCTAAATGAAAAGAAAAGCTAACGTTTTTGTAAGGGTTAAATCTGAGTGGGGAGTGCAACATAGTGGGGTCCAAACTGTGCCTTCAAGGCCATGGGGGGAGTAGTTTTCGGGACAGTGCTCTTGCTTTGGGGTGTGAAAACAGTGTACAGGACCTCTAACACCAACTGCAAGCTAATTAAACCAGTTGTGCAAGCTGCGCAAAAGAAAACAAAGGCACTCTGCGGAAACACCACAAAGCGGACACCGCGTCGGGAAAAAAACACAAGCTACAGGAAGGGCATGGATGGGGGAGTGGTGTGTGCGGGCACCCATGTAAAATGGAAAGTGCATGGCCCGCTTTCAAGAAAAAAATAATAAAAGTGAAAGCGCGCACAGCACGCTAAAAATTAAAAGCAGAGGCGCCCGTAATTATTCATTAAGGGAAGCATCCCGGGAGTGGAGTGTGCGGGCTGCCATGAAAAGCACATGGCCCCCTGACAACAACAAAAACAAGCTGCGAGACGCGCTCTGTGGTGGGGGAGGGGAAGGGGCATTGAAGCGAGGCGCGCGCGCTTGGGCGAGCGAGAGGAAAGCCAGATGGCTCCTCTGCTCGTGCCTGTGCGCGTAACCGCACACTGTATGCCACACAAAGCTGTGGTCGGACTTTTAAAAGCCCACTCACAAAATGTCTCGCCAGAGAAGCGCATGCGCTGGCTCAGGCGAGACCTAAAAAACGGGCTTGGACACTAACGACTTGAATAACTTCAGACTCGTCTCCAATCTTCCTCTCCTATCCAAAATCCTGGAAAGGTGTGTTCTCCGACAATTGACCCAACACATGGACAACATCAACCTCCTGGACCCCCACCAATCGGGCTTCCGACAAGGCTGCAGTACAGAGACAGCAATCATTAACATCATAGACGACATCCACAAGTCACTAGACACGGACCGATGCTGCCTACTCATACTTCTAGACCTATTGACAGCCTTTGACACGGTTGACCACAAGCTACTCATCAAAGTACTTCAAAATAGGCTAGGTGCAGAAGAGACGGTCCTACAGTGGTTCTCCTCCTTTCTCCAGAACCGCACACAAAGAATAGAAATCAAAAACTTCTCGTCAGACCTACACCCCGTCAACAGAGGTGTCCCACAAGGATCAGTTCTTTCCCCTCAACTTTTCAACATCTACATGGAACCCCTCACCACCATACTCACAAAAACCAAAATCCCCTTCCACCTATATGCAGACGACACCCAGATCTATCTCAAAACCTCCTCCATCGATGACATCCAAAGACTTAACGACACTCTTAGAGAAGTCCAACATTGGCTATCCCTTAATCACCTGAAACTCAACCAAGACAAAACGGAATTCCTCCTCATCTCTAACAAAAAAAGAGAACCCCCAAATCACAGAATGGCTGAAAGCCATTGACGCCCTCAACGGCAATATCACCCTGGCTGACTCTGTAAAATCGCTGGGAATCACTCTTGATCCAAAACTAGACATGGCCAAGCACATCAAAATCTCTGCAAAGAGCACCTTCCTCAACCTGAAATTACTCAACAAAATAAAACCCTACATCCCGCCCAAGGACCTCAAACAAGCTACTCAAGCACTACTGCTGTCCAGACTAGACTATGGGAGTGCAGCCCTCACAGGTACAGCTAAATGCCACTTATCTCCCCTCAGAACAACACTCAATGCAGCAGCCAGAATGATCACAGGAGCAAAGAAATACGATCACATATCACCCGCACTCAAAGAGCTAAAATGGCTCCCAGTCGAAATGCGTGCCAACTTCAGAACTGCCTGCCTCACGCACAAAGTCCTGCACACCCGGAAACCTGCCTACCTCGCCTCCAAACTTAAGAAGGCTGGCCAGACAAGGACCCTCAGGAGCTCCAATACGCTTCTCCTCATCTCGCCGAAAACCCGTAAACAAAAAACCGCAGCCCGCTCCTTTTCTGGAAGTGCGTCCAAAATCTGGAATTCCATCCCAGTCCACATCAGAACTACCCCATCCTTCCCAAAATTTAAAATGCAGCTCAAAGACCTCTTTCTCAATTGTCCGCCCCCGTATCGATAGCTCCCGACGGAGCACACTAGCCGGAACCGGGCAGATGCCAGATTCTCTGCCATCAAGACATCTACCTCCGCCAAGCCACCGTACACCTACCTCGCCCCCCCACCCCTAAAGGAGGCTGGCTTGAGCCAACGTGCACACCGCTATGACTCCATAAGACTTCCTTGCCTTAATGCGGTACAGCACACCCATACCTCCGAAGCGCCATGAACCACTATACCATTATGTATACTACCCCGCTACTATGTGATTTCCTCAATACTATTGCGTTAATGTGTGATTTCCTTGACACGTATGTTGTAAAGCGCTCCGATACCCTCGGGTCTGGCCAGCACTATATAAAACTCTTAAATAAATAAATAAATAAATAGCTGTTAATTTAGAAAACTCAAAAGATGAATTTCTATGTAATACTTATATTCAGCAAGCGGGAAATGGTGACAGAATTCTAAAAGGTGTCAAGAAGAATACATCACAGATATATAAAAGCAATATTGATTTTAGTAGGACACAGGGTCTTTACTACAGGGTCCCGTGGGGTGGGAATCTTAGTCTGGAAAACTCCCCCTTTTCACATAGAGAAAACTTGGGCAGATAAAAATGGGACATACATGGCAGTGAAGGGGCTCTGGGATCGCAAAGATGTTACATTAATTAGTGTCTATGCCCCCCCCCCCCCCCAAACTCCAAAAAGTGACATTAGACGCAGTGGAGGGGATCTTGATGGAAGCGTGCTCCTCTTTACATATTTTTGGGGACGACTTTAATGATATGCTCAACCCAAACCTAGACCGCACTAGCCCTACGAAGGGACCACAGTAAGAAACAGCTCTGGCAACCTTTGCGATGACCATGGACCTTTCGGACCTTTGGCCTTGACAACATCCCATTGATCATATATGCTCGTATTACTCTGGAGCTCATAGAGTGTTTACCAGATTGGATTACATTTTTGCACCAGGGGGCGAAATAAGAGGGTTAGAAAGAGCTGAATACCTGGCCCGGTGTCTCTCAGATCCCTACTCACTCTGGTTGACATTTGAGGTGCAGAAAGATAGAAGGGCGATGACTTGGAGACTAAATGCTTGGGAACTCACAGATGCCAAAGGCGGTAAAGAAATTGGAGAGGACACAGAACTGTATTTCACTGAGAATAAAAATTCAGTATCGTCCACCTTGATCCTCTTGGAGGCCTATAAAGTGGTGCTTAGAGACAGGGCTCTAAATATTATAGCCCATAAAAAGAAACGGGAGATACGAGAGACGGAGGAGTTGGAGCAAACCCATAAGGAGTTGGAGGAGACACCCAGGGCCCACTCGCTCCCCATTGTCCTGCGTAAGATTGACATAGAATAGAGGGATTATCTGTTGTTGGCACAAAAAGAAACCAGGGCTATGATCAGCAACACTGTCTGTATGACACTAGGGATAAAGCAGGGCGGTTGTTGCATGGTTGGGCAGGAAGGCAGTTGAGGTTAGATGGGTAACTGAGATCATAGGAGAAGATGGGAGACTCCTTTACTAAACCCTGAGACATTGCAACCAAGTTCGCAAGATATTACACAGTCTTCTACAAGGCACAGCCCTCAGCAGAAGATATGCAAATAGAGAAACACCTAGCAGAGGTCCTGGTCCCCACCCTGTCGGGAGATGAAAGGGAGACTCTAGAGAATGAGATGGGATTATCTGAAGTCTTGGCCGCCATTTGTCAATGAAGACTGGGAAGACTCCAGGCCCTTATGGTATACTAGGGGAGCTTTTTAAAAAGAATGCTGGAATTTTGGGTCCACGGCCAGGTGTTATGACCTATGTTGGGACTACAATAATTACGTCCTCAAGGTGTCCATTCACATATATATATCGTAGACATGAGTAACATTGAGTAGTACTAATAAATTTGAATATGTAACAAACATATTTAATCGATATATTGATAGCAATTCCGACTGTACTGCCTATTATCACATTATTAAGCATTCAATCCGTGTCGAGAGTAAAAAAACAACAATAAAGAACTGTGCTACTAAAATCTGAGTGTTTGTCTCAATTCCCATCTGGGGTTAGGTCACGGCAGGAGTACCAATATCGGGGATAGGGGGCAGGAGGGAGAGGGGGGAGGAAAAGGGAGGGAGAGGAGGGGCACGGGGGAGAGAAGGGGGAGGGGAGAAAGGAAGGGGAGGGGGATAAGGAAAGGGAGGAGGGAGGGATCAGGCTGCGATTTCAGCATCACATCAGCCATCAGTGACATCTACATTTTGTATTTTGAAGTATTCTATCATTTGAGCCCATTCTAAAGATATAGGTTTCTTCCTCAATCCTCTGTATTCTTCACGGTGCAATGCTTCCCTCTCAGCCGTGGTCCATTTTATAACTTCCTCCCGCCTCTGCCCCCTGCGTGGTGCCCTGTGTGATTTCCATCGCTGCGTGATAACCCTCTTGGCCAACATGAAGATGAGACTCGTGAAGCGGCGCAATGCTTTTGCCTTCTTGGGAAATGGGGAGAGCCCTAGGAGGCAGGCCTCAGGGGTGTTCCATGAGGGACGCTCAGAGAGATATGAAGGCCCTGTAGAACCTCTGTCCAAAATTCCCCCAGGGAGGGGCAAGTCCAAAACATGTGTATAAAATCTGCCTCCAGGCTATGACACCTGGGACATTCCGATGAGGAATTAGGGTACATGTGCTGTATCACCCGAGGTGTGAGATAGGCTCTATGCAATACAAACATCTGTATAGTTTTTAGTCGGGCATTTTGGGAAGCGCGCCTGGGATATTCAAGGATCCGCACCCATTCCCTGTCGGTGAATTCTCTAGACACCTCCACCTCCCATCTTTGACGAAGAGTCAGCAGTGAAATTCCCAAATGGGGCCGTAGGCCTCGATACAGCCACCGAACCAGGTGACTACCATGTGCCATTATGTGCAATGTCTGTAACAATCTAAAGGTCGGGGGCTCTTTCGGGTCCACATCTATTCAAGATGTTATGTGAAGCTAAACAAATGGGACCTCTCCCTCCAGACCTCCATAGGGCCACTATTGTAATGATTCATAAACCAGGTAGGCCGGTGATGCAATGCAGCTCCTACCGGCCAATATCTCTCCTCAATACGGAGACCAAAATACTAGCCACTATACTGGCTAATAGGCTGACAACAGTGATCAGTGGTTTAACACATCTGGACCAATCAGGCTTTATGCCCTGGAGATCAACCAAACTCAATCTCCGTCGATTATACAATTGGATGGAGCCTGTCCGATACAGGAAAGACCCCCACATAATCCTGTCATTGGATGCTGAAAAAGCATTTGAAGCTATACACTGGCCCTTCCTGAGACGAGTGCTGGTAAAATTCGGGTTGGTCCCAACTTTATAGGCTGGATTGACCTACTCTATAACAACCCGGTGGCTAGAGTTAGATTAAAGGGTGAGATGTATGCTGAATTCCCCATACAGAGGGGCACAACACAGGGATGCCCTCTATCACCCCTTTTAGTCGCCCTAGTGTTGGAACCCAAGGCACTCGTAGTCAGTTCCCACGCAAGTGTAGAGGGATTCAGACTAGCAGAGGACAACCTAAGCGATATACGGATATCGCTATATGCGGATGATATACTTCTATATGTATCTAATCCATCTGTTCACTCCCGGCTTTATTCCAGATCTTTGATAGCTACGTGGCACATGCAGGCTACTGAATCAACTGAAAGAAGTTCAGCCTATAGCCAACTGCTGGTCCCTTCAATGAACAGAGCTGTCACAGCCGCATATTGACAGGCGGGATTTAAATATTTAGGTGTCCATGTGACCTCTGACGTTGAAACCAGTCTAGACCACAATATTCGGAGGCTGACACAGGATTTCTACGAGGACATAGAAAGATGGAGAACAAGGTCGTTGACGATATTGGGCCGGGCAGTTATGTTCAAGATAATGTCACTTCTGAAAATCCTTTATGTCCTCCAAAACACCTTTCATAAAATCAAAAAGACGTGTTTGCTAGGATCGATAGTGAAACAGGAACGTTATTGTGGAATGGGAAACATCCTAGAGTGGCATTGGGGACACTCCAGAGGAACCAATATAATGGGGGTATTTCACTCCCTAATATACAGGCCTACTAGTGGGCAGCACATCTAATAGTAGTCAATGAATAGGGATATCAGCCCAGAAATCACCCAACCTACACGCTAGAGAGTACCCAATTTCAGGCTTATTCGTACCTACACTACATCTATGGGGGTAAAGGGTCAAATAGTTTATTGATCGCAACTCAGGTAACTATAGTGGCATGGAAAGGGGCGGAAAGACAAATGAAATGGGAAAATAGACTCTAAAAGGGAAACGCCTTTATGGGTGGGAACACGCTAACAAGAATTTGGAAAGTTAAAGGATTTCAGAAAGTGGGACATGATTGATATCTCCAAATTAGGGGACCTTATAGAGGAGGGTGCACTGTTTCCCTTTAGCTCCCTGCAGCAGGACTACTGTCTACACACTGCCCAATATTTTAAATATCTGCAAGTAAAACATGCTTGGCAGGCGGAAAAGATAATGATAGAGGATCTTCAGAAATATGCCCCACTTGAAGGGAGGCTCCTCCAAGGGGAATGAACTGAGAAGGCAATATCGATAAGAATATCCTAAATAATGTCCCTGACACCCTGACGAAACTGAAAGAAACCTGGGAAAACAAAGTGGGCGAATTGGACTCCACAGACTGGGAGGCGGCCTTGATGCACCTCAGAGAGGTGGCTATCAAATCCTGCCTGTGATTTATCCAATTTAAAGTCCTCCACAGAAGGTATAATGCTAGGGCCCACCTTCATAGGTTTGGTAGGGCTGCCACACCCACCTGCCAGATATGTGGGGATGAAACAGGGTCCTCCTTACACACGATATGGTCATGCCATGAGATAAGTTCCTACTGGCACAAGATAGTAGAGGAACTTAACAAGATACTAAAAGTCACCCTTCCGATGGACCCTAAATTTATCCTGCTAGGAATACCCACAGAGGTGGACGCACCCAGAAGCAAGCTCCTCTTTGAAAATCTGGGTATGGTAGTGGCGAAACGGGATGTGGCACGCTACTGGGGAGCCCCTGAACTACCCACCCTTCAGGAACGAAAGCTGGGAATGGACCTTTAGATGGTTTCTGAGAGGGCCACATATGAGGCAAGAGGCTGCCCTAGGAATGTTTGCAAAGTGTGGGACCCTTGGTTTAAAACTATAATCTTGATGTGAATGGAGGTGATGCAGAGTTTTCAGCCACACAAGACCCCTGAAGACCAAGGTCATAGCCTGTTGAGACTTATATTCACAGAAGATAGAGCACTTGGTTTTATGTCAACACTGTACTGTACCACTGAATTACTAGAGGCTCTGTATGCTCTACCCTATGTAGCTTTATTGATAAATATGATGTTTTGTGACATGATGTGTTCAAAGAGAAAACTTACTAAAAATCCTTTTTTTTAATAACAATGTCTATTTTCATTAAGAGGGGTTAGTGTCTTTCACTGGTCAAAGAGACATAATTCAAGAATTCTTTATGGGAGAGTTTGAGATATCACCCTCAACGCACATGGGGCTCCTTGTTGTCCTCTTAAACTTTACTTGCATTATTTTGTTGCAAGTACACTTGAATATTTTAGTGACCACAGTCCCTTAGTCTGTGATTTGAGTGTTGGTGCTTAGACTATAAAAGATTAAAACAATGTGGTTGATGCAATTAGGATTTTAAAAGGAGGTAAAGTATCTAGGCACCGGCGGCTACTAGATGTATAAATGGGGCTTTGAATATCTGCCTTTTATTCAGTTTGCTAAAAAAATAGGATCAGATGTCAGATTGATAGATAAGTTAATGAACATTGAAATATGGGCTTTGAAACAAATTAGAAATTTTAGATTCTTCTTGCCAGGAGGACCAACAGTGGATCTGTGCAAGATGTGATCTTCTCCTTTGAGAGTCCTTTTTAGGTGGCATCAGCGGATTAGCCCCAGTAACATTTCTTGGGCAATAGTACAAGCAATCCCAGTTTGCTTTAGGCTGCCCATGTACATATGTACTTTCAAGATGGTTTCACCACTTTGGGCGCCATGCTGCAGGTTGAATGTGAGAGGATGTAGACTTTCTCTCTATTTAACTTCGAAAACTATGAGCTAGTTACAAAGCTGCCAACTTGGGGCTGGGTTCTAATTCTGTATGCAACACGTGAATGAATATTTTATGATACTTGGCAAATCACTTAATCTTTCTGCATGTGATAAATTGGAACTATGTGACGTGCAATGTAGAAGTAACTATATTGAAATCTAATGTAATTCAAAAATGAACTGAACCAATAGAGCCAGGGAAGGAGGGGGAGGCGGTAAATAAGAGAGCCCAAGGATTCAATTTCTGAAATAGATGAGAAGTCTTTGGAGGGATCACTTCTACACAAAATTGTGAGATGAAATAATACTCTACTGAGAGTGAAGACCCAAAAAAGAAATTAATTCAGGCATACAGGAGGCTTGCCATATTCTAGATGGTTTGATTTAATAAGAAAATGTCCTCGAATCAAATTGGGTTCATATAATTGAAATCACTCCTGGGCGCATTCACATCATAAAGCAGGTGACATCATTTTGTATTACGGTACAATACCTTGCCGGTGTCAGGTATTCTTATCATGTACAATAAGAAATTGCATTATACCTTATCAATTTAATCATGGTAAAATTTGGATAAATCAATCTGGCGAGCATAATAATCTGCGATTAACAGAGAATATGCTTTAAGGATAGGGTCAAAGTAGTATATGTTGTTTATCTTTTCTTCAAGTATGTAAGGCAGGTTGGCTTGTGTTAGATTCTGTGTGTAAAAGCGCATAGCATTTAATAACATTTGGAATAGTCATTGCTTCTGAGACTTTGTTTGTGCATCTTTCATTGCAGGCAGGTCTGCTGAATAATCTGTTTTATTGATTGCATTCTGTTTGCGTTCTAATATTGATTATTTTGCTTCTGTCAGTTTCAATCATCGTGATAGTGCATCTGTCCTCCCTAGTCAGCATTTAATCCATACAAGCTTTATTTCTTGCATATAGAGTACAGACTTCAGCATCTAGGATGCAAATTTGACACAAAGGAAAAAAATATTTACGTGATTGTGGTAGGGAAATACATCCTCTTTTTTGGCTGCATAAAGAAAGCTTTGTTTATTGAGCTACAACCCCTTGCTTAATTGGAATTAGATGGGAGATGCACATTTTATTAGAAATATTGATGTGCTGATATGTGCCTATAGATTGCAATAGTTTACGCCTATCGGGTTTTGCCCTGTAGTGACACACATCCCCTCGGCGGCTTGATCTCTGCCAGAGGTATTGGCATGAATCATAATCTAGGAGCTGCTGCTCTTTCCAAATGTGTGAGGTTTGTCGTATCGCTGGCTGGACAGAATTCATTATTCATGGGACACACAGATACCAACTGCAGTCTTGAGTTATGTATTCCTAGAATGCAAAATCACACCATAAGCCAATCTGAAATGGGGAGGAGAGGCGAGAGGAAGGGGTTGAGGGATGGCCATGAAACACCATTAGAGGTTTAAACGAAAACCCAGATCAGATCTCCGCACATGGCTGTCCTCCCTAAAGATGTCTAATTGCTTCTTCATAAATAATTCATGCCCAGTGAGCACAACCAGGCAGCTGTCAGTCCTGTGCTGTGGAGAGGAGCATCTGACATTCGAACAGTAAATGTGCAGCTCACAAGGGCAGGGATTCAGTTAAACAGGAGTTATCTCCATCTATGTTTTTGAATACCGTATTTCTTTACTGGCTGTGCAATGTGAAAATATTTATTTTGCCCCTCCGAACGGAAATTTGAAGTTGGGAGGCAATGTGTTGTTATTTCACACACTATATGATGGTGGACACATTTTGTAGGTCCGGTTTGACAGCGAGGGTGTCGCCTGAACTTTTGTGCTCCACAGCTTTAAGAAGCAATACTGGACGGGGGCTTTGGCTCCTCCTACATGTTCATTCTCTTAACGACAGCATTTGATTGGGTAGAAGTTGTGTCCTTTTGCTGCAAAAAGAGTGCTTGTATTAAAAACTATGCCTTGTTGGAAAGCTTATGATTATTGTGACAAGCAAATGATAGAATTTGTCAGATGTCATAGGTCTGATCTGTTAATATGAAATGTCATGACAAAGCCTGTCTTATTTATTGTGACAGCTAGAGCGGTCGACCTCAAAGCTGGGGAACCGGGTTCAAGTCTCAAAAGGGACGCTCAACATCCAGTGATTCTGGGCAAATCACGTAATCTCCCCGTGCCTAACACAATTAATGTGTCTCTCTGTAACTCTGCTGGTGCTCATGTAAAGTGCTCTGATACCTTCGGGTCGAGTTTGCGCTATATAAACCCCCCCCCCCCCAAAAAATATATATGTTAAGTCAGTACGCCTGTAAGAGTTTATTACACCGTGGTAAAGCCTTATACAGGTATTTTGTTGAATGGAATATCATACATGTACTGTAGTAGACAAGGATTCTGGTGTTGGTTGCCATCTAAAAAAACATTGGATTTGAAGATTTGAACTGCGAGAATACCTGTTACTTCCCAATCCTGAATTCCATGAAATCGGCGACCACAAATGGGACCCCAGACCACACCCACACTATGGCTCCCCTAGAGAAAGCGGAGTACGAGGTCGCTAAGATCTGAACCTGCCATCTGCACTGCAGGACCTTAATTCGGTCCATTGCCACATGCTTCTCTTGTAAAAGTGCAAAGTCAGTGCCCCTGTGCTTCAGATAGGCAAAGATTTTATAATGTTTAGCAACAGAGCTGATCCCCCTGATGTCCATGTGAGAAAGGTGTACTTAGTATTCCGGGGCTGCATCGTGATTAAGGGTCATGTGTGCTGTCCAGAATCACTCACCCATTTTTTGGGGGTCCTCTCTGTCCCTCCCACACTGACTAGTGATTCCATGTCTAATCCCTCACCCTCCAACTCCCCCAGAAGGAGGCAACCCCATCCATATCAAATAAGCTTGGCTATAGAAACAGTCTTGAATCCCAACTACCCTTCCCCAGGCAAAGATGGCGATGGCCAGCCAGCCAAACTTAAGCAAAACAAACAATCAAAATGCCAAACCAATTCGTTGGCCGAGGGTTTCTTGTAGGCGGTGGCGTTTTCCAGATCAACTGCAGGATCGCCCTAGCATTGATCCCTCATAGACGAGATAACTGATCAACGTCCAATTGGTCAAGCCCCAGAGCGGGCTAGGAGGCACAAAAATCCTGCGATTTAATTTCTTCCCTTTTCTGCTGTGTCCCACCTCAGCTTTATGTTTCTCTAGCCAGTCCCTAGTGCTCCCAGGGTCTTCAAAGAGCCAAAATATTTCCCCCATCATGATTTTTATGTGGCCCGGTAAATGTAGTGCATAGCGGAGCCCCTCTCCTTTTTTTGGCCATAAACGAGGTCCGCTTTCTCTGGACTGCCATTGTGTAGTCCGGTAAAATGGCGACTGAGGCCCTATTCTCTTTGATTAGATCAAGCGTGCGTGCCGTTTGTAGCACCAAGTCTCTGTCCCTATGGAGGAGTTGCGCTACCACTTGTCTTGGTGGCGCATCCCGTGGAGGAAGGCATGCAGGCACTCTGTGTGTGCACTCCAGTGTCAAGAATTGTGAGAAACCCTGCGGTGCCACTTCTTTTACCAGCCATTGCTCTAGATGGGAGACCATGTCCGCTTTCTCCGTCCCTTCCGGGAGGCCGAAAGTCTGAATGTTGTTGCTCCAACTGCACCTCTCTACATCTTCTGCTGTCTTGTCGAACTGCTCCACCTGCCCAGTGAGATGGTTAACTTGATCTTTGAGGTCCTTCAGTTGTGGGCAGACTTCACCAAGGATGTCAGAGTTACTTTTAACTCTATCTGTTAGCTTTCGATTGTCATCCTGTAGAATGCTCAGATCTGTGGCCACCTTGTTGATTTTGCCCTCCAGTATCTCCCTGGAGGTGATGACTGCACCTAGTATCTGGTCAGTTTGTCGTCTGTGCCTGGAGCCTGGAGGGTGCCCCATGAGGGCTGATTGTGTGGGTGATCCTGCGGTGTGGAAATTCACCCGTATCCTGTCGCTGACATATATCACACTAGAAATACAGAATCAACTCTTAGCACCAATACTGCATATGCCATATGCTGTTTGCAATCAATAAGTGAATGCTGTGCAAGTCATAATTAACTGACATCATGGATAATCACAATCCAGCAGCCAAATTAGTAACTCCAGTGGCCCACTTTGTGATCCCTAGCTGATCACAGTCGGTATGACTAATAAAATGGCAGTTATACCATGGCTGGAGGGCACGTCAGGGTTGTTGCAAGCTTTGTGGGGGTTGGTGCATACAATTTGGTAGGCTCTACTGGCCATTTGGTACAGCAAACTTAACACAGAATCTCAATTGTTTCATAGTATTATTCAGGTCCCCATCCTTTACCCGCTGCATCATCTCTCCTATATACCATCCTACTCTCTTGATGCACTTTGAGCTGTTCACTTCTCTCCTCTTTTAGCCACTCTTTACCTTCTTTGCACTTGCACTACTCCCATTCACATCACTCAACATTGAAATGAAGTAGCCCAGCATCACATATCACACCTTCACACCAACATATATTTGCATTCTGTTCCTTGTGATTTTGCTGCGTTCATAGTAAGTATTCCACATAAAAATCGGCTCAAAGAAATTGTATCACTATAATATAATGGCCAAAATATTATGTTCACAAAAATATTGATGGCCAAAATGTCAAAGGTAACTATATATTGCTTTTTAACAGTTTTACTATATCATCAAAGATTAAAATATTGTTTACTTTAATATAATATTTAATATGTATTATGCTGTTATATTATATTTTTATTAATTATATATGCTGGTGTAACATTCAATTATTTAAAAAATGATTGTAATGTTTAGTTTTTCAGGTTACTGTATTTATTGGGAGACTGGGTGGTAATATTGCTAATTATTTTTTTAATTATATTTTATGTATATATTAATTAGTTAATTTGTTAATTATGTCTTGTAAATAGTTTAAATGTATAATAGTTTTTTATTCGTTTTATTAATTTTGTGCATGAATGTAATACATGCAAAGTGGTGATCAGGAACTCAGCCTTTGACTGAATAATAAAGGTATGATCAGCAATATTTCATTAAACAAAGCAATGTAATGAACAAGATAAATTCAGTCATATATCACTGTTTAACCTATCACTCGAGGGGACGTTTTCAAGCATTTCACATCATGTTGAATATGGATTTCTACCGTATGAACCAGTAATGATTTCAGATATATCTTATTAGGCGATTCAGATTCAATAACGTATTGATTAGTAATGGCAATAAAGGTCATCAGGGTCAAAGAGTAGGCAATTGCACTGAACGCAAACAACATCTGTGTAATCTTGTGGAGATGTTAACTTGAAGGTCTACGTATGTGTAAACTAGCAGTCGGTAGCAGGGTCCCACACTCCTATATAATGATTACATGGGGGGGTCCGGCATCTCTTTTGAGGTTAAGTGTTGCTATCATTGCATCAGTGCAAGGGATGCAGATCTTTGCTTAAAAGTATATGTAACCAGATAAAAGTAGGAAATCATGTTACTGGTTGATGGGGGTGAATCCCTACTCAAGCAGCAACCACAATTCTCGTCAGGGTGACACACAAGCAAACCCCAGATTTACCTGTGCTTAGCCCTCTGGTAACTTGACACAAAAGCATTTACTCTACTCCTCTCTTGCTGCTCCTGTATATTGGGTCTTCCTCCCTCCACTTCAGCCCATTTTAACAAATCTCACACCCAATAGCCCTGGGGTTGACGCCTGAGTTGATTTCCATAGCATAGCCCCCTGCCGCTTGGCAAGCAGCCATGTCAAGTTTGCGAATCTGTTTTCTAGCTTTTGCAGCCTTCACTCTCTTACTCTCTAATACCAGTATATTCACCTTTCATGAATGAGAATTGGTTCTGCCAGGTACTTCCTCTACCAACTGCTGGTCTGACTCCCAATATTGATTAATTTGGGACAGCTCCAGAACATGTAAGCGACATCCGTACCCAGCCTGATGACACCTGGGGGTCTTGCTGGAAGCAGCAACATATATTCTATGCAATTTGTATAGAGGTAGGTATGCCCTATGAAGCATTTTAAATTGAATCAAATTGAATCTTGCAATATGTGAGACCTTTGAGGAGTATTCAAATATCGTAGAACATTCTTTGGGTGTCATTTGTCTGTTTAAACTGTGTCACCACAGTTCCTTCATTGTCTATTTTAAATTGTCTAATACTGCTATATAGAGAAATGACTGCTTGTTGGGTTGGAATGTTGGGGTGGAACCACAAGGGATGTTGTGGTACCAGTGTTCTAGGTGACGCAGTTGCTGCCTGGGCTCTCGGGTCGTCACTTGTGTATGAATACACTGCATCTCCTACCTTAGGTTTTGTCATTCTTTCACTGCTTTTCTGGCTGTGCCGTATATTAGCATTTGTTGCAAAGTGTTGTTCATCGGTGGTTCAATGTTCTCCTGCTTCCAGATGGATTATCTTTGTTTGGTTAACACGTCATATGTCAAAAATTGACCAATTGGCACTGACTGTATTCTGTCATAGTTCATCAAATGTGCTTAACTTCGGTAGCTTCTACAACAAAAGCATCTGAATGTGCAAAAAAAACTAGACCGCCTAATTAAGAGTGCCTCTAACGTTATCCCATCTGGCCCAAGAAAAACTGGTGTCAAGAAGGGCCAGCATGTACTCCGCATCAGTCTGTGTTGCGGGTGCCGCCCCCTTCGCAGTAGTGTGTCCTAGCCCAGCACCAGACCAACCACTGACACACTATCAGCAGCAGCAGGTAAGTATGAAAAGTGAATAAACAAGAAAGGCTGGTACGCTCAGCAGCCAGAAATATTCAAACAGGTTATGTAATAGCCTAGTCAGTTACTAGAAAATACTAAAACAAAATAGGAAAAAAAGCTAAAAAAAAAATTAAAAAAAAGATTATTCAACGAAGTGGATCTTACATTTTTTAAAACGCAACTAATTTTGGTTTTTAAAAAAAAGCTCACAGTGTGCAGCAGGAAAGTTAAAAAATAACAGCAGTTCTCTGTTTTTCATTGTTATTGTCCCAACTTCTAAATATATGAGATTTAGGTAAGGCACAGTCATATCTGTGCCTTACCTAGACTTGTCATTTCCATAGGGGAGACCGCCTTGCCTGGAACAAATGCTTTCATAATAATATCTAAATATGGGTGGTGCCTCAGCTTTGGATGTGCTCAGAACATCTTTAAATTATTGACCAGATTAATGTGTCCTGTGGGCCACCATTGCATACCCCGGATGAAAAATTCAGGATTCAAGGTTCTCTCTAGGAGCAATCCTGCTTCTAAGTGCGCCCTCTTCATCAGACTCTCTCTGATATGGTTGGTTCAGTGCTGGCTTTTCCTTACCTTGCCGCTGACTCAGCGTAGCTGGCCTGGATGTCCCGGTACACGGCCCGCACCAGCTCGGCCGTCTCCTCGTTACTCTGGCTGTTGATGTCCCACAGCACCAGCACAGCCCGGCGCCGAGCCAGCTCCAGGGCAAAGAGCCGGCCCAGGCTGCCACCGGCGCCCGTCACCAGGCACAACTTGCCCGCCACGCTCTTCTCCCGGGGTCACACCAGCCAGCGACCTGCCGCCTGCGCGAAGGCCCAGAGCATCTTCAGGGTGACCAGCAGCAGCTCCAGCAGGATGTTCATTCTGACAGGCGGAGAGGGCAGACCGCCTGGAGTACAGCAAACAGTGTACTGTTGGGGCTTGGGGAGAGCTAGTGGCACGCACGGCCCCCGCCCGTGGCGCCAAACGTGACATCACGTCAGGTCGAATTGTAGCAGGCGCTACCCAGTTCAAGGGGATTCCCAAACTCATGTTTTTGCCGCCCTCCCCCTTTTGCCGCCCTAGGCGGCCGCCTAGTCTTGCCTAATGGTAGAAACGGCCCTGCTTTTGGGGGAGTGCGACCCTTGCCACCACATCGGGCGCCGAGCTCGGGAGGCGCTGTATTTTCAAATGTCTGCTGGAGCTAAAAGCACATGCTACAGATTTCCTTGTGCGCCCAGCAACTTTCAGGCAATAACAAAAACTTCAAGATAACTCTGGTGAAGGATGTACCTGCTGGAGAGAGATCAGAGTTTTGTCTAGTTGTAGTTTTGATACACCATAAACTAGTGCAGATGGTTAATGTGCCTGCTGCAAAGCACGTGTACCATGCAGATCACAGTGTATTGTTTTTATGTAGATAGCGCAGTGGTCTATTGCTTTTGTCTGAGAGATCCTTTTGTTACTTGTGGTTCATAAGTCACAATACTAATATTCCACAGTGAGCTATGAATTAGCATCAAAGAGCTGCCTGCAAACGGCAAGACATAGTTTAGAAACGTATGCTTTTTTCCCTAGTCTTTCATTATCCTAGGATTGCTAAAAAGGGTCCTTTTGGGTTGAAATACATTCTTATTAGTAAAGCCAATCTCAACCATTATGTTATATTTTAAGTCTTGGGTTTGTGCTTCTCCAGTCCAAGCACTCTTAAAATAAAATGCCTACCACTATGGATGACGTGACTCCTACATGTTGTCGTTCTCACTGTCTTACGTAACATTTTCTATGCACTGATTTACACAAGTATGATTAATTGTCTGTATAATATGTGTGTGATTTAAAGGACTCTGACTCCCTACATTGGTATGAGCAGCATACGTGCCAACACTTTAGAACAGGAAAGTGGGCGGTTTTGAGAAAAAAATTGGGGAATGGATTTTCTGCATTGAATTCTATTGAAGCAGAGGCAAATTCAGGTGGTGGACGGCCAAAATAAAGCCATGTTAGGCTGCTAAAATCTGAAGTCTCCGGCCTGAATCGGGTCTATCGGCATGTATGGAGTAGCGCTATAAGGGAAGCCGTGGCGTAACGAAACTCGAGGGGGCCCCCCTGCAAAGTACAAGGAGGGCCCCCCTTCCGGCTCACTCAGGAGCTCTCAGGCCAGCATACTTTACTTAGGGGGCCCCCCGCACTGCGGGGTCTGCTGGGCCTTTGTTACGCCCCTGAGAAGTGAAACTCATGTGAGAGAAGGGCTATTTGGAGATAAGGGGCACCATTGGAGGGTAGTAATGAGAGAATCCGTGGAGAAGGAGGTCACGGTGGGGAGGGGTGCCAACAAAGATTGTCGCACCGGGTGTCACCAGCGCTAAAGCCCACCCTGGGTGGATTAGTAACACGTACCACAGTGCCATGTACAATATTATCATTCTTGTTTAAATTCTATTTCTGTGTGCCTCTTAAAAGTCATGCTGCTTACCAGAGGTTGGAGACCTGTCAAGTGCCAATGGCACAGTCAGTGAAACTAAATAAAGAGAAAAACTCGTCTGACATTCAATTCTTTTTACAATCATGATAGGATTTTATAGTAATAAAATGAATTACTGTTGTATGCAATTAGTGTTTTCTTTTCATTTGCTTTGTGTTACCTAGCTTTTGAGATATGTGATGAAATTCATGTATTATGATTCAAGTAAGAAATGATGGTCATGCAGGTTTTTCTCTTCTATATTTTGTTTTTTCCCCCTCGACCGATATTGTAGATGTCAGGGGTTCCATTTCTGCTTTTGTACAGTTGGTAGAGCCCCTATCCACAATGGGCAAACTCTGTTATTTGCAAACCAACACATTGGAATCAAAACGATTGTGACCCAGCACGTTTGAATTCACTTTGTTGGTCAGAAAGACGGCACTTTTTCTGTTTTATTCCCTCAAAAAGATGGAGCTTGTGGATTCACAACTTTTACCATTTCCCTTGCAATCTTGCACATCAGATATTCAGTTGATCATTCTCTAAACAGACAGAAATTGCATTACCTCTTAGGCCCCCTCTATTAAATAATGGTACATCTGTAATGGTGCTCCTTGTCTTTCTGCCTTAATTCTTGTTTATACCAGAGTGAATGGTTACAATATTGGATAGTGTTTCTGAGACAGGACTCTGAAGTGTTGACCAATGCATTCAAGTAGATAGCAGTTGTTTGGGGTTGCTTAAGCATTTTCATGTTTTTACATTTTTTGTGAAATAACTTGTTGAAACAATGTTTGTTCTTCAGCCTTTTCAGCTGAGTGAGATCTTACCCAACCATTCTTCCCTGGTCCACAGAAGTCCCAGCAGATTTATATTTTTTCTACTTACTGCCTTCCATGAGCACCCCTTCCATACACTAAGCTCTAATAATATGAGCTTTATTATCATGACAGATACATTCTTCACTGAATTTTGTTTAAGCTCAGCGGCAATAGTTTGTAAAGTAGCTAGCTTGTCAACAATAGGCGAGCTATTGAAATAAGACAATACTGGCCTATTTTCTAATCAGTTTTCATAGTTAACATAAGCTGCCCAGGCCAGAAGAAGGTTTAGCTGTATTTTTAATTTGTCTGATTGCCTAGATAGAGCTTCACCACTGCGGCTTCTAAGTAGTCATTCATTCAGTCTGAGGTGCAACCTGGTTTACATCGGTATCATTAAGCAAATCAGGTTTACATCTGAAGACGTGTCTAGTACTGACATAAAATTAACGAGGGTTCCACCCAAGTTTCACCAAAGTCGACAGCCATTTGCTTTGTTGGCCTAAATTAAGAACAGTCCATGTCTTCTTGACTTGCACTTAAAACCTTCGATATTTGCTTTAGCCCAGAGACTGCCCGGATCCATTACTGTCCCACTTCCTAACCTGTCTTTAGCACTGCCAGCTGTTTCATTAACTTTACAGAATAAATGATACAAGTGTTTGCTGATCTCCACTCATGGCCAATATTGCAAGGTTTTCATGGTAATTAATAAAAGTACCTTGGGCCACTTTCCCAACTACTTTGACAGCATTCATTTTCAGAGCTTGTATATTTGCTTTTCTGCGGCTCATTAAATCATTTTTAAAGAAGGGCAAGTGCAAACTTAAGTGCCAAGAGCAACATGCTGATAGAGCTTCCCGCCCTCTGGCCTTGTGCCCAGATGGCACGACAGCAGCATGTGTCTCGGTCACACCACTCCGGAGTGTGGGCTTCACCTATTTTGAATCCCCCCCACTGGGAGTACCGCCCTGCCTGGTGCTCCTCCCTGTTAACCTCATCCTCCCCACAACAGTTTCCAGGCGTCCGGTAGTTAGATGTAGATACAGTGTTCGCATCACTCCTGCATGCAGGCTTCCTTTAGTTTGAGTTCCTTTCGGTTTGAGCATGACGCCGCCTCTGGCTCCTTCCTCTTGATTGCCTCTTCCCACTCTATCTTCCTGCCTTCAACTGGTGCAGACTTCCTTGGAGATGACACTGATGCAGAGTTAAATAAACAAAGAGGTCATTGTAATAAGGGTTTAGCAAAGTGTATCAGACTCTCACGCCAAAGATTGGAGATTACGACTGAAGTTCTGATTCTTTAGAGCAAAGAAGTAATGGGTTCAACCCAAAATCTGGTCTTACTGTTATCTAAGGAGAGGTATTAGCTTCTCTCACTTAAAACGACTTGCAGTTTGTAATTAAGTGCTTGATTCAGAGTGATGGAGCAAGGACTCACAAATGAGACTTGCTTGGATACAATCTCCTCACAGTATTAATTTATTAAAACTTGTATTGTCCATATTAATCCTTGCATACACTACACGAATAGTAAGGATGCTTGCCTATGTGTTTAACTAACGAATAACGCTTGTCTATAATCTAAAATGGCCGCTAAAGCGCGGGAATCTTACTGCGCATGTCTCAACCATATCACATGGTGTGACGTCTCTCTTTGCTTGGTGGGAAACTCCTGCTTCTGCGCAGTGTGCATTAAAATGGCTGCTTGATGTTTTCACATGCTTCAGCTTGCTCTCATGTTATTATTAATTTGTCGTTTCTTAACGCTACTAATGCGGGATAGAATTTATAAGTAAATGGGGATAGAGTAGAAAGAGTGGGTATACAATGAAACATTTTATTTGTGATTTTAATATTTTCTTCTTGTACTTTTATTAGTTCGTAAACTTGGGCCTGGGGTTGGTGAACTGAAACTCGATAGACAGATGATTCTGCGCATGTGTTCTGCCTGGCTGCCAAAGAATGAGGATGAAGTCAACCTGGACGTCGTCCAAGGCCATGACCTGATGGCCGAAGCTGTTGTACACATGTCTTTCCTGTTGGGAAAAGCAACTTTGTATATAAAGAATATATAACATTTGTCGTGAGACGGGTGGGAAATAAAGCAAATGTATTAAATTTGAGGGGCGGTATTTTAAAACAATGGCCTACAGAAAATGAACTAAAATCATATGGTGTGAGAATCCACCCCCTGTCCCTGTCCAATCAGAGGTAGTGGTCCCATATTTTGGCAACATTAAGGGGAGGTACATGGGCGTAGAGGGGTATAATAGAATATAGCATTAGTTAATTAGTCAGAACAGGCGTTCATGCTGTCAGGCTTCTAGCTCCAGACCGCTAAGCTGATCGATTGCAGACTGAATCGCTGTCCAGAGAGGTCCTGAGGAGGGGGCGGCGGAGTCCATTAGAAGGAAGACACGGGAGAATCGAGGAGAAGTCGAGTATCAGAGAGGGGAACGACGCAGGCGTCGTTGTAGAGAGGTCACCGGTCCTGTCCTGATCCTGATCCTGATCCTGAAGGAGGTCTTTGCTCTTCATCCTTCCTGGGTCCTATTCTTTTCCAACTCCTTGGCCAAGGGGTTTGGTTCTCGCACTTAGGTAAATATACTTGCAACCTTTAGTTGCGCTGCTGTCTCTATCTTCTCCTTTCTGAGGGACCGTCATAATCAATAATTATTATTCTGTGCTTTATCCTTGATATGCGATTAAGTACCATGTGGTTCTGTATTTTACTCTGCTAAAATCTTTAGATAAACATTTTAAAACTTCCTGACTCAGTGGTTATTTTCAGGATTATGTATTATAATGAATGTCACTCATTTTAAACTTCCCAATTAGCAAAGGATTCATTGGTTAGTCATTACTCTTCAATCAGAAGGTAATTGGTAGCAGGGATTTTGATAAAGAGTACAACTGACTCACCAGCGTAAGTATAAGCGTAGTATGAATGTATGGGCCCAAGTGAGTATTTGGTGTATGAATGCTGTTTGCTAATATCGCGCTAGATCAAGAGTTTGGCAGTGGTGTTACTCCGTCACAAACGCTACGGATATCTTACCGCCTTCTTACAAGTGCATTACATCTTATGCCACTTGTAATAAGGCGGGCGGGATATCTTCCATGTTGTGATGGAATAACCCATCTACCAAACTCTACATGAGGCCCAAAGTCTTTCAGATTCATGGTGATCCTATTGTGTTCAAACACACGGCTATCTATGGCTCAACGTTGAAGTGTATCTTGGGCCTCTCCCACTCTCTTCACAGTAATCCTCCCTTCCCATCTGCCTGGGTCTGATTCAGTCAGACCTCCACAAGTCATCCTTCCACACCTCTTTACCAGTCTTCTGCCTGTCCTCTTTTCTCAATTCTCCTTCTGGGTAATGGGGTCAGACTGTCAATTTATGTAGATTGAGCTGGGAATTCTCTGCCAGAAGTGTTCTTGTTTGTTTTTATCAGTTGTTTCAAACATTTGTTTGTAGATATGTCGGTGTGGTGGATTTAATATTCTGTCTGGAGGCCAGATTAGAAAATGACTTGATAGTGTGAAGTTCTTAAGCCGAGTTCTGAAACTGGTATTCACCATTTACGATTTGGCGGGCCTGTCTAAGTGTCTGCTACTTGTCTCACTGACATACTCTCGTAAATTGAGACGTTTTATTTGAACTATACTCTTCCTCCAAATAATGTTCATGCATTTTGGATGTAACCCCTAAATTGGATTGCTTTTTCTATTACAGCATATTTTTGCACCAGAGAGCCACATTCATTTGCATCATGTTTCTGGATGGATTATCACATTCTAATTTTCAAACCCAAAAAATTATGTTTTTTTTTTTTTTACTATCTACAGCTGTTGTGTACTCCGGCTTTTGATGAGGCAACTTCTGGTCACATTGAAGGCATCCTTTTTAATGCAATGGATCTTCAGCTTTCTACTTCTGTGGACCCCATTGAATCACAGATGGAAGCCAGGGACACCCACGCTGTTTCTGTGATATGAACTTCAATAACAATACAAACAAATACACAAACAAGTACTCACTGTATGAACTCAGCACATCTACTATCCTCTGCACATGCATGTTTAGAAGTGAGAGTAACGAAACGCCAGAGTGTCGCTGTAAAGCTGGCGACCATGATGGGTCTTCGGGTCAAGTGGTGAACGAGACCGCGATGGCATAAATACTAGCAGACCAGGTGGTAGGGTACATGCTGCCTGCTGGGAAGTGGTACCCTGCCTGTGGATGTAGTTCAGCGTTGCTGAAAAGTGCAGGCAGTCCTTTCCAGTACAAGAAGGGTAAGTGCTTGGGTGCAGTAAGTGCCTGACAATTATGTGAAGCAGTGGATAGGAGACCGTGCAGTCCTTAAGAGCCTTGTGAGCGGTCTACCTGTGTATACATGATTAGAGCACTGCACGGTGGGAACACTGGCTCTCTAAGTGTGAAGTTGCATATTATTTTCTAGAAAATCATAAACAATTCAAAAGTGTATTCAGTCAGAAACTGATTGCTAGTTTAGCTTGGAGCGTGTTTGAATCCGAGCAGTGATTGTGCACATTCACACATGCTCCGCCCTGAACTAGCAATCAGCTCATGACTAAAAACATTTCCAAAAATGCTTATTTGTAAACTTCTCTTTATTGGTTTTATCAATACCGCTATCAAGTACATTGGCGAGGCAACAGCATAGACTTCATGTATGTATTATTGTTACTTGATGAAGCTATTATCTTTGTAGGAGGAACCATCTTTATATGGTTATGTAGCTCAAAATGCTTATGATTATTGACAGAAAATTATGGTTAGAAGTCACTCGGGAAAACAAAAACCACAATAGTCCATTTAAAGGAGCATTCTGCAGCTAGGCAAAGCGGACTATTGGCAAACTATTTTGTTCGTGCATTATAGCCCCATTTCAGCTGCTAAGAGAACCCATTGTGACAGGGCAATGAATTAAAATGCAACCCAACAGTGAATTTGAGTGTGTCCTTTGTAACTCTCTCTGTGGGTAGCACTTCCTCCGAGGAAATGTTATTTACTTTCATGCTGGTGGAAGCCAGCCTCTCCAGCACCGGAGATTAGCAATAAACCAATTACTGCTACCCTGAATCTTGGCCTCCATGGCAAATGATAGCCATTAGGCTTTTTGCAGGCCGTATTTCTCTGAGACCTCATTTGTAGATAAATCGTCTGCACACCATAATCCCCTCACACGGTTGCTTCATGCCTTCACCTAAAGCCTTCATCCTCTGAGTAGCACATCCGGTGAATATTTGCAGGCCTGGAGTTTTATTCGACATGAGGTTCATGCGTTCGAAAAACTACAGCAAACTCCAGCGAAATATTATGATGCAAATGTACTTGAAAAATGCTGCCCAGATATTTATATTTGTAGGGCTTTGTAGTAAGCCCTTAACAGCCTTGTTGGATCATAAACATGGTTCCTTGTTGCAGAAGTTAGGTGGAAAAGCAACCTGGAGATACCAAGAGGGGTAAACAATTCCTGAATCTTGCAACATAAAGAGGCCTTGAATGATGGAGCTATAAATGAGCAGATTGGATTTAATAATGCACTGCATGCTATCCGAAGTCTCTTGTTACACCTGCTGAACATGAGTTTCATTTCGAGTACACAATGCTTTAAGGGTGGCGAAGAAGTGAACAACCTGACTAGGAACCAGGTCGGTGGCTAATGTACTCGCTGCTGTAAATGCAGAAATCTACATTGGAGGTGAATGCCAGTGACTTGCATAGAGCTACACATTTCTTGAGTCATGCAGTCCCAAGGAGGACATTGAAAACCTTGATTTATAACTGTGTTCTTACTGTCCCCCTTTGTATTCGGATGCAGTCTACAGGCTTAGGAATAGGGTAACCATGCAATGAAGCATTTCCCCCATTGCTTCTTCTATGCCTCTTCGAAAAACGAAGGTGTGTTTGTGGGCTTTTGTGAATGGGTGAGTGAATGAGTGTGAAAAGATGCAGTGGCTTGATGAAGGAATGCAAGTATGGGTCAAGCGGGATAGTGTGCATGGATTCCTGAATCAGTCATACACTCACTCACCTATTGATCCATCCATGCAGTTATCAGTCCGTTAACTCAATTCCTGCTGTCATGCAGTCATATATACATGCACTCACTCATTTATTTATTCATTTATGCACTCATCAATCCATTCATTCTTTCAACCATTTATCATCCATGCAGTCATCCTTTCTCTCACATAACCACATGCACACGTTGACAATCCCTGGTGAAAAAGCATTTTCAGTCGCGTTGTAAAGTCAGACCTATTGGCTTTCTCAAATTAAATTCCAGACTTATTTTACTGCGGGCGGTCAACACCTTAAACCATGAAATGTAAACAATATCAGGGGAGTGCGTACATAGTGCAGTCGAAGTACTAAAAAGAAGGTGTGGCATATTAAGTAAATTATAAATTGTGGACCCCAAACACGGATACCAATCCTGTCTTCTTGCATTCATCACAGGATGAGATCCTCGGCAGATCACTTCATCCCACTCCCTTCCTTTATTTGCCAAATTGAAGTTGGTTGGTCCAGGCTTGATGCCAGCATCCCGAGCTGTGGGACATACAGGGCGTTTGAAATCTTTGTTGACCGTAAGAGCGTCGCTGTCAGCCGATTGGCCTGGTTTCTGATGTACTCTCTGCTTCTTGAGCAGCACATCTGTGCCACTTCCGGAAGCAGAGAAGAGTGTGTGCTTTCAGGAGAGGTGTACTATCCTGACTGATAACTTCAAGCATGCTCCGTAACTTACGAGAAACAAAAGTTCATGAAAAGGAGATTTGGGCTCTGGACTTCATGACTCACCACTGGCTACTGCAGTTTGTTGTTCCTCGCTCTAAATAAAGTGTGAGTCAACCATATCTGAGGACCCCAGAACTGTATTCCGAGCGGGTCAACAGATTGGGATCTCATCACAAAGGGATTAAGACATTAACGTGGCCACTGATTAGTTTGGGTTTATTTTCCAAAATGTACACTTTGTTTTTTAGCACTTTAAGATGGCAGTTCCACTTTGTGAGAGTCAGAGCACTCACAGAGGTGGGGAGAAGATGCAGAGGATGGGGGGATGATTACGCATACACAAACAGTTGATTTATTCCTCTGTTATTGCCTTCATTCCCACTGACTTAAGTGGGAGACAAGAGTATACTTGAAACTAAATCAGAATGAACAATGAACAAAGCAGCTGAACAGTGAGACTGTGAGTGCCTCTGGGGTCAGAGGGGCACAAAGTGCACATCTGCGGAGCATCACCATGGTGCCACCCAAGATTGAAGCTATAGACCTTGGTCTGCTGGAGAGCATATTCTCGAAGGATGTAAGTTTGTAGCTGCCTGCCCATGGGGCACCAAGCAAGAATGTCAATCCAGGGGTCTGATAGCCTGCAGTGAGGTCTTGGATGTTCTGGCCAACCTACGTTGCACAAAACTTCACAAACAACCAGAGTGCATTGGAAAAGAGAGGCTTGTCTCAACAGTAGAGACGAGCACTGGGCATTAAGTGAAATATTTGAGGCAGAATTGCAAGGGTAAGGCTTTGCAAACATGGCATTGGTGTAGTCCTAAAGTGTTGTAATACATTATTGGACCATCAGGCCTGGGTTCAGAGCTCCTGAACTGAACAAAGTCTTTATTGTCCTCAGATGACTTAGTCCAATGCATGTGAAACTTCGATGTGCACACAAACTACAGCCAGAATTTCACAAGAGGGTTGGATTGAAGGGCACAAAAGAAAATATTACCTAAGAATGTTACTGTCACTCTTTGACTTGAAGTAATGAACAACACAGGCCCAAAAACGTCTGTACCTTTTAATGGGCGTTAAAAATTACAACAGGCTTTTATTGTGAATGAAAGAGAAGTGCATGGAAAGGATCATTTGAAAATACTGTGCAAAGGACTGTGGGTAAGTGAATGTTCTGCTCGTGTTCTGTTTATATTAGCCTTTCTACTATTCCTATCCTAGACTAATATGGCTCTTGCTTTCACATTGTTACAAACACTTCTTCTCACGCTTTAAATCAGCTTCCTTATACCGTGTAGTTTTAAAAACGTATGTTGCTGAAATGGGTTTATTTAGCTACATCCCTAGTAAAATATTAAATATATTATATTTAATATTAAAATTAAATAATCTGTAAACTTTTGTCACCACTAAACATAGCAAAAAAAATATTTATTAAATAACATTGTGCATCTTTTCTGTAAAAATGTGTTGTTTTTCTGTGTTTGTGTGAATCGGAAAAGAGACTTCTGTGTTAAAGTGGCTGCCATGTGTGTGCAGGAGTTTGAGCTTGGGGTGTAGACCACTTTCTATTGTGTAAGAAAGCCCATTCGCAGAGCCCCTGGCCAATCAGAGGTTACCGGTTCCCAATTAGGTCAATGGGGCTTCTAGTGCCCTGAGGCCTGTGTACTTGAGACCCTGAAACTGAAGGCCAGGTGCACCTTTGAGGTGCATTTGACTATCGAGACAGCAAGGCTTATGAGGCCAAGGGTGACTCAGAGAGGTGCTGTGGGTGAGAAACTCAAAACTCAGCAATGTACACGAAAAGCACTCTATCAATCCATGTACAGCAATTGCCTTTACTTTTTAATAGAAAAAGTTATTCATTGCACGAACAGCTAAATACTACACATACAATTACGAAATTTCTAAAACAATACACAACCCCTCCTGGGGGGTCTATCAAGAATTGATGCAGTTCCAATCTTCTTCACCAAAGGTTTGCCAGGGGGTAACCAACATTAAGACCCTTGCCCTCAGTGAGATGCAATTAAACAAAGTGCTTGTCTACACGCTAGCACAGTGGTCTACTATTCAAGCAAAGCAGGCGATTTCCTTCCGCGTATGGTTTCTACTGTGATCGTACACAGGCCTGCAGCCCATAACATGCCTATTAGTTGTCCTTAAATCAGGCCTACAGCCTTTGTCAGCAATTTCATCAACATAAATTCTAGGTATCTCAGCAGAGCTGCAAAGCATCTCTCTGGCCGGGACTACATTTTTAAAGTGGAATCTCTCCATATACAGACAGACATTACACTCGCCAGACCAGGGAAATGTATTTACATCAAGTTTCACTCTCACTAGACAGAATCAATGTTCCCTCTAATTTTTTTTCTTTGTGTGCGTCAGTATAAGGTCTCTGTGTGCTGCAGCCATGGCTATGTGCGCCAAGAACCCAACCGCGTGTGTGGGTGCAGCGACAAATGTCAGTGGAACTATCACTCAAACATTTGCTTAATAAAGTGAAAAGACAGTGTATTTCTACACATACAGCACCACATTAAGGGTCTTAAGGCAGGTTTGCAACATACAACAAACATAAAAAGGATACAGTATTCAAAAGCATATTGTTACATTAAAAGACTTTTAATGGAGAATGTGTCCCTTACTATCACTTGTTAAATGGGAATGCTAAATCCCTGAGAGGTGTCTGGGTTATTCAAGATTGCGAAAAACAAAAAGAGGGAGTGTCCCCAGGACTCAGCGTCCTAGTTGTTTTGGAAAAATAGAGAGCAATAGTAAAGAAAGAATTCTTTCTTTATTTAAGAAACCCCTCACTCACCCACCTAGTTGGTGACATGCTTCATCATCGGGGTCCACCCAAGTAGCCGAATGCCACTTGGGTGTGCTTCAACGCCTGAACTACAGCGGAGCTGGTTTTTTGAGTAATGTGAAGAAAATGTGTAAGTGGATTAAAATTGTCTTTGTTGTATTCCCTAAGATTTTTATTTGGAGCAACAAGACAAAATTTAAAACTTCAAGATTGCACCACAATGGAATCTGAGAAAATGCATTGTTGTGTCCTGTCCTTAGCCAACCACAGAACATTCCTTCTATGAGTTGTATCTCCTGCTGCATTTCTTGCATGCCTTTTGCAGCCCTCCAAGTACCACGCATCAGGCTTAGACTAACGCATTTTAGTGTGCTGGTCATCATCACCGTACTGAAATGCAAAGTCACACATTTATGAATCATCCTCCGATGTCAAGCCCAGAACTAGCTGGTAATTAGCACCACTTACAGAAAGCTGGCACAGCGCGGGCAGCCCTGATTGCGCAGACTTGGGGGTTGGCTCAGCTAGATTTGGGCTGGCTTTAGGGGCTACAGTGTAACAACTTCACCCATAGTGGGCTGGCGCAGCATTCAGCTTCACTGACCTCACGTGACAACGCGAGCGAATCAGTGTCTGCTTGATTTACCCTGCGCCCAATGTCCGATAGACTGAGACCGATTACGCACCTAGCTATAGGCGCCCTGCCGCCTGCTGTGCGAGCGTGTGGCACGACAGTCAGTTTACATTTGGCAGTTTACGTTAGGGCTCGGACTCAGTGCAGCCCCTAGGACACACAGGCAGCAACCCCTCTCTGCTGACACAGATTGTACGGTGCTCCGTTATGGGTATTACATGCAGCCTTTGGTCTGAGGCCAATCCTGAAAGGCCAGGCCAGGCCCGGCCTCTCTCCTGCAATAATCAACAATAATCAGCAAAGCAACGCTGATGGCCCCTAGTCCCATCTCAACCTGGCCCAAATCTTGCTTGGCACAGGTGAGCTGAACACTACGGATGTGAATGTGGTTAAGATGGACTGCGAAGGAGTAGGTTGGTTCTGGTGGATATGAATGGAGTTAGTTGGCTGTGTGGTGTTTGAATGTACTGGGTGGGGCAGGTTGGTTCATATTGGGAATGGGGTTCTAGTGTACCGGGTAGAGCAAGGCTGATTTTGCTCTCAAGAAAGTGTCACTCATAGTCATTGAAATGCACTCATAATTGCACTGAAATTTTGAAAATGTCACACATAGCAATCTGAAACCTTGGCAGCTATGTGTAGTCTGTTTGTGTGAAATTTCCCGGTTTTTGGCTTTAAAATTCTGGTCACCCTATCTATCATCAAAGGCACGCAGCAAGCCTATCAGCACGACGTGTGCTTTCATAATCCCTAATACATATTGGGGATTGTGAAAGCACACGTTGTGCTGTTAGGCTTGTTGCCTGCCTTTGTTAATGAACCGCGACAGATTGCATGCCTTTTTGAAAGTGTTCATGTTAATTGCAGGGCCCGACATGCTTACACTCGGGGCTGCATTTAACATGAAAACTTTCAAAAAGGCACACAAACTGCTGCGCTATGTTAAGAAAAAGCACACAGCAAGCCCAACAGCACAATGTGTGCTTTCACAATCACTAATATATGTTAATGATTGTGAAAGCACACGTCGTGATTTTAGGCTTGCTGCATGACTTTTCTTAACAGAGCGTGGAGGGGGGCAGATTGTCTGCTTTTCTTCAAGTATTCATGTTAATCGCAGCGCTGCGATTAACATGAATACTTGCCTCTCGTGGTGTGTGCGCGCTGCAAAGAAGACACTGCGCGCTCTGATTCAAATAGGTGCGCGGGCACGCACGCGCGCAGGTTACAGGGAACAGTGGACAGAATAAACATGAACATTGCTAGAAACTGTTTTTGTGTAAAAGAGCCCAATCCCTACAGCTCCCATTGTAGTTATCTGGCTGCTTAGCAACCTTGGGAATAAAGGCTTCAGTTTTATTTCTTTTTAATACAAAGTAACAGCTGTATTGGTACAGGCTGGACAATTCTCCTCTTCTTCCTTGACAGTGTGTGCAGTATTTTCTGTTGGATGCTTCTGTTTCTTCTTGCATCCAAAAAACTCCTGGCACACCTGCTTCCTCGTGCTGGGGAGCAAATGCGCTCAGTGCCAGAGAAGCACGTGATTCAGGTGGCAATGAGCAGCGCGGCCCCTCTATAAGGCTAGGGCAGCCCACTTTTCCAGCTTGATCTCCATGAGTACCAATCGTAGCAAAACCATTTTTTCTCTTCTGAAGGATCTGGTCTCCCCTCCCTCGGCATCAGGTAGCATTATATCATCCAGCCAACAATGTGAGGAGTTGGCGAACTTCTTCTTGGAGAAAGTGGAAGGCATCAATCATAACTTTGCCCACACTGGTACTCCAGGCGCTAGCTGGAAGAACGCTCACACGGGTTCGGAGACCGCTTCTCTCACATCATTTCCTACCATTCTCCTTAAAGACCTGGAGGATTTAGCGATCACAATTAAATCAGGGTCCCCAGATGACCCCTTAAGACCAGACGCTTTTAGGAAAGTTCAACAGGGTCTCCTACCGGAGTGCTTGGACTTGCTCAATTTATCCCTTACCTTGGCGCCAGTCCCAAAATCTTGGAAACACGCTAAAGTGGTCCCCCTACTGAAAAAACCGTCATTGGATACCTCCAAGCCAGAAAATTATCGTCCAATATCACTGCTCCCATTTTTATCCAAAATCTTGGAAGCTCACGTGAACTCGACGCTAATTCACTTTCTGGAAGCTAATCACATTCTTGATAGCTCCCAGAATGGGTTCCGACCACGTCACAGTACCGAATCTGCACTGTTGACGGTGGTAGAACAACTTAGATCCGCCTCGGATGCCGGCAGGACCTTTGCTCTGGTCCTGCTGGATCTGAGTGCGGCATTCGATATGGTTTCCCATGAAATCTTGTTCCACCATTTGGAGGAGATAGGGATCAGTAACAATGCCTTGCTGTGGTTCTCCTCCTTTCTGGCCGATCGGACCTTTCAAGTGATTGCCCCCCCCCCTTTACCTCCCAAGTTCATCCTTTGCGCTGTGGGGTTCCTCAGGGCTCGGCACTGAGCCCTACGCTCTTCAATATATATATGAGTCCACTGGCCCGGATAGCCAAAGCAAGGGGAATCTCCTTGGTGTCGTACGCTGACGACACCCAGTTGGTGATCACCATGTCTGACAACCCCAGCCAGGACAGAATAAAATTTAGGGAAGACCTACTGGCCATTGCAGAGTGGATGTCAGCGAACTTTCTGCAGCTGAACTCCGCGAAATCCGAGATCCTTCTGCTAGGCAAAGCATTCCACCTCTGGACTAACGAATGGTGGCCTTTGGCCCTTGGAGTCCCTCCGGCCCCCAAGTCCGTAGTGAAAAATCTCGGCTTTATGGTTGATAAAGACCTCACCTTTGAGATGCATTCCAAATCTGTCGCAGGGAAATGCTTTGGGATACTACTCGGCCTTAAACCAATACTTGGTCTTTTTGATGCCCAAACGCGGCAGCTGATCATTCAGGCCTCTGTGTTGGCCCGTTTGGACTACTGCAATGTGCTTCTTCTTGGCTCCAATTAGTCGGTGCTGACTCAACTGCAGCGGGTTCAGAACGCCGCAGCACGCGCCATCTTCGCTCTTCCTAAGCACAGCCATGTCTCCAACCTCCTTCTCCGCCTTCATTGGCTGCCCTTTGCACATCGTGTGCATTTCAAGGCGCTCTGCACCGTGCACAAGATTTTGACCGGCATCGGCCCGGACATTCTGAGCGACCTGTGTACTCTCTATCAACCTCCTCGAGCATTGCGATCGGCTAACCTTGCCCTCGCATGCATTCCACGCGTTCGAAGGACCAGATCTGGCGGTCGCTCTTTCAGGCGACTGGCCCCTGCCCTCTGGAACTCTCTTCCCCTCTACATTCGTAACATCTCTGACCATCAGACCTTCAGACGGCATGTGAAGACATGGCTTTTCCCTCAACCCTAATCTCTTCTCCGCCTCTCTCCGTCTTGCTCAGCGCTGGGACACCTCATTGCCGAGGCAGCCATGCGCTCTACAAGTATTCTAATCTAATCTAATCTAATCTATTAGGGCAGAGAAGCATCACCCCCTTGCTGCCAGCGCCTCAAAGGCGAAAAATAAAATGGTAATAAAATTAATTTATTACCATTTTATTTTTCACTTTCCCAAGCCCGAGTCGTGTTTGGGGGCGGGACCACTGCTGTTGACTGGCAGCAGGGGAGTGGTGCTCACTCCAAGAGTTTACACTGCACATGTCACTTTGGCCGGCTGTATTGCGACGGCCAGCCTGACGTGTAGTATAAACCTCGACAGCTAGTGGAGAGCAGGCACAGGTCCCCAGTGCCTCTGGAGCGTCGAGGCAGGCAGCTCCAGCCAATCCTAGAACTGCTCTCTTGCTTCTGTACATTATCAGCAGAATGAAAGCAGTGTCTGGATTGGTGCGGAGAATAGCTGCATACCACCGAAAGGCCGTGGCTTTGTTTGCCGACGCTTCGTGCTGAACAGAACTCAGCTGATCCCTAAAGACGGCCATAACTCTCTAAGGAACTGGTTTCATTATGTCTTCGCCACTCTCAAAGCACCAAAAGAGAGCTGCTGGTAGGATACCCTGCACAGAGCAGGCCTTCATTCCTTTACTAGTCTGTCCTGCAGGATGCAGTTTTAACTGTGTTCTAGGGATTCTTGCTAGAATCCAGGTGAACTCTCACAGTACCAAGCTTACTTTGTGGGTGCTGAGAGCTGAAGGGTTTTTACAATAATGCTGCGTGATTTATAGCAGGCATTCAGTTGTCAGGCGATACACACATCTTCCCAGGCAACCTTCCACTGCTGTATTTGTGCATTGAGAGCACACCGAGAACCTAACTTTCATTTATCGTTCAGACTGGGCTTGTCCTAATCCTCACACGCCTTACCTCTCTAAACTATTCCAAAGCCAGCCTGTTTATCGGCGCCATCGAACTGTCACTACCCAGAGCAATATGCTGCGTGGGTACCACGCGCAGTGTTCAGTCAGAGGCAGGGTGTCCCCAGTCCCTGTGTCTCTCAGTGTTAAAGCATTCCGGTATCTCCCTGTTAAAAGAGCGCTGTCCTGCTGTCTGTGGTCCCCTGTGTCAGTGTGCAGGGGCGGTGCGTCCATTGGGGCGTTGGGGCGTAGCCCCCCCGCCCGCAGCAACGCCAGCAGCTCCCTCGGCGTTAAGTTCAAAGAGCCGAGGAGAGCTGACAATCATGTCAGTCAGCATGACGTCGGACCGCCCACCCCTTCAGAGTCTGAAGGGGGTGGGCGGTCCTGCGTCATGTTGACTGACATGATTGTTAGAGGGACCAGGGGCAGCAGGCAGCACTGCAGCACAAGTGCGCATGAGTGGGCAAGGGCACCGGATTCTCGCGCCGTGCCCATTCATGCGCACTTGTGTGTGCACTGGCTTACGCATGCCCATTAGGAGAGCGAGGTTGAGCAAAGGCTCAAACCTCGGTCTCCTAATGGGCAGGCGGGCGAGAGGTAACCGTGCCTAAGCCAATCCTGGCGCTGCCAGCAGCGCCAGGATTGGCTGAGAGGGGCTGTAGGCAGGGCCAAACAGAGGCGGCGTGGACGGCGGACCTCCCAGAGTCAGGTAGGATTTTTTTTTTATTTAAAAAATCCCCCGGCACAACCCCCCACCCCCACCCCCGCGAGCCGCGTCGTCAGCGCCACACTTGTAATGTCTATATATTGGTACCTGCCGGTCTCAGAACCCAGTCCCCGGGACCAGCCAGCGCTGTGAGGCAGTGTGAGGAGCGCGACAGAGACAGGTAAGGCCACTATATGTTAATACTAGCTGGCATGCGTACCCTGGCGAGTTATACCGTACCAAGAATAACTTAAGCCCGGTGCCGGCTGGGAAGAGAAAGTTGGGGAAAAGGGAATCTCTTTTCATTCGTCAGCGTTCTCGTCCTGTACTTTGCTCCTGTTTCTGTTCTATTCTCCTTATTAACAAGCCCCGGATTCAGCCTCCGCGCAGAGCCGTCTGCGCAGATGGTTGGTCTTGGGTCTAGCTGGGGTGCACTGGGAGGCATCAGGCCGTGCATGGTGGTATAAATGGGCAGGCGCTATCGGGTACCCATCTTTTAGAAATACACCCCAATCATTAGGACTTTATAGCGACTTCTTTGTGTGCGTGTACTCTGTGTTCTTTGAAAATGCTCCTTTCGGTGCATTTCAACAGTGGGTTGAGGTGTTTCCCTTCGTTCTGACCCACTGTGTTCAAAGTGTGATCGTCCAGACAGAGGTTGTTTGACTTCACAGCAGAATCACGGTGTGCGCTGCATACAACTTGTCACTCCAGTCTACAAAAGGTCAACTTCTCCCCAAAATCGCATCGTTTTCCCCTGAATGGAAAAGATAAATGAGAGGTCAGTGGTTTGGGAGGGAAGGTTGACGAATGTGGGAGAATGAGGAACGCCGTTCAGCACTACCGTTGAAACGAAATTCTCATGCTCTGTTGTGGAGGTCGGGAATTTTTATATTGGGTATGTTGAAGTCAGGAATGGCCAAAAAAGGTTTTATAATTTTCACAAACGTGTAAATCTGGGTTCAGCGAATACAGACAAAACTGAACCGAAGCAATGTGTTTCTGTGAAAATTGTGTTGTTTTGCCTTCATTCCATTTTTCACAAATTGGTTTGTTTGCAAGAACGATTTGTTTTTCCACAAATCAATTCATTTGTGACATATTTTGATCAATGCGTGTAAGCTTGTTTTTTTAATTGATGTATTTTCAGGGAAACGTTTCTATGCAAATTAGTAGTAAGCATGTTGCCTTACGATACGGAGACATATCCGCCTTGATTAATAACATTGGTACTTATTTTATAAAATTTAAACAATGCACCAATTCGTCTATCTCACATCATTTGAGCCTTTGGCCAGTAGGCGACTGCCGAGCTCTGCACCTCGTGCATGTACCCACTCAGTTATCCTATGGGGCATTTCTTGTGGTATGCAGCATTCAACAGCAGTAGGTGCAGTCACCCAGAGGGCTATCTTAATCGGGCTGAGATCTCCGCCCTGTGGGTTTTGTGTATTTCTATGCAGTTAGTACAGCACAGACGTCTTTATGGGGTGCAGGCCGGACTGAGTGGAGGCCCGTTTTGTAGCAGTACAGTAATTTTGAAAGCATCCACTGCAGAGTTCCCTCTACATCCAGTAGTTTCAAGATAACTCTAATGATTAATGTTCTTCCTGGAGAGAGATCACAGTTTTGGCTCATTTAAGGTAGCACAGAGGGTTCATATGCCTGCTGGAAATAACATGTACAATGCAGATTACAGAACAGCATTTTATGTGCATAGCTTAGTGGGTTACTGCTTTTGTCACAGAGGCCCTTCTGTTACTGTGCAGTTCATAAATTACAATTGTATCTAACACAGTGACCTTTGAAATGCCATCAAAGAGCTGCATGCAAGCTACATGGTAGAGGTTAGAAAGTTATGTTTTTCTAAGTCTTTCATTATCCTAATGTTGCTAAAAAGGGTTTGTTTGGATAGAAATAAATTCTTATTAGCAAAGCTGACACTAACCACTGTTATGTCTGAATCCTGAGTTTGTGTTTCTCTAGATCACCAAGCACTCTTAAAAATGCCTACTAATATAGATGACATGAATCCTACACCTTGTAGTCCCCTTTGTCTTATGTAATATTTTCTATACACTGACTTACACCCATATGATTCATTGTTATCTCAAAGTCTGTTATGCAGTTCTGTGGTTATACTGAATAAGCAGCTACCTACGTCATTATCATATGAAATCTCTTTATTGATATCATAACTACATTTTTGCAATTGTTTTATTAACCTTCTCACTTTCTTAAAATTGTTTGAAAATGCACCATTTGCCCACTCTTGTTTAAAAATGTTCTTGTGGGGAGAAGCCCCCCGAGCCACCCTTATGGCGGTCAGGCTCGCTTGCTACTCTCACTCACCACAGGGCACTCAGAACTTTTATGCCCCACTACTTTCAAATGTCACCAGCCACCACTGCAGGACGGTGTTTGCCCTTCCAGTTGTTTTGCACCGTCAAGTGCAATTGTTAACATGTCCAAGCGCCTTCATGTCCCAGTGCCTCCCTCAAGTCTAGCCATCCCGTAGTCTTCCTGTCCCTGTGCACATTTCCCTGTCCCTGTGTGGTCCAGTGTGATTCACTGCTGATCCTAACAGGCATGTCTTTGTTTTAGTGCCTTCCCGTCTTGCAGACCTGGTAAAAGGCCGCAGTGGCTTTTATCGGTGCCTGTGTGGGTGTTACTGTGCAGCTGGTGGTCAGTAGAGGCCGATGTAGCAGAAGTGCCGGATGATACAGGGTGAAGTAAGTGAAGGTCTTGTGCAGTGGCCAGTCGGTACAGGTCCCAATGGCTGTTCATATAATACAGGTACACAGGGGTTCAGGTGTCAACGGGTGTGGTGCAGGTATCACTGTATGTCAGTGCAGTGCAGGCACCATTGAGTGCAGGAGCACTGCCAATGCAGAATACATGCGAGTGAGTGTGGATATTATATATGTGCAGGGTATCTTATGGTTGGTGCAGACGTAGGGCTGCTGCCAGCTGCCACTGATGCAATTGAATGCTGATACTAGCAGTATTGGAGCTGGGCATGTGGCAAAGAGTGCCAGTTCAAAGTGGGCACCAGTGGGGGCAGGTGTTGGCATTGCTGGTCAGTGGTTTGCCGTACCAAATATTTTGGGTACCAGCCGCCACTGGCAATGAGCTAAGCCTGGGGGGACCACAGGGTGCTCATTCCCAGTTAGTTTGCTAGACACAACGTCCACAAAAAGGGCAGACAAGGACTGGAGCACACAGCTCCTCCGGGGGACATCTGTGGAAGCTGATCAATACTGTAATGATTTTGCATGGTCCCAGTTTATAGAGCTCAGATCTCATCAGAACCGATCATGCATAGATTGATTAATAAGCTGGTGCAAAAGGGATCTAACTTTGCCTGGGGTAGTTAACGATGTTTCATCTACAATGGATGCTCTATAAACCTCGTACTCTATTACCTCTGCTGCACATATTTGCACAGGATTTTCAACATTCAGCTAAGGAACCCTCCCTCCATCAGTGGGAGGGCAGTTGTGGGCTCCTGCGTGCAGGGGCAAAGTGGACCTACCACAACAAAGGCACATGCACAGATCTGTTTCCTTTGTCCCCTACTTTGATACATTTACTTTCTGGCAAGAGCAGCTCTTCTGTAAGGGCATTGACCTGCCTCCCTGCCCAGCCCAGATGATCTCCTGACCTGGGGCAGCTCCTGCTCAAGGGCAGCCCCGTAAGTTCTCATTGCAGACAAATACTCTCCAGTCACCCAGGTACACAGTGACATCTTGAGTAATATGGTGCAGCAGTAGAAGCCCACAGTGCTGACAAATTCAGGGTCTTCCAGCATGGCTCATCTTGGGGCCAAACAGGTCCACTCCCCTTTAATCGTAAGGGAGAATCAGAAAGCTGGTGCCACCAACCCTTAAGAATGCCAATTGAACATCAAGGTACAAGCCACAATCCACTAGTCCTCCTGACAGGGGTTAAACTGCATAGTTTGTCTTCCCCCTTAGTTCCCAAGCCTCTGTGTAGTTTCTTTCTTCTTCTGAGCTCATCCTGTCTGTACCAGAGGTTAAAAAGGCATGTATCCTATACCTATTATAGAGTGAAAGTTTCAAGATGACAAAACTTTCCAGCATATGGTCATATCAGCTCTCTGTGCATTCTCAGCATTTCAGGCCTTCCTCTTTCCCCTCAGACTTCATAGAGCACTGGAGGCATGAGTGAAACCTCTCTCTATTGTTCAGGTTGGGAGCATCCTATGTGCTATGTGACAGAGGTGGGGCTAATAGTCGGTAAAATCTCTTAGCCCCTACCTTTCTCCATCAGCAGAGTTATTTCTTTCAGGAATGGGGCCTATTGCTCATAGGGCCTATGATCTGCCTGCTATGGAGCACAACTATTATCAGCAACCAGCCGGCAGATCAATTGCGAATTTCATTACTCTGAAACCCACTAAAAAATACTTCAAGCACAGATATATGAAAGAGTCCAGCTATGTTAACACTGACATCACATCTGGATTCTATACCCAGAGAAATGTGTACAATGACCTAGTATTGTACCATGTAACAATCAAAAGTTACACTTTAACATATTTTAGACATAAAGTGCACAGTGTGAAAAACCTTACAGATTATTTATTCCCTGTTGGTAACAAAATGAATCATCATGCCTTAGCACTACTATGCATCAGGCCATGTACAGTTTAGACTGGGTGTCATGTTTGAACATGGATATCAGTGTAGATGACAGTTTTCTTCATTTACTCCACCCATATACACTTCCATATACATGTGTCAGTACACAACCTTTCTAACTGATGCTTCTAACCGCAGATTTCTTTCTTTTCACTGACATCTGTTCCTTTCTTTATGCACCGTTGGATTCAGACCTAGAGCTTCGCTTCCATTTTTCTCATTATTTGACAAGTTATTTTCTTTAAAAAAAATCAAATCCAGTGTGCATGAGAACAATGTCCCCTCCTAAAACTACAGGGTTTAAATCTTGCCATGACTGCTGAAAACAAATGTCAGTGACAGATCAACACAAACTGTCCCTTTAGTGTTTAGGGTCGGGGCACAATCCCAAGTCGTGTGTGGAATTCGCCCTCAAATACCCAAAGGGGATTTGGGACGGGGAAGCAAAGCTGTACATCGCACAGCATCAGAAGAAATCACACAAGTCCCACTCCCATTTGAACGTCGAGGGTGCGGACTTGTTGCCAATTCTCTGGGCCATTTCCGTGACAGGTCTTTGTCACAGTCAACGTTTTCCAGTAAGTCAAAGTCTAATTCAGAGTGTAAAGATAAGAAAGCTAAGCCGGACTTGTCCCCATCCCACTACTCTCCATCTACATAGAGATTGTGAGGGAGTCAAGTTGACACTGGATCTCCCTTTTGATTGAGGAACTAATTCTACAAAATTGTTCGAGATTCACCCTGAGTTTCCAGAGTCACCTCTCAAACCTGCAGAGGGTTCTGCACTGACTGTGGATGTCGACTTCCACTATAACGCGAGAATTTGCATCGGTCCCTTCGACATCAATGCTAGCTCTGATGCTGCCGGCACCCGAAGGAACCATTTAATGATATTGGTGTCTAACTCTGAGCTGAGCTCATCCCGGCCCTACCGAGGTTACGTCCCTGTGAACGACCCAACCACCACACACCTTATTTACCTGACAAATGGAACAAGGATTCAGCTAGAAAAGAAAAGGAACACCGGGTTAGGAAAAGGGGAAGGGCTCACAGGTCGACATAACAAATTAACTAAAGTGACGGAGGAATATCCTTTACAGAGAAAAGAAGGAGGAGTGAAGGTGGAGAAACGGATGCCTGGTGAACTGGAAGCACGCTTGGTGGAGGGAGAGAACACCAACATGGATGAGAAATGCGAGGACTGCCTAGGGACACCGGAGAACGTCTTGGAGACGACTGCTGAGAGGTCCCATGTAGAGAAGGAGGTAATAACGCAAGCACCGGATGTCTCCGAGGAAGGGGAGACCGAGGACGACGAGAGCTGGACGGAGGAGTGGTTGTCACCTCAGAGCTCATGAAGAGACACCCGCCACAATTCAAGAGAGTCATGGCTACGGAGGTAAGTGATGGGGAGGGGATCGGGCATCGGGCATCATCACTTAAAAGGGAGGGCGCCAGCACACAAGGAGGGAGGAGAGAAGAGGACCGGAAGTAACCTAAAAAAAAACAAAAAATGGAAAAGGGAAAGACTTCACAAGGTGAGGACTATTCACAGGGCACCTAACAGGTGCTACTGGGCAGAGGAGAGGCCGAGGGCACTAGAGGGTGAACACAAGACAGTCACAGGTTGTTTAAGGACTCATGGGAGGTGGAAAAAAGTCAGACCACAAAAGAGAAAGGTAGTGCAGGGACTGCAAATGTTGCCATAACTGCCCCGAAAGACTGAAATGGTTTCCCCTATACCTGCGCAATATGCACTGGTGATGGTGACGGGATCACACTTGAGTGGCTAAGAGAAAGGATCTTGTTTGGGACCAAATTAAGGGGAGCACTGCTCTTATCACAGTAGTTTAATACTCCCTACAACATTTATAAGTCACTTACCTGAGTATTTTTCTGTCTCTTGAGGGGCTCTGGTGGCAACCATCACCCAGGACCTGGAGAGAAGGAAAAGGAGGAAGACTATTACCCTAGTGTCATCATGCATGATCTACAACCCCAAGAAGGAGAGACTATGCAGAATATCTGGCCATATCCCCTGTACCTGTAAACGGAATAACGCAAATAAAAGGCCACTATACGCAAACTGGAAAAGTCTCCAAAGCCTTATTTCCAAACATTCCTCTACGGTCCCGAATTCACCCCAACGCTGGTCAGCAATCAATCAGATTCAGACAGAACATCGTCCCTACAGCAGAGCCACTGTCAGATGTTTCACCAGCTTTTTGACTCTGACTCTCCGAGACTACCACCACATGTGGATGACAAGGTAGAAGTTAGGGATGACTTACAATCTATACATGAATTTACAGTAGGCCAGAGTGTTTACTACTTCCCATTATATGGGTTGGCTCCCACTCCGGACCACCAACAGAGGAACGTGTTTCCTTTGCTGTAGTGATCAGGCATGCAGTAGAGGTCTTGGCTCTACAACTTTCCCTACAGACGTTTTAGAGCCTGGGCAGGCTTCCTCTGAGCCCTTTCTGACATTCAATGAATCCCTAACTCACACAATGCTGGGTACCTGGTCTAAGCCTTGTTCTTACCCACTGGAAAGCAAGCAGGTCACCAGATGCCACAGACCGGCACCGGGCGACCCTGATTTTTTTACTTGCATCCTACTCCAGAGAGTCTGGTTGTCCAGACTTTCACAAGCAAGGTGAACCCCAAAGCACTCCCTATGACACTCGAAGACAGGAAGTCAAAGTGGATTGAGACATTTGGGAACAAATGTTCTTGTTTTCCATCTTAGCCTTAAGCTCAGTCAATGGCAGCTACTTACTTGGACAATATACACATCGCCTCTGGGACATGGTCAGCGAGATCTTGCTGGCAGTCTCCGAGGAATTTCCATACTCCCTGGCTCAGATCATGCAGGATAGTTAGGATGCAGCCAAATATGCCATTCGATCGAGCATGAACACTACTGATTGCTTGGGTTGAGCATTTGGCACTAGAGTGGTGCTTCATCACCACACATGGACAAGAAGTAGAGGTTTCTCTGGGAACGTGCAGGCATCCTTTATGGGTGTGCCTGTTGAGAGATCTCGCCTGTTTGGTGTGAAAGCTGATTGTGGCCTGCACCGCCTTCAAGTACAGCATCAATCACATCTTTACTGAAAAAATCAAAATCAGATCCCACATTAGCAATTTGTAACTAGCACCCACATCACTTCCTATGTCTCATTACTCCATCCCCCAAGTGGGCGGCCTTCAACCTCCTATCACACACAAGATGGTATTCAATCATAATCCATTGTAAAATATCTTTGAGAAGATGCCCTCAAACCACTCCTCAACTTCAACTCCGTTCTCAGGCAAGACATCTTTTTGGACAGCTTTAAGACAGGGCAGTTCCTCCCCCTACTCAAGAAAGGGAACCTAGACCCGTACAAAGGTGGCAAGTTCTGCCCTTCACCCACTTACCCTTCATATGAAAAATCATCAAAGTAGCAGTCTCAGGTCAGCTGCAGGAGCAGTTCAACAAGAACAATTTTCTGTAGGACTACTAGTCTGGCTTCAGAGCAGAATGCAGCATAGAGACAGCTAGTCTTCAAGTAGTTGACAAGACCCTCCTTATCATTGACACTGACAGTACTTACCTGTTGATCATGCTCTACGTCTTTTCTGCATTCAGCACAGTTGACCACCAAGCATTGATCCACAAACTGGAAACAAACAGGATCTTCTCTAACACAGCCCTGAAATGTTACTGCTCCTAACTAGCCACCCACCACCAGTTCATACAGAGAAGAACCACAAGCTACAAGAAGTTCCATGAGTGCAGGGAACTTAAAGTTCAGTCCTCTCCCTCATATTCTTAGGTTTCTTCTTCGAACTCCCCAGGATCCATACTCACTGACTATAACCTCAAGATTAATCACTGTGCCACCAACACTCAGCTCTACCTCAAAATCTTGTCAACCAACAACATTCATTGACTTAAAATTTGCTTAGACCTAGTTAAGAACTAGATGTAAAGTGAATACCTTAAGTTCAACCCAACAAGACTGAATTCCTACTGTTTTACAACAGCTCCAAACAACAAAGATTCAAACCAAAATGAATTAACCTTGTCTGTCACCCCCAGCTAACAGATGATGCAAAAACACTTAGCTGCTCTCTCAACACTGGCCTCACTTTTAAAGAACATATCTGCAATACAACCAAGACATCATGGTCCCAGCACTTCCTCTCTTCTGGTGCTGGCTTCAGAAGAACAATACACCTGCAGAAGGCAACTCTCTTTTCAACAGCCACTTAGCACTCTGGCACCCATGAAAGGCATTATACATGCTGCTCACATTTCCTCAAGTAGTTGAAAATGCCCCTTCATAATACCGCCAACTCTCAAGGAATTACTTTGGCTTTGTCTATATCATGTTCAACAAAAAATAAATACTGCATCATCTACAAGGCTTTCAGAAATGACACCCCCAAGAAAATATCCACCTCAAACAGTGCCACACCTTGTTCCAGGAAATTGTTGTATTGAAGACAAAGACCTTCAAGATAGAACAACAGAAAGCAGTCATTCTCTATCTACCCACCTAGGATCTGGAGTAACATACCCATTCACATCCAAATGGTGCAGTTCAGGAAAAAGCTGAAGTCATATCTCTTCAGAGAACAGGCCAACCTCTCCCCAGCCCCACAGCAATAGTACTTGTTTGTTAGCTGCTGAGTTGTAAATTACCTGAGTTTTACTATTGGGCTACCATCTATTCTTCAGTGCTGTGTTGCTTCCTAGTTAGGTTTGTTCTGCACAAATACCACCACAAGCATACCTACATACATAAATACATATATACATACATACATACATACACACCAGTCCTCATGGAGTTTCACTCCATCTTTACAATTTTGTTTCGGACAGATCTGTGCTTCTGAAAACACGCTTTTTCATTTAACACTAGAGAGCCCAGTTTTGCATAATCCAGATGCAATTTTTAACTAAAAAGTCCTTCCTCCTCAAATGTATTCCCCGGGCTTAATTTTTTCTACGTTTTTTTTTGTCCCAGTTTACTTGTCGAAGGCAGCGTTCCGTGACTTAATTTATATACGATTTCAGATCTGTTGTGCTTGTGTGGTACATCCTGTTACCATTTTTTCTGGTGATAGATGAAGAACTTTAATTTGGAACATGGGTTCCCTTTTTCCAATGTTACACCTGCATTTCTTTAATAGCTCTCTTACTCCACGACAAATTCCAATATTGTTTCAGTGATCTCTCCTTCAAAGGAAACTAGTTATGAAGTGAGGTAGTTTAAGAAAAAATGAGAGAGTTACCCAGGTTAGACCAAAAGGGACCGGGTTGTATCACACTAGTGAAAATAAAAATTCCCTCTGTGTCACAAAATACTCCTAATCGAATATCTCTATTAGTTTACACTGAACCAAAGGAATGCACTTAGTTACTAATTATCATCACACAACGTCATTCAATCGATTCTTTTACTCGATTGAATGACGTTGTGTGATGATAATTAGTAGCTAAGTGCATTCCTTTGGTTCAGTGTAAACTAATAGAGATATTCGATTAGGAGTATTTTGTGACACAGAAGGGAATTTTTATTTTCACTAATGAGGTAGTTTAAGCCAGAATTCTGCTATATAACGAGAAGACTAATGCAATCCTTTTCCGGACAAAAGCCCAATTCTTTTTTTTTGAGTTCTCATTCAGGATCACAGAGTTCTAACAAAAAACCGCAACGTTAATTTATTTAACTCATTCACGTTTATACTACAGCAACAATGCCCATTGCATCCTTAGTCAAGCGAGTTCTGTGAGAGCTCATTTATACATGGATGTTTGACTTTGATATATAGTCTTGGCTTTTGTGTCGGGTACTAGTTAGCAAAGCAAATTGCCGAAAACACTGTTCTTTGTTTCAGTTCAGGACAACGACATGTGCCTCTCTGTGTCGAGAGATACAGAAATAGTGAGTATCTATGCTTTGTGCATAAGACCACTCTACAGTCATGTTAGCTATAACATAATGATGGCGGTAGATGCTCATTACCTCTCAGGAGTTTAGTTGTGGCTGACAGCAGATATCTTAAATTAAAAATAATTCCTATGACCAGTCACTATGTCTGTTAACATTTTGGCCCGTGTAGTTCTATTTTTAAAAGCCTTCAAGTTTACTGGCCGCAAAAGCCCAGGAACTTTGTGTTGGTCCGTGGGATGGTTTACAGAATGATCACAAATAGAGTGTCATTAAATGTAACTTCTATGGAATGTAAGTGTGTGTTATGGGGGAGTTCATTGATTTCAATTTTTGCAGCAACAGAAGCCCTTTGCCAGTAAATGCTGTACATAGTGCCATCACGCTGTTCATAAGCATTAGTCAATTAGGACAGGGGTTTGTAGAGAGGGTTACGGAGTGGATGGGACCGGAGAACTCCAACAAATGTCGTATCTCAAATGTTTACAGAGCAATGTTTAGTGAGGGGAGGATGGTATGTCAATTATGATTAAGTTTCTTCTATGAAGAGGTGGTCTTTCAGAGTAGTTTTGAAAGTGGATAATGGCGAGAGAGCCGAGAGGGATTTCCAGTGTGGAGTTCCCAGCATTACAACGTCTAAAACCTGGAAGCTGCACGCAGAGGTTTGAGGGTGAGTAGAAGCGTAAAGCTGCCTGAGCGTCGGTTACAAGTTGGGACATATTTGGACAGAATGGAGGAGAAGAAGGTCAGAGAGGAGCCGCTTGGAGCCATTTCTGACTTTAAAAGCCAGAGTCACTAACTCGTAGACAGATCTCATCTTAGCTCACAGCCAGCCAGCTTGGTGTTGGTAGATGTGGAAAGGAGTAGGTCCCTGTGGTGAACTTTAGTATCTTGTCTGATATGGAAAAGAGTATGGGGGAGGCCCCGAAAAGGTTACAGTAGTAAAGTCTACTGAGGGTATCCCATGACATTGCTGTATGAGAAGAAATGCATGAAAAGGGGGTTCGAAAGTTCAATAGATGGAATTATGCGGCAGTGTCGGTGCCACATATAAATGTTTCCTTGTTCATGGAAGTGTCGAAGTGTACAGTAGTGTTTAGAGATGAGGGTTTGGAACATAGGATATTATTGAAGATGTAAATATGCAAGGCAAAGAAGCAGATGCTGAAGTCATATGAAAGTAGATTATTTTCATATGATGATGTGATCTGATAGCAATTCAAAGACATTTGTTTGGCTCTGAGGCAGTTCAATGACAGATGGTTTTGAGACAGTTAGAGATTTGTGTTTTTAGGTATGGAGTGAAATGAGATAAAGATTTGTGCATCGTCTGCGAGAAGCCGAAGGAAGTATATAGGGACTAGAGCAGAAGGTCTCGGAGAGAGCCTTTGGGAGATTCCAATAGTTGAATTGTTTAGAGGTAGCGAGAGAAGAGCACTGAGATGCCTAGAAGGAAGAATCAGGGAGCTAGGATGAAAAACAATTTAATACCAAGTATGTGATGCCGAGACTGGATAGCGTAGATAGTATAGTTTGGTGATCAACAGTGTCAAAAGCGGCGGAGAGATCAAGAAATACATGAAAGAAGGAAATGTGATTGTGATGAATAGAGGTTATGAAGTTGGACGTGTAGAGTAAGACTATTTTGGTAGAAAACAGATCATGAAAACCAGGTTGGAGGAGATTCATCAAGCTGTGAGTAGTGATGAAAGTAGTGAGGCAGCTAGACACTAGTCATTCAAGGATTTTGAAGAAAAATTGAACAGGGAGGCAGTATAGTAAACTACAGAGGCAGAAAAGTCTGCGGTGTCTTATTAGATTCAGCTTTAGATGCCTTCAGCTGTTACGCAAGACCTCATGTCGACACATAACACACTACACACCCCCCCAACCGCGGTTCTGCGGTCCCGCGGTTCTATTCTGAATGTTAATGTGGAGACAAGTGAATCTCCTTGAAGCTGAGGGGACCATTCCAAGAAGATGTTCTGAATACACTTGCCCAGCCCCAGTAGAGACTTTATGTCCTCTGAACATGTTATTTATCACACACCTCCTTGCAATGGCTTTCACTGTGAGCCTTTAAGAAGAGGCCGAATTGGCTCCACCCTGCTGAACAACTGATGCTGTTGTTTTCATGCGTGCTAGTCAACTCTGGTGTGTCATAAAGTACAGCAGGCAGGGAGAAATGTATGAACTGCTCGGTTCTTAACACCTGACACGCTTGCGAAGGATGATTACTATTAATGACGTCTAGTTCTTTAATTGCAGTGAACGAATATCAGCCACTGCAGATCTAATTAAAATTCACCGTTAGTGTTCGAGCACCCTGCGAGACAGATCTGAAGCAGACATTGCGCATTAAATATTTTTTTTCCCCACTCATGTTATATTTAAAGATTGCTTCCTATGCAAAACATTTTTTCTTTATTTTTTGCGGGAGTTACTCTGTGAACCGATTTTTAGAGCCCATTTAAATTTGTGTTTTTTAAACTGAAGTTTTTTGTAAAGTCTGCATGAAAAAATACTGCAGTCACTGTAAATGTTTATAGAGCAGGGCGGCTCCTCTGCAATGATGGAGGAGCGTCGTCCCACTGGCTCAGAGCTAGCAGCTGAAAAATAGTTTAGTATCGTTTTACTTTTCAACTGCTGGCTCTGAGCCAGTGCTGTAGGGAGGGGCGGGGCCAGGGTCAAGGGGGAGGAGGACTGGTTCCTGCACTGTAAGTGCGCATGTGTGTCAGTCCGGCCATCTCCATCCCGGCTGTGTTGAACAGCCGGACTGGAGAAACTGCACAGACTCCCTGTCCTGAGCGGAGCATTAAAGCAGCCCACTCAGGCCCATCCCTGCGCTGCTCTCATAGCATGAGAGCAGTGCGGGGATTGCACAGGGAGTCTGATGCTGCCCCAGTGCCTGCTGGGACAAGGAAGTAGGAAGAAAACCACTGAGGCGCCACGCGGGAGGCAGCCGGCAGCTTCAGGTAAGTCGTTTTTTAAGTTTTAATTATTATAAACTCTCACCACGCTCACCCTCCCGCACTCCCCCGCACCCACTCCACCCTCCCCACCACTTTTTGTATATGACAGCCGCCACTGTTATAGAGATAGATACAGTAGTTTCTCGTGACAGTGTTTGTAAAAGCAACAGCAATCCTGGCATCCCAACCATTAGGCTGTTAGTGAGGACGTACTTGTTTGTAATGCTTGTTGTCTGTGTCTTACCTGTTCTGTCTGCTTACATTGCTCCTATCTCTTGTACCTATTGAATGTTGAGTGAATCTTGCATGTCTGCTGCTTGTCTTGTACATGGATTTCGCGTAAGAGGAAAGCTTGTGCTGCTGTCAGTGCTGTACCTGTTCTTTGTGTAAGGGGATCTTGCACTATTGCTGTCTGTGCTTAACTATTCTGCACATGCAGGAAGTGTGTACTACTGGTTCTTGTACTGCAGCTGTTCTGTATGCACCACTAATTTTCAGAAGTCACGGGTCACTCAAGAGTTACTGTCCCCAGATCGTGAAATTCAGGGCTGGTGTCCCAGGGCTTATCTGTACTGTTGGACCCAAACCTGATTGCCAAGTTCTCCGCTTCATCACTAGACTGTCAGTGGAGTGTGGGCGAGCGTTCCAAGGCTCACTTAGAGAGGTGGTAGGGGGTTAGAGACTCAGTACTCAACAAACAGAAAATTGCAGTTAATAAGTCATTACCCATCCAGTACTTTGGTTTAGCAAAAGAAAAAATAATTTATTGCAGTATCCTTTGTACAGCTGGAATTACTAGACACAATAGAAAAAAGGCTTTTCTTGGTACTTATGGGAAAAGTCCCGATGGGATTATGGGGACATTCACTGAAGGTAAAATATCTTGACTCATGCCCTGCGATTGGAGGAATCCCAGTAATATTATGGAAGGTAGCCAATCCTGTTTAGCTCACACATCATCACTGATTATTCCTAAATGATCAGGTAGAGGTTGAAAGGGAATAAAGTTCACAGTACCTGCAGTTTGGTTAAGTTTGTGCTGTCGGACCGTGGCACTCTGTGTGGGAGAGTGTGTGCCTGGTCCGATTGTTGTGTGGCGCATGGGTCACTGGGCAGTGCGGCTCTGACTCTGGTCCAGCTGACAAAGCATGCGAGGAGCGCTGGCAGCCGCAACCTTCTGGTTAGTATCAGCAGCACCAGGCAACCAACACTAGTCAGTGGAGGGTTTGCTGGAGGCGGTCATGGAACTCTCCTTCGGTTGAGTTCCAGGGCACCCTCAATCACAGGGTTGATGCTACTGCTGGGGTGACATATTCTGGTCCTGGACCTCACGCTCTGTATCTTGGTGCGGATTGTGGCTTGTGTCACAATAATGTTGCCTGCTTGCCGTGCCTAACCCTTTCACAGTCCTATCTTCTAGCCCGCAACAAAGATTTTTGGAATGTCTGGAAGGGCACTACGATGCACATCGGCTGTCTGGGTTCTTTCTTTTTCCCTCCATCATTTGTACCACTGGATTTGCCCCCATTCCAAATTGAAGCCAGTGTGGCCATGGCTACGTGTACCACATATACTTGACGACCCAACTGTTACTCACATATACACACAGACATCCTACTCGTCTAGCACACGCCAAAGGACCTGATTATAGGAACCGGCAGACAACTGAAAAAGGTGGGAGTCACTGGAGCCTCTACTAAGCAAGCAGCAGTTCACAAGGCTTGCCGCATCTACTACAATGCCTACAAGCAGCAGTATCACTACTAGCCCTCCACAGCCCAGCGAGTTGACAGCAGTCCCACTCATGGAAGGAGTGTGCACATACATCAGAGTCATGCTCTGGGTCTTATTCCGTGTCAAAACAAGCCTTTGCACGGCTGCATGATGGCTCTGTGTGCTGATGCGGGGGTCAAACCACTACATCTTGCTATGGTGGACTTGGGCAGGGTGGCACACTCTCCAGAGCCATGCAGAGGGACTGCTATCTCATCCAACAATGTGTGAGAAGCGTGCTCATCTGCTGCCTGTACTGTGCCTAGTCTGTGTGTGTGTGTGTGTGCACCTGCTGCCAGTACTGTACCTGTTCTGAGTGTGTGTGTGCACCTGCTGCCAGTACAGTACCTGTTCTGTGTGCGTGTGTGTGTGCACCTGCTGCCAGTACTGTACCTGTTCTGTGTGTGTGTGTGCACCTGCTGCCAGTACTGTACCTGTTCTGTGTGTATGTGTGTGTGCACCTGCTGCCAGTACTGTACCTGTTCTGTGTGTGTGTGTGCACCTGCTGCCAGTACTGTACCTGTTCTGTGTTTGTGTGTGTGCACCTGCTGCCAGTACTGTACCTGTTCTGTGTTTGTGTGTGTGCACCTGCTGCCAGTACTGTACCTGTTCTGTGTGTGTGTGTGTGTGCACCTGCTGCCAGTACTGTACCTGTTCTGTGTTTGTGTGTGTGCACCTGCTGCCAGTACTGTACCTGTTCTGTGTGTGTGTGTGCACCTGCTGCCAGTACTGTACCTGTTCTGTGTGTGTGTGTGTTGGCATCTGCTGCCAGTAATGTACCTGTTCTGTGTGTGTGTGTGCACCTGCTGCCAGTACTGTACCTGTTCTGTGTGTGTGTGTGTTGGCACCTGCTGCCAGTAATGTACCTGTTCTGTGTGTGTGTTGGCACCTGCTGCCAGTAATGTACCTGTTCTGTGCCTATTGTGTGTGTGTGTGTGCACCTGCTGCCAGTACTGTACCTGTTCTGTGTGTGTGTGTGCACCTGCTGCCAGTACTGTACCTGTTCTGTGTGTGTGTGTGTGTGCGCACCTGCTGCCAGTAATGTACCTGTTCTGTGTGTGTGTGCACCTGCTGCCAGTAATGTACCTGTTCTGTGTGTGTGTGTGTGCACCTGCTGCCAGTACTGTACCTGTTCTGTGTGTGTGTTTGTGTGCGCGCACCTGCTGCCAGTACTGTACCTGTTCTGTGTGTGTGTGCACCTGCTGCCAGTATTGTACCTGTTCTGTGTGTGTGTGTGCACCTGCTGCCAGTACTGTACCTGTTCTGTGTGTGTGTGTGTGTGTTGGCACCTGCTGCCAGTAATGTACCTGTTCTGTGTGTGTGTGTGTGTGTGTGTGCACCTGCTGCCAGTACTGTACTTGTTCTGTGTGTGTGTGTGTGCGCACCTGCTGACAGTACTGTACCTGTTCTGTGTGTGTGCACCTGCTGCCAATACTGCACCTGTTCTGTGTGTGTGTGTGTCTGCACCTGCTGCCAGTACTGTACCTGTTCTGTGTTTGCGTGTGTATGTGTGTACACCTGCTGCCAGTACTGTACCTGTTCTGTGTGTGTGTGTGTGTGTGTGTGCACCTGCTGCCAGTACTGCACCTGTTCTGTCTGTGTGTGTGCACCTGCAGCCAGTACTGTACCTGTTCTGTGTGTGTGTGTGCACCTGCTGCCAGTACTGTACCTGTTCTGTGTGTGTGTGTGTGTGTGTGTGTGTGCACCTGCTGCCAGTACTGTACCTGTTCTGTGTTTGTGTGTGTGCACCTGCTGCCAGTACTGTACCTGTTCTGTGTTTGTGTGTGTGCACCTGCTGCCAGTACTGTACCTGTTCTGTGCCTATTGTGTGTGTGTGTGTGTGTGTGTGTGTGCACCTGCTGCCAGTACTGTACCTGTTCTCTGTGTGTGTGTGTGCACCTGCTGCCAGTACTGTACTTGTTCTGTGTGTGTGTGTGCACCTGCTGCCAGTACTGTACCTGTTCTGTGTGTGTGTGTGAGTTGGCACCTGCTGCCAGTAATGTACCTGTTCTGTGTGTGTGTGTGTGTGTGCGCACCTGCTGCCAGTTCTGTACCTGTTCTGTGTGTGTGCACCTGCTGCCAGTACTGCACCTGTTCTGTGTGTGTGTGTGTGTATGCACCTGCTGCCAGTACTGTACCTGTTCTGTGTTTGCGTGTGTATGTGTGTACACCTGCTGCCAGTACTGTACCTGTTCTGTGTGTGTGTGTGCACCTGCTGCCAGTACTGCACCTGTTCTGTCTGTGTGTGTGCACCTGCTGCCAGTTCTGTACCTGTTCTGTGTGTGTGTGTGTGCACCTGCTGCCAGTACTGTACCTGTTCTGTGTGTGTGTGTGCACCTACTGCCAGTACTGTACCTGTTCTGTGTGTGTGTGTGTGTGCACCTGCTGCCAGTACTGTACCTGTTCTGTGTGTGTGTGTGCACCTGCTGCCAGTAATGTACCTGTTCTGTGTGTGTGTGTGTGCACCTGCTGCCAGTACTGTACCTGTTCTGTGTGTGTGTGTGTATGTGTGTGCACCTGCTGCCAGTACTGTACCTGTTCTGTGTGTGTGTGTGCACCTGCTGCCAGTACTGCACCTGTTCTGTGTGTGTGTGTGTGTGCACCTGCTGCCAGTACTGTACCTGTTCTGTGTGTGTGTGTGTGTGTGCGCACCTGCTGCCAGTACTGTACCTGTTCTGTGTTTGCGTGTGTATGTGTGTACACCTGCTGCCAGTAGCGGCCCGTGCAGGGAGTTCCGTGGGGCGGTGAGGCGTGGCGGGGGAGGGGCAGGGTGGGGGGTAGTAAACACCGGAATATGGATGAACGGAGGTAAGTAAACAGTTAAATAAATAAAACAAATTTCGTTGTGCGCGCTGCATTGCAGAATGCGTTGCAGCGTGCGCAACGAAATTCGTTTTATTTATTTAACTGTTTACTTACCTCCGTTCATCCATATTCCGGTGTTTACTACCCCCCACCCCGCCTCACCGCCCCATGGAACTCCCTCCACGGGAGGCTACTGGCAGCAGGTGTACACACATAGGCCCATAGGAATGAATGGGAAGCAATTCCTTATTTGCGAATCGCAATTTGCGAGTCGCAAATAAGGAATGTGTAGGAATCGCAAATTGTTTTGCGATTCCTACATGCATAAGCATTTGCGATTCCTAAATTGCGATTTCTTAAAATCGTAATTTAGGAATCGCAAATGCACAGTTTGATGCATGTGGCCCTAAGATTCTAAACCCATGCTTTGCATTTTGCATGCAGCTCCTTGATGCCGGTTTATAGCCCACTGTGCTATGTTAGAAGGATTGCACCGTATGAACTAAATATTAAAAGGATCTCTGTGTCAAAAGCAGTAACCCCTTTACCTAGCTACACAAAATACAAATCTGTGATCTGGATATTACGGATATGCTTTGCAACAGGTTTTGTAAGCCTTTAATGCTACATTATGAGTCAAAATTATGACTAGATAAAATACATATGTCTCCATAAAGAATTAACCAGCTCAGTTATCTTAACTTTATTATTTTCCCTTGAAAGTTGCCGGGCACACAAAGATCTCTACACCAAGTGCCTTAAACTTGGTGTTGAGATCTAAAGCAGCTGCTTTGTGACCAATTTAGTAAACCAGAATTGATTTACTGCCACATTTGACTTGTTGACAATTTCTTTGTGGTAGAGTTTAAAAAAAATAAATGTATAAGTTGATTGTCAGACTGTGTTTTTCATGACTCCTCCCCTCGTGACTCCACCCCCTTTCCACGTCCACACATTGTCCCCCAATGTATGGGTTCCTTGAATAAATATTTTTCATTTTCAGCACTGAGTTGGCTTATTACTGAGATACCTATTGACTACTAATGATACATAATAAATAGACAGTGAAATGCTACTTTTTGTAGCCAAGGTGCTGAGCTCCAACAGTGGCTAGCCTGGAGCAGGCTATAAATTATTCATCTGTTTTGCAGAGGCACTGAGTGGCTACACGAACTAGGTGATTGGAGGGGTTGGGAGTTCCCTTCCCTACCATCTGCACTCTCAACTCACTTTCCCTTGCCACTCACTCCGGGTTCCTTACCGGGGGCTACTGACAGCAGAACAGTACCAGCCCCGCTCTCTGCAGCACTGCCAGTCATCCCCCAAACACCCAGCACCTCTTGCCGAACAGATACTTCAGTGTAATTTGTGCTTGTTCCTGAAATATGCGGTAAATTACAGGCCTGCTGAGGCTTCTATCCTTCCGCGATAAGTAAATACAGTATTATTAATTGAGGTAATACAAACACCTTTTTTTACAGCCCTTAGAAACAGCAGAAGTGTGGTATGAAGTGCGATGTAAAACATAGAATATTATTCTGTTGACATGGGGCACACTCAGGCTTAGAATACCACAGATGCCCTTCGTAGCCACCCTGAGCGGCTCTCAGGGTGCTCAGTGCTTAGGGCCACTTTTGAAATGCCAGGTCAGGTTATAGAGGATGGACCTCAAAATAAGGCCATAGGAATGTCTGTCTGCCTGCCCCAATTGTAGGCTACATACAATATCATACGGGCAGTTATAGCAGTATGCAGCATAGCTAATAGTCTAATGAAGGAAGCACGTTGCGCTGAATGACAGTCTTCACAGGTACCCACTACTGGGGCCTACGCAGCAGCCTGAGCAAAGCTGACTAACTAAGGCCTCCCTGACCTGACTGCAGACATGGCAGACCTTTCATAGTGGCGACCAAGGGCGATAACCAATGTGGTCAAGTCCTGGTGAGTTGCAGGTCCCGCTTTATAGTGTTATCAATTCATCAAAATAATACAATAGCATTTTTTAAGAAATAAAGAGAAAGAGTTGGCGTTGAAGCAGCCCCTTCATTCTTTGGCTTTCATGTATTCTTCATGCTCTGGCATTAGTTTAATAGAAAGACGGAGGGGTGTCTGTGCTTAGAGTGATTAAACAGAGATGCCAGGCAAGCTAGAATGTGAGAGGACAAACTAAAGGGGTTTATGATCTGGGCACTGGGAAGGCCCAGTGATGCATGTTGGGTCGGTTGGTATGATGAAGAATTTTAGGGGGCTGGTACAGATGTAAGAGAATGTAGGTCGGATTAAGGGAAGTGCTGGTAAAAGAAAGTAGGTAGGATTCAGAGAAGTGCTGGTGTTTGTTGAGTGTTTCTTCCTGGAATGGAGAAGCGGAGAAGGGAAGGGATGGATTGTCAGTGCATAATTGATAATGGTAGAGCATAACATTTTAGACACGAATGCATCATTTGGATGAAATGCTAAAACTGTCTTTTCGGTGATTGGCAAGAATTTTGTGGTATGCAGCGCTAACATGCTGCAAGAGAATACTCTGAGACACTGTAAGAATACAGAAACACCACAGCGTTATGTTTAGGTCGAGCCTAGCGCAGCGCGCATGCGCTGCACTATGGGAGGCTTCTTGTAAGTACTCTAAACTTCTCCGTGTGGGTCTGACTCCTCCCACACATCGGATTGGCTTTTGCGTGTGTCTTTCACTAATGAAAGCACGCAAATGGCTAAAGGCGGGTGCATGTCCCACCTTCTTTTTTAAAGTTCACTCCCACAGCGTTTTGCTCTCGGGAGCGAGCAGCGGCACGCTGGGTGGCAGCTGCATTCCTCGGGTCAGGTTACTATCTACTTGTTCACTCCCACGGTGTTTTGCCTGCGGGAGCGAGCAGCGACGCGCAGGGTGGCAGCTGCATTCCTCGGGTCAGGTTACTATCTACTTGTTTCTCTGTGATTTTGAAGCACAACATTGCGCTTAATTTAATATCGGCAAACAAATGCAGTGTATGAAGTCGTGTTGCTTTTCCTCCTGTCCATGCATAAGTAATGGACATTTTGTAATCCATGTAGGTAATCGTCGCACATTTAAACAGCGCGTGGGGTTGTGGTAACTGTTGCTCCCTGTACCACCAGTGAGGCAGACCAGGTTTTGGAAGCGCCGCCAGGCTAGTGTGCCCCACTGAACGGTTCAAGTGTTACTCGCCATCTGCTCGCCTTACGGAGCCTTCAGTTTCCCAGCAGAACCACTGCTCTGATCTGTGCCACAAGGCCACTTATTAGCTTGCCGGCAAGTGAACTTGATGCTTTTAATGTTGTGGTTAGTGTGCAGGGCACGTACTTTTTGGCACAAGGGCCACGTTGCAGCACTTTCAAGAGGGGGCAGCGTGCTTTACTCTCTAACTTACCCACTTAAAACAAGCCCGCCATGTCAGAGGAGGGAACCCAGACGGGAGTTGAAGATGGGAAGCTTAGGGTAAAATGCGTCAGGGCTCACTCAACCACTCATCTTCATGAGGCTGATAAAATGCGTAGCTTGTTAATCGAAGTGGATGCCCTGGTCTCCCACTCAAAGCTCCTGCTCTGGGCCTCCCCCCGGCACTAGTCTAAATGATGCAGATGAGGTCATAGGGACATTTTGCGCTAGAGTAATATTGTGTAAATCGGAATTATTTGTCTTTAACCCCTTCCCTGCGCCGTGAATTCCACCGCGGCGCGGGGGGGTTAGGGAGTGGGCGTGGCGCTTTCGTGCTCATGACGGCTCCACGCCGTCATGAGTCACGGGCGGCATGTCCTCATGACGGCGTGGTGGTGTCATGACCCCGCCCACTCATTAATTCGGCCGCACAGGCGGGGAATTAGTCCCGCGTGGGCGGAGCGGCAGCGGCATGACGGCTCCACGCCGTCATGAGCACACGCCTACCGTGACTCATGACGGCGTGGAGCCGTCATGAGCACCCAAGGGGTTAAGTATTACATGTAATTTTAATTTTTGTCTGCTTTTCGTGTAACATTGGCGCACAGCACACACACTCAAGCACACATAGCGCTCGGAGCTGCTGTGTCTGTCGCAGCGCTCTAATATATGAATGTGAATACCCATCCCCTATCTGCATACGGCAGGAACATATAGCACCAGGAATGCTTCTCCAGCATGTTCCTGTAAGGGACACACTGTGTACCATAGCGTAAACTCGCGCTACGGGAACCGGAGCAGCAGCGTAAATAGACGCATCAGCAACAACCTTATTAAACCAATAAGAAAACAGCACATGCACCAATTTAGACCATGTTATGACCACAGATGCCAGGAGATATGGTCAATTGCGCAGCTCTTCAATTCCAGATGGCACAGTACCCAGGATAATGTGCTGCATGGCTAAACACTTATAAGGTCCCAAAGGCGAGACCTATTGGCTATGCCAATGCTTGTTTTAACTGTGGTGCCAATAGGATTGAAAGAAAGAAATACATTCCGTGTTCATGGTTATCAATGTCATATTTTATAAAATTATCTGCAATCCAGCCTGACATAAATGTAGGCTTAGCAAAACCAAAGGGGATGATGGACGGAGTGTTGAACATTGCAAGCACTCACCCCCAGTCAACTGATCTGGGTTTAATCCATCATCATTCTTTAGCTCACTCCGCCACCCCAGTTCAGACATGGCCATATGCAAATCAGTCTCATGGGAACAGTCCAGCCCGAACTGCCAAGCCATGTCTTCCCTGGACCGGAAACAAGCATCCTGGGACCGGTTTCTGGCTTACAGCCATCATCAGCCAGGATATCTTGAATCCAGTGGCAAAGTGAGCAAGGGACCCACGTCTGGGCATACCCTGCCAACTTAGGGCGAACATAGCAAAACCAAAGGGGATGATGGACGGAGTGTTGAACATTGCAAGCACTTACCCCCGGTCAACTGATCTGGGTTTAATCCATCATCATTCTTTAGCTCACTCCGCCACCCCAGTTCAGACATGGCCATATGCAAATCAGTCTGACCCTGTGCCTCATGGGAACAGTCCAGCCCGAACTGCCAAGCCATGTCTTCCCTGGACCGGAAACAAGCATCCTGGGACCGGTTTCTGGCTTACAGCCGTCATCAGCCAGGCTATCTTGAATCCAGTGGCAAAGTGAGCAAGGGGGCCACGGCGGGGCATACCCGGCCAACTTAGGGCGGACATAGCAAAACCAAAGGGGATGATGGACGGAGTGTTGAACATTGCAAGCACTCACCTCCAGTCAACTGATCTGGGTTTAATCCATCATCATTCTTTAGCTCACTCCGCCACCCCAGTCCAGATGTGGGTCCCTTGCTCACTTTGCCACTGGATTCAAGCTAGCCTGGCTGATGAGGGCTGTTAGCCCAAAACCGGTCCCAGGATGCTTGTTTCCGGTCCAGGGAAGGCATGGCTTGGCAGTTCGGTCTGGACTGTTCCCATGAGGCACAGGGTCAAGACTGATTTGCATATAGCTGTGTCTGAACTGGGGTGGCAAAGTGAGCTAAAGAACGATGATGGATTCAACCCAGATCTGTGACTGGGGGTGAGTGTTTGCAATGTTCAGCACTCTGTCCATCATCTCCTTGTGTTTGATAAATGTAGGCTTACACTGTTTATAGGGGACTGAAGACTGAAGACTGAAGATTTTGTAACACATTGTCACAAAGTGCCCTTAAATCTTGACATGGTAGAAGAAGGCGTGGAGGAGACTGATACAATACCTCCTTTCGTTTCTCCCTTTCCCTCCTTACAGCCCGCAAGTCCTCTAAACGACGCCGACATCGGCGTGGATCACAGCCCCCTTGATGAAGACGATTCCTCACAAGCCGGACTCGCTGACGTGAAGCTGTCACGGGAACCTGCTGGAAAGGACACGGGCCCTTTAAGAAGACAGCCGGAAGCGGAAGCAGAGGAGCGTATTCTGAACGCTGGAGGAGATAGGAGATCGGGACACCGAGAAGAACGGGAGGTCAGAAGAAACCTTGAATCGGACGGTGAACCGGAGAAAGTTTATCTTCTACAGCAACCCGCGGAGGGAGAAGGCAGCCAGAGGAGCGAGCAGCGTCGAGCGGTATCCCGCCACGTTCCAGGAGGGACGTGGCTATCTCAGGGGCATTAGCGGGGACCAGAACCACGGAAGGATGTTCTGAAGACCCTACAAAAGAAAGAAGGGAAAAGTTATTCTCCATAAACCCTATCAAATAGAAAGAGAAAGAAAGAAAAGAATAATAAAGAAAAATTTCAAAAGAAACTGTTGGGTTCAGAGTCTTTGCATGTCTCCACCATAGCTGCAGTGTCACACACATGTTTTGTGTAATGGAAATATTTACGTTCACTGTACTCTAACTTAACTTACTTATTTATGCCTGCTACCCCTCCTAGAACAACAACCAGGACTCTCCAGCCATCTCTGTCCTGGACTTTTCTTTCAGTCTGACTCAAGGTGTAACCCACCTCCTTATAGTCAGCCTCTAGGCCTCGAAGCCAGGTGTTTCTTGGCCTTCCTCTTTTCCTTTTCCCTTGAGGGTTCCACATGAGGGCTTGCCTCGTGGTGTTTGATGCGAGCTTGGGGAGGGTGTGGCCTCCCAGCGAACTTTCATGATTTCTTCATAAGCAGGGAGTAGGAAAGTCTGCTGCCATAGGTTGTTGTTGCTGATGGTGTTTGGCCAGCGGACGTGGAGGATTTTCCTCAGACAGGTGTTTATAAATGTCTGGACTTTATTGGTGGTGGTCACTGTTGTCCTCCAAGTTTCTGTTCCATACAGAAGGACCAATTTTACATTGGTGTTAAAAAGCCTGACCTTGGTTTGCAGCGTTACGTCCTTGGAGCTCAAGATCTTCTTTAGCTGACTGAAGGAAGACCTGGCTTTGCCGATTCTTGCCTTGACGTTGGCGTCTGTACCACCCTGCTTGTCTATGACACTGCCCAGGTAGGTGAAGGCCTAAATCTCTTTCAGTGCATTACCTGCAAGAGTGACTGCAGTTGTGCTGGCCGTGTTACCCTTTAGGATCTCGGTTTTTCCCCCTGTGGATGTTGAGGCCAAGTTTTGCTGATGTGGCTGCCACTTTGTTAGTCTTCTCTTGCATCTGCAGATGGGTATGGGAGAGTAGGGCCAGGTCATCCGCAAAGTCCAGGTCATCGAGCTGCGTCCATGGTGTCCACTGGATCCCATTTCTTCCCCTTGCTGTGGATGCTTTCATAATCCAGTCTATGGCCAGCAGGAAGAGAAAAGGCAAGAGCAAACAACTCTGGTGGACTCCAGTCCTTACTTCAAAGGCTTCCAAAGTTGTCCTCCATGGACTATCTTCAGGTCATTCCCTTGTTAGAGTTCATGATGATTATTACATGTTTATCTGGCACACCATAGTGGCAAAGGAGTTTCCAAAAGGTCTCTCTATCCACACTGTCAAATGCCTTCTCAATGCTGATGAAGTTGACAAAGAAGGGGGAGTTCCATTCCATTGTCTGCTGAATGATGATGAAGATTGGAAGCGACAACACTGTGTATGAAGAAGTCATGTGCAACCATGCCTTGGCGACTTGAACGAGAATGGTGAAAGGCTCGCAAATCTCTGTGCCCTGAACAGTCTGGTAATAGGTGGTAGTGTATTCCCACACAAAAGAATATTCAAGGCAACATGAGTGTCACCAGACCATTCAACAGAGAATCAGATCAACACTGTCTGCATTGCCAAGAAGTTCCAGAGGTCCCTGCAGGATGTGAGAGTGATGAGAGGAGCAGACGTGGTGTCGGACCATAACCTTGTCATGGCCAGGCTAAGGCTAAAGTTGAAGAAAGCATGGATCGAACCGACAAGCCAACGCCAGCAATATAACACCACCCTTCTCAAAGATGCACAGAAATGGAGTGAAAACTCAGTCACCCACAGCAACAATTTTCAAGCCCTGCATAAACTAGAGAACGACAGAGACCCAGTAGAAAGCCAGTGGGATAAGATCAAAGAAACAGTGACATTAACCTGCCAGGAGGTACTGGGTCCCAAGAAACACCAACATAAAGAATGGATCTCCTTCGAGACCCTGTGCAAAATCCAAGCAACAAAGGAAAATAATGCTGCAGTCACCACCATCTGAACAAGAGCAGAAAAAGTGAAAACTCAAGGCAAATACACCAAAACCAGCAAAGAAAAACTAGAAGGGAAGATTCATCAATGGACTTGCTACAGAAGCCCGAGAAGCAGCAAGCCATGGAAACGGGAAAGAACTCTACTACCTGACAAGAAAACTCTCCGTCAGATACAGCAAGCCAGAGAGACCTGTTAAAAACAAAGCTGGGAAGATAATCATGGCTAACGAAGGCCTACAACGAAGATGGCTGGATCACTTTGAAGAACTGCTGTACCAGCCCGTACCGCAGTCTCCTCCAGACATACAGCCAGCTGACAAGGACTTGCCAATCAACTGCAGTTGACCAACCAAGGAAGAAATACGGCAAGCCATCAAACATCTGAGAAATGGGAAGGCAGCAGGACCTTCGGGGCACGGTACTTAAGTGGTTCACCTCCTTTTTGAACGACCGCCGACAGGAAATTTGGTCTCCCCCCTTTTCGGCCCCCATTCCACCTATGAAGGTGGGGGTCCAGCAGGAGTCTATCTTGAGCCTGTCACTGTTCAATATTTATATGGCTCCTCTCGCACTTCTAGCTGAGTCCCACGGCGTTAGGATAGTATCATATGCCGATGATACTCAACTGTTGTTCACGTATGACAAAGGCTCTGATTTTAGATGCGAGGAGATCAACACCTGTCTTACGGAGGTTTTCTCTTGGTTACTGCTTAATCAACTAAAGTGCAACCCAGAAAAATCAGAAATGATCTTTTTTGGTTGTCCACCTTGCAAATCATGGCACCATTGGTGGCCTCAGGATATGTCCCCTCCCACTGCTCCGGTTGGCATTGTGAAGAACTTAGGGGTGAAGCTAGATACCACCCTAACAATGAAAGCCCAAATCCAGACCGTGGTAGGCACGTGTTTCGGCATGCTGAAAATGTTTTAAAAAATTCTTCCTCTGCTATCGGTCGAGTACCAGAAGACAGTATTCCAAGCTTTGATCACATCCAGGCTGGATTATGTCAACATCTTGTACCTGGGCCTTCCTGAGTATTTACTGAATCGTTTGCAGGTGGCTCAAAATGCAGCGGCCAGAGCCATTCTCATGGTAGGTCCCAGAGCACATATGACAATCCATCTGAGGGCCTTACATTGGCTTCCAGTACGTAAGAGGATCCAGTTTAAAGCGCTTGTTCTAGCATTTCGGGCTTTCCACGGCACAGGGGCCGTATATCTCAGGAGAAGGGTTCAACACTATGAGCCGCAACGAGCCCTGAGATCCTCAGGATGGTCACTGATGCTCACTCCCAAGTTTGCCCGTTCTCGGATAGGCGGTCGCTCATTTCAAGTGCTGGCCTCCCGCTTATGGAACAGGCTGCCCCCCTATCTTAGGCAGGTCCAGGATTTGTTGACTTTTAGGAGACAGCTAAAACCTGGCTTTTCCAGCAGTAATTCTTGTTTCTGGCTTGACTTGGCTTTCGAGCTCTGTTTCCTGTCTTTCAGTGGTCTTTCCAGCGCCGGGACACTCTGTAGAGTAGCCATGCGCTTTATAAGTACCTATTTTCATTTCATTTCATTTCACCTGACATCATTCCTTCAGAGGCACTGAAGGAAGACTTTGAAACATTAGTAGACATGCTCAAACCCATGTTTGGAAGGATCTGGGAAGAGAATAACATGCCATCAGACTCAAAGGAGGAATATCTGATTAAGATCCCCAGGTAAGTTGACCTGAGTAAATGCACAATCTACAGAGGGATCACTCTTCCTTCAACCCTAGGCAAAGTGTTCAACAGAGCCATCCTGAACCGAATGAAGAAAGAAGTTTACGCTTAGTTACGAGATCAGCAAGGTGGCTTCTGCAAAGCTAGATGCTGCACAGAGCAGATTGCAACACTGTTCATCATCACTTTAACTTAAGCAGGTGTGTTATGCATAGCTTCCTAGGAAGGATTTATCTTTTACAGTAAATTCTAAATCTGGTGTTTCACTGCTATGTGAGCCCGTCAGGGCTGGCAAAAGATGGCAGGAGAAGTATTTCTTTTTTTACATTTGGGTCAGGGAGGATAGGCCATGCTATGTACACCTCCCCATTACTCTTCCCCCTGTGTAGCAGTTGAAAGCAGGGGCAGATGATTTTGGTGGCAATACATAAGATAAAATGATAGATGTGTAAAAACGTGAATTACAGGGATATTTTTCACCTCTGGGTTCCGCATGACATTATAGACAACTCGAGCTTTGCTTTCGCTGCTTATTTGATGTCACTCAGAACCCTTCGGAGAAAAAAATCCCTGTAATTCTCTATACCCATCTATAATTCTATATGCTCTTGATGCTCACAAGTTTGAATCCCAGAAATACAACTTCATTGTTGGACTTAGCCCTTTCTGCAAAGCCATCTCCAAACTTTCTGCCTTCACTCCTCCTAATTTTGCTGAATTCATTTTTGTTGGCCTTAGGACTCTGTGCAATTTACCACTGCTAACCAGTGCAAAACTGCTTGTGCTCTCTACTCTAAACATGGTAGAATTAACTTACACCCAAATGGCATATTTAATTTACGTGTAAGTCCCTAGCAAAGTGGTACTACAGGTACCCAGGTCCTGTAAATTAAATACAACAAGTGGGCCTGCAGCAATTATCATGCCTCCCACTTAAGCAGCCCTTTAAACATGTCTCAGGCCTGCCATTACAGCCTGTGTGTGCAGGTTTAAACTGCCATGTCAACCTGGCAAAATAAACATTTTGCCAGGCCCAAACCTTCCATTTAACACACATAGGTCACCCCTAGCGTACCTCCTGGACAGCCCAGAGGGTTTGGTGCAATATATTTTAAAAGTTGTGACTCAGGAAGTTTTAAAATGTTTATCTAAAATTCTTTAGCAGAGTAAATTACAAACCACATAGTACTTGATCGTATATCAAGGAGGAAATATACAGCCATTTTAGCACACACTGCGCAGAAGCAAGATTCCCTCCAAGCAAAGAAAGACGTCATACCACGTGATATGGTTGACACATGCACAATGGAGTTCCCGCGCTTTAGCGGCCATTTTGGATTAGACAAGGATTACTTATTAGTTTTAAACACATAGGCAAGCGTCTCTCGGATACGGTGTAGTGTATGCACTTATTAATAAGATATTACAAAGTTTAATTAATTAATACTGTGAGAGGATTGCTTACGAGCAAGTCTCATTGTGAGTCCTTGCTCCATCAATCCCCTCTCTGATGGCGTTTCTGAGCCATCAAAACTACCCACAACCAGATGCCAACTTCTAGCATATTTTTGTCACAGTCTCATTATTACATTTTCTATTCTTTTCTTCTCCTTTCAGTTTCTTGTATATTTCACTTTTCAGATCTTCTAATTCAATTTCATCAAATTTTCGTTTCTTGCCTTTTCCTGTCACTCTATATGTTTCATTCTTTCTACAACATTTGCACCATATCATTATTGACAGTACTATTATTGCTATCCCTGCTAAGGGTACTAATATTTGACCTATAAGTCCTTTTCCTACATTAGTAAACCACGTACCAATTGACGCAATGCTATTTGTCAATCTTTCCCATACACTATCAACTTCCAGTGGTTTCAGTTCATTCTCAAGTTTTGTATATTCTTTATATATGTTCCGATTTCTGCACTTTTGTCAGGAATATACGTGCAACAATGTTTTGTTTTCAACAATTTACAGACTCCGCCCTCTTTTGCTCTTATTATATCAAGCGCAAGTCGATTTTGCATAACCATAGATCTAATCGCAACCATTTCCGCTTTAATCATAAGAAATCCTCCAGCTGTATCCGTTGATAAACGATCAACCACTGTAGATAACTTACATATTTTCCTTGAGTTCAGAATTATTCCCACTGAAGGTATCAATGCACCAAATATATCACCTACAATTTCTGAAAAACTAGCTCTTTTACTACGGATTAGTTCACTATTATCTTCATTGCTCCCAGTGTTTCTTTTTACATGGTATACTTTTGGAAAAACTATTCCAAAATAACAACTTCCATACCATCGTGCAGGAAGCCTAAAATAAGCCTTATTCCCACACACATAATAAATTCCAGGAAAAACTGAATCTGTTCCTCCTTTTAGTCCCCAACCTCCAAGAATTAAGAAATTATGTTCACATTCACTGGTACCGATGAAAACATTGTTATAATCAGTCTTTAACCTATGTAGACAAATTTTCCCTGTCTTTACAAAATCCAGAGCCATAGCAGCTTGAGCTTTGCCAGGTGTGTAAATACCCTCTTTCTCAGCACAAGGTGGAAGATGAGCTTTATGCTCAGACGCTTTCTTTTGGAAATTTTGTCTTCTATTCTCAACTAAATTCAAAAATATCTTTTCTTCTTCATGTAATGAACATGTTAGATTGCTTCTATGTGCATGTGTTATGTCTATCGACTTCATTGTTAAGAAAAATTCTCCCATAAATTGTGCATCTTGACTACTAAGCACTGGGTTCATATTCTTTCGAATCGGAACCTCTGAAAATATCACATCTATATTTGAATAATAAAACTGAAGTTTCCCTGTTCTATAAAATAAACTAGTTAATACACTACATGATATGCCATAAGTTAGAGGCAAATGATGATATGTTAACCCTTCTGCTACTGATTCAGGTAACTTCATACAGACATAACAATTACTAACTTCCATTGTATCTACATACTGAAACAATAATTTAGTGAAAACATTTAAACTAGTGTCGTTATCTGTTACCACATGATGAAACTCTGGTTCATCTTCTGCTTCTAATTTTACTCTATAACCTTTCAAATTATCTATCCTTCCTTTTGTTTAATTGTTAATCTTTTTATCCATTATCATAAGGTAAGGAATTGCTACAATCACAACTAACCACACTATAAGCACCACTACCAGACTACATATGCATATAGCACAGCATCTTTTACAACATTTCCGTTTCGGTCTCCCAGAAACTCTGTCGTCAGGCATTTTTACAAAGAAGATTTCTCTTCTTTTCTTTTTCTTTCAAGACTTTTACGTTATCAAGGTGGTTTCACTTCTTTTTCATAAGTCAGTTCTGCACTTGTTCCTTCGTCCCCACTTTCACTGGACTCTGATCTTTCGTAGTCTTCAAGGATTATATAAGTCCAGTCAGGACCTTTAAATTTATTGTTCACAAGTTTCAATCTTTTGCTTTTTTGTTTTTCAGTCCCACTTGTTTGTCCAGATAAGCGTGTTACTTCATTTACTTGTTCTGGATCTTCACTTCGTGTTTCTATATGGTATTTTACTCTTTTAATGACACCAGGCCAATGATCACCTTTTCTGACTTTCTTTGGGTGCACTGTATCTTCACTTTCTGAGTCTTTTCCAAAAGCTCTTTTATTTTCAAAGTGTGGCACAAATTGATTTTCCTCGATTTCAGTTTCCTCTTCTATCTGCTCTTGTTCAGGTCTTGTTGTGGTTTCTTCAGTTGCCTGTGTGTGAGTTTCTACTAACTGACCCTGTTCAGGATTTACGTCTTCGTGCTTGAGGCTTTCTTGCTCGTTGTTTTCTTGGTTTTCTTCTCCCTGAACGTATTTTTCTTGTTCTAACTGGTTCTGATCAGGCCTTATTGCACTTTGTACTTCGGTAGCCTGACCGCGTTCTTCTAAACCTGTCTGTCCCTGCTCAAATTTTGTTGTTTCGTTGTCGATTTGAGCCCAATTTCCTCTCCCTATCTGAGCCTGCTCAGGTTCTCTTATTGTTTCGTTCTCCCTATCCTCAGCTGCTTCTTCTTCACCTATCTGATCCTCACTAATTTCCTCTAATCTTGCTCGACTTCTTGTTTTGTTGTAAACTTCTGGTATGTCGACCACTGGTATCCAGTCCTGACTTGTGCTCGGTTGTTCTTCTTCAGCTTCTCCAGAATCTCTCACCTGGGATTCTTCAGCTGGCCAACCTTCAGCTTCCTCAGGAATTGATGCTGACTGAGGATCTTTTCCTTCAGGAGCTGGCACCCTTTTGGTGTGGCTTACATGAATCCAAGTAGGCAATCCTGCACATTTCACTGCTGTGTTTGTAACTAATATAACCTGACAAGGTTCGCCCCACCTGGGTGATAAACGCGTTTCTCTGGTGTGATGCTTCACTACCACCCAGTCTCCAGGGTTTAGATCATGCTCTTGTTCAGGCTGCCTGGAAACTCCGTCTTCTTCAACCTGGTGAGAGACAGAACGCACGAGGTCAGCCAATGCTTTGCAATAATCTAGAACCATATCATCAGTTATGTTCAGCAGTTTATTTCCAGGTTTATGTGCATGTCTCATTGCTCTGCCCATGATGATTTCATGTGGACTCAATCCTGTATTTCTATCAGGAATGCTTCTGAGTCCCATTAAGACAAGGGGCAATGCATCTGGTCAATCTAACGATGTAGATGCACACATTTTTGACAATCTTGATTTTATTGTGCCATTCATTTGTTCAACCACTTCAGAAGCCTCTGGGTGGTACGCACAGTGCAATTTTTGTTCAATTTTAAATGCTTCACAGATTATTCGAATTACATCGTTATTGAAGTGACTTCCTCTATCTGATTCCAAAGTTACTGGGAAACCGAACCTAGGAATGAGTTCTCGTAATAACAGTTTTGCGACTGTAATGCTGTCATTCCTTCTGGTAGGGTAAGCCTCCACCCATCTTGAAAACAGACACACTATGACGAGTACATATTTCAGTCCTTTACATGGTGGTAACTGTATGAAATCTAACTGCAATCTTACAAAGGGACCCTCAGCCTTTCCAATTTTTCCCAAACCAATTACTGTTCTCCTTCCTGGATTATTCATTTGGCAAGTTAAACACCTCTGGCAAAGACTCTCTGCTGCAGCCCTAAACTTTGGATTGTACCAATTTTGTCTGAAAAGTCTAATCATGGCATCTCTCCCTACATGTGTGTCTCCATGATACATTCTGGCTATTTGTGAAATCAAACAGTCGGGCATGACTGGTCTGCCATCTGAATATACCCATACATCATCATCTGTTCTTCGGGTACACCCTATTTTTATCCAAACATCTCTTTCACTCTCCTCAGCATCATCTTGTAATCTTTTCACATCATTCCATGTTTCAGGTGTTGAACATAGCATAAGTTGGCAGCTGATTCCCATCCATTCAACTTTTCTGTTTACTGCCAATCTATTTCTGGCACAGTGTTGAGCAACTAGGTCTGCGTATCTGTTACCGGCTACCACCCAATCATCTCCTGACTGGTGTGCGGCACATTTCACCACTGCCAATTCTTTTGGTGATTGTATTGCCTCCAATAATTCTTTTACAAACTGCCCATTTTTGATTGGGGATCCTGAAGAAGTCATGAAATCCCTCTGCATCCACAGTTGGCCAAAGTCATGCACAACCCCGTAACCATATTGACTGTCCTTAAATATGGTTACTTTTAAATTTTTCCCAATTTTGGAGGCTTTGATCAAAGCAATTAATTCAGCTACTTGTGCAGATTTGACTCCTGGTAAATAGGATGCTTCGACTATTCCAGATAGTTCACATACAGCATAGGCTGCACTCAATTTACCATCCTCATGCCTTAGGCATGAGCCGTCCACAAACAGCTCCCTGTCTGGGTCTTTTAGGGGCATTTCCTGTATGTCAGGACGCGGTTTTGTACACAATTCTGTGACCTGTAAACAGTCATGTTCTGGAATGTCCTTAACTTCTTCACAATTTTGATCCGGCAATAATGTAGCAGGATTTACAACAGTGCACCTAGCTATGGTCACATTTTCAGCTCCTAGAATTATTCGTTCATACCTTGTCATCCGACTAGGTGTGAGATGCAGAGTTCTAGTTCTTGTCAACAGGATCACAACTGCATGTGGGACAAACACTTTAACAGGATATCCCATTACTATTGACTCACTTTGCTCAATGCTCATACAGGTAGCAGCAACTGCTTTTAAACAGCCTGGCAATGCTGCAGCCACTGGGTCCAATGTAGCAGAAAAATATGCTATAGGACGCCTGTCTATTCCATGTCTTTGGGTTAGCACTGAAAGTGCACAATTTTCTCTTTCATAGCAAAACAGTGTGAATTCTCTTGTATAGTCAGGCATGCCCAAGGCAGGTGCCTCACACAAAGCATTTCTTAATTTTACAAATGCACCGGTACTTTAATCATCCCATTCAACTGGATCCTTTGCTGTCTTTTTGGTTAGTTGAATCAAAGGCTTTGCTAATAGTGAAAACCCTATAATCCATTGTCGACAGTATCCCACTATTCCAAGAAACATTCTCACTTCTCTTTGTGTTACTGGCATTTTCATTTTCTTGATTATTTTTATTCTATCAGATGTTATTCTTCTTGTTCCCCTTTCAATTTGGTGTCCCAAATATTTAACTGCCGTTGTACAAAACTGCAGCTTCTCAGGTGACACTTTGTGTCCTTCTTCAGCCAAATGGTTGAGTAATGCAATTGAGTCTGCAACACAATCATCATGAGTTTTGGATGCTACCAATAAGTCAGTCAATGTACTGCACCAGGACTGAGCTCCTGGGCAGTACTAATTTTTCTAGACACCCTTTCAGTATTTGATTAAAAATGGAGGGACTTTCTGTGTACCCTAGAGGAACACGATTCCACATATAGACATGGTTTTCGAATTTAAACGAAAACAGATATTGACTATCTGGATACAATGGTATTGAGAAAAATGCTTGGCATAGATCAATCACGGTTAACCATTCTGCACTCCATGGTATCTGGTATAGGATCACTGCAGGATTTGGTACTATAGGACAACAAGGTACCACGATTTTATTAATTTTCCGCAAATCCTGAACGGTCCTATATTTTCCACTAGGCTTTTTCAAACCCATGATTGGTAAATTACAAGGACTACTCATAAACTTCTTTTAATATGCCTTGTTTCACCATTCTGCCAATTTCCTCAACAACTCCTGCCTTTACTTCTGCACTCATTTTGTACTGTCTGGTATTTGGGAAAATTGCGCCTTCTTTTACAGTGATCTTTACTGGGTCTATTTTTGCCATAAGTCCTACTTCTTTCCCTGTAAAATCCCATACCTTAGAGCTCACTGTAGTTCTTAATTCTTCTGGTAATTCGTCTTTTGTTATCAAGGAGAACATCTCATCCACTTCCGTACCTTGCTTGGCTAGCATGAACTTATAAACATGATCTTCATCCGGGGTCTGTATTGCAACACCATCCGGTGTGCAAAAATAGTGCAATTCATTTTGCACAGTAAGTCTCTACCCAATAAGTTTACTGGACTGGAATCACACACCACAAATTGGTGCATTTCTCGGAAGTTTCCTATTTTTACTTCCATAGGCTCAGTAAGGGGTGTTCTGATCTTTTGATTTGCTACACCTACAACTTGGATAGCTTCTCCAGAAAGAGGGAGGTCTGGGATGTCTGCTGTTCTTACAGTAGAACGGGTAGCACCAGTGTCCAAAACAAAAGTGATATCATTACATTTTACTTTCCCTTCAACATATGGACCTGACTTATCTACCAGTAAGGATGCGCCAAGTACGCAGTCCTTCTCCCCCTCTCATAGGCACCGTCATTGATGACTATATGGATCAAATTCATCCTGTAAAAGAAACTGTGAAGTTACATATTCATTCTTACCACTTCCTCCTTGATATCCGACGTCCGTACCGTGCTTTGCTCTGCTTACATTACCCTGTATAGGGGCAGGTGGCAACTGACTCTGAGAATTTACACCCTGCTGTGAGTCATTCTGCGTCTGTGGATTTAAATTATGATTTGGGCCATTATTATTTTGAATCTTCTTACATTCGTTCTTCCAATGTCCCAATTTTCCGCATCCATGACAAGGAAATTTCTTTTTAGCGTCTTCTCTACTCATTCGTCCTCTCACTTTTCCACCATTCCCTGTGTCACCATTCGTTCCAGATTCTTTTCCCTGACTTTCTGTTGGATTATCCAAATTAATTCCCTGTTGCTCAGCCATTTTCACTTGAGCCCACATCACCTTTTCTTGTAATTTCTTGTGCCTATCCTCAATGTCGTCTCCACAATATTTAGCATATTTCAAAATTTCGTCAATAGGTTTCCCTTGCCAGCATAACATATGCTGCTTAATCATCTGACAATTCTCTGGCTTTAGACCATAAACAAATCGATAGACAAACTAACTCATACTTTTGTCTCCAATATCTTCAAAACCACTGTACTGCTTAAACACCTGTAAAAGACGTTCGTAGTAGGCATGTACCGATTCATTTGCCTCTTGAGTAGTCCTGTCTATTTTCACCCAATCTGTTTCTTTTGGTGGTATTTTCCCTTTCAAATAAGTTATTACCTGGTGATACTTTTTCATCACATCATTTGATGGAGCACCTGTCTTTGAATCTCTAGGATACTCTTCACTAGGCCAGTCGATTGTGATTTTACAATCTGTCCATAAATCAAACAAACCATCTAAGTCCTTTAACAATACCTTTGAGACTTTCACAAACATCTCGACCTGCTTGTACCATTCAATCGGTTTTTCTCTCAGCTTTGGAAAATCATTCGTAAATGACAAAATATCTTGCCTGCTCCATGGGACATGAACATAACCTCCTCCTGGAACCTCCCGCATCGGGTACAACTGATCTACTTTCCCTGTTTCCTTCAATAAATATTCAGAAGTCGTTCTACTATAACGTGCCTCTTCCTTTTTCTGTGTCCATCTCGTTTTCCATTTATCTAGTTCTCCCCATTTCTGCAATACTGACATTAATTCTTTCACTTGTAATTTTCTACCAGATGTATTCATATTTTCTAAATCTTTGTCAGTAAAGTCTGCTCTATATGGTTTCTGTAGTACTTTTGACTTTCTTATTTCAATTCCCATTTCTGAGGCCAAATCCGTCAATTTTTCATGGAATATCTTTACATTTCTTGTTATGCTCCTACATACGAACAATAGTTCTTCTTCACTGTAGGTATTTAAACGATCTACTCCTACTTTGCCTGCTATCATTTCTTCTAATTTGACTTTTAATTTATAAATGTCCAAAATCTTTGGTGGTGAACTTTGTCTGTCTATTCCTTGTGCCCATCTTTCTAAGTCTTCTGGGGTTACTACTGTTGCACTCTTAGTTCCTGAAGATGTTATAATATTCACATCCTTTGAGTAACCAGGTGGGACTCTTCTGGGGGTGCTATTTACGGAGTCTCGAATAGGTACATCCATTAGTGAAATCATAAATTCACAATCGCTGATATGGTCATCAATTATTACTGCTTCGTGTTTTGGAATCTCCACAGGTGTAGGCATAACTAGAGGTTTCGGACAATTTACTTTGTCACCATATAAAGGGACCACGGGACCAATGGTTACAGGTATTGTCAGGGAATCAGGATGTACATTCAACTGTGTTATTTTCTGTATCAATTCTGCTTTGTTTCTGTCTATAGCCTCTCTTTCCTTATCCTGAAGTACCCTATTAACTGATGGATTATGCAATACTTGCGGTACCATTGGTGTTCTGAAAATTGGTGCACTTGGGGAACATCCACCCAGCCCCTCTTGGTATGGTGGGGGATTCTTTAGTATTTCTTCCATAAATTCATCTTCGGATTATCCAAACCCTGTCAAATGTTTTGTCTTTGCATTTGCTCCCTAACGGCTCATCTGTCATGAAAACTGGATACAAACCCTCGGTAAGCATCGCTCTTCTCCACTGTTTCATCTGACTCTCTCGTGTCTCATTTTGGTGTCTAGGGAAAAATCCCCTATAACCCCTATTGCTTCTGGGTCTATCAAGTTCAAATGCCTCGGTTTCCCATTCTTCTAGGGCTTCGTATTGAGTTAATCTTGGTCTGGGTTCTAATTCATTCATTCTTATTCGTAAATTTTGAAGAACTCTCCCATTGAAAGTACCATTCTCTGGGAAAGCAAATATTCCGTCATCTTTTGTATATTCTATCCAATTTTCTAACCATACGCAAGTATGATAACCCCTCTCCATCATCATGAATGAGGCGGGCGTTTTTGCTGGTGGAATGATAATTCCTTCCCTAGTTTTGATTGGCTTATCCTTCTTAAAATAATTCTTAATCTTTTGTAAGAATGACATTTTTCTCTTTTCTCCGTACATTTTGGGTAAATATCTATGTATCGAATTATATTCTGCAAAACCTAGGAATCTTCTGTCTGGACGGGTTCCTATTAAAGTCGGATCGCGTTTCCACATATAATCTACACTATCCACTAAGATTTTGACTTCTATGCTGACAACCAATCAAATTCCAGCTAACATTTGTCTCGGACCAATCCTAGAGCGGCTTTTCTGTGACGTCTGTCTGACGACCCCTCCTTTACAATCTGCGCTTCTCTGTCCCTCGCTGTTCCAACCAATCCCAGCGCGGTACCTGTGACGTCAGTATTACTCCTGACTACCGACCCCTCCTTCACAAGCTCGCTCCACGCCTACTGTGTCGACCAATCCCAGCGCGACGTTTGTGACGTCAGTCTTTACTCCAACAGCTGACCCTCCCTTTACAAAAATCTTACACAAAATTTTCAACGCTTCTTATTAAAATTCAGTAACAACATAAAACATTCGCTATCGTGCCAGTTTCTCTAAATTGGAAAAGATAGATTTCTCTCACTTCTTAGTAAACCCTTCCATTTACTAACATACACTACGAGTAAAAAACCTTCCATTTTACTCTTCACATAAGCTTCGGAAATACCTGCTACTCCTTCAATGTTACCCTTTCTAGGTGATATAACATCAAAATTTCACCAGCGTATTCCTTTGCTGTCACTCATACATTCACAGAGTCCCTAACCAGTACTGATAGCCCTGCTTAACTTTTCAGTACTATTTCTGCCTGACAGATAACCTCACTGCAGTATGGCTTCCACTTACCATCCGCTATTCAAATTCCCCGGGGATTCTAGACAACATAAAACAAAACTTTTAAACAAACGGATGTTAGTTCATAAAAATAAAATTCTCATTACCCAATTAACAAAGTAAAACCAAAACCATCCTCTGATAGCCAGAAAACTGATCCAGCGGGTTACTAGCAACAAACATTCATACACTAAATACTCACCTGGGCCCATTCATTCACGCTAACTAATAATTACCACTGGTGGGAATCAGTTGTACTCTTTATCAAAATCCCTGCTACCAATTACCTTTCTGATTGAAGAGTAATGACTTACCAATGGACCCTTTGATAACTGGGAAGTTTATAATGAGAATATACAATACAATTCATAAACCTGAAATAATCACTGACTCAGGAAGTTTTAAAATGTTTATCTAAAATTCTTTAGCAGAGTAAATTACAAACCACATAGTACTTGATCGTATATCAAGGAGGAAATATACTATAATATCACCTATTAAGCATCAAATGACGGTCCCTCAGAAAAGAGAAGATAGAGACAGCATTACATACTAAAGGTTTTGCTTTATAGTTACCTAAGAGTGTGAGAACCAAACCCCTTGGCCAAGGAGTTGGTAAGGGTCCCAGGAAGGATGAAGACCAAGACCTCTGGACCAGGTTCAAGACAGGACAGGTGCCCTCTCTACCAACAACGCCTGCGTCGTTCCCCTCTCTGACACTTCGTTCCTCTTCGGTTCTTCTGTGTCTTCTTTCTAATGGAATCCGCCGCCCCCACCTCAGGACCTCTCTGGACAGTGGTTCAGTCTGCTCGGTTCTGCAATAGCATAGGTTCTCTGCTACCGCATCTGTTCATCTGTTCTCTGAGCTACCTAATCTATATCTATTATACCCTTCTACACCCAGGACCTCCCATTAATGTTTCAAAATTATGGGCCCACTACTTCTGATTGGACAGGGGGTTGATCGTCACACCATGACAATTTAGTTCAATTTCTTTAAGCCCATTGTTTTAAAATACCGCCCCTCACAATTAATACATTTGCTTTATTTCCCACCCGTCTCACGACAAATTTTAATACAAATGTATATACATTGTTGCAATTGATAGAACATCTCAGATGTACAGTGGAGGTGACCAACGGGTCGTGTCCTTGGATATCTTCCAAGTTGACTTCATCGCTTTGTCTTCTTATTTTCAGAGCGCATGCGCACGTTCCATAGCTCTTGAGCTGCTGTTCAGTTAACCCAGGCCCAATTTACGAACTAATAGAAAATCAAAGAAGAAACATATTAAATCAAAAATAAATGTTTTCACTGTATACCCCCTACTTCTACTCTATTCCCAATTAATTAAAAAAATCTATCCCGCATTAGTAGCGTTAGAAATACCACATTATTAATTGCAGCAAATGCGTAAGCTTTAGCATGTGAGAACATCAAGCAGCCCTTTTAGCACACACTGCGCAGAAGCAAAGATTCCCTCCAAGCAAAGAAAGACGTCATACCACGTGATATGGTTGACACATGCGCAATGGAGTTCCCGCGCTTTAGCGGCCATTTTGGATTAGACAAGGATTACTTATTAGTTTTAAACACATAGGCAAGCGTCTCTCGGATACGGTGTAGTGTATGCACTTATTAATAAGACATTACAAAGTTTAATTAATAAACACTGTGAGAGGATTGCTTACGAGCAAGTCTCATTGTGAGTCCTTGCTCCATCAGTTGGACATGTAATTTTACGTTTTACATGCCCTGGTAGTGAAAAACGCTTAAATTAGTTTTTCACTCTTGCAAGGCCTACCTCTCCCATAGGATAACATTGGAGTTACCTTATCACATTTAATAAGCAGTAATTTCCAAATGGGATCAGGTAACCAGTTCATGTTTGGTGTCTTTGGAACTGGAATGAAAAATCCTAACTTATGGTGAAGTCAGATTTTAAATTACAATTTTGAAAATACCACTTTTAGAAAGTTGGCATTTTCTTGCCTTAACCATTTAGTGCCTGCAGCCTGTCTCTTGGTCACATGACTGAGTGTAGTTGGCAGTTGGGCTTTGTGTTTGCGTCCCAAAGAGCCACACACAATAGAGAGCTTAGGTGTGCCTGGACGGGCCATCACTGGCAGGATGGGAGGGCGGAACTGGGCACAGCCTTCCTTACACTTGAGTAGGCTGTGTCCTCCCTCCACACAGAGACTTGCATGCCCCTGTAGTTAGTTTGGAGCCATGAAAGGGAAGTCAGGATGCCTGGGTACTTCAAAAGGAAACCTCTAGAAGCTTCTCCCTACTTCAAAGGCACAACTGGGTATAAATACTGGACTCAGACACTAACTCTTCAGTACACTTCTGGACTTATGGATACTCTGCCAGGAAGAAGGACTGCTGTGCTGCTTAAAGGACTGTCACTCTGTTGGACTGCTGCTGTGAAGTACTGCTGCCCTACTGTGCTGACCTGCAGCCCTCTTGCCTGGATGAGAAGGACTGAACCTGCATCTGTTCAACCCAGAACCCCAAAGTGACTCCAACGCCTAGTTGGCTGGTCCCCTGACCAGAGCCTCAGGGACAGAAGTCTCCAACAACCTTGAACCCTGTAACTGGACTCTGCCATTTGTGACTCCTACCCTGCTAAGTGGTGCCACTCCATTCCGGGACTCTTGGAAGTCAGCCTGAATGTGCTTTGTCAGCCCATCTGTGGATCCAGAACCGACGCAACTTCTCCGCGGCGCATCTCTAGCAGAACTAGTGCATCACCTTTGCTCTTTGACGCATCACCTTCAGAACTAATGCATCGTGTTTGCTGCAAGGGTTATCCAGACGCAAAGGGCTCCGCATCGACCCCACTGCTGCATCAGAACCACTGCCTCTGCGAAGCTTTGCCGACTTCAGGCCCTCACATCTTCTGCGACCCAAACCCCAGACGACGACACTGAGTCTTTCACCGCAAACTCACAGCTCCTTAGGACTGACACATCGCCTCGACTGCGCAATGCACCTTGGACGCCGGATTCCGCATCGCAGGCCCTCATTGACGCTACCCTAGACGATGAAGCAGGACCTCACATCGCAGCTCTGCATCACCTTGGAACCGATGCATTGCCTCTCCTGCCAGACGCATCCTCTGCAACAAACCTCGCAATGCTCGGCAAACCAGGATTTAAAGTGCTCTTTTTCAGAGGGCCTAACTGAGTCCTCATAGCTTGTCCACTCTCCGTCGCAGTTGGCCTGAACTTGCGACTTTGTAACCACAGTGACCAGATATCCACAGTTGGCGCTTTATTCTTTTTGGCACTATTTTCACTGAAATCTTTACACCTGCATATCTCTGGTTCTACAGATTGGATTTTTGTCGTTTTGGTCCTGTTTTATTTGTTACAATTAGTCCATTTTTCTAAACCGGTGTGGGATCCTTTTGTGGTGTGTTTTCACTGTGTTACTATTTGCACAAATAATTTACACATAGCCTCTGACTTAAGCCTGCCTGCTCTGAGCCAAGCTACCCCAGGGTTGAGCACAGGTTAATTTAAGGTTTGCTTGTGACTTCACCCCAGCAAGGATTGTGGGTCCAGGTTGAGTAGGGGTTGACCCTCCTCAACGTGTAACCCAATTTCTTACACTCATCCTTCTGTGGAAGGTAAATTAAGAACCATACTGCATAATGATAACATCTATATTAACAGCAATTAGAAACTGCAGAAGTGTGGTAGGTAGCAGTATATAAAATCACATCATTGTTATTGTAGTAGCTGTGTAACTGGGGTGTGATAAATGTCTTTCTATGTGACTAGATGGTTAAATAGGCTGCTAATCACTGAGTATCAGATTCTCTGAGAGCTTTGTAAGTGGGTGCTGGTAATGGCCAATTAGGGCATTAGCCGTTGCTGCAGCCTTCTATGTTAAGTGAGGTGTGAGGATGTAGGCTTCCTCTTTAAATTCCGGGCTGTTAGGAGCTCAGCCCTTTTTACGCATTCACAGTGCATGCTTTGAAAAGCTTCCACATCTTCTGAGGGAATGCATGGGACGCAGGCGCCCTTATCAAGGACTCCTGAATGCAAACTGGCCCAATAATTCTGGTAATGTGGTTTGACTCTGATCCCCACAGACCTGTCGCATGTACATGTACACTGCCTTTGTTTCAGAGAGCAGCGTGCGCCTCGCTTCCTGGGGCTGAGTTTTTTAATTTTTTTATTTTAGGGGCATAAAAGAGCAATCGTGTGCATATCCTATTAAGAGAGCAGCGTTGACAAAGCCCAGTTTGCCGAGAGAGCTCAATCATTTAGAGGGCAGTACTTAGCTCTGCTCATATAATTAGCTAATGAGTTAGTCATTGTTGCTGTACTGTGATGAACTTAATCGCCCTGGGCTCGATATTTTTGTTATATGTAATTTTGAAACCAGGTAATGAGTACTTGGCTGTTAATTGTTATTGACTGTTTTCTTCCAAAACTAATATCCTTTACATTAAGTTGAATACTCTGCTGTAGATCCGTTCTAGGATATGCTTGGTTATGCCAATAAATGCATTAAAACAAGGCACTTTATTCGGTTTCCCGGGATTAATATTTACATTAAAAATGATTCAAACAGTTGTAAAAGTAGAACTTTTGTACAGAGTCTAGTGATGAGGAAATTAATAGAAGGAGCTGGTTTGGCGTTTCATGTGCAAAATAACAAGTCCATCAGTTACAAAGGGCCCGATTCACAGAAGTAATCTGAGACAAAATCCTAAACTTACTACTTTTGGTATTCACAGAAGGCATTTAGTAGTAGTAAAGTTAGGATTTTGTCTTAAGTCTGTCTTAAGTCTGTCCTAAGTTTGTCTTAAGTTTGTCTTAAGTCTGTCTTAAGTCTGTCTTAAGTCAAACTTAAGACAAAATCCTAACTTTACTACTACTAAATGCCTTCTGTGAATATCAAAAGTAGTAAGTTTAGGATTTTGTCTCAGATTAGTTCTGTGAATCGGCCCCAAAGACACTATATCAGGCCACTGGTCAACAGAAAAAACATAGTTTTAAAGGGGCCGTCCAGTGTTAGAAAAAAGCAGTTTTCATTACCCAGTATTGCACTCTCTAACAAACACCAACAATAAGCATTCTAGAAAGTTGCTTTGTTTGTTGATGTCTGTTTATACATAGAGTGGTATTGTGACATCATTCACTGGATAGCTCCCTTTAATAGGTGCGTTTAATAATTTTTGAAAATTGAAGGCCGTTGTTTCTACTTTAGGTTTTGGAAATAGGGCTCAGCTAAAGAAAACGAGGTCAAATGTTGGATCCATGCAAGATATTAAAGATCTCCGCGTGTGATAAGTCTACATATAGGTAAGTATGCCTGGTAATGAGTGACATCATAATTGTTGTCCTGAGACTCTGTCATGGACCCAGCTGTAGTGCACCGACTTTGGAATCCGCGGAGAGAGTTGCACCAGATGCAATAATAGCACCCAACTGATTTTAAGGGTCAAAACCTATTGATTCTAGAATGGGCTGATAAAGGCCAGCTGCTGCCTCATTGATCAAACGCATAGTTTTCGTGTTCACAATAAAAACTGGTTAAGTGGGGTTCTAGGTTCGCATCCCATGTAATGTTGTAACTTCACCGAAATATATTTATTTGTGTTACTATTGGAAGGTGAGCTCTCTAATTGCATCATTTTGTTTGCAAAAGGCAGTGGTTAGGTAGCAAATTCGGTTCTATCACTTTCTTTTTCTGTTTTAACTGGCTTTAGTTTACTGCTTAGGGTAATCATCAAAATGTTGTCTGCACTAGCTTTTGTTGAACTGAACACATTTGTATGTGGATGAATTATTTTATTTAGGATTAGATGCAACACAATGAATCGGGCCCTTTCTATTGCGTTTTTATCTAGTAGAAATATATACGTTCACTGAACTTTAACATAAATAGTGTTTGGCGACTTTGATAAATGACCTCGTTTTAGACTTACATGATCGTGTGACACAATGAATGTGGTCTCATTCAAATAGTATTTTCTTGTTTGTTTGTATAGTTCTACCAGTCCAGCATTACCAATGAGTCAGATGATAATTCCACAAATCCTAGTTATGAATTGTCAGGCTCTTCTTGGGACCCTTGCATTGCAGGTGCAGAGACAACCAACCACAGTCAAAGTGGAGAGTGCTGGTGTAATGTACTAACCAGGGCACTCACTACTCGGTTTTCTGTGGAATCTTTGCCTCCCAGTTGTCCCTGACCCTACGGGTAGCTGTGGACAAGCAGTCGAGGGGTAGCTCGTAGGAGGTGGCGTAGGGTTGAGTCTAGTTAACACACTTACATGACCCTGACTTGTGAGTTTTTGTTCATGCATAGCACTTTAATAATCCCTCAACATCATTAGATATACGTACAGCAGAAATGAAGGTCTAGTCGAAAAAGGGACACAATAAAAACGATATACAATAAATGCTAAGACAAGCACCTAGCTTTGAACATTATGTACTGTTCATGGTCAATAAATGATTGCGAGCATTGGAACACTCCTGGAATGGAGGAGTACAGGGCAAAAGTAACTTGCAAATTAAATGAGACATGTCTTTGTGTTTGGGAACGTGAGTTACAGTGCCCAGGAAGAAAAACCTGTCTCACAGTTTATGGTTAAGTGATAATGGTCTCTCAAAATGAGGCTAACCCACAACCTTGAGGCTGGAGAACTTCCAGGTCATTGGCTCCTCATTTGGGGGGATCATATTTGATGAAGATGGGGATTGGCTCATAGAAAAGGAATGTGCAAAGTGTAGAAGCAGTTTCTTGAGGGTGTATCCGGCAATGATGTGCAAGCTGACAGACACAAATGCCTTACTATAGACCACACAGGCCCATCTCAAGCAAAGGGAAAGGTCAACAAAGAACAAAACAATACACGTTCCTACACAGAGTGAGTGTGTTCACCACACAGAGTCACTACTTGGCTCACCTGCACTTGTAGAAGCAACCTTCTGGTGTCTGTTGAAGGGTAGACAAAACGTCAACCCACTGTGTTGCCCTCTCTGGAGTTCTTGGTCTTAGTACAGCCTTCCACATGGAGAAGGTCAGTGGCAGGCAAGACTAACAGAGTGGCAGGGCCTTCTGGATGCTTCCAACTGACAGGAAGCAGGATGCACTCAGCTCCTCTTATGGAAGTGTCAGCAACAGCAGAGTCCACAAATGTCTGCCTACCCAAAGGTCTTTGATACGCTGGAAGGAAGCTGCTGCTTTTACTTCCCATTTCTGGCTGTTGGGCAGGGGTGCAGTGCAATCAGTCCATGTGCATTGCTCAGGGTTCAAAAATCCAACAAATCAGATTGATTTAGAGTGTCCTTCCTCAGAGGGCTCTTTGAGACGGGTTTCCCTCTCCCCAGAATGCATTGTGGTGCACCTTTGTTGCTGCTTCTAGACCCCAGACGCCTATAATTGATACCGCCAGCTAGAGCCTATGTGCATGGAGACAATTGGGGGCCAATAGAGGGTCACTTCATTCAGGGCACACCAAAGAGTGTTCCTGGGAAGTTCCAAGTTTGCATTTTGAGCAATCTCTCGAGATCAGGAACTCCGCAAACAATTTCCAAAACCCAAAAGACCAGGAAAATCGCATGGTGAAAAGAAAAACGACTGCAATGCAAAGGTGGTCACGGGTGTTATCTTACATATAATAACAGTGAGTGAAGAAAGTGGTCACGTCTGCATAATGCAGACTTTTCATTTCTCTCAAAATTGGTGTCATTTCTAGAAAAAAGCAGAATCAGTTGTACTCATAAAATAATTTACACGTCCAACACTTGCAGGAGCCAATGTGAAAAATCATTTAATTCTCCGCAAAACATCTCTTAAAACTTCCTTTACATAAGAAGCATGGTACTAATGTTAGTTAAAATGATGTACAAACATCTTTTACCTATGCCCTCTTCAAAATGCAGAAATGTTTGTAAAAGTATGCCAATTTCTGATAAAAAGGAGAGATTGTTTTCACTCATGGTATCATGGAATCCAGGCTCTAGATTTGGTTGCATTTCATTGGTTTTGACGGTCTCTCTGTCTTGATGGACCCCAGTGCCAGGTAGGAAAGCGGGTCCCACCAACCCTTGATTGAGTATTAAAATACAGCTACAACCGGCGCTGCAGTAGGCATTTGGCGCACCTATGCTCTGATGCCACTGCTCCTGCTACACCAGTGACAGTTACTCCCATGCTGGAAAGGAATATACTCCTGCCCTGAGCGAAGAGTAAATCTCTGCCTGTTTCCCGGGTGGGAATAGGTCACGGAAAGTTCTGTAAGATATACTTACATTTGCAAGTAGCTTTGTTTAAGATGTTACTATACAAGTGCATTTTTGTAATATTTTCATTTAACATAAGGCAGGTTATTAATATTGCTAAGCTTTTACTTTTAAAGAGACCTATATACTGTTTGGAGACTAAAGGGCTGATTTATATGTTGGCGGTAAGTATACTCCGCAGCAGCGACAGAGTATACATACCGCCAGCACAATGGTCCGCCCGCCTGATTTAGATGCGGATGGACCATAGGCTTGGCTACAGCGGTGACTACTCCGTCACCACGATAGCCAAACCTCCCCGACAGCTCAACGGAGTAAGGGCCGTCAGAGAAATTGCTATATGTTTGCCCACCCTATTAGGATAGGCGGATATATAATCCATTTTTTTACAGTCCATCACCGCCAGGCAAACTCTGGTGGTGATGGACACTAAAATATTAATAATGCTCTCCTCGCCATACGAGATGACTCCCATAGTGAGGGGAGAATTACATTTTTCATTTTCAAAAAGGAAATCCAGTTTTAGGATTTTCTTTTATAAAATAGAACAAGAAAACTGTTTAGTGCAGGACTGAGTCAGCATGACGTAGCCCTGCACCAATCAACGAAATGCATTGGCAGGAACCGCCATGACAGAGGTTTGGGCCAATTCACTATAAATGGCTGTCTGGTTGGCAGTCATTTATAAATATGGTGGAAGGTCCCTCCGCCAAAGGGATGGAGCACCCTGTCCCCCCGGCAGAACAAGCCGTCTGTCCACAATTAAATCAGGCTCTAAGTGACTTGGTGAAAGGAGTAGCTTGGGTAGTCCGAGATTTCTTAAAAGATATAATTGTTTTGTTGATGTTATTGATGTTTGCAAGAAAGAATCTTTGTGATCTCAGCACAGCCTATGAAGGAAGATGGCGGCGGCACAAAGATGTCTGGAATCTTTCCATTGTTATGAAAACCCCTTCATGTGGATTAATGTCTACTGCGATTAGTAACCTTTAATAACCTTTATGGCTTGTTGTTATTCTGTATGTATGAATGCTCTACAAATGCAAAGTAAAAAGGTAGAATTTATTTATGTTTGGGTCAAAGGTGTAGGAGGCACTCAAATTCTGGGTCGATAGGGATAGTCTTGAAACGCTGGCACCAAACTAACCCAAGTACAAGTTGCCTGTCCTCAGAAACAGGTATGAACATGAAAAATGAAGGGTTTGGAAGCAAAATATTAAAAAAGGAAAATAATTGCGAAATTGTGCTAGTTTGCAAGTGAGCTTTGTGCCACCGTGAAGGTACTGCTGAGGGAGGTTAAGTTAATTCGACGTGGACCCTGAAGTACTGAAAAGACATTAGTGGAGGAAGCTCTCACTGCTCTAGCACAGAGAAGCCACCGCTTCAGGTGACAGCATGTAGCATCCTAAGGCACAGACGGGCATTCTTCGTAAAAGGTCACAAATCCTTTTGCGCTGCAAATGGACTGCAAAAGAATGAACACTAATGGAGCTCTCTTGCACAGAGAGAGCCCAGTTTGGGCAAGCTGATTCTCGCTGCAACTACAAGCACCAGTCAGTAGAGTGAACAGGTCTGTGTGCCTGTGTAGAATGGGGCCTCCTGGCCCACTCCGGTAAAGTTCAGCTGCTGTGTACTCAACTCAACCCTTGGATCGCATTGCCGAATGCAGCTCCCCCTGTTGGGACCCTTGTAGAGGTGTGAAGAAACTGGTAGAGGATGGCCACTCTTCTATAGCTTAAGTTCTGTACTCATTAAATCTGAGTTAGGCCTAAACCTGGAATATTAGGCAACTAGTTAATAACTACAGGAGTCCTTGGTTATCTGGTATGCCTTGATAACCACAGAACTGGCAGAAGTCTACGAGCCACTAGTTGTGGCTGATTAAAATATGCTTTCCTTTAAATTAGGATGTCAATCAATCAATCAGACAGTATTTATAGAGCGCAACTATTAACCCCTGGGGGTAGCCAGGCACTGAGGTCTCGCTGGACTCTAGTTGAGGAGCCAGGTCTTGAGTCCCTTTCTGAAGTCCGCAAGTGACAGTGATGTTCGCAGGTGGAGGGGGAGGTTGTTCCAGGACTTGGTGGCGAGATAGGAATAGGAAGTACCTTTGCTGTGGCTTTGGTGAATGCAGCTGCGCAGTTGTCTGGCCGGCTGGTGGAAGTTTAGGAGTTGGTTGATGTAAGCTGGGCCCTGGTTGTGGAGGGCTCTATAGGCATGAGTCAGTTTGTGAATTGCCATCTCTTCTGGATGGGGGCCATTGGAGACTCTCGAGGTGGGGGGTGATGCAAGTCTTTTTGGGGAGGTCGAGGATGAATCTGGCTGCGGCATTCTGTATGGTTTGGAGTCTCTTGAAGAGTTGGGTGGGGGTACCAGTGTAGAGTCCGTTACCGTAGTCTGGCTGGTGACGAGGGCTTGCATGACTGTGTTCCTGGTGTTGATGGGGATCCATCTGATGATCTTTGGAAGCATGCAGAGGGTATTTATTTATTTATGCATTTTTATATAGTGCAAACTTTCCCCGAAGGTGTCAGAGCATTTTACAAGAGAACCAGTTACATTACAAAAGGACATCAGAGTGCATGGATTACATACAAGATACAAACCAGATACATGCGTCGAAACACAAAAAACATTGTTATAATCTGCCAATATTGGCGAGAAGTGAGCACAACAATGGTAACTTATGGTAATTTACATCTTCTTTTGTTTCCCTGTAGGACTGTGTACAGCTAAACCAATACAAATTACAGAGTGAAATTGGCAAGGTATGTACATTCTTTTCTTCTGTTTCCTGCATATAAACATTAACAATCAAGTGTTATAACAGCAACAGTCTTAAATAAAGATGTGATTTACTTTTGGTGCTCTTACTGAGACTTCATTGGTTTCCCATTTATAGCAGCATCTGTTTTAATATTCTGTGTCTAGTACATACATCAGTTTTTAATTTGTTTTATGGATCCTCGTTTAGAAAAGTGCTTCCTTGCAGGGCCGGACTGGCTGTACCGGGCTTCGGGCGTTTCCCCGGAAGGCTGGAAGGGTAGGGGATGGTTTTGTTACAGGGGGGGCCGGTTTTGCAGCGGTGCTGCAATATCGGCCTCCAGTAACAAAAGCAGCAGTGCTTCACACTTGTGCCAGAATCCCTCCACCCTGCCCCTGTCTGTTTCGACAAAATTGCCAGGGCTGCTTCCTTGACCTCGGGGAGTAGGCCTGCTCTCCATCAAACCATGGTTTTGGAGAGCATGAGGTTGTCCAATGATGAAGAATCACACCTGGAAGGTGTGTGAGGACATCCCGTCAAACTTTATTTGTCTTTCAAAGAGTGACTAGACGTACAAAGAGAAAACAATAAGAAATTGTGAAACCCAGTCCAACTCGGGTGACCTTTGTTGTGAAATATAGCACATACGTGCCTGTCGAAAAAGCCCCTTCAACCAGTGCTTAATTAGAGCAGGTGGTTGCCCAAGAGGGCTACCAGCACTTATTTTTCCACATCAGACATGGTACATTGTCAGCGTAGGAAGAGCTTGCTCCTTACAAATTATTCCAGTCTACTTCAGTATTTCAGCACTCCAGTCAAATGGGAATGCCACGCAGGTCAGCTTTGTCTTCTGCATTTATATGCACTTCTTCAAGCCACAGACCCTAGGAGCACAGTTTTTCTACAGGCTTACTTATTTTCCTTAATGGACGCAAGCTTCAATATCCTTGGAAGAAAAATTGCAGAATTTTGACTTGCTACAACATTGATACAGGTCTTCTCCAGCAGGCGAATTCAAGGAGGTAGATTTGAACAATCCCATTGTAATTCTACACATGTACTCATTTACAGCTCAGTGCATCTGTCTGTGCCACATGTGCATATCTTCTAACCTGTATTTCACATCTCTCCTCGTCTGTCTGTCTCTTACCTGCTTCGCTCTATTTTCTTTCTCATCTTTACACATCTTATCTCCATAGTCCACCTCTGCCACTCTTCTCTTTCTGTCATCTTTTTTTTAATTTTATTTTTTATTTATAAAGCGCAACATTCATCCGGAAGGATATCACAGCACTAAAGAATCGAGATCCAAAGGTAGGGGGTGATGATTGCTGCCACTATATCTAACAAATAGGTCTTAGGGAACAGAAGGGTTTTCAGCTTCTTTCTAAATGCCAGGTAGTCGTCAGTGAGACGTAGATCTAGCGGTAGTTCATTCCATTGAGTTGCGGCCAGGTGAGAAAAGGTGCGGCCTTCTGCCCTTGCTTTCTTGATACTCTTTGTCTTGGTCCGCGCCTGATAGCGTGACCTCAGACACTTTGTAGGGACATAGAATTGAACTTTGTTTTGAAGAATTCTGGGACCGCATTGATGTAGTGCCTTATGTGCATGGCTCAGAAGCTTAAATCTGGCTCTTTGACGTACGGGCAGCCAATGGAGCTGTCTCGTGCATTCTGACGCTGAACTATATCTATTTTTATTGCACACCAGTTTGGCGGCTGCATTCTGTATCACCTGAAAGCATAGTCAGCCATGCCCACAAACAGCGTGTTCCCGTAATCCAGTTTGCTAATGAGTAGTGACTGTTCTTCTACATTCCATAGGAATCCACGGAAAAAGCCTTTTTAGAAGCTTCAGGGTGGCTAGGCTTCTTCCGCACCAGGCCCGAACATGATCCTGGATAGTTAATGTGTTATCAATAAGGATACCCAGGTTTTTTGCAACTTTCTTGGGTGCTGGGGCGACTCCCCATGATTGGCGCCACCAAGATGCATTCCAGATTGCGTGGGCTCCTCCAAAGAGCAGGATCTCTGATTTGTCCGCGTTCAGTTTCAGGCAGTGCTCCGACATCCAAGTGGCCATCTCTGAGAGGCAGTTGTTCAGCTTGATCCTTGTGTCCTCATGCCTTTCTTCAAGAGCTATCATCAGTTGTGTGTCATCCGCATGGGAGCAGATACTGAATCCCTATTTCTCACTGATTTTAGCCAGAGATGACACATCAGCGTTAAAGAGCGTGGGGCTCAGGGAGGCTCCCTGCGGGACACCATAGCTGATAGATTTTGGGCTTGAGGAAATCTTGCCCATTTCTACTGTTTGCGTTCTGTTGCTCAAAAAGGAGCTGAACCACTGGAGGACTTTGGCATGTATACCTTTTTCGTGTAGGGTTTTCAGCAGCAGTCCATGTGAGACCATGTCGAACGCTGCCGACAGGTCCAATAGGATCAATGCTGAGGCTTTCCCCTGATCAATTAAAGATCTTATATTGTCTAGGACATCCAAGAGAGTGGCCTCCGTACTATTGGTGGCTCTGAAGCCGGTTTGAGAAGGGTCTAGCAATTCGTTGGCTTCTAGATAGTTTGATAGTTGTTTGTTAACCAGCTTCTCCATAACTTTGAATAGATAAGGGAGTTGGGAGATTGGCCGATAATTGGCTGGGTTGCGGACGTTCGTGCCTGCCTTTTTCAGCAGAGGGGTCACAATAGCCTACTTCCAAGTTTCTGGGAACACTGCAGTGTCTAAAGATTGATTGAATAGTTGGGTTACATATGGGCATAATGCTGTTATAATCCGGGAGAAAATGAAGTGCGGGCATGGGTCAAGTGGGGACCCTGATTTAACTTCCCCCATTGCCTTTGCAACCTGTTCCTCTGTAAAAGGGGAGAAACTTCCCAATCGAGCTAGGGCATCAGGGTAAGGATCCAGGTATTCCCAATCGGTCATGTCTGTGGGAAGTTTAATACTGAAAGAGGAATATATCTAGCTGATTTTATCCGAGAAGAATTTGCTAATCCTCTCACAGCATTCTTCTGAAGGAGGCAGGGATTGGGACATACGTGCTGGTTTGCAAAGTTCTTTTACTATTTTATACAGCTCTTTCGGCGAGTTGCTGTTCTCGTTTATTCTCTTTGCAAAGTAGGTTTTCTTAGCCTTCTTAATAGCATTATTATAGCTTTTCAGCTCTGCCTTATACACCAGCCTGTCCATATCCTGTTTAGACAGTCTCCATTTGTGTTCCAGCATTTTGCACCTTCTCTTTAGTGTCCTGAGTTCCGGCAGATACCAATTCTCAGATGGAGTTTCTCTTCTGGGTTTGTGTTTTAGTCTGGGTGCACACTGATTGAGTATGTTTGAGATCTCTGTTTGAGAGCTTACTACTCCCAAGTTGACGGGAAATGTGCCTAGGGCCTTAGGATCATTGAGGGAGGAGTGGAGTTGAAATGAGTCAGGAGTGACCAGCCTCCAGGCTCTGTTTATCACTGATAGGGGCATACGAGTGTTTACTGGGCTTGCCATCAGGCTAAACGAGAAGGAAATTAGCGAGTGGTCTGTCCAGGAGAGAGGTCTGACCTCTTGGACAAGGGTGGATTCTATATTAGAGAATAGTAACTCCAGTGTATGTCCTGCTATACGCGTGGGCCCCTTAACCCACTGTTTTAGTTGCAGAATCTGCATATCGTTTTCTAGTTGTTTTGCCATGGAATTGTTTATTTTTTCGAAATGAACATTAAAATCCCCTATTACTATAAAATGTTTGTGTTTTAAGTATGAGGGAAATAATTGGGTAAGTAACTGCGCACTGAAGTCTGATTGGTATTCGGGTGGATTGTAAATTACCGCTCCACCGAGTATTATGTGGCCACCCCTGGATACCTGGAATAGTAATGTTCATGCTCTCCTAGTTGTGTTATTGTGACAGGGAAGTAAGTGAAGCAATCCTTGAACAGAATGGCAAGTCCCCCTCCTTTCAGTCCCTGCCTATCTTGTTTTAATAATTTATAAATAATAGGTAGGGCATTGGCGATATCAGGGAAGTTATTGTCGTCCAGCCAGGTTTCGGTGATGAAAACTAATCTCTGTGCCATTCTACTTTCTCTGCCTTTCACCTGTGTGTCATCCTTCTCTTTGACTCCCACTTTTGAGCAATTTTTTTTTCCTAATCCCTAGGCCTCATTTAATGATTTTTTATCTCAATATCGCAATGCCACTTCTGAGCCTTTCTTCTCTCCCTAGGTTTCACCTCTTTACCTGTCTTTTTCCTCTAGACCTCTCCTCTTTGCCTGTATTCTCTGTCTGGCCTCTGAGCCTCTATGCTCCTTTCACTCCAACTATGTGAGCTTCTTCTCTCCTGTCTCCTATTTGTGTGCCTTACTTTTCTTCCTTCTCCTCCACATAGCCGGGATCAAGAGCTGGCGGTGTGAAGAGGGGATTTAGGCAGAAGCGACCACTCCTTTCACCTTTATTTTCCTACTTCCAGCTCCCTATAAGAAGATTGCTAGATGGAAGATAAGAGAGGCTGGCTGATCCCCTCCACCATTCCTTCCACTTTTCCCCCATCAGGCACAAAGTTGGCAATCGAGAGTTGGGAACTAGGAAAGAAAGCCTTTTCATTTCAATCCTGTACTTTGTGTGTAAGGACTATGTTAGAGACTGGGAAGCTCCTCCTCTCCTCTGTCCCTTCAATCCGTTCTCCCCACTAAGGGAAACAGAAACTCCTCCCATTCGCTATACCATACAAATCTTCCTCCCAGTTCAAGGCAGAGGATTGAAAGGAATGGGAAAAGGGATCTTGAAACACAAGGAGCGGAAGCAGATCCCTTCTCCAAATCCCCACTTACATGTGGAAAAGTGCTGGACAGAACTCTCCCAGCCTGATGGCGCAGTGGTTCTTATGTCAGTCCATACAGCAGCATTACAGCCTTTTGATGCACAGTCAAGATTAAATTGAGCCATGTTTCGGACCCCAAAAGAGATCTGAAATTCTGTTACTATAACTACCCAGTAATGAATCAGGATTTGTATGGCATGGCTAATCCTTGAGGGTATCCAGGTGCTGGGAGTGCTGCTGTAGGGATTCTGTTCCAGGATTTTGCGTTGAGGAAAGAGAAGGATCGTCCTCTGCTGTTGCGGATATGGGGCGTGTGGGTGAGGCAGAGGGAGGCGGAGCGCAGTTTTCTGGAGGGAAGGTGGTAGTCTAGTCGGTGGTTGATGTAAGCTGGTCCCTGGTTGTCGAGGGCCTTGAAGTGGCATCTCTTCTGAACAGGGAGCAAGTGGAGCCTCTTGAGGTGGGGGGGTGATATGGGTCCATTTATGGAGGTCTAGAATGAGTCTGGCCGCTGAGTTCTGTATGATTTGCAGTCCCTTGAGGAGTGAGGTGATTCTTGCATAGAGTGAGTTACTGTAGTCTAATCGGCTGGTGGCAAGGGCTTGTGTGATGGTCCTTCTGGTGTCGATGGGGAGCCAGATCTTGCGGAGTATGCGGAGGGTGAGGAAGCAGATGGACGAAGCTGCGTTGATCTGTCTTTTCATGGTATGCTTACTGTCCAGGATGATGCCATGGTTGCGTGGATGGTCGGTTGGGGTGGGTGAGGTTCCGAGCTCGGTAGGCCACCAGGCATCGTTCCAGTGGGTGGTGTTGGTCCGAAGATCATCAATTTGGTCTTGTCTGTGTTGCGGTTTAGGCAGTTGTCTCTCATCCAGTTGGCGATGCTCGTCATGCACCTGCGGACGTTGGTCAGCGTGTTAGAGGGTCCTTCTGACAGCAAGAACATGAGCTGAGTATCGTCAGCTTAGGATATGATGTTCAGTCCGTGAGATCTGACAATGTTGGCCAAGGGGCTCATGTATGTGTTGAATAGGGAAGGGCTGAGGATGAACCTTGAGGGATGCCGTAGATGGTGTTCTTGGGTTCCGATGTGAAGGGAGGGAGGTGGATTCTCTTGGTTCTTCCGTTGAGGAAGGAGGCGATCCACTTCAGTGTGTCTCTTTAGATTCCACTGTTGTGAAGTCGTTTGATCAGGGTGTGGTGTGATACTGTGTCGAACGCTGCTGAGAGGGCGAGGAAGATCAAGGTCTCCGCTTTTCCTTGGTCCAGGAGGGATCAGATGTCATCTGTGGACACAATCAGGGCGATTTCGGTTCTGTGGTTGGTGTTAAATCCAGTTTGAGAAGAGTCCAGATATTTGTTGTTCATCAGGTGTTCTGTGAGTTGGGAGTTGATGGCCTTCTCAAGGACTTTGGCGGGAAAGGGCAGCAGGAATATGGAGTGGTAGTTCTCGAGTTTGTTGGGGTCGGTGGAGGGTTTCTTGAATAGGGGTTTTACTTCTCCATGTTTCTATTCTTCAGGGAAGGTGGCCGTGGTGATGGATGCATTGAAAATGGCGGTGAGCTCGCTGCTGATCGTCTTACTCCTGAGGTTGAAGATGTGGTGGGGAAAGGGGTCTGTTGGTGCTCCTGAGTGGACGGAGTTTATGATGGCTGTAGTGTCTTGCGTGGTAAGCTGATCTCAGGTGATGAGCAGGTGGTCGTGTTCCTCATTCGTGGGGGCGAGATGACTGAGGATGTTGGTGGGTTGGGGTTAGACGTTTCTGTAGATGGTGGAGATCTTGTCGTGGAAGTAGTCCGCCAGGGTGTCGCAGAGTATCTGGGAAGGGGTGATGATGTTTTCGGTGGCTGAGGGCCTGGCAACAGTTCCTTGCTGTGGTTGGTTGTAGCTTGCTTTAATGAGGTCAGACAAGGTGCTTCTTTTTCAGGAGTTGCATGGTATTGGTTAAGGGCTGTTTTGAATGTGGTTCTATCCATGGGCTCCATGCTGGTGCAACTTCTCTTTTCGAGGCATTTGCAGGTGTGTTTCATGGTTTTTAATTCCACACTGCTGGGGGCGACTCTGTCAGCACAGGCTGTGATCCAGGCGGTGAAGTTGGTTGCCGTGTGACTGCGGAAGGTGTTGAGGGTGCCGGTCCACTAGCTCTCTGAGACCTTCTTCCAGTTGCAGTGTGAAGTGCTGGTGGCTTGGGGTGGTGCCAGGGGATCCCTAGACGGTGAAGTGGACAATGGTGTGGCCCGTCAAGGTGAGCTCGGTGACATGGCTGTACTTAACTCTGTCGCTGGCCGTGAAGATGGGGTCGAGTATGTGTCCTGCGATGGGTGTGGGGTTGGTTACAAGTTGGGTGAGGTCGATGCTGCTCATGCTTTCAAGGAGATTGACAGTTTTTGGTGTTGGTGGGGGTCGTCGAGGTGAAAATTGAGGTTGCTGAGGAAGATGTTGTTTCTTAAGTCGATTGCGAGTGGAGCGATAGATTCTGTAATGGTGTTGAAGAAACTGGGGCGAGGTCCTAGAGGTCTGTAGGCAAGGGTGCCTCTGATGGTGGTTTTGCTGTCGGTTCAGATTTGACAGTTGAGGTGTTCCATGATAGGGGTGACGTCGTCTGCAGTAGTTGTGCATTGAATGGTTTCTTTGTGGATGATGAGGATTCCACCTCTGTGCTTGTTGATGTGGCCTCAGTGTGTAGTCTTGTCACTGTCTTGCATAGCTAAGGCGATTTCAGGCTCGGATGCAGGTTTGAGCCATGTCTCATGAAGAAAATGATGTCAGGGGTGAGGGAGATATGTCCCAAATCTCAGTAGCGTGCTTGCAGAGAGATCGTGCGTTGAACAGGAAGCAGTAGAGAAAGCATGGGGAGGTCATGGTAGGTGTGGTGATGCTTGCCATGCGTGCTAGAGCATCGGTGTTGCAGGAGAAGAAGCAGTGCCGGCAGATGAAAGGTCTGACCATGGATCAGGGAGAAGTGCAGCAACAGTTGTTGTTGTGGAGTCCAGGATCCAGAGCTTGGAGCTCCGCTGCAATGTATTTTCGGGTGGTGGCAGAGCCAGGGTGCCTGGCACTGGGTGTGGTCCAGGCATAGATGGGCGCAGACAGACTTGCCTTCAGCGCGCCAACGGTGCATCCTCTGCATGCATCTGCTGCACAGCCGCACTGCGGCTCCTATTAAGTAGGTTCTGGGCAGTAGGCGGTGCTTACTGGAGGCGGTTAGAAAAAACTGTGGCAAAATGGGTGGGGGAGCAGCAGCAGGAAAATAATGTTTACAAATCAATAGCAAGCCTAAGCTAAGGGAAACAAAATTACGAAAAGGGTGGCAAAAGAAACAAAAAAGTTTACACGAATGTTACAACAGTGATAGAACAAAACAAGCACAGGCTAAGGGATACACAATAACAAAATAATGAAAAGGTGGCAAAAAACATTGTTACAACGAAAGTTACAACTGTGGCAGAGCAAGGCAATGATGTTAAGTACAGCTCTACTGACACAGCAGATAAGGAGCAACAACAGGGCTGGGAGTGAGACCAGCAGCAGGGGGAGCTGTCACGAGGACCTGCTCAATGGGGTCATGTTGCGGCCTCCATTAAGTAGGCGATGGGCGGCTTACTGTTGGCAAAAAGCGAGAGGAAACGGGCAAAAAACAGTTGCAAAATGAGAGGTGGTTGGAAAATAGCAGTAAAAAAACAAAAACAAGCATAGGCTAAGGTAAACACAATAACAAAATAATGAAAAGGGTGGAAAACTAAATAAATGTTATACGAATGTTACAACAGTGGCAGAACAAAACAAGCACAGGCTAAGGGATACACAATAACAAAATACCGAAAAGGTGACAAAAGAAACAATGTTACAACAAAAGTTACTACAGTGGCAGAACAAGGCGATGCAGTTAAGTATGGCGCTACTGACACATAGCTGGTAAAGGCTGGAAGCAAGACCAGCAGCAGCAGGGGGAGCTGGCACAAGGACCTGCCCCATGGGGTCGCGCTGCAGCCTCTATTAAATAGGTCCTGGGTGGTGGGCGGAGCTTATTGGAGGTGGGAAGCGGGAGGGAAGCGGGCAGAAAAAACAGCTGCAAAATGAGCGGCGGCAGGAAAATGGCGGTCACAAACCAAAAACAAGCTTAGGCTAAGGGAAACAGAAGAACAAAATAATGAAAAGAGTGGCAAAAGAAACTAATGTTACAACAGTGTTACAACAATGCCTGAACCAAACAAGCACAGGCTAGGGATACACAATAACAAAATAATGAAAAGGTGGCAAAAGAAACAATGTTACAACAAAAGTTACAACAGTGCAGAACAAGGCAATGCAGATAAGTACGGTGATAAGGACACAGCAGATAAGGAGCAACAACAGGGCTGGGAGTAAGACCTACAGCAGTGGGGGCAGCTGGCAGGAGGACCTGATACCATACCCCTGTACAAAGTGTAAAAGATGTTACCCAACTTTGTGGCAAATTTCAAAGTAATAATCTCTATTACTTACTCCCCTGTTATTGCTATCAGGAGTTCAAAACAAGCCAAGAAAATCTGAGTTTGTATATATGACCATCAATTAGTAATTTAGTTTCTCAAGATTAATTCACTTCAGGAGTACAATTATAGTTTTTAAAGGATTCAGACAATGTTTTATTTTTTTTCAAGAAAAATCAATATCCATACTACTCCTTTTAAGACCGAAAATAGAATATCCTCATCACGGAAGATAGGTCTCAATATCAACATTAAGATTCAATCACACCTGAATTACCAAAAGGATATATGGCAAATACTTCACCACTTAGCATGAAGGAATGTAGTGCTCTGAGTCCTGTATGCATTAACTACAGGCATAATAATTTGGCATGCTAGTATTGAACAACGTGCAGAACCTGAGCTCATTTTCTCCCTGTGAAATAAACAGAACCTGTGCATGTCTCCTCCGAAGGAACTAAAAAATGGGTAGGGGTTGAGAAGTAAAGATCCCTCACATCTTGAAAAGAACAAAAAAAATGCAAAAAGATGACTAACAATGACTTTCCAAACACAGAACACCACAAATGCCGAACTCCATAACAAATTATTGGGAAGTGTTTGGTCTTACATTGCACTTCCTGAAATGCGTTTTTGAAGATTAGCAGAAACACTAGACTGTCAACTTCACTTCTTGTTGGTCTTTTTTTTCAAAATGTCTGAATTTCTACCTCTAGTGCTGCTTGTGCTGCATTGTTGGAACGTTCTTTCATACTGCTGTCCTTAGCAGATGTCATTTTTGAGTGCAGCTCCAAGGCAGAGGCTGCCTGCTGCATTCATGGGTTGAGGTTGGAACAAATACAATGATAGAATATTTACTGAATTACTTCTTGGTAATTAAAAATGATCTCACAATTTCCTGACACTAGGCATAGGATCATTCTGTGGTCATTAGGACATGTTGATAAATGCATGCAGACTGTGAGGGATGTCGAGGCTAATTCAGAGGGCCAGTGTAGAACCATACCGCTGCCATAAATATATATTCACAGACGTTATGGTATTTCCACAGTGCACTGTTTTACTGCAGTCCAAAAGTTATAGAGCACCAGCAGAGGTGCTTGCATGGCATGAGGGAGCAGGGCGTGCATTGCTTTTGGACGTCCTTGTAATGAGGTCTTTAGCACCCAAAAGAGGGCAGAGGGACCTCTGCTTGAGAAAGGTGGCAAACAGAGGGGATGTTTGAACGTGTACGGAAAGAAGGTTTAACAAGCATTGGCAAAGCCAATAGGTCTCGCTTTTTCAAGAGGTTTATTTTGTTCTAGAAAGCCAATAGGTCTTGGCAATTCGAGAGCTATTGGTGTTGTAAATGACAAGGTCTTTTAGCTATGTGTTATGGAGTGGATGTATATGGTGTAGAGTGGAATTATGTGGATTGGATTGCAATGGTTTGTTGTGAAATTGTGTGGCGCGAAAATGTGTGGTGTGGAGTTGTGTGGTGGAATTATGTGGCATGGTGTGCAGTGGAATAAAGTGGATAGTAATTACATGGTATTGAGTATATTAGAATTATGTGAAATGGGATTGTGCGTCATGGAGTGTAATTATGAGAAATTGAATTGTGTGTTTGGGAGTGACATGCAGTGGAGTTGAATTATGTGGTGTGCTGTTGAATTTTGTGGCATGGTAGGAATGTATTTTAAAAAATGACCAATTGAATATATACCAACATTTGATAACACTCAAGAACTAGATTCTGCATATTTTGCAGCAGAAAGAAGGGAATTGTTGTCGTATTACTGCTATTTCTCCATGTTTTTTACTTTTGTCTTTCAAAAATCGATCTTTGCAATGCAAATCGATATTATGTTATATTAACAATGATTTGAATGCCTCTGTGTTGCCATTAGGCTATATTACCGACAATATAGCACTATGCAAATATTTGTTACCATAACATAACATTGACTTGCATTGGAAAGAGGGATATTTTTGGAAGGCAAATGTAAAGCAAGTGGAGAAATAGCAACATTTCTGGACTGTCCTGCTGCTAAACAAGGAGAGTTGGCATGTGTGCCAATGCGAAAAGACTGACAGCTCCAATTCTCAGACTAAGGTCTTCCCAAGATGTAGGACAACATAGGAGCATTGTTTGTATACTCAGCCTGTCCAGTACATGTCCTGAAAAGCAATTCCTTCTATGTGTGCAACTTTCACATTACTATACTATCTTTTTTCTAATAAATAAAAACGGTCTGAAGGAAATGTGGCATATTTTAATGCTTGAAATGTTTCTTTTTTTACTATTAGTAGCTATTATCCTACTTCCGCTTATGTGCAGCCTATGGGACATTCTAAGATTACATTAGAAGCTTTTTGTTTTTGGATATCGACCTTCACGGTTTTACATGCCAAGCTGTTCATAAAGGTATCGCCTTTCATTTATATTTTTTTTATCATAATCCAGATGACCTTCATTTCGAGGGTTAAAGCGGCTTTTTTCACAGAAAACACATATTTAACTGCAGTCGCTAATTATTTTTTTCAATTAAAAACGGGATCTGCATTTTATAGTCACTTGGCCCTCGTTGAAAAGATTGGATGCATTACATTAGCAACGCATTCACTGCATGATTTTATTCTAGCTGGTATTCACTCTAGACCGATAATTAGTGGTGCAGTTATCGCATGGGGCCTTTATGTGTACAAAAGACTGAAGCAAGGGGAGAGACTGGGGGAGTGCACATCGTAAACTCTGTAGCAAGTAAACTTGCACCCACATTTTGCGCTGCTAGGCTCGACCTAAAAAAAAAATATTAGATGAATGAAGTACCTGTACATAAAAACGCAAAATTGCATTGAATGCTTGAAAGGCTCAGTAAAATGTAAAAATGTTAGTTAAGAAGCTAAAAATTGAGTTGGGATTCTTATGATTCGTGGGAGCAGCGCTATAACAGTGAGCGTAATCTAGCATGGATAATTGATGGCCTCAAATGAAGCAGCAGTTGCATGCACCGACATCGGGAGCAAAGAAGACAAAGTGATAAGCAGAATCTAGCATATAGCTTCAGTTTTTAGAAATAAAGCTAAATGTTGAAAAGCTCAAAACTCCCCATTAAAATGTCTGCGTTTTTGGTTTGTGAATTAAATAAAATACTTTCTAATGTCGTATTCGTTTGATATATACTCGTTTCTGTGTTATGGAGTATTCTTTTGGGGTTCAAATCGTAAGAAAATAGGTTAGGCGGAGATACTAAAAGTGACTCAGTGGAGGTCCTCAGAAGTCAGAAAGTTAACACTTGCATATCGCTTCGAATTTAAAAATAAAAGTGCTGAAAAGCTCAAACCTTCCCATTAAAATGTCATCATCTTTTGTTTCTGAATTCATTAAAAAAGTCCAATGCCACATGGATCAGTAAAGGCATATATTTTCCCCACCAACTCTACGCAGGCACACAACCCCTATCCTTTAAGGACCTGCAGTCCACATATCAACTTGAGCCAATTGAATTCTATTACTTCTTAAAAATAAAAGCTGCCCTAGCTAAGGCAAATCTTTCAGCCCTAACACCATCCCTCCCGCAGTATCTCTCGAAAATAAACGCGTTGGGCCACCAGGTCTCCCGAATCTACAAACTACTAAGCCCCCAGCACTCTACACTTAATGAGAAGGCCATAGCCTTTTGGGAATCGAACTCCAAAACCCCGATCTCAGACTCAGATTGGTCCTGGACATGGAACTTCAGTATTTAAAAATAAAATCAGTCCGGTGCTATCCCACACAAAGTTCTGGCTCCTACACAGGGCATACTGGACACCAGCCCGACTACATAAACACAAAATCCGTGAAGACGATATCTGTTGGAACTGCAATGGAGCAGTGGGAGACTTAGAACACCTACTGACTCTTTGCCCGTGTGTGACTACCTATTGGGATAAAGTCCTTAAATTCATATCTAAACTTTTCCCCTCGATACAAGCAGGGACCTCCAGGCTCTACTATTTGCTCCTACTAGAGCAGACTCCTTGGGTGATAATGACAAGGCACTCCTTGACCTACTTCTCACAGCAGCTTTTAAGATAATACTTAACAACTGGAAGGATACTCGTAAATCATCTTTTAAACACTGGCTGAATTGGGTTACTAACCTGCGAGGAGCTGATAATATAGCGCTTCACAACTCCCCGTGGAAGTCCCCAAATAGAGGCATGTGGGAATCCCTTGATCTCTTCTTTGCATCATACAAAACCACCATGAACTGTCTCTTACACTACCCTACGCTTCTACATAATACCAAACGGAGACCCTTCATGACCGACATCTTTACCATACCACTTAGAGGAGCACACATCAAGGATCTCTAACCTCTAATCGCCGTCCATATTTAGCGCGGGGTGATATATCTGTGCTGAGAAGTAGTCGAAAGTCTTGCAACCACTAGACATATGCCAAACGAAATAGCCTTCCCTGCTATCTGTTTCTGCCTTAAGATAAGTCCCTTGTGCCATCTATACTATCGTCACTCATGTCATTGTGCTGTCGCAGTGCTGATGGTTTACTCACTTACTCTGTCCCTATCTGTGATCTCTAAGATTCGAAATGTGCTGTATTTCCATTTGCAATCTGTATATTATTTATTTAATTATTATTTATCTAACTTTTATTTATTTGCTATATTATAAGTATTATATGTATTATATATTGTTTTGCTTCGAACAATCAATAAAAATTTATTGAATTCAAAAAAAAAAAAAAGTCCTTAATATGTGCATTTGTCTAACGTATTCTTGTGTCTGTATGTTTTTACATTCTTTTGCGATTCAAATCGTAGACATTGCTTAGGCAGGGGTTCCAGGCTACCAACTGTGATTCAGTGAGGGGACCTCTGAGGTCAAAAGGGTAAGAAACAGGGCTGTAGAGCAATCAGATTGTATGAATTTGCATTTAAATAGCGTCAACCTCAATATAAAGCAATTAAGGGCGATTCAATCAATTTCTATGAAAATAAAGTGCCAGTTATTTGGTTAGATTTGTCTTACTTTATTTCCAGAGGTTTCTCACAATCTGGAGGTGAATTGTCGAGCTCCTGTCTAAAACCGCTACCCTGGTATTTCGGGAGGTATACGAGGATGCTCTGTGTTCTAGGCAAGGTGTGTTTTTCATTACACATTTTTTAAATCGTTTTATAGTAACAAAATAAAAGAGGCACATCTAGCAGTCAGAGGTACCATCTATAAAATACTCAAAATGCAAAATCGATAGCAAACCAACAATCTGGTGAGTGACTGAAGGCGACAGAAAACATAACTGTCTATATTTAAACGAAAGTTTATGTGTATGTTTTCGGTTTACAGATGCGGCAAGTTTGGAGTAACAACTTCTTTCCAACAATGTTCCGATTGCTTGATCAAAATCACACACAAAATAATAGGATATCTATTTTAGGCTAACATGGGTATACATTAGGATATAAAACAGGGCAATCTGTTTATAACATGGCCTACAGATGTTTCAGGATTTATTCGTTTTTATAGTGTCTAAGTCTGAGAACGAGAAAAGGTGGAAAGCCGAAATGAAAATAGAGAGAGGACCATTAGAAAACGCCAGAGCACTCGTCACACATCTCTGTAGCGTTCACACACAACGGCTAAGTCTGCAGGCGCTTTTTTCAAAGCGGAGCACAATACAGACTGGTAAGTTCAAAAATGCGAGTGCGAGCGGTGGTGGGACGTCCCCATGTGGGGTTCACTCAATAAACCGCGACGTTTCCGCTCTCGTAACCAAGATAAGCGGCCAGCTTTCAAGGTCGATTACGCCGAGCCGAAGCCCTGCGCGAATCGGATAAGGGCGCAGTCTCCCAGAGAGCATGACACAGCATGTGAGAACTACTTCACGGAGGGCTCTGACCGGTCTCTGAGGAAAGAAAGCTACCGCGGCCCACAACTGGAGCCCAGGGCACACCTACTAATGTGAAGGTCTCTGCTGTGCACAGGGGCGGCGTAGCGCCTCCTAGCAGAGCAATCGATCACAGATGGAAAAGTAAAGTCTATTGTCCAATTCCAAACCCTGTATTAGGTGGAGAGCGCCAACAGCGTCGAGGTCATGTCTTAACCAACAAGCATTGGCCGCGCGGCCGTGAAAGTGACGCGGCCGTCAAAGTGAAAGTGATCGCAATCGCGGGCTGTAAGGGTGCCCAGCGAGCGATGCACTTAATGAGCCATGACGAGAGAGGAAAGCCAGATGGCGCCTCTGCTCGTAACTGTGCGCGTAACCGCACGTTTCTAGGCCACACAAAAAGCTGTGGTCGGCTTTTTAAAGCCCACTCACTAAATGTCTCGCCAGAGCAGCACATGCGCTGGCTCAGGCGAGACCTAAAAAGGAATAGGAGCAGGTTATCGATGTCTTTGGAGATGAGGATGAGCAGTTTGTAGAGAGTTCAATTGTGGACAAAGACGAGGGGTTTTGAATACCAGTTGATTATTTGGCACATGATTTCTTAGTTCATGCTGGTTGAAGGAGCCATCTAGTGTAGAGAAAACAGCATTCTCTTTAATCAGCCTTGGTAAACTTTTTTGTTGTTGCAAGCAGTCTATGTTTTTATAAAGTGCCCGATGCTGCTTCACAAAAACATAAGTTCTATTTGAGAAGACATTCCTTTGAGGACTGCCCGCTCCCCCCTGAGGCTGACCAAAACAATTGCCGAAGGGGAAGCTGCCCAAAGTGACAGCTTTCCCTTTGCAAATCTGTTACCATCACCTTTGAGGATTTATTAACATTTCAGTGGTTTATGACGTCATATGCTCCTACAAACCATTGATACAGCTTATTGCGGATCACAAATAGGAGGGCATACCCCTTTCACACCCTCTCTTATTTGCAAATCACAGTGAGTGATTAAACCCATTTTGTAAGCCGGAAAAGTCTTTATCCAATCGCAAAAAATCTAATCGCAAAATTGTTTTAATACATGGCAAAACCCTGTGATTTTGCAAATCGGATAGTGGGCGAACACAAAATGGGTTTGTATTTCTAACCCAGACTGCTATGGCAAAATTGAGAACCTTAGTGGGTCAAACGTGAGGTAGACTGCCGAGGCCACCGTTGTAATAGTCAAGCTGGCTCAGGAGCAGAAATGAGAAACTGGACTCATTATACTGTCAGCATCTTCCAGGTGTGCCCTGATGCACAGAGCAGGAGTTTGGGCAGCACGGGAAACAACTCCCTCATTTACTCACCCCAGCATTCTTATATTTAGAAAACATGAGCATTTGTTTCTCTTTGGCTTTTTGCTTGTCTGTCAGATGATGTGTGCGAGCTTTTTATATAATTAGATTGAAAACAATCTTAACACCTACCGACAACGTCACTCAATTTACAGACCACTGTCCTTGACAATGTTTCCTATTAGAGAAGCGTTCCTATGTAGAGGAAAGCATCTATTTACCCGGATGATCATTAAAAATCAGTACCTATAGTTATTCACGATTTCTACTTGAGTTTTGAGACCTATTGTGACAGCATTCACCGGATAGCCCCTTTCACTCCGCCTCCCCGCACAGACCCCTCCCCCCCCCCCCTCCAGGTGTTCTGCTTTTGGCCCTTCAGCAATCATGTGCATATTCATATTCCATTTAACTGTGGTTCTGTATGTCTTTGCAAACATGCTGTCACATAGGAAGGTGCAGGAAGTAACCGTATAGATCCGCATTTGTTAAGTCTGCTGATAAACATGGTGTCCCTCCTATCGAGTCAAATGAGATAATTAACAATCTATAACCTTAAATAAAAAAAACACACACACATTGTTAGCAAAGTGAATATTTCCCTTATGACGAGTTTGGAAGGGCGTTTAGGCTCTCAGTGGGTATCAATATGCTTTCAGGATCAGTTGAAAATGAGCAGATCTTCTATAAGAAGACGAGCGAGTTAAAAGATTATACTCTTAACACCCGTCTAAAAATAACTCTTGCTCTGCCCTGGAGAGGACAGGATTCCCAACAAGAGGAAATCCTGAAGAGCAGCAGGTGCAAGGCAGGTAAGATGCCATGCTGCCCTACAGTGAGGACGTGAGCCAGTGGCCTACTCTGCCCTCCCTCCCTGCCTTCCAGGCAGGGTGAAGAGTAGTAAAATAAAGCAGAATGAGAAAAAGGAAATACAATAAAAATAAAGACACACAAATTATAACACGTTTGCATTTCTCAGAAGCATTCATTTAAAGACTGTGCTTAAAGTAGTCGCTTAAAATGAACAAACTTTGGCAATGAGAATTAACAGTGACGATGAAAGTACAGAGGACTCTCTGCAGCATGTACTCGTGCCTATGGCAGTAAAGGAACAAGCATTTGCAAAGCAATAGGTCTCGCATTTTCGAAACTTTGACCTAATGGCATTGTAAATGACAATGGCTTTTATTATTGCAGGTTTTTTAAACACATAAATAAATGGCATTGCCATTTACAATGCCAATAGCTCAAAATCTCGCGATTGCGAGACCTATTGCATTGCAAATGCACGTTAGGGAAAGCTGAAACAGAGAGCGCGGTGTCCCTGAAGTGGGCGCCAAGCTCAGCATTAAAGTTAAAAAAAAAAAAAAAAAGCTGACACAGAAAGCACGGTGTCCCTGAAGTGGGCGCCACGCTCAGCTTTAAAGTAAAAATAAAAACTAAAACAGAAAGCGCGGTGTCCCTTAAGTGGGCGCCGCGCTCAGCTTGAAATCTTAAAAACAGAAAGCGTCTGCCATTGTCCCACAGGTGCTGTGTGGGTGGGTGGGGCAGCCACTATTAAAGTTAAAACATGCATAGCGCGCTGCATATACAAGAAGCGGCCACCATTGTCCCACATTATTCATTAAAGAAAATAGTGCTCACCGACCTATAAAGCAGACCGTGTAACAACACAAGTATAAAGTCCAGTCGTTATGGGAGGTTACAAATGCAGACAAGGCGGAACCAAGGAGGGACTACTATGCCTATTCACAAATGAAAAGCAACGATTTTGTAAGGACAGTAACAGGAGCCTATTGAAAAGATGGCCGGGAAATGGACGGAGCTTGTATGCTATACCTCAATACAGCATACCTCGCAGAGCAGCGCATGTGCTGCCATGGCTCGACCTAAAAGGAGAGCCCGTGTCATCTGCGTGTGGTGCAACATGACTTCCCTAAAGCCACAAAGGCTAGGAATGTTGGCTTCAGAACCAACACTGGGCTTCCCTTCACCACTAAATAAACTGCAACACAGAACAGGAGTCGCGGAGAGTAGAAAATGCGTGACAGGCAATAAGCTGTAAAGTTCCAGGAACTTCTTTCCTGCAGGATCTTTAAAGTCTAGAGTTCGTTTTCAATACTTCTTTTCTCACAGTTTGTCAAATGGAACAGGCATCGGTGGAAAATGATTTGGGTGCAACATGCCTAGATACTGTTGGCACTTACATTTGTTGAATCTTCTGTCCTCATGTAGCATGTTCTCAGAATTTCTTCTCACTCTAGAGTATTTCCTGGACATAACTAATTTCCCTTCTAATTTGCAGTTAGACAATGCAGCAGCTCCAATCTGTCTCTGTTGGCCCTCGATCATATTAAAGGAAAGGCCCTTTTCAACATCTGGTGGTCACTTTACCTTTCTTTTGTAACTAAGTCCTACAAATCCTGAGCTACTACGAGTAATCAAAAGGTTGGAGATTTTTGGGTTTGCAGAAGATTATTCTTTACAATGCCTAACTAACACATTTGGGGTCTGGCAACCTGCATGATATAGCATAGCAACACACTCTAAATATATATTCACATATCACAGCTTAAAAAACTCCCCAATATACCAATTATGAACCTTTTAACAGAGCCAACAGTACTACGAATCGATCTTGTAGAAAGTCCAATGGTGATATCCAACATACATTCAAGTGGTACATTCCAGTCGTCCCTGATATTTACCAGTGTCGAGCCAAAAGCCTGCTGCTAAGAAACGGGATCTTGCAGTATTGGGCGCGTATACAGAACCGTCTATGAGTGCAGAACCAAGAGTGTTGATTCTTACAAATACATATTCTTCCATTTGATTTGTCTATGTCTTTTAATGGTGTGTTGCAAATATTTATGAATCAAGATTACCACTCCATATCGCTTAGAGGTAGCAGAAGGCACTGAGGGGCGAAAGGAGTCAGTGGGCCTGGATGGTGTGCTACAACAGATTACTCTACTAACCCAGTCCCTTTTAAGCTTTTCTGATTCAACAGAGGGGAAGTGTGTATCCTGGATCAGAGCAATATCAGAGGCCTTCGTGGCTAGGTACAATAAAAGTTATTTACGTTTCCCATGGTGGGTTAGGCTGTTTACATTAAGTCACTATGGTGAAAATGTCTTTGGTCGAAAGGCTTATTGTATTTATGGCAATATAGTGAGGAATGTACACAGTGAAGAGGGCTGGTTGATCTGGTAGGGTACTTTTCATCAACCCTTAATAAGCTTCCCTCTCAAATCTCTCATGTGAAGGAGAGGAGAAGCATGGAGAGGGTACTAGAGATTTGCGATTGATGTTTTCTCAGATAACACAAAGAAGGGGAGAAATAACAAATGGAATGTACAACCTGGGAAAGAGTTCAAGAGTGAGTCAAGAGAGAGGTGTGAGACGCCTCCCTGTCAACGAGAGTACAAAATACCACCAACTAATCTACTTTCTACAGAAGGGTGAATCTCCTGGGGAACCCGTCAGCCCAAATACAACCTGACCTGAAAGAAGACCTGGTTAAACGTAGATATACAGTATTGCACATGTAAAGATAAACAGGAGCCATGGAACAATAAGACAATATTGGTGTAACAAAATCAGGCTGAATGTACCATTACCAGTATAAAAACTGAAGTGATCTAGGTGGTATGAATGCAATAATGGAGGGAATAAGGAGCAGTCGCACTGTAGTGCCTTGTGAGCAAATAAAGATGCATAGTGAAGCCCACATAAAAAGAATTGTTCCACACGAATCAACGGAGAGCTCGCTTTCATACCACATCGGAGAAGGAACCCCAGAGACATCGGAAAAGGAACCTCAAAGAACAGGCTGACATTCACAGCAATAAATACAGATGTTAGTAAATCATGCATGGGGAGAGAGAAGATACAATATTTCTGGAGCTGCCTCACTATCAGAATTAAAGTTTAAGTAGGGATCGTCTGTTTGACTTAGTGATGATGCTTAAAACAGGCTATGATGGGCCTTGGATATCAGACTTTTTGGTGTGTTTATTGTGCTAAAGGCTGATCCAATGAGTGCACTGGAATTTCAGCAGAGGGTACAAGACCTGGTGTGTGAGTTCTGGTAGAAACATTGCCAGAAATGATCACATGTAATTCTCCTCAAGGCCCTCTGATATACCCGAGCACCAAACATTGTTTCACTAATTTCGATCCTCCTAGTCAGTTGTCTTGTTCCTTAGAGTCCACAGTTGGTCACCGAGGTCAGGTCCTCTAGATAGCTGTTCTATGTGATCTTTCATTCCAGTGAGCCTAATGTGTGTCAAGTACAGTTGGGTTTGAAAGGAAGCAAAATAAATCTGTATTGATTTTTTCTTTAGTGGCCATTGTCAAAGTATCTTCATTGACTGACCCAATGGTTGTTCTTATTGAAGTCAGCCACCTTAGAAGTGTCTCAAGAATGATCTCTGGCATGCAGAAAAAAGAAGCTGTCAGCTGAGCTGCAATAGATTTTCTGGTGATCACCTCCCCAAAAAGGAGCTGGTGTGTTGCCTTTGGTTTCGACATGAGGCAGCAGAGCAGGTGATCAGAGGACAGTTCTGGCAGTGCTACAGATGCAGAATATTTCGCTTATAAGGGGCATAGAATGGTGGCAGTCTCCTTGTTAAGAGGTCAAATGAAAGGCCTTAAAGGCATAGGTGGTCAACAAGCACCGTAAATGTCATGGGATTGAAAACACTCCTTAGCAAATACGTAGTTCTTTTTTTAAGCAGTGCTATGAGCCCAAAGATACAACCAAGATGATGTACCTGTTGTAATCTCTCTAGATCCTTAAACTAGGGGAGTGGTGCACTCCCTTTAGGTAGAGCAAAGGACCATGGGAGGTAGGATGTATTCCAGGCTCTCATAAGTATGTCATAGATAGCGCTTGCTTGATTCCTCCCAACATACAGTTTAGGGGCACGTGAAAGAGGTGTCACAGTTCCCATTTTATGTTTTATTTTCTCTACCATGCACATCTAGGGCTGGACAAGGTAGTTCAGTTAGATTGTTACCAGGTTCCTTAGGGGGTTCACCAGCATGGATATCCTGCAATCTTGCCTCGGTCACTTGAAGACTGAGGACAGGCATATGAGAGTGGCGTGCAGGCCTTGCTGACCTCACAGCACCCAATGACAATGTGATGCTCACCCCTTGCATCTCTGCTGCTTTACACAAACCTTGTGGTGGTAAAGGATGTGAGAGGAGGTCTAACAATTACCAGTGACTCCAGGATCAATCCTTTGTTGTCCCCCTCGCCTTTATGGCATTTACCAAGTGCAGAGGGCTGGGGGGAATCATTCTGTTCTTGCCAATGAGAACCTTCAACGAAATCCAGACACCATTTAATATGCCTGCCTGTTCTCTGCCATGTAGGCAAGTTCTTTCAGTCCCAGATAGGATGGCTGGAATAGGTAAAAAATGGTTCACAAGTGCCTCCTCATAGACCTATGGTGCAAATGTTAGCTGTGCAAGCAGCAGAGCATGCTAGGCTTCCTCCTGGCCCTTAGTCTTGCAGAAAGCCTTCCACAGCAGCACCAGTGGCTACTTGCTCAGGGGGTTATCAGGCACCACCTTTGACTATGGTCCCCTCAGTCACCGGTTTCTTGACTGAATGATCAGGCGATGGAGTGAGCAGGAGCCTTAACAGGAGCTGCCCATCTTAGATAAGATCAAGCCCTGTCTCCCTGTCAGAGGCTTCTTTTTTTAATTATGTGATGTATTTCCCCCAGTAATTCTGGTGAAAAATGTTCCCATGCATTTTCCACCACCTTATGAAAAGAAAGTTCTTATGCCAGCAGAGACTGTTCTACTGTCAAATCTCATTTCAAGTTCCCTTGATCTAATGAGGTTTTACAGCAGTCTCTCAATTTTCCCAGTGCCTTTTGCACCTATTGTGTGTGAGCCTTTTCAAAACTACCCTTTGCACAGTTTGCAGCGCTTGAGATCCATTTTTGAGACTCACCAAGCTGCTTAGCTTTCTCAATTGGAAGTTGGTTTTTGTTCAAACACCATTCGTCAAAATAGTTTTTCTCCCATCCATGTTTGAACGTTTTAACAGTGGCTGCCGCAATGAAATAAAAGTGGGGGGCAGCATGGGGGCAGCACACGTACCAGCGAGGGGGAGAAAAAGAAGACAAAAAATGAAATAGCACTTACCTGGCAGCTGCCGCTTCGGTGCTCTTCTGTTCCTCCGCTCCTCTTGACTTCCGGCACTCCATACACAGGCTTCCAGAGTCTCTACACCAACACAGACGCTGCGCTTATGCTGGTAATACGCAGCATGAGATAAGCGGCAGGATTGGTTTGAGCGGTCTGGTTTGATGCTCAGTCAGGCCCTAGGAGCCTGTGTCCGCTCCCCACCTGGCTATGCAGCACAGCTCGGGTGGAGAGATCTAAGTACGCATGTCGGTTTGGCAATCCTAAAACAGCCGGCCAAACGGACATCCGCACTTGCAGCTGTGCCCACCACTTCTCCCTGCTGTTTCTGTTCATTAGGATGGCCCTGCCCGCTCTCTCTAGACTTGGCTCAGCAAGGAAAAGAAAATGACAATAAGCTGTTTTATTATCACTTTAGTTTCCATGTTTTCACTGCTCAGAGAGAGCAGTGGGCCAATGCTTCTCCTTGTTAACGGAGGAGCCGCCGCTGTGGTTCAACTATATGTTTGGAAGCAAAGCACCCAAACAAGAGTTGTCTGGCAGAGATGTTCTCATAGTATGTGGATGCGTAACAAAAATAAGCAAAGGGCATCATCAGCAATAGTTTGCATGTGGCTCTTTTCAACTGAATATTATTATTCTTTACATTGTTTTACATCTTTCTGACATGTATGATGTCCTATGTTGCTCTAGGTACAGCCAAGCATGAGTGTGACCGTGACCGTGGCATCTGGAGCATTACACCATTGCACAAGAAAGGGAAGCATCCTCCGCCTGAACTTCTTTCCTTATCTAGCATCTCCCCCACCAGACACCATGATTCACTTTCAACTTCCCTCTGGCCTGAATCCAACAAGCAAGCTTTTAGACTGAAGAGCATAAAGATAGATGTAGAATTACAGAGAGCAGCTAATTGGTTGTACTACATTGTCTTTTCTTTCCATCCCACTATTCTCCACCATTCTCTATTTTCCTCCCTCATTAATTTCTGCACCCCAACCCCTTTTCCTCAACACTTCAATTGGTCTGCCACCCTCTATCTGCTCATCCTTCCTTCCACTTCCCTAAAAGATTTGTATAAACTAGTTAAATGGTCTGTTGAACTACCCTGATCAAAATGGTATACTGAATTTCCCAGGAATGGCAAATTTGAGATTATGCCGACCTATTCCTCTCTCGACCTGCCCACAGACTCACTTCTACATCTTCGTTACAGTCTGCTGCTCTCCCAGTTCAGTCGTATATCTGTTTTTTTTCTATATCCCCTTGTTTGCGTGCTACCACCCTTAAGTTCTCAACAGATGGCTCTTCTGTGCCTTTGCCCACCAGGCCCCATATCACATTATGACCACTGCCTCACTGCTCATCCCCCCACTGCAAAGGGAGGGTGTAAAACTGGACATGGTAGAATTATAAGCCTTTTTGTACTAAGAAAGGGCATGGGATCTGGCCCTCTTTATCCAACATCAAATGCCATTTTTACTTGTGTAAAGATGAGCTATAAACTCGTAAATTAGACTAATTACAATGGTACACTGTGTTTATCACACTGTGTGTTATTGCTATTTGCATTCTAATTGTGTTTTCTAATTAGCCAGTGTTTTGTAAAGTTTATTTTGTATTTTACCGTAAGCACTACAATGGCAATTCTTCAAGGGCAGTACAAAGTCTGACCTCTGACTCAGTCTCTCATGTAATGCATCAGCTCTCACTGATGTGAGGAAGCAAGCACAATTTGTGAATAGACTCTGTTTAGTTGATTGTGTCTCTTGACAAGAAATGTTATTCGTGCATTCCAGGGTTCGTATGGTGTTGTGAAGTTAGCCTACAATCAAAGTGATGACAAGTACTATGTAAGTATAACTTTTTTCGTTTCATTAACATTAAATTGTTGTCCCATTTATTGTTGTAAAAAGTTGCCGCTTTTGGATGCAAACTCCCAAATCACCCAAACTAAATTACCGACGTGAGTATATTGACAGCTCGTGGCAGAATAACATATTTGAACAAAAACCAATATACATTTTTGGGACTCAACGTGGATATGTTGTCATGACCACTGTGGTGGATAGATTACACATGGATGACCTTACCCCAATCTTTTAAAGTATTTGGCATAATACAAGATTTAGGTATAAGATTAAGGGGCCGATTCCGATTTCGGCCGGAAGGGCACCGAACGATGGTCGGAGCCCTTCCGACCGACCGGAACGTGCCGGCCGGATTCCTTCCGACCGAGCCATTCCGATGGGCTCGGCCGGAAAGGAATCCGACTGGGATTTCCGGATGGCTTACGACGGGCTCGGAGAGCCCGTCCGCTGTCCGGCAATCTTCAGTACTCCCCCGGCCGCCTCTTCACGACCGAGGGAGTACGATGGCAGTATTTCACTGCCTTTTCGTGCCGGTCTTTCCGGCACGAAAAGGCAGTCGGTAACTGTCTTTGGGGGCCCCCAGTAGGGCCCCCATGGGTGCGAGGCTGCCGAATGACGGCCTGGGGGCACCTATGCCTCTGTTGATCCCTGCACCCGGTGGCAGGCACCTTGGGGTGCCGGCCACAGGGTGCAGGGATGAACTGCACTCTGCTTTCCACAATGCAAGCATGCATTCTGCCCGGAATGCATGCTCCCATTGTGTAGTATACGAGTGCGCACCGAACAGGGTTCGGTCGCATCGCACTTAGTAGGGCCGTAACCGACGACAGCAGGTCGGTCGGTTACGGCTCCTGACCGATGTCGGACGGACCTGAGTCCGTCCGACATCGGAATCGGCCCCTAAGTATAAAATTAAGTACCAGTAAAGAAAGCTAGATATTCGAGAAGAAGTATTTGCTACCACAATGCATCCACTACGGATGCATAATTTATACATGGTTAAAAGGTGCCTCGTTTATAAAAGACTATAGAAGTGCACATTGTATGCATACGTGTGAGCTGCATTATGTTCTGAAGAGATATGTCATTTACACACAAACATAAATTGCAAATGGGCATGAAAATGGGGCATACCCAAGCAGCTGTCTGGCAAAGTAAATAATTATCTACACCCACAAAGGAGTAAAACCTACAGCAAGTTTGATGAGTCACAAACCAGAGGTACAAGATCTGCTCCTGTTTTTCCTGTTATTGAAATACTCATGGTTGTAATACCTAGTTTTCCTGTTGTTCCAAACCCTGCCTCAATGTTATCTTATGCTCCAGCCACTGCTAAATGGTTCATGGTGTGCTTCTTTCTTCTCGGTCCCTATACATCCATATTGTCAGTACCTCATCGCGTTTTCATTTTCTGTGGGCCAGCAGATGTGGTTCTGTTTGCCCCAACGCGTTACTCAATCAGATTCCATCTTCACGAAAGTACTCAAGAAAGAGCTGGACACCCTCTTCTTCTCAGGAGCCATTTTAGTTAAGTAGATAATATGACTAGATAATATGACTTGCTGGTCACTTTTAGACCCTTTGATCAATTTCATAATGACTCCCTGTATTTCGTTACCAAATTAGCAAAGAAAGGGCAAAAAGCTACTTAAGAGAAATTACAATTTTGCCTTTCCCCGTCTTCGCTATCTAGGTCATGACCTCTCAGCGCTGGAGAAACATTTGTACTCAGACTAAATTTAAGTCATTTGTAAGTTGCCTAGACTAGTCACTGCCTCTCAGGTATTCACATTACTGGGGATGGTGGCTTACTGCAGATAGTGGATTTTGTGATAGGTGACTTTGTTAAAGGACTCTACGGTTTTATAAAGAAAGACACCCTCAAGCTTGCATTGGTACAAGGAGGCAGTGGGAGCCTTTGTGACTCTGAAGAAAGCATTAACCTCCTGCCTCTCTAGGTTTACCTGAATATAACAAACCAGTCATACTGTACTTTCCTGAAAATTGGGGTTTTGCTTCAGAGGTATTGGTGCAAGATCACAGGTATTAAAATATAAAATTTTACTCCACTGCACTTGATGCAGTTGTGGCAGGCCTTCTACCATGACTGTAAGCTGTGGCAGCAGCTGCCCACCTTGTGAAGGCTTCTGAGAATATAGCTCTTGGCTCCACGTTTACTCTTGGCATGCCCCATACTGTAGTTGCCCTGTTGCTAACCTCAGCATCTATCCAAGACTGCCATGGTACAAAATTATTTTGCTGTCTAGCTCTTATATCACCCTAGTCCAATTGCCGTTCTGAACCCCAGCTTTCTTCATCCCACTGCCTTGGATGGGAAACCTCATGACTGCCTCACTAATGCCACCCACTTGACAAAGCCCCATATTGAGCTCACTGATGTGCCAATACCCAATTGTGATTGTGTAGATTATGTTGATGGTTCATGCCTTAATGATTACCGTAACTTACTCCTGGCCAGTTAAACAATCAGTATGAAGTATGAAGTAGCTGAAAGTAGACATTTACCTCATGTACACCCAGATTGCTGAATTGATTGCACATATGCCTGTATTCTTGCTGCTCAGACAATTACCATACTTATACACTCAAAGTACATGTTTTGAATGATTTTGGGCTCCTCTGGTTACACAGAGGTTTTCTGCCTGCGGTGGGAACCCCAATTATGAATGATACATGTATGCGACTAATGCTTACTCTGTTGCGAGACATGCATGATGTCATATGGTATTTGGGTGGGATGGGTGGGTGTCACTGTGCAAGGTATGTTGTTGTTTTCGCTTTTGGGTTACTCATTTCCACATCCTGTATGTACTTCACGGCCAGTGTGGCGAAACATCTTTTTTAAAACCCAATAAAATCTGTTTTAAAAATAATAATGATATATATCTTACAGGATGCGTTCTTGTTACCTTCCAAATTTATTATTAAATGTTTTGCACACCAATCCTCTGAAGACTAGCTATCTAGGGGAAACACATTTGCTGATAAAAATGTTATAAAAGCTGCATTGTATCCAAGTTCTGAATTGACTTTGAACATCTCTCAAACTGTTAAATCCCTTATGCCTACTGAAAAGAGTTGGTTAAATTGTAGGAATGTGCCTCTGAGGCACAGAAGTAGGCATGCATGAAACAAAACTGTAAAAAGGAACCTGACAGCGTACAGGGGGACAGCACTGGAAGGGCAGTTGCCTCCAAGTATTTTCTCTCTAATCTCACTTTATTGTATAGTGGTATTGCCCATGTCAGCAGAGATGTCATGATTCATATCACAATTACTCACTGGCTTGCTCCATTTTCTATTCTGTTGTCCAGTAGCATTGGTACTCCTGTGCCACTTTCCAAGCCCACAATATTGGGATGGGAACCATAACAACCCCTGCTACCCACCCGCCTCCAAGGGACCTCTTTTTCCACATTTAAATGGACTTCATCCAAATGCCCAAATGTTGTACCTAAAACTATTTTATCATTTTGGTTTGCATGTTTTCCCACTGAATCGAAGCTTATCAATGTGTACATATTAATGTGAACACACTTGTAAAAAGGTTGATCAGGGATGTCATCCATGGGTTTGTGGTACCTCTTCAGATAGAAAGTGATTAGGGTACTCACTTATAGCCTCTATAGTTCAGGTACTATTCAGAGCTTTAGGGTTTAAACGACATTTCCATGGTGCGTACCACACCCAGTCCTCCGGCAGGTGGAGCGTTTCAACTCCACCTTAAAGAAAGATAGCTAAGATATGTGCAGAAACAGGACTCAAGTGACCCGATGCACTGCCCAAGGCTTTCTGGTCAGTTTGAGCCATTCCTAGTCAGAAGACTTAGCTAAACCATTATAAAATAGGGAAGGGGCAGCCTGTGTTGCTTCCGTCTAACCCTCCAGAGTTTCCAGGTTTGCTCGATTTTCACTTGAACGATGATGTGACACTACAATACTGCAAACAACTTGTTTGCTGTCTCTTCAGCTTCCATTCTCAAGACTAAGCTGCGGTACCCCTTATGCCTGTCCGAAGCCTGCCAGGACCTACAGACAGGGGACTAGGTCCATATGTGAGTATACCAGTGAAAGTCAGCTCTCTAGCCCCTCGGGCATGGCCGTTTCAAGTCTTGCTCACCACAAACAGTGCTGCTACGTGCCACGGGGTGCCAGTCCGGATGCATACGTAGCACTGCAAATGGACCATGGAACCAAGACATTCTAACCCTTTTACCGCCTCAGTGTCTATGAGCAAATGTTCTCCCGCACACCTTGTTACCTCCACTGTGAGCAACATTTCTTCTTCAGTTCAAGGATTGTTAGAAATGGGATTTTTGGTAGGCTAGGGCATGTGCCAAAGCCAGGCAGAAACCACCACTCTAGTTAGGATAAGGGAGTTACACTCCTAAAATAACCCCTGCTCACCCCCTTGGTAGCTTGGCACAAGCAGTCAGGCTTATCTTAGAGGCAGTGTGTAAAGCATTTGCACATAACCAACAGTAATACAGTGCAAGCACTACAAAAGGACACCACACCAGTTTAGAAAAATATCCAATATTTTTATATACTTAAGACAAGACCAAAAACGATAAAAATCCACAATACAGTACTTAAAAATCTTCAGTTATCAGAATATGCTTGAAAAACAGTTCCTTGATGTCGATAGCTCCGTCCGGGGCTATCGCGGCGTCGTGAACAAACAAATCCAAACAGTTCTGGCTGACCGCGGCGTCGCGGGCCAACTATGGTGTCAGGAAGACCCGCAAACAGTAACTTTTAGAAATGCAGGGCGTCAGCGACCTCTCGTTGAGCTTCCAAAAGCACGGCGTCCACAGGCGTCGGTTCCGGAGGTCGGTGCAGGAGTCGTCGGGGCCCTCGAAGTCACACGTGTTGCAGATCGAACTCCTCTCTGTTGAAGTCAGGAGCGCTGGCGTCGGGTGCTGCGGTGCAAAGTGCAGTGGTGCGGCTTGCGGTGCCCTCAGGTCACGGTGCGAGCAGCGGCTCAGGGGCGGTGTCAGATGGCATCGTCGGTGAGACCAGGGTCGCAGTGTGAAGTGAATGCGGTGCTCGTCGCGGTGCTGGCATGTCGCGGTGCAAGCAGCGTCGTCGTCGTTGCTGAAGCGCTGTCATTGGCTGACGAACAGGAGTCGATGGCGTCGGTAGGCCAAGCCTGCGGTGCGTCGTGTAACTTTACGAGCGGTGCCCTCGAACCACGGTGCAAGCAGCGGCATAGATTTTGGCGTGGAGCAGCGTCATTGGTGATACCAAGGCATCGTTGTGAAGCGAGGCGGTGCGGAGTGCGGTGCCCACAGGTCGCGGTGCGAGCAGCGGCTCGGTGGCGGCATCAGCAGCCGTCGTCGGTGAGACCAGGGTCGCGGTGCGGCGTTGCGGCGGTGCCCTCTGCGGTGCCTTCAGAACACAGAGTTGGCAGCGGCGTCGTAGACGTCGTCGGGTTGCTTTTCTTCTGTTGCAGCACAAAACACACAGTTCCCAGTGCTGAGGGCGAAGAGCTTGAAGTCTTTGCTGTTCCTGAGACTTCTTGAACAGGGGGAAAGCTCTGCCTCAAGCCCTTGGAGAAACTCACAAAAGTAGATTGCAGAAAGTCCAGTCCAGTCCTTTCACTGCCCAAGACAGAAGCAGCCACTGCAGGCCAACACGACAAAGCAACCAGCACTGTGATAGTTCCTCCTCACAGCTTCTCCAGCTCTTCTTCTTGGCAGTCTTCTTGGTCCAAAAGAGTTCTTAAAGTCAGGGGTCTGGGCCCCAATATTTATATCCCAAAATCCTTTGATCTCTTAGGCAGAGAGTGTCTGTGCCCATCCAGAACCAGTTCTGCCTTCTCTGGTGTGACTTCCTGGCAGGGGGTGGAGACGGCATGGTAGGAGGCAGACCAGCCCCTTTGAGGTGCAAGGAAATCTACTCCCCCTTCCCCAATTGCAGCCCAGGTCTATTCAGCCCTTTCCTGACCCACCTAGTCTATCTGGAGCCACTCCTGCTCCCCAGCCTTCTGTCATCCAAAACCCAGACAGGCAATCCACATTCCAGCAGAGGCACACGGGATGACTGAGCAAGAAAATACCTACTTTCTAAAAGTGGTATTTTCAAACACAGAATGTAAAAATCACCTTCACTAAAAGATGCATCTTTAGATTCTGAGTTCAGGCATACTAAACTTTATTTTCCTACCTAATTCCGTGAAGCAGTTATGTTTATAAGATGTTATAAACAAACTCCCCATTCTGTCCTATGGGGAACAGGTAGCCTTGCAATAGCGAAAAACGAAATTGGCCGTAATTCACTATCAGGACATGCTACACACACCAGGGCATGTCCTACCTTTCACATACACTGCACCTAGCCCACAGGGGTACCTTGGGCCACCCTTAGGGGTGGCTGACATGTAAGAAAAGGGAAGGTGAGGGACTGGCAAGTGTGTGCACTGGCCAAGTCGACATGGCAGTTACAAACTGCGCGCAGACTCCGCAATGGCGGGTCTGAGTTACCTTTTCAGGGCTACTCACGTGGGTGGCACAATCAGTGCTGCAGGCCCGCTAGTAGCATTCGACTCACAGGCCCTGGCACACTCAGTGCACTTTACTAGGGACTAACAAGTAAATCAAATACCCAATCATGGAAACACCAATCCATAACACAATTTACCACAGGAGCACTTGCACTTTACCACTTATCAGCAGTGAGAAAAGTGCACAGAAACACTACGCCAGCAAAAACAGAGTCAAAACCGGGAGGTCAGAAAGCAAAAACTCAGGGGAAACATGCCAAAAGATGCCAAGTCTAACACATGCCCCCTCCAGCTGAAAGTAGGGAGAACTACCCACCCTCCTGGGAGTTCTCTTCACTAAGGCGGAAGAACCTGGACAGACCATCTGCATTGGCGTGTTCTGTGCCAAGACAGTGTTCCACCGTAAAGTCCATTCCCTGTAGGGAGATGGACCACCTCAGCAGTTTTACATTCTCACCCCTCATTTGCATCAACCATCTGAGGGGCCTGTGGTCTGTCTGAACCCGGAAGTGAGTCCCAAACAGGTATGGTCTCAACTTCTTCAGTGCCCAGACCACAACGAAAGCTTCCCTTTCTATGGCACTCCACCTCTGTTCTCTGGGGAGTAGTCTCTGGCTAAGGAAGACTACAGGCTGGTCTAGGCCCTCTTCGTTCAGTTGTGAGAGCACCGCTCCCACTCCATGCTCTGAGGCGTCAGTCTGCACGACGAATTCCTTGGAGAAGTCGGGGGCCTTGAGCACGGGTGCCGTGCACATGGCGGCCTTCTGGGCATCAAAAGCCTTCTGGCAGGACTCAGTCCAGATCACCTTCTTGGGCTGCTTCCTCGAAGTCAGCTCTGTTAAGGGGGCAACAATGGTGCCATACCCCTTAACAAACCTCCTGTAGTACCCGGTGAGTCCTAAGAAGGCCCTCACCTCTGTCTGGGTCTTGGGGGGGCTCTCAAGCCAGAATGGTGTCAATCTTGGGTTGCAGGGGCGGCACCTGGCCGCTTCCTACCTGGTGTCCCAAGTACACCACTGAACCATGCCCGATCTGGCACTTACATGCCTTGATCGTGAGGCCTGCCCTCTGCAGCGCCTTCAACACTTCACCGAGGTGCTGCAAGTGTTCTTCCCAGCTGGAACTGAACACTGCGATGTCATCCAGGTAGGCGGCACTGAAATCCTCCAGCCCAGCCAACACCTGGTTGACCAACCTCTGAAAGGCGGCAGGGGCATTCTTCAACCCAAAGGGCATCACCCGGAACTGGTAATGTCCTTCTGGCGTTGAAAATGCTGACCTCTCCTTTGCCCCATCGGTTAAGGCAATCTGCCAGTACCCAGACGTTAAATCAAACGTGCTGAGGAACTTGGCAGCTCCCAACCGATCAATGAGCTCATCAGCTCTGGGGATGGGGTGTGCATCAGTCCTGGTGATGGCATTGAGCCCACGGTAGTCCACACAAAACTGTAGTTCTGGAGTGGCATCGGGTGCAGCAGCCTTTGGGACCAAGACCACTGGGCTGGCCCAAGGACTGTTGGAAGGCTCGATCACCCCTAACGCCAACATCTTAGAGACCTCCTCTTTAATGCTGGCCTTGACCCGGTCAGTCAACCTGTAAATCTTGTGCTTCACAGGAGGGCTGTCACCGGTGTCCACGTCATGGGTACACCAGTGAGTAACTCCTGGGGTCAGGGAGAACAGTGGGGCAAACTGTCCCAACAGCTGGTGACAGTTGCTCTGCTGCTCTGGAGTCAGTGTAGGGGGGAGGATCACACCTTCCACTGACCCATCGCGCTCCTGGGTAGACAGGAGGTCAGGGAGAGGTTCACTCTCCTCTTCCACCCCATCATCTGTCGCCAAGAGCATGCTCACTTCAGACCTCTCGAAGTGCAGCTTGAGGCGGTTTACGTGGAGGACCCTCAAAGGGTTCCTTGGAGCCCGCAAATCCACCAGGTAGCTGACATCACTTTTGCGCTCCACCACCTCAAATGGCCCAGTCCACTTGTCCTGCAAGGCACAAGGTTCCACTGGGGCCATGACCCACATTTTTTGCCCGGGTTGAAATTCGACCAGAGTGGCATTCTGGTCATACCACTTTCTCATTTCTTCCTGGCTGGCTTCTAGGTTCGCCTGCGCGAGTTTCCTGAAGTGGGCAGTTTGGTTTCTGAAGGCCAGCATGCAACTAAACACATCCTGTGGAGCTTTCCTGGGAGCTGCCTCCCAGCCTTCCTTCACCAAACTCAGAGGTCCTCTCACAGGGTGCCCATAAAGAAGCTCAAAGGGACTGAACCCAAGAGACTTCTGTGGTACCTCCCTGTATGCAAAGAGAAGGCACGGCAAGAGGACGTCCCACTTACGCCTCATGGGTTCTGTTTGACCCTTAATCATGCCCTTCAAGGTCTGGTTGAATCTCTCCACCAGACCGTTACCCTGTGGGTGGTAAGGGGTGGTGAACTTGTAGGTTACACCACACTCCTTCCACAGGGATGTCATATACTTGGATATGAAATTGGCCAGAAACCACCTCTCTGGGGAACCCCACTCGGGAAAAGATCCCCATTAACGCCCGGCCCACCACTGGCGCCGTCGTTGTCCTGAGAGGGATTGCCTCCGGGTCCCGGGTGGCATGGTCCACCAAGACCAGGATGTACCTGTTGCCGATGGCTGTCTTGGGATCCAGTGGCCCCACAATGTCCATCTCTACCCTTTCGAAGGGCGTTCCAACCACTGGAAAAGGTTGGAGAGGAGCTTTGACCTTCCTCCCACTCTTACCACTTGCCTGGCAAGTTTGGCAAGACCTGCAATGTCCATCTGATTGCCTTCACATTTGGGGCCAGAAGAAGTGTGCGACAAGCCTGTCAAAGGTCTTGTCCTGCCCCAAATGTCCTGCCAAAGGCACGTCATGAGCCAGACCCAGTAGGAAGGTCCTGAAGCGCTGGGGTACCACCAGCACACAGGCTGACCCAGGCTCAGCGACCTTAGGCTCACTGTACAGGAGATCATTCTCCCAGTAGATCCAATGTGATCCGGACTGATCACCAGCTGCCTGGTCTACAGCTTGCCGCGGCAGACCCTCCAGAGAAGGGCACTCCTTCTGCTCCTTGCAGAATTCCTCCCTGGTGGGACCTCCATCTTGCTGCCAATGGGTCAGCTCAGAGATGTCCCCCAGTTCAGCTGCCTGCTCCCCTGTAGGCACCGGGGCGTCCCCCTCAAGGTCCGCCTCCTACCGGTCCGTGGGAACTTCAGGGGCCGGTTTCGAGCGCCCCTTGCCCTTTCTCTTGGCAGGGCCTTGGGCCACTTTTTCAGGCTCCAAGTCCTCTTGATCACCCTCTCTGGCCGCCATTGACCGAGAGGACACGCATGCCCACTCTGGCAACCCAAGCATCTCCAAGTGAGACCTGAGCTCAACATCCTTCCATAAGGACTGCTCCAGGTCGTTACCTAGCAGACAATCTACAGGCATGGAAGGGCTCACAACCACCCTCAAGGGACCTGAGACCCCCCACTCGAAGGGGACCTGCGCCACCAGACACTGGTGCTCTGAATTGTCCACCGCAATGACTTGGTGGAATGCCCCTGGGACTACCTGCTTCTCAGAGACCAGGTGACACCGGACTGAGGTCACACTGGCTCCAGTATCTCTGAGAGCCTCTACCCTTTTCCCATTGATGGTCACCCAGGTGCTGTATTTCTTTGTGTTAGGGGGCACCGGGTTTCCTGGGACCAACTCACTGTCCCCTAGTGAGGCGAGGGTCATTTTTGCGGGGTCCCCACCCTCCTGTGGGTACTCCTCCTCCCCAAGCGCTACACTAGCCAACACCTTGGACTGCCCACCGATGGGTGGCTGTGCCCACTTAGGGCACTTGGGGACCCCCTTCATGTGACCCACCTGGTCACATGCAAAACACTTGCGGGGGCCGGTCTCAGCAGACTTTCCTGACGAGACCCCTTGTTTCTTATCTCCTGGGGGGATGGAAACCTTTACCCTGGGTGTTAGTTTGGGGCCCTTTAGAGAACTCCTGTGTTTTACCCTTGTCCCCCCCACTTTTCTGCTGGGGACCCTGCCCACCTTTGGCTAAGTCTCCCCCATACGCTTTCCTGTGGACACTGGTACTCACTCAGCGGTCCGCCTCCATAGCAAGCTTCCTGGGGTCAGTCAGCTTACTATCAACTAGGTGCTGGCGCAGATCTGCAAAACATAGACTAGACAAGTGCTCCCATGCAATCAAATTGTAGAGCCCCTGAAAAACTGTCACATTACTCCCCTTCACCCAGCCATCCAGTGACCTGCAAAATATATCTACACTTTCCAACCAAGTGTTGGCATCTGACTTCTTACTGGACCTGAACTGATCCCTGTACTTTTCAGGAGTGAGACCATACTTAGTGAGAAGGGCTTCCTTCATGTCTGGATAGGTGAGGTGATACCCCTTACCCAAAGCTATTAAAGTATCCCTTGCTTCTTCTGGGAAGAGAGGCCACAATCCTGCTCCCCAATTCTCCTCAGGGAGCCCATTCATGTGTATCGCTGCCTCGTGACCCTAAAACCACCTTTGTATGCCATTCCTCTTCTTGAATTCTTTGCCTACATTCTTAGGGATGTGCACAATCCTGTCTGCCTGTCTTGACGGGTTGCTGCCACCATCTGAGCTGGCTCTACTCCTCTGATCCAGCTCCTTTATCCTGAACTCATGCTCTAACATCATCCTTTTCTCCTCCATGGCTAACTTAAGCTTCTCCAGTTCTACTGCAACTCTCCTTGCTTCCCGCCTGCCCTCCAGCTCCCCTGGGGACAGGCCACTGCTGCCGGGCCTGGAGGGTTCCCCCCCTCCCAAAAGTACATCCACCCTAGGAATAGGCTCCTCCGCCTCTCCACTGAGATCACCAGACTGCTCGCTGGCATGTCTGGCTGCTACCCAGGCCCTCAGCGCCTTTTGTAGCTCCTCCTTCCTTGTGAGGCCTCTGACTTGGACTTTTAGGTTTTTGCAAATTGATTTCAATTCCCTAACATTGTAGGATTACAACCTATCCTCCTCAAAGGCAATTTCCAGGGATGCAACAGATGATGCTCTTGATTCAGGCATGATAAAGTAGCAAGTTCAAACTGGCAAGATCAAAAATAGGCCAAAAAGAAAAAGAACCAGTATGTGGCACGTAATGGTCTGCGATATGGTAGTAGTGCACACCAATCACTGTAAGTCAAGTGCAAACTCAAGTCCTATCCTCACCGCTGACAACCAATGTTAGAAATTGGATTTTTGGTAGGCTAGGGCATGTGCCAAAGCCAGGCAGAAACCACCACTCTAGTTAGGATAAGGGAGTTACACTCCTAAAATAACCCCTTATCTTAGAGGCAGTGTGTAAAGCATTTGCACATAACCAACAGTAATACAGTATAAACACTACAAAAGGACACCACACCAGTTTAGAAAATATCCAATATTTTTATATACTTAAAACAAGACCAAAAACGATAAAAATCCACAATACAGTACTTAAAAATCTTCAGTTATCAAAATATGCTTGAAAAACAGTTCCTTGATGTCGATAGCGCCGTCCGGGGCTATCACGGCTTCGTGAACAAACAAATCCAAACAGTTCTGGCTGACCGCGGCGTCGCGGGCCAGCTACGGTGTCGGGAAGACAAGCAAACAGTACCTTTTAGAAATGCAGGGCATCGGCGACCTCTCGTTGAGCTTCCGAAAGCACGGTGTCTGCAGGAGTCCGGAACTCCTCTCTGTTGAAGTCAGGAGCGCTGGCGTCGGTGGGCGTCGGGTGCTGCGGTGTGAAGTGCAGCGGTGCGGCGAGCGGTGCCCTCAGGTCGCTAGCAGCGCAGCGGCTCGGTGGCGGCGTCCAGATGGCGTCGTCGGTGAGACCAGGGTCGCGGTGCGAAGTGAATGTGGTGCCTCGCCGCAGTGCTGGCAGATCGCAGTGCAAGCAGCGGCGTCATCGTTGCTGAAGCGCTGTCGTCGGCTGACGAACGGGAGTGGATGGCACCGGCGTCGGTAGGCCAAGGCTGCGGTGCGGGATGAGGGCGGTGCGTCGTGTAACTTTACGAGCGGTGCCCTCGAACCACGGTGCAAGCAGCGGCGTAGATTTCGGCATGGAGAGTCGGGGATACCAAGGCGTCATCGTGAAGCGAGGCGGGAGCGGAGTGCGGTGCCCACATGTCGCGGTGCGAGCAGCGGCGTCAGCAGGCGTCTTCGGTGAGACCAGGGTCGCGTTGCGGTGGTGCCCTCTGCGGTGCCTTCAGGACACAGAGTTGGCAGCGGCGTCGTAGACATCGTCGGGTTGCTTTTCTTCTGTTGCAGCACAAAACACACAGTTCCCAGTGCTGAGGGCAGAAGAGCTTGAAGTCTTTACTGTTCCTGAGACTTCTTGAACAGGGGGCAAGTTCTACCTCAAGCCCTTGGAGAAACTCACAAAAGTAGATTGCAGAAAGTCCAGTCCAGTCCTTTCACTGCCGAAGACAGAAGCAGCCACTGCAGGCCAACACGACAAAGCACACAGCAATGTGGTAGTTCCTCCTCACAGCTTCTCCAGCTCTTCTTCTTGGCAGTCTTCTTGGTCCAAAAGAGTTCTAAAAGTCAGGGGTCTGGGCCCCAATATTTATATCCCAAAATCCTTTGATCTCTTAGGCAGAGAGTGTCTGTGCCCAGCCTGAACCAATTCTGCCTTCTCTGGTGTGACTTCCTGGCAGGGGGTGGAGACGGCATGGTCAGAGGCAGACCAGGCCCTTTGAGGTGCAAGGAAATCTCCTCCCCCTTCCCCAATTGCAGCCCAGGTCTATTCAGCCCTTTCCTGACCCACCTAGACTATCTGGAGCCACTCCTGCTCCCCAGCCTTCTGTCATCCAAAACCCAGACAGGCAATCCACATTCCAGCAGAGGCACACGGGATGACTGGGCAAGAAAATACCTACTTTCTAAAAGTAGTATTTTCAAACACAGAATGTAAAAATCACCTTCACTAAAATATGCATCTTTAGATTCTGAGTTCAGGCATACTAAACTTTATTTTCCTACCTAATTCCGCGGGCCAGTTATGTTTATAAGATGTTATAAACAAACTCCCCATTCTGTCCTATGGGGCACAGGTAGCCTTGCAATAGCGAAAAACGAAATTGGCCGTAATTCACTATCAGGACATGCCACACACACCAGGGCATGTCCTACCTTTCACATACACTGCACCCGGCCCACCGGGGTACCTTGGGTCTACCTTAGTGGTGGCTGACATGTAAGAAAAGGGAAGGTGAGGGACTGGCAAGTGTGTGCACTGTCCAAGTTGACATGGCAGTTAAAAACTGCACGCAGACTCCGCAATGGCGGGTCTGAGTTACCTTTTCAGGGCTACTAACGTGGGTGGCACAATCAGTGCTGCAGGCCTGCTAGTAGCATTCGATTCACAGGCCCTGGCACACTCAGTGCACTTTACTAGGGACTAACAAGTAAATCAAATACCCAATCATGGAAACACCAATCCATAACACAATTTACCACAGGAGCACTTGCTCTTTACCACTGATCAGCAGTGAGAAAAGTGCGTAGAAACACTACACCAGCAAAAACAGAGTCAAAACCGGGAGGTCAGAAAGCAAAAACTCAGGGGAAACACGCCAAAAGATGCCAAGTCTAACAAGGATGGTCTCCTATTGCCAGATCACGTCGGCCTTACTCCCACCATGATGCAACTCCTCCTTCTGCCCACAAGTACAAATTATGGCCTAGATAATGCAAACCCTCCCAGTTACTGGATTCCTAGATGGATATAGCTGTTTTTCTTTGCTGCAAGTCTTGTTGTCTGGCTCACTGCATGGCTCTGCTTAGTAGAGCCGGGTGGTCGACTTCCAGATATTAACAGTACCCTGCCTGGCCCCACTTTCAAGAGCGACAATATTTGTAACGTTAAGACACCTTTTTGCATTTTCTAGAACATCCTGATGTTGTTGTATCTCATTGTTAAAGTCTGTATGTGCTGCCTTAATCTGATTGTGGATCACTTGAGCATGTTAGTGATGATGTGTTCCAGGAAGTTAATTGTTTGATTATTATACAGGCTTTAAAGGTTGCCCAATAAAATCGTGCACAAGGGAGGGGCTGTGAGATTTTAAAATTTACCTTAGCATTACTGTAACTGCTGCAGCTGTTGTTCAGCATGTAAAGCCTTGCCTCCATGCTTGTCTCTGGAAGTGAGAAATTTCTGATTAGCTTGCTCAGCGGTTAGAGTTTACATTTCTGTATTTGTTTGATGGTCGTCTGCATACCTTAGCATGACCTAAAAATTATGCACCTGTTTCGTCTGATCACATGATCGCCATTTGCAGCCTTATATCTAAAAATCTATAAATGTATGTCTTGCCTCTGCTTGTGCAGCTTATGATCATTTGGGGATCTCCTTGTCACCCGTTTCTGTTACTTATGGATAGATTTTTCTTTTGTTAATGAACATTTTCGGGCTTTGAATTGTCATGTGGAGAGTTTGTTTTGTTTAAGACAGCCATAAATTATCATATGATCTTCGGATTATTTAGCATAATGTAGTTTCTTGGTGTTTCAGCCTTCTGACATTTCTCAACATGTCTCTGATCACAATTGCCATAACTTGTATTTGACTTTGAAAGTGATAACGACGCTTTGATAGCTGCTAAGCTAGACTATAGGAATCGATGTAGACACCTTGCTCCATTACAGTGCTTCAGAAATCTACAATGGCTTACCCACTGCTTTTCAGTGTATGTTAGAGTGGCACACTCTAGCACTGGGAGGGCCATTTTCTGGCTCCATAAATACTACTACTTTACAGACCAGATTACAGTCTGTTATAATCAAATGGACAACTGTAGTCTAAAATAGTACAAAGAGATGGGAGAGTAATATATTGGAATGCACTGCAATGCACTAGAGAGAAAGCATTGAGACACAATTTTAAGGCTTTATCAAATAATTATACCCAATGCTGAGGGCTGCACCTGTTGTTAAAGGCCCTCTTTTAGCAACCGATACAACCCGAGGCAGAAGGGATGTAACACAATTAGAGCTTTTTGCACACTGAGGATACATTATTCTACATTCATCAGGGAGAAATAGATCAGCAAGCATTGTCTTCACTGCAGCTCCCAACATTTCATTGTTCTAATAAAGTGTCATAGCCTGCTCTTGTGGGCAATAACAGTTGTTAAATGCCGTCCACTGCAGTTATGGTATAGAGCCACAGGGGAGGGCCCACAATAAAGGGAGGATTATAAGCAGCTTTTAAGGCCCCCAGTTAATGGCAATAAGGATATTAGCACCTAAGCAGTGATTTCAAATCATCTTCAATTCATGTTGTAAGCAATCGTCTGCGTAGTCACCCCCCTGTGATATAATTTTTAATCATACCAGGAACACAGTTTAAAAAAAAAGTTGTTTATTAGATTTTATGCATGAAGTGAAACAGCTGCTACATACATTGCAGCAAGCAGAGAATTGCCGCAACATGTGGTGCATGCAAAAGTCATGTGTCGACCAGTATAACCAGCTGCACAAATTTGCCCGTGTTGAGAACGGCAATAATAAACACAGTTATACCTATCAAAGCATCATAACAAAGCAAACAATCTTAAGACTGTAAGGAAGAAGTGAGGAGTCGAGTCATGTGTGAGGTGGGGAAAAACAGTCCATAACAGGAATGCAGTTAATAAAGGGATACCTAGGTGTTCCGAGATATTTTTATTGTAAAGTCCTCAGGAGGAAATTATCCTAAGTGCTCCCTGGAATATGGCCGATCCCACCCTGATTTTAAGGGACCAGGATGAGACCCGATGATGAAGCATGACACCAAAAGGATGTGTGCGGGTCAGTCTAACAACACTAAGGTCTTGTTAGATGACGAGGGTCAAGCTTCACTTGGTTGTGAGAGTTATCCCGGTATGGCTACCGTGTTAATGATTAAATGTACAGGATACCTTTGTTGGAGTGAGTCTTAGACGGGAGGGTGTATCCTATGTTCTTTTCGTCTCATCCCTTCCGTAGCACAGGATTGTTTCTGAAATCCGTGGACTACTGGCATTGTATGCAAGCTAATAGCAGCAATGTAAGGTTGTTCTAAGGATATATTATGGTTGAAATATCAACCTACAAAGAGATCACATTTATTAGATTAAACTTACTAGTATATTGCAAGGTAAGTCTAGGTAAGTGGATGTAAAGTTAAGAATAAGATTCAACCACAATGCAGTGAGATACAACCTGTCTCAGCATTTGAATTCCACTCCAATGCCTGAAAACTGAATTCAAAACTCACCAGCTGAAAAATAAAATATGCCCTGACACCTCGATTAAGTGTTGTATAATTTGAAAGGTTCATTAGTATTCATTACAACAACTCACTGATGGTCTGAAGCCAGTGATTGACGTTAGTTACTGCGATGCCGCAGAAATCTGGCATCACATAGGCTTCTCTGCCCCACAGATTTGGATAGGAGGGTGGTGGGGAGAGTTGATGTCATTCTGCAGTGGGACTTCTTAGCAGGCAAAAGAATCAGCCGGCCCAAACCCACGTGAGCTTCTAAGAAAATAAATTGTTCTTTCCCATGTTCTTCCTCCAATGAAAAGGAGCATCCTCGGTAGTGTGCCTGCATTTAACAACTGGGCTGTAGAATATTAAACAGTGTGAGATTATTTTTTCAATTCTCTATAGGATATTATTATTCTGAATGGATATTAGAAAGCAAATTGTATTCAGTACTATGCCATTCAGTGCAGTGCGTAAGAACAGTTCATGTGCATAATTAGGTTCTCCATTATTATAACTTGCTCAGTCAAATTATGTAAATCTGTCCACAGCAGAGCTATAAAATTGTTTGTATCTGTAAATATTTTCAATGCTGTCCTCGGGACAGTGTTTGAAGTGGTCTGCAGCACTGCATTATCAATACAGGGTGACTCAACGCAGGGCGTTGCTATGACTTTGCACCTTCTTACCATCAGGCCCACTTTATTCATCGTAGAGCAGGTGGTTTAAAGGGTTTGAGTTACGTTATTTTTATGTATACATTAAAGTGATGCAGTCGTAGCACTGTAGATAAGGTGGATACCATACTATGCAAGGAATGTTCTGCACCTTTAATAACTTTGTTCTCCCTTGATCCAGTGCTTAATTTGTAAAATAAAAAATAAAATGTAAGTGCCAGGGCCCTCGTCAGGAGGCCACTGCAGATGGCACCACCCATTGCCAGCTCTGCCAATCACAGTACCTACACAAGTACCAACCATTACACTCCTTTAGGTGTGACAATTCAAACTATTTCAGGCTCTCAAGGCTATAAAATTGGCTTGGGCGGCAGGTAGTACTCATTTATAACATATATTGAATTAATATCAATTAATCAATCAATCAAAATTACTTTATTTCAGCCATCAGGGCCAAAAAAGTGCCGGGTTGTCGGCATCCAGATATTAACAGTACCCTGCCTGCCACCCACTCTCGAGAGCGACAACCTTTGTAAAGTTAAGACACCTTTTTGTATTTTCTAGAACTGTACTGACAAAATCTAACTTCTCTTCTTGCTGGATCTGTGTCCGCTTGCCTGTTTCCTTTGATGAAGGAGAACAATGTCTTGGTGTGAACTAAGCATGGGCATTGCCCTATTCATGTGAAACTGTATCCCTCTTTGTGACCCTGTCGGCTGGAAGTGTCTGTTTCCCTTAACCAGCTTTCCATGCTCTCTTCTGTTCTCTTGCTGACATTGCCCGTTGAATTACCTGTGAAACCCAAAATGGAATGTTTGGAAGGTTTGGGGATGAAGATATTAGAGATCGTTTTGGCAATCTCTGTCATCCTGATATTGTTGTATCTCATTGTTGAAGTCTGTATGTGCTGCCTTAATCTCATTGTGGATCACTTGGGTATGTTAGTGATGATGAGTCTCAGGAAGTTAATTGTTGATTGTAATTGATAGGCCTTAAGCGTTGCGCAATAAAATCGTGCAAAAGGGAGGGGCTGTGTGATTTTTAAATTTACCTTAGCATTACTGTAACTGCTGCAGCTGCTGTTCAGCATGTAAAGCCTTGATTCTATGCTTGTCTCTGGAAGTGAGAAATTTCTGATTAGCTAGCTCAGCGGTTAGAGTTTACATTTCTGTATTTGTTCGATAGTGGTCTGCATACCTTAGCATGACCTCACAATTATGCACCTGTGTAACTCCTTTGTTTCGTCTCATCGCATGATTGCCATTTGCAGCTCTATATATAAAAACCTATATATGTATGACTTGCCTTTGCTTGTGCAGCTTATGATCATTTGGGGATCTATTTGTCACCGGTTTCAGTGACTTATGGATAGATTTTTCTTTTGTTAATGAACATTTTCAGGTTTTGATTTGTCATGTGGAGAGTTTGTTTTGTTTAAGACAGCCATAAGGTATTATTGGCTTGGGCGGCAGGTAGTACTCATTTTTAACATTTATTGAATTATTATCAATCAATCAAAATTACTTTATTTCAGCCACCAGGGCCAAACAAGTGCAATACATTTACAGTAAATAAAATATAAAACATAATTAAAATCAGTCATAAAGTAGATCATATAAAAAATATGTAAGTTATTACAGATATTTTTTTAAAGAAATAGGTTAATTCATGATATGTTCATTGATTGTCTATAAACAATAAATATGTACACAGTTGGCTATCAGATCAGATGGGGGAGTGCCATTAAAACAGAGTATTAATAAAGCAGCAAAAAGTACATAACAAATACAGTACCCATAAATAGAATCATGTGGAAGGACAGAGAAGGGCTTTACTATGGAGCACCCACATGACACCCAGGAATGTACGACGGAAATAGCCATTACTGGGCGTGAATCTGATCTTAGAATAAGAAGGGCTTCCTGATGAGTACGTACACCTGTTAACCTGCATATAGGTGCAAGCCAAGTATGCCAAGGGGATGAGTAACCTGGGAGACACTTTCTCTTGGGGAGTCACAGATGGGGCAAGAAGTGCCTCCATTTCCAGCTCATCCTGATGTAAACACTCTAAGGGGTAAAGTGCCTATTCTGAACTGAAAGTATAATTTCCTATGTAGTGTAAAAGACACTAAATCCCAAAATGACTTGAGTCCCTCTGTAGGCTTAATGTCCATGAAATCCCTGGTCAACTTAGCAGTGGCTGCTTTCCGAAATACCTCAGCCACCAAGAGTGACCAGTATTTCTTTATCATCACAGCCTTTGAAGGAAAAGCAGATGAAGCTGGCTGATCGCACAGGTCTTGGATCCCCAGCGGGTGCAATGCTGATTTCATGTTTGTAAGCTGTGAGATTTTATTAAATTGGTCGACCTTCATAACATCCTTTAGGTTTTCGGCATAGTGGACAAGTTAAGGAGTGGTCCACACGCGTCTCCAATACAACAAGGGCCGCAAGCGGATTTTACCCGAGACTTCATTGACACCCAGGTCGCTAAGCAATGGGTATAACAGGGTGCTTGCTTGAAGAGATGCAAGATTCCTGAGGAAATTATTTTGAAAACCCCCAAAGTTCAGCCCCATACAGGGCTGAGCCCAGGCCCTTGGGGTCGTAGAAGTTAAGTGCAGGAGACATAGGTTTAGTGTATGATCTAGAAAACTCCTTAAGTATTACACCTGAAATCTGCTTAAGCATGGTAGTTGCCTTGTTGATATGGAGATGCCAGGACAAACCGTCTTGAAAGAATCAACCTTCTCTAGGGAACTCCCCTGCAAGTAAGCTACCCTTAAAAGATTTATGCTAGTTAAAAAACATCACCTTGGTTTTAAGAATATTTATCTCCAAGCCCCGATCATGACAGAACTCACTAAAATGGGTCAACATTTTCTGGAGCCCTGATAAATTCTTGGAGATCAACAGGGTGTCATTCGCAAATATAAAACCATCTGAGTTTTGAAACCAGACAAAGATGGGGCGTCTGCTTCTTCTTGGGACAAAAAGGGAACAATATCATTAATAAAAAGTGAGAACAGGGTTGGTGCCAAGACACAGCCCTGGCGAACACCTTTACACACTGTCAACTGAGCCTGATGCTCCCTCAGCAAATGCGCGCATAGTTATCTTTATGCAAACGAATTAAAAGGGATAAAATATCAGGGGGCATTACTAAGTCGGCCAAAACAATCTAGAGCCTGGGTCGAGGAATCAAAACTAAGGCCGATTTTAAGTTGGCAAAAGCGACATAAAGGCTACCCTCACTGATAAAAACAGTTCTCCAATAAATCAATACAAAACAAAAAACCTGATCAATGGTTGAGACCTTACTGAGAAAGCCTGCTTGAAATGGACTAAGAATGTTGCTCTCCTCAATCCAGTCTTGTCTTTTATTGAGAAGGCAACAACCAAATATTTTCTGAATACAGTCTATAAGGCTTATTGACCTATCATTAGATGGTACTGATCGGTCGCTTTTTTATGTATAGGTAAGACTGTGGTGCCTTCCCACGAATTGGGGACAGAAGCCCCTGCTGCAATTGCATTGGTCAAGGCTAAGATATAATGAGACCAAGCCTTTTTATCAGATAAAAAAATGTCTGCTGGGATGCCATCAGGACCAGCCGCTCGCCCACTCGAGACGGCATTCAAAGACTGTACAATATCTGCTGTTTCAAACCTAGGCGTAGGATTGGTGTTTGTCTGGGAAACTAGGATATCTATTGATACTGTGGAGCTAACAGGGTTGCCAGAATATAAATTGCCAAAATAGTTTACCCAATCGGGAGCACGCCACATTATTGGCCGCATCCTGTGTGGCTCTGGAGCAGGCCTGTGCCACCAAAGACCAAAATTTGGACAGATCACCAGTAGAGCATGTGTCTGAAAGGGCCCTCTACCTCTGTTCGTCCCAGTCTCTTTTGGCTTGTAAAATAGCCTTTATGTATTCCTTCCTTAGTACTGGTATACAGGCCACATCTTTTGTTTTTATGGCATTGGCTAATGAACGGCTTATTCAACGACATTCTTTGTTATACCATAATTGCTTTTTACTTCTGTTCTTCCTGCGAGTTACATTTGAGATGGTGAAAAAAGATAAAATACGTTCAAAGATTGCCCTATAGATCAGGACCAATTGATCAGGAGCACTCGCTTGGGCCTCCACAATCTGTGTGAGAACTAAGTTAAGATCTTTTTGAATGGCAACCAGGATTTCTAGATGAGCAACAATCTGGGGCCATTTCAGATGACGTTTATCTGCTGTCAAGACAACCTCCCTTGTATAGGAAGGTGGATTGATGTCTGAAGGAATAAACTCACAAAATACCTTAAAAGTTGCAGATAGGCTATTATGATCAATGTCAGTTCTTTCTAACACAGTCATATCAATGACTGTTGGCCATAATCTCAGATCAACTAAAATGTAGTCTATATGACTTCCATGAAAGGGCTTATTTAAGGTGTGGGCACCCTTTGGGTCAGATTTGGGATGGCTGTTAAGTACCCTCAAGCCATACTCAATTGTGAGTGCCTTCACATGGACTGCAGAGTGAGCCCATATATGAATAGGTTGAATATCTAGAATAGGGACGGCCCAAGGGGCGTCCTCATCCTCTGTTGTATGCACATCATGGTCGTCCAATGGCTCAAATGTAAGATTAAAATCGCCCCCTAAGATAAGAAAATATTGTTGGGGATGTTGATCAAGAAAATGCTCAAGGACTTGTAGGGTGAATGAGACCGACCCTTTTCTTGCCCCCCTTGCATAAATATTAAGAATGGTTACCCAAAGGTTACTACCAATAACCAACTGAATGCCCAATATATCATGGGAATCAATTTTAAGTTGGTGGACTTTATAGTTTAATGAGTTTCGGATCCAAATGACCAAACCCACTGCAGCCCTTCCCCATAGACTAGGAATAGCAGAGACAAAAAAGTTGAGATAACCTGGCCTATAGATAGAATCCATGGACCAGTTTCTTGTAAGAGGCAAATGTCATATTTGTCCATTAAACCATTCCAATCTGGGAGGGATATTTTTGATCTAATTCCAGCTACATTCCACGAAATAATATGCAATTTAGTATGATCAATAAGTGTTTGAGCCTGACTTGGAATTATAGACTCTAACGAAGAAAGCGGGGGGGGGGGCTACCAGGTGAAACCGTAGACACAATATTTCCAGGGTTAGAAATGAGCTCATTAGTTGGCAAAAAGTCAGAGCTAACAATACGCAAAGCTTGGGTCAAGGGGTCAAAACAAGCAACACTTGAAGGCTGACTCATAGGAGATCTAGATTGAAGTGGATAATTGGACCCCCTTCTTACTTCTAAAGGACTAATTATATTGAAAATTATTGATTGCAAACAAGATGAAGAAAAGGGAGGGCAATCGCCCTTCTGAGTCAGTCTATATCGCTGAGCCTTCGGTCGGAAACAGCAGCCGTCCTAGAATACATTGGACATGGGTATTTAAATTGAATACTTGAATGACCAGGAAGAATAGTCATGGCATCGAAGGCCACCAAATTATCAACCAAGGTCTTTGATGTAAGAATTAATTCTAGTGTGTCAAAATTGTAAGTAGGAGAGGTGGATCTCTTAACTCTAATGATATCATCGCGGATAAAAGAGCGATAGCCCCTAACATAACGTATCCAGTGAGTCACTTTATTCTTCAATGAATCTTCCCCCTCGTACCGTCCTGTTCTAGTCAACTTAGGAACATTTGTCATCAGGATACAGCTATCCCTGAGAGACCATCTTTGCTGATTGTATTGATCGGTGTAGTTGGTGTATTTGGTTGAGCTGGTGTTCTCCCTACCTAAAGAGGGAGGGCTACAACTAGGCTGTATATTGCTTTTGCACTGACCACCCTGAGGTTGACGACCCCTAGGACAAGAATTTACTGTGGCTGAATGGTAAGATTTAGTAGCCACATGTTTAGAAGGGCGCTGTTCACAATTATTAAGTACAGATCTACCCGATGGTTGAGGAATTCCCTCCATCGGCGGGCCTTGGACCTTGGTGCTTGAGCCAGCCTGGGTGGAAATAAGCTGTTTATTAAAGGCCAGGAGCTGGTTCATAGTATCCATCATGGTTGTAACCAGCAATTTGAGAGCCCCAAATTCCTCCTTTAGGTCCAGCATAAGGGAAACTTGTTGATCCTGATCTGTTTGAGTACTAATAAAAACAGCCTGTGAAATAGAAATATACTCAAAGTCGTTACTACTGATATGCTGGTCCAGGCTCAGTTGTGCCAAAGGGGCATATCGGTTACTACACAATAAAGTCCCATCAAATGACGACTGTAGGTCTTTACATGTTCAGTTGATGCTAAACTATGAGCACATGGAGGATGGACTAAAACCTCAATGGGTTGAGCCTGTGCTTGCTTACTGTAATCTTTAAGTAGTCCAGGTATATTAGATTGTTTCAGGGAATAGTCAATGGTTGTGGGTGCTCTGGTACTAAGGGGAGAGAACACAAGGTGCCTGAAGTGTGATAAAAAATCACTTGACATTCTCTCACTAGATTCTCAATGCAGTCTAACACGCAATTTTCAGCGGCGTGTTTGGTACTTTTTTGTGCTCTTTTTAGCCCAGCCAACCCCCCCTTTCATCGCTTTTCGTTTCCCCATTCAAGCAATTAAATAAATAAACTATCAGTAAGTTTAAACAAAGGCCACATAAAGCTCTATGACTAGAATCACAGCACAATCCTCCCAGACAAACAATGACACTAATCAAACCATACACACTTAAATTAAACGTGCGAGAGAACCATTTATTTTTTTCTAGAAATTAAAAGAGTACCCGTCAGAGGGGTGGCCCAGCCTAGGCTATTCAGGGGTATGATGGGCGCTGACGGGCCCGCCCTTGGCCCGGGTGCGGCCCGCAGGAAATGTCCTGCGCTTTAATAGTGCTGCAAGAAGACGTGGGTGACCCCCTTCTCCAAGGTCACGGCAGGCTGGGACAACAGGCAAGTCCCATAGCGTCTGAAAACTCCAGCGCATCTCGAGCCGTGGGAAATGTCCTGCGCTGAATTATTACACAACTCTTAATTAAGCAGCCAGCACCACAGACTGTCATCAGTACCGGTGCTGACAATTAAGTGCAGGGGCCGAGCACGGATATCACTGGCTCAAATCAAGCACCGCCTTGATCAATATACGTGCAACTTGTGGGAAAAAGTATTCACAATTCCATCTTGAAGCTTGCCACTTTTTGTGCTGATTGGTCAAACATTTCAGAAGTTGCAAATGTGGTCCCTAAACTCGTGACCTAGAAATTGAACATAGATTTTGCTGTAAAAAACGCCTTAATCGTAGAATTCCAAACCGTCTGGACTCGACCAAATTTTAATGGCTCAGTGGCATTTCTGTTCTTTGGTTCCATTTCTTTCCTTTCTGCGTTTTGATCTACCATTTTTAAGATATAAGCAAATATGTTAATGATTACTACACAAGTGCTAGTAACATATATTTCATAAAACAGTTGTGATAACTTCAAAATTATGGATGTAAAGAGCATGAGGGACAAATGAAATAACTTGGCCCATGTGCCTCATGGGCCCATTCACAGTTAATAATGTAATAAAAGTATTTTTCTAAATGGACCCTGCATACATACATACACACCTAAACACCCGAAAGTGGGCACAGATTGTGAATATATATTTTTAAAAGCACACTTACGTCGTGTTAGACTTGGCATCTTTGGTGTGGTTTCCCCTTACTTTTTGCCTCTACCTCCTGTATTTTTGATGCTGTGCTGGATTTAGTTTTTGCTGGCTTAGATGCTTTAGGCACTTTGCCACTGCTGATCAGTGTCAAAGTGCAAGTGCTCCCTGTGTAAATTGTTATTTGATTGGCATATTTGATTTACTGGTAAGTCCCTAGTAAAGTGCACTGAGTGTGCCAGGGCCCGTAAATCAAATGCTACTGGCGGGCCTGCAGCACTGATTATGCCACCCCCATGAGTATCCCTGAAAAGGTATCTCAGACCTGCCACTGCAGTGTCTGTGTGCAGTTTTAAACTGCCATGTCGACCTGGCAAGTACACCCACTTGCCAGGCCCTAACTCAGGGCTCGAAAAATCATTTAATTTTTACTAGGCCTGCAGGTCTAGTAACCTACAAAATCTACTTGACCTAACTGAATTGCACTTGACCTCTGTCTGTGAAAGCTGAGCAAATGTGACAAGTTAACAAGATTTAAAGGCATTTTTATTGCTCATTTAATTTGTGAGCAATAAAGATGCATTTAAATCTTGCTATCTTGTCACATTTCCTCTGCTTTCAGAGACAGAGGTCAAAAGTCAGTTTATTTTTCTACTCGCCAGAAAGGGCGAGTAGGACCTAAAAATAGCTCGCCCTAATTAAATCTGGCTCGCAAATGCGAGTGGGCGAGTGGATTTTTCGAGCCCTGCCTAACCTTTTCTTTTCTTACATGTAAGGCACCCCTATGGTAGGCCCAACGTAACCCAATGGGCAGGGTGCAGTGTATGTAAAAGGCAGGACATGTACTGGCATGTGGGACATGTCCTGATAGTGAAATACTACCAATTTCGTTTTTCACTTTTGAAAGGCTATCTGTCCTATAGGATAGAATGGGAAATACTTTGTAACATCTTACAAGTATAACTTCCCATTGGGACAAGATAGAGAAATAAAGTTTAGGCTCTCTGAACTCAGACTTTAATAACACATCTTTTAGTAAAGATGGTTTTTAAATTAGGTGTTTGAAAATGCCACTTTTAGAAAGTATGCATTTTCTTGTTTAACCATTCTGTGTGCCTCTGCCTGTGTGTGGATTGACTGTCTGGTTTTGGAGTGACAGGGGCAGGGGATGTGCATTCACTGTAGACAGACACTGGGGGGTGGGGTTGTGACGTGTGCCTGGCCCTTCCTGGATGACTCAGAGCTGAGCTGAATGGGGCTTGGCTGCATTTAGTGTGTTGGGAGGAGATTTCCTTGCACCTGCCCCAGTGAGGACAGAACTGGTTTGGGCTGAATGATGAATGTTTATTGTTGATTAATTAAAATCTTACAATATTAGAAAGAATAAAAACATCATGAGGGAAATCAATTTAACCATAATTATAAAATAACTAACATTGTTAACATGAATTATTACATATTTACATTTATCAGGATCTGACAAAAGATGATTTCCTTACATATTTCTATATTATATTAATTAAAACACATTCATTACTAGGGCTAAAAGTGTGAGCACATAATATATGCCATTTTCATTTCCACTGCTCTCATGAATTTTAAAAATATACAGTTCAGTGCTGTATCAGATGATTTAAGACATGCTGTCACCACTTGTCTGCAAGAACGAACAGCCCGCTGGTTAAACGGTATCTTTAGCAACCTGCACCTTAGATCCAATAAAGCCGGGCATATGCAGATTAAATTAATGATGTTCTCTTCGCCAAGTTTACACAGCCTACAAGATGTTGGTGTTGTTTGTCTCAACCACAGCATTGCATGCGCGAGGCCTGGAAGTATTCCAAATCGTGTTCTTATAAACCTTCTGTTTTATGGCGGGGCCCATCCAGACTCTAAATAGAACTGTGATTGAAGGATTTTATGTTCGTTTATAACCATCCAGGCATGTGACCTAGGTACAAATAACTCTTTGTCCTTTAACATTAATGTTTTTTTCATTAAACCATTGATGTTTTTTTTTTAAATTGCTGGAGTCAGAGGCTTAACCCATAACGAATAACTGGATAGATCTTCTATTGCCTCAGTTAAATACTTCCATGTTGGTGAATTTGTATTTGTTTGAACTTCATGCCAGAGGGCTTGGTCTAACGGATTTGAAATATTAGATTTTATTCTTTTCCAGGTTTTAACGTACGATCCTTTTCGTGCAATGATTTGCAGATCAAATTCTAATCTTATCTGAGCTGGCAGTGCATTGCACAGTAGTTTAAACAGGGATCTAAATATTGCAGCGACAATTTTATTTAATATTACTGCATCTCTACCCCACATCGCTTCGCTTCCATACGAGATAGTTGGTAGAAGTTTTGCTGATATTATCTTTATATTAGTGATATTAGTGGTTGGTGGCTAAAACCTCCAAGTAACCTCTTTAATGAACAAAATGCCAAGAGTAATGAATTTCCTTTCCTTTGTAAATCCATTTTATGTAGCTTGAAGGAGCCCATCTTGTCAAATATTACTCCAAAATATTTATATGTTTTAACTTAACTTGGACTGGGCTCAGAGACCCTTGCACAAAGAGAACAAAGACAAAATGGGGTATAAGTAGTAGACCTTAAACCCCAGAACTTTAGATCACTTCTGGACTCAAGGGTAACCTTTGCCAAGGAGAAGAGCTGAAGAGCTGTGAGTAGGAGTACTGCCCCTTTGCTGTGTGGGGTTGGCCTGTAGTTGCTGTTTCAGCCAAGGAAAGAACAAAGACTGTAACTTTGCTGTGAACCTGCTTGAAGAAGAATCTCCAAGGGCCTGTGTGTGCTAGACTCCTGTTCTGAAGTCTCAGGGACACAAAGACTTCACCCCCAGCTCCCCTGAACTCTGCTGCTGAGAGTTCTGACCTACCAGGAGGTGCCTGTTCCAGGTCTGGGCCTCTGGAGGTTGTTCCTGCTCTTGGGAGCTGGAAGAAACCTGAAGAACTGAAGAAATTGACGCATCGCCCTTCTTGCGGCTGTTTTCCTGACGCAGCACCGCTGTGCGAGAAGAATCTCCACGCATCGCCGTGCAGCTGCAGAGACGACATAGCGCCTGTAGCGGCTGCAAGAACCGACGCATCGTGGGATCGCGGCTGAAGAAACCGATGCAGCGCTGCTTGCCGCCGCCGCATCGATCGCCAGCGCATCCCGGATTTCCACGCATCACACCTGTGTGGCAAGTTTTCCCAACGCATCAGCAGCGGACCAGTATCGTCTTGGAGTCGACGCATCACTTCCCCCTATAGTCCGGATTCGACGCATCATTTCTCCTGCGTGCAGCAGAACTGTTGCATCGCCTCCCCAAGGACTCAGGAACTACTGCATCTCTTTGTTTCTCAACGCTTCCCATCTCTTTGGCTGTTTGGCCTAGTGAATTGTGACGCATCTACAGGTACTTTGTGTAGAATCACGCATCCATAGTTTTATATGGACCCAGTTGCTTGAAACGTTTGAAAAGTCATATTCTTATTACATGTATGTTGGATTTTTGTCGTTTTGGTCTTCTTGAGTTTAGGTAAAAATACTTTATTTTTCCTAAACTGGTGTGGTGTGCATTTGTGGTGTTATCACTATATTACTGTGTGTTTTGAGTACAAATACTTTACACATTGCCTTTGGGATAAGTCGGTCTGCTCGTGCCAAGCTACCCAGGGGGTGAGCAGGGGTTATCTAAAGTGTGTATCCCCCTTACCCTGACTAGAAGCAAGGGTCCCTATCTGGACAAAGGTACCTACCTCTGCCAACTAGAGACCCCCATTTCTAACACATACACTCACAAGCAAGCAAAATCAGCATGACTGAAGACTTGGGAAATGTGTTGCAGTCAACGGAGGCAAAAGATTGTGGCCATCACAAAAACTAAGCATGCACAAATTCAAATAAACAAGTACACACACACACAAACACCCCGCACCCACAAACAGCCCCCCCACACACATGCAAGCTGCAAAAACTCCAAATTGAATTACCAAGTACTCCCCTTTAGCATTTGATTATTAGGCTAGTGAAGTTGTCCAAGTCTAGCTCAAAGAGCTGAAGACTCTGAGGGTAAGCTCCACAGAGCTCTGCAGAACACATATATGTATGTGGTATTGCATATAGTAATAATCAGCAACCATTAACTACTACGTCATTCTGTATAGGATGCAGAAAATGTTAATTAATTTGGAACATAAATGAAGCTGCAATATTTCAGGAGTAGGCAAGGATATGCACTTTCACAGAAGCACAGTCTGTTTTCCATCTCCATTGTTACATGGTTAATCCACATCACATATGTTTAGCAGATCATCACATCTGCCTGCATTATTATGCACAGTGTGGATGAAAAAGTCTGAGTATTTAAATGAATTTGCGTATTAATATATGATACATCTCACGTTTCTTGTTCTTGACAAAGTCAGTTGTATCCAACGCAAGATAATTATTTTTGTCATTTGTGTCTTTTAATTTACTGTTAATCAATTAAGATGAATTTTTTATGGCTGGTAGAAAGAAAATATAGTAAGAATATCAGTCTGATTGTTACGTATATTCACAGAATTGCTTTTGTTGTTGGGGGATTGAGCATTTGTTCTGACAAAGGCATAATGTTAAAACGTATCAAGCAGTCTGAATAAAGGGATGTTGCTGTAACTTTGGTGTGCTGGTGGGTTTCCTTATCTAAGAAATGACATTAAATTGACTGCAAACCAAGCGAGAGCAGCATTGTATGAGCCTCTAAACTCTCCCTGGCTCTTCTGTCTACGGCATGAGACTGGGAGACATGATTTTTTTTCTTTTTTCCACCACAGCCCTTCCCAGGAGATTCTCAGTTATAAGATATGACTGGGAACCTTAATGGAAGGGTCAGTTGGAAAAATCAAAGGAAGTAAAATTGAAGAGAATCACATGCTAGGAACAAGTACTGGCAAAACCATTAGATCTCACCTTTGTGACATATTTGCTTTGCTAGTGGTTTTTAGTTATCCGGGATGCTGTGCAGCGTGGCTAAACTTAATTTTTTAAAAAGCTGTTGACGCAGCTGCTCATGTCATGTTGCTCAACTGCAAAATAACTCCAATTTTTTCTTTTTAGTTACGGATCCGAGTTGGATCTGTAACTTAAAAAAATAAATAACACGTGGAAAAGCATTTTTTTTTAAGCGGGCGGTGGAGCAGAAGCAACATTGGTGATGGGGTGGTGGTGAAGCAACACGTGGGGGCGAACGACAAAGCATCACAGGGGAAGCTGGGGGGAGCACCGGAGCAACACTGGAAGGGACTCAAAATTAGCGGGGGAGGGCTGGAGGGGATGCAGAAGCAACAGGGGGAGGCAGGAGCGAAAGCAGCAGGGGTTGGGAGAAAGCAAAATGGAGAGCATGGGTGGAGGGAGACAGTAGGAGATACACATGATTGAACGCAAGAGAGGGGGCGCGGAGCAACAGTCGGGCAACAGAGAGTAACAGGGAGTGCCGGGGAGAGACGTACAGGAGGGAGCCAGCTCAAACACACACCCTAATGGAGTGCTTCAGATAAAGTAAAAAGTAGTGCTTGAAAAGCAAGCAGTGGAAGCAGGGATGCCAGCCAATCTAAGAGATTTTAAAGAGGCAACGTTCCATGAGCAGGTCACACACAAGATTAACTAGCTGGGACATGAGTAAGAAGCAGTCAAATGAGCGTGAGAAGAAAAGCCAATGGTAAGCAATAGGTGGCTATAAGGTCCCCTATTTTTTTGGGGAAGCCACAATTTGCCTCCCAACAGATAGTGCAAGCTCTACCTAGTAGGCTAGACCCAAATATGATAGTCCATGTGAAGTGGCATTTTAGACAAGTGTCAAGGAAATTTTATGTACCATTTTGCCTCCATTTCTCAAACCTTGGGGTGAAAACCCAACATGACTAGGGCAGCTCATGCTTGCATTGCTCAACATGAAATTATTGAAACATTTCATAAATGCACCTTCAAAGCCTATGGTTTTTCAGCAAATATATGTAAAAATGTAGCTTCACACCTTCGTCCTTTCTTGTTTTTTGAGGGGCATAAACCCACACTGTTGGCCCCAGGGGAAAGTTACAGTCTCAGGCTAGTCTTTCCCTGGGGTGCTCCGTGCATAGCAGGTAGGACAGGTCAGGGCTAAAGGAAGGGGCAGGTAGTTTATGGTAGGACAAAAGGAGTTGGGAAGGGCATGCCCAGCCTCTTCCTGACACCTTTCACCACTGGGAGGGTTAGAGGGCAAAAAGGAGGAAATTCTAGGCTGCGTTTTTCACAGTCAGGTACCTTATCATGGCCGGGCTTGACACACGCTGGGTGCTGTGGGTAGATCGGACCTCCTCAGGCCTGGCGTGCTGGACTAGGCCTGGATGGGAATGTGGCGCTCGATGCATTGCCGCAGCAGTTGCTGCTTGTATGCCCTCACGGGAGGGCAGCAAGAAGATGGGGGCGGGCCGTGGGGGGGAAGTGCTGCCCTCCGATACAGTGCCTACGAAGGCACGGAGGTGCTGCAGCCTCCCCGTGCCGTTAACACGCCGGCAGGAGGAGCCTTCAATGGTGGGGAAGGGCAGCGAGGGGTGGGGCCAGCCCCGATTATGGAGCAGGAGTGCTCCAAGATCGTTTATGAGCCATTTGGCAAAGAGGTAGTTCTTGGTTCAGGTTGAAAAAGGGCTTCTTCAAAAGATGCCATGCAATATTATCATAATTTCCCTCCAGCATTCCTCATTCAGATTGCCATACAGTGTAATCATTTACCTACAATATTCCTTGTTCTCACTGCAGTAGCAATACATTTCTATATCATTTCGCATATGTATTCAGTTTTAAGGAGCTGGAGATAGTAAAGTGCCGGCCTACATTTGCTGATGTTCAGTACCTTCAATAATGGGATGATAAAATCTTTCCCTGGATTGGAATATAACTGGCAAAAGATTAAAAAAAATGCAACATATTCTGAGCTGATTTGCAATCACATGGACAAGGATCAAGAAGTGAGTTGGAATATACTTTGCTCGGGTAAGAAACCAAAAAATGTGCAATGCTTAATCTGACGAAATAAACTCTTTTATAGTTACTATAAGGAAACAGAAGGTAAAGTTCTACTCTTTCAGTGGTGACAAGAGGTAAATATTCCACCACTTTCTTCTTGCCCCACTACATGCGGTCCTTTTGATCCCTTAAGTTAGTTAGAGAGTCTCGTTTTAACTGAGTTTTTGAAATGGCTGCAAAACGTTGTGGGTTTAAAAAGCAGTCTGCTCTCCCCATTAGTTCAAGCTGCTTTCGAATATCTTCAAGCCAGGATATTTTGTGTCTGTGATCAAGTTCTAAACAATCCGGTATTATTGCTTGGTTAAGTGCAGGTTCCTCTTTTGACCAGATGGAACGCCAAAGCACAATTGGGGCACTTTGGATACAATGTGTTATAGGCACCAACCCCAATTCCATAAGGCATAGTATAATCGGCAAACTAGAGGGAACTACCAGAAGTCTTCTAAGAAAATATTTTCTATTGTCTGCAGTGGTGAGGCATTGCAAATACCCATACTCCTTACCCATACATGATGACAGAACAGCATCGCGCAAAATAGATGTTAATAAGTGCGTCAATAGGTTTGGAGCCCACTTTCTTTACAACCTGAATAGGGCCTCAAGGGTTTGGTGAAAACACCTTTTTCTGACCTCTATGAAGTAGTGCCAAGAGCCTCTTTGGTCAAATTGAACACCTAGATAGGAGAAAGTAGGTACATAAAGCAGCTTATCGTTATCAACATAACAGGGCTTTAGAGAGTAGCAGGTTTTCCCGGCCACCATGACATGTGACTTAGCTATATTTGTTTTTAATCCCAAGTCACTCATAAAATCCTTAAATCTGTTTAAAAATATTTGCAGTCCAATGCCAGTTCTGGATAACAAGACACAATCATCCGCATAGAGCAGGGCAGGAAGGCTTCTAGAACCAACCCTCTGGACATCAGCACCCCCCTTGAATAAGATCGAACTACAAATCATTAATATATAAACAAACCAAAAAGGTGGCCAGGGTGCATCCTCTTCTTGTTTTGATAGGTGAGGAAAGTTCTCCTTCTGCCCCATATCTAACTCTCCCATTAACATCTTGGTGCATCTGTGCTACAAAATGGACCAGAGTAATATCGATGCCCATGTCCAACATTTTTTGCCATAGTTTCCCAATCTCCACCCAGTCAAATGAAGATGTTAAATCCATAAATCCTAAGTAAAGGGGCCCGCTCTTTATCAACGTGTACTTGCTTATGACCAGGTGGAGATTAAAACACTTCTCAATAGTACCCAAGCCTCTCCTGAAACCGTATTGAATATCTGAGAATTTCCCTCAGTTGCTCAGGCTTCAAGACGATCAAGTAGAACCCTGCCCATTAGTTTACATGTATAATCAATTAATGAGATCGGGCTGTAACATTTGGGGTTTGACCTGTCACCCTTTTTAAAGATAGGTCACACTGGACCAAGATTTTAATGGGCCCGTCTTTGCTACACAGCTTAAAATATTAGTAAGCACTAGGAGCCACAGGTCTGGGTTTGCCAGGAAGAGATCAGCGGGTACCCCATCCGGACCAGAGGCTTTCTTCCTAATGGACTGATTCAAGGCTTTTTCAACTTCCTGATATGTAGGTGGTGCCAAGTTTGGAACACTCTTGCTTGTACGGTTGACATCTAGCTCTGTGGGCAAACTAAGAGAGATGTGCTCCAATGGCTCCCATATGACCAAGAAAAATGATCTACCCATCTATTCGCAGGGATAGTGACATCAATACAGGTATTATGGCTATCTTGACAATAGGAGGAGTTGGCAGTCTTGCAGAAGAGGCTACAGTCCTTGCTGACAGTGGCTTCATGCAGTTTATTCCAAGCGTCCTGTCTAATAGTTGCCTGATTATATTTATTCCTGCATAGGCTCACCAGCTCTTTATCCCTAGGTTTCTGTTTCAGGGCCTTAATGAGATTGCTATGAGTCTGCGAGCAGTCTCTATTATACCACCTATGTGAACTTTTGGCTTTCTGTCATCCTGTAATAGTTCATTTGTTGTTTGAGTTATGCCCTCATAAGCTTCCAGCATGCTGATAGGATTTATTTCACTCTCTAAGCAAGCTAAAATGTGTACTTTTTTCCATTAACTTCTCTAATATATCAGGGTTTATATAAGCCCATTTACGCATGAGACCCTTGTTTTTATGATAGATTATTGGGTGTAAATTTGACTTTGTACAGCATTTCTCAATATGTGTATTAAAAGATAAAGATAAAGGAAAATGATCACTGAGACCTACTTTTAAAACAGAGATCCTACTGCTTTTGGTTTATTGAGCAATAAAATCTATAAGACTACCTTGGCCTCTACCTGTAAACATACCCTGGTCCTGTGCCAGTTGCATAATAAGATCCATTGTCAGACAAAATGAGAATTTGTATAGAATGGAATTAAAGATGTCCCCACAGGGGTTGTGGGCGAAATGATGTTTCACTTCAATATCCTCTCCATCAAACTACAGCCTGACGTTTTAGATAGCGGACATAATCTACAATTAAAATCCCCTCCCCATTAGACAATATAGTCTGTGTTAAGATCCGCTTGATGTTTGCTAAGGGAGTATTCAAGTCATGCTGCTATGTCAATATCAGATCAAATAAAATTGTTATGATAAAAGTTGACAATGACCAATGTGACGTTGAGTTCATATTTAATGTTATGAAATTGAAAATGTGACGAGTCCAGATATGTGCTACAAACCTTGTCAACTAAAGTTGTTCCTATTAATGTGATCAAACCACCTTTATGATGACCCCCCCAAGGATTTGCCTGCCGGGGTATGAATTGATATAAACCCATCAATATTCACTATATCACGCGTCCAAGTTTCTTGAAGGCAAACAATGTTGTAGCCCTTTATGAGGTCAAGCCAGTCTACATTTTTCATCCTATTTAAAAGACCTGACACGTTCCAAAATAGGCACCCAAATACATTTTGCTCGTTGATAGAAATCTGAGCAGGAGAGTCCACAACCCCATTATTGCCACAATTAGTGTCAGTGTCAAAATCGGATATTATGTTTACAGGAACAATATCGGCCCCCATTTCTTCCCTGAGTTCCAATGAGTTCTCAATTCCTACATCAGTATGTGCTGATGTTGTGAACACAATTCCCCTAGTGGCTGTTGCCATCTCCTTATGCAGTATTCCCGTGGCAGATGATGATCTCTGCGGTCATAGTCAGTCAATTTGTTCGAGGGGGGAAAAGCGATTAGAGGTCGGTATGGATTGAGAGTGAGAGAGATTGCATCTAGCAGGAATGAGCATAGAGGTGGTTTGAAGGCCTGGTTTATAGAAATAACCCAAAGGTACTGCCATAATGTTATCACTTGATGATCTATGCACAGAGAGCCATTCCAATAGAGAGCCCACCATATACATATTTCTAAAATTGACAACACCACAGTCTCCTTAGCTATCCTTTGGTTGCAAGTTGACCCACGATACTCTCTGTACATTGTTTATGCTCCTAAATAAGCCCTGACATTTGTTCCAGTTTGATGCTCTCACTAACCTATGTACTACTTTATTTTTTAGTTGCTGAGTATCCTCATCCCTCTCGTGGTATATGGGTGGAACATTCTTCAAAACTATTACCAGAGGGGTCACTTCTGGTGGGAGCTGAAGTACTCTTTTAGAGCTAGGACTCTCTTGGTAATGCTCAGAACAAATGATCCTATCGTTCCCTAAGGTATTAAGTCCATGTTCGTTCCGGGAAAGAACTTTACTTGGAGCCCTCCCAAGTCCCTTGCAGCTCTATTTAAAACAGAACAATTGGTGGCCGGACTGTTGTCCCGAAGGGTGCTCTTTATAAATGATGTGATTTTTCGCATGATTGAGCAAGCAAATGGCTTTGCAGCCCTGACTTCTGCTTTGTAGCTGTTGTGGACCCACTACTTAAATTTGACCCAACAAGGGCCTTCAATGATGTGTCAATACAATACTGTTAAGAGTAGCCAAGAGGTGATCAAAGTAAGATTTTAAGGTTTTCCCAAGTATATCAGCAATCACGGCTGAGATTAGAACCTCTCCCTTGACCTCTTTCATTAATTCTGCGGCAGATAGTGTGGAGACACTCCCCTGTAAAGAGGTAGGTTTTTTTAACAACTGGCAACAACTTCCAATGTAGAGATGGTTTAATGGTGCCTTTTGCCTTTTTTGTGGTCGGTGAACAGAAGTAGCAATCAGTGCGCCTGAATCATCATTGGGTATAACCTCCAAATCGCCCATAAACACACAAGGGTTTAAGCCTTCTGGGTGGTTCATAATATTTACAGCCAGGCGAGGTGATTGTGAAACTTTAGGGCCCCCTCTAGAAGGGCTGGCTTTCAAGGCCTTCTTCATGGCTCCAAGTCTTTCTTACACACACTCAATTTCACTATTGATTGCCCCTATAGCTGTGGTGAGAAAGCTAGTAATTATAGCAGTTAAAGGACGTTCTTTGGAAGCAGGCATTACAGACTTCCTCTTCCCAATTTCTTACCTAGATAATGGTTATGGAACAAGTTCAAAGAGATTTTGTCCCAAACTGCTATCAACCAACCAACAAAGGTGGCCCAGCTCAGTCTCGGTCAGACGCGGACGGGCCCACTCATGGCCCGGTCTTTGAATGGGCACGGGCCCAGGCACAACCTGTGTGCGTCCCGCGCCGTGGGGAGCAAGGCAGCGCTTTGTAGCGCGATGTTGGACGCCTCCCCCAACGACCAGCAGCTGTGGAGATGATGTGGTGAGCCCTGGGACAGGTAGTCCCACTAGGGCAAAGCAAAACAAACAGAGTGGCCATTGAGAAGTGTGTCACTACTTGGATGACTTTTTGTTTGTTGGCAAGAAAGCTTCTGGGGACTGCAGTAGGGCACTGCGGCAATTTGAGTAACTGGCTCAGGTTTTTGGTGTGCCTTTGGCCCCGGAAAAGATGGAGAGTCCTAGCGTGCCTGGGGGAGGGAGGGAGCACAGGTGACAGAAGAAAGTGAGCGGATGCACCCATCGGGGCACAGAGTTTTTATTGGAAGATGTTTGGTAAGGCAAGTGAAGGAGTGACTGGGTATATGGGAGGACGTCAGTGAGTAGAAAGGGGAAGCATGAAGCAAGGCATGATTGCTTTGGGATGAAAGCTGGTGGGAGGTGTGAATGGTTCGGGGAGGAATGGGAGTGTCGTTTATGAAACATTGATGTTATTGTTAAATGTTAATTAAGTTAAATATATGTATGCAACCCTGTCCTAATAAATGGCCTTTTACGCTAAAGTAAAGTCATTGGGTGTGGTTATTGCACAATGTTGGCCCCCGGGGGAAGTGACAGTCGCAGAATAGTCTTCCCCCGGCGTGCTTCGTGCATAGCAGCCAGGACAGGTCAGGATAGGGCAGGGCTAAAGGAAGGGGCGGGTAGTTTATGGTAGGATAAAAGGAGTCAGGAAGGGTGTGTCCAGCCTCTTCCTGACACCTTGCACCACCGGGAGGGTTAGTGGGCAAAAAGGACCACCCACCCTACAGTTTATTGGGGTTGTGTGGCGCGCATGTTACAGCGGTTTCCCAATGCAGGGCAGGTTGCAGGGCTTAGTCACAATTTTGGGGGGTGGAGAGACACATGGAGGCGTATCCACCCCTCAGTTGCGCGGATGAGTTGAGTACAGGTGACAGTAGACAGTGAGCGGATGTGCTTATTGGGGCAAAGAGTTTTTATTGGAGGATGTTTAGTAAGGCAATTGAAGGAGGGCCTGGGTATGTGGAAGGACGTCAGTGAGAGGAAGGGGGAAGAATGATGCAAGGCATGACGGCTTTGGGATGAAAGCTGGTGTGAGGTGTGAATGGTTCAGGGAGGAATGGGAGTGTCCTTTATGAAGCATTGATGTTATTGTTTAATGTTAATAAAGTTAAATAAATGTATGCAACCCTTTCCTAATAAATGGCCTTTTACACTAAAGTATTGATATGGTGTGTGGTTATTGCACGAAGAACCTCTGTTCGCCGGACCTACTCGATTTTCTTCTTTGATTTTGGCTTTTACTTACCACAAACCAGCAAGCGAAGTGTATGATTGGTATCTAGCGACTGCAGAATCATTGGGGGACCAAAAAAAAGGAAAAAACTTTTTCTAGTATGGCTTTCTCTTTCTTACTCCCATCTTTTTAGCTGCTATTTTCTCTCTCCATTTCTAAAAACCTCTTTCTCTCTCTCTAGCCCACATTTTGTTCTATTCTACTCTCTCTATATGCTCGCTCCCTCTATTCTCTCTCGTTTGCTCTTCTCTTTCCTTTGTTCTTTCTCTCTCGTGTATTTATCTTTCTCTTGCTCTCTGTCTCTATTCATCTCTCTTCCTCTCCCAGTTTTCTCTCTCCGACCCCTCCTTTCGCTCTCCCCCGCCCCTCTCCAATTTTCCTCTTCAAATGAACATACCAGGAAATATTGAAATAGGATTGAAATGGAAAATTGCTGCAGTGCATTTCCAATTGCCCTGTCAAGCACATCCTGTCAAATGGCAGCTTTCGCATACAGCGGTTTTCATATTTCTTTGCAGTCTACGTAATTTCATGAATTCTTTGATGCTTAACTGTAGATTCACCCTTAACATTTCCAGCGCAATTTCTTTTTCGACAAAAAGGAAGACAATCGTAATATGAATGTGGCCTTTTCCCGTGCTGCGTCACATTCCACTGATCCGATGACACCACGAGACAGATGGCGCTATCAGGCGGCAGCTATAAACAATTTATGGGCGCTTCGGTAAACAGTTCCCTGGATTATCGACAATGAAATCCATTTCTCGTGTCAGGGTGTAAACCACATGTGGCCGAACGGCTCGAGGCCGCCTTCCCTGCCTGCGGTGTGAGTGTCAGTGATCGTCACTGCGGTACAATCCGTTCTGCGCCTTTTATCTAATCTGTCATGTTCCGGTTGAAATGCGTGATCATTCTTGTAAAATAGGAAAAGCAAGGAACATGTATAACGCCCCTTGTTCACAACCGTCCAATGGCCATTTGTAAGTTATTGTTTACCTGGTCTGGTTTTTAGATCTGATTTTATCCAAGCCCTTTTGTTTTGTTTTTTTAATAAAAACATATATGATATACATAAGGGGGCTTTCAGTCTGCACTCATCAGCCATTGGCCTCCTGTAGTGTCATTCTCATTTTGCTTCCGCCCAACAAAGCATTGGGACACAGGGTCAGCCCACTTCAGTCTTCAGCCATTGGCTTACCTGACTGTGAGTGAGGGCATTGTGCTCTTACACAATGTGCATATCCGCATAATAAGTAATCCCATTTAGTCCCAGGAATGTGTACCTTTACATTAAAAAACATATTTTGGCTCATAGACAGTCTTTGTTTTACTTGGTCGAGAGCCCTGTAGGTTCCCCAGCTCTACTCCCAGGCTGCTTGTGTGACACTTGTGTTCATACGGAAAAAAAATCACAAACAAAATAAGCATTGACAAAGCTAAATGGTCTGCAGCAAACACCAGGCATATTGGCCGTGCCAATGCTCGTGCAACAATATTTTGTGCGTTTTTGTTCCTTTGATTTCAGAACCAGCAATTGGATTTTAAGTCAGATAAAAAGCATTGTTGTCTCTCGATTTTTACAAGTTCATGGCAGCCATAAATTGCTAAACTGCTAGGTTATTGTATTATTATTCCTATTATTGTTGTTGTTGTTGTAGTACTATAGTTACCTGCAATTTGATGTTTCACAGACTTACATAACAATGAGCTAAAGTGATGTTTTTAAAACATATTCATTTCCTTTTTTAAAGAAATATATTTAGTTATCATGAACAATGTATGAGATATAAGGTACTTATTACTTGTGGTCAACATTTTTTCTGCAGGCTTAGGATGTAATTCTCTGAGGAACCTTCTGCCTCTGAGTATCCATTTTCTCCAAGTACATAATGCAATAGCTGTAAAACCGAGCTGTTAACTACGGAGTTAATTGGAGTTTTATATTAGTAAAGCTTTGCTACTTGTAGTGTTATTTCATGTGCTAGTAATCCGATATATCTAAATATGTATGGATAAAATATTGGGATGGATTTCTCAAGGAATATGCAATCTGTGTCACACCAAGCAGGTTTCAGTATACCCATTCAGTGTAGTGTAGATGGCCACATGTGTCTTTCCCAGTGCCTTGCTCATTCACCAGCTAAAGGAATCCCAATCACGGGAGACATCCAGACTTGAGCAGATAACAAGAATAGCAAACCCAATGCCTGAAAAATGTCGACTATGGATTTCACAGTATAACACAATAGAACACCTGGGTCTGAGTAAGACTGTCTTGTGGACCGTCTTGTGGATTTGTGACTTCACTAACTGGTTGAAATCCATAGTCAAAACACAAAAGGAGGGCCGAGGACAATTTAAAGATCTCCAGGTGTTGACTTCTCAATTATACTCTATATAACACAATAGAACACCTGGGTCTGAGTAAGACTGTCTTGTGGACCGTCTTGTGGATTTGTGACTTCACTAACTGGTTGAAATCCATAGTCAAAACACAAAAGGAGGGCCGAGGACAATTTAAAGATCTCCAGGTGTTGACTTCTCAATTATACTCTATATAACACAATAGAACACCTGGGTCTGAGTAAGACTGTCTTGTGGACCGTCTTGTGGATTTGTGACTTCACTAACTGGTTGAAATCCATAGTCAAAACACAAAAGGAGGGCCGAGGACAATTTAAAGATCTCCAGGTGTTGACTTCTCAATTATACTCTATGTAACACAATAGAACACCTGGGTCTGAGTAAGAGAGAGAAAAATAAATACAAGAAAGAAAATAACCTAGCTGAAATAGGTAATCCCTTTTAAAGGACAATTTCCCTCACACACAATAGGTAGAATGCTTCATCATCAGGAACCTCCTCGCACCATGATGCCTAATCACAGTGCGGGCTACAACTCCCTCACTGAGATAGAGGAGCACAGCAGATGTTTTCAGAGGTATAATAAATACCCCTCAATGAGCTGAGGTTACTGAGGTAAGCAGAGCGTGCAGAAAGATAATGTGATGGTTAAAACTGGCTACACAGTATGCGGACACCTTTATTTGTGTGACCCTGGGTCAGGATTACAACAAGGATACTGCAGGAAAGATTAAACCTGCTGGGGTGTGTCACCAAAGAAGGTTAACATGTTTCAGTCATTAACCCTCAGATGAGGTGTTGCGGCATTCGTCAGGACCTAAAGTGATTGTGCTTCCGCTTCGAGATTGTGCTAAAAAAAGGATAATATAATGTAATACGAAACTGTCCAGTAGTCCTCTGTGAATCCAAGGGAGGGATCCACTGGTGGTGACCTGTAAAGATATATATATAACAACATATATATATAAAGACAACTAGGTTACGGATTCATGAGGGGGCAGTTGGTGGAGTTACACCCTAACACAGTGAAGTGTAATTGACCCATTCTGGACACATATAAAGCAGGCCCACATTTATATATATGTTATTTTTAATGGTATTCATTAATTTGATGTTCTATAGTCAAATAGAAACTATACTCCTCTCCCATAAAAGAGCATTGAAGCTTGAAGGAGTTATTCAAAATATAGAGAGTGTGGCACTGCTGCCAGTGTCCTGCTCGATGTAAGTCCCAAGGCTATCTCGGGTGGGCAGGACACACAGTATACATATATATATTTATCACATAAACCCAGACTTAAGAATGCATATAATTGTAATCCAACGAAATGTACAAGCAATACTTCAAAAACACATGACTTGAGGATACTTTTCTGTGATCTAAAAGGTCCATAGAACAATCCTTAGGAGATCTCATCAGTGTGTACCTTTCGGTATCTTTTAGTGGCAGTAGCAAATACACTATGTCTTAATAATTCAATGTCTAGGTCTAGATTCTATTTTTAAATATATGAATTATGTTAAGCCCTAGTGTTTTATTATGAATTGTTCATGATTATAAATGTCAGTCAGACTCATAGTTTCCAATGAGTGAACTCTATCATTCAAATGTTTGCTCTAGAAGTTATTTCACAGAACATCAGTTTCTTAGTGTAAAGCTCCTAATCCTGTTTCCATTCTAATAGCTTGAGCTCCAACGGAGCTAAGCAAACAGAAAGCTTTGCTTAAAAGCTTGGCTTCAAGAGGCTTACAATCAGGTGTTTTTTCCAGCACTAGGCCAGCAGGTCTCAAAGTGATCACTGTCATTATCTGTAGCTTATTGTTAGAAACTGGGTTACTGGTTGACTGGGGTGTGAGCCCTGGTCAAGCAGCAACACAATCCTAGTCAGGGTAAGGCCCAATCAGACCACAAATTAACCTGTGCTCAACCCCCTGGTAGCTTGGCACCGAGCAGCCAGACTTAACTTAGAAGCAATGTGTGAAGTATTTGTGCATCACTTCAAACAATTCAACAGTGAAAACACCACACAAAAATATCCCACACCAGGTTAGAAAAATAGAGCTTAATTTATTAAATAAAACAAGACCAATATGACAAAAATCCAAACAGGTGAACCGTAGTTATGAATTTGTAAAGAATAAACTGTAATAAAGCGCCAAAATGCATAAAGCGCCAACTGTGGCTGTCTGGTCACGCTGGACTGGGTCAAAGTCAAAAGTTCAGGCCGACCGCGATAGAGCGTGGGTCGATATAGTCCCAGATTAGTCCCACTGAAAGTCTAACTTCTCAAGTTTTGTGCCAAGAGTCCCATTCGCGTTGGAGAGGGTTGCGGGGAGCAAGGAGAACATTGATGGCGGTGGACGTTGTGGTGCAAAGAGCAGGTTGGGTGTTGTGGATGGGCGGGCTGGAGCTTTACATTGGTGGTCCGCCGCAGCGATCGATGCTTGGTGTGCGAGAAGACGGGCCTGCAGCAACTCGTGTGGAATTTTCATGTGAGTGGCGCAGTTCAATTGCGAATGGGCCCGTTCGCTGTCACAAAGTGCCCAAAAGCTTGAATTAAGAGCCCGCAGAGCACATCAAGGGTCCATGACCTGTGGGGCAACACTTGGGGTTCAGGCTCTTGCCGAGGACAGGTCCATGAGCTGTTGGGGACCCTTTTATGTCCATGAGGCTCAAATCAGAAAGCCGGTAGACTAGCCCCTTGAGTCACTCTGGTGTCCTGGGTTCAAGATGAAGTTGCAAGTCCAGTTCTACTCCCTCTGGCAAGAGGGCTGCAGGTCAGCACAGTAGGGCAGTTCTTCTTTCAGAGCAGCAGTCCAGCAGGGTGGCAGTCCTTGTAGCAGCACAGCAGTCCTTCTTTCTGGCAGAGTATCCATAGACCCAGAAGCGTACTGGAGAGTTGGTGTCTGAGCTCCTTCTTTTATACACTGGTGCTCTGGTTCTGGAATGTGGGAGGAGCTTCTAGACAGTGGCTTTTAAGTGCATGGAATTTCTTGCCACCCCACCCTGGCTCCAAGCTGGCTGAAGTGACAATGCAGGGTTTTTAGGCCTTTTGTGTAAAGGCTATTCAGGTGTAAGTGGGGCTGTGCTCAGCTTCGCCCCCCACCAGCCTGACAGCAGACGGCCCACTCAGGCACACCTAATCCCTCTATTGTGTGACTGTCTGGGAGGAATTTGCAAAGTCTAACTGTCAGTTACACTTAGTCATGTGACCCAAGCTATAAGCATAAAAGGGCAGAAAAATGCCATCTTTCTAAAAGTGTAAACAAAGAAAGAGGAATAACCTGGACCTCAATGATTCATAAACATAAATGAATTTAGTGTCAAGACCAAACTCTCAATTGTTTGATCAGGTATTTTTATTTTACCTCATTATTCAAACTGTTTTTGTCAATTTTCCCCAAAAGTTTTTTAGTGAAAAAAAGCACTGTACAATCGTAGCGAGTTTACATACATAACGACATTGAATATTGTGTATTTACAGTGAAACATAAAACATTTCTCAAATTGAGGCGAGGCGAGGTGGGAGAATGATCGGCTGCCGGTGGTCGCTCTTCGGATGCGGGGGATGGTTGCGAGTGCGAGGTCGGCGGAGCGGAGTTGGCGGTTCGGGGTGTAGAAGGAGAGTCGTCTGTTGAGGTATGCCGGTCCAGTGTTGTGCAGTGCTTTGTGTGCGTGGGTGAGGAGCTTGAAGGTGATCCTCTTTTTGACGGGGAGCCAGTGCAGGTTTCTTAGGTGGGGTGTGATGTGGCTGTGGCGAGGGATGTCGAGGATCAAGCGTGCAGAGGCGTTCTGTATGCGTTGTAGTCATTTCAGGAGTTTGGCCGAGGCTCCTGCGTAGAGGGTGTTTCCGTAGTCCAGTCTGCTGCTGATGAGGGCCTGGGTAACCGTTCTTCTTGTTTTGATGGGGATCCATCTGTAGATCTTGCGGAGCATGCGGAGAGTGTTAAAACAGGAGGATGAGGCGGCGTTGACTTGCTTGGTCATGGAGAGTGTGGAGTCCAGGATGAACCCCAGGTTGCGTGCGTGGTCGGTGGGTGTCGGTGCTGCTCCCAGTGAGGTCGGCCACCAGGAGTCGTCCCAGGCAGAGGGGGTGGAGCCGAGGATGAGGACCTCCGTTTTGTCTGAGTTCAGCTTCAGTCGGCTGCTCTTCATCCACTCGGCGACGGCCTTCATTCCTTCGTGGAGGTTCGTTTTGGCGGTGATGGGGTCCTTGGTGAGGGAGAGGATCAGCTGGGTGTCATCGGCGTAGGAGATGATGTTGAGGTTGTGCAGTCGGGCTACGTGGGCGAGTGGTGCCATGTAGACGTTGAACAGTGTCGGGCTGAGGGAGGATCCTTGGGGTACGCCGCAGATGATCTCGGAGGCTTCGGATCGGAAAGGTGGGAGGCGGACACTCTGGGTTCTGCCGGAGAGGAAGGCGGAGGTCCATTCCAGAGCCTTGTTTCGGATCCCTGCGTTGTGGAGGCGGGTGCGTAGCGTGCGGTGGCAGACTGAGTCGAAGGCGGCTGAGAGGTCCAGGAGGATGAGGGCCGCGGTTTCACCGTTGTCCAGCAGGGCCCTGATGTCGTCGGTGGCGGCGATGAGGGCGGTTTCGGTACTGTGGTTGCTGCGGAACCCGGACTGGGATGGATCCAAGATGTTGTTCTCCTCGAGGTGGCGGGTCAGTTGTATTTAATGTACAGGCCCTGAGTACACGTAGTACCACTTTACCAGGGACTTGCAGGTAAATTAAATATGCTGATTGGGTTTAACCCAGGGATGAGAGCACAAGCACTATAGCACTGGGTAGCAGTGGTAAAGTTCCCAGAGTCCTAGAGCCATCAAATATAGGTTCAGCAAAATAGAGGAGGAGAGGCAAAAGGCTTGGGGGAAGACCATCCTAAGGCTGACAGGTCTAACACTTTTATACTTGCAACATTGCTTTACTTAAAAATCCTCAGATCTGGCATTAACCCATGTTAAGACACTTTGGGCCTGATTTTGAGTTTGAAGAACGCCCTCCTGATGGACTACTGTCCATCAAATTTAGAGATGACAGCTGTCCTAGAGGTCATCTCTGTACACAGCATTTCCTTTCAATATTCAAAAGGTTTGGTAGATGGCTGACTGTTTTGACAGCTATTCACCAAACTTTTTTCATCTTTTTGTTTTTCAGAAACAAACTCTCGTAGCAGGAGTTTTTTTCTGGAAAATAAAAAACTGATGACCTCTGCCCACCTTGGATAATGTTTGCCAGGGTGGGAGGTTAAGAGGGGGTGGTGGGTTCATGTTTTTTTTCTGTCCTTCAACGACAATTTTTCCTGGTGGTGATTAACGGGATTATAATACATTACACCACCCTCCCTAAATAGGGCAGGTGGTGTAATTCGTTCCGCCGATAGCCCTTACTCCATTGGGCCGTCATAGGAAGTATGGATGGAGCCAATATGGCGTTCGTCGATAGAATACTTAAGATCCACCAGTCTCTAATGGAGGATTTGGCGGCAGGGTACTCTGCAAACAGGACAAAATCTATATCGGCCCTTAGTGCATTGTAATATTCCCTATAAGTTTGTTTGTCATCAATCACCACTCCCAACGTTTATCCTTTGTAATATGTCCTTACCAATGTAACATGCATAGTTAGAATGATTTTGGCCAAATAGCATGGTTTGGTTAATGAGTAGGTTGATTGCTAATTAATTTTGCTTACAGCAGCCACCCAAAGGTTCCAGTTGTCTAAATCAGACTATAGGTTAAGTAACTATAACAATAAGATGATCTACGTAAAGCAAAATATTGGCCTCTTCAAAGCAAAAAAATAACAAAATTGGGGCAAGGAAGCAACCTTGCTTGAGACCATCAATGATTGGTGTCTTATATCTAAGTTCACAATTTACCCATATTATACCTTCCTCCAAGTGTCACTATGGAGGATTATAATTATTGCAAGGAGGCAATAAGGAATGCCAAGTGCATCTAGTCTTTGTTCCAAAGAGTGTGCCTGTTCACAGTGTGGAATGCAGGCTTAAAGCCCACTAATTGTGTGCTGTCTATCATAGATTTCATGAAATATAAACTGAAAGACATGATGTTGTGTACTCATTCCTGGTCTGAAGACTACCTACTCATCAGGAATTAGATTCTTTTCAGCTCCCAGTTTTCAAGATGACAAAGAACTGGTTTAGCAAAAATATTTGACATTCCTATCAGGATGTTAAATTATAAGAAGTGGGGTCCCCAAGGTTTCCTCTTTTACACATAGGATTAATAATTGAACCCAATCAAGGTACTGGCAACTTTCCTTTTTTAATAAAAGGTGCACCGGATATTTGTAATCTGTCAATGGCTTTGCAATGCAACCTATATACTAATAGCTCACACTACAAAATCTCAAGCCGCAGGGGGTCGCAGAAAAAACTTCCTAATGAATATTAATTAGGCAGGTCGCTATTTGCAACCCCTGTGATTGGCTATAAACACAGGGGTGGTGGCCTTCAAGGAAAAGCGTGCCACCATCCCTTTGCTTGCATTTCCCAACAGAAAACGTTTTTATTAACCTTTTGAGTGTGGTGCATGATCCATTGACATCCACTGTACTGCCTTTACAGAGGGGTAGATTTCAATAGGTCATCCACGGTAGTACTAAAAATCTTCCTGGTGTATTTTGGTGTTTACACCAGGGGAGGTTTCCTTTTTAAAAGCAAAGTTGGGACGCAAGGAAAGAGCTTCCCTCGCATTCCCTCACAACTCTGCTGCCCAAACACTGCCCAGTGCGGTAGAGGGTGACCGCTTCTCACTGGTACCGCTCCCTAGTGAATCTCTGCTTGGGGATCTCCATGGCATGACAATTTCCAAGCCGGAATCTACCCACTAGACACCAGGAAGTGGGGCAGCAGTTTCCAAGGCATGGACAATGTTATGTTATAGGTTTTTATAGAGCGCGCAGCTGCCCCAGCAATGGGGCGTCCCAGTGCTGTAATGCAACTGTCATAGGCAAGCCAGGAAATACACAAAGAGCAGTTATGCAGGGAAGAGGTGAGTTTTGAGTTTGGACAAGTGCCTCCCCCCAATTTTTAATATTGGAAAACTCATTCTGACGCTCTGGGGGAGTGACTAGGGAATTGTACCCCTAATCAACCCCCAAGGGAACAGAAAGCTTTCTAGATGCTAGGGCTACATTTTGGGGAAAAAGAAATGGTGGAGGTAGCCCACCCTGTCATCGGGGCACGCCCCTACTCCAAAACTGACCCAGCAATCTTTCTGCCTCCGTGGGGGGTAGACTGATGGTATTTATCACCACCTGCCCACCCCAGTAGTGATAGAAAGCCCTCTAGACACCAGGAAAAAGGTAAAAGAAAAAGGGCTAAGCGTAGCCCACTAGGCATCAGACCATGAATGGACCCAGCTGGCTTTTGTCCTGTCCGAGGGGCATATTGGGGGCACACTCCCAATGCTGCCTCTTTGGTGTTGGGGGGAGGGCTGAAAGCCCACTAGACCTCAAGGAACAATGGAAAAAATAAAGTTATATGGCATCCTGCCAAGATACCAGCTGTGCTTTCACCCTACTCAGCAATCTTTGTGGCCTGGACTGTGGACAGATGGGGGGTAATCTTTAGTTTGCTCCAGGGTGAAAAATGTCCATTAGATACCAAGGAAAAATGGTCAAAAAATATACGAAGGCGTGAGGTTGGCCGGTTTCTGGCATCGGGCTGTGCCGCCACACTGACTTTTTTCTGCATCCCGATGGGCAGTTTCTGGGAGCTTTACTAAAGCCCACAATACGCCAGGGATTATTTTATTCTTCAGAAAAAAACATTGGGGTAGGCCAGCTTGAATTCTTGCAGAGCATATAGTGCCCTTAGATTTTCTGTCCACTACCCTTCTGTTATGCACAGATCAACCTGATTACCACCCCTTACAAAACAAGCTTCTAGAAATGTTTTAAGTTTTTCACTTTTGTAATGACATCCATCCTTGCCCAAGCTGTGAGTAATCCCTCTTTTTTTCCTCCCGAGTAAGTTTTATTACGTTTTCTGTTTCATTTTATATAGAGAAACATTTCACTAGATCTTTTCTTCAAAGACAGCCTTAGCAGTTCCCTAAGTTCTTTACACTTCGGATAACACTCATGATCAAACCAGATATTATGAAAATTCCTCCTTCTATTCACCCTGGTTACAATAACAATCCCAAGATCACAAACATCAGCTTTTTAAACCATACAATTTCATTATGTATAGTATGTCGAGATGCTTGCTTGATCACTGCCGTTTGCTCCCTCTGTCCCATCATCTTACCAGTGTATTGAATTATGTCCTCTGCCTGACAATGTATATCCTCTGCCTGACAATGTCTGAAGCACTCAGGTTCATTCTCGAGTACATTTGTTTGTGTTATCAGACAGAATACAGACAAAACGGATAGACGATTACTTCCTAAGAAGGGAGTACTGGAAAATCTGTGTAGACATTGCTGCATATTTAAGGAGCATTTTGGGGTTCCGTCACAGGACACCACAAAAACAACGAAAAGGCAACCTATTATGTGTCATGGAAACTTCCTATCCTATTATGTTATATTACGTACATCGCCTGTGTTTTGTACTGATGGTCTGAACCTCATGCCAATAACAAGAAATTGAAAAATAAAAACATTGCTGGATATTGCTCATCAATCCACATATATGTAATCAATCCCTTGCAACAAATTCAATCTTAAATGGATATCCATGGGTGGTTGAGCTTGAGTAGACGGGTCATTTATCGTATTTAGCCATAGTGAAGTTAAGAGGAGCCTTATCAATGTTCCTCTCCTAGAGCTTCTGTTTGTTTGGAAACTGGAACACCGATCTCTACTTGTAACTCACTGTCTGACTAATTCATTGATTTGTTGAAATTGCCTATTTAACAACTAGAAATTTGGGAAATAGGCACCTCATATTTTCCACCTTTCTCTCAATTGAAGACCATTGCTCAGGGTTAAGGACATGAGATTGAAGGTAAACACTCACAATTACTATGAGATCAACTTTTGTTCCAGCATCAAATCTTAATGACAGTGTCAATAAATTGTAGGCAGCTGTCAGAATAACTTTACAAGAACATGTCAATTTAAGGTTAACGAGCCCCACTGTAAGTCTACCTTTCTTCCCTGGAGCCGCAGGTCTAAGGAATATTAGGAAACCAATAAGTGAAGGTGGTGACAACAACCATGTGTCTTGATTTAATTGTGTATAACAGTCGTTCAGTTCCTTGTTTTCTGACGCTAAACTTGTAAATCTAAAAATCCAAGAAAGAACTGAGATGTTGATATTAAAACGTTTATTTCAGACCTGATACCTTTATTCCCTCTTTCTTGTTTCTTTCAGTTTCTCAAATCAATCAGACATACTTAAAACCTAGATTAGACTACTGTTGATAAACTAAACGTCCCTTGTCTAGTTAGACCTTGATGTTATTGTCTTTTAAAGTGGCAGTTCTTACTCAATCTGAGCTAAGCATTGTGTTAGAAATTAGGTTTTTGATTGGCTAGGGCATGCACCTGAGCCAGGCAGAACCCACCACTCTAGTCAGGGTAAGGAAGTTACATACTCAAGGTAACCCCTGCTCACCCCCTTGGTAGCTTTGCAGAGCAGTCAGGCTTATCCCAGAGGCACTGTGTAAAGCGTTTGCGCAACACACCCACACACCCACCAGTGACACACTAGGCACACCACAAAAAAAGACTCCACACAAGGTAATATAAAAAAATATCCTTTGTATTATACATAAGACCAAGAATCACATAATTAATGTGCCACTAGGCACTTGTCATCAAAATGCATGGATCATAAATCACTTTGAATGTTACGTAAATCAGGTCAGACCATAAGTACATAATTCACAGATCACAAAATCCAATATTCACTTTGCCATAAGGCAATGGCCATAAACATCACAGTTCACTAAGGTAAATACTCCTAGGCTGCACTTGTCCTAAAAACGTTGTGAAAACATTTACCATCAGATTTATGAAACATCATCAAGACAGTACACATTTTTTTATATTTCAGGAATGCTCAGGGGTCTTGTCTGTCATAGACCCTTAGAAAATAGGCAGGCCTAACATACACAACGTCGATAACCAAGTCAATTTAGTCAGGTAGCCCAGGCTGCATGAACGCCTGTGCTCTGCCATCAGCAGCGCTGTTACCTCCCATTTTGTCCCCGCAATATGTGAACCTGTGGCAGTTAGGCAGTTAGTCCACCTGTAGGCCGCAGCAGCACCTGAACACCTATACTGGTAATGCGGGCCTGTGACATTAAATGCCTCCTTCTGGTATGGGCCTGCACGGTGGGCGTTCTAGCCTCCTATGTCGGCGGGTAACCTCCCTCGGACCCCCGCTTGTGGAGTAATTCCGATGGCAGCTGCCTGTGAGTGCAGAGGCGGTGGAGGGGAGGGCGCCGTGACCACCTCCGTAGGCCCAAACTCGCTGGTACCTTCCTTCAACAATTTCCCCGGGACCACTCCTGGTCCCGCCCTGGTCTCCTCTTGGCGTTGCCGGCTGACTGGGCATCTGTGAATGACCTGCATCGTCTTCAGCCTCCTGGAGTGTTGCTGGGCGAAGCCGGGAACTCCGGTCGGCCATGCTGGTAACTGAGCAACGCTTTACTTTCATCGTGCTGGTCTGCTGAGGAAACACAAGGAGATGATGGACGGAGCGCTGAAACGTTTCAGACACTCACCCTCAGTCACAGATCTGGGTTAAATCCATCATCGTTCTTTAGCTCACTTCGCCACCCCAGTTCAGACCCAGCCATATGCAAATCAGTCTTGACCCTGATCTTCATATGAACAGTCCAGCCCGAACTGCCAAGCCAGGTCTTCCCTGGACCGAAAACAAGCATCCTGGGACCGGTTTCGGAGTAACACCACTCATTAGCCTGGCTACCTTAAATCCAGTGGCAAAGTGAGCATGAGACACACGTCTGGTCATACCCTGCCAACTTAGGGCGGACAACGCAAACACAAGGAGATGATGGACGGAGCGCTGAAACTTTTCAGACACTCACCCCCAGTCACAGCTCTAGGTTGAATACATCATCGTTCTTTAGCTCACTTTACCACCCCAGTTCAGACCCAGCCATATGCAAATCAGTCTTGACCCTGTTCCTTATGGGCACGGGCAGATCTTCCTTGGGTTCTGCACACCAAGGGGGTGGGGGCTCAGCCCAGAACTTCCTCCTCAGCTCTCCCGAACTAGTTGGGAAGTGCCGCGTTGTACGTGCTGCAGGGCAGATAAAAGCGCTCCTCACGTGTTTTCATAAAAACGGAGTGAAGGGGCAGAACACAAGGTTCTAGTCACTTTATCTAGAGAAATAGACGTGCTCACCATGTGCACGTTAATTTTCCCAGCGCTTCCTCAGCTGGGGATTAGAAATCCGGCGCTCCACAGGCGCTTTGAGGAGGCCACAATAAAGTGTACTCCCTGCTCTTTCCTTTTAAGTTATAACCAAAAGGGGACGAACAGTCCAGTCCTTCACCCTCCAGGAGCAGCAAGTGCAGGCCAACTCACCCCTCACACAGCAGGGGCAACACTCCTCACGCAGCTCTTCAGCCCTCCTTTCAGTCAGGTTACTTTGTGATCTAGCCAGGATCGGGTGAAGTCTTTTTTCTCCCCGAGACTTCCAACAGGAGGCAAGCACACACAAACCCTTGGGGATTTTTCACAAGTAGGATACCACAGCAGGTCAAAAAGAGTCAGTCCTTTTCCTCCATCACAGACAGAAGCAGCAACGGCAGGCCAACCCACCCCTCACTCAGAAGAGGCAGCGCTCCTCACACAGTCTTTCGGCTCTTCTTCCTGGCAGGGTCCTCTTGTTCCTTGAAGTAATCTAAAATCCTGGGGTTTTAGGTGCAATACCTATACCCCATTATGTCATTGTTCTCTTTGCTGTGAGGGTCTCTGAACCCAGTCCAAACCAGTCCCGTCCTCCCTGGTGCAGCATGACCACAGTGGGCGGAGATAGCATTGTGAAAAAGGAGACACAGCCTATTCAGGTGCAAGCGAAACTCTTACCACCACTCTAAATGCAGGCCAGGTCTATTCAGCCCAGGGACGAGTCACCCAGGCAAGGCAGGACACACCTCAACCCCCCCAGTGACTGTCTAGCGTGAATGCACATCCTCAGCTCCTGTCACTCAAACACCAGACGCTGAATACACAAAGAGCCAGAGGCACACAGAATGGTAAAGTGAGAAAATGTGAACTTTCTAAAAGTAGCATTTTCAAACACAGAATTTAAAAACCACCTTTACCAAAAGGTGTTTTAATAATTTCTGAGTTCAGAGAGGCTAAACTCAATTTTCTATCTTGTCCCTATCGAAAGCTACACATGTAAAAATGTCACAGTGCAACCCCAATGATAAGCCTATGGGACAGATAACCTTTCAATAGTGGGAAACGAAATACACAGTATTTCACTATCAGGACATGTCACACACACACACCAGTACATACCCTACCTTTCACATACACTGCACCCTGCCATGGGGGCACCTTGGGCCTACCTTAGGGGTGCCTTACGTGTAAGGAAAGGGCAGGTTTGGGGCTGGCAAATGGGTTTCCTTGTCAGGACAACATGGCAGTTTACAACTGTGCACGCAGACATTACAGTGGTAGGTCTGAGACACATTTACAGGGCTACTCATGTGGGTGGCACAACCAGTGCTGCAAGTCCACTAGTAGCATTTGATGTGTAGGCCCTGGCACACATCGTGCACTTTACTAGGGACTTACCAGTAAATCAGATATGCCAATCATGGATAACCAATCATTGTCACAATTTATACAGAGAGAGCATGTGCACTTTAGCACTGATAAGCAGTGGTAAAGTGCCCAGAATCCTATAGCCAGCAAAAGCAGGCTCAGAGAAATAGGAGGCAAAAGGCAAAAAGATTGGGAATAAACCTGCCAAAAGGGCCAGGTCTAACACATTGCAATCCCTTAATTTATCAAATCAGCAACCCTTCAGTCAATGCTACAGTGGGGTTAGGGGCATTCAAGGCTCTTTCTTCCTGCTTTCAACCAGTATCTACATACATCTACAGATCCCAATTCTTCTTCTGCCTCAATTGCCATTCTTCTAATGATCAAAGAGTGAAAATCTACCTGTGTATGATCACAGTAATTATCACCTGCAACAAAACTAATTACTTTAATATCCTTACTTGTAAAATCATCTATGTTGGAATGACTGCAAATATTTTGGGAGGGGAGCTCCTGTTTCGCTCTGTCATTTCAGCAATGGATCCCCCATGGTTGAGGAGTCTTGTACAGCTGTTTTCACTGCTATCGTAAGCACACTTTATTTCGACTCATAGCTATTCAATTTAGATACCGCCTTGACTTGTCTGTGTTTTGTCAGCGCGCCTTCGACCCGCCTTCGTTAAGTACTTCATTTGTAACAATGTCCAACCCTGCGATGGAGCTTTTTTTCTTTATCTTTGTTTTACTTAGTTGGGAAACACTCTCACTTTTATCTTGCATGAAACATTTTGATTATCTCTTTTAAGTGCCTCATCGATCTTATTCAGTTCATTAAGTCTGCATTTTCATCTATGATGTCTTTCTTATTAAGTGTGGGTGTTTTTGTCTTCAAGACATGAACTCTGGACTGCACATGCTCAGCCACCATATTTACTTCTCTGCAGTGGTTGTAGGACTTCTGGGTAAGGCCTTTATAGTTTGAGGCTCCTTTACTTTTCCCAGTTAGTCGATTAATGCTCCATAAACAGCCTGATAACACTATACAGGATTCATGAACTGCAGACTGAGTGTACAGAATGAATCGAGTGCAAATGGCACAGCTGCCATCCTGCCAATCGGTAATTAGTAGGAGCACAATTTGTGCACTCAATAGTGCTTGCTTTGTGAACAGGTCCTAAGCATTCATTCCTCATGAAATTACTACCAAAACTGCTCTCAGAAGTTTTACCTTGGATTCATTTGGCACCCACATTCTTGAATCCCCTGCAGAAACTTTAAATAATCTGTGATTTGAAAACAGTATTTGGTTACCCTTGAAGGGTGACATACATACATTTAAAATAATAAAGCTTATTAGAATAAGGTGCAATAGGGACAGAGTCTATCCGACTAATTGGATGTAAATTGATTACTCTGCAAAACTTTGGCAATATTTAAACATATATCCATGTTCACTTTAGAGTACTAGAGCACTCTATACTACTTATTACTTGTTCACAGTAAAGAAGCAATTAACTTAAATCATTTTATTTACTGAGAGATAGTTTAATAAATATATCGCAGTGAAAGATATGGTCTTGGCTAGAGGCTTTAGAGAGGATTTGTGCTGCTGCATTTTGAGCGCTGCACTTGCTTTAGAAGATAATTTCAGCATTCAGGTAAACACTGCTGGAGCCCTCCTTATACACTGTTTGAGTCTCTGTGATTCTAACACGAGAGGTTTACTCCCCGCACCTCTTTTTAAAAGGAAGGACGCCCCTTTTGCCATTGAAGATGACAATGCTTTGTGTGTTAGCCAAGCTTGGCTTGTCTTCTGTTCAGATATCTTGTGAATCCGACAGTTTTCTAGGACACAGTTTTGCCTCTTCAGCCTCCTCGGCTTTTGCCATACAGAAGATCCGGGTTGGAGTAGCAAACAACTGTGCAAAAATCCAGCAACTACATAGTATCACTTTGTTTGTCATGTTCCCAATTCAGGGGCCACCAGTTGGGAAGCTCTCCCTGTATATGACCTGTGCAGTTCATTAGAAATGTGCCCGGACAATGAGATACCACTACTGTGGCCAGGGTGGAAGTTAGTTTCCCCATAATGCCAACCACATTTTATGAGTAGACCTTAATGGCATACTTCAGGATAAGTCAGGGTAACTGGAAGCGAGGTCTACTACTATGATTAGCAGGACCAATTCTCCGTTGGGCAGTTGTGATCTCTTGGAGTATTTTAATGAATGTTTGTGAAATGCTGTATCGGACAAGTTATCCATAATGAACATTTGGGCGTAAAACAAGAGACCAGGTCCCAAGTGATTTACATATAGGGGTTTAAAGATCTGTTAGTGAAGACATAAATGACCAGAAGATGGACACTTCCAATAACAAGCGGTAGAAGTATCAAAGATGACATCAGACCAGTGATAACCCCTGCTGAAGCCATCTCTACCTAGAGCGCCCCCTCATTTTGAGCATAACACAAACAAGAGGAAAGAAGGCTGGGGCATGATTGCACATAGCAGGAAAACACTTACTAAGGTTCCTGACACAGACCCCATTGTCTACGGGATAGACCACACGCATGCAGCTAGCAGTGCTAAGGAATCATCTCATCTCTAAACTCAAGGCAAAGAAAAAGTCCTTATTCATAAAAAGTAGGTCCCCTTTTATACATAGCAGACCTCATATGCATTTTCAGGGTGACTGTGTGAAGTACCTGGATTCTCCACTTGCATTATGTTAGAGACTTGAGTGATTAACAAAGTAAAGGAGTGAGTCCATACAGTCGTTAGAGTGACTAGAGCTCTCTTCTGGACTAACAGCTCATCATGTGGTCTTTGTTCAGCTATCCTCTTGCAAACTCCATGAGGAACTTATAGCAGGCTAATTTATTACACTCTGTCTTCGAGATCATTTTCGGTATATCGTGACTGATGCGTCACAACCAAGTACCCGACTTGAAAAATAGAATAGTGACGTTCTGTTTGTCTTGTCATATGAACAGTAAGTAAGTAAGTTTATTTTTTAGTTATTTAAAAGCATAACAATTTTCCCATAAACTTCAGATAAAAATACAGTATAAAAATTTCATAATATAATACATAATTCAAATAATGCACATTTGACATTGCGGTCAAGACAAAAGAACATATGCGTCAGCATGATCTTAATTATGCATTATGCAATAATAAGATGTCGAGGAGAAGTCAAAGAGACTACATTCCTCATCTAGTATGATTTAGCAGAATTATATATTATTTGCTTTAACTTTGCCATATATTCAAAATAAGCTAAATGGCAGCAATAAAACTTTTTTTGTTAATCGAATACATTGTGTAGTCATTTGTTCCACTGATCAAAGCATGACTCCATTTGCAGAAATGATCTGTATAGATTTTCCATTAAAATAAAAATAAAAATAGTCAGGGCGATTACTGGCATGGATCCTCCCTAGGGAACAAACCCCTGCCCCAATAGTGGCGCTACGCGCACCTACTGGCGCAGTGGTGCACACCAGGGCCGCAATCCTACGAGAGCTGCAGCGCCATCTCCAGACTGTGTACACGGTGGACCTGACAGTAGGGGAAGACTCTTACCTTCCATACTTGCAGACCATGAACCTGATGAGACTCCCGCACAGGCAAGGGAGGAACTAGAGGCTCCACTTACCACAGAGGAAATACAGGCTGCGCTACTAATGATCCCAGGAGCGAAGTCTCCGGGTAGCGATGGATCCATGGCTGAGTTTTACTGGGCATACTCAGAAACCCTGACCCTGGCACTGCTACAGGTAAATGAGGAGGCCTTTGAGATAGGGATCCTCCCTCCTACTATGAGACAGGGCGAAATATGTATGGTATTGAAGCTGGGCGGGACAGTTGCGAACCTTCCTTCTACCGCCCAATCACCATGATCAATGCAGACAGGAAAATACTATGCAAACTCCTTGCTTCTCGCCTTGGACCCCAGATGCCGCACCTTGTGCACGAGGATCAATGCTGTTTCATCCCGGGCCGTAATACTGCGATGAACCTGCATCGCCTAACCCAGATTATGTTCAAAGTGAAACATCAGGAGGAGGACATGGTACTCGTGTCGATAGACCCGGAAAAGGCCTTCGACACGGTCAACTGGGGTTACTTCCTAGAGGTCCTAAGAGCCGTGGGGTTTGGACCCTGCTTCCGCCGATGGGTCAAAATATTGTACACAGAGCCACGTGCATGGGTGAGACTGGGAGGGGCTCGGTCTGGGGAGTGGGTTCTGGGGCGAGGCACTCACCAGGGATGTCCGCTCTTGCCCCTCCTCTTTGCCCTGGCCATTGAGCCTTTTGGCGGTGCAGATGAGAGCTGAGATGGAATAGTGGGGCATCCGGGTAGGAGACACAACCCATGTCGTTTCCCTATGCGCGGATGACGCTCTCTTCTACGTAGCATATCCCGAGTGGCCGTACCCAGACTCCTGCAGTACCTGGAACGATTTGGTGAGGTCTCTGGCCTGCGACTCAACTGTAATAAATCGCTGAGCTTCCCTCTGGCGTGCATGGCTGCTATGCCTTTGGAGGGCCTTCCAGACTTGGAACATAGATGGGAACGAGCTCACTTCCGGTACCTTGGTGTCCAGATTGCACTAGACAACGCCCAGTTATAGCCCTAAATCTGGATAGGGTTCTGGAGGCCCTGAGACGCTCGGTGACCTTTTGGAATACTTTACCGCTGTCCTTAATGGTCAGGCTAGCAGTGTCCAACATGGTGATGCTCCCCAGGTTCCTCTATGCACTCCAGAACTCACTCTGCCCGATTCCGGCACAAATCTTCAAGTAGTTGAACACGATTCTTATCTCACTGCTATGGGTGGGGCAGCATAGTAACAGTAGCCCTCAATACATTGACACGTAGCTATGAAGAAGGGGACGTGGAGGCCCCACGCTTTGACTTATATTACTTTGCTGCCCAGCTGCAGCATGCTTCTCACTGGATGGAGGAAGGGGACAACTGGGAAAAGCGGCTCCTAGCTGGCCGAGCAGATCGAGAAGCTCCCCCAATAGCGCTGAAGAAGGGGAGGGGAGTTGAAGGGGACCTTCCTTACCTAGTGCGCCAAACCACGAGTATTTAGCAGCATTATGCAGAAACGGTGCTGCGACATGCGCCATTCCACAGAGAGCTCCCCATATGGATACTGGCCCGTATTAAAGACATGAGCGCTCACATGTCTTTTCAGGCTTGGAGAGAGGGTGGATGTGAGGTCCTCGCGGACCTCTATCTGAGCAAAACATTCATAACGTATGAACAAGCCTGTGAAAGCTTCGCTCTCGGACAGGGTCACTATCTACAGTATAGGGGGTTTCCAAGAGATAGCTAAAGTTACCTGGCCTCAGTACCCAGACACCCCGCAACCGACAAACAAGTTGGACCTGCTGCTCACATGCGGATCCGGGCATAGGATGATATTGCTCCTTTACAAAGCCATGAGGCAGGACTCGTCTACCCAGTCCCCGCGGTGAAGAGCAGCATGGGAGAGGGACCTAAATGAACAAATAGAGGACAGGGCTTGGACAGCCATATGCGAGCTCACACACACAGTCTCCTGCAACGCAAGGTTTAAATTGATACACTACAACTTGCTACATCGCACCAATCGCACACCAGCGAAACTACGAAGTATTTCACAAAACAGTGATGGCAGGTGTCCCCGGTGTGGCACAGAGGAAGCAGACTTCTTGCATCTCGCTTGGGCATGTCCTGAGCTGCGAAAGTTTGGGGCACTAGTGGTAGAAAAGGTGCGAACAAGCACAGGTCTCCCCATAAGAGAAAAGCCAATCCAATGTCTGCTGGCCCATGTACGCAAACCCAAGAAACGAAAAATAGCATACAAACTGCTGCAGCTAATGATGGTCCTGGCCAGACGCAGAGTGGCTATAAATTGGATGGGGCGGAGAAGCCCGGAAAAACCAACTTGGCTTGGGGATGTCAGGGAGTGGGCCCTAGCAGAAGAAATACACATGAAATTAAATTGAAAAGACGATAGACTACAGGCAGACCTCACGGAATGGCGAGAGCTCTGTAATTCTGCCCTCAACTCAGAGGTATTGGAGAGTGAGCAGAGTGATATCTCATCCAGTGTGAGTGGAACAGATGAAGTTGAAAACCAGGGAGGGGTGGGCGCGGGCGTGCAGGTTGAATGAATGCTTACCCCATCGCTTATGGTGTACTACGATGAAGCCCACGATGTATCCCACGTTGTCAAGTATATTACTGCTTCTAATCATGATGATGACCTTGGCAGCTTAGAGGTTATCCACACGTTACCTACGAACTATTGTATGCTATAATGTTGGTTGTTTAAAACATTAAAAATGAAAAATAAAGTTTTTAAAAAAAAGAATGTTAATAGCAAAAAAATAAATGAAATACATAGGTAATCCTAGTGCACTGCGGTTTTTAAAACCTGATCATGAAGTATCAGAACTTTTAACAGCTTGCAATTCATTTGGGGATCTGATGGTTCTAGCCTTTTCCTTATTGAAGTTCTGCATGATCTTATTCCTTTGTCAATGAGGGCTTGTCTTAATAAAGTGACTCGTGCTGTGTGCATTTTCGGACATATACAAATTAGATGAATAAGATCTTCTATTTTACTGCCACAAAGTCGGCATGCTGTAGGCCCTTTATATTTCCAGCTTGGGTAGTCCGCTACTGAGGAAAGCTTTCCGAAACGGCGTGCCATCAGTTGTGTTTTTCAAATGTACCGCAAATGTAAGATTTAAATAGGCGGCTGGTTGCAGGGCTTTGTAATTGTTGATCACCATCCAGGCGTGAGATCTCTGAGTGAAGATATTTTTGTCAAGTATCAAGGAATGAAATTTGGCGGCTTTATTTATGGCTTGTTTAAATGTTCTGAAGGGCAGGTTTTTATTCCATAGCTCTGCAGTGTGTCTTGCTCCGCCTTTCAGATAATACAGAATCTCCCACACTGTGGCTCAAACACGGCGAAGCAAAACGTAAAACACAACAACACCTAGAAAAGAGTTTTATTTTACAAAATGCAAAGACTCTCTTTTTAGAATAAGGCTTTGGTTTTATTCATGCAATGCTCTCTAACAGAAAGGCTTTCCCAGATGCCAAAATGAATCACATTCAAATACACATAGCGATATATATATTTATATTTATATGCAAGCAATAATAACACACTTGGTAAATGCAACAGTTAAATGCATGGATATGAAATACAAGCAGCAAATAATATGAGATAAAACTCAAGCAAATAATATGGGACGTCCTGCAAGAGATCAGAGATACATATATATATATATATATATATATATATATATATATATATATATATATATATATCTCCTCCCGGCTCGGGTTACAGCCGCCGCAACTCCAAAACAGAGGGTGCGTCGTCGTGAACGGACCACCCCAGCAAGGTCCGGTAAAATTTGCAAACACCTCGAAAAACAAGGGATGACGACGCCGTGTTCTGGCCAAAATTCATTTATTCAGTCAGATGGTAGGACACGTTTCGCCTGTCCAGCAGGCTTGATCACCAACAACTTAACCGTTTCACAACAGCCATTTTAAATAAAGTGCTCATGACATGTCACATGACCTGACTATCAAGAAAGTGTATTGAACGAAAGACTAGTAGTGTTTTGCATCATTTCATGATAAAGGAAGTACTTTTCCTCGCACCTTCACAATTATACAACATATTTTACCGCGCGTATTTGATTTGCAAACATTAATATATATGTAAGCAATCAAATTTTTTCTCATGCCGCTGCCTGCTCGAATTAAACATAAAAACAGCACATGCACTCGGTCCAACATTATTACATATCAGTATCCAAGGACAAAAAATACATTGTGATTTAACGGTCTCCCATTTTAGCGTTCCCATAAATTGTTCCTTTATTCCACTATCGGTAAAAGGGAACCATACGTAATTCGCAACTGCATGCTGGGAAAACTTTAACGCTCTAGTGGAAAATTCAACCCAAGTGGGTTAACAAGTTCCTATCACTTACAATTCCTCGCAATGTATATGTAAATGTACTTCCGCCCAAGTGGGCAATTACTAATTTATGCAATCTCTACCTGCTTTCAAACATACGTGCTTAACACCCTGTGACAAACTTAATAAACAAAAAAAACGTTTTTAAAAAAAAATAGATTCAGAGAGGTTGCCTAGTATTTTTCCATAATAAAATCAGCGATACATTTAAAGAGGGTTTACAAATGTGTAATCAAATCCTCTTCAATATTCAATCCTGTAGGGGTTCGTGTGGTTAATTCCAAAATATAACAGGACTCGAGCTTTCTGAGCTTTTTTTCTCGATTTCCCCCTCGCATGCTTGGAGGGATACAGTCAATTATGTAGTACGATAAACCTTGTATGTTTTTCTCATGGTGGGACTCAAAATGACGCGCCACTGGGTAGGCTCTATCCCCATTACGGATAGCTCTAAGTTGTTGCAGCACCCTTTTATGGACTGGATGGATTGTGCTGCCTACGTACCTCAAGCCACAAGGGCATTGTAGGACGTAGACTGCATAATCTGTTTTACAGGAAAAGTACTCTTTGATCTTTTTCTCTCTTTTTGAGAGGCTCAACACATATAACTGAGTGTTTTTCCCGAAACTGCAGGCTTTGCACTTAGTGCATTTAATGAAGCCCTCTTTTCGTTTAAGCCATGTGGCTGTGTGGCTGCCCTGTTGTTCTTTAGGTACCATGTTGCTGACTAACATCTGTTTGAAAGATCGTGCTCTTCTAAACGTTATTGCTGGTCTTTTCTGGACTAGTTTCCCCAATAGCGGATCATTACATATTAGATGCCAATGTTTAATTAGTATGTTCCTGACTTTCCCATGTTGGCGATTAAAGGCGGTAATCAGTCTCACTTGATTCTCTTGGACCTTTTCTCGTTTAATTTTACTCTGGCTTGCGCTAAAAAGAATATCTTCTCTAGATCTCTTTTTTGCTTTGCTGGTAGCAGCTTGTACGTCAAACTCTGAATAGCCTCTTGCTCTGAACCGGGATCTCAAGTCATTTAATTCACTGTCTAGAACATCCTGTTCACTACAATTGTGAATTGTCCTCAGACACTCTCCATAGGGTATGCTTCTTATCAAGTTCTGAGGATGGAAACTCGTTGCGTGCAGCAGCGTGTTCCCCGCTGTAGGTTTCCTATAGAGTTTTGTGTGCAACTTGGAGTCTTTAACATAAATAGTTAAATCCAGGAAGTTTACGGAGGTGTCACTAATGGTACTTGTGAACTTCAGATTTAAAACGTTCACCTGCAATTTTTTAATAAAGTTTTTTGCTGACTCCTCAGTCTCTTTCCATACGACGAAAAGATCGTCGATGAACCGACTCCAATGTAGTACATTTTCTTCCCACTCTGTCTGATAGGCGACCCGGACCACCTGCTCCTCCCACCAGCCCATATGCAGATTCGCATAGCTGGTGGCGAAGCAGGTGCCCATCGCTGTTCCGCAGATCTGATGAAACAACTCATCGTTAAACAGGAAGTAATTACTCTTCAGGCAGACTGAGATCATGGCAAGCAGCATCTGAGTATGTGCCCATAGCTTAATAGGGCGATTACTTAGAAAATGCTTGGTAGCCTTTAACCCATCCTCATGTCTGATGCTGGTATATAACGTGGTGACATCAATTGTTACCAGCAGCAGATCTTGTTCCCAGGGAAGATCATAGATTTTCTTCAAGAAGTCCCCTGTATCCTGGATGTAGGAGGGGAGGGTTCTTACCAAAGGGCACAAAAAAGAATCTATGAACTTGGAGGTGTTCTCAAATGCTCCGCCTATAGCGGAGATAATGGGGCGACCTGGGGGATTCTCAAGGCTCTTATGCACTTTTGGAATCAGATAAAATACTGGCACCACTGGATTATCAACTTTCAAAAATAAAAGTTCCTCATGTGTAATTAAGCATTGATTGTACCAATCCTGTAGTTGCTCATTGTATAATCTAAAACTAGTGTGCATAGTTGTTTCAGTAATCTTGGCATAATTACTTCGATTATTCAATTGCTTATAGGCTTCATTAAGATAGCTAGCCTTGTCCCACAAAACAACATTCCCTCCCTTGTCAGCATTGCACACAATACAATTGCCTTTTGGTGTTAATTTAGTAACTAAAGCAGAGTACTCTCTTTCATGCTGTGAGTAAATTTTATGTTTGATACTCGTGCATTTCTCCAAATTTTTTAAATCATTAATTACTAGCTCATTGAATACATCAACTGAGTCCCTAGTAGTCATTGGTATAAATCTGGAAGATGGTCTAAAGTTCGTGGGTGCATTGCCGCTGATGTCTTCTTCTTGCTCTCTAGCAACTTCAAGCGCTTGACTGGCGGATGTTGGAGTATCCTCAACCTGGCTGGATGAATTCGTTTCCATTTCAATGTCCATATTTGCACTTTGTGGACTCGTCTCATTAAGATTGTCCATTCGTCTAAGGTCTAATAGAAGATCTATATCGGCCACTGAGAGACTTCCTGATTGACTAGCAGTCATGGGAACATTTCTTGTTTCCAATGGTCTTCGTTGCTGGTTCTGTGCAAAATGTTTTTTTAACTTTAATGTTCTTACAAATTTAAAAACATCCACTTGTGTTGTAACATAGTTAAATTCTGCTGGCGGACAGTACGATAACCCAAGTTTGAGTATATTTTTCTCCTTGTCCGATAGTGTAATGTCAGTCAAGTTAACTATTGTTGCTTCGTTTTCAGTTGCTATGGGCTCAATTATTTGATCTTTTTCGTATTTGTGGTGTTGGTATTGTTTGGACCCCTTGCGCCTCTGTTGCCTTTGCCTCTTCCTCTTTGTGTTCCTTCGTAGCTCACTGGTGGTCTTGGACGGAGATTGAATCTCCTCTCCTGCTCTAAAAAACCAAATTCCTCAATGATAGAGGGAGCTGCTGGGACGCCTTGTCTATTTTGCCCCTCTTCTAAATCGGTGTCCACTTCTGAACTTTGGATGCTGCTGAGTTCAGATTGTGCATCCGGTCTGGTTTGTCCTCTCAGGTTCATTCTTTGCCTTCTCAAGTTTTCAAATTTTTTAGCAAAGGTATAAATTTGCCCACGTTCATAGTCGTTTTTATCTCTTAAAAACTTTTGCGCCTTTCTTTCCTTGATTGTTAACTCCAATTTTCTGAGGCGCTCCTTCATTTCATTCATAAACTTTTCAATAGGCTCTTGATTGGTTTCTTTATCAAGCATTTCTATGATTTGGGCAATTTCTTCCAAAAATTTTTGCCGGTCTATATCCGCGTATTTCACCAAAATTGCAAGCATCCTACGTGATGACTCCTGATTATTCTCTGCCCACTCGCAGAGCATGTTGGGGTCTTCATATGTAGGTGCCACCAGAATACGAAGTCTTCGTGGTATTCGTTTCACCTCCAGATAGCGCTGGAGGGATTTTGACTCCCACCACTTAGATAGTTCACTACGTTTCAATTTTTCTAAGCGCCTTAATCGCTCTGTCACATCCGATATTTTGCCATTGCCTGCAGCTGTTCCTGTTTTCTTTACGTAAACACTGGTGTCATCGAAAATGGAAAGTGCGGCTTCCTCTCTCTCTTTAAGTTCAGCAGCTGACATGCTTGTCCCAAATTACGGCTTATTGCCTTGACCAGAAACCGCCAGTCTCTACTCTGCACAATGCTCGTAAAGTACCTGGCTTCCCCTCTTCCCGCACTTGCTTCCCAGGTGTTTCCTACCTGGCGACCTCTGGCGTGCTCCGTGTGACTTCCGCCTCTTCGGGGAACGCCGCCGGTTCCAGGCACATATCCTTTTGACAGAAGAGTGCAATCCTGCTACTCCTCAATTCGCACTGCGGGGGGGCGGCGGTCTTCGAACCTCTCTCCTCCCGGCTCGGGTTACAGCCGCCGCAACTCCAAAACAGAGGGTGCGTCGTCGTGAACGGACCACCCCAGCAAGGTCCGGTAAAATTTGCAAACACCTCGAAAAACAAAGGATGACGACGCCGTGTTCTGGCCAAAATTCATTTATTCAGTCGGCTGGTAGGACGCGTTTCGCCTGTCCAGCAGGCTTGATCACCAACAACTTAACCATTTCACAGCAGCCATTTTAAATAAAGTGCTCATGACATGTCACATGACCTGACTACCAAGAAAGTGTATTGAACGAAAGACTAGTCGTTTTTTTGCATCATTTCATGATAAAGGAAGTACTTTTCCTCGCACCTTCACAATTGTACAAAATATTTTACCGCGCGTATTTGAAGTGCAAACATTAATATATATGTAAGCAATCACATTTTTTCTCATGCCGCTGCCTGCTCGAATTAAACATAAAAACAGCACATGCACTCGGTCCAACATTATTACATATCAGTATCCAAGGGCAAAAAATACATTGTGATTTAACGGTCTCCCATTTTAGCGTTCCCATAAATTGTTCCTTTATTCCACTATCGGTAAAAGGGAACCATACGTAATTCGCAACTGCATGCTGGGAAAACTTTAACGCTCTAGTGGAAAATTCAACCCAAGTGGGTTAACAAGTTCCTATCACTTACAATTCCTCGCAATGTATATGTAAATGTACTTCCGCCCAAGTGGGCAATTACTAATTTATGCAATCTCTACCTGCTTTCAAACATACGTGCTTAACACCCTGTTACAAACTTAATAAACAAAAAAAACGTTTTTAAAAAAAAAAATAGATTCAGAGAGGTTGCCTAGTATTTTTCCATAATAAAATCAGCGATACATTTAAAGAGGGTTTACAAATGTGTAATCAAATCCTCTTCAATATTCAATCCTGTAGGGGTTCGTGTGTTTAATTCCAAAATATAACAGGACTCGAGCTTTCTGAGCTTTTTTTCTCGATTTCCCCCTTAAACCTTGTACGTTTTTCTCATGGTGGGACTCAAAATGACGCGCCACTGGGTAGGCTCTATCCCCATTACGGATAGCTCTAAGATGTTGCAGCACCCTTTAATGGACTGGATGGATTGTGCTGCCTACGTACCTCAAACCACAAGGGCATTGTAGGACGTGATATATATATATATATATATATATATATATATATATATTACCTACTGGCGGTCGCCAGTAGGTAGTTATAGTTAGGACCTCGTTTCTATTCTAAAAGCGTTTTTTCTTTTGCCAATATCTTTGGGGCCGGTTGACGAATCTTTGCTAAATTTTCAAAACTAATGGGGCGCTCCGGTCAACTCCTGTCTTCAAAGTTTCGGGGTGATTCGTTAAGCGGGGGCCGAGAAAAAAGGGGGGTCCCAAAACGCGTTTTCCCCATGTTAATTTCCATAGGAACTTTAGACAAAGCTACAGCCTGAACTGCTGAACGGAATTACACCAAATTTGGCAAAAAGGTAGGTCTTGGTTCAATAAGAGCCCTTTTTAGGTCTCGCCTAGCGTTGCTGCGCACATGCGTAGCTCGCTCAGCGAGATTTATTGCTAATCAGTACTTTTAGAAAAGGGCTTTAAGCCCCGCCCCTCATTTCCATTGGCTGGCGTCACCGTTTATGCTAAACGGTGGCCTGCCATTGGAAATGAGCTATCTGTGTTGCCTCCCTTTGGCTTTTTTGTCCGGCCCATCCGGACTGGATCACCTGCATTACGGCTGTCATGACGAAGTTTCTTATCAGAAGCTTCGTGACGCTGCCTTGCACGCGCCAGTCCGGCTCTCTGATTGGGCCGGACAAAAAAGGAGACATGGCGCCGCGTGTTTATTTTTGCATCTTGCTTTCACTTTAAAGTGAAAGCGCGATGCAAAAATAAACAGCGCTGCCTTCCCGCAATGGCGAGCGCTTGTTTTACTACCCCCGAATACGTCTTTTTGTGTTTCAAGGAGTTTTATGGAGGTGCCGTTGCACGCCTGCTGGGTTAAGCTCAAAAATGAAAAGGGGAAAAAGCAAGAGAAATGTTGGAAAAAATAAAAACGGAAACTGCCAGAAGTTGCTCCGTCATGCAAATATTCAGCCCTATGAATTAATGCGCCTGTGGCGGGGTAATAGTGTGGTGGGGCTGTCACGGTCGAGGGACCTCCGGAGGCACAGAGGGTGGTACAACCAGAGGGGGGCAGAGCCAAGAGGAGGGACCGTGAGGAGGAGAGGCAGTGTGTAGTCCGGCTGCTTGGACAAGCTGTTCTTTTTCGCCCGCAGCCTTTCCTCCATCGAGCATCCTCCCCTCTGTCTCCCCGCGGAGTCCGCTTCGGACAGCGCTGAGGGTGGGGGCTGAGCGGGAGCCAAGGCCACCCCGCTGTGCTGCACCTCTCCAACCGGTGAGCTCCCTGCTCTCTCCTCGGCCCCGGGACAGCGCCCCGCTCCAGCTGCAGCATGGCTCTCTGGCGGCAGGGGGCGCTCTCTTTGCTGCTCCTGCTCGGCGGCTTCCTGCTGCTCTGCGAGGCCACCCCGCACCTGCGGTACCCGTGGCCGGGCCACAAGAGCAAGTAAGTGCCCGCGGCCAGGGAGATCTGATCTGAAGTTATGCTTTATGTGTAGCAGGGGCTACAGCCACGTGTAAGACGAATGCGGCAAGTCACATTGGGCTAGAGAGTTCCAATGAATACTTGTATATATCAACAGCGCAGCAGGAGCGGTGGCACTGCCGCCTTAGGGTGAAAGGGGCTAACTTCATCACAATTAGTGGCTGTGTTTTACTACAAAACCAGGGAGTGGGGCCACACTCCCTTCGTTGTATTAGGGGTCCCTGCACCCTTTGTAGCTACGGGAAGCAGCACACCTGGGGAGGATATCGGTTTGAACGAGAGCTGGTGTAATGTAACAGGTGCTCATGTAAAGCGCTCCAATACCTTGGGGGGAAAGGGGTCGAGTTTGCGCTATAATAAAACTGAAAAAAAGCAAAAGAGTGTGGAGAAACGAGGATATGGTGCAGCTTTTACGGCATATGAACGTTGTACAGGTGAAGCATTGAAGGTCAGGGTATGTTTTAACTAATGTACATGCTTTGGAGAAATAAAATAAAAATGTTGACAAGGCAAAGTAGAAAGACACATTAGAACTGTTGTACCTCCCACGCTGCCGTCGAAATAGGAGTATTTGGGGGAAGTCACCTTTCTCCACAACAGACTGAATAACGTCCCGCTCCTCTCGAGCCATACACGTGCGCGTGCCGAGAGCGAGAATGGAAGAGACCTCATTCACAGGCAGCCCTCCTTCACACCCGCACGTCCACCGCGGCACGGCCCGCACTTTTAGCGCAATTTAAAAGGGAGGCCCCGCCTCCGCCATAGGGGGGGGTCTACTGGCGTCTTTAGGCAGCCTCGTGCCTCTGGACAGCTGCGAGCTGATGTCTCGGGTGGGAGTCCTTGCAACATACGTTATTGGCATGACAAGTCAGGCAAGTGTTGCAAAGCTAACACGCACATACATTAAGTAGTCCGGCAGTGAAAGTTTAAGTTTCCAGGCTGTATTAAAGCCAATTATTTATGCACAATGTCTAATTAGGTGGCATGGATTGGGATAGACTTTGCAGATGGAACCACATGAGCTGGAGATTGGGGAATTTTCGGGGTGGATTTTTTTTTATCTTAAGAAAAGCAATATTAAGAAAATGTTAAAATTGTCTGCCGGTGCATGCAAAAAACACTTTAGAAGAGGGGACGGGCTTGCCTAGGAGTATGGGCTGACTGCCTGTGAGTGGGTATCCATCCCTCGTAATGGGGGGCAGACCCCCTCCTGATGGGTCACAAAGTGAAAGCAAGGCCATAAAATAACAAGCATTGGCATAGCCAATAGGTCTCGCCTTTGGGACCTTATAAGTGTTTAGCCATGCAACATTTAATGTTGTTGTAGTAAGGATATTGTGCTGCATAACTAAATACTTATAAGGTCCCAAAGGCGAGACCTATTGGCTATGCCAATACATTACTCTGTGAGTTGGACCTGACAGCTGTAATGAACTTGGTGATGCTGAAAATTAACTCTACTATTGGGCTATAGGTCTATAATAAACCAAAGATTATTCAGTCAGTATGACGTCTTGCTCAGTTATTGTGTAGAAAGGATAATTTCAGAGTTTAGGCTCCTTCTGTAGATGTTTTATTGGGTATTCCAAGTTAAAAAGGTTCAAGTTCCATCATAATTTCATAAATTCATAAGTGGACTCGGGTTTCATCATAAAAACAGCCAATGTGTTTCGCAGAAAAATCCGCACCATCAGGGCCACATTGTGTAAATTGATAGTGATCTCTTTCTTCCCATCCTTAATTATAGTATTCACGACAGTGATTGGTCAGTAAAAACTAATGTGCAAAGGTGTTTTCACATTTATACTGTATTGTGAATCAGTGAATTCAGAAAGATTAATATGCGTTGTGGGCTGGAAAAGAGAACTGCCGATTTATGTGATGTGGCCCTAGTGAAGTGAATTCTTTCGGGGAAACACGTGTTGGCTGTTTTTTAGGTCTCGGCCTGACGTAAGCAGCGCATGCGCTGCTCTCGTCATACGAGGGCTTCTTGAAATCGATACGATTCCCGAACCTGTGTCCCAGCTCCGCCTTCAGTTTTCCTTCGTGCGCGTTGTTTGGCGTCACAAATTATGCTAAAGGCAGTGCAATGATTGCACCGAAGGCATGTCAATCCCTCCTTGTTGCCACCCTGTCTCCTTTTAGCCACGCCTAGCGGGATTGGATCTCTCACCGGCGGCGTGACACAGTAGGTTTATTATTAGCTTGCTGCACTTTTTTTTTAAAACAATTGCATGCGTTTCTGTGTGGAATGCATTGTATGCTTGTACGCTACTTTGTATTCAATTCTTATTATTACGCTACTTTGTTGTTATAGGTTTCTTTTTGTATGTACGCTATCTGTTTGTGTTTGTTTTTTGTTTTTTAAACTTTGAAACTGAGCCGCTTCACGGATAACGCGCTCGGATTATTTATATATTTCTTAACTTTAAGACTGAGCGCAGCGCCCGCTTCAAGGACACCGCGCTCAGTGTTAAAGTTAAGAAATATATAAAAAATAAACCGAGCGCGGTGTCCGTGAAGCGGCGCCGCGCTCAGCTTTAAACTTAAGCATTTGCAATGCAATCGGACCAATTGCATTGCAAATGCTTGTTTTTTGTACCAGGTAATTAACAAGCAAGAGGCAAGCTTCTCTTTAAATAGACCGTGCAGAGTTTTGAATTGTCGCGGGTTTTATTATGTAGATGTGGTAACGCTTCCCAAGCTGCAAAAGTTAATTATTTTGCCCTAAATCTTCACCCGTGGGCCGCTTTAACCCTGCTGATCCCCAGACAATCAGAGAGGGGGAGGGGCCCTTGGCATAGAAAGGGCCTCAGGGGGGCTCAGTGTCGGGTTACAGTATTTCACCGCTGACCCCCCATTAGGAGCGGAGCACCGGCGCCTCGGAGTCATTTCCCCCTCCAGATTCCTTGCTGCTAACCCCGCCCGGGCCCCCCCCCCATCTCACTGTGAGGCCCCACAGTAAACAGAGCCTGGTGCAGGACATCTGTTAAACCCCACAGAAATTGTTTAAAAGTGGGCCCTGCCTTGGGGGTTTACAAGTTACAAGGGCCAAATAAAACATGACCGAATGGCAAAGCCATGTGTGCAGTGGGCACACAGTCGCAGCCAAGAGGCTACAGGCGTGCACACGTGCATCGTGCAAAGATGGCTTGAATTTTTACATTTATCCAGAGTTACGCAGCGGGTTAAATTGTTTTTTGCTGCTGTATATAGCGCAAACTCAACTCAAAGGTACTGGAGCGCTTTACATGAGCCCCAGTTACATTACGGGGGGGGGGTCACGTTCATTTTCTCTGGGCATGGCGAGATTAAATGATTTGCCCAAACATTTTAAGTGCAGCCAGGAAATGGCACCCCGGCCGGAAAGGGTCCTTTTATTTACTTTGGGCTGCCACCTCCTCAAACTCAGACAAAATGGGCCGGGACGGGAAACCACCTTCTCAGAAGTTGTGAGGTGCATTGTGGGAAGCACCGAGTGCCCCCGTTTCCGGTGAAACGTGGAGAGCAGGCTCTGATTCAAATGGTCGCAGATGTTGAGAAAGTGACGTAGAAGGGTGTCCCTTGAGCTGGTGAAGGTGATACAGCTATTGAACGGACCATGAGTTTATTTATTTTGTTGCAGTTTTATATAGCGCGAACTCGACCCAAAGGTACAAGGGCGCTTTACACGAGCACCAGTTACATTACACAAGGACACATTAATTAAAGTTTTTTAGTGGGCACAGGGAGATTAAGTGACTTCACAGAATCACAGGAAGTTGAGACCACACCCACACTCGAACCTGGCTCCCCAGCTCCAAAGTCAGCAGCTCTGGCCATTACGCCACAGCCTCTTGCTGGCTTGTGGATTAGAGGGCCGGGAAGATTGGGGAGGTATTTCCCCATGCAAGGACTCACCACTATTCCTGTATCTGTGTCCAGTAACAGGTGGCAGGAAGCGATAAGGTATCTGGTCGCCGGGGGCGTAACTGGTGCCACTGCAAACAAGCATTGAAAATGCAATAGGTCTCGCCTTTGATTAAGTTAAAGCCATTTGCTTTGCTAATGGTATTGTATAGCAAAGCAAATGGCTTTAACTTAATCAAAGCCGAGACCTATTGCATTTTCAATGCTTGTTTTAAATGCTGTAAATCCGTTCAGTAGTTCCAGAGAAATTAGAAAAAGAAAAGTTTCGATATCTGATTACCGTGGAGGAGTCGCGACTCCTCCCGGGCACGAGCTTCACTCTAATTGGCTGCCAACACTCCGAACCAGGAAGTGTTGGCAGCCATCTTGTGACTCGGTAACCGAGTCACAAGAAAAAGGTAAAACAAAAGGTAAAAAAGAAGAAAAGGGGGCAGGGTAGAAACACCCTGACCCCCTAGGCCTGCTCAGGGGGTCCCACAAGGACCCCCAGGCCCAAAATAAGCATTTTTTTTTTATAACTTTGGCCGAATTCGCGCTGGGTGCGCGAATCCGGCCGAAATTATTTTAAAAAAACGGTCCATCCATACGTTCATGTTTGCATTAGAAAAAAATTATGAAATACTCTGAGGCTCTTTTACTGGTCTGCACTTCTCAATTTTCACAAGTCATGACGTTCATTAATGACGTGAAAACACAAGGGTGGAGTAATTTTTAGCAAATGTAAAGAAACGAGGATAAGCAGAACAGTTGTTTATATTTTTATTGTATATTTGTAAACATATTCTACAGCCCACGTTGTAAATGTTAGACCTGAAAAGGCGAGCGTCAGAGAATTCAGTTCACCATTTAATAGTGCAAGTGAATGACGACTGTTACTGCCGAAAAACTCCTATGGTGCAATAAATACCTCATTTGAAAAGTTCCCCACGGCCCCCCAGCCCCGATATCCCTTTGAGGACTGCAGTAAAGCTCTTCCGTGGAAAAACGTGTGTCCAGGCCTGTGGGCAAGCGCTTCAGCATCCCACACAGGGATAATAGGCGCTACATAAATGCTGCAATACATTGCATGCAAAGTGCACCCTGCTGGTATTTTATGAAAGAACCTCCTAGGGTCCCAGGACCTCAGGACCCTCAGTTGAACGGGTCACTGGGCTCCAGTGCACGCCGGGAGGAGCCGAAGGTGAAGACGGGAGGCCACTGGGGGGCAATGGACCATCCGTCCAGGAAGTCCAGGCCGCACAGGAAGTCCTCCTGCAGGTTCCGGAGCAGAGGAGCGGGGGCCTCTCCTAGCCCAGGGTGCCCGGGAGGCTGAGGGCAGGAGGCTTGAGGGAGGACAGGTGACGCCCCCGTCCTCAGAGTCAGGGGGGGTCCTGGTACCCGGAGATCCTGTGTCTGCCTTCCTCTGGCGTGGGCTGGATAATATGAGGCCTGGTCCTGGTGATGGTAAAGGTTCTGGTTCCGGTGCTGGTCTTGGTACTGGTTCTGGTGCTGCTCCGGGTCCTGGTCCAGTTGCCAGTGCTGCCGCCGGTGCTCTTGGCTCACAGATGGTTTTCCGGGTTTGGGTAAGTGCCGCGCTCTGCGGTTCTGGAACCAGACCTGTGTCCAAAGGGAAAGCAGAGAACAGAGGGTGAGGAGAGGAGAGGACAGACAGGAGCATTTAAAGAAAACTACATACTCTAGGCCCCCCTCCTCTGAACCCCTGCACCCCTCGGCTTGGGCCCCGGGACCCCCCTCTGCTGCCTCTTTATCCTCTGTCCCACCTTCCATCACCCTTCCCCACCAGGGCGTGTCTCTTTCTGTCCATTCTGGTTCTGTGCAGAATTAAACTCACTTTTGAATACCTCAGAGGCAGGGAGGGAGGCTGGGGACAGAGAAACAAAGGAACAACCTTCTCTGGTATAAAAAGTTAGATTTTTTCGAAAAGAGCTCGAAGAAGAGAGGAAAGGGAGGGAGACGAAAGAGAGAGAGAGAGAGACATACAGAGACTGAACGATGCCACATATCAGAAAGTACAGGTCGTGTTGGGTGAGGGGGTGTTCGCATTAAATGTAGAGATAGCGAGAGAGATGTTAAGCACAGTACACAGGAGATGCTGCCCCGGTACAAGAGACCCGACCCAGGGGCCTGCGCGCCCCACTCACCTGGACCCTGGATTCGGGGACCCCGGTCACCTCGGAGATGTGTGTCCTGCTGCTGAAGTCAGGGTAAGGGTTGAGATGAAAAGCTGCCCTCAGGAGGGCGAGCTGGTCTGTGCTGAAGCTGGTCCTCCTCCTGCAGCCCCCTTCAGGGGAGGGCCTTGAGGGCTCAGGAGAGGGCAGAGAGGGCCCGGTCATCTTAAGGGCCCCGCTAGGAGACACCGAGGGCTCTTCTGAGGGCACAGCAGGCATGGCCCTCTTAAGGGGGCCACCAGGAGACATCCAGGGCTCTTCTGAGGGCACAGCAGGCCTGGCCCTCTTGAGGGCACATCCAGGGGACATTGAGGGCTCTTGTGAGGGCACAGCAGGCCTGGCCCTCTTGAGGGTACCCCCATGGTCCAGCTCATGAGATGATCCTGCAGGGTGGAGACAGAAGGGTTGTTAGAAACACTCCTCATCTCTTATAAACAATAACAGACACTAATGATACAGCTCAGACCAGGCTGCTGGGCCAGGACCAGTCCAGACACACACCTGTCAGGGCTGCTGGGGGCTCTGTCTGCTGCTGGGGGGTCTCTCGAGCCCTCTTGGTGGGGTAGGCTCGAGGGTAGTCATTCTCCAGAGAGAGCACCTCACAGATCACCAGCTCCAGCTCAGGGTCTCTCTCCATCCTCCTGACTCTGTTCTGTGAGAGGCCAACCTCGGCCCCCGGTTATAGCTACTCTTGGAGCAGAGGCTCATGGGAAGGGGCCACGGGCACGTGTATTCCAGGTATGGTTCAAAGGGTGCCGGGGTGGGCATGCCAGTGTTTGATGTACCTGAGAGGTTGCCACAGCTTTCATGTCTGGGTCAGAACTGAGCCCTGGCACCGGACCCGCCCTGCCCACTTTTCACACCTCTTCGGAACAGCCCAGCTTCAAAGAGATCACAGAGGGGCGAGGCTTTAAAGTTGTACATATGTGTCCTTCTTTGATGTCAAAACACTAATGGTCACAATACACATCTATTCCCCTGTGCACGTGCTGGTGAGGAACAATGGCCAAATGTATTAATGTACTGTCATGTTAAACTTATTACATATGCTGACAGTAAAATAATAGAATTATTTCACAAATTACGGATGAAGAACATTCTTTACAAGACAGTGAAAAGAATGTGATATTGTACTGTCTGCTAGAACGCTGAACAGAGCGGCAGCAGCGTTAGCTTAAATGTACTATCTATTCCGAATATACTTTAGATTTAAGCCAATTGTAAAGGTAGTTCTTTTATTACACAAACTGGAGAGATGTGGGTCTAACACGATGACTCCCACTGCTGCAATATAACATTGCCTTTAACATTAAGTATATATTTACAATATGTTCATAACTGTATGCCTCTACCTGCAAATATGTGTTGAAGCGTTTAGGCCAGTAAAAAATAATATTCATAGAGTAACTGGGTTGTGTTCTGACGTTCGTGCAGCTCCTCACACATAGCACATAATTACATTTACAGCCTTCTGTGCTATGGGGGGGGGGGGGGGTGGTGGGTGTCCTTTCATTTATGCATTTATTTTATATAGCGCCTATTTGGTCCAAGGTCGCCAGGGCGCTTTACACGAATTCAGTGAGAATACAAGAATGCAGTGACAGGATCAGTATAAAACTTTCAAGAATCGACTGGAAGTTTGGCGGACAGACCAAAGAGATATTGTAAAGATTTACACATATGATGTAAGTCCTCTTTTGACCTGCGGACATGCATTACTGCGTGATGTCGCACTGGGTTCAGTGACTTGGCGCTTTAGGGCACCCGGGGAGCTTTGAATGAGTAGGATCTGTGCACAAGGGCATCAACCAAGGTCCCCGCGTGCAGTGAGAGGGCGGCGGGCGCTGATGTGGAGTACAAGCCCCATAGGAGCCCAGTGACCCCCGGCACAGCAGCAGCTGAACATCATAAGCGCCCAGCGGTGCCCTCATCAAGGGGCCTCAAGTAGGGTGACCAGATTTTCAGAAGCAAAAACCGGGACAGGCCAGACATAGAAGTAGGACTAGAGACTACCAATGATCCCGTATATCTGGCCTGTCCCGATTTTGCGTGTGTGAAGTCCTGAAATTAGTGTAATTTATCCGGTTTCTATCAAAAACAGCAGAAGGAGGCCAGAAGTAAATGTAGTCTTTGTAAATGTGTGCATATATATATGGCACACATTGGCAGGACCCTTCTCCTCCCCACTTTGCCTCCTCTCTGCTGGGCCTATGCAGCTGACCACCTCCTGTGCTGCCTGAAACAAAAAGGTAAATTACGTGAGTTATTTCACTCGTCGGAGGCGCTAAGCATATGTTTCAGTTACGTTTTGCAGGATCAGTTGACACGTGTCCCGAAAACCGGGACATTTGTTTAAAATTAAATAAAGTGTCGGGACAGTCTTCCGAAAACCGGGACTGTTCGGGGAAATGCGGGACGTCTGGTCACCCTAGCCTCAAGGCGCTCGTGAATGGCGAGAGGGTGGGGTCCCGGGACAAACAGCAGACCGTGCATCGAGGCTGCTGCCCCCTGGGCTGCTGGGGGTCACGGGTGGACTGCTGTGGGTGGCTGCTGTCTCTCGTGGATGCCAGAGGCCGGGATACGTGGACGCACAGGGTCACACCACGCAGCTGTGCCAGGATGTGCGGGAAGAGGGCTGGGAAGTTACTGTAAGGAAACCGCGTTCCACCGTCCAGGCGGAATCTATACATCCCCACGAGCTCCTGTTTCTTGGAAAGAACCTTTGTTTCGTTTCCTCACATTCCTTATTCCTTGAGTGTGCATTAAAGCACGCGCACCCTCGCCACGGGGCCGATCCAGACCACCAGCGGACCCCTCTTGACAACTAATAGAAGACGCAGCTCCGCCCCTATCCATCAGTAATGGACCGAATGACCCTTGTGGTCAAGGCGCTACAGGTGGGGCGCTCTCTCAGGACAGATGTCCCTTGTGGGTCTGAGACACAAGAATAAACTGTCCTGCCACAAAGGGGACACCTTCAATCTCTAGTGAAACCGCACGTACCTTCAAGGAGTTTAAGATCTGCAGGGCAGGTGCTGGCTATTGTTCTCAGGGTAAAGAAAGTGCGCTCGGCGGGAGTTCTGTCAGCTACCGGGTGCCAAAGCTGTGGAACGCCTTGCCCCTATCGGTTCGTCAGGTGTAATAGGAAGAGCTTTTTAGGAAGAAACTTAAGACTTTGGGCCTTATTTATGATGGCCTTGCGCCGCTGGTGCGTCACTTTTTCCTATTTTAAAAGTGACGCACCGGCGGCGCAAGACCTTCATAAATAAGGCCCTTGGTTTATTGCATCAGGATGCTCGAGAGTTTGAAAGTGGTATATAGGGTACAGAGTCCTGCTTCCAGCGCTGGGACACCTAATGTAAGGTAGCTATGCGCTTTATAAACTGTATTATTATTAAAAAGGAGCTGAGCATGTAGGGTGCATTCAAACAGCTATCTTCTGGGGTACTGCATGAGGTTGTGGCTGAAGTGAACATTGCCTCCACCGAGATGCACATGACAGACAGTGGCTTGAGGGCCATATTTTGGTGATGGTGGTGGTCTGTTATAAGCCGCAGAGGAGGTCAGTGAGCTGTGTAAAACCCCCGCCTTGGGCCTAGTCCTTATCTTGGTGGCAGCCACCATCTGTGAGGAATACCTGGTACATAATGGTACTGTTTCTGATCTAATTATTGGTCAGTTGGGGAACTTCTTGGTAGCCAGTTTGCGAGGTGCCTGTGCAAGGGTTGACGCGGGTCCTGGTCTTGCAGTTCTGAGTTTAATGAAAGTTGTCCCGTCAGATGAATTTGAGATGTACAACTGAAGTCACTGATATTTTTACTTGGTTTAAGATGAGAATCCTAAGAAGAATATCACCAATATGGATGGTGAAGGAACCTCTTCCTGAAAGACTTTCAGATGTTTGGGCTCCTTGATTAATGCAGATGACCTTGAAGCTCTCAGGTAACACTTGGCCAGTTTGAGTTGGGTGTTGAAGATTATAGGGAGTGGTACAACATCACGTCAAAGGGTGCTACAGGGGGAAACAGTGGACCTTTACACCCTTTACAACACAGGCATTACTACGCAAATCCTTTGCCACGCATCAATTACCACTACCACACAAATCTTTACCAGTCATATCCTTTACCACGCATGCCTTGACCATGCATGGTAATTATAGTTAAGGTAAGTACATGTGTGTGTGTATATATATATATATATATATATATATATATATATATTCATTGAAAAAATCACAGGTTTCAGGGACGTTATAGTTAGTTGGACATTTCACTCGTACAAAACCAGAGAAATTCGGCCGTTATAGTTAGTTCAGCTAACTATAACTCGCACCCCCGCAATGCACTGCTGATGACATCACATATTACATCATTCATGACTTGGTCAGTGACATCACTGATGACATCACTGATGACATCACTGATGACATCTCAATTGACATCACTGATGACATCATCCAGTGACTGTGTTTCTGTAAAGTTTTATATATATATATATATATATATATATATATATATATATATATATATATATATATATATATATATATATATATGCCAAGGTGTATTGAAGAATGAGTGGGTGTATAAGTGTCCGAATGGATGATTTAGTAGGTGCGTGACTGACTGTATAAGTGAGTGATTAATCGTGTCTTACTGAATGCATGGGTTAGTGACTAAACTGTGTGGATGTCTGTATTAGTCTGTCAGTTGGTGTGTAAGCGGCTGCATGGGTTGGTGAGTAGCTACATGGGTGTCTATATGGGTTATTGATTGGTTGTCTGAGAATCTGTATGGGTGCCTGAGTGTCTCTGAGGGTGGGTGGGGGGGGTGTGACTCTGTGCATAGATGTGTGAGTAGGTGATTCACTGGGTGTATGGGTTCAAGAGTGCATCTGTGAAGGGCTGTATGGGTGGGTGAGTGTGTGTATGGGTGTGTTGGTGAGTGAATGGATGTCTCAGTGGTACATGTGTGAGTAACTACATATGTGAAAGGCAGTATATGTGAGTGTTGGAATATATAAATGACTATATGTGAGAGTGAGTGATTGTGAGAGTGGCTGTATGGATGAGTGTGTGCTTGTGTCAGTGATTGTAGAAGAGAGTAAGTATGTGTTAGTAGCTGTATGAATAAGTGAAGGGGTGTGTGTATAACTGTATAGGTGAGTAAATGGGAGTATGATTGATTCTTTGCATGACTGACTAGGTGTGTGAGTAACTCTATGGGTGAGTGGTGGTGTGTGAGTGTCTGTATAGGTGTATGAGTGCATATGATAGTGCTGTATTGATGAGTGACTGCATGTATGAGTAACTGTATGGATGAATGAGTGGACATGTGTGTAGACCTAGGAATCAGTGAGTGGGTATGTAGTAACTATTATTGGTGTGTCTATGGTTTCGAAAATGGTAGTCTGCATTTTAGAGTGGATGTATCAAAGGTTATATTAGGGTGTGAGGAGGTGCATCAGATTATCACGTGGATGATGTCATCAGTGATGTCATTTGAGATGTCATCAGTGATGTCACTGACCATGTCATGAATGATGTAATATGTGACGTCATCAGCAGTTCATTGCGGGGGCGCGAGTTATAGTTAGCTGAACTAACTATAACGGCCGAATTGCTCTGGTTTTGTACAAGTGAAATGTCCAACTAACTATAACGTCCCTGAAACCTGTGGTTTTTTCAGTGAATTTCTAAGGTTTTTTAAATGTTAATTTCTAACTATAATGGCCCTGAAACCTATGTTTTTCAGTGAATATATATATATATATATATATATATATATATATATATATATATATATATATATATTAAATACACCAAATCATTACTTTGGATGTGCACTCTGACTCATTCACACATCACAAAGAAAACACCTCAAATGATCAAAGCCACTGGCCACACATCACAATGGCAATAATCAAATCTCAACACTTCAAATGACCACAGCCACTGGAACCACGCATCACAATGGCACTAGTCAGAAACAAGTCACCTCACCTGATCGTTCACTCGCCATCCTTGCCAATTCAAGCTGGGGGGGGCCCGTTCACAGTTGGGCTTGGACTCTCGACCGGGACTCGGGTTTCGTTTGTCTTACAGCAGTACGTCTGCTCTGTAAGTGAGCTCCCAACCTTGGCTGTCAACAACCCTCAGCTTTATAGTCTCAAAACACACACTAGAAGGTTCGAGAGTCTTCCCCTCTGCGCCAAGGAAACTTAATGGAACTGGCCTGCTTCCAGGCAAGCATTCCACGGCAGGAAGCTGTTCCCACGTTCCCTCTACATTCTTGCATGTTCCAGCCTTTATCTTGACGAAGCTCACGAAAGCCTTCCAGGGTACATTAAACAATCTCTCACAAAACAATCCTTGAATGTGATTAACCCCTTCGATGCTCATGACGGAATGGTTCCGTCATGAGCATCGGTGCCCCTGTGCTCATGACGGAACCATTCCGTCATGAGGCCAGGGGCACAAAATCCCTCTGCTGCAGACAGCAGAGGGATTTCCTTTCTCCCCACAGCCTCGGGAGCTGGGGAAGAGCTTCCCAGCTCCCGAGGCCCCACCTCCCTTTCAGTGAAATGAAGATCAGCGCGCACGTCGCGCTGACTTCATTTCACTGAAAACGAAACTAAAATGAGCCTTTAGGCTCATTTCAGTTTCACTTTCTACGTGCTCAGGGGGCTATCTCAGCCCCTGAGCACGTAGAAAGACGGGAGAGGTATCATTGGAAAGGGAGAATCTCCCTTTACAATGGTACCCCTCCCCAGTGGATCCCTGCTTGGGGATCGCCCCAGGAGGGCGATCCCCAAGCAGGGATCCACCCACTAAGGCACCAGGGAGGGGGGAGCGGCCCCTGGGGCAAGGGCTTTTGCTCCCCCCAAACAAATTGCCAATGTTCAGTCTTTCTGCCCCCCCTGGGGGGCAGATGGGAGCAGTAGCCCCCAATCTGCCCCCCCGGGGGGGCAGAAAGCCCACTAGACACCAGGGATTTTTATTTGGTGCATTGTTTTAGGGTGGGGGCTGCCCGAAATGGGCACGCCAATGCCCCCACCCCTCCAGCCACCATTACAGCCTTTCTGCACCCCCTGGGAGGCAGATGGGGGCAGTAGCCCCCAATCTGCCCCCCCGGGGGGGCAGAAAGCCCACTAAATGCCAGGGATTTTTTGTGTGCTATTTGTTTTAGGGTGGGGGCTGCCCAAAATGGGCACGCCAATGCCCCCACCCCACCCCACCCGCCACCATTACAGCCTTTCTGCCCCCCTGGGGGCAGATGGGGCAGTAGCCCCAAATCTGCCCCCCGGGAGGCATAAAGCCCACTAAACACCAGGGATTTTTTGGGACGCATTTTGTTTTAGGGTGGGGGCTGCCCGAAATGGGCACGCTAATGCCCCCACCCCCCCACCACCATTACAGCCTTTCTGCCCCCCCCCTGGGAGGCAGATGGGGGCAGTAGCCCCCAATCTGCCACCCCGGGGGGGCAGAAAGCCCACTAAACGCCAGGGATTTATTTTTTGTGTAATTTTTTTTTAGGGTGGGGGATGCCCAAAACAGGCACGCTAATGCCCCCACCCCCTGTCACCATTACAGCCTTTGGGGCTGTAGCCCCCAATCTGCCCCCCCGGTGGGGCAGAAAGCCCACTAAACACCAGGGATTTTTTTTGGCGTGTTTTTTTTGGGTGGGGGCTGCCCGAAATGGGCACGCCAATGCCCCCACCCCCCCGCCACCATTACAGCCTTTCTGCCCCCCCTGGGAGGCAGTAGCCCCCAATCTGCCCCCCCGGTGGGGCAGAAAGCCCACTAAACGCTAGGGATTTTTTTTTGTGCAATGTTTTTTAGGGTGGGGGCTGCCCAAAACGGGCACGCCAATGCCCCCACCCCGCCGCCACCATTACAGCCTTTCTGCCCCCCCCTGGGAGGCAGATGGGGGCAGTAGCCCCCAATCTGCCCCCCTGGGGGGGCAGAAAGCCCACTAAACACCAGGGATTTTTTTTTGTGCAATTTCTTTTAGGGTGGGGGCTGCCCAAAATGGGCACGCCAATGCCCCCATGCCCTTGCCACCATAACAGTCTTTCTGCCCCCCCTGGGAGGTAGATGGGGGCAGTAGCCCCCAATCTGCCCCCCCCGGGGCAGCAGAAAGCCCACTTGACGCCAGGGATTTTTTTTTGCGCATTTGTTTTTAGGGTGGGGGCTGCCCGAAGTGGGCACGCCAATGCCCCCATCCCCGCCACCATTACAGCCTTTCTGCTCCCCCAGGTCTCCCGATAAAAATGGTACCTCACACGCGTGGGTGGGGCAAGTACTCGCGACAGGCAAGGGCCCAAAACCTAGTGAGGCGACATCAAAATTACCTATCACAAACCAACCTGAGTTTCAAGGGGGTCCCATGAGTTTTGGCCCGGGTTCGGCGGCCAGCTAGGAAACCTACCAAACCCACACATTTCTGAAAACTAGACACCGGGGGATTCCAGGGAGGTATGGCTTGCGTGGATCCCCCAACGCTTTCTTACCCAGAATCCACAGAAACCTGAAATTTTGCTGAAAAAAATCACTTTTTCACACATTTTTGTGTGCGAAAGTTGTGGCATCACCGGGCTGAAACAAATTTCCTACCACCCAGTGTTCCCCCAGGTCTCCCGATAAAAACGGTGCCTCACTCGGGTGGGAGGCCCAAGTACGCGCAACAGGCATGGGCCCAAAACGTATTGAGGCAACATTGAAATGTTTTGGGCCCTTGCCTGTCGCGGGCACTTGGGCCTCACACCCGAGTGAGGCACCATTTTTATCGGGAGACCTGGGGGAACGCTGGGTGGTAGGAAATTTGTGTCAGCCTGGTGATGCCACAACTTTCCCACACAAAAATGTGTGAAAAAAGTGATTTTTTCAGCAAAATTTCAGGTTTGCAGGGGATTTTGGGTAAGAAAGCGTTGGTGGATCCACGCAAGCCATACCTCCCTGGAATCCCCCCGGGGTCTACTTTTCAGAAATGTGTGGGTTTGCTAGGTTTCCTAGGTGGCCGCCGAGCCCCGGGCCAAAAGTCATGGGACCCCTTGCAAAACCAGGTCGTCTTCTGATAGGCAATTTTGATGTCGCCTCAATACGTTTTGGGCCCTTGCCTGTCGCGACGTACTTGGGCCTCCCACCCGAGTGAGGCACCATTTCTATCGGGAGACCTGGGGAATGCTGGGTGGTAGGAAATTTGTGTCAGCCCGGTGATGCCACAACTTTCCCACACAAAAATGTGTAAAAAAGTGATTTTTTTCAGCAAAATTTCAGGTTTGCAGGGGATTCTGGGTAAGAAAACGTTGGTGGATCCACGCAAGCTAGACCTCCCTGGAATCCCCCGGGTGTCTACTTTTCAGAAATGTTTGGGTTTGCTAGGTTTCCCTAGGTGGCCGACGAGCCCCGGGCCAAAAAGTCATGGGACCCCCGTTGCAAAACCAGGTCGTTTTGTGATAGGCATTTTTGATGTCGCCTCAATACGTTTTGGGCCCTTGCCTGTCGCGGGTACTTGGGCCTCCCACCCGAGTGAGGCACCATTTTTATCGGGAGACCTGGGGCAATGTTGGGTGGTAGGAAATTTGTGTCAGCCCGGTGATGCCACAACTTTCCCACACAATAATGTGTGAAAAAAGTGATTTTTTCAGCAAAATTTCAGGTTTCTGGGGGATTCTGGGTAAGAAAACATTGGGGGATCCACGCAAGCCATACCTCCCTGGAATCTCCCATGTGTCTACTTTTCAGAAATGTGTGGGTTTGGTAGGTTTCCCTAGGTGCCGGCAGAGCTAGGGTTCAAAAACTACAGCTAGGCACTTTGCCAAAAAAGTGTCATTTTTCACAGTAAAATTGGGGTGTGTCCACGTTGCGTTTTGTGTCATTTCCTGTCGCGGGCACTAGGCCTACCCACACAAGTGAGGTACCATTTTTCTCAGAAGACTTTGGGGAACGCGGGGTCGGTGGAATTTTGTTGATCCATGCAGATTCCAGAACTTTCCACCACAGAAAATTGAGGAAAATGTGTTTTTTTTACACTTTTTTAGGTTTGCAAGGGATTCTGGGTAACAGAACCTGGTGAGAGCCAGTCAAGTCACCCCATCCTGGATTCCCCTGGGTGTCTAGTTTTCAAAAATGTATAGGTTTGCTAGGTTTCCCTAGGTGCCGGCAGAGCAAGGGTTCAAAAACTACAGCTAAGCACTTTTCAAAAAAAGGGTCATTTTTCACTGTGAAAATGTGGTGTGTCCACATTGTGTTTTGCGCTTTTTCCTGTCGCGGGCACTAGGCCTACCCACACAAGTGAGGTACCATTTTTCTCGGAAGACTTTGGGGAATGCGGGGTGGGTGGAATTTTGTGGATCCACGCAGATTCCAGAACTTTCCACCACAGAAAAGTGAGGAAAATGTGTTTTTTTTGACAATTGTTTAGGTTTGCAAGGGATTCTGGGTAACAGAACCTAGTGAGAGCCAGTCAAGTCACCCCATCCTGGATTCCCTGGGTGTCTAGATTTCAAAAATGTATAGGTTTGCTAGGTTTCCTAGGTGCCGCCAGAGCTAGGGTTAAAAACTACAGCTAAGCACTTTTCAAAAAAGGGTCATTTTTCAATGTGAAAATGTGGTGTGTCCACGTTGTGTTTTGCGCTGTTTCCTGTCGCGGGCACTAGGCCTACCCACACAAGTGAGGTACCATTTTTCTCGGAAGACTTTGGGGAATGCGGGGTGGGTGGAATTTTGTGGATCCACGCAGATTCCAGAACTTTCCACCACAGAAAAGTGAGGAAAATGTGTTTTTTTTTACAATTGTTTAGGTTTGCAAGGGATTCTGGGTAACAGAACCTAGTGAGAGCCAGTCAAGTCACCCCATCCTGGATTCCCCTGGGTATCTAGATTTAAAAATGTATAGGTTTGCTAGGTTTCCCTAGGAGCCGGCAGAGCTAGGGTTCAAAAACTACAGCTAGGCACTTTGCAAAAAAGGGGTAATTTTTCACTGTGAAAATGTGGTGTGTCCACGTTGCGTTTTGGGCCGTTTCCTGTCGCGGGCACTAGGCCTACCCACACAAGTGAGGTACCGTTTTTCTCGAAAGACTTGGGGGAACGCGGGGTGGATGGAATTTTGTGGATCCATGCAGATTTCAGAACTTTCCACCACAGAAAAGTGAGAAAAATTAGTTTTTCTGACAATATTTTAGGTTTGCAAGGGATTCTGGGTAACAGAACCAGGTGAGAGCCAGTCAAGTCACCCCATCCTGGATTCCCCTGGGTGTCTAGTTTTCAAAATGTATAGGTTTGCTAGGTTTCCCTAGGTGCCGGCAGAGTTAGGGTTCAAAAACTACAGCTAGGCACTTTGCAAAAAAGGGTCATTTTTCACTGTGAAAATGTGGTGTGTCCACGTTGCGTTTTGGGTCAGTTTCCTGTCGCAGGCACTAGGCCTACCCACACAAGTGAGGTACCATTTTTATCGGGAGACTTAGGGTAACACAACATTGTAGAGCAACTGTTATTATCTATTGACTTTTGATGCATTTCTGCCTTCCAAATGAAAGACAATGTGTAAAAAGAAGTCATTTTGAAAAATGTCCTATAATTCTCATGCTAGTATGGGTACTCCCAATTTCGGAAATGTGCAAATATCTACTATTTCTAAACTCTATATTTTGTTCCCATTTCAGAAATACATAGGTGACTTTCATACCGATTTTTCCATGTATAAATTTTCCCAGAATAATTGCTATATACCCGGTACATAATAAAAAACCATTGCAAGACGCTGCTCAGTTATTGGCTCTGGGTTCGTCGGGTTCTTGGTGAACCTATAAGTCCTATATATAGCCATAACCAGAAAGGTCCAGCGGATGTAACGGTATATTGCTTTCAAATATCTGTTATAATTAGAAGAAGTTACAGGTGAAAACGTTGACACAAATGGCTGATTTTTTCAACTAATTTTCAATTTTTCCTATATTTAACTGTTTGTTTCTATAAAGAAAACTTGAAGGATCTACATTAATGACCCCTTGCTGAATTCAGAATTTTGTCTACTTTTCAGAAATGTATGGCTTTCCAGGATCCATTATTGCTTTCATACCCATTTCTACCATTAACTGGAAGGAGGTTGAAAGCACAAAAATAGCAAAAATAGACTATGTCCCAGAAAAATGCCAAAACTGTGTAAAACATTTTGGTTTTCTGACAAAAGTCTGCTTGTCCCTGAAAGCTGGGAAGATGGTGATTTCAGCACCACAACCCCTTTTTGATGCCATTTGCAGGGAAAAACCAGACGCTTTCATCTGTAGCCCTTTTTCGCATTTTTCCCCAAAAACCAAAATTTAGCTGTATTTTGGCTAATTTCTGGGTCCCCTCCAGGGAATCCACAAACCCCGGGTACCTTTAGAATCCCCATGATGTTGGAAAAAAGGACGCAAATTTGGCGTGGATACGTTATGTGGTCAAAAAGTTACAGGGGCCTAAGCGTGAACTACCCCAAATAGCCAAAAAAAGGCTTAGCACAGGAGGGGAAAAGGCCTAGCAGCGAAGGGGTTAACCCAAACAACTTGCAAGCATGTCTGTGCACGCTGAGAAGCTGAAGCAAGGCAAAGTCAGAATTCAGGATGACATGAGGCCATGTCAAAGCCAATAGTAAGAAATTAATTATTCTTGCCAATGTACAACATAATGCACATTTGTGCACCACTGCCTATAGCATCACATACTTCATCTCTCAATGTACAACACAGTGCACATTTGTGCACCACTGCTCATAACACTGCTTTCAAATGCACATCCCACACGTTCTGTTCCTGGCAAGGCTTGTCTACTCCGTGACAGCTCCCACTGAAAGACTGCAAGATTACAAGAAAGAAACCTTTAAAAGAAACAAGGCATATGCAGGATGTTGTACATTCAGGCTAGGATAAAAGAACACACCAAAGTCAATTATAATGATAATAGTCAAATGTCATCACGTGGTGTCAGACCACAAGAGTGCCTCTAGCACTACACAGTGCAAGTTGTTGTTAACGCTTTATTAAGAAATTTGTTGTACACTGATTTTTTATCATTTTCGAGTTCTGTCCATAATGCTTCATTGAGTGCGGAGCACGCTGAGCTTTGTTTCAATCAATACCAAACCTTTATAGCGGTTTACATTCTCCCTTTTGTCTTGTTCATGAGCCCAAATTCAAGTCGCACCTGCGCAGGCGATGCTGTCTGTGGCAGTTGAAAAACCTTTTTGTAGATGGTCGTTATTAATTTATTCAGTAGGGCAGACTCTTTACCGTGTAGGGCGATGCTGACGTAAGTTATAGTTGGTAGTGTTTTGCCGCTATTACAGAGATTAATGGTGTCTCTGTAGGATGGGCCCCCCAGTTTTTACAGGTCCCATATGCAAAAGTTAATGCACTGGCTCTCTGTGCTATATAAGTTTTCTGCTCTTGATGATTAAGTTTGTGTCATGTGAACAGTCATGGAGCAGTAGAACACCCACCCATAGGGTAGTTTGATAGTAGAGACACTGAACCTGGTTCTGAAAACATTGAATGCTGGAAGCTTGAACCAAGCATGAATTGGCTATATCCATGCAATTTTTTTTCTGAGCACCGCGTGCCACCTCAATCAGAATGCACCGCCTTAGAGCCTCAAAGGATAATACAGTGTTTTTCATTGAACAATCAGTAAAGCAATGTATAATTCATTAACAATGGTTGATTTATCGTCACAATCCATTTAGATACAAAGTACAAATTAATTTGTTTCGGACAGTGGCATTGACGTCCTCAGCCTAGCAACCTATGGAATTAAGTATATTTGCTTCTCTAGCAACATTTTGTAATTGATGAGTGAGCTAGAACGTTTCTGCACGTGTTTAAGTGTTGCCCCCTGAAAAGAGTTTTGACGTCATTGTGGGGTTGCCATGTTGTCACTTACAACTGGTGTGTTCAAAGAACCTTCCAGAAATAGAACACCCCATCAGTCCAGTAGGAGGGAACAGGTTATCCAGATTTGTGTAGTTAGTATTGATAGCTATTTTTCATTTATTCTCAGGTAATGGTAAACCCAGTGCATCCGAGCAGAAAATACATGTATTTTGGACACATGGAGAATTGGATGTCAGATGACAATACTCACACCTTTCAAATATTTGATCATGAAAACTACTAAAACTTACTTGTTAAAGGCCCATTTGTGAAAAAATATGTTTTCAATACTTTCGAAAAGAAGTTGGGGTTTACACTTTGGTCATTGCATGGTCACTTGCACTATCATAAGACAAACTTATATATACAAAAGGTAAGAACATGAGATCAGAGATTCACTGGGATTAGGGGATGTGCCCCCTTGAGCAAGAAGGTAAAGGTGCTGAGAGTCAGAGACTTACCACAGGAATGATTGACTTAGAAATGGATATGGGAAGACAGATCTTGTGAAATGGAAATTGAAAAGGGCCACACAACCATTGACATGGGGCTAGGAAGATACCATGGGACGTGTTGCCATGGACCTTGGGACAGTGAGACATGGATGCTTGGACAGATGCTAGCATATTAGCTAGGGTGACACAGATGCTTGGTCGCGGAAACACATACAAACTGTGCAACAACGAGACAGTTTCACTTGGACAGGCAGAGGAAATCGCAAACACTGGTACAACCAAACATATGGCTATTGGGAAGGGAGACACTCTGAGACAGGAAGACATGGACACTCGGACAGAGACGTATGTACTTGGGCAGTGAGGAACAGACACAGACTGGGAGATGTAAACACTGGCAGTGAGACACAGGCACAGTTAGACACAGGCACAGTTAAAAACAGGACAGACTCTGGGCAGCAGAGAAAAGGTGATATGGAAACAGGTAAACAGTCACTGGAGATAACGGTAATAACTTTCTATATGGTGCTTCATTTGGCACTGCTGCTACCTTTAGTTGCAATAAACAACAAATGTTACTATTAATCATTTTGCTGGTACTCCACTTAATGATCTGGGAGGATGGAAGGTTGAGTTCTGTCTTGCTGGGATCTGAATGTGTGATCTTTGAGTCACAGCAGATGTGAGCATTGACTCAATGAGCCATCTTGCGGATGAGAAAAACACATTAGCATTGGGACAGGAAGACCTTGGTACTGGGATAGTAAGAACCACACACTTTCTCCTTAACCAAGCAACCTTGCCTAATCACTGCTCCTCTCGGATTCACAGACTGTGCAGGTCTGCAATGGTCTTCCATCACCCACTTACATGCCCGCAACCAGCCAACCCATGACCCAAATCCTTACATCTCCCTTCCGCACCTCCTCATCCATACCACTTGTATCTGCACTAACACTATGGTGACACCTGCATTGGGGTCCCGCAGAGATGCAAACACCATCATAAGAAGGCATTAACATGAGCAAATGGCTGCAGACATTGCCACATGTGAACAGTGCAACAGGGAGAAAACAATGGTAGTGCGAAGAGGCACGTTCTTAAGTCAGGGACACACCGAGGGGATGTGGCCTAGCTGTTCAAGCTGCTGCCTTTAGAACCTGGGGACCCAGGTTTGAATCCTGGGCTAATCGCCAAACATAGCATCATGTGACTACGGGCAAATCATTTATTCTCCCTGTAGGTAAAAGTGTGTAAAATGTGTTTGAGTACTCCTCAGTCCCTGTACGCGATCTACAATTGTCTCCAAAAACCTCATGTAATGTACAGCACTCCGTTGCTTCACAGCTAGGTTTGTGCTATATAAATACTAATACCTACATACATACACAGGCAGGGGGGGAGAAAGACAGGGAGACACCGACCATAAAACAAGGGATCCCAATACTGGACAGAGCAGCAACTATGAGGCAAATGCATGGTGAGACAGTGAGACACAACACCACAGACACTGTAAAAGGCAAAGCAAAACTGTAAAACTGTGAGATGCAGAATTTAGACAAGGAAACAGGTTCTGGGACAGGATTATATGGATTCTAGGACCGGTACACCAGCAGCAGAACAAGGTGATCAAGATGCTCAGACAGAGAGAAGCAAACATGGGACAGGGAGCTAAGGACACAGACCCTGGGACATGAAGACACAGACAAGGCAAAAGGATGGCACAGTCAGTGGGAAGAAAGACATGGACACCAGGACAGGCACAAACATGCATATCAACAGTCAGATATTGGCAATAAGACAGGATAACATCAGCATTGTGACATGCACTAACCAACCCATTGTTTCCCCGATTTCCTTACATCAGACCAACTTAGGGAATCTGAGGACTGTACAATTGATCATACAGGCACAACCGGATGATGCACACCAGGATACAGGGGAGGGTTGAGAGACATACAAGGCAGGGTCCACCCCACAAGCCACACACCTCCCTACTCTACCTTACTGGGCAGATGAGAATTCTACAAGATATGTTTCTCTTCTACATACACTAAACTTTTTTCTTGTCCTCTGACTCCTCATGATGAAACACAGCTGCACCGAGAGATAGCATTGATACACACATTAACTCAAACACAGTGTGTGACTGTACACAACTACTAACTGTATCCCACAAAATCCAGTCAGGATCCCCCCGCCCCCTTTCAGTTCACAGTGAATAAACCCCCTCAAAGTCGTGGAAAGGCCACAAGAACCACGACCCCCTCTCCCCCCAGTGGACATCCCTTCAAGAACACACATGCACTTATGCATGCACACAAACACGGGCACATACTGCTCTCCCACTTGTGCATTATGCAAATATTTTCAACAACCACGCAGGTATTAAGAGAGGCCTGAAAGCCAGAGCAGATAGGGCGATTAATACATCCGGGTCAGCCGTCTGCAGCTGTGTACATGGCAGAAGGTGTGCTTTATCAATGGGGCGCATCACCATAAAAACAAATCCTAAGTAAGCACTGGCGAGTCCACGTCATTTTTCTGTTTTGTAAATAAATAATGGAGATTTTGTTTCCAAAGTTGTAGGTCAGATATTATTTTTACGGATACTTGATCCTCCGAATCCATCCTCTTTCGAAACATCACTGTAGTTGTGTTTACAGTCACTTTGCAAAAGCAGCAGCATTGCGTCAAGTAATAGCACGAGAAAACTAATGATGTGTCACTTCTCTTTTTGTCTCAGGCAATGAAAGTTCTGTCTAAAAAGAAGCTATTGAAGCAGTATGGATTCCCACGTAAGAATCATTGAATTATCTACACAATTGTGCAATATTTACTATTTAAAGTGCTTAGGTGACATATTTCGAGTAGAAACACAAAAACGTGTTATAGAGCTAAATGTAATACACCCATGCTTTTTAAATGAATGAGAGTATTTATCGTTTCATTCACTGCTAAATGCCATCAAATTCTAATTCTAAATATTGTTATTTAACCTTTTTTTGCTAAACAGAATTACCAGCGTTTTTCCAGGTAATTGGGTGTTTTAAAAGGGCCTCTCTGTACTTAAGCCTTTAATATGAGGCAGGGGCGTAACTAGGGGGTTTGGGGGGTGCTGTCCGCCCCAGGCGGCATGAGTTTTGGGGGCGGCGGCCTCCCCCCGCTCTTATCTGACGCCTGGAGATGGCTACAATAGCTAACACCCTCCCGCCCGCTCTTCACTGCGGCCGCCACTGATATGAGGGCGCCGGAAGGATATTCAGTTTTGAGTGTACCCAGTGCTTTAAATGGGAAAAAATAAGTGCAGGTACTCATTAAAATGAGCTAGAGGTGTAGTGAGGGGGCGGGGCTAAGGGCAAGACATGATGATACTTAACAACTTCTATATTAGTTGCAGCACATACCAAAACACATGAGAAATGTGTTTATATAAACAAAGCAGGTTAACTCATTACACAAAATGAAAGAGAAATGCGATAATACGTTAAAATTTCCTTTTTTGCAATAGTTGCACCTTCTTAATGTCATACTGCTAATTGCTGTTTGGCACAATACTATATATTTTTGAGCACGCGAGTAGGAAGAAACTGAAAATACCCCCACGTCGCACTAAAGCTCTTATGGCACCAAGCAAATGAAGCAACTCATCATGACCCTCCCCAGAAGATATCTCTTGTCTCTTCCATCAATCTATCCATTCATTCTTTCATCCTACCATTTACCTGCTGATGTCCACCATTTAACCTTTACATTCTATCGTCTATTCAGTCTAACATCAATCATTCAGTTTTTCACCATTCCGTCTATCCACCCTTCATATCCAAACCTATCCATCCATCCATCTCCAAACCTATCCATTCATCCTTTCACTCATCCATCTCTTTATCCACCCTTTCCCTCATCCATCAATCCTTTCGCTCATCCATCCATCAACCCTTTCACTCCTTTATTCTATCCACCCTTTCACTCAACCCCTCCTTTCACTCATCCATCAAACACCCTTTCATCCAGCCTCCCTACCTTTCATTCATCCATCCAAACTTTCACTTATCCACCCATCATCCGCCCTTTTATCCAATCATCCGCCCTCTTTCACCCATGCATGCTTTCACTCATCCATCTATACATCCATCCTTGCTCACTCATCCATCCACTCACTCATCCACTCACCCACCAACCCTCCCTTTTAGTTATTTATGAATCTTTGTCGCAGAGCAGTCATGTACAAACAAAGTGCCACACATTTTCTTTAACTGACTGGCCGTAGCCTGATTGCCACTGCCAGGGGGCTGACATGATTCCTGTGCTTGCAGGAACGCACAGGATAGTGTGAATGTGATTGACAGCACAGGGCCTGAATGGACCCTGCTCTGTCAAGCACAGCGTGATGGTGAGCACTCGGACATTAATCAAATGAGCCCTGCTGAATAGCTCAGCTGGGGCTCAGATCGGTGCTGCAGAAGCGGCGCCTTGGCTTCCAGAGACACATTCTACTTCTGCTCACCAGCACTGCCAATGAGCCTACCTTTTCATGAGTACCGGTACTCTCCAGGGCAGTAGAGAAGTGCCGGTACTCAGAGCGATAAATCTAAGAAGTGCCGGTACTCAGTACCGGTGAGTACCGGCCCATTTAAAGCACTGAGTGTACCGAATGAAACCCAGAGGTTTGAGTTGTTCCCCTGTAATGGAGAGTAATATGCAAATGTTGGTGCTTACTGCATGAAAATCTGCATGTCCTGGTAAGTACCAACCCTTTTCCCTGTTAAATTACGGCAGGGTTGACCACAATTTAAGGGGGTGCAGACTATATTGCACCTAGTAATTTCCTGCATCACTTGTAATTCCGATCCATGCGCAAGCAGATTTTGAGTAAGGGAAAAGATTGGGCCACTCGCAGTAATAGCTTTTTAGGTCGAGCCTGGGCAGCGCATGCGTTGCTCTGCGAGGCATGCTGTATTAGAGTATGGACTTGAAGCACCGCCCACTCTCCTCCCATATTTGTCATTGGCTTGTGTCATTGTCCTTCGTAAATGCTGGCTTCTGAATCATTAATAGGCGTGTTAGTCCCTTCTTAGTACCGCCTTGTCTTAATTTGTAACCTCCCATGAGGACTGGCCCGTTTACTTCCGTTGTTAAACAGTATGTCTTATTTAGTCTGTAAGCACTATTTTCTTTAATCAATTTCTCCTACTGCAGGCACGACATGCTTTCCTGCAACATTCAGCGCGCCATGCGCGCTTTCACTATCCAAGCAGCCCGGGACAATGGCGGTCGCTTTTTTTAAATGAAAAAGAGGTCTCTCATTTAGAAGAGTTTGAGCTATTGCCATTGTAAATGACAATGCTTTTTATTTATGTGTTAATTATCAAAACAGATAAATAAAAGGCATTGTCATGTACAATGCCAATAGCTTAAGCTCGCGTAAATGCGCGACCTATTGCATTGCAAATGCTTGTTTAGTCATTCAAGTGAGGAAATGGCTGGCCACCTAGACTGACACATTTAAAAAAAAATAACTGCTTAAACCTTTTTTTAAGCTCCCTTTGGCAACCTGAATCGACCTTTCAGGTTGAATGCACAACCTTCTCATCTCCTGTCTTTCCCATGCATGTGAACATATTAGCTTGGGCCTAGGTTTTGCAGTACTAGGCCCTCTCAGGTAGCATCCTCAAAGGCGCTTGTGTGCATGTACCCATAGCCTTGAGTTTCCCTCTAGAAACTAATGCCACTGATCATGTCTGTCACACGATCCAGCAGCAACATTTGCATAATACAAACCATATTCATTGTTAGGTATTGATTGTCGCTCCAACAAATATTTCTTTGGAAGATGCGATTTAAACTGTGTAACCCTGTAAACCCCTCATTTCACTCATCTACGGCCACAGGTAGATATAATGAGGTCATCATTATTCTAATTAGCAATTTCAAAACCTGGATAATCCAACTTTTTTTATGGTCACAGAATGTTGACAAACATGCACAGAAACAATCGGTCATCTTGCGCACACGCAAGCATTCACTCCTGTCTCTGGAGCCTCACTCTAGGACCTGACTACTGACGGGTGGCGATGATCCTTCCTGGCTGAGGGCACCACGATCTTTCCCTCAGAGACTCACCTTACATACACGGGGAAAATTACAGAAATGCCAACTGCGTAATGGCAGAGGGGAGTAGAGAAATGCACATAGCGTAATGACAGAGGGGAGGAGAGAAATGCCCTCAGTGCCACGCAGCCATGTGGTAATAGGCCTCCTGCGGTCTAAAAGAGAGGGTAACTCTGCTTCCTGTGTCCTGAGACGGCGTAGCTGCACCTGCAAGGATTGAAGCCCTCCCCCGCTTTAAACTTCCTCCTCGACAGTCATGATATTGACCGGTGAGTTCTCCTACTGACCCACCGGAGCAGTAGACAGTGGGGGCTCGCCGAGTGAGTGCTGTGGGGCGGGGGAGGGGCAGGGTGGGGGTGTAGTGGAGTCCGACATACGACGGATAGGAGTAAGGTAAGTAATTAAATAAATAAAACTATTTACCTTGAGCGCACTGCATCGCCAGTAGGTGTCAGTGCTTAATGACATCCACCTCCTCATGTGCCACCATCCTGGAAATTTGGCCAATCTTGGGTGAAATAACAGATTCACTTGCCGTTTAGGATCAAGTTGAGGCATAGTGTCAGTCCTGTAATTTAAGAACCAGGTTTGTAGTGCTATCTTCTCTTTCCATACTTATTATCCACTCAAGACTTTCTGTGGCACAAATGGTAGCACATTTAGTGCCTTTTCAGTGTCGATGTTCTATTACTATTTTTGAGTAATCCAAACACTTGCTTAGGAATGTTCATTAATACAAAGGGACGGACAGTATGACATTAGGGTCTCATTCCAAGAGTGCCAGTACAGCAATTGTTGCACCCTTATTTACTGGCATTTAGGGCCTCATTTTAAGTGCATCAGTGCTGTAAATATTGTATCCCTATTTACTGATACACAGTCATGGGGCGCAGTTACAAGGTCTACCTTGAAAATGGGGATTAACAAGGGGAACTTGATAACACCGCACTGCTTGTCATTGGTTATTCCACATATTCATCTCATTTCCCACCTTTAGATGTCTTGGCGAAATTGGGGATGCAGTATTTTGGCATCCTTTGTAATTCTGATCGAGTGGATAATTTCAGTTTCCAACCGAATTGGGCTCATCTGGCACTGAGTGCTAAAACGCTGCAAGAGGTCACGGTGGACCTGTGTTCATCCTTCTCAATACACGGTGTTATGTTCATAACATTTGGTGTGCCCTTAATAACCAAATTATTCACCAATAACCATTATAACTCTGCTTTCGTCTGTCAACCTCCCATTTAGAGTATAAGGTCCCTCACCTTACCACATACCCCTCTTTCTTTATTTCCTGAAACAAAACAACTCTAACCAACTTTTGGTTTCTCCCCAATTGTCTCTACTTAAGAGGAAAGCTCCACAAATAGAGCCCTCTGCCCACAATCTTCCTATGTCGATCCACCAACCCAATCAGGATCGTGATTGAAGATTAATCCAGGTAGGTAGATTTTATATAATTATTAGGGCAGAGAAAGGAGAAATCATAGTAAATTATCTGTAAGTCATCTGGGCATAACTATTGGATCCCTTACAGCAGAGCAGCAGAACAACGGAATACATTAATTCCAGGAACGCTGGGACAAATCCGTTTGCCCTGAAATGCTTTTACCCTCCTCATTTCCAACCAATTATAACAAAAACATGTGAATGGTGAAGTCCAGAGTGTGGTGTAACAACATCCACCAAAGAAGCCCACTTGGATGAGATGACAACTGACACAGTGACGTAACGAAACTTGAGGGACCCCCCTTCAAAGTTCATGGAGTCCCCCCCCCCAATGGCCCGGACTCAGTCAAGAGCTCTCAGGACAGGTGCCTGCCGCTCGTGGACAGTGTCGGAGGGGGCTCCCTGGAGCTCGGGGCCCCCCACACTGCAGAGGCTGTGGGAGCTAATGGTACGCCACTGAACTAGCAGTAAGGAAGCAAAGCTGTTTGGCTCATTATGGAAGGGGAGCGATGACACCCAATCCATGCCATGGGGAGGCCTCTTGAGGAAGCAGAATGCCCTAAGGAAATGGGAGGTGGGACATCTGCTCTGGAGACCCAGATGGAGCCCTCCCCCTTATGATTAGCTGCAGTAATAGAGCAGGCAGGCGGGGTAAGCAACGACCACTGTTGCACTCCTGTATGGACTGTAGGGACACTAAAGTCAGGATCACAACTTTTGTGCCAGAAAACAAGTGACTGCAGCAGGCAGTTCTGGGATAGAAATCGGCAGCTTGGTGTTGACACCTATCTTCAGTCAAACTTAGACCTAGACAGAGCTCACTGACACATGGGAGGGAATCCTTCCCCCTTGACAGAAGTCCAGCTACCACCTCCAAAATGTAGGGAACAGCACCTGGCCCCTGACGAAGCCTAGCCTACAGCAGCAAGCTATCTCGGAACCCGCTGAACACGATGCTCACACAGCTGAAGACAGGTGCTCATATAGCTCCACTGTGCAATCTCACCCTCCAACCTTGGAAAGCAACACCCGAGGCTGGCAGAAGAAAGTGTGCCAGGAGGTCAGTTCTACACAATAAGCCATGATATTGCATGTTGGAAGTCAGGGGTGCCAAAAAGAGAAGACACCATGACCTCCCTTCTCACAAACCATGATCGAATGACACCCTAGCACAGGTAGGACTCACTCCTTCTCTCCTTCTCCTGAGACTAGAGCTAAAAATACATCTCTCCGATAAGAAATCTCCTGGCTCCCACTGATCCTCTGCTACTCTAAGAAGAGAAGCCCCCCAACCATGTACCCATTTTTGACCCACTTTCTCCCCATACAGTGCATAGCAATAGCGTTATATAATTTCCAATTTATATTATATATGTATAAATTTATACATATATGTGTGTATGTACATATATATGTGTGTGTATATATATATATATATGCGGTCACAAAGAAAAGCCCAAATTGACTGGTGGTGCGTGGACAGTGCCAACCGCCGGCACTGAAAACTATCCAAACAAACCCTTGCTCCAGCTGGAAGAAGGCACGCACACGAAGAATGCAGGGTTTTGAGGCATATTTTATTTCATAGGGCCTCCTCCGACCTGGCAAGAACAGAGAGTGCGTTGCAGCAGTCACAGCAGCCTTCTTCAATCAAGAGATTGAAGAAGGCTGCTGTGACAGCCGAAACGCGTCTCTCTGTTCTTGCCAGGGTCGGAGGAGGCCCTATGAAATAAAAATATGCCTCAAAACCCTGCATTCTTCGTGTGCGTGCCTTCTTCCAGCTGGAGCAAGGGTTTGTTTGGATATATATATATATATATATATATATATATATATATATATATATATACACACACACATATATATATATCTATATGACCCTTAAAATAGTTGCTACGAGTAGTTGAACTTGTAGATATTGTTGAACTCCTCCAAAATAAAGATGAGAAAGGTAGATGCCACGACTCTATAGGCTAAGGATGGTGTTGCAGCGTAGGTTTGCCCACCCTTTATGTGTCACAAATATATCACAAACACTCAACCGGCTGGTTTTGCAGCATAGACCCCCCCCCCCGCGCACGGCTGGTCCAACTTAGTTGCCAGGGCCAGTTTGCATTCTCAGTCCGGCCCTGTGCATATATACTGTTTTCCATTTTCTGCTAACGTGATATTTCTTGTAGGTATTCACAAGCATTGTTAGTTGTAGAATAGATACGTTACTGTACTAGAGATAGAGAGAGAGCCTGAGAAGAAGACCTTGACAAAGGAACATGGGGAACCATAGTGTTAACTGAAAGACATATTGAGCAAAAGTTGCAAACGGATACGTGCGTGAGAAGGAGATGTTGTTCCCATGTCTAGTGTGGGATAACCTGCCAATGTTGGAGTCTGCAACCTGAGAAATGGACGAGAACAATGGATTCCTGGTGATGCGTACAAAGGGGGTGTTACCAAGAGACTTTGTGTGTTATAATTTAGTGTTCACTCCATCTGACTTCAGAACTTTTCCAGATGCGACATTCACTCTTCTCAGATGCCCCATAGACTTCTTTCATATTCTCTCCTGCCGAACCCCTTCTGCTGACACTATGCAGATCTCTCTTGAGGATTTCCTTGCAGACCGCTTACCTGATTCTCCACTGCCTATGGACTTATAGAGGTGAAGTGTAGGCAATCACGAGGAAACTAGCTGGAGGCTCAATGAGTGTTTATTCATTGAATAAGTATTAATACAAGTTACATAGGAAATGGGCCCTGGAATGTACATCCAGATCCAATGGCTTTACTCCTTCTACTGAAGCCATCACCAGATTCCAAAAGAACCTGGACATGTCATCACAGAACATTCCACAAGTCATAACTCAATAGGCTGTAAGCCAACACATAGAAACACTTAACTATGCCACACATATTCCCCCTATCTATTTACACCCTTCCCTACAAATAATACAAAAGAAACAAAACTAAAATGCCCATAACTAATAAACAGCCGCGGCCCGTGCAGGTAAGAGCAGTGGGGCCGAGTGGAGTGGGGGGGGAGGAATTTCAGCAGACGATGATGAGGGAAAATTAAATAAATAATTAATTTTCCCTCCTAGTCATCTGTTGTAATCCCCCCACCCGGCCCCACTGCTCCTACCTGCACGGGCTGCGGCTGCAAATATAACTTAATCAACAAATCATTTGGGTCACCTTATGTTGCGATTACTTCTCCGAACTGTTGAAGTTGGTTTCTTAAATTGCAAACGCTGCTTCTGGAAACCTCTTCTCATAACTGCATCTCCATTGTCCTCACCTCCATCAAGACACTCTCCCCAAGTTTTGCACACCTGCCCCACCCGGAATAAATTCCATCACAGATCATTGGATACCTGAGCAGCATTGCCACACTCTCTGCTCACTTGAATATGCTCTCTAAATTTCTACAAACCCGTTCTCAAAAACAATGGGTCTTTATTGCGGACTCAATCACCCACTGACACTGTCATGGCATTCTTGCTGCTTTGTCTTCCCTTCCAACGCCTCCGTCACCTTGATCCTGCCCACTTCATCACTTGTCACTTTAGCTTTTTCAGACAATGCCTGAACAGCAACACTCAAATCCACCACTACTGACACCAACACTGTAGATAAACACGACCTAACACTCCTTCCCCTCATAATTTCAAAAGGTATTTGTTCTGTGACAGAGTGAGGAGTAGTGCGGTACGTCCATATAGTGTCTCTGATGCCCTCCAGACAATTGGCTTGAACTCTCAAAGCACTCTGTATGCATTCAACCAAAACCTTATTAAACCTCTGTACTTTGCCATTAAATTGTGGGCAGAATAATGGAGTGCGAACATGCTTAATTCTGTGTTTTTTTTAGAAATTCCTGCATAGCCACTGAGGTAAACTGAACACCATTGTCCGATAACACTCCGCAGGCGTACCCTAACAGCAAAAAACATATTTGAAAAAAGTTATTACACTTGCCGTGTTGGGTTCTGCAACCCCTTTGACCTCCACAGTTGATAGGTGGTCAACTAACACAATAAAGTATCTCATCTGCAACGGTAACACCTGAAATGGGCCAAAAAAATCAATAGATGCTTTCTCCTATACTTTTTCCGGGGACAGCGCCACTCTGGGTTCGGGAACCAACGTCACTAGCTCTTTATCACTCATGTACCACCTCCTCCACCTCACGATCCATTGATGGCCACCAATATGTGGCTCTTACCCTCCTCTTGGTGGCTGTCATCCCTAAGTGTCCAGCGTGCACTGTTTCTATGATTGTTCTTCTCAAACATGCTGGAGGGATTCATTTCTCACCCCAACAAGAATTCCACTTCTATGGACACTTCATCAGCACTTTTCCAAAATAACTGCAAGTTCCTTTTCACACTTTTCTCCTAAGACCAGCCTTTTAACGCAAATTCCATAACTTGCAGTAAATCGACATTCTCAGCCATGGCACCGCACCACTCACTTAGACTTCCACAAACCACATGATCCTCAACTTTAGCAATCAAACACTCCTCAATTTCCACTTCGTCCATAAGTGCTGCATTGTTGTCCACAGGCATTCTTGACAAGCAGTCAGACTTACAGTTTTCCCCCCTGGTATGTATGCAATCTCAAAGTTGTACTCTAATAGTTTAACCGATAACCTTGCTAACTTAGCCGTAGACGTCTTAATTTTAAGACCACTAATGGTCTGTGGTCAGTCTGCAAGCAAAATGCCCTGCCCCAAAGAAACTGTTTACATTTTTTCGACTCCCCATGTGCATGCCAGCATCTCTTTCTCGATAACCGAGTATCTCTCTTCTACATCAGACAGTCTGTGAGATGCAAATCCAACTGTAAATTCTTTTACGCCATTGCTTCGTGACAGTATTGCCTCTAATCCATAGGCAGTGGCGTCCACCGTAATAATGGTTTTGCACCGTTCCACATATGGCTGAAGGGCAGAAGCAGATATTATATTATTTTTGATACATTCAAAGTTTTGTTGACAAAGTGGCGACCAAATAAAAACAGATTTCCTTTTCAACAAATTCTTGAATCATTCCGTTAAATCAGCATGATTGCACATACATTTCGAATAGAATTCACATAAACCTAAAAATGATCTGAGTTGATCTCTATCCTTAGGATGGGGAGCTTTAACAATAGCATCAACCAGTCCAGGTTGATGCTATTCAGGGTTCTCCTCATCGCCAAATCTGAAGTGTAGGCAATCACAAGGACACCAGCTGGAGGTTCAATCAGTATTTATTCTTTGAATAATTATTAATACATGTTACATAGGAAATGAGCCCAACAGCTTTACTCTTTCTTCTGAAGCCATCACTGGATTACAATAGAACCTGGACATGCCTTCATAGAACATTCAACATGCTATAACTCAATAGGCTGTAAGCCAACACATAGAAACACTTAACTATACCACAAGAGGTTTAGACTTCTATGCTTACCTTTGGTTCGTCCCTAAGTGTGGCTTAGGCTAACACTTATTCCTTGACCCATAGAGATCTCTTGACCTAGCTTCTGAGATGCTGACACTTCCATACCTAATCTTTCCTTTCCTTTTTCTGATTTCCTTCATGAAAATTCCCTGATTTTTTAAATACTTTAATTTATCAAACCATCCTCTTAGCTTGGATTAGACTTAGGACATTTAGATTACTAATACATGGACAACACAATTTGTGACTCTTTTCTGAGCATCTAGTGTTACTTCTAATCTTTTGTATTGCTGTGACTGAATTGTTTGTTTGCCTTATATTCGTTTGCCTTAATTTATTCCACAGACTTGGACTGCCTGTTGCTATTTTGTATTTCTATTGCATGGTTTAAAAGTCGTGTATCTTAACTTGATTTTGAATTTGTAATAAACCTCCTTAACCTATAGCTACTGATTCCTGGTCCTCGTGTAATCAAATGGGTTCAACTGTTAATTGATTTTGATTATTTGATTATTATTATGTTTATTGCAGGTCGACCTCCCCCCAGAGGAGCAAAGTCTGCTTCTGGAGAGCAGCCAAAGCCTATGGCGCCTCTCGAAAGAATTTACCAGGAAATAGCCATTTTAAAGAAGCTGGATCATATTAATATTGTACGACTAATAGAGGTAAGCATTTATATTAGATGAGTTTGCTTGACAATGATTGGGAATCAAAACTAAAACTCTACTCAACCTCACTAAACAGTTGTTAAAGCACACCACTCTCAGTAAATGGGTGTAATTGTTTAACTAAGTGCCATTTATGGAGTATTGTGGAGTATTTCAAGGTGAAATCAAGATGTCTCTATCATGTTTTACTGCAATATCTATAATTAAGACTGATCAAGTATCAGAAGCAACAAGAGCTGAAAGTGCATTTAACTTCTCGATGTCTGTCCTAAGCTGATTTCCCTATAAAACACAAACTAATTGATAATCAGATTCTGACTTGCCTCTGAGATGTCTTAGGACCTCAGTAAGCAGCGCAGTTGCAATATACTGTTTTTGGTTTAGATCCAAACTGATGAGTTAAGTGATTTAAGAGATATATCTACATGGGAGTACATGAGAGGTCAGTTACACTCATCAAGCATGTTTGCGAAGAAATCACATGCTGTTGCTGCTGGGGGTGTACTGATCATTCTAGGTGGAATAGAGTGGCCATTTTAATTCATTCTCAATCAGGAAAGTTCAGGTTGTTAACCTCAGGATTAAAGGTGGGGCATTCCAGGCCCTGCTCCCCATAGAGAGAATTATATATCCTAGGTTAGAGCCCTGGGATTTGAGGATAACAAGGAGTCTTTCATTACAAACACTAAAGATCTAGATTTAAAATTAAGTACTCAATGAAACTGGAAGCCAATGAGGTTGTCGCCTACCGTTTGAAAACATAATCATATTTAAGCAATGCAGTGGCCAGCTAAACGACGCCATTCTAGAGCTACAGAAAGCCTATTTTAGGAACTTCTCTAAGCAGTGTTCTGCAGTAATATAGACGAGCATTAACCAATTTCAGACCTCAGCAGAGCATGTTTCCCAGAGAAAGGAAGGATGCATTGTCTTAGAATTAATTACATGATGGTAAGGAGACAGGAAACAGCCAGTACAACACAGTTGTTTCCATGCATAGCCTTTCCACGCATACCTTTACAACAAATTAAGTTGTAAAGGTATGTATGGTAAAGGTATGTGTGTGACGAGTAAACACCATTACCAGCCATAGCCTTTATCACGCATGTCTTTACAACGAGATATGTATTAAAGGCATGTGTGGTAAAGGTATATGTGTGTGTGGTAAGGGTGGTGGAGGCTATCGGCATCGTTAGAGGAAATTTAAAGACCCTTCCGCTTCCTCTTTACAACGTGCACCGCGCCTCAGAAGAGCTTGGAGAGGAGACGTCGTGGAGAGGTAAGGGGAATGTTAGTTTATAAATAAAATTACTTTTTTAAATTAAGGGCTGGGGGTTGGGTCGCGCAGGGGGCTGTTTCTCGGGTTCAGGGTAGGGGAGGGGTATTTGTTAGAAGAGTTTGGTGACGGGGTCATGCAGGGGTCAGTTTCTAGTGTTCAGGGCAGGGGTATTTGTTAGAAGGGTTTGGGGTTGAGGGAATCGCGCAGGGATCTGTTTATAAGGTTCAGGGGAGGGGTATTTCTTAGAAGGATTGGGGCCGGAGGGGGGTCACGCAAAGGTACAGGGAAGGGGTATTTTTTATTTAAAAAGATCTGGGGGCTGGAGGGAGAAGGGCGCAAGGGACCAGTTATAGGACTTGGGGTAGGGGTCTGAGATAACCTTTGCCATGAATCTGCCCTTACCATGCATGCTTTTACAACGAAATTTGTTGTAAAGGTATGCATGGTAAAGACATATTCGTGGTAAAGGTTATGCTTAGTAATGGCATTCGCGTTGTAACGCATGCTTGGTAAAGGCATGCGTTGCAACAGAATGCGTTGTAACGTCACAAACACCACCACTTCATTCAACTAGGAGTCATAAATAAGTAGACATCAAAAATGCTGCCTAAAGATGTTTCTTTTTGGAAATCGGTGATATTTTACCTAAAAATCAACTTGAGCCTCAGTCCTGTCATTAATTTTAATAAACCCGTAGAGGATAACACCAGTGCTTGTTTTACTCAATTGGAGGTATCGCCCAGGCCCGACTTTTATCTCAAGTTCGACCCACAATGAACTATAGCTGCGAATCATCTGCACAGGACTGTAGATTAGGGTGACCAACCGTCCGTAAATTTCACGGACCGTCCGTAATTTGGATCTCACGTCCGTTGTCTGTGACGATCCCTTTTATGCACGCCTATTGTCCGTAATTTTGGGCATTGGGGAACATCACTGTTCCCCTGCCAGAATCCTCAGCTCCCTGACGGGGCCACCTCGCACTCCTCTGAGCACAAGAGCAGCCCCACCCGCCCATTGTCATTCTGTCTGCAGCTGATTGCCACATACAGAATGACAATGGGCCAGTCTGTGCCCTTACTGCTTGTGGTGGGCCTCCTCCTGCCTCGGTCTAGGGCAGGACATTCAGTCAGGTGGAAGAAATTAACAAAAACGCCCATGCTGCTAGGTGAGAATCCAGTTCATGAAAAGGTGGTGAAACAAGTTTTTTAAAACAGGGTTATGGGCCTTTCACTGTCTCATCATTTTAAAACAGGCGCATTTTCAATGTTATATTCAACAAAGCCATGGTTGCTGCTTTTTTTATTTTATGCAACTAGCAACCATTGACAAAGCCAATAGTTCTGGCTTGTAGGTGTAACACTACTTGTTGTGTTATATATCTGGATGCAATGACAGAAGCAGCAAAATACCAGTCGGGCGGCACACTATGCTAAGCGCAGATTTTTAGCTTAGGTGTTTTAAGCGATGCCCTTAACTATATCGAACACCCCCTTTGGAGAGACCCCCAGTTTTTTCATCCCACTTAAAGCCCTGAAACAACACCATGTCACAGTGGCACTGTGCATCATGCATGACTCATGACTTCCACTTTTTCGGATTGTCTATCTACAGGGGCATAGTGAGCCCTCCCCCCGCCCCACCCCTTGCTTTAGGAACTACAGCAGGGGTGAAGTCCTTGATGGGCCTCTTCTGTCTGCAACTCAGCAGACAAAGGCTCAGCTCATAATTAATGTGAAAAGGTGTGTAAGTTAAGGGATGGGTGGATGGCTGGATGGATTAGTGAAAGGGTGAATGGATGAATGAAAGGGTGAATGGATGGATAATGAGAGAAAGGATTGACGGATGAGTGAGTGGAAGGATGGATGAGAGAAAAGGTAAATAGATAGATGTATGGGTGGAAGGGTAGATGGACGGGTAAAAGGATGGATGGATGAGTGGAAGGATGGATGGATGAGTGAAAGGGTGGATGGCAGGCGAGTGAATGGGGATGGATGAGTGAACTTGTTGCGGGGATTCTGCACATACACAGAATTATGCACAAGAAAACAGGACCTCGGTGTATAGGGGTTGTACCTTCCTACCACCTTAGTACCCAAAATCCCAAAACCGACTAGCTATAGTGTCTCATTCAGTCTCCTACATAATCATGAAGCTACAAATGATTAGACAACCCAGAACACAACACTCCCGACTCTCTCAGGAATTGCGGTAGCAAGACATACCCTTTCGCTCACTCACTCGTACTCGTCCACAATAAGAATAGTCAGAGTCACTGTTATAGTTCAAAATATTTATTTTAACTATTGTGCTCTATAATGCAGTATACAAGCCACTACCAGCAGCGAAATGCATAAACCTAAAACAATTAGCATTGTTACAATTCCATAGAATATAAAGGGGGATGTCATCATATATAGACAGTGGAAAAAGGACTATATGGCCTAGCCACCCTCCCCTTGGTAAGGTGAAGTTTATTATATAAAGGAAGATCTCTGGGTTTTGTCAGCAGACCCCATACCTTAGTGCCTAGATGAAAGTTTTACATCATAGGAACAGCATAGCTCTTCTCCCTGGAAAGGTCCCTCTCCAAGTGTGTGTTTGAACAACATGCCTCCCCGTAATATCAAAGCACGAGTTTCCAGCAACGCAGCTGTGTTAGCATGTTTTGTCTAGGTGCTAGGGACTGACCAGAACAGAATAACAAGGGGCATTGTTTATCGACCTTGCACATCGTGTTCAGACTAAACTCCAGGAACAGACAGAGAACGCAGAAAGCAGACAGTTCTCATGTGAAAGGCACAAACAGAATCTTGCAAAATAAAGTCATGTAGTAACGTGCGCAAAAGCAGCATCATGGCAGCAGAGCTCATGCTAACTTAGCAATGTCGACAATGACCCTAATGGCCATATAACAAACTGATGGATGGATTGATGAATTGATAAGTGAAAGGGCGAATGGATGGATGGATGAGTAAAAGGGTGGATGTAAGGCTGGATGAGTGAGTGAAAGGGAGGGTGGATGGACAGAAGGGTGGCTAAATGAGTGAAGGAGTGAAAGGGTGGATGGATGAGAGAAAGGATGGATGGGTGAGTGAAGGAGTGAAAGGGTGGATGGATGAGAGAAAGGATGGATGAATGAGTGAAGGAATGAAAGGGTGGATAGATGAGAGAAAGGATGGATGGATGAATGAAAGGATGGATGAGTGATAGGGTCAATGGATGGATTCATGAATGGATGGGTTGATGGAAGGATGGATGGCTAAATGAAAGAGGGATGAAGAGAGAAAGGGAGGATGTATGACTGAAAGGCTGGATAGGTGGAAGAATGAGTGACTGGGTGGATGAATGAGTAAGTGAAAGGATGGCTGGATGCGTGAAAGGGTAGATGGCTGGATGGATGAGTGAATGGATGGATGAGTGGAAGAGTGGATGGATGAGTGTACAGATGGATAAGGTGAAAGGATGAATGGAGGGATGGATGAGTGAAAGGGTGGATGGAGGGATGGATGAGTTGAATGATGGATGGATGGAAGGTTAGATGATGGATAGGCTTGCAAATCGTTGCATATTGATATGGATGGGTACACAGATGGCAGGACAGAATGAATGGTGAAAGACTGAATGATGGATGAAAGAATGATTACACCTTGTAGCCCCCATTATCTTAAGTTAATTTCCTAAAGATTGACTTTCACATTTATATGAGTCATTGTCTCTATATAATAGGTGTGTGATGTAATGCACTCCGACCCCCTCTCCTAATTACTTGGGATGAGTAGCACTATAAAAGAAATTAAATACACATGCGAGAGGGTCTATGTGAAGAGGAGGGTCACCATTGGAGGGTGGTAGCAAGGCCAGACTGGCCGGACCGGTCATAGGGCGTTTCCCTGGGAGGCTAGAAAGGTAGGGGGGTGGGGGCGGTTTTGTTACCACAAGAAGACCTGCACATTTGCTCAAAGCTGCACGCATACTGAAAAACCATGAAGTGCACAATTGTCTCAACTAATATAAACTTCTTTTCACTTGTACTTAAGTGGTTGTCTATTTACTTACTTATATACTATTGCGCGACCTCTGCTGATGTGTCTGTAAAACTTACCTTTTGTCCTGAATTTTGACCTCCTGTCCTGAAGTTTTGTCCTGAATTTTTACACTCACTGTCCTGAATTTGCACCCATGCCAGTTGGTCACCCTACTGTAGATCCAACCTAGCATTTATATAAAATGAGGCAGGAGTGTCATGTGTACATTAAAAGGTGCTGGGAAATGTCGAGATTCCTGCAAAACACTCAATCTGCAGATCTATTTCACAGTCTCATGTTACTACTGCTCTCCAACTACCATTATAATGCTCTTTCCCCTATCTCACATAGTTTTATAGAGCGTTAAAATCCTATATGCAGAAATCAGTGCAGCATAGGCTTCCATTTGCTATTTGCATATATTTCTATTATATGAATCTGGGTTATTAGTTGAGAGGAGTAGAAGCCTCACTCAAATAAGAAACACAATCCTTGTCAAGGTGGACCACAGTAGTCACTAAATTACCCTGCGCTTAACCCTCTGGTATCTTGGCACAAAAGCAGTCAGTCTTAACTTAGAGTTAATTTGTAAAGTATTTATGAAATATACAAACACTAATAATGTGAAAACAAAACAAGCAAGAAAAATACCAAACCAATTTTACACAATACAGTAAATTGTAATAAATAAAATGACACCAAAACTGTCAAAATGCAATCAGTAGAACCGGATATATGAGTTGTTAAAGTTTTAAGCAAAAAAACACTAAAAGGCGCAAAGCAGCAACTGTGAGTATCTGGTCGGCGTGGACTGGTACAAAGTCACAAGTTCAAGCCAACGGCGATGGAGCTGGGAGTGGTAACTTATGTCCTCAATGCAAGCCTTTGCAGCGTTGCTTTGCGAGGCCTTTTGTTGCACGGTGTCAATCCCGTTGGAGCCTTTCATTTGGAGCTGCGAGGTTTTGCAGGGTCCTGCGTCCCTTCGCTTCAGATCTGATGGATCCTTCAGTTAGGCATGGGGGAGTGCACTCTGATACCAGCCAAGGATTCTGGACCCGGGAGGGGCACCTCTTGGGGATTAGGACTGTCTAGGGTGACAAAAGGCAAGGCATGCTTGGTGTCAGGTTCCTTTGTGTGTGCTGCAGACAGGGACCTTTGAAATATAATTAGAGCATGTTACAGTCCCTCCCCAGCCATCCTTTCAGGAGGACCCTCTCCCCTCTCACCTAGGTTTCCTTTGTCTCACTGTCTGGAAGCAATACACAAACCCCAACAGCAGAGCCATTTACAGTCATGTGACTCAAGTCACTGGTAGAAAGGCACAGTTGGTTTAGACAAGAAAATGGCAATTCTCTAAAAGTGGCATTTTCAAAACTGGAACTTAAAATCCACTTCACCATTAAAAAAGATTTAATATTACAATTAATTTGAGTGTAAACAGCATAATTCTATCTGCTTCCAATTTGAAGTTTTGAAATGTAATAAGGTAACTCAGTGTTAGTCTTTGGGAGCGGTAGGCCTTGCAACATTGAAAAACAACTTTAGGAGTTTTCACTGTCAGAACATGAACAACTTACACATGTCCTACTTTTTAAATACAATGCACCTTGACTATGACTGGTTAGGGCCTTCCTCAGGGATGACTTCCAAGTTTTTGAAAGGATGGTTTAGGCCTGGCAAAAGGCTTGTTTTGCCAGGTCAAAAGGGCAGATTAAAACTGCACTACAGACTGCAGTGGCAAGCCTGAGACATGCTTTACAATGCTACTTTAGTGGGTGGCACAATGAGGGCTGGCTGCCCACCAGTAGCATTTAATTTACAGGCCCTGGGAACCGGTAGCACCATTTACTTGGGACTTACAAGTAAATTAAATGTGCCAATTGCATGTAGGCTAATTTTACCATGGTTTAAGAGGAGAACACGATCACTTTAGCACTAGTTAGCATGGGTAAAGTACAAAGAGTCCTAATGCCAACCAAAACCAGTTCAGCAAAGTAAGGGGATGAAGGCAAAAGCTTTGGGGGAATACCATGCCAAGGATGCAAGTTCTAAAATCTATATTGTGTGTATCAGAAAAAATTGAAAGGTGTACGTCTGGAAATCAGATAAAAACATAGATTTTCAGGTATAATTTGATGCTCATATAGTTTAGACTTTATGTCGTCCAGAGTGCATAAAGTCTACAAGACTGGTGTTATCCAGAGAAAACATTTTTCAACGTAGCGAAAAGCCTTGTTCTTTGAAAAAAAAGAGTGTTTGTGGACATTTATGCCTTATTTACACACTACTAACTATTTTATGACTGAAGTTATGTCTGCAAACATTATGAAATTTGAATGACTGTTTCTGTATTCAAAGTTACTGTTGGACTTGGCCCTTTTTGTAGGGTCATCCCAGAACTTTTTGCCTTCCTCCTGTATTTTTTTCTGACATGGAGGCGGACCTTTTGGTGGATTCCAGAGGGTCTGAAGAGGCATCTGGGGGTGATCCTAAAGGAGGTGGCTCAGGTTTTCCCCAACCAAGTGAGGTAGGGGAGGGTGGTGGTAGCCCAGATAGGTCCCAGAGTAGTGGAAGGGGTGTAGGGTCCCATGTCCAGTCTCAAAGGAGAAGGAGTGGGAGTAGACGGTGTCCCGAGGTGCCCGAAACCCAGTCCCAAGGCCTGGTTGGTTCCATGAGTGAACACCAGGAGGGGGGCCCAGTCTTTACCGGGAGGCCATCCCCTGGGGGGATCCCAAGGTGTCAGTTGAGCTGGGGGAGACTGCTGTAACCAGCATTCCACCAGCTCTGGTGTCTGGCCGCTCCGCTCCAGTGGGGAGGGTGCATGAGTTCAGAGAGAGGGGTGAGAGGGGGACGCAGTCCCCAGTGGAAGGACCACTGGGTCAGGGGTTGCCAGGGGTTGCCAGCTCTGAGGTCAGAGCACCCCAGGACTGACCCTGGTGAGGCCACTTCTGGCCTGGAAGGTCTTCATGCTCTGTCAGGTGGACAGGAGGCTGGAGACCTGCACCAGGCAGACTCTGACACAACTCCAGAGGGGTGTGTTTCCCGTGAGGGGCATTGGTGTACTCCCCCAAGAAGTCCTGGATTTCCAGGCACAGGTCCAGCCTAAGGGTACAGACCCTGGGTTGGAGGGCCAGGTTCAGGGTGTCCCCCCTGACCTGGAGGAGAGGGCAACTGCTAACAGTGCCCCTACCGGTTTGTCTTCTGGGGGCACCGCTCCAGGTGGGAGGGTGTAGGGCCCCAGTAAGGGGGGCGGGGAGAGGGCAGCCTCACCCCTGACCTCTGCCCAGTCTAAGGGTACAGACCCTCAGCTGGGATCCCAGTTGCAGGATAGAACCCCTGAACTGGTGGGCGAATTGGGCAGGACACCTGCCACAGGTGCCCTGACAATTCTGGAAGGGGGTACCGCTCCAGGTGGGAGGGTGCAGAGCCCCGAGGAGGAGGACTGGGTGTGGGAAAGCCCACCCCAGTCTCCTACCCAGCCACTGGGTACAGGCCCGGGGCTGGTGGGTCAGTGTCAGGATGTCATACCTGACCTGACAGTAGGGAGAGTGGACCAAGGGTGCCAGGCACCTGGGGCTACTGCCCCCGCTCTCTGACGCCACAGACGTTGGAGAACCATGAAAGGCCTGGGGCCTGGTTCTCATCACTGACAGCTGTCAGTGGCCACTGTGGCTAGCTGTCCTGGTGGACAGAGTTGCCCCTGGGAGGGGGACAGGAGTCACACCCCGGGGGTGGACTGGGCCACACCTCTGTGTTGGCCATGTGGGTACTGTCTGTCTGTTGGGACACACCTGTGAGCAAGCTACGGTTAGGTGCTGCACAGATGGTGTCCACAGGTGAGGAGAAGGGTTCCCCATGGGTTAGCTTAGTGGGCCATGAGAGTATGGACAGAGGGATCCAAATGGGTTCAGATTGGCGTAGAACTGGAGTATGCCCCTGCAGTTGCGGGCCAGGGTCCATGTTCTATCGCCCCAAGCATGGAAGCCCATCAAGGTATTGATTAGTCTACCCTGGCTTTAGGCTGGAAGGGGGTTGTGTTGGACTTGACCCTTTTTGCAGGGTCATCCCAGAACTTTTTGTCTTCCTCCTGTATTTTTTTCTGACCTGTGTTATGACTCTGGGCACTTTACCACTGCTGATCAGTGCTAAAGTGCATATGCTCTCTTTTGTAAATTGTGTTATGGATTAGTGTTTCCATGTTTGGCTATTTGATTTACTTGTCAGACCCTAGTACAGTGCACTACGTGTGCCCAGGGCCTGTAAATCAAATGCTTCTGGTGGGCTTGCAGCACTGGTTGTGCCACCCACAGAAGCAGCTTGTAAAATGTGACTCAGGCCTGCCATTGCAGAGCCTGTGTGCAGTCTGGGACTGCCATGTCGACTTGGCAAGTGCACACACTTGCCAGTCCCTAAACCTTCCCTTTTCTAAATGTTAGTCACCCCTAAGGTAGGCCCAAGGTACCCCTGTGGGCAGGGTGCATTGTATGTGAAAGGTAGGACATGCCCTGATGTGTGTGGCATGTCCTGATAGTGAAATACTGCCAATTTCGTTTTTCACTATTGCAAGGCTATCTGTTCCCATAGGCCAGAATGGGAAGTTAGTTTATAACATCTTATAAACCTAACTGACCCTAGGAACAAGATAGGAAAATAAAGTTTAGTATGCCTGAACTCAGAATGTTAAAGGGCATCTTTTAGTGAGGATGATTTTTACATTCTGTGTTTGAAAATACCACTTTTAGAAAGTAGGTATTTTCTTGCCTAACCATCCAGTGTGCCTCTGCTAGGTTTGTGGATTGCATGTCTGGCTTTTGGATGACAGGGGCTGGAGCAGGGCAGTGGCTCCAGAAGTCTGATGAGTCAGAGCTGGGCTGAATAGGCTTGTTCTGCATTTGGAGTTGTGGTAGGAGTAGCATCTTCACCTGAATAGGGCTGTGCCTGCCTTCCACAATGACGGCTCCGCCCCCCTGTGGTGTGTCTGAAGCCAGGGCTCACACTGACAAAGGAGGTTGTTGTGCAGTGGCAAAGTGCCCCACAGAACAGGTTTTGGCTGGGTACAGACACTCTCTGCCTTCAGAGAACAATGGATTTTGGTGTATAAAAAGAGGGGCCCAGACCCCAGACTTTTAGATCACTTCTGGGAAATCAAGAGGAAACCTTTGCCAAGGAGAAGAGCCGGAGAAGCTGAGGAGGAATACTGCCCCTGTGCTGTTTGCTGTCTGGGGTTGGCCTGCAGTGGCTGCTTGCTGCCAAGGAAAGGAGAAGAAGGACTTTGCTGTTTGCTTTGTCACCTGCTTGAAGAAAAGATCTCCAAGGGCTTGAAACTGAGCTTGCCTCCTGTTCTGAAGTCTCAGGGACACAAAGACTTCACCCCTTCTGTCTGCCTGCATCTAGAACTGCTGTTTTAGCTGCTACAGAAGGAAATTGCAACACCGACGCTGGCGAGCGACGCCGTAACCTGCACCGAAGCCGTGAGCGCTGCTCCGACTTGCGACGTAGGCCCAACGCCAGCTGCCGTGCCACATCGACGCCAGCGAGCGACGCCGTAACCTGCCCGAAGTCGTGAGCGCTGCTCCGACTTGCGACGTGGGCCCGACGCCTGCTGGTGTGCCGCATCGACTCCGAAGCCGACTTCATCATCGCGGAGCCGATCCTCGACGTGGGTGACCCCGAATCCATCGACATCGCGACATCGTAAGGAACAGTGGTTTCGGCGCCATCGTGACGTCACCTCCCCGATGCAGTAAGGAACCGTCATGTCACCTCCCCTGCGCTGCAGTAAGCAACAGAGTCTACACCTCCCCTGGGTTGGTAAGGAACCGACGCCGCGCAGCGCCAACGAAGCCGCATCTCCCCGACGCCATGAGCCGTCTTTGTTTTCATCGCTTTTCCAACGTACTGTTCTTTGTGGGTTTGTTTGACTCCATGCCCGACGCCGCGCACCTCGCGGTCGGCACCGTACTTTGGGATTTCTTCTGTCACGACGTCGTAATAACTCCAGGTGGAGTTATTTGTTGCTAGAGACTGCATTTAAGTGAATAACCTATTTTTAAGGATATTTTTGATACTGTACTGTGGATTTTTGTTGTTTGGTCTTGTTTTAAGTTTAGATAAAGATTACTTATTTTTCTAAACTGGTGTGGTGTCCATTTGTAGTGTTTTCACTGTGTTACTGTATGTGTTCACAAATGCTTTACACACTGCCTCTGAGATAAGCCTGTCTGCTCGTGCCAAGCTACCAAGGGGGTGAGCAGGGGTTATTTTAGGAGTGTATCCCCCTTACCCTGACTAGAAGCAAGGGTCCCTATTTGGACAAAGGTACCTACCTCTGCCAACTAGAGTCCCCATTTCTAACAGTTACGTTATTTATGCTTATGGTGTAAACTAGATTCTAACTGTAGTCCCTCCGATAATACACATGTTGCCACCCATCACCCTAAACTTGGTACTGGTTTAATTTCCGCAGGCATGTTGCGTAAGCTACGACTTTGGAGTAGCTCTAGAAGGTGTGCTTTGCCACCCACAGGGGACACAGATGAACTAGTTTCAATGCACCAGCGATGAATGTGAAAGACAGATTATTGTAGCTCCGCAAAACATTATTCAATGTGTAATTGAGATAAAGGCATTGCTTTTGGATTACTAACAATCCCATAAAGGGATCAGGGGCACTGTGGTAACAGCAACAAATCTTATTTCTTTATTCACAGTATCACACTGTATTAAGAAGAATGAACACTTTTAGGTAAAAGTATTTATTACTACAGGAATAATCTTTTTCTCCGTACTTCTATAACAACTATACTGAATATTATAAAAACAGCAAAAAGACACGTTATAAATAACGAGGATAAAATGAACATTTATAAGATGGTTAAAATGTCATCTAGAACCTAACACCTTAATGCCTACTTCTATTCACTACACTAAGAGAGCTTGGAAGGCAGAACAACTTGCAGTCTAGAATTTCTTAGGGAGAAGAGACGCACTGCATACCTTGTTGACAACAAAGGCTGTCTTTATCAGCGGAGGCGTGAAGACAGTGTTCCCCACAAAGGGCAAACACACTAAGATAGCCGTCTTGTCTTCCTCCAGACTCTGCTTTATCGGCTTCAGGCGAGATGTAGCATCTGCAAAGTGCTGAATATAGGTGAGACCTTCTGTGGCAGAATCTCGGGCGATAATCTGGGCGAAGGACCTCTCCTGACAAGTGGCCACATGGTAGTCCTTATATACTAAATCTTATCAGAAATTGGAATTTCTGACATAAGTTTAGGAATGTCTGAAATACATTATGTGCATTAAGGCATGCATCCAAGACATTTTCTTATGAACATATAAAGTAAAACGACATCAATTCAGACTACACTATTTTGGTTATATGTCTATATGTGTTCTTATTTAACCTTGACGTGGTGAAAAGTAGACATCTGACCCAGACGAATATTGCATCAGGTGATACATCTATGTCATTAGTCAAATGACTTGGCACTCTGATAGTTCTTAGAAAGATATGGTCAGACAACATCTGCGTCAAAGGGCAGACATGAGAATGATTCTGCATAAATTGGGGAAGATGGTGACTTCATGGTTTGAGAGTGAGAAGATGGCATCCTCCTTTAGTCAAGAGGGAGTCGGGGTCTATATAGAATAGAGTCGGACCTTTGGGGCTTTACATCAGGCCTAAATTTCACATGTCCACACATCATGACTGTAGAAGCCCGAATGTGTCCTTTGCCATCGCAGATTTTGCACACCTATTTGCCAAAAAAAAAAGGTTTTGTCAATCGGGCCCTTTGATATTAACGTCCTTGACTCGTATTGTCACAGACACTAAACCGGTATTTATATTTCTGCCAATATGATATTCTGCTAAACTGTTAATGCAGCAAAAGACTTATCTGTAATGATAAAACAAGGGGACAGAAATGTAACACAGCAGGAGGTGGTATTATAACAGGAATATGTTCAGCAATTGTTTTTTATGAATCGTAAAAGATGATGTGTATTACACAGATTTAGAATTAGTTCCATTTTTTCACTGCATAACCCAAGTGACATATAGTGTCAAGTTAGCCATAGAATGGAGATGATGAGAGCTTGTAAACTAATTATTTTCGCAAATATTTTGGGATTTATCCTTAAACGAACTTCAGCTTAGTATGCAGCAGCTTTTTATAACTATGAACCTGTCCGTGTCCTCCTACCAGTAGTTGAATCCTGAATTTTCTAAGTTTGAGCTATTTTTGTGTGATCGGTCATATAGTGCATTTAGTACTTACTTTCTGAAAGAATCAGTGGTCCCCAAATTTTGCTCAAAAGCCCGCGGCTGGGGCCGATGAATGTCGGAGTTGCTGTATACCAAGGCTCCGTAATCTTGATTCCACCTGATGCCCCTTTAATCCATCTCCCGGACACTCCCTGCCCCTTTATTTCACTCTTGCAGGTTCTTTTTCATCCCTGCTTTCTCCCTTTGTTACTATTTTCCCCTCGTTCTCTTCCTCTTTCTTTTCCCGCTGTTGTGATTCTCTCTCTCTAGCTCTGCATCAAACTCTGTTGAGGACAAATAAGTGCTGGTTCCCAAAAATTAGTGCCGGTGGGTACCGCCTGCAACCCTCTGCTCAAATGAAGCACTGAGTACATTTCAATGATCGAATAATCAAGCGCCCTGGCAAAGTAAATAGGAGTGTGTTCTAAATTTGAGCACCTTTTCCAGCATGCTTCCTAGTGTAGTTCAGGTATCCCATGAAGAAGCACCCCCTTGCAGACTAAATAATCCTGGATTTTCTATTGTCGAGTATATTTTTCAGCACTCTGTGTGAGTCTATTTTCAGGTATCCAAAACATCAAGCCCCATTGCAAAAGATACCGCCTCTTGTAGTTTATCAGCGCACAGAATCCCACAGTGACGCCACAGAACGTATCTTTGTGACAGATAACAAAAATGAGCACACTGAGGGGCCGATTCCGATCTCGGTCGGAGGCGCACCCAACACCATTCGGTCGGGAAAAAAGCCATGCGAAAGCCTGTTTCCCGACCGATCCGTACAGCACACCGAACGAGTAAGTACGATGCGCACAACAGCAAAGAATCCGGCCGAGCCGTACTCACCCAAACCAGGTCCTGTTCCCCGACCGAGGCGAATCCGGAAACGCTGAATCGAGTCGCACGGAAGGGAAAATGCAGCTCCGTCCGGCCGAACGAGTACGATGCGCTTTCCGTACGCGCCGAACCCGTCGCTACGCACGGCACGTCAAAGCATCCGGGAGAGGCGCACATAAGCTCCGATTCGCGCCACAACACGATCCACGGCTCTGAGACGAACAAGCCAGCGACGAGGACAAGGCGAAGCGACGAGGACGGCGCGAAGCGACGAGGACGACGCGAAGCAACGAGAAGGACGAACGACACGAACCAACCATGAATCCCTTCGTCCCGATCATACCAATATTCTACATTTACTACCGGAACAGGCACAGACGCGTACGGCGCAGAAGGTAAGCCAGACACCAACCACAAAACACATACAACACGTACACGACACATCACACACACACAGAGGGATGCAGAATATACTTACACCAGCAACAGCAGCACCATAGGGGCGGGATGCCCATCACCAATGCCACATATGCACACAGGGGCCTGAATGCGCACCACCACCCCTACCCAGGGGGGCAGGATGCCTACCACTACTACCACCCTCACCCAGGGGGGCAGGATGCCTACCACTACTACCACCCTCACCCAGGGGGCTGGATGCCTACCACTACTACCACCCTTAGCCAGGGGGGCTGGATGCCTACCACCACTACCACCCTCACCCAGGGGGCAGGATGCCTACCACTACTACCACCCTCACCCAGGGGGGCTGGATGCCTACCACCACTACCACCCTCACCCAGGGGGGCAGGATGCCTACCACTACTACCACCCTCACCCAGGGGGGCTGGATGCCTACCACCACTACCACCCTCAGCCAGGGGGGCAGGATGCCTACCACTACTACCACCCTCAGCCAGGGGGGCAGGATGCCTACCACTACTACCACCCTTACCCAGGGGGGCAGGATGCCTACCACTACTACCACCCTTAGCCAGGGGGGGGCTGGATGCCTACCACCACCCTTAGCCAGGGGGGGCAGGATGCCTACCACTACTACCACCCTTACCCAGGGTGGGCAGGATGCCTACCACTACTACCACCCTTAGCCAGGGGGGGCAGGATGCCTACCACCCTTACCCAGGGGGGGCAGGATTCCTACCACTACTACCACCCTTAGCCAGGGGGGGCTGGATGCCTACCACCACCCTCAGCCAGGGGGGGCAGGATGCCTACCACCACTACCACCCTCACCCAGGGGGGGCAGGATGCCTACCACTACTACCACCCTCACCCAGGGAGGGCTGGATGCCTACCACCACCCTTAGCCAGGGGGGGCAGGATGCCTACCACTACTACCACCCTTAGCCAGGGGGGGCTGGATGCCTACCACTACTACCACCCTCACCCAGGGGGGGCTGGATGCCTACCACCACCCTTAGCCAGGGGGGGCTGGATGCCTACCACTAATACCACCCCCACTCATAGGATGGACAATGCATGACACAACCAGCACACCACAACCTAGGGAATGCAAGAAGAAGACATCCCCCCAACACCATGACAAGCGTGTGTTGACTGTGTCAAATGCCTACAACACCGAACATGACTTTGAACATACAATGTGACCCCCTAGCACATGTGCCACACATATATGTGTGTGGCACCCACAATGCAAGCAGGCCATGACCATTGTGGCAATGGTGTGGGGTCCATAGCTGAAGCACATTTTGAACATTGTGGCAATGGGGTCCAAACCCCCATCATCACAGTGACCAAAATGTAAGTGTGGGGTCCATAGCTGAAGCACATTTTGAACATTGTGGCAATGGGGTCCAAACCCCCATCATCACAGTGACCAAAATGTAAGTGTGGGGTCCATAGCTGAAGCACATTTCGAACATTGTGGCAATGGGGTCCAAACCCCCATCATCACAGTGACCAAAATGTAAGTGTGGGGTCCATAGCTGAAGCACATTTCGAACATTGTGGCAATGGGGTCCAAACCCCCATCATCACAGTGACCAAAATGTAAGTGTGGGGTCCATAGCTGAAGCACATTTCGAACATTGTGGCAATGGGGTCCAAACCCCCATCATCACAGTGACCAAGAGGTAAGTGTTGACAAAGAAAGAGGTGCAACTGCCAAACTGCATGGATGATTCCTGGTCACAGAACAACAAACACATCAGTGGCAAAGTAGTGTATGTGTCCCATTGCAACATAAATTGGGGGAGCCAAATCCTGCAGTGCAAATAAGACATACCTTTGGCCATGTGCAGACAAACAACACCCATGGGGGCTGACACCGTCAACAATCATCAATGACACAATGACATAAGTGACCATCAGAATGCAGACCCACATATTTGCACCAATGGGCACACACATGCAGATACCCTGTGGAGACTGCAGATGTGAGGTGAACAGATACCATACCATGGCAGCAATGGGACACACAAACCATGATCATTGTGCTGACCGATGACCTAGGAGTCCCAGGGACAGCAGGGGAAACCCACCAAACTACATACAGCCAATGGCACACCCAAGATATGCCAATGCAGTGGTGCAGATGCACAAACACAAACAGGCAGACCCACACTGCACATCATACACAACAGGTGAGGGGGTGCCAGTGTCCCCAGGCAACCACACAACACATGAGGAGACCTGATTACCAATCATACAGATGTGCATACAGTGCCACACAAAGGTAACTCATGGATCCAAATCCCCCATGTGGGCAAGCAGGCATTGTCAGATGAGAGGGAGCACAAATCACACATGTCACACAGGCACGTAGGGACAGCAACTGACACAGCAAGACACAGACACACCACAGCACCACCCCCAGGGCCCCCACAATGTGGTGACCCTGGGCTGCATTACAATCCCACTGTGATGACAAAGCTAAATGTGGTTCACACTGTGAACCACAGTCATGTGTACTGAGCAACTAACTACCATCACACCTACACAAGCACAAATCAAACAGCATGGCCAGTAAGCCAAGGCCAACATGGAGGCAGGGGCCTAGCCGGGCAACAACTCTCATCTGCACACACTCAACACCACACCCTCGACCTCCAACAATGTGCAGCAGTGAAGCACACATGCACTGGTGACATTGCACATGCACCCATGACTATTCCAGGGTGGTGGGTGGGAAACAAGGTGCAGAAACACATCACACATGGACACTCAACAAGACTCCTGAATGTCTGACACACTGCACACTACGCTGTACATGGACATGACGGCAATACCACACCAACCAATGGGATCCCAGCCACAGTCACACACCAATGAAGAAGCCAAGGTCACCCACAAAGAACACACATAGACAACAACCAACATTGCAGCCCGGACCCTGAGGAGTGCCAGCAATCACACACACAACGTGTCACAATCACTGAAAGATAACACAAACTGGAAATCACATGACAGGGGCAAACAACAAGTGCCAAGGGGAAACCTGACTGTGACCCATCTGCGTCTGCACACAAACTCAGCCCTGACAGCAAACACACCTATGGGTGACACCCTGATTACCAGTAATGTGCCATGCACCCACATCACAGAGAACCCAGGGAGAAGACTTTGGGGGAACATAGCTCAACTCAGCTAGCATCACAAACAGGTACAACACTAGGGATCACAGCATGCACAGCTAAACGGAAGTGAACACACAGACATGCACATACAACACACACCTTGGGCGCAGGCAATGTCACAGGAGTACACACTGCCATGAGGGGACTCCACTCCTGTGTGAGGAAAGCTGTGCCATATGTTGCCTCAGTAGGGCCCCATCATGTCAGCTGAGCACTTGGTCACACAATCAACAATTAGCACCAAATGAGGGCTCCCGTCACATCAGCCTGGTCATGGAAGTGCCAACGGAATCATCAGCACAGATCCAACACACTTGTATAGCAATGTTGCACTGACAACACAGATGAGTCCTTCCCCATTGATGCCCAAACCTGCATGTCCACTGGAGATGGCCACACGGTCAGGGAAGTAGACGAATTGAACAATGGCAGGCATAACAGATGTGCAGGGGTGGAAGCCACAGATGTGAAATTGCCAATCTAAGTAGGAAAGCCCATTGCCAAATACTGAACATATGACACCCTCAGATGCTGCTATGGATGACATGGATACACCACAGGATAGGACACATTCCCCCTGGACCACATGGGTTCCTGCACAGTAACACTTCATTATCATGAGACCAAATATCACCATCACTGCAGCAAGGGCATGGTTAGCATCATCAACATCATGTACATCAGAAGCAAAAGCACTAGAGAACAGAAAGTTGCTTTATTCAGCATATGTGGCATTAAAAGTAGAAGTCCGGTAGAACATAAACAAAGGCCAATGGCCAGTCCATCAACAAAGTCACAAGTGGGTGACAGTGGCAGATGCCACCCTACACATGCCTGCACAAAACCAGGGACAATCCACTAGGAGGGGCAACCGGGGGGTAGGCCAGGCACCGCAGGGACAGGATCAGGGCTCACCAGGAGGAAGCAGGGAAGGGGTGGTGGGTGCTGGAGAGCCACTGACAACTGCAGTGGAGGTGTCTGACATGGTGTGTGCCGGCACAACTGGGGGGCATGGCTCAGATGTTGTGGGTGCCGGCACGACTGCAGTGGACCCTGCAGATGGAGTGGACAGGTCCGCCACTGCAGTGCCCAAGTCAGACAGGGTGGTAGTGGACTCCACTGCAGTGCCTACCACCAGGGGAGGAGAATGGGGAACAGGCAAGGTGGGCTGGACAGAGGGGGAGGACACCCTCACCACATCAGTGGCACAGACAAGCGCAGCGGGGTGTGGTGCCGGGAGAGCAAGTGGCAGGGGGAGAAGGCCGGAGCCTCTTGGGGATGGTATATCTGTGGGTGGGGGAACCTGGGGCAGGGTGTGGTGGGGGCACCTGTGGAGTGGGGGCCTGAGGGATGGAGGAAGGAGACCTGGTGCTTGAGCTGCAGGGCGGCTGCGGGGTCTTGCTCTTACCACTCCGGGGGACTTGCGGGTGGGGGCCTCAGTCTGTCTGCGCCTGGGGAGGGTGTCCGGGGGCGAGGGGCACTCTGCTCCGTGTGGGGGGCTTCCTCTTCACCCTGGATGCTGGAGCAGCTGGATCGGAGGGGAAGAGGCCGAGGTCACTGAGGAAGAGGCGCTGGGTCTTTGGGGTTGCAGGTGAGGCAAGGGAGGGTGCTTTGGAGGGAGAGGCAACTGAGGACTGCGCAGTGCCCGTGGATGCGTGTGTGTGTACCAGGGCCCCATCCCCTGTGAGTCTGGTTTCAGTCCCCTGACTGTGCGTGCGTGTGCGTTTTGTTTCTGGCGTGTGTGTCTGTGTGCTGGACGTGTGTGTGCTGGTGTGTGCCTGTGCCGGTGTGTGTGTGCTTGGGACGGGTAAGGTGATGGGGAGTGTGGATGGAGCAGAGGCAGGAGGGGTGAGGGACTGTCTGAGGAGGGACACTGCTGCCGTCAGGGAGGAGTCCATGGACCTATTGCCCCTCTGTAGGTCAGACATGCCCGATGAGATGCCCTCCATGAACGACACCAGCTGAGTCAACAGAGCGGTGTGCGCATGGAGGACACTCAGCATGGCTGTCTGCCCTACATGGAGCTGGCGAAGGAGGTACACAGACTCCTCACTCAGGGCAGCAGGGGACACAGGGGCAGGGGGTGCGGTGCCTGGCCCAAAGGAGACACGCTCCCGAACATGGGAGCCTCCACGGACCTGGGGAATGGGAGCCGATGGGAGGGCGGTGGTGGTGCTGGTGGTGGCGGGGACAGCAACACTAGCTGGGGTGTGGTGGCTGCTGACACCCGCCTCCACAAGGGAGTCATCCTCCGAGTTGCTCTGGTCCTCAGCTGAGGTGGATGGTGCTGAGGACTCCTCGGTGTAGCTCCCCTCGCCCTCCGTGCCACTGGGTCCCTCCGACCACTCCTCGGCTGCTGACCCAGTCTGGCTCTCTGGCTCCTCCTGGTCCGTGGAGCTGTCCCCTTCCGTGGCCGTGGATGTATCTGCAAACAATGGGGAAACAGACAGACATCAGTCACCTGCACCAAACGCACACACCACTGTGAGCACAGCACATTACAGAGCAAGCCCTGGCATCATTAGTTGTACATTGCTAAAAGTGCCCTAACTGAACAGGAGAAGCCAATTGTCAGTCTGATGCCAAGCATGGCACTCACATCCCACATGGCCTTGCACCCATCTGTCTGGTGTCTGTTGGATTGCAACACCCCAGTGTGGACACATGCACCAAGTACACAGTAGTTGGACAGTGCAGAGGACACGGTGTGGCATGTGGACATGCACACATCACAGCTCTTGCCACTGAGTCAGTACAGGTTTCCGGATGAAAGGGATGCCCAGAGTCAAATAGGAAATGCATGTGATGCATACCAGCGACAGACACCATGATGCACCCATGTCCTGATAGCCATCGCCACAATGGTGTGCATGTAGCACATGTCACTCCCCTGCAGGACCACCAATAAGTTGACACATGCCATGGCAGAGGCATGACTGCTAAGTCATACATCACTGTCTCAGTGATGTATGACTTGGCAGCCAAACAACAACACTATGCACTGTGTCACAATAGTAGGTCATGGGGAATGCAAGTCCTGGAGCTGCACAAGTGCACATGTACATCCCCCACACAACCCATCATCTTAACCCTCATCTGTCCAGGTCATACCTATTGGACATATGGGAGACCTGTGACACTACCCTCTGAACCTGAGCCCCTCACAATTTGCTGTGAATGGGGAACAGCTGCCTGAACTTCACATTCGTATACCCCAGTCTGCACGGGCAGCTGATCAAACACCTATGTGACACACAAGTATCGTCTCCTATGGTCACATCTCCAGGGGCATGCTGAGCCCCTACCAAGAAACACCCCAGCAGTCCTGGCAACTAATCCACAGCACACTGACACAGAGGCAGACACCTGAGGGGTCAAATCACTGCGCACAATGTGTCAGCTGATACACGGGAGTGGGAGTACAGAGTGCATTGCATGGCCTGGAGTAGGCATGACTGTCCTGCTCCACATGAATGAGGGATGTGCCCTGGACAGTGGATAGCTGGCTATGTATGTGTGACACACGTAATCTGCACACTCCTGGGGCCCAAACATTGTTCCCACCCGCTGCATGGGCGTGTGCCACATACCCCAGGCACATGTGGTGGCTCAGCTCAGCAAGTGGACCGCATATCAAAGCAACACGCAGATCACATGTCCGAACACAGGCGTTGTGTGAACAATGGACCCACCCATGATGTCCACAACAGAGTTAGGGAAACAGATGCTGTCCCCCACCTTTAGTGAAGCAAACTGCAAGGACACAGTCCCAAGTGACACAATTCCCTGAATGTAAGGGCCACACCTGGGTATCAGATGAGCAGTGGGCAGTGCACAATAGAGGGACATGGCTCCTGGACAACATGACTGCTGCACTGTGGCAGTTGAACCAGGCCAGAGGAGGGCACAAAGCATGTAATACAGAGTTCACAGTGCAGTCTTTGACTCACCCCCTCCTTGCTGCTGTCTGGCCTTCAGCTGCCCATCCAGGTCTGGAAACACCACCGCCAGGATCTGCAGCATGTGGGGGTCAGGGTCCGTGTTCCGCCCCTCCTGCGAGGAGGCGACAGCTTCAGCTGGACCCGTGCAATCCTCCGGGTCCAGCCCCGAAGGTCCTGCCACCTCTTCTGGCAGTTGCGGATCCGGCGCTTGTAGACCCCCACGGACCGGACGGCCCGGACGATGTCCTTCCAGATCTCCTGCTTCCGATGGGCATTAACCTGTCAGGATGACAAAGTGAAAAGGCCATTACTACACATGCAACATATCCGTGCATGACACAGTTGTATATACATGTCTCAATCACAGGGGCACATGATGTACACAGGCAGTGCAAAGCTGCCCATGGACAGTTTGCCAGACGTCACTACATGGTATCATTGCATGGGAAGTAAAACCTTGTTCAAATGCACTGTCACTGCACCATACCTGTCCAGTGCATGTCACTACACACTGTGGGGGTGACAACTACTCAGTGAGCCTGCTAGCCAGTGGCGTGCAGACTTCCAGCCTTGCTAGTCAGACAAAATGCACATTCAGAAAGGCAGTGCACAGAACACTCACCTGCTCCCCTGGTGTCCCATACAGCTTGCTGTACTGTGGAAGTAGGCTGTCCAGCAGGGCCTGGTTCTCTTCAAGGCTGAAGGCTGGGGCTCTCTCCACAGTACGTGCCATTGCAGGGTCCAGAGGGGCAGAGACAGCAGCAGTGCAGTGGCAGATGTCGTCCTGGAGCATGTAGTGCAGGCAAGTGAGCTCTCAGGGGAACAGCCAGCAATATATATGTGCTGGAGAGGCAGATACTGTCCCTTGTGTCCAAAGTGATAGGTCCAAGTCGTTTGCATCTTCTGAATCTGGCCAATCCATGGAATAGCAGCACCAAAACACGCCCACAGCATCCTTCAAATCTTCAACTTCATGACATACATGATTTTGCAACATTGTTGTGGGTGACCAACTGATTTTCCAGCAACCGACTCGTTCGAAATTCGAAAACGCGTCCGTTGCCAGGCAAGCCCATTGTCAATGGGTGCGCACCGATCGGTCCATTGCGGTACAACGCGTACAGGGGTACAACGCGTACACGCACACATTGAATGCAATGGGCCGGCCGGAGGCATATCGGTCCATTGCAGTACAACGCGTACAGGGGTACAACGCGTACCCGCACACATTGAATGCAATGGGCCGGCCGGAGGCACCGATCGGTCCATTGCAGTTCAACGCGTACAGGGGTACAACGCGTACCCGCACACATTGAATGCAATGGGCCGGCCGGAGGCACCGATCGGTCCATTGCAGTACAACGCGTACAGGGGTACAACGCGTACCCGCACACATTGGATGCAATGGGCCGGCCGGGGCACCGATCGGTCCATTGCAGTACAACGCATACAGGGGTACAACGCGTACAGGGGTACAACGCGTGCACCGCACACATTGAATGCAATGGGCCGGCCGGGGCACCGATCGGTCCATTGCAGTACAACGCGTGCATGGGTACAACGCGTACCTGCACACATTGAATGCAATGGGCCGGCCGGAGGCACCGATCGTTCCATTGCAGTACAACGCGTACAGGGGTACAACGCGTACCCGCACACATTGAATGCAATGGGCCGGCCGGAGGCACCGATCGGTCCATTGCAGTACAACGCGTACAGGGGTACAACGCGTACCCGCACACATTGAATGCAATGGGCCGGCCGGAGGCACCGATCGGTCCATTGCAGTACAACGCGTACAGGGGTACAACGCTGTACCCGCACACATTGAATGCAATGGGCCGGCCGGAGGCACCGATCGGTCCATTGCAGTTCAACGCGTACAGGGGTACTAACGCGTACCCGCACACATTGAATGCAATGGGCCGGCCGGAGGCACCGATCGGTCCATTGCAGTACAACGCGTACAGGGGTACAACGCGTACCCGCACACATTGGATGCAATGGGCCGGCCGGGGCACCGATCGGTCCATTGCAGTACAACGCGTACAGGGGTACAACGCGTACAGGGGTACAACGCGTACCCGCACACATTGAATGCAATGGGCCGGCCGGGGGCACCGATCGGTCCATTGCAGTACAACGCGTACAGGGTACAACACGTACCACGACACATTGAATGCAATGGGCCGGCCGGAGGCACCGATCGGTCCATTGCAGTACAACGCATCACTGTACATGTGACTGGCATATGTCAGCATGCCTGTCTCAGATGGACATATGCCAGCCACAGATAGCTCCCAGGGAGTGAGGGGCACACCTACATCACGGCAGCCTGTCCAAACTTTATCATAAGGCATGTAAGGCTGCATTTCCTATTGTGTGTATGTTGGTGTACATGTTGTCCTGTGGGTGTCACCTGTGGGCAGCCACCCCCAGGCTGTGCACGTGTTCATGGGGACAGGATCCTGGGTGTTACGTGTACATGACCACTGTGATGTGCAACTGTTCATATCTGTGCATGTGCCATGGTCACATTTCACGGTGGTGTATGTGTATGTCATGTCACATACCCCGTGAGTCCCATGTGGGACGGTATGTTTGAGCCAGGGTGTCCCAGTGGCACAATAGTGATGGTCCTCCACAGTCTTTGTGCATGTAGTGTTTACAATGTCTCTGATTTCATGTGCACAATGGGAGACAGTCTCCACATCCAGGTTGTGTGTGCATGGACTTTGATGTTGTGCGTGTGTGTGTCACAGACGTCCATGTCTGTCCTGCCGTGGCAAGTGGGGCCACTACCTGTGGGGGTCATGGTTGTTTTGCTGTGGTGTATACATGATATTCCATGTAATGCCAGTGTCCATGTGGCAATACAGGGTCCCTGGGAATGTACCTGTCGTTGAGCTGTGGTGCCTGGGGCACATCTGTCCTCACATGTCACTGTGGGGGTTATTGTGACACGGCAGCAGGAGATGGGAACTGTGACACGGCCTCATGATATCCAATGGGCCAACCTGGGACTAATTGATGCCACCTGTTGGACCGTGTTGACAGATGTTGGCCATGTATGTACCATACATGTCCCTCCGGAACTGCACACTTCATGTAGTTGTGCCTCATAATGATGTATGTTGGGATCTTGAGCGTGTTCAATGCCGCATATGTGGGGTGACTGACAATCTTGCTTACTTCTCCTCTGCACTGCAGGGCTCCTGCTGTCCATCGACCATTCCCAGACCTGGCAACGATGGTGGAACGGGACAGCATCCGACGGTACCGCTTCACCAGGCAGCTGATTGAGGATTTGGCAGTGCAGTTGTCCCCACATTTGCAGCCTGGCCGGCCGTATCCTACAGCGCTGACCCCCAAGGTGAAGGTGATGGCAGCCCTACACTTCTTTGCCACCGGTACCTTCCAACATACTGTGGCGACTGCTGGTGGGATGTCACAGACCATGTTGAGCCGTGTGCTCCGCGATGTTTTGGCGGCAATGTTGCTATTCCTGAACCGGTACATCTATTTCCCTAGACTGCGACGACTCACTGACGTGAAGAGTGACTTTTATGCCCTGGGGAGGATGCCGCATGTCATTGGCTCCATTGATGGGACACATGTGGCTTTGGTACCACCACAGGCCCAGGAGCAGGCCTACAGGAACCGCAAGCACTACCACTCGGTCAATGCACTGGTGGTGTGTCTTGCAGACATGACCATCACACACGTGTGTGCCCGTTTCCCTGGTTCAGCACACGATGCCTTTGTGATGAGGAGTAGTCGCATCCCCAGGATGATGGCACAGATGCAGAACCAGCGTGCCTGGCTTGTCGGTGTGTACTGACTTTGTGCCATTGTGTGTGATCTGATCTGTAGTATTCCGCCCACTTTTCCAAGTCAGCTAATGTGCACTTGTCTGTCCGTAGGTGACTCGGGATACCCCCAACATGCCGTGGTTGCTGACACCCCTCAGGACCCCTGTGACACCAGCCCAGATGCGCTACAATGAGGCACATGGTCGGACCAGGAGAGTGATTGAGCGGACATTTGGTCTCCTGAAGAGCCGCTTCCGCTGCCTGGACAAGACCGGAGGGTCCCTCCCATATGCCCCTGCGAAAGTGTGCAAGATTATCATCGTCTGCTGCATGCTCCACAACCTGGCAGTGCGGAAGGAGTTGCCTCTCATCCAGGATGACAATGACCAACATCCGCCACCTGTGGAGGATCCTGGCCTGGACTACGATGCCAGTGACGATGATGATGATGATGATGAGGGTGATGTCCGCACACAGCTCATCACCAACTTCTTTAGCTGAATGTGAGTATTCTGAGGTGTCATGTCAATGATGTGAGTTGGCATGATGTGTGGGTGGTGCTCTGGTGCTGTTGGAGTGTGTCCATGGGCTACTTGACTGGATGTGTGTTGCGATGTGTGCTAACAGGTGGGCTGTACTCCCCAACAGTGTTGACATGCTAACTTGGTTCTGGGTGGGTATCTTGTAACATGTATTGTGCATGAGTTTTGCTGTTCTGTCCTGTACTCCATTGCTTTTGACTGTGTGTCATTTCTGTCCTTCACAGGGTACTTTCAGATTCGTTTGGTCAACTGTGTCCACCGACGACGTGATTGCACTTCCAGGCTGGTAGCTGTTGTGTCCCTACAGGTGATGTGCGCCACACCCATGGACTTCCTTCCATCTACAGTTGTTGGCTGTGTGCCCGCTGCCAGGTGGGATTACCTTGCATCTGTAGTGGTTACGACATGTTGCAACTGTGTAATAAACCTGTGCTTCACTTTGTGATGTGCGTTGTCTGTGGTCACACATTTGAGTGCCATTTGCTTTCTGCACCTGTGGGCTACTTGACTACAACTGGGAATGGGTGTGGTGTCTGTGCATTGCACCGTCTTCCCTGGCAACATCAGTGTAGGCAATGAGTCAGATGGCCTAGGTGTGTATGTGTTGTGAAGCCCTGGTGGTGTGTCTCCCTCATATGTGTCACGTTGCCTTTACTCACATGCCTGTGTTGTCCTTGCTGTTGCAGTTCGCATACACAGTGTAATTTTGCAGTTCATCATCCCCATAACAGCACCCACGTTGGAATCACGACAGAGGCAAGTATGGTGTATTAGTGTGTTTATTGTGATACATTTGTGTTAATAGTGCATAGGATGGGTAGTGCTGTACATAAATCTTGCAATCCGAAGTTCCTAGGTGAATTGAAAGTCCTGGTAGACAGGATCCCCAGTATCGGGGCCACAGTTGTCTGACACATTGGTCCAACTTGTACTCCCCATGCAATGTGTGGGAGTAGTGTTGCCGTCAACAGGGTGAACAGTCTGTGCACAAAGGCGAACATCCAGAACAGGTTCAGGCTTCCTGGGAGTTGCGCTTGGCCATCGGCCTCTCACTTTTCCCTCCTCGGACGACCCCTCTTCTTGGGGGGGCCCCTCAAGTACAGGCTGCTGCGGTGCAGGGGACTCTCCGCCAGAGTCATCCTCCCTCCCTGTGGCAGTTGCAGTTTGTTCGGCCCCAGATGTTGTTGGCACACAGGGAGTTGTGGACTGGTTGCTGTTCATCTGGCGGAGGCATTGTAAAATGTCCCTGTGCACCGCCGTCATCTCATGCAGTGCATCCCACTTGGACTCCACGCGGGACATGTGTGAGTCCACGCGGGACATGTGTGACTCCACGTGGGACATGTGGGAGTCCAAGCGGGCATGATGGGCAGCCTGCTGCTGTTTCATGTCTCTGAGGAGCCCCACTACCTGGCTGAGGTCTCCGGTGCTGGACTGGTACGCATCAGCTATGCGTACCAGTTGTGGGTCATCATGCACACCAGCAACGTCTGCAAGCAGCGACCTCTGTCTCCCACCCCTCCCACCACCCCTGCTGACATGTGCAGTGGCACGCACAGATAACCCTGGTCCACCTTGGGGGTTGGTGGTGGTGGTGGTGTCCATGGCCCCAGGTTGGTCCAGGGTCCCTGTGCTGGTGTTGCTCCTTGTTCTGTCCATGTCGGCAGGGATGGTATTTGTGGTGACAGTCGTTGGAGGGGTGGGTGCAGGGGTGCAGCTGGTGGTCCTGCTGGTGCTGCAGCTGGTGGTCCTGCTGGTGCTGCATGTTGACTTGCACCGGATGTGCCAGGTTGGTCTTCATCGTCCGAGGAGGACAGAGGCTGTACGACGCCAGTGAGCTCCACATCCTCTTGAGCCTGGGACTGGGACTCCTCAGCGTCTGCTGCTGTGTCCCCATCATCACCTGTTTTTGGGAGACACAAACAATGTATGTTATGTTTCTGCAGGCATCAATGGTTGACACACATGACAGTTGTGACTGTGCCTCTGGGTGCGGGCCTGTACATTGCATTGTCCTAAGTCGTCACAGTCAGGGGTTGATATTGGTGTGGCACATTGTCCTGCATTATTTGGGCATTTCTATGTATTTTTTGGGGTGTGAACATGGTCTGCATTGGTTGTGTTTGGTTGACAGCCGGCCCTCCTTCCCACCCACCCAGCCAGTCAGTTATCCCACCATGGAACGTGCTTGCGTTGCAGGGAGTGGAAGTTGTCTCTCAGGATGTCAGTCAGTGGTGTCCTGCTGTTTGTTGGTGCACAGTTGGCAGCAGGGCCTTGTGCTCCCCACAGCAGTAGCCAGTTTCAGCCATCTTGTGAGTCCTTCTCCACTCCCTGTGATGTGAGCATGGTTCAGGGTGGTGTTGATGGGACAGTTGTGGGGGTGAGCTATGTCTGTGACTACGACTCCCATCATGCTATTGCCTCCACCCCACTTCCCAGCATTCCCATACTTACTTGCTTTTGTGGGGAGTTCAGTGTGTGTGGGTGTGAGAGCAATGGCAAGATGGCTGACAGTGGTGTCCTGCTGTTGGTTGGTGTGCAGTACCCAGCATGCCCTTGTGCTCCCCACAACACAGCAACAGTGTCAGACATCTTTGATGGCCCTTTCCACTCTCTGTGGGATGTGCATGCGTGAGTGTGAGCTTGCTGGGCCATGTGGTGGGGGATGTAGAGCTGTGACTACGACTCCCATCATGCTATTGCCTCCTCCCCCTTCCCAGCATGCCCATGCTTCCTTCCTTTTGACTCTGCTTCCCTGTGGGGTGGGCTGGCTGTGCTGACAGGATGGCTGGGAGTGTTGTCCTGGCAGTTGTTTGGCTAGAAGTCCCAAGAGTGGCCCTGTGCTTCACACAACATAACCCAGGGTGGTGGTTCTTTGTGGGATCTTGTGTTAGGATGGGGGCATTGCATTCTACCAGGTGGGTTCTGTGGAGTTTGTGTTGGGGTGTGTGTGAGGGGAGGTGCTTGTGACTATGGTCAGTGCTGCAAGTCCTCCTTCCCACCCAGCTAGCCAGATATCCCACCATGGAACGTGCTTGCATTGCAGGGAGTGGAAGTTGTCTCTCAGGATGTCAGTCAGTGGTGTCCTGCTGTTTGTTGGTGCACAGTTGGCAGCAGGGCCTTGTGCTCCCCACAGCAGTAGCCAGTGTCAGCCATCTTGTGAGTCCTTCTCCACTCCCTGTGATGTGAGCATGGTTCAGGGTGGTGTTGATGGGACAGTTGTGGGGGTGAACTATGTCTGTGACTACGACTCCCATCATGCTATTGCCTCCACCCCACTTCCCAGCATTCCCATACTTACTTGCTTTTGTGGGGAGTTCAGTGTGTGTGGGTGTGAGAGCAATGGCAAGATGGCTGACAGTGGTGTCCTGCTGTTGGTTGGTGTGCAGTACCCAGCATGCCCTTGTGCTCCCCACGACACAGCAACAGTGTCAGACATCTTTGATGGCCCTTTCCACTCTCTGTGGGATGTGCATGCGTGAGTGTGAGCTTGCTGGGCCATGTGGTGGGGGATGTAGAGCTGTGACTACGACTCCCATCATGCTATTGCCTCCTCCCCCTTCCCAGCATGCCCATGCTTCCTTCCTTTTGACTCTGCTTCCCTGTGGGGTGGGCTGGCTGTGCTGACAGGATGGCTGGGAGTGTTGTCCTGGCAGTTGTTTGGCTAGAAGTCCCAAGAGTGGCCCTGTGCTTCACACAACATAACCCAGGGTGGTGGTTCTTTGTGGGATCTTGTGTTAGGATGGGGGGCATTGCATTCTACCAGGTGGGTTCTGTGGAGTTTGTGTTGGGGTGTGTGTGAGGGGAGGTGCTTGTGACTATGGTCAGTGCTGCAAGTCCTCCTTCCCACCCAGCTAGCCAGATATCCCACCATGGAACGTGCTTGCATTGCAGGGAGTGGAAGTTGTCTCTCAGGATGTCAGTCAGTGGTGTCCTGCTGTTTGTTGGTGCACAGTTGCCAGCAGGGCCTTGTGCTCCCCACAGCAGTTGCCAGTGTCAGCCATCTTGTGAGTCCTTCTCCACTCCCTGTGATGTGCGCATGGTTCATGGTGGTGTTGATGGGACAGTTGGGGGGGAGCAATATGTGTGACTGCGACTCCCATGATGCTATTGGCTACACTGACTTGGCCAGCATACACAGAATTCCTTCCTTTGAGTGGTCTTCACTGTGTGTTGGTGTTGTTGTGGTGGCTACATGTCTGGATGTGTTTGTTAGTTCTATTTGTGCCACTGCCTAGCTGTAGTTGTGTTTGTACATGTGTTGGCACAGTTGGATGTGACTTTTTTGATGGCATGTGTTGTGTTTATCTGACTGACATACACATTTTGGGATGATTCTGTTCTGGTTGCTGTGTAATTGCTATGAGTGCATGGTTTGACTCTCCCCTTGACAGTGATGTGTGTGTTTTGTGGCAGTATATTGTGTACATTTGTTGTGTACTCACCAGGCTCTGGGATGTCCTCTAGTCCATATACGCTCACTGGCGGAAGGATGGCCCACACCTTCTCCTCCCAGGGCCTGAGGTATATTGGCCTGGCAGGAGGGCCACTGCCGGTGTATTGGCTGTTGATGTAGTCTTTCTTGAGCAGGTCCCGTACCCTCCTGCGCACGTCATACCACCTGTTCTGGATGTCGCTCTTTGTGCGCCGACATGGTGATTGTGCGTTCACCCTGTTGATGATCCTCTCCCACATCTTGGTTTTCTGGGAGATGGGGGTCTGTTGGACCAGTGTGCCAAACAGCTGTAGCTCTACCCTGAGGATCTCGTCTACCATGACTTCCAATTCACAATCTAGGAACTTGGGATTCTTCTTGGGGGGCATGGTGATGGGTGGTGATGGTGAGTGATGTGTGTGTTGGTGTGCAGGTGAGGGTGTGTGAGTGTGTGTTTTGCTGGGTGTATGTGAGGTAGGTATTTGTTGGTGTGCTGATGGTGTGTGGCTTGTGTGAGGGATGAGCTGTGGGTGTGTGGTTGCTTTCTCTTGGGTGCTGGCAGTGGAATGGCATTTGCAAAGGCTCATGGTTGTGATTTGTGTCCTTTATATGGGTGGAGTTGTGGGTGTGTCTTTGTTCTCTGTCCCCACCCCCCAGTATTTATTGGCTTGGTAATTGCTTGTTTGGCCTTTTTTTGGGTGATTTTTCCTGTGTACTGTCTGTGTATGTTGGAAACGTTCTTGTGACCGAGTCGGACCCTGCATTTGTCTCGTACGGTCTTCTCCGTTTCGTTCACGCTGTGTTTGTGCAGTTTTCTATGTTGCGTACGCGTCGGTCGCGGTGTTTTGTGTTGCTTCGGCTCGGTTTTGTATGCGTGTTGGTTCGTGCGGCTTGTCCTCCGTCCGACTCGCTCGTGGTTTTCGCGCCTTGCATCGTACTTTGCGGTTTGGAGTTCGCGTGTACGTTTCAGTCGGATTTGTTCCGGGTGCGTGTCGGTCGGTTGGATTCGTGTGTTTTTCCGGCCGGATTGCTGTTTTCCGTGCGGCTCGGTCGGTCGACTTGGGTTTGGTACGTGTCGGTCGGATTTTTCACGCCTTGCATCGTACTTGGCGTGTCGGGCGCCACAGGTACGTGTCGGTCGGTATTATTTCCGGATCCGAGTCGGTCGGTGCTTTTTCCGGCCCGAATCGAAATCGACCCCTGAGTTTTGAAACAATTATCTTGGCAACTGTAGGCCATGCTATTTTTCATCATTGGTGTATGTTGTAACTAGGCATCTTGTCATTTTATACAGCAAAATGGATTTTAATAACTTAAAAATGAAAAGCGCTTTTGCTGCTGAAATACAAAATGTATTATTTGGCTGTCGGATGATAACAACACAGATTTTTAGTCGACAGATTGTTTCCTGGTACAGACATGTTGAATATTTAATACAGCTGAATATGTTAAAATGTTCTTTTGCAGCGCAGCAATATTATTGACTTCTAGGGACATTAGCGTGGGACCAGACGTTAAACCAGGCTGTATTTGAATTTAACCACATGAGGCCTTTACTAGAGTAAAACTAAGGCCCACTTATAAAGTCACGTGGTCACTATAAACTGACCATCATACACATAGGCCCCTCCAAGGCAGCAACGACAGCTAGAGTAGTAGTCCTAGGGTCTTCTTCAACAATAGCAGAAGGAACACGTCTCTGATTTTTCCCTGGACTCCCTAATCCATTGTATCTGAGTCACTGACCTCAGAAATCATCTCAGAGTGATCACATATGATGACTTTTCTATGTCTAGTGAAATTTGACAGGCCCAGAAATGCGTTTATATCTATGTCACTGATTTGAAATCTGCCCCAGCAACACATTCCGTATTCAAGCCTTTTATCTTTTTTTCTAGTTCAAAATGTCACATTAATATAATGTGCCACTGTTTCCAGCACCGCCGCCAGGTAAACAGCGTTTACTTCGCATGCGATACTTCGCATGCCATTACAACGCGTTGTTAGTTCGCATACCTTTACTACGCAAGTCGGAACAACGACTTGCGTTAGGGGGAAGAAGGTGTTGGATTTAAAATCCAACACCTTCCCTAGTGTCCGCAAAGACTGGAGTTGGAATAGTAAATTATACTATTCCAACATCCAGCGCCCCCTACTGCAATTCGTTGTTCAGAATTGCGTAGTAAAGGTATGCAAACTAACAACGCGGTCGTTCTAACGACCGCGTTGTAATGGCATGCGTACTAAATGCATGCTAAGTAACGAGTGCTATTCCCGCCGCCAGCGTAGGTTAATATTTTATTGGACATACCAATATTTGGTTGCTCTGATTAGTGACAACTTGGTCGTTTGTAGTGGCCACAGCTACACTTTTGTGCAGCATGATTGAAGCGTGTCTGCGAACTCCACACACTACACCAAACACTTCCCACAAAGGCAGGCTACACCCGTAGCCCTGAGCCATGCAACAAACGAGCTTTCCAGTTACCCGATCACCATCAGAGCACTTTGTGGCCTCACCAGGACATGTAGCTTTATGCATGCCGCAATACAGTACAATATTTGTTTATATAATTAGGCCCACTGGAATTATAGGCGGGGGCCTTTCTGGATGCTTGTGTTGTTTAGTCTTGGTTGCCCACTTTCTTCATGTTCATGAATGCCATGTATTGACAGCTGTCTTGTCCTTATCTGCACGGTGCTTTCTTTATTTTCAGGTCCTGGATGATCCAGCAGAAGACAACCTATATATGGGTATGTGTTTCATTGTTTGTTTCACAACTATGGCATCCTAATGCAAAATATTGCAATGTTATTGTTGGTTAATGTCAATTCTCAAAAACCATGTGCACAAAGAAGCAGGGAGCCAGTGCTAAGTTAAGGCAGGAAGTAAAAGAAAGTGTGGTTAGTACACACTCCTACCTAGAGTTCTTCCCAGTTACATTTCCCCTCGCTTCACTTTTCCTCTCATTGATTCTTCTCCATCTCCTTGCACACTGCTTCTCTCCTCCTCCTCGCTTGTATCCATCTGCTGCTCGACTATTATAGACTTCACCTGACTCTCACCATGTCACAATCACTCACCATGTATCAATATTCTTCACTTATCACCATACCATGGGAGTTCGTTGCGGCTATAAGGAATGTGTTGTATCATGTAATGGATAACTCGTCTATCCTCCACTCTCCCTCCTCAGCATCTTCAACTAATTGCTGCTATCACTGTTATCTCATGTAACTAATTATTTCTTATGTATAGTGATCTAATGCCTTCGGGTAATGGTCATGTCATGTAAAATTACATGAATAATTCAAATAAACTGCATTCATAATATAAAAGTATGATGTATGTATGGCTTATGCCCCCAATAATCACCACAGTATGCCTTGTGTGCATAGATGTTTTTAGGTGAAATTATATTGAATCACCTGGGATCTAGCTGATGTCATACACATAGAGTCCATACTAAAGTCCTATATAATTAGATTATATTTCAGCTGTGCGAATTCTTTGCAATGTGTAACTTACCAATCTGTTCCTTAAATTACATCCTATATCAGTGTCCAGTGCAAATACAAAACTTTCGCTGCTTGGGTGATACTCTGCAAAAGTTGAACAATACAAAATGGTGGTGAAAAAAATGATATAGCAACTGAACTGGAGCCAGTGGTTTATTTTTCCCAGTGAATGATTTTCAAGCTGCTCGATGGACACACATCTTGTTGATAAGTTGTTCTCTTTGTTGCATGCTCCTGGTTGCAATTAGTTGCCTCAGTGGACAATGTCAGCTGTCACTGAGAATAGTGTGTGTAATTGGGTACCATTCTTTTTATTTATTTATTAGTTGTACATAGTGCTGCAGCAACACAGGGAGTATTTGAGCGAATATAGGCTGAAACAAACACAGGTAATAGGTGACTTACACATAGCTCTGTTGGAACAGAAAGGAGCTTTTGGATAAGCAATGCCAGCACTCTCTGCCACCACATGCAGCTGTTCATTTATTATTTCTGGGCACTGTCCTGGAGATAGTAAGAAAATTAATACATTTGAAATTGCTCTAGCAACACCGTACAGCTTGTGATATTGTCAAAACCTCCACCCGACACAATAATCATCATTGCGATGACAACGTTTGTGTGGAGACTTCTCTTACAACCTGCTAAAAGTGGGGACTTTAATTAATATGAGTTGATAGTAGTGGGTGTGCAGAATTTGTGTAATTTGTTTTCGTGGAGTTAGTGAAATTTCTGTAATGTTATGTTAAATTACATGTAATTACATGAAATGCAAACTAGGCATTTACAAGCGTTTTTCCCGTTCGCAAACAGGCCTATTCGCAGAATCGGCCCGTTTGCGAACGGGAAAAAGTCTTTTGGGATGTATCATCTCAAAAGGCATTCGCAAAATAGGGAATCGCATTTTGCGATTCCTAAAATGAAATGCAGGAAGCAAAAAAAATTTGCAACCTGGCTTTAAGGAATCGCAAATTACCACCAACTTCAAGTTGGTGGTAATATGCGAATTCAAAGAAAAATGCACTTTTTTGCATTTTTCTAGGTGCCATATAGCGTACATACATGCACTTAGGGCATGTATGTGCGCCACATGTGCACACATGCATATTTCAAGGGTGTCCATTTGGCACCCTGGAACCCTTGAAATTGCATGCGCAATTTGCGAGTACCTATTGGGTAGGCCCATAGGAATGAATGGGAAGCCATTCCTTATTTGCGACTCGCAATTTGCGAGTCGCAAATAAGGAATGGGTAGGAATCACAATTTATTTTGCGAAACCTACATACATTGCATTTTGCGAGTCCATAATAGCGAATCGGTAAAATTCGCTATTATGGACTCGCAAAATGCAATGTTGATACATCTGGTCCCTAGTGTTATGTTTTAGCGAAAAATGCATCCTCACATCCATTTTATACACAAGGACCAGCTTTGCTTTAAAAATATCTCCAAATTACAGTAACAGTATTCTGGTCATTTGCATTGTTACTGCGCTAAAATGTTGCTGAGAACGTGGGTTGATTTCTCAACGTGGCATAATTGCAAAATTTGGTAATTTTGTGTAACAAGCCTAACGTGTAATTCCCAAAGTTAGGGGATTTTGGCTGGCATAAATAAATTTTGCCCAGGCCTATTTCACAGAAGTGCCACACACTTAAATTAAGTGCCACACAGTTATAATAACAATATTTATTTAAGACTAGCTTTGGGTATAGATTTCTAACTCGAATTAAGTTTTTAAATGTAGTACGTATTGTACCTTTTAAAAATACTTTACGTTATTTTCAGGAGGACACAATTTTTCCAGATAAATACAGACAGAAAGCGATCTATTTTCTTGTCTGTATTTATTTTCGAATACAGAAAAATACATAAAATAGGTCTTCTTTAGATGATGTCACTAATGCCAATCAAGAGTGCCAAGTCAGTAGGTGTACAGATTGGCAGAGAGGGATTTAAAAAAAAAAAAGTGCATATATACAGCTATTCCTAGTTCGCAGCAATATTTTCTGGTAAGATTCTGCCTTAATATGTCCCTTCTGCTGGTCTCTTACCCATCAACAGCTCACTGTGATAATGATGTTGCAGTTTGGGCACAGTCGCGGGTACACTTTTTCTTCGTTTGCGGCCTGTATACCGAACCCAGAAAGTGCATACTTGTCAATCTGCTCCGGATTTTAAATATTAGGCAGTATAGACCTACCCTGTTGTACCTCCAGTTGTTGCAAACTGAGCTGGTGTGTCACACGGTTTACAGGTACATCGCAGCTTCTGTTAGATTGCGTAAGATTGTGGGGAAATAAATTATTTTCTTACCCTATCTAAGCTGTCCCAGGGGAATTTTAATTGTTATTTTATTGCATGTACAACAATTTTTAAAGGTTGTGTAACCGATTAAAGGCCTTTGTATATTACATATATATTAAACTAGGCAACGATGAGATGTTAGTATTTTAAAGCAGAAGCACTTTATTATTATGACTGGACCTTGGGGTTTTTTACCATGTAATTATGCTGTCATTTTTAAGCATGTATAGGAAGGTCATTACAATGCACATGCACTTTCTTGAGTTTAAAAGTACTGTAGTAGAATTGTGCTACTGAGACTAAAATATGCTGTTATTTTATTCAGTTTATACTGTACAGTAAAAGCACAGTCCGCTTTGATGTTATTGCTCTATGTTGTGCCTAATGAGTGACTGATTACTATGAATTTATGAGTAGAGATGGAACATTGGTAGCCATGGCATCCCTAGCGAGGGAGATAAATGTTATTATTGTTTTTCAATCTGTATAAATTGAACATATGTGCATCTTTTATGGTTTACTTTTAACTGAATAAAGAATATTTACTTGCTTACAGCCATCAAGGCTGTTCAACAATGCAACTGTTTTCACTGGACTGCACTGTATATAGCTACGCTGTTGGACATTCAAATATGAGCATACATTACTAGGTTGAATAAATGTGGAACTATATCCACTGCAGCTTTATATATACACTAAACACAACATAAAGTGGATAAATACAGGACAAATGAACAAAAAATAAATATGGATAAATACAAACAGAAATGTTCAGAAAATAAATACCATAAAATCAGGAACCCTAATTATACCTTATAGATAATATAAAATATATGTTTAAATGTAAATGTTGTGAAACCTTGTTACTAAATGGTCCAAGGTAAATTGGCACTCAAAAAACCCTAAATGGCTTTCTTTAAAATAACTACTTCAAGTAAAATATTCTACTAGGTCAGTAAACAAGAAAACCAAACGGGGGACAATAAACAAGTATTCAAATTAGTCAGGAAAATAACTGGCCAGTGTCAGTGGATAGGAAGTGGCAAGGAAAGAGGTGACCTGGACCAAAGTTGTCCCAAATGGACACTGACATTGGAAACATCAGTGAGCAGCAGCAGGCGATGAATCACGGTGAGCACATACCACTGTTTTTAAAGAAAAGCAAATAACAAATTGAAAGCAAAGGGAAGTGGCTGCTTGCGTCATTTCTTTTATTACAGTGGCTAGAGAGAGCTTTTCTGCTAGAGTTGGGGCCTCCATAGTAATGGCACCATTCCGACATCATTTAATTGCACTGACAGGAGGCAGCCCTGTAATCACTGGACCTGGAAAAGTCAGGTGAAACAACATGTAGTCTGCACTGCACTTGTTCATTGTTCCCTCTGCTGCATGATACAAGGAAGTATTATGTGCCATTATAGCAAATTGCTGTGAAGAAAAAATAAATGCTCCTTTCACCTGGGCATTCAGAGAGGCCTTGCATTGCATTGTGCATGGAGGATGGGGGCCGGACGCTGCCTTTCATGGCTATGATGAGCCAGTCCTAGCCGTAGTCATTAAAAGCAACATTGTAGCCAAAGACGATAGAAAGGAAGAATGAGTGAGGACGTGGGGAGAGAACCCTGTCCCACAAATTCCAAAGACTCACCCAATGAAATACGAAGACTATGCTGTGCACGTACGCTACTTCGTCAGTACCGCCTTCTTTCTAATACGCCAGTTCCATAAATGGCAGCGTTCCATGCCTCTCCCACAGCCTAGAGAATTCATTCATACATGGATCCCTGGCACAGGAACATCTTCAATAGCTCCCCTCTTTTCATCTTAGCGGGGAAATATGCATTTAATTTTCCTACTTAATACAGTCATGCATAGCTTGCTTGCCTTTATTTACTGTCATTCAAACTAATTTTCCACTCGCCCAAAAAAACAATTCAGTTTTTTTAAATTGCTTTCATTTTTTTAGCTGCTGTTTCCTTGGATCATGAACTTTGAACAGTGGATATAAATTGATTGCCTTAGATATCCCATGCAACATTCCGAACCAAACACTTTTATTTTTATTTTTTAGATTTCTTAGCATGACCATAGAAGGGGCTAAACTGAAAGTTGCTAAGAATATGAACAGAGTGCATGGGATTAAAATGCTTTCTAGGCACCTTTATGCTTCTGGTATCATTTTTTAAGGCACTTCTGTGATAACTTTTATACTGTGTATTACCTTGGTTATTATGTATTATTCATCCCTTCACCAAAGTCTGTTTCATTCCCTTTTAGTGGTGGCCAAAGTTGGTGCCATCTTTCATAAACATTTCTCATTAGTGAGGCTAAGAGATCAGTGTCTTGGTCTCCTGAACAGAAGAAAGAATCTTAGATAGAATGTATATATGTTTTGGATACTTACAGGCAAACTAAGCAGAATAAATACTCAGTGTGATTCAAGACAGGCTCATCCCCACCATTTCAAGCAATAGGTCCAGGAATGTTACAGGTGTTCACACTGGTCCAACCTGTGGACCAAGTCAGCATTGGGAGCTTGGGATTAGGCACATTATCCTTTATGGCCTAAAGATGCATTCAGCTTCTTTGGAGTATAATAAGCATCATGGATGGCGAAAATCTTTTGTCTCTGTGGAATGACCAGAAGGATAACTTTGTGCAGCCACAAGAGAGAGCTATTGAAGTTCTGATTATTCATTTCTCAATAAAAATCTCACCTCACACTTTGATTGTTCTAAATGGTCGTTATGATTCACATTCAAAAATAGCAACTTACAACAGACAGGGAAGACCATATCAACTGGTCCTTAGGTGTGTACTTTATACTTTGGTCATCCTGGCTGTATTCCTTTGATGGTGCTTAACAGCTGTGGATACTTAACTTTACTTTCACAGTCCTAAAACACAAACCTAGACTTTAGTTCGTCATCAATAAATATTTGATTCCCCATTCTTTCATTAGACACCAGAGATGGGAGAAAATATATTTTCCACTAACAGACTACACTAAAGTGGAAAGAAATCCTAAAACTGAGGAAGAAATAAATTGTTTTCTTATTTGCCTACCTATCCTCATGGTGTCACAGGATCATTCCCTGTATATCTTTGCCACGCTAATCATCCTTATAATTAATTTCCCAGGACCGAAAGGGAATTGATAGTGTTGTGTCCAAGTGAGTAGTGAGTAATATTGAATTTGTATTGAGAAACCTTTAAAAAAATCTATTTGTATAGATTGATTAAACCATAATTTTAGTTGGGAATTGGGCAAAGATAAACCTCTAGTTTTATACTTGATATTCTTGATAGTCATACTTTGCCACTTTGTACACATTCTCTTGTTGTGCCATATGAAGCATAGTAGAAGTCCGCTATTTCTGAAAGACCTATCAGAACAATTAATCTTACTGGTAAAAAGAAGTGAGATATAGGAAGTACTACAATTGTTATAACATTTAATCCACTAATGATAGTCATGGACAGATTTTCCATTTTTTTCTTTGCCATTTCTGTTTCTTGCTTTATTGTGATTAAAATAGTTTGGAGCATATCCTTGGGATCATGATTGACTGCAATTTCTGACTACAAAATCGTATATTTAAAATATTTAATAAAATTAATACCATTTCAGTTCTTAACCTCACATTTCTGTTATTTCAATACCCTGAGTATGTCCCAAAAATTTCCATTTCTAGCATCAGTTGATGATTCAGCACTTGAATATAAACTATCATCATTATAACAGCTAATGCAATTCCCCTCTCCTTGAAATCCTGTTGTCAGCCTGTTATTAGATGCTCGAAGTGGAGCTGTGAACTGTTCAATAGATATATTCAAGACATGAGGAGACAATGGGAAGCTCTGTCTTGTGCCCTGCATCACGGGAAACCGAATTGATGACTTGATATCAAGCCATTCACTAGTGCAAAAACTGGGGGAATCTGATAAAAAGTCTAACACTAATAAAACTCACTACCAACTGTTAACTTTTGTTGTGGCCGACAAGAACTGACATCACTTCCTATTGAATTTCTTTTGGTTACATTTATACACGAGCAAATGGGGAATCATTAATCTCTAGACAACTAAGAAATCAAGACCATTCTTAACCAGCAGAAAATTGAAAATGTTAATGATGAGATGCTAGTCACTCATCAGTATAACCCTCTCAACATCCTGAATAATTCCCTGTGCATCGTTTGTAATTCAGTCACTACACAGTTTTTTTGTTTTTTTTTAACATATTTTTTATTGATTTCGTACAATAATCATACATACACTGCCAGTTTACATTCCATTAATAATGAAGCACCTTTCGTGGCCCTTAAATTGGCATCGAGTACTCAATAACTCAATATATCAATCTTATAAATTTGCATATGGGTCCTATGTGACCGTACAACGTTGTATAAATACAGGTATCATAGGAGTATGTTGTTATAGCATTGTGCGTTATTCACACACAAGTGTCACCGTGCCTATCACAGTTAGCTTATGTCGTTCTAGTTTTCAAACGTATTGTCTTTGCTCGTGCTTAATAATAACATCAAACCTCCCACCCTTCCCACCCCTTTGCAGTTCAACCCTCTTCTTGTCTAGTAACATATTCACATGTTCGATCTTCCCTCTGTGTGTTCATTACCACTATATTGCATTCCCCTTTCCCTCTCATCGTCAGGGGTGAGAGAGCAGTCACTACACAGTTCTTGTGACCCTGAGGCCAACATCCATACAGTGCTTACCCCTTGTACCTCTCACCTCATTGTGTCTGTTTCATCCTCTATCTCCATTTACAATACGGCAAGGGAGTCGCCGATGTCCCATGAATACTTACCATTACCTAAACACCCCAATGTCACAACAATGCAATGAGCCCATTTCTTATTTCTTTGGGTAAGGGGTCGTAAGACCCCTGGCCATATTTATTATCATTTTCACACAATAAAAAATATTTATCATAACATTTTTACACAGTAACCACGTTATTTACATCTTGTTTACAAGTGAGACCTAGCCTTTAAAGAGACTCTAGTACATGGGAATCACCTAACCATAACTAGTCTGTTCCTGTGCAATCAACAAGAGATTCCATAACCGGTCCGAGTGAGATCAAGACTGGCTCTGTTCCCCTTCATTTTACCCCTTCCTCTGTCCCAAAAGACGGGGGCCCTCCTTATGGGAGGGCCCCACCTTCCCTCTCCCATCCATACTGGGAGGTCTCCCACCTCGGAAGTTCTTGTGCAGGGGGCCTGGCTGCCCTTAGGATATCTACTGCGGGCACCCCCTACTCCCAGGTTCGTCATTTCCCAAGGGTGCTAGGTAGTGCCCAAATGCGCCTGCACAGGTGTTTAATAAGCAAGGACCGCGTGTCAGCGACCGCCCAGAACCCCTGCGCCCCTGTCACCTTCTTAGGACTTGGTGGCAGAACCCCTTGGAGGGTTCAGGGATGCAGATGTTAAATTTGGTATAAAAAAGGATGCCCTAAATGTCCCCCCCAATCTTGACCGCACCCGCCACAGGCCAGCATAGTTCACCGACTATCTGCCCTCCCCCCGACACACGTTGCACGCTGGCCTAGCCAGGCCAGCAAATCTTTTCAGAAACATTGCGTTACTTTCTTTTGACAGGTGCACTACATCCTGTAATAGAAAACACTCCCCCTTGATGCACCCATGAGGTATGGCTGACAACCGGGCTGTCCTGAACAACTTGCCCACCTTCCGGTTTAACCATTTTACCGACTCATTTATCACTCTTACCGACTTACCACCTCTCCAACTCAACCTCGGGACAATATTGGACCACACAATTTTGGCTTCTGGGAATTTCTTTGCAAGCCAACACATTTCAGAGACAATCAAATCAAAGAAGTCTCTCCAATCTAGATCTGTCAAATCATTGCCTCCCAGATGGACAATTATCACCCCTGGAAGCGTAAGCCTCTGGGGCAACATTCTGTCCAATGCAGTTCTCCAGTGGGCCAAGTGCAGCCCCTCTGACCGCAGAAAGTCAGCTGATATCCGTCTTTCCTTGCTCGTGATGCGTAGTCACGTGCAGAATTAAAAACTCTTTGTGCGCCTCACATAGGAGTTGCCCAACACAGCACGTCTGTAACGCCTCTTGCTCCAGTGTGGACCGGAGGAAATGAAGTATCCAGCAGCTGCGTCCCCTTAACCTCTCCTCCACTTGTGTTAACAGGAGAATATGGTAAGGAATGGGAAAACAAGGGGTATTCACAACATGTTCAATCTCACATAGCAATCAGACTTCCATCTGCCTTTCCTTTGAAATGCATGTCCCGCAAACCCCATACTTGCGGCAGCAGTCTCTGCGCCAATCTGAAATTAATGGGAACTATATTCTGCAGGATCCAAACCTGTTGATCCCATAGCCCTGTTGAGCACCCTGGTGAATTTTAACCTTGTGAGTGACGTCCCATCCTCATGTACCAAAAGAGGGCCTCCCGGTGACCCATAAAGGCTTCCAGATTCCCCAGTGGACAACAGTCATTCCCTGGGGCTTGGTGCATCAGTATGTGATCCCTCTACCCATTTGGTCGGTCTTAAAACAGGAAATGGTGACCGCCAGGGAGCCATTTGGCCATTGGATGTCTGTTCATTGTAGACGATTCTTCATATCTTTTTTGTTCTTTGCTACCAGCTCGCGCACCCTCAATGCCCCATAAAATGCCAGGGGAACGCTGCCCTAAAAAGGGGAACTTCATTGGATGATCTACATACCCCGTCAAGACAGGCCATGATCTTTGCCAGTTTTGCTGTGTCTATGGGGCGCCTGGAGTCTTGTCTACACCCCTCCAAGCGCTGCCAGCCCTTCAGAGACCTTTGTGCCAGGAATGGTTTGTCCCATCCGTGTAACCCAGCATCTTTGCAAAAAATGAAATTGCCACGATATGTCGCTTGGCGTAGGACACACGTCTCCCTTCCGCTCTCAGGTACCCCAGGAATGAATTACTGACTCATGTGAAAACCATCTCCCCACCCCTTGTACTTCCTGGAACCTGTGTGCACAATATGCCCCCTCATAGGCACGCCTTGTCCTAGGCGCTAACTGGCCGCAACAAGGTCTGGTAGACTGGGGCACCAAGCTGCCATAGATGCCCTGGGAACGGTGAGAGGAACTCTGCTGCTTCTGGGTGGTGATACCTGAAAACCTGCATCTTAAAACGAGATAAAGCACTGCACCACTGTCATGTTATCCGACCAGAATACCACTGATTGGTTGCGGAACTGTTCTGTCCATATCGTGAGGGTCACCAAAATGGGAAAAAGCTCAAGGTAACCAATGTTTGCCACCAGCCTAGATTCAAACCAGACTCTTGGCCATCACTGCGCACACCAAACTGTCCCTAAAATGGCCTCAAAGCCTGTGCTGCCTGCAGCATCTGTAAAGAGACCCAACTCCTTATTGGTCTTGGCGGGGCTTGGCCATACCACTGTCCCATTAAAATCTCTCACAAATGCTTCCCATATTCTCATGTCATGGCGGACCTCACTTGTCAGCCTGGTATGATGGTGCTTCAACTTCAGACCAGACATGGCCTGCGCAATAGACCTAGAAAATGGGCGCGCCATGGGTATAATGCGGAGTGCAAAATTCAACTGCCCTACTACCACCTGTAACTGGTGCAGCGTCACCTTTGGAGTCTTCAGGCATTCTTTCAATGCCTTTGTGAAAGCTCTGACCTTCTTCTATGGGAGCCTGGATATCCCTGCCCTGGTATACAATTCTATGCCCAGGAATTCTATTGTGGTTGCTGGTCCACAGATCTTTGCTTGCGCCAGTGGCAACCAGAATACACCTATCAATTCCTGGAAGCACTGCAAAGCCCTCCCACAGTCATTCTGTGCCAGGCGCGCCCAAGAACAGGAAATCATCCAAATAATGGAGTGCCCAATGGTGTCCTGATTAACCCTGGGCATAATACTTCGCTACGCTCACGGAGCATGCAAAGTTTGTGCTACTACGCACTACGCAAAATGCACATAGCAGAGTGAAAAACTGTGCAAAAGCATTGAAATTATTAATACATCAAGCTGCAGTTACACTAGTCGTTACTAGATGTCCCTCACGAGTCAAATGCAAAAGCATTGAAACCCTTTCATGAAGCTTTTGCATTTGACTCGTGAGGGACATCTAGTAACGACTAGTGGAACTGCAGCTCTTTGTAGAATTATTTTGATATTGGATACTATAATATTCACTGCCCACTGCTAATCTCGTCCTATAATGCTTTGCAGGGCCTTTGGTTGGGATTGTATTTTTGCCAATAACTGTGCTTGGGGTGGTCCTAAGAGAATGGGACCACCACCGAATCGTTCAAAAGATGTGCTTTTTGTTTTCAAGGCATCTGCTTGGTTCTCTCCCTAGGTTAGGGAGGATCCCAAAATCATCACCTCTCTCACTGCTTGTTAATTTATCGTTTTCACTTTTGTGAAATAACTATATGCATTTTTAGCATATAAAGACAAAGATATTTATTTTATTTTAACTTGTACTGTGCAAGATGCCTTTGGCAATTATTGTACAGTGCAGTCAAGCACACAGCTACTCACTACGCAATTTGCATAGCTACGTGTAATTTAAAATGTACTTCACGTAGCTACGTGAAGTGCTACTACGCAAACTACGCCCAGGCTTAGTCCTGATCTCCTTCTAAGTATCCATTCCATGAAGGTACTAAACCTCTCGAAGTAAGCACAGGAGGCTGAGCAGCCCATGGGCATACATTTGTCAAAAAAGAATGCAGCCTCAAACTGGAAGCCCATCAAATGAAAATCCTCAGGGTGAACCGGAAGCAGCCGAAAAGCAGATTCTATATCTGCTTTTGCCAACAAAGTCCCAGCTCCCAGCTCCTGGAGGAATGCAATTGCTTGGTCTAGCGAGGCATACCTAACTGAGCACAATGTCCCATCAATAGCCTCATTGACCGACTGCCGGTAGGTGCTGAAAGGTTATGTGTCAAATGGTACTCCCCCGGGTCTTTTTTGGGAACTATACCCAAAGGTGAACACATAAAATTCTCAAAAGGACCTGCCACCCTCCCCAAGTTCTTCTCTTTCATACTCTTATTTCTGGCAATGCTAGGGTTAGCCCTTGATGACTGCTAATTTCTGCAATAGGCCAAGCCTACACAACCCTCAGCTGGAATCCTTAAGTCGTTCTTAAATCCCTCATATAAATACTGTGCTGTTGTTGTGTTGCTGTAGATGTTCAACCACGACACCATTGCTTGCCAGTTAAGCGGGAAGGGGGCCTAAGCCATTGACGGGTGTTCACTCATGCTTTTTGGGGCCCCTATCTTTTGTCTTCTTGAAACACTTGGACTCGGGGTGTGAAGGCAGGCCGCAGAATGAACAACAGTGCTTGAACTTGCACATTCCCAGGGCTCTGGAGCAAATTCTTCCATTGAAGTCCCAGCATGCCCACTTTCTTGCCCCGCCCCCTGAATTACTGTTTGCTCCAGTGCCCACCTGAAAGGGCTGGCTTGAGCTGGCCACCACCCTCTGCGGATATATGTAGTGCAACTATGCGTTTCCATCTATCTGATCCCACCCCAAAGTGGGTCTAGTAGCCTTAATATGCCTGAATTCCTTGTCATATTCCCTCCAAGCCGTGCCTTCAAACTCGTCATGCGCACAAGCTATCCTATTTTGGTAGCACGCCAACTGCCCCAACAGATTTGGGAACCTCTCTGCCATGATTGCCTGGAAAACAGAGAAACCTCTGACTTAATTCATGATGGTCTCTTCCACCTTCTTTTTGTATGGCCAATGCCCGCACTCCCTGGAAAGTGAGCACTCCTTGCACTGTTTGCTCTCCTCTCTGTCAGGTGTATCTACAATTAACTCACATATATCCACATAAGCACCTTTCCAGATCTTCTTCTCAACATCTGGATGCATGTGCCTGCCCAACTGATCAGGCTCTGAACCACGTCTCCCAGTTCCACGCTTGCCAAATGGCCGTAACATACCTGATGGCGTAGGTTCTATGAGGAAAGGTAGGAGCCCAGCTGCTGCTGGCACTGTCTGCGGCCCACTACCTGTTTGCGAGGTGCCAGCCACTACTGCTCCCTGCACTGCTGACACACCTGATACTCCTGCCTGTCCTTGCATACCCATGCCATCCACATGCATCACCAACCTCTTGGCCCTTTCGACATGGTCGCCCTCCGCTACCCCTGCCATTGCACTCCCCAACAATGGTGCGGACCCCACGCTTGCCTTTGAAAGCCAAGGCAAAACACTGGCTAAGCTTGCCACCAATTTTGGTTGCCCTGCCGAGCCCACTGGAACTGTCGCACTTGCAGTAATGCTATTGCCAGTCTGTATGCTGCTGCCATTCGCTGGCGACACTATAACTGTAGGAGAGCTGACCTGCCCTCCAGTACCACTCCCTCTGACCACTGGCACCACCTCTGCGGGAGCACTGGCCAGCCCACCACTTATACCTCCAAGGGGCACAGCCTCAGGGGTAGCCCGCGGCCACCAACCCCCTTCTCCATTCGCCCCCTGCTGCGCCTCCTTACTGGGGTAAATGCAGCCCGGGGTGCTGCCCCTGGCCTTCGAGGCCTGCCCACCGGCACTGCTGGCTCCACTGGCTGCCCCCCCTTGCGGGCCCTGTGACTGCAGTAAAGCCAACCTCTCGTCCATTGCCTCTATTCTGCGCTCCATCCTGAGCATCATTTCTTTCATCCTATTAACAGGATGTGCCCTCTTGGCACCCTTCTTTGCTCCCCCAGGGATGCTAGTAAGCGTACGCAAATTCTGCTAATACTGCCCTGATGAACACAACCTGCTTTCTATTTGAAAATATCAGCAAAGGTGAACAAATCAGCCTATGGAAACAAGCACTTCTCTCACCAACCTAAACCACACTTTCAAAAACGCACCTCATGCTCAACAATCCAGTGCTCAATCAATAAGCGCTATTCCTCAGCGCTAGCTACCTACCCCTCCTTCCCAACAATTCTGCCCCCACAGCTGGGGCTTGCACATTTGCCTAGAAGAGGCTTGTGACCCCCCCAAAGGCAGAAACACTTGTCTGTGAGCTAAGCTCACACCGAGTGCTGCAAAGCAGAAACCCTTTTCTGTGAGCTATGCTCACACGGAGTGGTACCAACTACAAAACAAACGCCTAACAGAATCTCCCAGAAATCACCACCGTGACCCCTTTACCTTGCGTGGCCCCCTCTCGCCCTCCGGAGCAGCCACTGAGAGTCCCAACATATCGAGGACTCTCGGGTCAGGCGAAAGCTCAAGCCCAAGCCCGTGCGGCTTCCAGCAGGGCAATTCTGTGAGAAGGTGGCCCACTACCAGTGGGCAGCGCGTGGTTGCTGCAGGGGGTGGGGCGTCCTGGGCACGGCGACCTTGTCTTCTCTGGCTGCGAGCAGAAAACAGAGACCTGCGTGCGGCCGCTTAAATATGGGCACCCCAAACTTGCACTGTCCCGGAAGCACTTTAGTGCTTCCGGAGCAACCCTCCACCATGACCCAATCGCTGGTGACTTCCCCCCGGGCAGGCCGGGACAACTACGACCCGGTCACGCGGATGGCCGCCGGCTCCCCGCCATTTCATCGGCTCTCCTGAGGAGGGGAGAGCCTCTGTTAATAGTTTAGTAATAATACATGCTATAATATTCTATAGAAGCTGTACAATGAACACTCTACTCGTTGCTGGGAAGAGGCTTTTCCTGTTATCACAACTATTGTACATCCATACAGTTGCTCAGCTTTCTGAAGTTTTACACATTTGAGGACAAAAATCGTCGAACGTCTTAATTGTGTACTCTGTGAATCCCAGAGACCTGTGATTGAATCCTTCTGTCCATACTTGACCGAATCTTGTGATTCTGGCAGCATCACTTTATGTCTCTCTATCTTATTTCCCATATCTACAAAATTTGGGAAAACCTAGAAACAAGATATCCCTTAACATCCAATGTTACATAAAAAGTTGAAATGCACATTTTTGGGCCCTTTTACTACTTATGGTATCATTATAAACAGGGCTAGCAGAAAGGTAAGGTTTTGAGTGGGAATCAGAACTTGCACCGGCTCTACTGTCAAAACTGCCTCAAATCAATTTGAAGTCCAAAATTCTTGAATCCCAATTGAAGTGCTCTAAAGACTTACAGCATGCTCATACTACAAAAAATTTAATAAATAAATAATTAGATGGATACTGGTGAGTCTGCCTCACATAGCATTTATGTAACTAAGATAGGTGTAAATGAGAACTGGGGATGTCCCCACACTGACCGGATTCTGTATGGATGGGAATGGCCACATGGTACTGTAGTCTTTTTTTCTGTGAGACTTATAGAATTTCACTAAATTGTCTACTCCATTTTTAATTAGCAACACATCTTTTTTTTTCTTTTTACTTTTAAGATGGTTTCTTCACTGAAAGCTGTTATAGTAAAAGGAACAGTACTCTAATGAGGTAGTCCTTTTTTTAAAACTAAGGGGCATATTAGCAAGACCCACGTTAAAATTATCGCCGTTTTAGCAGCAGGAAACTGCCGCTAAAACGGCGATTATGGGCTTGCTAATATGCGTTATAGAATTCCAATAGAAGCCCAGGTTAGATGTCCTGCACATCTAACCTGGGCTTCTATTGGATTCCATAACGCATATTAGCAAGCTCATTATCGCCGCTTTAGCGGCAGTTTCCTGCCGCTAAAACGGCGATAATTTTAACGTGGGTCTTGCTAATATGCCCCTAAATTCATTACTTATGGTCAGAGTGTCCATTGCAGGTGTAGGGGGACGAGATCCACTAGATTTTCAGGATAGCCACTGATTATATAATTGTGGTGATTTAGAAAATCTGGCATGATTCTGCAACCCCAGGGCTTTCCTAGAAACCCCTGCCTTAGAGTGTTGCTGGTCTATATCATTTAGTTGACATAACATTTTTATAATGTACAGCTTTGTGTAGGGAAAGGGCTGCAGTGTAGCAAAATATCAGAATACTGCTATTTGAAGGATATTGGGTGGGGAAGTGTGCGCTAACATGTCATGAATTACTTTTTTATTTAAATTGTATAATCAAGATGTTTAACGTTTACCAAATCCAAAATAAACTCTTTATGAAAACTGAAAATGAGCATTGAAAATAATATAGTGCTGTTCAGAGGTTAACTTCTGACCAGTACGTTTCCTATTTGTGCACTGTAAACCATCTAGATAGTAAACTTACTACAGCACCCAGCAGTAGCCTTACACTTTTTTGCTTTTCACCATTTCTAAGAGTACATTTATCACTAGGTGTAGACTTCTTTTCTCCATCAACTCAAAACAGGGGATGGAATTTAGGAGTAACTGTCACATGTAGGCGGAGGTCTCTGCCTGAGATCTCCCAACAGTAAAATATAGGGAAAATAATAACGTTTAATGATTATTATTATTTTTAAAAAATGAGTTGAAAATAAAAATGTAAATTAATGTATAGTTATTATTAACCTAGAACTTAAAGAAAAATAAATGTTATGGTACAATAGCTCATCAAATTAAATGTTTAATATATAATTGAATAAACTAAATAAATTAACTACATTTATAAATAATGTTTTTAAACTCATCATCGCATGTTTTTATTTATTATATAGTAAATTATATCAAAACATATTTATTAGATTATTTTTGTTTTTTATTAAATGTTTTAAAGTTTTGTCTAAGTTTTTTAAACAAAAATTTAAATATGAATTTATTTAATTAAAAATAAATTGAATATAACTTTTCACACGAAAAAATATAAAATGTAATTTAAAATTCGACATTATTTGTTCGATTTAACAATATTGCATTTGTGGTGTTAAGTCCCTGCCTCTGTGAATTACCATGTGCAGTGCTGGACTTACTCCAAGGCAGGGCTGGTGTACATTTACAATTTTTTGCGTTGTTTATGGCTGTAGTAACTTTAGAAGTGCAGTTTGTGAATAGCAATGGGATAACTCTATTATGGGTGGGTGGGTGAATGTTTGTATTTGCATGTCCCTTCCTAAACCCCTCCTTACTCCTGCCTAAACCCATCCTTACCACTCCCTATAGAAAATAAGTGTACTTGGATTCACAACCACTCCTTAATACCCTCACCTTTAATATTAAGTAATCCCCATTATCATCCACTCACTCAGGTTTTTCCCAGTTTTCAACTTAAATGTATACCTAAGCATGCAGGGAACTCAGTATAGAAAAGATAGGAGAGGTAGAGGTCTTCACAGGTTTGTGAATAGCATTTCATAGTACACGAGCAGTACTATTTTAATACTACTAAATGCACTACAAAGACCAGTTTGTGAAAAGGCCCCTAAGTGTCCAAATTCCAAAAGAGAAAATCCATAGTGTTGTAGACGTATGTCTGTGACTGCTTTATCTCTATCCTTGGATGTTGATTGTCTGCAGAGCAGAAATTCTACAGCACTATGGCTATGCAAATCAGAATTTGCATTTCATCATCTTTTTCTTCCCCTGGGAAAAAAATTAAATCTGAAGAAATGTCTTTCCCCAGGCCCCATTAAAATGGGTATGCCAACCTTTAATAACACAATTTGTGTGAGAAGAGGTATGGCCAATACCTGTGAATCGTTAAAGTTACAACTTTAAATATACTCACCACAAAAGCAATTACACTTCCCATTTTTCATCTAAAAACAACAATTAAAGCTGCCGAAAATCATACCACCTCGCAGAATTTTCCAACTAATATGTGTCATTGGCAACTGGAAAAATTGCAGATCCTGATTCTTTTGAACATATTTAAAAGCCAACCCAAAAGTCTTAATGGTTGATATCATTCGACACATTTATCATTTCTGAAAATAGAACAAGGAATAGTTGCAACAGACATAGCAGCTCTTGACCGCAACTTTTAAATGTAGAATTTAACCACAACTTTGGGAAATGTTGTCCAGTTGAAAATGTGCAACTTATTTTTCATTGCTTATTACCATTCGCCAGTATTATATACTCTTTCCCCTTTTCTGCCAGGTCTTTCCAGATTCTTTGTCATAAGCTCTTGGCAAGAAAGAGGGTATAGTCTCCTGCTTTCACAGCTGTCTAATCCCTTATTGAAAATAATTTCTATATTATATTGATCTTCTGTATCCACTGACTCCTGTTGACTATCCAACTTTCTCTTCATGACCTAGAATTCTTCCTTCTGGTTGCTGCAGATTGCTCCTCTACCTACCCCTTCTTTAATTTTCCCATTCCTCACCCGCGACCCCTACTCCTTATGGAACTCTAAAGCAGCCTGCTAGTGGCATTGATAAAAATATTTTATTCCATACTCCAAGCGATTGTGGAAAATTGCATGCTCGTTGTGTTGTGTGAAGTCTGCAAAAAAGTCACACCTTGACATTTCAAAAGTTACGATTTGCCACTCTAAATTCATTTCTAAGACATGGTTGATCAAATTATCACTTTTACTAAACTAACTACACGTATGCCTGCTTGCATGCAAGCGTTTAAAAAATGGTGGGTCCTCTAAGACATTAAGGGGCCTATTAGGATGGCGGTCGGATGTCCACCGCCGGGCTGGCGGTGGACATCCGCCCGCGATCGCAACCAAGAAAACCGCCGGTCAAATTAGGATGGCGGCGGTGACCGCGGCGGTGGGAAATTCCGACCGCCGCTTTTCCTCCGGTTGCCATCCGCACTCCTGCCTGGCGGACGGAGCAGGACCGGGATAATGGTGGCGGTGCAGAGCAGGCTCCGCCGGCAGGATTATGATGCCGGCGGTAGCCAGCCTTTCCTCAGCGGTCAATCCGCCATGGAAAGGCATGCAGAGATTGTCTTCTGGGGCCCATTGCGGGCCCCCAATGTGTTGGGGGGGTGTGGGTGCACTGGGGGGGTACCCATGGTCCCCCCCTACATTTCCCTGTACCAGGTGGCAGGCACTGTGCAGTGCCTGCCACACGGTGCAGGGAAATGCAGGACATGCTCCTTTCGGCATCGCGGCGGTGCTGCGGGCAGCAGCAACCGCCGCAATGTTAAGGCCCGCGATCAGACCGCCGCGGTCGGATTTCGACCGTGGGTCATCGTAATTCGACCGGCGGTTATGTTGCGGTCCATGCGGGCGGTCTTTTCCCGCTACCATGGCGGTCGGGGAGGTTTTCCAACCGCCATCGTAATAGGCCCCTAAGATCCTCTTTTGCCAACTCATACAGGTACCAAGAATAGCAGAATACTGTCTAGGAGGAACGCCCTTTTCTGTTTGTTCTGCCTCCCTTTTTGCAATAGTCTGCCTATTTCTCTGTGACTAGAAGGCACACTACCTCCATTCAGAAAAGTGTTAACAGGCACCTTTATCACGCCAAGAAACATTTCGATGTACAACCGCTATATAAATTCTGTTAGCATACATGTTGTTTAATAATCTCATGTGCAGTGAGGTCACATTGATTACAACCATGTTTTTACTTGCTAATTGAACTCAAATATTCATAAGCGTTTATTGCAGAAAAATATATTAGGATTAATGAAGAAATACATATATTCATGAATGCATAGTCCAAAACGCTTGTGTTGCATGGGATTTTGATATGCTCTGACCTTATAGAAATATCTCGCCCTTAAATATGAGAGCAAAATAGGTTTGCCACTGCAGTATAAATTAGTGTTGAAGAATTAAAGTAAATCGGTAGCACAAATGAACATAGAAAAAGTATTGTCATACCGATTCACGAAGGACATTGTTGAATATGTAAAGCAGAACTCCTGTAGTTCTAATTCATTTTATCTTAAATGCTTTTGTGAATTGACCCCAAAACATATATAATGGAACTAAAATGAGCATATTCAGGGAATTGTCATATGCAGGTAATACAAATAGAATGGACTGTGCTCTTTGCACTTTTACTAATAGGGAGTTGGACATTTTGGGGCTGACTACGTTTCTCACGTCAACTTAGAAGGGAACCTTTGTGTGCCTAGATAATTAGTTTACACTTTGATATAAATTAATGTAATGCTTTTTGTGTGTCAGCACTCCTTGTAATAGAATTGAACTAGACAATTCGTCTCAGCTTGGGTTCATTAAAAATATGTTCTCCCCTTCTGCTGTGGCAGATCAGACATCACCATAAATTCCAGCATTCATCCTGCTTTGAAATTCACCATTCATCAGCTCCCCAAACCATTGGTCTGCTTAACATTCAAAGAGAGAAGATTTTGGAAACAGTTCTTCTCTTGCTTCCAGGTGCCCCTATTTCTGTAATTCCTGGCAGCCTGGAGACCTATGTGCTGGAGGCACTGCAGTCACTGTGCCACGTTTGACTTGTATTTTTAAGTAGTATTCCCACCCATTCTTGTCTGCCTCTCCCTCCTCTGTCCTCACCATTCATCATTCTATGCAAGGATTATCCCTGCAAATTGCAGAACCTCGTGGGCACCATGGTTTGTCAGTGATTGCAGGTTGGTTTTGTTTCTGTGCTTCCTACTTCCCTATGCTCATCTGTTTCCTGCCAGCATGCATGCTTCACTTGGGTGGTCCCTTTAATCTCCTACACACACACCATCATGTTGTGTGGACAAAGGTGTGTTGTTTTTCTATGTCAAGTTCCATTGGTTCTCTACATTTGTCATCCAATGCACGTCATTCTCGCTAAACTATCTATGACCCTTCCTTCACTCCAAGGCTGCCATGTTCTGCAATAGGTCACTGTATTTTTTCTTTGCATTGTGCATTCTTCAGATAGGCTGTCCCTCATGCTTCCGCATTTTGCAGCTGCCATGTTTTTTCGCTGGTCATAGGTTGTGTTTTTTTATTGTCAGAAAGTGTCTATTTTACCTCACCACGCCAAGCCCTCTGTATCTGTCTTATCTTTAGCAGGTTGTTGGCCACACTTGTGACCCTCTTTACAAATTTCCTAAAATTCATGATACGGCTGTAACCCCATTGGGCATCTCAAGTGATGAAATATTGCTGTACCTGGTATCCCTTTGTAATAAACCTGCATGTGTTACTGGGACAAAGTCCTCTAGGGTTTCACTCTAGTATACAGATCACCATTATGGGTTTACATAAAGGAGTCGGTGTGCAAACAGTAATTCCTACATGTTATTCCACGGGGACTGCTCGTCGACAAGAGTGGAGGAGCGTCGCCCCGCCTGCAGCAAGCGCAGCAGGCAAACATACTTAAATAAAATGGCATAATAATGCCATTTCATTTTGCCCCCAGCATGCGCTGTGTAGAGCGTGAGGCAGGGGGCGGGGCTGAAACCTGATATTGCAGGATTACTGCTGCCCCTTTCAGTGTGCATATCGGGTTGGCTGGCTGGCTACCTACAGCCAGCCCAAATATGCACTGTAGACCCTCAATCCCCAGGCTGTGAAACAGCGTAGGATTGCTGGCACAGGCCCCCAGCCTCAATATGAGCTCTGGTTTAGCCTGCTCCCACCAATCACCAAAACAGCATGAGAGCAGCTCCAGGATTGGTTGGATTCGTGTTCCACTGAGGAAGGCCTTCCATTCCTGGTGAGTTTGGTGCCTCGTCCACCACCATATTTTATAACCGCTAACCGGCACTGGTTATTCCCCATTGAATACAGGGCTATAAGGGATCCCCCAGTAATACCGGTATTCGACCTGGTGTTACTGAAATACCCGGCATCAGCAACACCTTGTGTGGTAATATTGACCCCTGTATCAGGACCACTGGTAATGAGGACCTATGTCTGATGCCCTGCCTACCTCTGTGATCCATACTGGCATTTTGTGGACTTGTACGCTCATGTGTTACTGCATTTTGCCTATATGCAGTAACATCATGGTCATTCGTCTCTCCTTTGTGTTTTTCCCACTGTCTCTTTTCATTCTTTCCCCTTTGTGCTTTCATTCTCCCCTTGTACCACAATGTGGGTTTTTTCAGTCTGTCTTTTCTTGAGTTCTGCAGTTATCACTTGTTAATAATCTTCACTTTGTCCTGCTGCAATCATGCATTCTCACCGCTGAAGCAGGACATCAGCACAAGGCATGGCTATGCATATTTACGTTGATTGGTTTAAACAATAAACTATCTTGAAATCCTTCCCCGCTGTTAAACTACTGAACTCATTTCCACTCCTAAGACAAACTCATTGGTACATTAACACTAGTACAATCTTCAGCATGGTCCACAAGGCCAATAAAATCACACGTGCGAGATTTGAGATGCTTTGGACCAAAATCCCTGGTGCACAAATGGTCAATTGAATCACTGAGAATGGGTAAGAATCAGACTGTGCTCCAGGAAGTGTGATCCACACCTAGTGCATAGGATTATTCTCTATTATATGAGAATCTATCCAAATGAGTTAAACTGTGGGTGCAGAGACAGAATATCGACGTGGAAATATCGAATTGCATTAATATCGAGTCAAACATATCGATGGTGTAAAATATCGAGGTAAGTTTTTTCGTAGTTAAAAAATATCGAATTTTATGTATTGCAAAGATATCAATTTTGTAAATTTCGATGTCAAAAATATTGTTGTAAATTATATCGATCTTTTTTCTTTAATGTTAGTATTTTATTATTATTAATTTAGTCTTAGTTATATGTTTTATAGATTAAAAAATATATGTTAAATTATTGTTTTCTTTTTTTTTAATTAAGTTTTAGGAGCGGGATGTTGGGTTTATAGGGGACAAGGGTGGGTAGTAATTAAAAAATTTCGGATTAAATTTCTAATATTTTTTACATTTTTGTTAAGTTTTAGGAGTGGGATGTTGGGTTTATAGGGGATAAGGGTGGGGAGTAATTTAAAAATTTAGGATTAAATTTTTTATTTATTTTTTTTGTTAATTTTTGTTAATTTAATTTTGTTAAATTGGGTTTATAGGGGATAAGGGTGGGGAGTAATTTAAAAAAATTGGTATAAAATGTAAATATTTTAAAATAATTTGTAAAGTTTTTGGAGTGGGAATTTTTTTAATGTTTTTAAAATATTTCAAATATTTATTTGTGGGATATTGTATTTATAGGGGATAAGTATGCGGAGTATTTAGATTTTTTTAATTAAAATAGAAATATTTTTTTAAATCTGTAAAGATTTTGTAGCGGGTTGTTTATAGTGAATTAGGGTGGGGAGTAATATGAAAATATTATTTGTAAATTTCTAAAAAAATTGTAGAATTTTTTGAGAGAATTTAGTAGTGTGATGTTGATTTTATAGGGGATGAGGGTAGGGAGTAGTTTTTTAATGTTTTAAAATATTTTTTTGTTAAAAGTAGAACTTGAAAATGTAAAAAAACTAAGGGGTCATTTGGATAGCGGGAGTAGCGCCACCGCCCGTATGGCGGTGGCGATCCACCCGCTATTTCCCACCGCCCGAACTCCGTTTCCCCCCACCATATTACGATGGCGGGGGGGGACCCCGGCGGACAGAAAGACCGTCCGCCGGTTTACCACCGGTCGACCGGGCGGAAAAGGGGCTGGATATGGTGGCGGTGTCTGCTAGACACCGCCATCCATATTACCATGGGCAGCGGTGCAGGGCTTTCCATGGCGGAGACCCCGCCATGGCAAACCATGTAGAGTTTGCTTTCGGGGGCCCGTTGCGGGCCCCCAGGGTATTGGGGGGATGGGGGTGCACATGGGGGGTACCTGTGGTACCCCCCTGCATTGTCATGGACATGGTGGCAGGCCCCTCGCGGAGCCTGTCACCTTGTGCATGACGATGCACACAGTGCATTCCCAGCATTGTGGCGGGCGGTGTTGTGACCCCCGCCCGCCACAATGCTGGGAATGGAGGATGCTACCGCCACGGTGGCGGTGGCATCCTAATCGCCTGTCGCGGGACCGCCGCACCACTGGCGGCCGGTCCCAGCACCGCTAGGGTGGCGGGCGGACGAAAGTCCGCCCGTCATCCTAATGGGCCCCATAATTTGTAAATTTAAATTTGAAAGAAAAATTAAAATATTGAGGTTATATTTATGTTTGAGTACATTTTTCTATATTTTTTGTAATTTATTTATAAAATATTAATTTGTAGAAAAATATTATTAATTTTTTAATTTAAAAATGTATTATAAAGATAAATTTGATTAAAAAAAGGATTTATTTTATTGATTATAAAATTGGAGTTGGAATAGTAATTTATTATGTTTTATTATCCAGCACTTTCTCTGAGTTTATTTTTGGAGTTGGAATAGTAATTTAATTAGGTTTATTATCCAGCAATTTCCCTGAGTTTAGTTGGTTTTGGAGTTGAAATAGTAATTTATTATGTTTTATTATCCAGCACTGTCCCTGAGTTTATTTTCTTTTGGAGTTGAAATAGTAATTTAGGGGCCTATTACGATGGCGGTCGGGAAACCTCCCCGACCGCCATGGGGGCGGGAAAAGACCGCCCGCATGTACCGCGACATCACCGCCAGTCGAATTACGATGACCCGCGGTCGAAATCCGACCACGGCGGTCTGATCGCGGGCATTAACATTGCGGCAGTTGCTGCTGCCCGAAGCACCGCCGCGATGCTGAAAGGAGCATGTCCTGCATTTCCCTGCACTGCGTGGCAGGCACTGCACAGTGCCTGCCACCTGGTACAGGGAAATGTAGGGGGGGACCATGGGTACCCCCCAGTGCACCCCCCCAACACATTGGGGGCCCGCAACGGGCCCCCGGAAGACAATCACCGCATGCCTTTCCATGGCGGTTTGACCGCTGAGGAAAGGCTGGCTACCGCCGGCATCATAATCCTGCCAGTGGAGCCTGCTCTGCACCGCCACCATTATCCCGGTCCTGCTCCGTCCGCCAGGCAGGAGTGCGGATGGCAACCGACGGTAAAGCGGCGGTCGGAATTTCCCACCGCCGCTGTCACCACCGCCATCCTAATATGACCAGCGGTTTTCTTGGTTGCGATGGCGGGCGGATGTCCACCGCCGGTACGGCGGGCGCCACCGCCGGCCCCGCGGTGGACATCCGACCGCCATCGTAATAGACCCCTTAATTAGTTTTATTATCCAGCATTTTCCCTGAGTTTATTTTGTTTTGGAGTTGGAATAGTAATTTAATTAGTTTTATTCTCCAGCACTTTCCCTGAGTTTTGTTGGTTTTGGGGTTAGAATAGTAATTTATTATGTTTTATCATCCAGCACTTTCTCTGAGTTTAGTTTGTTTTGGAGTTGGAATAGTAATTTAATTTGCTTTATTATCCAGCACTTTCCCTGAGTTTTGTTGGTTTTGGAGTTGGGTATAGTAAATTTTTATTGTTTATTAGTTGTTTTATTTTTTATTTTGTATGTACATTTAAATAAGAAAGGAGATGTATGTTAGTTATTCTTGTAAACCTTTTTTGGTTACACATGTTTTTTTTAATTTTACAGTTTATTTTTTTCTCATTTGCATTTGTTATACATTTTTTCACAGTATTAAAAACATTATCCGGTATAAGTATAATATATTTTTAACATACATTTTTCATGTAGAGTTGGAAAATTAACTATATTTTTTAATGTACATTTTTCATGTAAATTAGAAAATTAACAATTTTTCTTAACATACATTTTTCATGTAGAATTGTAAAATTAACAATGTTTTTTAACATACATTTTTGATGTAGAATTGGAAAATTAACAATATTTTTAACATACATATTTATTAAAAGATAATTGAAATTTTTTAATTTTTTTGAAGTATAATCATGTAATAGTAATGTAAACATATTAATAGTTTATTTTAAACAATTTGACTTTCATTGTTTATTATTTTTTATAACAAAAAGTAAACATTTGTATTTATTTTTTTAAACAGTTTTTAATACATTTTATATAATTAAATCTTTTAATACTATTATATATGTATTTTACATATTTTTTGTATATTTTATTATTTAGTATATTGAATATTATTTTTATTCAAATAATATTTAATATATTAAATAATTTATATCTTTTCACATATATTTCTTCATTATACATTTTAATATTTTTGGTACATTTACAGTACATGAAATAAATATACATTTTAATATATATTAAAGATAATGGGGCCGATTCCGGCCGGAAATCTCTCCGACCGAGCCGGACCCGGAGAGAATTCCGACCGAATCGGACCCTAGCAGTCCGACCGGACGAGTACGATGCATTCGCATGCTATCGGACTCGATTCGGTCGGACTCCCATGAAGTCAATGGGAGCCGGTCGTACAACGCGTACGCGGGCTCCCATTGACTCAATGGGTGCGAGCGAACAAGGGCGCCCCTACAGCGGGTGCGCGTCCATGCGCATCGCGGCGTACATGCACAGGTAGGGGGACCCATGGGTCCCCTCTGTGTGCGACTCGCGCGCCTACGCATACAGGGGGTCCGACGCGGACCCCAAAGTCCGGCTCCGACAGCTCTTTCGAGCCGGACGGCGCGAGTCGGTCGGACTGCTCGCGGCGCGCATCGTACTTACCCGGCCGGGAAACGTCTCCATAGCGCGGTGCGAGTCGTGTCCGTGCGAGTCGGTCGGAGCGTGTTGAAGCCGCGTACGAGTCGGTCGGCGATTTCGCGGGAGCTTGCATCGTACTCGCTCGGCCGGACCCGCGTACGATTCGGTCGGGAAACAGGGCTCCGAATCGGATCCGGTAAATCCGAATCCGATTCGGAGCACTACCGGCCGAGATCGGAATCGGCCCCTATATTTTTTGTTTTTGATAATATAATATTTTATATATATTTTACAATGTTTTGCATATTTTTGGAACATTTGTAAAAAATTTTACAATATATAAAAATATACATTTATTTTTTTGCATTTTAATATTATTTCTCCATTCTTTTCTATGGGGAGTAGATCTTTTTTTTCATTTTTATTACTCCGCCATTTTTTTCTAGTTTCCTCACTTTTCTATCTATCTGTTTCGTTTTTAGGCCATTTTGGAAGACGGAACCTCGTGGTTGGGAGCTGCGTTTCGTCACTTAAGGTAAGTTTATTTTAATTAACTTTTAAGGTAGTTTTAGGGTAGGGGCGAGGTAGTAGTAGTGTAGTTAGGTTTGTCAGAACCGTGTTTGTTCGTTTTTGGTGTAGTTAGGTGTTGTTTTGGTAGTTTAGGGGCCGATTCCGATCTCGGTCGGAGGCGCACCCAATACCATTCGGTCGGGAAAAAAGCCATGCGAAAGCCTGTTTCCCGACCGATCCGTACAGCACACCGAACGAGTAAGTACGATGCGCACAACAGCACAGAATCCGGCCGAGCCGTACTCACCCAAACCAGGTCCTGTTCTCCGACCGAGGCGAATCCGGAAACGCTGAATCGAGTCGCACGGAAGGGAAAATGCAGCTCCGTCCAGCCAAACAAGTACGATGCGCTTCCCGTACGCGCCGAACCCGTCGCTACGCACGGCACGTCAAAGCAACCGGGAGAGGCACACATAAGCTCCGATTCGCGCCACAACACGATCCACGGCTAGGAGACGAACACGCCAGCGACGAGGACGACGCGAAGCAACGAGAAGGACGAACGACACGAACCAACCATGAATCCCTTCGTCCCGATCATACCAATATACTACATTTACTACCGGAACAGGCATGGACGCGTACGGCGCAGAAGGTAAGTCAGACACCAACCACAAAACACATACAACACGTACACGACACATCACACACACACACAGAGGGATGCAGAATATACTTACACCAGCAACAGCAGCACCATAGGGGCTGGATGCCCATCACCAATGCCACATGCACACAGGGGCCTGAATGCGCACCACCACCCCTACCCAGGGGGGGCAGGATGCCTACCACTACTACCACCCTCACCCAGGGGGGGCTGGATGCCTACCACCACTACCACACTCACCCAGGGGGGCCTGGATGCCTACCACCACTACCACCCTGAGCCAGGGGGGGCTGGATGCCTACCACTACTACCACCCTTAGCCAGGGGGGGCTGGATGCCTACCACTACTACCACCCTGAGCCAGGGGGGGCTGGATGCCTACCACTACTACCACCCTTAGCCAGGGGGGCTGGATGCCCACCACCACCCTTAGCCAGGGGGCTGGATGCCTACCACTACTACCACCCTGAGCCAGGGGGCTGGATGCCTACCACTACTACCACCCTGAGCCAGGGGGCTGGATGCCTACCACTACTACCACCCTGAGCCAGGGGGGCTGGATGCCTACCACTACTACCACCCTTAGCCAGGGGGGCTGGATGCCTACCACGACTACCACCCTGAGCCAGGGGGCTGGATGCCCACCACCACCCTTAGCCAGGGGGGCTGGATGCCTACCACTACTACCACCCTTAGCCAGGGGGCTGGATGCCTACCACTACTACCACCCTGAGCCAGGGGGCTGGATGCCTACCACTACTACCACCCTTAGCCAGGGGGCTGGATGCCTACCACTACTACCACCCTGAGCCAGGGGGGCTGGATGCCTACCACTACCACCACCCTTAGCCAGGGGGCTGGATGCCTACCACTACTACCACCCTGAGCCAGGGGGGCTGGATGCCCACCACTACTACCCTTAGCCAGGGGGGCTGGATGCCTACCACTACTACCACCCTGAGCCAGGGGGCTGGATGCCTACCACGACTACCACCCTGAGCCAGGGGGCTGGATGCCCACCACCACCCTTAGCCAGGGGGCTGGATGCCTACCACTACTACCACCCTTAGCCAGGGGGCTGGATGCCTACCACTACTACCACCCTGAGCCAGGGGGGCTGGATGCCTACCACTACTACCACCCTTAGCCAGGGGGCTGGATGCCTACCACTACTACCACCCTGAGCCAGGGGGGCTGGATGCCTACCACTACCACCACCCTGAGCCAGGGGGCTGGATGCCTACCACTACTACCACCCTGAGCCAGGGGGGCTGGATGCCTACCACTACTACCACCCTGAGCCAGGGGGGCTGGATGCCTACCACTACTACCACCCTGAGCCAGGGGGGCTGGATGCCTACCACTACTACCACCCTGAGCCAGGGGGGCTGGATGCCTACCACTACTACCACCCTTAGCCAGGGGGCTGGATGCCTACCACTACTACCACCCTGAGCCAGGGGGGCTGGATGCCTACCACTACTACCACCCTTAGCCAGGGGGGGCTGGATGCCTACCACTACTGCCACTCTGAGCCAGGGGGCTGGATGCCTACCACTACCACCACCCTTAGCCAGGGGGCTGGATGCCTACCACGACTACCACCCTTAGCCAGGGGGCTGGATGCCTACCACTACTACCACCCTGAGCCAGGGGGCTGGATGCCTACCACTACTACCACCCTGAGCCAAGGGGGCTGGATGCCTACCACTACTACCACCCTTAGCCAGGGGGCTGGATGCCTACCACTACTACCACCCTGAGCCAGGGGGGCTGGATGCCTACCACTACTACCACCCTTAGCCAGGGGGGCTGGATGCCTACCACTACTACCACCCTTAGCCAGGGGGCTGGATGCCTACCACTACTACCACCCTGAGCCAGGGGGCTGGATGCCTACCACTACTACCACCCTTAGCCAGGGAGGCTGGATGCCTACCACTACTACCACCCTTAGCCAGGGGGGCTGGATGCCTACCACTACTACCACCCTGAGCCAGGGGGGCTGGATGCCTACCACTACTACCACCCTGAGCCAGGGGGCTGGATGCCTACCACTCCTACCACCCTGAGCCAGGGGGGCTGGATGCCTACCACTACTACCACCCTTAGCCAGGGGGGCTGGATGCCTACCACTACTACCACCCCCACTCATAGGATGGACAATGCATGACACAACCAGCACACCACAACCTAGGGAATGCAAGAAAAAGACATCCCCCAACACCATGACAAGCGTGTGTAGACTGTGTCAAATGCCTACAACACCGAACATGACTTTGAACATACAATGTGACCCCCTAGCACATGTGCCACACATATATGTGTGTGGCACCCACAATGCAAGCAGGCCATGACCATTGTGGCAATGGGGTCCAAACCCCCATCATCACAGTGAGCAAAATGTAAGTGTGGGGTCCATAGCTGAAGCACATTTTGAACATTGTGGCAATGGGGTCTAAACCCCCATCATCACAGTGAGCAAAATGTAAGTGTGGGGTCCATAGCTGAAGCACATTTTGAACATTGTGGCAATGGGGTCTAAACCCCCATCATCACAGTGAGCAAAATGTAAGTGTGGGGTCCATAGCTGAAGCACATTTTGAACATTGTGGCAATGGGGTCTAAACCCCATCATCACAGTGAGCAAAATGTAAGTGTGGGGTCCATAGCTGAAGCACATTTTGAACATTGTGGCAATGGGGTCTAAACCCCCATCCTCACAGTGACCAAAAAGTAAGTGTTGACAAAGAAAGAGCTGCAACTGCCAAACTGCATGGATGATTCCTGGTCACAGAACAAAAAACACATCAGTGGCAAAGTAGTGTATGTGTCCCATTGCAACATAAATTGGGTGAGCCAAATACTGCAGTGCAAATAAGACATACCTTTGGCCATGTGCAGACAAACAACACCCATGGGGGCTGACACTGTCAACATTCATCAATGACACAATGACAGAAGTGACCATCAGAATGCAGACCCACATATTTGCACCAATGGACACACAAATGCAGATACCCTGTGGAGACTGCAGATGTGAGGTGAACAGATACCATACCATGGCAGCAATGGGACACACAAACCATGATCATTGTGCTGACCGATGACCTAGGAGTCCCAGGGACAGCAGGGGAAACCCACCAAACTACATACAGCCAATGGCACACCCAAGATATGCCAATGCAGTGGTGCAGATGCACAAACACAAACAGGCAGACCCACACTGCACATCATACACAACAGGTGAGGGGGGTGCCAGTGTCCCCAGGCAACCACACAACACATGAGGAGACCTGAATACCAATCATACAGATGTGCATACAGTGCCACACAAAGGTAACTCATGGATCCAAATCCCCTATGTGGGCAAGCAGGCATTGTCAGATGAGAGGGAGCACAAATCACACATGTCACACAGGCACGTAGGAACAGCAACTGACACAGCAAGACACAGACACACCACAGCACCACCCCCAGGGCCCCCACAATGTGGTGACCCTGGGCTGCATTACAATCCCACTGTGATGACAAAGCTAAATGTGGTTCACACTGTGAACCACAGTCATGTGTCCTGAGCAACAAACTACCATCACACCTACACAAGCACAAATCAATCAGCATGGCCAGTAAGCCAAGGCCAACATGGAGGCAGGGGCCTAGCCGGGAAACAACTCTCATCTGCACACACTCAACACCACACCCCTCGACCTCCAACAATGTGCAGCAGTGAAGTACACATGCACTGGTGACATTGCACATGCACCCATGACTATTCCAGGGTGGTGGGTGGGAACCAAGGTGCAGAAACACATGACACATGGCCACTCAACAAGACTCCTGAATGTCTGACACACTGCACACTACGCTGTACATGGACATGACGGCAATACCACACCAACCAATGGGATCCCAGCCACAGTCACACACCAATGAAGAAGCCAAGGTCACCCACAAAGAACACACATAGACAACAACCAACATTGCAGCCCGGACCCTGAGGAGTGCCAGCAGTCACACACACAACGTGTCACAATCACTGAAAGATAACACAAACTGGAAATCACATGACAGGGGCAAACAACAAGTGCCAAGGGAAACCTGACTGTGACCCATCTGCGTCTGCACACAAACTCAGCCCTGACAGCAAACACACCTATGGGTGACACCCTGATGACCAGTAATGTGCCATGCACCGACATCACAGAGAACCCAGGGAGAAGACTTTGGGGGAACATAGGTCAACTCAGCAAGCATCACAAACAGGTACAACACTAGGGATCACAGCATGCACAGCTAAACGGAAGTGAACACACAGACATGCACATACAACACACACCTTGGGCGCAGGCAATGTCACAGGTGTACACACTGCCATGAGGGGACTCCACTCCTGTGTGAGGAAAGCTGTGCCATGTGTTGCCTCAGTAGGGCCCCATCATGTCAGCTGAGCACTTGGTCACACAATCAACAATTAGCACCAAATGAGGGCTCCCGTCACATCAGCCTGGTCATGGAAGTGCCAACGGAATCATCAGCACAGATCCAACACACTTGTATAGCAATGTTGCACTGACTACACGGATGAGTCCTTCCCCATTGATGCCCAAACCTGCATGTCCAGTGGAGATGGCCACACGGTCAGGGAAGTAGACGAATTGAACAATGGCAGGCACAACAGATGTGCAGGGGTGGAAGCCACAGATGTGAAATAGCTAATCTAAGTAGGAAATCCCATTGCCAAATACTGAACACATGACACCCTCAGATGCTGCTATGGATGACATGGATACACCACAGGATAGGACACATTCCCCCTGGACCACATGGGTTCCTGCACAGTAACACTTCATTATCATGAGACCAAATATCACCATCACTGCAGCAAGGGCATGGTTAGCATCATCAACAACATGTACATCAGAAGCATAAGCACTAGAGAACAGAAAGTTGCTTTATTCAGCATATGTGTGGAATGAAAACAAAGTCCAGAAAAAACACAAAGGCCAATGGCCAGTCCATTGTCAAAGTCCAAACTTGGTGACAGTGGCAGATGTCACCCTACGCATGCCTGCACAAAACCAGGGACAATCCACTAGGAGGGGCAACCGGGGGGCAGGCCAGGCACCGCAGGGACAGGATCAGGGCTCACCAGGAGGAAGCAGGGAAGGGGTGGTGGGTGCTGGAGAGCCACTGACAACTGCAGTGGAGGTGTCTGACATGGTGTGTGCCGGCACAACTGGGGGGCATGACTCAGATGCTGTGGGTGCCGGCACGACTGCAGTGGACCCTGCAGATGGAGTGGACAGGTCCGCCACTGCAGTGCCCAAGTCAGACAGGGTGGTAGTGGACTCCACTGCAGTGCCTACCACCAGGGGAGGAGAATGGGGAACAGGCAAGGTGGGCTGGACAGAGGGGGAGGACACCCTCACCACATCAGTGGCACAGACAAGCGCATCGGGGTGTGGTGCCGGGAGAGCAAGTGCCAGGGGAGAAGGCCGGATCCTCTTGGGGATGGTATATCTGTGGGTGGGGGAACCTGGGGCAGGGTGTGGTGGGGGCACCTGTGGAGTGGGGGCCTGAGGGATGGAGGAAGGAGACCTGGTGCCTGAGCTGCAGGGCGGCGGCGGGGTCTTGCTCTTACGACTCCGGGGGACTTGCGGGTGGGGGCCTCAGTCTGTCTGCGCCTGGGGGAGGGTGTCCGGTGGCGAGGGGCACTCTGCTCCGTGTGGGTGGGCTTCCTCTTCCCCCTGGATGCTGGAGCAGCTGGATCGGAGGGGAAGAGGCCGAGGTCACTGAGGAAGAGGCGCTGGGTCTTTGGGGTTGCAGGTGAGGCAAGGGAGGGTGTTTTGGAGGGAGAGGCAACTGAGGACTGCGCAGTGCTCGTGTATGCGTGTGTGTGTACCAGGGCCCCATCCCCTGTGAGTCTGGTTTCAGTCCCCTGACTGTGCGTGCGTGTGCGTTTTGTTTGTGGTGTGTGTGTCTGTGTGCTGGATGTGTGTGTGCTGGTGTGTGCCTGTGCTGGTGTGTGTGTGCTTGGGACGGGTAAGGTGCTGGGGAGTATGGATGGAGCAGAGGCAGGAGGGGTGAGGGACTGTCTGAGGAGGGACACTGCTGCCATCAGGGAGGAGTCCATGGACCTATTGCCCCTCTGTAGCTCAGACATGCCCGATGAGATGCCCTCCATGAACGACACCAGCTGAGTCAACAGAGCGGTGTGCGCATGGAGGACACTCAGCATGGCTGTCTGCCCTAAATGGAGCTGGCGAAGGAGGTACACAGACTCCTCACTCAGGGCAGCAGGGGACACAGGGGCAGGGAGTGCGGTGCCTGGCCCAAAGGAGACACGCTCCCGAACATGGGAGCCTCCACGGACCTGGGGAATGGGAGCCGATGGGAGGGCAGTGGTGGTGCTGGTGGTGGCAGGGACAGCAACACTAGCTGGGGTGTGGTGGCTGCTGACACCCGCCTCCATAAGGGAGTCATCCTCCGAGTTGCTCTGGTCCTCAGCTGAGGTGGATGGTGCTGAGGACTCCTCGGTGTGGCTCCCCTCGCCCTCCGTGCCACTGGGTCCCTCCGACCACTCCTCGGCTGCTGACCCAGTCTGGCTCTCCGGCTCCTCCTGGTCCATGGAGCTGTCCCCTTCCGTGGCCGTGGATGTATCTGCAAACAATGGGGAAACAGACAGACATCAGTCACCTGCACCAAATGCACACACCACTGTGAGCACAGCACATTACAGAGCAAGCCCTGGCATCATTAGTTGTACATTGCTAAAAGTGCCCTAACTGAACATGAGCAGCCAATTGTCAGTCTGATGCCAACCATGGCACTCACATCCCACATGGCCTTGCACCCATCTGTCTGGTGTCTTTTGGATTGTAACACCCCAGTGTGGACACATGCACCAACTACACAGTAGTTGGACAGTGCAGAGGACACGGTGTAGCATGTGGACATGCACACATCACAGCTCTTGCCACTGAGTCAGTACAGGTTTCCGGATGAAAGGGATGCCCAGAGTCAAATAGGAAATGCATGTGATGCATACCAGCGACAGACACCATGATGCACCCATGTCCTGATAGCCATCGCCACAATGGTGTGCATGTAGCACATGTCACTCCCCTGCAGGATCACCAATAAGTAGACACATGCCATGGTGGAGGCATGATTGCTAAGTCATACATCACTGTCTCAGTGATGTATGACTTGGCAGCCAGACAATAACACTCTGCACTGTGTCACAATAGTAGGTGATGGGGAATGCAAGTCCTGGAGCTGCACAAGTGCACATGTACATCCCCCCCACAACACATCATCTTAACCCTCATCTGTCCAGGTCATACCTATTGGACATATGGGAGACCTGTGACACTACCCTCTGAACCTGAGCCCCTCACAATCTGCTGTGAATGGGGAACAGCTGCCTGAACGTCACATTTGCATACCCCAGTCTGCACGGGCAGCTGATAAAACACCTATGTGACACACAAGTATCGTCTCCTATGGTCACATCTCCAGTGGCATGCTGAGCCCCTACCAAGAAACACCCCAGCAGTCCTGGCAACTAATCCACAGCACACTGACACAGAGGCAGACACCTGAGGGGTCAAATCACTGCGCACAATGTGTCAGCTGATACACGGGAGTGGGAGTACAGAGTGCATTGCATGGCCTGGAGTAGGCATGACTGTCCTGCCCCACATGAATGAGGGATGAGCCCTGGACAGTGGATAGCTGGCTATGTATGTGTGACACACGTAATCTGCACACTCCTGGGGCCCAAACATTGTTCCCACCCGCTGCATGGGCGTGTGCCACATACCCCAGGCACATGTGGTGGCTCAGCTCAGCAAGTGGACCGCATATCAAAGCAACACGCAGATTACATGTCCGAACACAGGCGTTGTGTGAACAATGGACCCACCCATGATGCCCACAACAGAGTTAGGGAAACAGATGCTGTCCCCTACCTTTAGTGAAGCAAACTGCAAGGACACAGTCCCAAGTGACACAATTCCCTGAATGTAAGGGCCACACCTGGGTATCAGATGAGGAGTGGGCAGTGCACAATAGAGGGACATGGCTCCTGGACAACATGACTGCTGCACTGTGGCAGTTGAACCAGGCCAGAGGAGGGCACAAAGCATGTAATACAGAGTTCACAGTGCAGTCTTTGACTCACCCCCTCCTTGCTGCTGTCTGGCCTTCAGCTGCCCATCCAGGTCTGGAAACACCACCGCCAGGATCTGGAGCATGTTGGGGGTCAGGGTCCGTGTTCCGCCCCTCCTGCGAGGAGGCGACAGCTTCAGCTGGACCCGTGCAATCCTCCGGGTCCAGCCCCGAAGGTCCTGCCACCTCTTCTGGCAGTTGCGGATCCGGCGCTTGTAGACCCCCACGGACTGGACAGCCCGGACGATGTCCTTCCAGATCTCCTGCTTCCGATGGGCATTAACCTGTCAGGATGACAAAGTGAAAAGGCCATTACTACACATGCAACATATCCGTGCATGACACAGTTGTATATACATGTCTCAATCACAGGGGCACATGATGTACACAGGCAGTGCAAAGCTGCCCATGGACAGTTTGCCAGACGTCACTACATGGTATCATTGCATGGGAAGTAAAACCTTGTTCAAATGCACTGTCACTGCACCATACCTGTCCAGTGCATGTCACTACACACTATGGGGGTGACAACTACTCAGTGAGCCTGCTAGCCAGTGGCGTGCAGACTTTCAGCCTTGCTAGTCAGACAATATGCACATTCAGAAAGGCAGTGCACAGAACACTCACCTGCTCCCCTGGTGTCCCATACAGCTTGCTGTACTGTGGAAGTAGGCTGTCCAGCAGGGCCTGGTTCTCCTCAAGGCTGAAGGCTGGGGCTCTCTCCACAGTATGTGCCATTGCAGGGTCCAGAGGGGCAGAGACAGCAGCAGTGCAGTGGCAGATGTCGTCCTGGAGCATGTAGTGCAGGCAAGTGAGCTCTCAGGGGAACAGCCAGCAATATATATGTGCTGGAGAGGCAGATACTGTCCCTTGTGTCCAAAGTGATAGGTCCAAGTCGTTTGCATCTTCTGAATCTGGCCAATCCATGGAATAGCAGCACCAATACATGCCCACAGCATCCTTCAAATCTTCAACTTCATGACATACATGATTTTGCAACATGGTTGTGGGTGACCAACTGAATTTCCAGCAACCGACTCGTTCAAAATTCGAAAACGCGTCCGTTGCCAGGCAAGGCCATTGTTAATGGGTGCGCACCGATCGGTCCATTGCTGTACAACGCGTACAGGGGTACAACGCGTACCCGCACACATTGAATGCAATGGGCCGGCCGGGGGCACCGATCGGTCCATTGCAGTACAACGCGTACAGGGGTACAACGCGTACCCGCACACATTGAATGCAATGGGCCGGCCGGGGGCACCGATCGGTCCATTGCTGATCAACGCGTACAAGGGTACAACGCGTACCCGCACACATTGAATGCAATGGGCCGGCCGGGGGCACCGATCGGTCCATTGCAGTACAACGCGTACAGGGGTACAACGCGTAGCAGCACACATTGAATGCAATGGGTCGGCCGGGGCACCGATCGGTCCATTGCAGTACAACGCGTACAGGGGTACAACGCGTACCCGCACACATTGAATGCAATGGGCCGGCCGGGGGCACCGATCGGTCCATTGCAGTACAACGCGTACAGAGGTACAACGTGTACCCGCACACATTGAATGCAATGGGCCGGCCGGGGCACCGATCGGTCCATTGCTGATCAACGCGTACAGGGGTACAACGCGTACCCGCACACATTGAATGCAATGGGCCGGCCGGGGGCACCGATCGGTCCATTGCTGATCAACGCGTACAGGGTACAACGCGTGCCCGCACACATTGAATGCAATGGGCCGGCCGGGGCACCGATCGGTCCATTGCTGATCAACTGCGTACAGGGGTACAACGCGTACCCGACACATTGAATGCAATGGGCCGGCCGGGGCACCGATCGGTCCATTGCAGTATCAACGCGTACAGGGGTACAACGCGTACCGCACACATTGAATGCAATGGGCGGCCAGGGCACCGATCGGTCCATTGCTGATCAACGCGTACAGGGGTACAACGCCGTACCCGCACACATTGAATGCAATGGGCCGGCCGGGGCACCGATCGGTCCATTGCTGATCAACGCGTACAGGGGTACAACGCGTACCCGCACACATTGAATGCAATGGGCCGGCCGGGGCACCGATCGGTCCATTGCAGTACAACGCGTACAGGGGTACAACGCGTACCGCGCACATTGAATGCAATGGGCCGGCCGGGGCACCGATCGGTCCATTGCAGTACAACGCGTACAGGGGTACAACGCGTACCCGCACACATTGAATGCAATGAGCCGGCCGGGGCACCGATCGGTCCATTGCAGTATCAACGCGTACAGGGGTACAACGCTGTACCCGCACACATTGAATGCAATGGGCCGGCCGGGCGCACCGATCGGTCCATTGCTGATCAACGCGTACAGGGGTACAACGCGTACCCGCACACATTGAATGCAATGGGCCGGCCGGGGCACCGATCGGTCCATTGCTGATCAACGCGTACAGGGGTACAACGCGTGCCCGCACACATTGAATGCAATGGGCCGGCCGGGGGCACCGATCGGTCCATTGCTGTTCAACGCATCACTGTACAAGTGACTGGCATATGTCACCATGCCTGTCTCAGATGGACATATGCCAGCCACAGATAGCTCCCAGGGAGTGAGGGGCACACCTACATCACGACAGCCTGTCCAAACTTTATCATAAGGCATGTAAGGCTGCATTTCCTATTGTGTGTATGTTGGTGTACATGTTGTCCTGTGGGTGTCACCTGTGGGCAGCCACCGCCAGGCTGTGCACGTGTTCATGGGGACAGGATCCTGGGTGTTACGTGTACATGACCACTGTGCCATGGTCACATTTCACGGTGGTGTATGTGTATGTCATGTCACATACCCCGTGAGTCCCATGTGGGACGGTATGTTTGAGCCAGGGTGTCCCAGTGGCACAATAGTGATGGTCCTCCACAGTCTGTGTGCATGTAGTGTTTACAATGTCTCTGATTTCATGTGCACAATGGGAGACAGTCTCCACATCCACGTTGTGTGTGCATGGACTTTGATGTTGTGCGTGTGTGTGTCACAGACGTCCATGTCTGTCCTGCCGTGGCAAGTGGGACCACTACCTGTGGGGGTCATGGTTGTTTTGCTGTGGTGTATACATGATACTCCATGTAATGCCAGTGTCCATGTGGCAATACAGGGTCCCTGGGAATGTACCTGTCGTTGAGCTGTGGTGCCTGGGGCACATCTGTCCTCACATGTCACTGTGGGGGGTGATTGTGACACGGCAGCAGGAGATGGGAACTGTGACACGGCCTCATGATATCCAATGGGCCAACCTGGGACTAATTGATGCCACTTGTTGGACCGTGTTGACAGATGTTGGCCATGTATGTACCATACATGTCCTTACGGAACTGCACACTTCATGTAGTTGTGCCTCATAATGATGTATGTTGGGATATTGAGTGTGTTCAATGCCGCATATGTGGGGTGACTGACAATCTTGCTTACTTCTCCTCTGCACTGCAGGGCTCCTGCTGTCCATCGACCATTCCCAGACCTGGCAACGATGGTGGAACGGGACAGCATCCGACGGTACCGCTTCACCAGGCAGCTGATTGAGGATTTGGCAGTGCAGTTGTCCCCACATTTGCAGCCTGGCCGGCCGTATCCTACAGCGCTGACCCCCAAGGTGAAGGTGATGGCAGCCCTACACTTCTTTGCCACCGGTACCTTCCAACATACTGTGGCGACTGCTGGTGGGATGTCACAGACCATGTTGAGCCGTGTGCTCCGCGATGTTTTGGCGGCAATGTTGCTATTCCTGAACCGGTACATCTATTTCCCTAGACTGCGACGACTCACTGACGTGAAGAGTGACTTTTATGCCCTGGGGAGGATGCCGCATGTCATTGGCTCCATTGATGGGACACATGTGGCTTTGGTACCACCACAGGCCCAGGAGCAGGCCTACAGGAACCGCAAGCACTACCACTCGGTCAATGCACTGGTGGTGTGTCTTGCAGACATGACCATCACACACGTGTGTGCCCGTTTCCCTGGTTCAGCACACGATGCCTTTGTGATGAGGAGTAGTCGCATCCCCAGGATGATGGCACAGATGCAGAACCAGCGTGCCTGGCTTGTCGGTGTGTACTGACTTTGTGCCATTGTGTGTGATCTGATCTGTAGTATTCCGCCCACTTTTCCAAGTCAGCTAATGTGCACTTGTCTGTCCGTAGGTGACTCGGGATACCCCAACATGCTGTGGTTGCTGACACCCCTCAGGAACCCTGTGACACCAGCCCAGATGCGCTACAATGAGGCACATGGTCGGACCAGGAGAGTGATTGAGCGGACATTTGGTCTCCTGAAGAGCCGCTTCCGCTGCCTGGACAAGACCGGAGGGTCCCTCCCATATGCCCCTGCAAAAGTGTGCAAGATTATCATCGTCTGCTGCATGCTCCACAACCTGGCAGTGCGGAAGGAGTTGCCTCTCATCCAGGATGACAATGACCAACATCCGCCACCTGTGGAGGATCCTGGCCTGGACCACGATGCCAGTGACGATGATGATGATGATGAGGGTGATGTCCGCACACAGCTCATCACCAACTTCTTTAGCTGAATGTGAGTATCCTGAGGTGTCATGTCAATGATGTGAGTTGGCATGATATGTGTAGGTGGTGCTCTGGTGCTGTTGGAGTGTGTCCATGGGCTACTTGGCTGGATGTGTGTTGCGATGTGTGCTTACAGGTGGGCTGTACTCCCCAACAGTGTTGACATGCTAACTTGGTTCTGGGTGGGTATCTTGTAACATGTATTGTGCATGAGTTTTGCTGTTCTGTCCTGTACTCCATTGCTTTTGACTGTGTGTCATTTCTGTCCTTCACAGGGTACTTTCAGATTCGTTTGGTCAACTGTGTCCACCGACGACGTGATTGCACTTCCAGGGTGGTAGCTGTTGTGTCCCTACAGGTGATGTGCGCCACACCCATGGACTTCCTTCCGTCTACAGTTGTTGACTGTGTGCCCACTGCCAGGTGGGATTACCTTGCATCTGTAGTGGTTACGACATGTTGCAACTGTGTAATAAACCTGTGCTTCACTTTGTGATGTGCGTTGTCTGTGGTCACACATTTGACTGCCATTTGCTTACTGCACCTGTGGGCTACTTGACTACAACTGGGAATGGGTGTGGTGTCTGTGCATTGCACCGTCTTCCCTGGCAACATCAGTGTAGGCAATGAGTCAGATGGCCTAGGTGTGTATGTGTTGTGTAGCCCTGGTGGTGTGTCTCCCTCATATGTGTCACGTTGCCTTTACTCACATGCCTGTGTTGTACTTGCTGTTGCAGTTCGCATACACAGTGTAATTTTGCAGTTCATCATCCCCATAACAGCACCCACGTTGGAATCACAACAGAGGCAAGTATGGTGTATTAGTGTGTTTATTGTGATGCATTTGTGTGAATAGTGCATAGGATGGGTAGTGCTGTACATAAATCTTGCAATCAGAAGTTCCTAGGTGAATTGAAAGTCCTGGTAGACAGAATCCCCAGTATCGGGGCCACAGTTGTCTGAGACATTGGTCCAACTTGTACTCCCCATGCAATGTGTGGGAGTAGTGTTGCCGTCAACAGGGTGAACAGTCTGTGCACAAAGGTGAACATCCAGAACAGGTTCAGGCTTCCTGGGAGTTGTGCTTGGCCATCGGCCTCTCACTTGCCCCTCTTCGGACGACCCCTCTTCTTGGGGGGGGGCCCTCAAGTACAGGCTGCTGCGGTGCAGGGGACTCTCCGCCAGAGTCATCCTCCCTCCCTGTGGCAGTTGCAGTTTGGGCAGCACCAGATGTTGTTGGCACACAGGGAGGTGTGGACTTGTTGCTGTTCATCTGGCGGAGGCATTGTAAAATGTCCCTGTGCACCGCCGTCATCTCATGCAGTGCATCCCACTTGGACTCCACGCGGGACATGTGTGAGTCCACGCGGGACATGTGTGACTCCACGTGGAACATGTGAGAGTCCAAGCGGGCATGATGGGCAGCCTGCTGCTGTTTCATGTCTCTGAGGAGCCCCACTACCTGGCTGAGGTCTCCGGTGCTGGACTGGTACGCATCAGCTATGCGTACCAGTTGTGGGTCGTCATGCACACCAGCAACCTCTGCAAGCAGCGACCTCTGTCTCCCACCCCTCCCACCACCCCTGCTGACATGTGCAGTGCGTGCAGTGGCACGCACAGATGACCCTGGTCCACCTTGGAGGTTGGTGGTGGTGGTGTCCATGGCCCCAGGTTGGTCCAGGGTCCCTGTGCTGGTGTTGCTCCTTGTTCTGTCCATGTCGGCAGGGATGGTATTTGTGTTGACAGTCGTTGGAGGGGTGGGTGCAGGGGGTGCAGCTGGTGGTCCTGCTGGTGCTGCAGCTGGTGGTCCTGCTGGTGCTGCATGTAGACTTGCACCGGATGTGCCAGGTTGGTCTTCTTCGTCCGAGGAGGGCAGAGGCTGTACGACACCAGTGAGCTCCGCATCCTCTTGAGCCTGGGACTGGGACTCCTCAGCGTCTGCTGCTGTGTCCCCATCATCACCTGTTTTTGGGAGACACACACAATGTATGTTATGTTTCTGCAGGCATCAATGGTTGACACACCTGACAGTTGTGACTGTGCCTCTGGGTGCGGGCCTGTACATTGCATTGTCCTAAGTCGTCACAGTCAGGGGTTGATATTGGTGTGGCACATTGTCCTGCATTATTTGGGCATTTCTATGTATTTGTTGGGGTGTGAACATGGTCTGCATTGGTTGTGTTTGGTTGACAGCCGGCCCTCCTTCCCACCCACCCAGCCAGTCAGTTATCCCACCATGGACTGTGCTTGCATTGCAGGGAGTGGAAGTTGTCTCTCAGGATGTCAGTCAGTGGTGTCCTGCTGTTTGTTGGTGCACAGTTGCCAGCAGGGCCTTGTGCTCCCCACAGCAGTAGCCAGTGTCAGCCATCTTGTGAGTCCTTCTCCACTCCCTGTGATGTGAGCATGGTTCAGGGTGGTGTTGATGGGCCAGTTGTGAGGCTGAGCAATATCTGTGCCTACTACTCCCATCATGCTTTTGCCTCCACCCCCTTCCCAGCATGCCCATGCTTCCTTCCTTTTGACTCTGCTTCCCTGTGGGGTGGGCTGGCTGTGCTGACAGGATGGCTGGGAGTGTTGTCCTGGCAGTTGTTTGGCTAAAAGTCCCAAGAGTGTCCCTGTGCTTCACACAACATAACCCAGGGTGGTGGTTCTTTGTGGGATCTTGAGTTAGGATGGGAGGCATTGCATTCTACCAGGTGGGTTCTGTGGAGTTTGTGTTGAGGGGGGTGTGAGGGGAGGTGCTTGTGACTATGGTCAGTGCTGCAAGTCCTCCTTCCCACCCAGCCAGCCAGATATCCCACCATGGAACGTGCTTGCATTGCAGGGAGTGGAAGTTGTCTCTCAGGATGTCAGTCAGTGGTGTCCTGCTGTTTGTTGGTGCACAGTTGCCAGCAGGGCCTTGTGCTCCCCACAGCAGTAGCCAGTGTCAGCCATCTTGTGAGTCCTTCTCCACTCCCTGTGATGTGAGCATGGTTCAGGGTGGTGTTGATGGGCCAGTTGTGAGGGTGACCAATATCTGTGACTGCCACTCCCATCATGCTATTGCCTCCACCCCACTTGCCAGCATTCCCATACTTACTTGCTTTTGTGGGGAGTTCAGTATGTGTGGGTGTGTGAGCAATGGCAAGATGGCTGACAGTGGTGTCCTGCTGTTGGTTGGTGTGCAGTTCCCAGCATGCCCTTGTGCTCCCCACGACACAGCAACAGTGTCAGACATCTTTGATGGGCCTTTCCACTCTCTGTGGGATGTGCATGCGTGAGTGTGAGCTTGCTGGGCCATGTGGTGGGGGATGTAGAGCTGTGACTACGACTCCCATCATGCTATTGCCTCCACCCCCTTCCCAGCATGCCCATGCTTCCTTCCTTTTGACTCTGCTTCCCTGTGGGGTGGGCTGGCTGTGCTGACAGGATGGCTAGGAGTGTTGTCCTGGCAGTTGTTTGGCTAAAAGTCCCAAGAGTGTCCCTGTGCTTCACACAACATAACCCAGGGTGGTGGTTCTTTGTGGGATCTTGAGTTAGGATGGGAGGCATTGCATTCTACCAGGTGGGTTCTGTGGAGTTTGTGTTGAGGGGGTGTGAGGGGAGGTGCTTGTGACTATGGTCAGTGCTGCAAGTCCTCCTTCCCACCCAGCCAGCCAGATATCCCACCATGGAACGTGCTTGCATTGCAGGGAGTGGAAGTTGTCTCTCAGGATGTCAGTCAGTGGTGTCCTGCTGTTTGTTGGTGCACAGTTGCCAGCAGGGCCGTGTGCTCCCCACAGCAGTAGCCAGTGTCAGCCATCTTGTGAGTCCTTCTCCACTCCCTGTGATGTGAGCATGGTTCAGGGTGGTGTTGATGGGCCAGTTGTGAGGGTGACCAATATCTGTGACTGCCACTCCCATCATGCTATTGCCTCCACCCCACTTGCCAGCATTCCCATACTTACTTGCTTTTGTGGGGAGTTCAGTATGTGTGGGTGTGTGAGCAATGGCAAGATGGCTGACAGTGGTGTCCTGCTGTTGGTTGGTGTGCAGTTTCCAGCATGCCCTTGTGCTCCCCACGACACAGCAACAGTGTCAGACATCTTTGATGGGCCTTTCCACTCTCTGTGGGATGTGCATGCATGAGTGTGAGCTTGCTGGGCCATGTGGTGGGGGATGTAGAGCTGTGACTACGACTCCCATCATGCTATTGCCTCCACGCCCCTTCCCAGCATGCCCATGCCTCCTTCCTTTTGACTCTGCTTCCCTGTGGGGTGGGCTGGCTGTGCTGACAGGATGGCTGGGAGTGTTGTCCTGGCAGTTGTTTGGCTAAAAGTCCCAAGAGTGTCCCTGTGCTTCACACAACATAACCCAGGGTGGTGGTTCTTTGTGGGATCTTGAGTTAGGATGGGAGGCATTGCATTCTACCAGGTGGGTTCTGTGGAGTTTGTGTTGAGGGGGTGTGTGAGGGGAGGTGCTTGTGACTATGGTCAGTGCTGCAAGTCCTCCTTCCCACCCAGCCAGCCAGATATCCCACCATGGAACGTGCTTGCATTGCAGGGAGTGGAAGTTGTCTCTCAGGATGTCAGTCAGTGGTGTCCTGCTGTTTGTTGGTGCACAGTTGCCAGCAGAGCCTTGTGCTCCCCACAGCAGTAGCCAGTGTCAGCCATCTTGTGAGTCCTTCTCCACTCCCTGTGATGTGAGCATGGTTCAGGGTGGTGTTGATGGGCCAGTTGTGAGGGTGACCAATATCTGTGACTGCCACTCCCATCATGCTATTGCCTCCACCCCACTTGCCAGCATTCCCATACTTACTTGCTTTTGTGGGGAGTTCAGTATGTGTGGGTGTGTGAGCAATGGCAAGATGGCTGACAGTGGTGTCCTGCTGTTGGTTGGTGTGCAGTTCCCAGCATGCCCTTGTGCTCCCCACGACACAGCAACAGTGTCAGACATCTTTGATGGGCCTTTCCACTCTCTGTGGGATGTGCATGCGTGAGTGTGAGCTTGCTGGGCCATGTGGTGGGGGATGTAGAGCTGTGACTACAACTCCCATCATGCTATTGCCTCCACCCCCTTCCTAGCATGCCCATGCTTCCTTCCTTTTGACTCTGCTTCCCTGTGGGGTGGGCTGGCTGTGCTGACAGGATGGCTGGGAGTGTTGTCCTGGCAGTTGTTTGGCTAAAAGTCCCAAGAGTGTCCCTGTGCTTCACACAACATAACCCAGGGTGGTGGTTCTTTGTGGGATCTTGAGTTAGGATGGGAGGCATTGCATTCTACCAGGTGGGTTCTGTGGAGTTTGTGTTGAGGGGGTGTGAGGGGAGGTGATTGTGACTGTGGTCAGTGCTGCAAGTCCTCCTTCCCACCCAGCCAGCCAGATATCCCACCATGGAACGTGCTTGCATTGCAGGGAGTGGAAGTTGTCTCTCAGGATGTCAGTCAGTGGTGTCCTGCTGTTTGTTGGTGCACAGTTGCCAGCAGGGCCTTGTGCTCCCCACAGCAGTAGCCAGTGTCAGCCATCTTGTGAGTCCTTCTCCACTCCCTGTGATGTGAGCATGGTTCACGGTGGTGTTGATGGGCCAGTTGTGAGGGTGACCAATATCTGTGACTGCCACTCCCATCATGCTATTGCCTCCACCCCACTTGCCAGCATTCCCATACTTACTTGCTTTTGTGGGGAGTTCAGTATGTGTGGGTGTGTGAGCAATGGCAAGATGGCTGACAGTGGTGACCTGCTGTTGGTTGGTGTGCAGTTCCCAGCATGCCCTTGTGCTCCCCACGACACAGCAACAGTGTCAGACATCTTTGATGGGCCTTTCCACTCTCTGTGGGATGTGCATGCGTGAGTGTGAGCTTGCTGGGCCATGTGGTGGGGGATGTAGAGCTGTGACTACGACTCCCATCATGCTATTGCCTCCAGGCCCCTTCCCAGCATGCCCATGCCTCCTTCCTTTTGACTCTGCTTCCCTGTGGGGTGGGCTGGCTGTGCTGACAGGATGGCTGGGAGTGTTGTCCTGGCAGTTGTTTGGCTAAAAGTCCCAAGAGTGTCCCTGTGCTTCACACAACATAACCCAGGGTGGTGGTTCTTTGTGGGATCTTGAGTTAGGATGGGAGGCATTGCATTCTACCAGGTGGGTTCTGTGGAGTTTGTGTTGAGGGGGTGTGTGAGGGGAGGTGCTTGTGACTATGGTCAGTGCTGCAAGTCCTCCTTCCCACCCAGCCAGCCAGATATCCCACCATGGAACGTGCTTGCATTGCAGGGAGTGGAAGTTGTCTCTCAGGATGTCAGTCAGTGGTGTCCTGCTGTTTGTTGGTGCACAGTTGCCAGCAGAGCCTTGTGCTCCCCACAGCAGTAGCCAGTGTCAGCCATCTTGTGAGTCCTTCTCCACTCCCTGTGATGTGAGCATGGTTCAGGGTGGTGTTGATGGGCCAGTTGTGAGGGTGACCAATATCTGTGACTGCCACTCCCATCATGCTATTGCCTCCACCCCACTTGCCAGCATTCCCATACTTACTTGCTTTTGTGGGGAGTTCAGTATGTGTGGGTGTGTGAGCAATGGCAAGATGGCTGACAGTGGTGTCCTGCTGTTGGTTGGTGTGCAGTTCCCAGCATGCCCTTGTGCTCCCCACGACACAGCAACAGTGTCAGACATCTTTGATGGGCCTTTCCACTCTCTGTGGGATGTGCATGCGTGAGTGTGAGCTTGCTGGGCCATGTGGTGGGGGATGTAGAGCTGTGACTACAACTCCCATCATGCTATTGCCTCCACCCCCTTCCCAGCATGCCCATGCTTCCTTCCTTTTGACTCTGCTTCCCTGTGGGGTGGGCTGGCTGTGCTGACAGGATGGCTGGGAGTGTTGTCCTGGCAGTTGTTTGGCTAAAAGTCCCAAGAGTGTCCCTGTGCTTCACACAACATAACCCAGGGTGGTGGTTCTTTGTGGGATCTTGAGTTAGGATGGGAGGCATTGCATTCTACCAGGTGGGTTCTGTGGAGTTTGTGTTGAGAGGGGGTGTGAGGGGAGGTGCTTGTGACTATGGTCAGTGCTGCAAGTCCTCCTTCCCACCCAGCCAGCCAGATATCCCACCATGGAACGTGCTTGCATTGCAGGGAGTGGAAGTTGTCTCTCAGGATGTCAGTCAGTGGTGTCCTGCTGTTTGTGGGTGCACAGTTGCCAGCAGGGCCTTGTGCTCCCCACAGCAGTAGCCAGTGTCAGCCATCTTGTGAGTCCTTCTCCACTCCCTGTGATATGAGCATGGTTCAGGGTGGTGTTGATGGGCCAGTTGTGAGGGTGACCAATATCTGTGACTGCCACTCCCATCATGCTATTGCCTCCACCCCACTTGCCAGCATTCCCATACTTACTTGCTTTTGTGGGGAGTTCAGTATGTGTGGGTGTGTGAGCAATGGCAAGATGGCTGACAGTGGTGACCTGCTGTTGGTTGGTGTGCAGTTCCCAGCATGCCCTTGTGCTCCCCACGACACAGCAACAGTGTCAGACATCTTTGATGGGCCTTTCCACTCTCTGTGGGATGTGCATGCGTGAGTGTGAGCTTGCTGGGCCATGTGGTGGGGGATGTAGAGCTGTGACTACGACTCCCATCATGCTATTGCCTCCACCCCCTTCCCAGCATGCCCATGCTTCCTTCCTTTTGACTCTGCTTCCCTGTGGGGTGGGCTGGCTGTGCTGGCAGGATGGCTGGGAGTGTTGTCCTGGCAGTTGTTTGGCTAAAAGTCCCAAGAGTGTCCCTGTGCTTCACACAACATAACCCATGGTGGTGGTTCTTTGTGGGATCTTGAGTTAGGATGGGAGGCATTGCATTCTACCAGGTGGGTTCTGTGGAGTTTGTGTTGAGGGGGTGTGAGGGGAGGTGCTTGTGACTATGGTCAGTGCTGCAAGTCCTCCTTCCCACCCAGCCAGCCAGATATCCCACCATGGAACGTGCTTGCATTGCAGGGAGTGGAAGTTGTCTCTCAGGATGTCAGTCAGTGGTGTCCTGCTGTTTGTTGGTGCACAGTTGCCAGCAGGGCCTTGTGCTCCCCACAGCAGTAGCCAGTGTCAGCCATCTTGTGAGTCCTTCTCCACTCCCTGTGATGTGAGCATGGTTCAGGGTGGTGTTGATGGGCCAGTTGTGAGGGTGACCAATATCTGTGACTGCCACTCCCATCATGCTATTGCCTCCACCCCACTTGCCAGCATTCCCATACTTACTTGCTTTTGTGGGGAGTTCAGTATGTGTGGGTGTGTGAGCAATGGCAAGATGGCTGACAGTGGTGTCCTGCTGTTGGTTGGTGTGCAGTTCCCAGCATGCCCTTGTGCTCCCCACGACACAGCAACAGTGTCAGACATCTTTGATGGGCCTTTCCACTCTCTGTGGGATGTGCATGCGTGAGTGTGAGCTTGCTGGGCCATGTGGTGGGGGATGTAGAGCTGTGACTACGACTCCCATCATGCTATTGCCTCCACCCCCTTCCCAGCATGCCCATGCTTCCTTCCTTTTGACTCTGCTTCCCTGTGGGGTGGGCTGGCTGTGCTGACAGGATGGCTGGGAGTGTTGTCCTGGCAGTTGTTTGGCTAAAAGTCCCAAGAGTGTCCCTGTGCTTCACACAACATAACCCAGGGTGGTGGTTCTTTGTGGGATCTTGAGTTAGGATGGGAGGCATTGCATTCTACCAGGTGGGTTCTGTGGAGTTTGTGTTGAGGGGGGGTGTGAGGGGAGGTGCTTGTGACTATGGTCAGTGCTGCAAGTCCTCCTTCTTCCCACCCAGCCAGCCAGATATCCCACCATGGAACGTGCTTGCATTGCAGGGAGTGGAAGTTGTCTCTCAGGATGTCAGTCAGTGGTGTCCTGCTGTTTGTTGGTGCACAGTTGCCAGCAAGGCCTTGTGCTCCCCACAGCAGTAGCCAGTGTCAGCCATCTTGTGAGTCCTTCTCCACTCCCTGTGATGTGAGCATGGTTCAGGGTGGTGTTGATGGGACAGTTGTGGGGGGGGCAATATGTGTGACTGCGACTCCCATGATGCTATTGGCTACACTGACTTGGCCAGCATACTCAGAATTCCTTCCTTTGAGTGGTCTTCACTGTGTGTTGGTGTTGTTGTGGTGGCTACATGTCTGGATGTGTTTGTTAGTTCTATTTGTGCCACTGCCTAGCTGTAGTTGTAGTTGTGTTTGTACATGTGATGGCACGGTTGGATGTAACTTTTTTGATGGCATGTGTTGTGTTATCTGACTGACAAACACATTTTGGGATGATTCTGTTCTGGTTGCTGTGTAATTGCTATGAGTGCATGGTTTGACTCTCCCCTTGACAGTGATGTGTGTGTGTTTTGTGGCAGAATATTGTGTACATTTGTTGTGTACTCACCAGGCTCTGGGATGTTCTCTAGTCCATATACGCTCACTGGCGGAAGGATGGCCCGCACCTTCTCCTCCCAGGGCCTGAGGTATATTGGCTTGGCAGGAGGGCCACTGCCGGTGTATTGGCTGATGATGTAGTCTTTCTTGAGCAGGTCCCGTACCCTCCTGCGCACGTCATACCACCTGTTCTGGATGTCGGTCTTTGTGCGCAGACATGGTGATTGTGCGTTCACCCTGTTGATGATCCTCTCCCACATCTTGGTTTTCTGGGAGATGGGGGTCTGTTGGACCAGTGTGCCAAACAGCTGTGGCTCTACCCTGAGGATCTCGCCTACCATGACTTCCAATTCACAATCTAGGAACTTGTGATTCTTCTTGGGGGGCATGGTGATGGGTGGTGATGGTGAGTGATGTGTGTGTTGGTGTGCAGGTGAGGGTGTGTGAGTGTGTGTTTTGCTGGGTGTATGTGAGGTAGGTATTTGTTGGTGTGCTGATGGTGTGTGGCTTGTGTGAGGGATGAGCTGTGGGTGTGTGGTTGCTGTCTCTTGGGTACTGGCAGTGGAATGGCATTTGCAAAGGATCATGGTTGTGATTTGTGTCCTTTATATGGGTGGAGTTGTGGGTGTGTCTTTGTTCTCTGTCCCCACCCCCCCCCCAGTATTTATTGGCTTTGTAATTGCTTGTTTGGCCTTTTTTGTGTGATTTTTCCTTTGTACTGTCTGTGCATGTTGGAAACGTTCTTGTGACCGAGTCGGACCCTGCATTTGTCTCGTACGGTGTTCTCCGTTTCGTTCACGCTGTGTTTGTGCAGTTTTCTATGCTGCGTACGCGTCGGTCGCGGTGTTTTGTGTTGCTTCGGCTCGGTTTTGTATGCGTGTCGGTCGTACGGCTTGTCCTCCGTCCGACTCGGTCGTGGTTTTCGCGCCTTGCATCGTACTTTGCGGTTTGGAGTTCGCGTGTACGTTTCGGTCGGATTTGTTCCGGGTGCGTGTCGGTCGGTTCGATTCGCGTGTTTTTCCGGCCGGATTGCTGTTTTCCGTGCGGCTCGGTCGTTCGGCTTGGGTTCGGTACGTGTCGGTCGGATTTTGCACGCCTTGCATCGTACTTGGCGTGTCGGGCGCCACAGGTACGTGTCGGTCGGTATAATTTCCGGCTCCGAGTCGGTCCGTGCTTTTTCCGGCCTGAATCGGAATCGACCCCAAAGTCTTTGACCAAGCAGCACTGATGCTCTGTGACCACTTTTGTTTCCTGGAATAAACTCAGCAGGTGCATTTTTGAGTATTGCACTTGTGCGCACATCGAGTGCTGCGACATAAGCCATAGATTATTACAGCTGGCCCAGCTCCAAATGGAACAGTCCATCCCAAACTTTTTTGTTTTTCTCAGTGAGATTCCCTATGTGATAGGGTTATGCTTGGGTTATGCCCGGACGTGGGTCCGGTGTCCATTCATCCCCTCAGACTCAAGATGCACATCACTAAAGAGCTCCAAACAGCCAAAAGCAGTCTCAGGTTGATTGTGTTCCTGTTCAGAAAGGACTCAGGCTGGTAGTTTGGGCAGGACTGTCCCTATTGGACCAGGGCCAAGTCTGATTTGCATACAGCTTGTTCCTCTCTGAGTTGTCACAGTGGTCAAAAAGCATAGGACTAGAATTTAGCCCAAGTACTTTCTAACGTGCCACTTTTCTATGTTGGGAAGCACTCAGATGGCCAACATGTCTAGTCTGTGCTTTACACAGGCATATAAATAAATACAGTTAGTAAGTGAATGCAAAGAAAAACAACAGGACTACATAAGCAACTCACACATGGACATTCTGGGATTTGTATGATGCTACACTAAGGTTAATCCTAACTACCTAGAATAATATTGTATCCACTACATCACCTGCCATTATAACATCAAAGTAAGTACAAATGAATACCTCCACATCTACTTACCTGGACGTACCTTGCAATCTAGCGGTTAGATGAGTGTTGTAAATGTGATCTTTTTATCATGCTGTTCAGCGCATACAATATAGGTTGGGTATGTCCCTTCTGGGAAACTAGAAAGCGCTGCAGATTTCCTTTTCCGTATAACAATTCAAAATAATAAAATATTAATTTAAAGACAGATGAACTGTCTTCAGCTCAATCAGACTTTGGTAGTGTAAAGCAAAAGCTAAATCACCAACATTGCATAACATTTGATTTCAGGAGAGCATTTTGAGGATGTCAACATGGTTTATACTATAGCCTTATAGCCCGCCGTAGTCGGCTATACCAGCTATTAAAGGCCCGCTCCGAGCCGAAGGCGAGGGCCTTTAACAAGGGAGCGGGACTTTAATAGCCGGTATCGCCCAGCTACGAAGGGCTATAAGGCTATTAGAACATTCTGCCACTAGAGGGCAGAATGTTCTAACAAATAAAACAAAGGCTTCAGGGAGCGCGAGAGGATTGAAATCCCCTCAGGCTCCCTGAAGCCTTTGTTCACAGCCACAGTGAACAAAGAAACATTGGAATGTTGGAGCTCCGGGCTTATACCAGCCATTATAAGCCCGGAGCTACTCCATTGTTTTCAATGGAGCTCCCAACATTCCAATGTTCTAATATAGCCTTATAGCCCGCTGCCTCAGGCTATACCGGCTGTTAAAGGCCCTGATCCCGAGTTATAGGCCCGAGCCGCAGGCGAGGCCTATAACGAGGCGAGAGCCTTAACAACCGGTATAGCCTGAGGCAGAAAGACTATAAGGCTATTAGAACATAACACCCACTAAGGGTAGAATGTTCTAAATTAAAAATGGAGAAACACAAAGACAATCATTGGAATGTTGGAGCGCTGGGCTTATACCAGCCATTATAAGCCCAGAGCAACTCCATTGTCTTCAATGGAGCTCCCAACATTCCAATGTTCTAATAATATTTAGAACACTGAAATGTTGGGAGCTTCAGTCAAGACAATGGAGTATAAGAGCACCTACAGGGGCTGGTATAGGCCTTCTGCTACAACATTCCAGTGTTTGTTTTTCTGTTGCTCCTTGTTTAATTTAGAATATTCTACCCTCAGTGGAATATTCTTATGACATTATAGCACTTCTGCTTCGGGCTCTATTTTAAGTTAAAGGCCCTCTCCCCCTTTATAGGCTATATCCTATAGCTTGGGCCCATAACTTTGGGACAGGGGCTTTATCAGCCAATATAATCCTTGACTAGGCTCCAATGCTGTAGAATAATACTGGGATGACATCCACCCATTAATGGTCCTCTTACTGAAAAACAGACAGGTGTGCACTACCAAAAATGCTGCATTATGGATTCTCCTAGTCAACTAATATCTACCTAAGGCGATTCAAAGCTAGTACCTGAGACAAGCCTCATTATAGTTTCAGCCCACGTATCGCTGCGTGTTCTTCTCCTAAAAGCTGTCTGTGAACTTCACAGAGTTCTAATGAATAACTAGCATGTTAACCTGGCTCACAGGTTGGGGCTGCACTGGGAGACATGCTGCTGGAGAGGACAGCTTTAGAAATATTCCCTTTCCTGTGCAGAAGACTGAATATGTACATGGAAAAACGTTTTATCAAAGCTGTTAGATATTCCTGGAATAAATGAGTCCATGAGTTTGAACTACAAAATTAATTGGTATGGAGTCTGGGATAATTGGGTATACCATAACAGTCTTCATGGTGTTTTAAAATAGGAGTCTCATTTTGGTCTGATATTACATATTTAAAAATATATTTAAATTACTTAACCTTCAATGAAATCATTTATAAGGTATAAAGAGCAACATGTCTTACAGACAATATATATGTTTACATGTGTTTTATCATTTCTTAGATTTAACTCACAATAGAAACTATTTAGAAGCCAGTGCACATTTGTAAAGGGAGATGTGACAACTGAGAAGAGAAAGTGAAAAAAACTAAACAGAAAAAATACATGTCCAAACAGCAACTCATTCTGAGTGTCTCATTACTCACACATCTATTTGTTTCAAGTAGCTTCCCACACCTCCAAAAACATCTACTCCCATACATGGAAATGGAAGACTAAAAAAGTCTTTGCTGTCTCTTAAAATGTTACTATTTTAAAACTGAGAGGTGTTAAAGGACTGAGAGGATGGGTAGCCAGAGTAAACAGATATGGAAAGGGGATACTGAACTTAAGTTGGGATCTCTCTCATCTCATTAACTATTTTTCGCCCCATTAAAATATATTTTGGCATAAATAACTATAACCCATACTTTCCCTCATGTTTTTTTTTTTAAGTTTAGAAAGCTTTATTGAATTAATAAACATAGTAAAACATCTTTACAAAAAAAAAACATATAGCATATGGTGGAGAAAAAATGACATATAAATAACGTAAATGCAATCCAGTCCCAAAAGAGGGAAGAAAAACTATACATAGGAAAAAATGCATTTTAAAGTTTTCAACGAAAGAAAGGGAAAGAAAGAAAGGAAAGAGAGAAAGGGGGAGGGGAGGGGAAAGGGAGGGGGAGGCATGAAAAGCATAATCAATACTAAATAGGTTTCATATCTGGATTGACACATCAAAGCTCATTTACCTCTGTCAGCTCCATAGGAAAGACTTTAAATTCAACAGCTCCTTTTTCAGCAAAATGGCATTTAGGAGTGCCTCACTTTTGTCAAGAAAACAGAATGTAGCACTCAGTTGTTCATTAGAAAGCCATGTTGAAGCTACAGTAAAAACTGGGGTCAACTGACAGTATGCTGCTAATGGTAGGACATGTTTCTCTGAGTATGCCAAACTGTTTTCTTTAAATGGATGAGAAAGGTATTTGAGAATTTATAGAAAGTGTTCCCTCATTTTAGCTATCTAAATGACTAATCATAAATTCTGTGACAAAAGGAATCTCCTCATGTTGTTCATTTACCGCAATCTCCTCTATAGGAAATGATTTCAATTCTACAGCTTCTATTCCAACAAGATGGCATGCAGGATTGCCTCGATTTTTCATGACGACAGAATGTTAGCACTCTAGCTGTTCATCAGAAGTATGTGGTGAGACTGCGGTAGAATACTGAGGTATTAAAAAATGTTGGACAACTTTAAGGAAAGTATAGATTCTATTAATGACACAAAGTCAAATATTAAGTTTTTAACTTTGCTTTGCTACTTGTCAGGAGCAAAGACAGTGCAATAATCAAACATGTAACATGAATTACAACTCAAATGAGTGTTGTAGTAGATGTTGATAAACAGTACATATCCATAACAGTTGACCAATAAACAGCCCTGTTAGCCCATAAGTGTATGGACAATCTCCTTCTCTTTTCTTTGTTCAGAGAAGTACTGCAGGGGTGAAAAGGTTTCCTTAGTGCTCATCTGAGAAATACTACTATTTATTAAACATAGATAAAATACATGCGGTGCACAGAAGGGGAGAGTATTCACCCACCATCCACAGATTTAGAGCCCCACATGAGGATCTATGCAAGCTTATGTACACAATAGGCTATTGTGAAGAATATTTTGGAATTCAATAAAGCACTTGTAAAGAGCAAGACTGAAACAAACAATCGAAGACAACATTTTTACCTAATATTGTTGTATACAAAAATTGTGTGTGCCAAATGGGTGTACATAATACTGCAGTGGTATTCTCCTTTTCCATGAACCACCATAGAGCCAAATCATTCCAACGACTCTTCTATATCTTCTTCATCCTGCTTGCTCAATCTGTCTTCTGGAAGTCACCTACAGCACATCACAACTGTAAAACATCAGGAAGGGTACTCAGTAAAAAAATACTTCCATGAACAATTCACCATAACAAATCAAGTCTTGTGCAAGATATTTACAACGTCACTCCTTTGAGTATACCAATAGTTCACACAAACTACAATCTATATTTACAAAGAATCATAAAAGCCGTTTCATAACAGTTCTGACTGTCAATACTATTTTCCTGTGGGTGGGAGAATATCCTCTTCCATGTCAGACTTCATGTTATGCTTCATTTGCATCTTATTTAAAAAAAAATACACTCACTGCAGGACCATCAATAAGTTTTTTTGTGTTTTCTTTTTTGATTTTTTAACAACTTTATTTTTCCATTTTACCAAACAAATACAGGGCGGTTGAATACAGTCATCATCAAATCTTAAAACAGTCGATTCCTAAGAGCGGCAGATTCCCATGACACATCTGTAATATATGATTATATACTACAAAGTTTGTGAGTAATATCTTTGACATTTACCATTTCACACAAGACTCAACTTGGCATTTCGCTATTGCTATCAGATGTATTATTCTGCCCATTCTCATTTCCCATTGGGTTTAGAAGTTCCCTGCATAATTCTCTCCAGAGCACAATGTCTTCGCCTAATTTTTCGGCCTTTCTACAGGCTTTCATATGCAATTCTTCCGCGAGAGACCATTCCCCTACATCCCTTATCCAGCTCTCTAATGTCGGGACTCGAGCGCTCATCCAGCATATAGCTACCCTTCATTTGGCCAGTACCAAGGATAATTGAAGCAATTTATAAGCCATTTTCTGTTTCTTGGGCTTCGAGATCAGCCCCAAGAGGCAGTGCTCTGGCTTGACCTCCACTGGTAACCCCACCCCCTCCCAATACTGCCAAACCTCTGGACACTCCCACACCAAATGCGCAAATCCTGCCTGGGTCCTATTACATCTAGGACAGTTGTGGAGACGGGTCGAATCTATGCGATGGAGCCTAACAGGGGTTATGTACACCCGCTGCAGAAAGTTATAATGTATCAATTTTAGGCGCGCATTGCAGGATACTTTACGTGTTAACGTACAAGCCCTGACCCAGCTTTTTTCCGGTAACAGAGCCTGTAGATCCTTGTTCCATGCGTCCCATGCCTTACAAGGTAAGGATCCTGAGTCTGCCCTCATAGCTTTATATAACAGTGATACCAGCCTGTGTCCACTGCCACATGTAAGCAATACGTCCAGGGTCTCCATCGTATGGGGCATGTTTGGGTACGTGGGCCATGTAACCCTGGCCAACTCCAACAACCCCGCATACTGTAGATACTGCCCCAGACCCAAGTTGAACCCTTCCCTCACTTGTTCAAATGTAATGAATGTCTCGTTTGTGTATAAATCTGCCAGGACCATACATTCGCCTTCCCTCCAAGCCTGAAAGGACATATTTTCTACCATTGTTCGCACTGGGACCAATTGCCAAATGTTCAACTCACAGTGAAACGGTGCATGCCTGAGTACTTGTTCCACAAACTTCTGCCATATTAATGCCGATTGTTTAATGACATATGGTAACTCTGCACTTGCTCCAGCCCCTTCCATCATAATAATGGGTAGGTTCTCTGACTGCACTTGACCACTGAGTAGGCGCTTCTCCCAGTTGTCCCCCTCGCCAAACCATCGCGCCGCGTGTTGAAGGTGCGCTGCATAGTAGTATAGGTCTAACCTGGGTGCCTCCAGCCCCCCTTTTCATACCACTGAGAGAGGACCTGTAGTGCTGCTCTGCTTTCCCGCCCAGTAAAGGGATATCAAAATTGATTTCAGTTGTCTGAATATTGTCATGGGAATGTTGCACAGCGAGTTTTGCAGGGCGTATAGACATCGAGGCAGCACCACCATTTTCGCTACAGCTATTCTGCCCATTAAGGACAGCGGCAGCGTGTTCCAGAATGCTCCTGAATGTTTCAGGGACTCCAGTACCTTAGTCATGTTCAAACGGAGCACTTGTGTATCCCCATGTGCCACCTGTATTCCCAGATACTGGAAGTGGTCCGTCTCCCATCTCAATCCTAATCTGGGAAATACCTCCACGCTATGTACCTTCAGTCCTGCCAGCAGGAACACCAACGACTTTTGCCTATTGAGGCACAATCCTGAATATATTGCGAAATGGTTTAATAACTGCAGAAGTTTCGGGATCGCCATACGCGGGGATGCGACATAGAACAGTGCGTCATCCGCATACGAGACCAGATGAGCGTCATTCCCTACTCGTATTGCCCACTGGGCAAGGTCTCATCTGGCCAACACCGCCATGGGTTCTATGGCCAGAGCAAAAAGCAACGGGGACAGAAGGCATCCCCGTCGCGTGTCTCGCCCTGGTAACCACTGTGCGGCTCTAGTCTGACCCAGTCGGACCCTGACACTTGGTTCCGTATACAGTATTCTAACCCACCTGCAGTAGTGTGGTCCAAACCCTGATATTCTCAGTACCTCAAGCAGATATCCCCAGTTCACCGTGTCGAATGCTTTTTCGAGATCTATGGAAACCAGCGCCGTCTCCTCCGTGGATGCCTGTCTCGTGCATTACGTGTGCCAAGCGCTGAATTTTCATGGAGGTGCTGCGGCCCGGGATGAATCTGCATTGGTCCTCATGAACCAAATACCCCATGTGAGGGCTCAGCCTTTTGGCCAGCACCTTGCATAGAATTTTTACGTCGGTGTTTATCATTGTAAGTGGCCGGTATGCCGCGGGGTCCTGACTATCTCCACCTGGCTTGGGGAGCATACATATTTCACCCTCACGCATTGTTGGAGGCAGTATCCCATTCTCAAAGGATTCAGTGAATGTCTGTAAACGTGGCTGTGCCAGCTTTGCCAAATATGCCTGATAATATTCAATTGGCAGCCCATCTCCCCCCGGCGCCTCAGCTTTAGGTATGTCTGCTATTGCCTCTAATATCTCTTCTTCAGTTATCTGTGCTTCCAGTTCTAGCCGGGCTTCCTCGGAGATCTTCCTCATTTGAAGACCCTCCAAAAACAGGATATAAGTTTCGGCTCTAACTGACGGATCAACCGTGTACACCTTCTGCAGGTGCTGCTGGAATTGTTTCAATATACCATCTCAGGAGTATACTAATTTCCCCGACTGGTCATGCAAACACGTGATCAATGTGGGTGCCTGCTCCCTACACAGTATCCACGCTAACAGCCGGCCAGCCTTGTCTTCCTCTGCTTGCAATCTTTGTTGGTACCTAGTAAGTGTATATTTGTCCAGTCTATCCCATGTGTCTTCAACCTGCTCTTGCAATGTATGCTCTCGTTCCTGGGAGTCTCCCTGACCCTGCGTACCCGACTGGAGTTCTGCTAATGAGTCCTCCCTGTCCCGCAACTCACACTGCAATTGCCTCCGTACACCATACGTTAGTCCCATCCCTGCCACATGGACCACTGCCTTCATTGCTTCCCACTCATTTGCTCTAGTATCTGTAGTGCTCCAATTAAGGGTTATGTAGACCGTCAGTGCTTTCGAGATCGAGTCTTTACCGACCTGATCTTCAAGGAGATCCGTTGGTAGCCGCTAGTACCAAGGACCCTGCTCCCTGACAGTCCATTGGACCGTGCAGCACACTGGTGCATGGTCCTGCAGAAAACGTGCTAAATGGGATATTTTGGCTGCTAGGAGGGCAGGCGATTCTGTTACTAAAATCCTATCCAGTCTACTATGTGTGTTATGTGTAGGCGTGAAGCACGTGTACAGCTTCTGTGTCGGGTGGCGCATTCGCCAGATATCCCTTAAACCCAGATCATGCATCACCTTCTGAAGCTGTTTAGTCATTCACGGCTTAGTACCCCTTCTGGGCGGGTGTCGGTCCAGGGCCGGGTCCAGGACACAATTGAAGTCCCCCAACCATAGAAGTGGAGTGCCTGGGTCCACAGTAATCAGATCCTGCAGTGTCGTGAAGAAGGCAGGCTCATCGGTATTTGGGGTGTATGCGTTCAGAATTACTATGTCTTTACCATCAAGCTTCCCCCGTAAGTACACATAGCAGCCCCCAACATCAGCCTCCGTATATTGAAGCATAAATGGGGTGCCTGGAGCCACCCAATTCACTGTGCCCCTAGCGTAGGTGGAGTACGAGGAGTGGAACACCTGGCCCCTCCACTTTTTCACTAACCTTGTTGCCCCAATGTCATCCAAATGTGTCTCCTGCAAGCATGCAAATGTTACATTGTACCGTTTAAGAAACAAAAGGATTCTACGTCTTTTGGTGCAGGTACCCAACCCTCTAACATTCCAACTAAGGAACTTCACCTCCCGCACCATATCCAAGTATTTGTGTTTTCTGCCTGTCTGTGTGCCTGGTGCTACCTCTTTCGTATTTCAACCAGCCCATTCTCATAACAACATGCATTGGTCCATGAACAAGGACCTGAACTTACCCTCCCCCCACCCACGGACAATACTCGACTAACATCACAGACCTTATTGCACACCCTCCGCTTGTGCCAGGACGTGCACAGCATCCCAAGCAGCCCAACAGGGGTAACAAGTGAGGTTTGGTCCCCAGTCCGTTTAGCCCTTCACTTATTGACAGTCGTATTACCATTCTGGGGTACAAACCCCTTCCATAAATCTAATATCAGTTACACAACATTCCTAGCTATGCTCATTCACTCCTGTAAGCACCCCAACCTCCTCCCCAATTCCCCCCGCAAGCTCCCGACTGTACTCTCAGTGCAACAACCATGTCGTTATACATTGTTACTGTATACCTAGACAGTGTTGGGGGTCGCATTTCTCGCCAACAGGACTTTTACTCTTCCCCCAGACCATCCTCCCCCTCAGGAGTCTCTTCCATTAGCATCTCGGGCCCAGTGTCTATAGTCTGACCCAAGTTCTGAGTCTCAGCTTCCAGCCCAGGGGGAGTGGTTCCCAGAGAATTATTGCTCACGTCGTAGTCTTCAGGGGCGTCCAGCCGTAGTAATCCGTCCTCACCCACCCTGATCCTTCGCTGTCGTGGCTCAGACATGTCCTGTATTTCCACTCAATCTTTCCATTGCCTGGAGGCCTGGAGGCCCTGCTTGGCCTCTGAGGCTCTCCGGGCGGCAGCCCCTCTCCACGTATTTCCAGCCATTCCCAAACGTCCTCTGGGGAGTCAAAGAAGTGCGCCCTGCCCCCTGTTATCACTTTCAGTTTGGCCGGGTACAGAAGCATGTATTGCAGATTCAGTTCTCGTAATTTGCGCTTTACCCATAGGTAGGATTTTCGTAGTTCCTGAACTTGCTTAGTGTAGTCCGGATACACGGCGACCTTGCTGCTTTCGAACTGGAGATTCTGGTTCTCCCGGGCTCCCCGCAGGATACAATCCCTGTCCCGGTAGTTGAGGATTTTGGCTATGATTGCCCGGGGCTGCACCCCTCGGGGTGGGGGTGGGACCAGGGCCCTATGGGCTCTCTCCATCACGGACATGTCCGACAGCCCCTTGGGTTGTAGTTGGGTACGGATCCAATGTTCTAGGAATTGCTCAGTAGCTCCCTGTTCTGGTTTTTCCAGTATGCCCAGTAAACGTATATTACTGCGCCGTGCACTACCCTCGGTATCCTCTGCACGGATCTCCAGGGCCCTCATGGCCCTAGTAATTTGCTCCACTTGTTTGAGCGTTACCACATCCCCTTTTAACTCCACTATGTCTGCTTCGGCGCTAGTGACTTTTTCAGCCACTTTCCGGAGGTCCGCACGTAGTATGTTGACATCAATTGAGACAGTGTCAATGCGGTCCTCCAGTGCCTTCCTGGAGCCCTGAATGGTTGCCATTAGCTATGCTCTTGTGGGTTCCGGGCTTTCCCCTCCTGATTCCTGCTCCGCGCCACCCGTTTGTCTAGTCAACCGCTGGGGAGGATGCCTAGGGGTGGTATATTGAGTGATGGGGTTGGGGCCGGTCGATTTCTGGGCTTTTTCCTTGCACATGTTGACCCTCGATATTGAGTTATTAAGATCCCCTCCACACAGAACGCCCGTCCTCAAGTGCTATGTGATCGGCTCCTCTCTCCAGGGAGAACTCACTGCCCCGCCTGCCAAAGGATCAGTGCCTCACCCAGGGTTCATTCAGCCGTGCTCGACCACTCAGCGGCCGATCCCAACTCACTGCAACTGCATCCACAGCTGCAACATCGCCTGGCGGCACGGTTGTCATGTAGATAGCATCTCACCCACCGCACGACCCCACAGGCCACTGCAGGAGGAAAGGGGTAGAAGTACATCAATCCACGCCCCCCCCGCTCGACCAAGCTCCAGTTTTTAATGCGGGGGGGAACCCCAACTCAGTGCCACTCCAAGCCAAATCCACTCACTGGTTCAGGCCGCAGACGTCATGCACTATGCCAATCGCTGCGTACTTCAGTGTCTATGTGGGCTAGTGGGTCTGCTCAGTCAATCCATTGTGGCCGTAAAGCTGACAACTGCCGCTGGAGCTGCATGTCTTTCCATGTGCAGTAGATTAGGCCCTCCCCATTTCACAGGCCAATGAATAATCAGCCCTTTGTCAAGTCTTGCAGATGAGGGGAGGGGCACCCCAGCGAGGGGGCCCCCACTCACCAGTACCGTCTCACGGGCCTCACCGCAGGGACCTCCGCCACAGGAGTCACCTCACCCCTCGGACCCCGATCAGGGACTCCAGTGTCATCCCCGGGTCATGCGCCTCGGTCCGCCGTAGTATCAGGGGCTCCCGGGACCAGCAACGGCAAATTAGCAAGAGGCGCTGTGGAGGATCGCCGCCCGGCAGTGAGTCTGTCCACTTCGGAGCGCAGCCGCCCACACCCACGGGCTCCACGACGCAGCCGCTCTGCCTCTGTGCACGGCGGGTAAGACCCCTCCCCCCCCCCAGGGCCATGGGTGATCCACTCACGGTAAAATCCCGCCAATGGGCACGATAAGCGGAGGGGAAGACTCACCCCCGAAGCGCTGAACAAACTCTAGCACTGTCCCATGGCCCCCGCCGCAGAGGAGACAGCGGGCAGTACCCTCCGCAGTCACTCCACCCCGCAGGCCCAGGCCAAGGACGTTGGTCCCGTCCCCGATGCGCAGCCCACTGCCCCCGCCGGCATCCGCAAGACCGTCGAATCCTCACAGGCCTAATGTCCGCAGGCGGGAGGGGGGAGCCAGGAAGAAGCGCCGTTGGTTGCCAACACACAGCCCGGCCCGGTGCAGAGGGAGCCGCGATCGGGCCCCACCCCAGGCCTCCTCCACCCACAGGCACTCCCCAGTTCAGGGTGCCACACCCACTGCTAGTCTTCGCCACTTGGTGCATTCAATGCAGGGGATCGCTATTAGGTAATCCCCCTATTTTCTATAAGTTGCAGCTACTTGTGTCAGGATTTGGTAGGATTTACGAGCGGACGGACCGGGAGCTCGAGAGGCTCACGTCCTGTCGGCCATGTTGCTTGGCCACGCCCCACCATCAATAAATTTAAAATAAAATCTCTTAAAAACATAATCGCCAAACCAATCTGCCGTCCTCATAATATTCTGCTATCGCATACCCAACTGGAATGCCTTCGAGCCTTAGCCTCTCTTGTAGAATGTACCTCAATACCTGCAATGCCAGTACATACAGGTTGCAGAATTCCTCTCACCCAACACGCTTTCGATGGTGACACCAGTGGGGGGCTTCAGGGCAATAAAGAGATGATTTACTCCCGCTGGTCTAATCGGTCTTATTTTAACCTTAAATTACTTCAAGCATCTTACCACACAAAGTTTTGGCTTAATTGAAAACTAAAGGTATGTAACCACCCTATCATTTGTCTTTGTTCTCCTAGAAATAACAAAGGTAACTCCTTCTGGGGTGAAAGAGCTTTCAACTACATCTAGCACCCTAACATCAGAAATGCATTTACAGATAATCAAACACACTAAAATAGCCAGACTACCTGTAAGTTTCTTTAATGACAAACCTTTATTGTCTGGCCAAGACATAAGCAAAAGAGAAACGTTATTAATGTCTCACAAAGACTTGTATCATAGCTCAGGGGGATATTGTAACTGGATTTTTTAAATAACTTGTATACCAAATGATATTCCCCAAAGGAAACCCTTCTATGTGCGCATGGCCTGCCGAAATGTTGGGCCTGTAAGTATTTATTGTCCTGTAAGTTTTGCGCTCCTCAGCTTATTTAGACAAACATTTTTTTTAAATATGTATTGCAGGAGCTGTAAAGGGATGACACTAGCCTTAACCCAGGACCCTTTAATAAATGTCTCAGCTTACCCTGGAATTCTTATGAGGCTGAATTTCTTCCTGAAATGTTCCAGGCGGGGCGAGGCCAAGCGGTCCAACATGGCGGACGCGCTTTAGACGAGCTCCGGAGGCCCGTTTCACCATCCGACTATCATCCTGTGCCATCAGCGCTTTTCTTCCCCCCCAGGTTCTCCTGCACTGCACCTCGCTGTGACACTCATCTGGCGGTGGCGTTTGGCGGCCGAATTGGGGTAATTGCAGCCAGCCGGCGGAGCCATTTGCTGGATTGGTGCCTGCCGCCTGAGCCCTTGTGCCCTCGCACCCCGGCTCCGCTAGCGCGCTGCGCCCTATCTGCGCCAACGTCCACAGACGACCTCCGGAGGCTCCCTGACGGCGACCTGGAGGGGGAGCGTGATAATCCGGCGCCAAGGACCGCCTGGGGCTGCACCAGAGTTGCGGTGCTGTTCTCCAGCCCCGTGTGGCGGAGGGTTCGGGGACGAGCGCGTGTGCTCCCTGCGGCTTGCCTTCGTGCCGCTCCTCGATTCGGCGGCCCCGCTGGCCGGGGCAATTGGGAACTGTCTCCCCCGCCGCTGGCTGTGTGTTGGCACCGGAGGGAGGCACAGAGATCCTGGGCTTGACCGCGGCCGGGCCTTGGCCGAGGTGCGCTGCAGCCGGCGGGCCGGAAGATTGGTGACGCCGAGATCTGTGGCCTGAACGGGACAGCAGAGGACTTTGCCTAAGGTCAGTGTGTGGCCCCCCTGTCCTCGATTCTGTCCCGGGGACCCTTTGGCTCTCCCTGCCGTGCTGTGCTCTTACACGCACCCCCCCACCTGCACTGATCGTCAGACCCCTCGGGGTCCTTGGGAGGCCTTCTTCTGTACTGCGGCCTGTTGGCGGAGCGGTGGTGGAGTGCAGCTGGCGCTGCGTAGGATTAGACACAAAACTGCCCCCCGCGGCCCAATTACTAACTCGAGGCCCTCTATATACACCACTACTGAAGCCTGGACCCCTTCCCAATTTTGTGGCGTGGCTGTAGCGTTAAGGTGGCTCATCAGCCCACGCTGTGCTCACTGTACACTCGCCTCCCATCGACGACCCTGCGAGGGACCTGCCCCCCCTGCTCATCGAGTGTGGCGTGAAGAGGGGCTGCCGTCGGTGCATGCCAGGGGTCACTACATCCTTATCGCAACTCCTGCAAAGTGCCCCCCCACCTACAATTTTCGCGGCGCGACTGTGTTCTGGTCGGCGGTGGCACCCACTAGGGGGGCAGGGAGTTGCCTACATGCGGAGGCAGCCGGACTAGGCCCCGGTGCAGCTTGTATGTGGGTTGGCTCCGCGCCTGCTTCCTTGCCCGCCAGGGAGCCGCACAATATCTACAATGCCTGATTGCTGTGGGGAGCCCTTCCCCTTCTCTGCCTCTCCAGGGCTTCTGTCTCCGTGACCGTGGATTTGGGTACAAACATACCACCTGCTGGCCTCTACCGGACTTGACTGGCGCTGTGAAGGCCTCTCTGCCAGCACCAATCATGACTCGTGACAAAATACAGAACACTAAGCAGAGTACGCTTGATCGCTATGCCGGCTCTGGGGCACAGTCAGTGGATCCACCGAGCCAGGTCGCTTCTGGTCCGGACAATGCTGCGTTGATGGCGGCAATCACGCAGTCGCGAGATGCTCTAGAGGCCAAAATTGGAGGCGTGGGGTCGGACGTGATGCTGATCCGCCAAGATCTCCGCAAGGCGGTGGACAGGATTACGGAGGCAGAGACGGAACCACGGAAGATACGGTCGCATCCAACCACAAGAAGGTGTCTGCTCTGGAAACTATCACCAAGGGTCTGGCGCTTAGGGTAGAGGATGCCGAAGGCAGGGCCTGGAGGAACAACCTCCGATGTGTTGGCTTTCCCGAGGGCTGCGAGGGCAACGAGGTGGAGCAATTCCTTACTACATGGATCATGGGCTGGATCCCTCAAGCATCTCTATCTAAGTGCTTTGTTGTTGAGCGAGCACATCGTGCCTTGACACAAAAACCTCCACCAGGGGCCAGGCCTCGACCCATTATAGCCCGGTTTCTGAACTTTCATGACCATGATGTGATCCTCACGTAGGCCAGATTGATAGGTAGGCTCCAACATGACTCCCATCACATCTTAATCTTTCCTGACTATACGAGACTGGTGCAGCAGCGTCGTCAATCGTTTACGGCTGCTAAGGCCCGGCTGCGTGATCTCAAGCTTCAATATACACTACTCTTTCAGGCCCGGCTGAGAGTCATTTACAACTCACGTACACTTTTCTTTGATTCTCCTGAGGAGGTCTTCGCCTGGGCGGACGAGAGACAGAAACTCAAACCACACACCCCGCCGCGCCTTGACTCGGAGGCGTCCTCTGGGGAGGCCGTGCGACAGCTTCCCAAGCTTAAAGGGAAACCAAGTCGAAGATCGTGCTCACGGCGCCGCTCACACTCTCAAGGCGCTTCAAAGCTCTCGGACAGCCAGAGATCCGCGGCACCTATCACCGTCGCCTCCTGGAGACTGAGGACCATAGGCAACGTCCATATGCAGACTGGTTGGGCCGGTGAACTTTGCCTCACCTTCTTTGCTTTCTTCCCCTCTTTAAACTGTATTATGTTGTACTGGGGCTTGAGAATGGAGACGTGTTTATTCATTACGCTGATGTCACTATGCATGGGCCTACGTGAGGCCTACGCCCCATTCCTCTTTTCTCTGTATTTGAGGAATCTATTATTTGTTTTGGGGACAGATCTATGGGGAACCGTTGGTGTGGAGACGTGCCTTGCCCTCGTTGGGGCGATTGTACGACGCTCACCGCGACAGATACTTCTATTGTTTTGAGGTATTGGGTGGGGGAGGGGCTGGGTTTTTTGAATTGTTTGTTGTTATTTGTCGTTGCCACTAGTCTCTCCGTCTTATATACTCCTAGGGATGCCGCTGTCACTTATCTCGTTAGCTTTTTCTATACATGCCACTACGTCTATGCCGCAGACCCTAGCGGGGGCCGGGAGTGGAGAACTCCGAACCCTTAGTTGGAATGTCAACGGTCTACTTGATAAGATTAAATGTGGGGCCGTGCTGCGCCAAGCGAAGAGACACAGGGCAGATGTCCTCCTCCTGCAGGAGACCCACTTAGCGGGCACTAAGACGCCTTGTTTGGGTCACTTTGGCTTTGCTCATACATATCACGCTGGTTTTATTAGGGGCTCCCGGGGAGTTGCAATCCTCATACATCACAGCGTCCCCTTCATTCACAGCCGTACGTGGTCAGACCCACAGGGTAGATTCATTGTGATATATGGGACTCTATATGGGGAACCTATTGTTATAGGTAGTGTGTATGCCCCTCCCCCCTCTCGTGGTCCCTAGTTGAAAAATTGACACTGACCTTCCATCAGGGTTGACTCTAGTTGGAGGGGATTGGAATGATGGTATGTTCCCTTTACTAGACAGGTGGCGCGCCACGCCCGAGCCGTGGAGCCTTCAGACTCCAAATTATTACCCCTGATTCAGGGCCTAGGGTGGGTTGACTCGTGGAGAACTATACACCCGGACACACGTGCCTACACATATTTTTCTAGAGCCCATTCATCCTTTTCTCGCCTAGATTACATCTTCCTCTCGGGGGCCCATACTCATAGGCTACTTGAGGCTGTGATCCTCCCCAGAGGGCTCTCTGACCATTCACCGGTGTCTGCTCTCCTGTCCCTAGATCCTAGGTGGGACGACGACTGTAGGGCGCATATCCATAAATCATTGGCGGACTACCTATTACTCAACACAGACACTGTAGAGTCTCCGGTCACCCTGTGGGAGGCAATGAAACCCACTCTCAGGGGAGCGGACATCGCCTTTTGCACCGCACGATGCAGACAGAAACGCGCAACTCTAATTAGACTCGAGGCCCAATTGCTTGAGCTAGAGCGCGCTAGCAGGGACGCCACGGGACAGGTTGCGCATAGACAGTTGTTACATGTGCAACAGACATACGCCAGTGAACTCCTGAACGAAGCCCGACTTTACTGGCTTGCCACGCGTAGCCAAATATACCAATGGGGGGACAAGTCCAGCGCTCTGTTACATCGTTTATGTCAGCAGACACTATGCCCTCAGACGCTCCCATGTATACGGGGCCCAGACGGGACAGTTCCAACGGACCCATCCGTCATTGCAGACCACTTCGCCTCATATTTTTCAGACCTGTATGCCCCCCACGAAGTACTTCCTGCTGCCCTGATACAAAAATTTATCGACGACTTTCCCCCTCGGGCTCTATCAGATGCAACACGAGATGACCTGGACGCCCCCCTGTCGGTGGACGAACTGCTGCCCGTGTTGCTAACTATGCGTACCGGGGAAGTACTTGGCCCGAACGGCTATCCATGTGAGTTTTTTCAGAAATATCACCCACAACTGTTCAAACCCTATCTAGCGGCGTTGGAAGCTGCCTGGGAGAGTGGCGGTCTCCCGCCAGATTGGCGACATGCCAAGATCGTTGTATTCCTGAAGCCGGGTCGTCCGCCGTAGCACTTCTCATCCTATCGCCCGATCTCTCTACTTAATGTAGAAGCTAAGCTCCTGGCCAAGGTGGTGGCAAACCGCCTAGTCCCTCATATTGCGGAACTGATCCACCCAGATCAGGCGGGATTTATGCCTAACCGTGCTACGCGACACAATCTCAGATGTGCCCACAATACTATCGCCGGAGTTGATAAGGTCGATACCCCTGCCGCACTCTTGTTGGCAGACATGAATAAAGCTTTCGACTCCCTAAGCTGGACATATCTTTTTGCCCTGCTTAATCGCCTCAATATTGGTCCCCGATTATTGAGCCTTATCCGCTTGCTCTACACTGACATAACCGCCGCAGTCAGTGTGGCCGACTCGGTTTCTTGAAGCTTTCCTTTTGGGCAGGGGACGCGCCAGGGTTGCCCGCTCTCCCCATATCTCTTTGCTCTTGCTATGGAGCCGCTCGCGGCTTGGATACGCATAGACGCGCAGTTGCGCAGCTTTGAGTGGGCACCGGGCCTGTCTGACCGCATAGCGCTCTAGGCGGATGATATCTTGTTTTTCCTCACCAACCTCGACCGATCTGGTCCACGCCTTCTCCGCATCATGCAGATCTTTGGCGAAACATCCGGCCTTTACATGAACCGGGAAAATCCTATTTGTGGCCACTGCGGGGCGGAGACCGACTGGGGGACTGGTCACGGGAAGTCGTTCTGGCCCCAGACGGCTTTAAATATCTGGGTGTGTATCTCTCCTTGCATCCTTGTCTCCGACATTGGCGTGGAATAAGAACCTCACCCCCCTATGGACGCAAGTGGGCGACCAGACGCAAGTGTGGTCCCATCTCCCCTTGTCTCTCTTTGGCAGATCCGCCATTTTCAAAATGATTTCCCTGCCTCGCCTCCTTTATCAATTACAAAATCATCCCTATCTGATAAAACCGACATGGTTTCGTCAGTTGAATGCTATCCTGGCCCGGTTTCTTTGGGGGGGCGGTGCATCGCGAGTGGCCCTGAGGACCTGTTTAAAGTCCACCTACTCCGGCGGAGTGGCCAATCCGGACGTCCAGGCATATTACATGGCCTCTCATTTACTTGTCCTCAATGACTGGTGGTATGGTGACCGCGGGGACCCGGCGTATGCAATGGAACGTTGGCTACTGAGAGACAACACCCTCCATACGGTTCTCTACTCAGGGGCGCTACTTTGAGAATTACCACCCGCCACCAGCACGGTTTTCAAGATCTGGAGGTCGGCGCTCCGTCAGATGGGTTGGTGGGGGAGACTCACTAGGGAAACTCCATTGTGGGATAACGGACAGTTACCACAGCTTATGCGACTGCCCGGTTTTCGAGGCTGGGGGACCATTGGAATAGATACAGTGGGGACAGTTGTACGCAGATGCTCTCTTAAGTCCTTTCTCGATATCCAGACGGAATATGGTATGCCCCGCACACAATTTTATCACTACCTCCAATTCCGACACGCCTTCACCCCGTATATCTCTCATCTAACGGAGATTCCTGAATTTAACCCTATTGAGGCAAAAGTGTTTATGGGTGACCTGGGGGACCATAAAATTACCAAAATATACCGCTTATTTATCAACAATACCCCTACTACATTGCACAAAACCAGAGAGGCATGGCAGCAGGACTTAGGGACTTTGGAGGAGGATGACTGGGTGGAGGCTCTGGAATCCCCGTGCAGCGCAGCAATCGCGGCCCGCTTGCGTCTTATCCAATTCAAATACCTACACAGAGTCTACTATACCAGACACAGGCTGTGGCGTGCTGGGCTCATTGCGTCCCCACATTGTTTACGCTGTAAATCTATGGAGGGTACTTTCCTACATACTGTCTGGTCCTGTTCAACACTATCAAAGTTCTGGAGGGGGGTATTCACATGTTTGTCTGAGGTTTTGGGGTGGGACGTCGCCCCCTCACCGAGGCTCGCCATGTTGCATATTACAGAGGATATAGGTGGGAATAGATATAAGCGTCATCTTTTATTCCTTGGTCTTACTCTGGCAAAACAAAACGAGATGTCGCCCGTCTCTGTAAAGACGAGGCACCACCGTCACTAGGGGTGTGGAAAAAAGGGCTCGACTTTTGTATGGGCCTGGAACTCCCGGTCTTTGTAGCGAGGGGATGCCCCCGTAAGCATTACAAAATCTGGAAAAGGTGGGCTGATTATCGGGGTTATATATAGAGCCTCCTCCCCCCCATCAGATGCTGAGGAACCACTGCTATGATGTTAACAGATCAATATCTACGTAGTGTTATCATTCGATGTAATTTTGGGTGGCAAGTGCTCTCCCTATCTTTAGAATTGTGGTATCTGCTGAACGGAGGTAATGTGGCACTGTTGTTTTCTTTTTCTCTCTTCTTTTTCCTTCAGTTCTTATTTTTTCCTGCAATCTATTTACTATGTAATCAATCCTCTATTATTGCTGAAAATGTTGACTTTCATGTAACTCACCCTGTATACATACCTTGGGTGCCCTACAAGGCTCTTGTCTTGTACTGCCTATCAACAATAAAATTCTGTTATGAAATGTTCCAGGCAACGAGTCGCTACATGACTTCATGAAGTTGAGAATCAACATCCCCCAAGGAATTTGTCAGTATACTGTTGCATGTTAGTAACAATACTGGAGCCTCTATCTACAGCTCCAGCAGGTCAAGGTACCACTCCGAAATTGTCAGAAATTTCATAATTATGATAAAATCTGCCATGTGACGCCTGGCTGCATCTCTGCTATCGTAATCATCTAAAATGAGGGAAATGCATAATTCAGTTAAGGGGCCCATATCTGAAGGAACTGGCCTCAAATGAAGACTTCCTGCATCTCTCTGGTCAGTCCGGACACAAACAGATCTATGAGACATTGACCCAAAAGGTTCTGAAGTTTCTGAACAATCTACGGGTCCAACTTTCAATCTGCTGGATTGCTCACATGGTGTGACTGCCAATCCGCCACCTCGTTGACAACTTCAGCAGATATTCCTCTATAACCGCTATCTTCTGATTCAGGGAAAACTGCCAAAACCTGGTACTTTTTAGTGTGTGCCTCGTAGTCAGTTCACATAGCGCACCACCAAAATATTGTCATAGAAGGATGCAACACTGCACTCGGTCCTTGGTGAAGGTCCTTATCACAAAGCATACTGCAAACAACTTAAGACATTCAATGTGGGATTATAACTCCTGTTCTGACCAACGCCCTCCCGTCACCCCGTGCCACCCAGCCCTTTAGACTGACATCAGAATCTCTTACCATATTCTGCAATGTCCCAAATATGTCCCAGCCATTCACATGGGTCAACCACAACTGTCACTGCTCATGGCTGTCATGGGCCAAAGTACCTGCTCGAATAAGTTAAACCATGGTGAAGATGACCACTCTTCATCCTCTGGACTGCTCTGTAGAGAAGGGCCCTGGAAAAAATGCCTGAATTGATGCAGACAACGACCCACAATTCTGTCCAGCGATCTCAAAGGAAAACTGTGGTTTCAGGAGCACATGCTCGATCTCAGTTTCTTCTACACCAGCTGTAGGACTGGCTGAACTGAATCCAGTGAAAACCCATAAAATGTGATCCTCTAGGCCAGATAAAGAATGGACTTTTGCCACAAAGCCCATGTTTTTAAGCATTGTTATCACTAGTTGCGTCTGGTGATGTAAATGTTTTGTGTTCTAAGCCATGTAAATCATATTGTCTTGTAGAGGATCAGCCTGATCCCTCTGGACCTCAAGTCCTCAAGCCAATGGTTTGAGGAGCTTTGTAAAGCACTACGGGGCAGATGACAATCCACAGGGCAGAAGGGAGACTCTCAGATCCACCTGTCCTACTCAAACCTCAGATAGCAACAATGCTGTTTGAAAATAGGAATTGTCAGGCACACATCCTTTAAGCCTAGATGTGTCATCCAGTGTCCCTGTTGGAGCACATTCTAAAGGAGATTAATTCCTTCCATCTTGAAATGTCTATTTACCAGCCACTGCTTCAGTTCTTGAAAATGTAAGACTGATGCATTTCCGATGAGTCCTTCTAGTCTACCAAAAGCATATTGCTCAGAAATTCCTCGACTTAGAAGTCTACCACTGTAATTGCACCTTTTTCCTATAAATTTCAGATCTCTATATGCAAGAGCTTTTGATGCTCCTGCCATAATGTAATGGGCCTTGGCTTTCGATGCTGCACAGGATGGCCTAGGAAGTCCAAGCCAAACCCATACATCCTACAAAATCTTTTGCCAATTGTGCCACAACCCTGCAAAACATTCCCCTTCACTGTGCATTGGTTGAACTGGTGGCCTCACCTGAACATCCATCTGCAGAGTTTTTTTATCATCATTGTCCGCCCCTTTCTTCTCTACCCATGGAGGGGAAGCTAGGGGAGGGACATCACATGTCTTGCCAGAACTAATCTGGAACGCCTTGGGATCTGCTAGATGCAGTACCAAAGCCAAGCAAGTGAACCATACCTCAACTGGCCGTGGTGAAAACCTTATGGCTAAAAACCTTCTTCAGAGAATATTGGGCCTTCTCTAAGGCCTTATACGTGCCAGCAAATATGGTCACCTCTGTTATAAAAGCACCCCAAACAATGGACCCTGCGACAAGGACACCGCCTCCATGGAGGCTAGGTCTCTTAGTTTGGGTTAATTTCCAGAAGGAAATCTTTGCACCCCTGAGCCTCGATTGCACAATTAGGATTGCCCAGAAAGCATACCCTCTGGGCTCAGCCCACAGGGACCTTGGTGCTGACTGGGTTTCCTTGGTCTCCTCTATGATGTCCATGTTTTTGGCCGATGGACCAATGGAGAAGGAGATCCTGGCACAAACGCCATGCTCTATCAATCCTCTTCTAGGACCAGTGGAGAAGACAATCCTGGCACGAGCGCCATGCTCTATCAATCCCTGTATTGGGATCCCTGGCAGACTTTGACATGAACATAAGTAATTTCATGTCTCCTTCTGGTCTCACTGCTATCTTGTCCACAGTATCTGGGCAAGGACATTCTGCCCTCAATTTATTTTTTACTTCTTTTTCCAAGAACTTTCTCAGCCTTCCATGCAGGTGCTAGGCCACCTTCCTAGAAAGGAATCAGTCCTATGAGGGAGGGTGAACTATATCCTAGAGGATGAAGTAATCCTCTGCCCTGCATTCCATTTATCCTGATCATAAGTCACCTTTTGGGGTTCTAGAGGTGGCTCTTGCTTGCGCCTCTTGGATCAAAGGGAAGCGTGCCACCTGGATTCAGTATCAGTGTCCAATCCACAGGAGGCCTTTAACTAACCCTTGTTGATGACAATTGAATTGCCCTGGGATGCATCTTTCTTCTCCTTGGGATTCCAGGCCTTCCCACCACCAGTGTGTATCTCATTGTGCCAAATATTACAACAGTGGCAGTGGGGTAGGGATTGCACATCTTAAATTATAGACATTCTAAATTATTGGTGACAATGGCATCTATGAGGTAATCGGACATACAATCATCCTGCTACCCATGGATCTAACACAAGTATACATTGAGAGATAAGAGTGCATCAATATTATCACAGAAGAATATGATTCTGTAAACAATGCCCAATAACAAACACTCATAAACTAAATAAAAGGATGAAATGTTAGCTGCAAGCATGATAAAGTTTGGTGTAAATCCGTTCAGTAGTTTTTGAGAGATCAAGGCTCAAAATGTATAGATATTAGATGCTGCAGAGGATCCACAGAGCCGACAAATCTCAAAATGAGTTCTGGCTGCCACTGCATCAACCACGATGCAGTGGCACCCATCTTAGGACTCGGGACACAGTCCCTTGTCCTGAATTTTAAAAAAAATAGATATAAGGGGCCTAAAGTAACTATAACTTGAGCCCTCGCCATGCACTGCTAATTACCTCCCATATTACATCACTTGTGACATGTTCTATCACATTATTGATAACATGGCTTGAACATCTGAAATGACATCATTGATGACAATACTTTGCATGGCGGGGGCACGAGTTACAGTTACTTGAGATAACTGTAACTGATTAATTTCAGAGGTTTTGTTAGTTTAAAATGGTATGTTGTTTTAACTGACATTTTTAACTATCTATAACTTCTCTTTAACTTTTGTTCTTTTCAGTTCAGTGAATATCTATATATATATATATATATATATATATATATATATATTACCTACTGGCAGTCGCCAGTAGGTAGTTATAGTTAGAACCTAGTTTCCATAGGAAAAGCGTTTTTGATTTGCCAATAACTTTGGCGCCGTTTGACAAATCTTCACGAAATTTTAAAAACTAATTGGTCACTCAGGTCAGCTCTTGTCTTGAAAGTTTCGGGGTGATTCGTCAAGGGGGGGCCGAGAAAAAAGGGGGTCCCAAAACGTGTTTTCTCCACGCTAATTTCCATAGGAAACTTTAGACACGGCTACAGCCTGAACTGCTGAACGGAATTACACCAAATTTGGCAGAGAGATAGCTCTTGGTCCAGAAAGCACGCTTTTTTTTAAATGGTGTAATTCCGTTCAGTAGTTTTTGAGATATTTAAAGATTTACAGATATCGATATTTGAGAATTGTGAGATCTGATTGGCTGAGCCCTCCCGAGCACGAGCTTGCCTCTGATTGGCTGCCAACACTTCAAACCAGGAAGTGTTGGCAGCCATCTTGTGACTCGGTACCGAGGGAGAAGGAAAAGGTGAGTAAAACATTAAAAAGAAGAAAAAGGGGCAGGGTAAAAACACCCTGACCCCCTAGGCCTGCTCAGGGACCAATAAAAGCATTTATTTTTTTCATTTTCAGCCGAAGTCGCGCCGGGTGCGCGAACCCGGTCGAAAATGAAAAAAAAACAAAGCTTCGTTTTTTAAAGCCCCCGGGTGGGCCAGGTCCCGGGGACAATGCTTATTTATGTAGCGGGGGCCCGTGGGGGCCCCTGCAGCCCAGGGGACCGCCACCACCCCGGGGCTTAATTGTTTATGTGCGGGGGGCACGTGGCCCCCCGCAGGCCCGGGGACCGCCACCTCCCCGGGGCTTATATTTAAAATGTGTGGGGGGGCTCCTGCCCCCCCACGCTGCCCCGGGGACCGCCGACCTCCCCAGGGTAATCCTTATTAATGTGCGGGGGCCTCGCGGGCCCCCCAAGCCCCGGGGACCACCACCCCCCCGGGGCTTAAAATAAAAAAAATGAAGTGTGGGGGGGGCTCCTGCCCTGTCATAGCAAACTCCTGCTTAGGTTTTTGGAAGCGAGAGCAGGAAACCTGTTCTCGCTTCCAAAAACCAAAGCAGATTGCTTTTGCACAAGGGGAGCTGCATGTCAGCAGCTCCCCTTGTGCAAATGCAATGCAGGCTCCCGCAGGAGGCGAGGAGCCGGCGGGACCGTGGGGGCATTGGGGCTCCCCCCACGGTCCCCAACGGTGAGGCAAGGCCCTGGGGGATGGGGTCCCCGGGGCCAGAAGTGGCCCGGGAGGGGGGCCGCTCGGGCCCCCCTCCCATTTAAATTTTAAAAAACGGCAGGCCGGCCCCGGGGGATGGGGTCCCCGGGGCCAATAGTGGCCTAGGGAAGGGGGGCCACGCGGCCCCCCTTCCCAATAGTTAAATTTTGAAAAGGAGGCCATGCCCCAGGGGATGGGGTCCCCGGGGCCGAAATTGGCCTCGGGACGGGGGCCGTGCGGCCCCCTTCCCGTTTTTTTTTTTTTAATAAAAAGAGGGGTCAGGCCCTGGGGGATGGGGTCCCCAGGGCCTAAAAAATAGTACAAGAAGGGGGGCCACACAGCCCCCCTTCTAAAACAATATAAAAAAAACAAGCATTTGCAATGCAATAGGTCTCGCATTTTAGAAACTTTGACCTGTTGGTATTGTAAATGACAATGCCTTTTATTATTCAAGGTTTTTTAAACATATAAATAAAAGGCATTGTAATTTACAATGCCAATAGCTAAAAATCTTGCAATTTTGGCCCGGTCAAAAAGCTGCTCGTGCTCACAAGTCACCAATGGGTCATTAGAAGAAGATATTTAGACTACCATAACGGACATGTCGAACCACCAACACAGAGAAAGAACCACAACCTCAAAGTTGAGAGCCTAGCTTTCAAGACTTGCACCAAACACACACAATATGACCGCAATGCACACAAGGTCCCTCTTGCTGACCTGAAAGTATATTATTAGGCTGGCCTAGCTTCGACAGATGAAACGTACACTACAAAACATGGATTGCACTTCCTTATACGGCTTAGCCTTGCCTCTACCTAAGTAGTAAATATATCATAATACAATGCTGTTTAAATGTATGGTCAGCGATGTTAGAATGTTTGAATTAAAGTGGCGTCTGAAGACAGGAAATGTAAATCAGTACAGCAACAACAATGGTTGGCATAAACACAATGCACAAAAAACAAAAAATATTATATATATTTAATCAACAGCAATCTCTTACCAACAAAGGAAATGATTGTAAATGAAAGCAAATGTAAATATCTATTTACAAGTGAAAGTTAAACTTGGTTGCTCCTTACCTTGCAACTCGCACCTTCATTTAACTTGTAATTCTATTCTAGCTACAAAGCAGTAGAGCGCTGTACTCAATTGGGAACTAACATTTAGTGTGCACCTTATTTTCACACAATTCTTTTGGCTTCCTGAAAAATAAATATATTGACACTTCTGTGCAGGGGAGAATGTCCCACCTCTGAGAGAGTTCACGGGGTGATGTCTAATGTCTGAGAGTGCAGAGCATGTTTCAGCTATGAGGTAGTTGTTAGAGCGCACATGAGGTTAGTGCTTTATCTCTGAAGCCATGAGGATGCTTCAGTTGTGTGAGTAGTGAGAGTGCTGAAGAGATGTCTCAGTTCTGAGAGGCCCGAGAGTAGGGAGCATGTCTCCACAGTAAGAGAGTCGAGAGAGTGCCGAGAAGAATGTCTCGGTCCTGAGAGTTCCTGTGAGAGCAGAGCATGTCTCAGCTGTGAGGGAGTTGTGAGCCCAAAGAAGATGAATACATTTTTGTGAGAGACCCTAAGAGTACACAGCGTGACTCAGCTCTAAGAGTGTTGTGAGAGTGCTGAGGAGAATGTGTCCGTTCTGAGAGGCACTTTAAATCAAAGAGTGGAAATGGATAACACGTTTTGCAGCCTTTTAAGCAGCAGGCGCTTTAAAAAGAATAGAAATGGGGTGAAAGCCAGCCATCCACAGCGGATTCTTATTTTTATATAAGGAAAAGTAAAATATTTTTACCGGCTCCAATTTAGCGAATGGCTGAGACCGAAGGGAGCGGTGGGATTACAACAGGTGGGGGGCTCCGGAGACGGCCTTTGTCGGTGCTCAATCGAGTGCCTTTCATCCCGGCCTGTCAACGCCGCAGATCCTGCCAGGCCCTGCCAAGCGCCAGCCGAGGGCTTACTGGAAGCACAAAGGCTTGGGATGTTGAACGATTCGCTTCCTTGAGCCCAGTGCATACAGGGGCACTGGGGGTCCCGCCCTGCTAAACATTTGACAGAAGTGCTTTTAATAAAAAAGTAGAAATAATTCTCAATGTGCGGGAGGTGGCGCGATCACAGAACGAACTCAATAGTGAAAATAAACAGCGAAGGGCGGGAGGTGGCTAGGGGAGATTAAGTGAACTGGTAGGAGAGCCATGTGCCAAAGCTCAACACTTACCGAAGACATGAGCAGCAACGGGCGCCAAAGCTGAACAAGCTTAAATCAAAGCAAGCAAGACGCGCGGCCGCGAGACGCGCTCTGTGGTGGGGGAGGGGGAGGAGCGTTGAAGCGCGCGCTTTGGAGAGCAAGTGAGAGGAAAGCCAGATGGCGCCTGATCGAGCGATGCGAGGAATGCGCGTTACTGTGCGCGTAACCGCACGCTCTAGGCCACACAAAAAGCTGTGGTCGGCTTTTTAAAGCCCACTCACTAAATGTCTCGCCAGAGTAGCGCATGCGCTGGCTCAGGCGAGACCTAAAAAACGGCATCTCGCCGGAGGCCCCGCCCCCTCCCTGCAACACTCTGCAAACGCGCTCCCTGGCGCGTTGTAAGTTAGGGAATTAAGTCCCCTTGAATACTGAGGGTCCCTGGGGGCCAACTAGCCCACCAGGTATCCCCAGTAAGCGCCAGAGAGCTGAATTGCAGAGAGGTGGTCCGAGGCCACGCCCCTTTTTACACCACTGCAAACGCGCCTCTTGGCGCACTGCTGGTGGGGTGATGAGGTCCTCTTGTGTCCTGAGGACCTCAAGACACAAGTGAACTTCATCCCCCGAGCAGCAGTGCACCAGGAGGCGCGTTTGCAGAGTGGTGTAAAAAGGGGGCATGGCCTCGGACCACTCTCAGCAATCCAGCTGTGTGGGGCTTACTGGAGGTACCTGGTGGGCTAGTTGGCCCCCAGGGACCCTCAGGATTCAAGGGGAGTTAATCCCCCAACCCAGAACGTGCCAGGAGGCGCGTCTGCAGAGTGGTGGAGAAAGGGGGCGTGGCCTGGTATGAGAAGTTAGCAATCCTACTGTGTGGGACTTACTGGAGGTAATAGGAGGGGTACTTGGCCCCCAAGGTTGACGTTGGGGGCTAACTACCCCTCCTGTTACCTCCAGTAAATCCCACACAGTGGGATTGCTAAGAGGTGTTCGGAGGCCACGCTCACCTTTCTACACCACTCTGCAAACGCGACTGCTATGTTATAGTTAGAAATTAGCATTTAAAAAACCTTAGAAATTCACTGGAAAAAACCATAGGGAGCATGCCTGGAGTAAATATGCCTCCCCCTGGATTGACATGATTGTCTTCAGGTGGAGGTATATTGACGATATCATCCTACTATGGAAAGGGACTACTGGCCAACTTATTGAGTACCATGCACTCCTGAATGATAATCCCCATAATGTTCAACTGACCATGAAATATAGTACAAGTAGCATTGAATTTCTGGATATTCTTTTCTACATTGAAGACAATGAGATACAGAGCACAATTTTTCGTAAAGCTACATCGTGCAACAGCACACTGCACGCCTCTAGTGCACATCCCAAATCGGTGATTAAAAACATACCCTTCGGCGAGATGGTCCGTGTACGCCGTAATTGCAGCACAGATGCAACATTCAGGGATAACATTAGAGAGGTAAAAAATAGATTTAGATCACGTGGTTACAATGAAGACACCTTGAACAAAGCAGACTCGAGAATCAAAGGGGTTACCAGAGCCTGTACTCTACACAAACGAAATCAAGTGAGCAAAAAGCATACCCAGAGGCCACATGTGGCCTTTATCACCAAGTACACGAATAACAGTGCTAGTTTGTTTAATATTCTCAAGAAACACTGGGGGTTACTATATGAAATACCGAATTTGAGGGAACTAGTAACAGCTACACCTAGAGTAACATTCCGTAGAGGGAAAACGCTGCACCAGTTATTATGCCCAAGTTATTCCAGACCTGTGACTTTGAAAACATGGCTACCTGCTGCTCCCAAAGGTTTCTTCACGTGTTTGAATTGTAACATGTGTCCCTATGGGATGAACAAAATTAGGAGTTTCTGTTACAACACACTGAAGGAATATGAAATAAGACATTTTATAAATTGTAAAACCAATTATGTGGTGTATGTAATTAGTTGCGACTGTAATAAGATTTATGTAGGCAGCACTGTACGACCACTTAAAGCCCGCATACAGGAGCATGTACGTGCCATCAAAAATTATGATTTGAAATACCCCATGACGCACCACATGAGGGAACACCATGGTGATAATGGCAAAATATGGTTTCACAGCATTGACTTTGTACCAGCACACCCCCGGGAGGTAATAGAGAACTTACTTTACGTCGTAGGGAGGCTATGTGGATATGCCGTTTAAGATGTATAGAAATGGGGCATAATACTGATGACGAGATGCATTATTATCTATGAATTACATCTGGGTATATGTATTTTTTCAAGGGATTCCTATTTGTGCCATTTCCAATGTTGCCATAGTTGTCATTTTTAGTTTGTAAAAGAGGATGTTGCCATATTTGCCAATTTCAAAATACAAAAGTGAATAGTGATTTTCATCTAACCGGTTTCAATCTTACCGGGGCCTGAATATGCACTAGGCCGCATTCCCCTTTTGGGTTTGAAGTTAGTATCACACTTTTGAATATTATGAATATTGGGGTAATTTTTACTACAGTATCATGGAGGAACGAGGCTTGACTTATCTGTGTCACTACTTTGATAAGTGGTCTCACATTATTATATCCCTTGGTGGATTGAGTGTGGTATACCCGGTGCCTGAGAGAGATAAAATGTTTTCTTATAGTTGCAATTAATTGATCTTGCAATACTTGTTTGGCGTTTGGAGTGATCGATCTCGAGTTAGCCATATTGGGCTATTTGATAGGCTTTCTATATCTTATTACACACACTTTTACCATTCTGTACGATTTTTTATTCTATTTGTTATCCTCATTGGATCCCAAGCCTAATAAGAAGCTATGTTTATTAGGAATATTTTGATATTATCTACGGCTTTGACTATAAGTTCTGTCGTTGTTGCTGTTGCCATTTTTTAGGTGGCATCGTATATACCTTTCGGTGTATATTTTCTCTTTGATGCCCTAATCACATGCCTGTTACTTTGTGAACTGCTTTCTTTCCCCCCTATTTTTGTTGCCCGTATTTGATAATTTATCTTTTTTGCATGAAGCATAGTATAGATACATATTGATATTTTTGACAATTCTGTGCAGCACAATATGGTGGCTGCCTTTTTATCTACAATTTTGAATATTATAATATGCTTCGCCCGATATGGTTTAAACTGAATTCAGACATAATATAGCAATAATACATATGTCTGCCATGATTATTCTATACATTGCAATATGGCCGCCATGTATTCTAAATATATCGCCACCTTCGTAACGTCGCATACGCATAATGATGACGCGTAATTAGGTACTTAAAATGACGGGTTCCGCGTCCCGGGTTTCGAACCACGGGCGGGAATAGGAACGCCGGAGAGCGATTCAGGCTTAATGGCTTCGACATAAGGTAATGGTCAAAGGGCGAGATCATCTGCGTACATTGGGAGAAAGCCGTCGTTTGTGGCCCTTCCGAGCGCTGCTTAGTCGGGGAAGGGCTTTACTTAAATTTTAGTGTTTCCTGGAAGCGCTTGAGTAATCTTCCTGAATATAATTTGAGAGCTAGTGCTGCTTGCATTCCGCGTTATTAACAGCCCCGCTGATATGTTGGTCACATTTAGAATCAGGATCCTTTAAACTCTACAGGATCTGCAGCCCCCCGAGGTGATGCTTAAATATAGACCGAGTTTGTTTTCGTTTCTCCTTTTGGACGATAGTAACCATATTGGGTTACACAGTAGCATTCGAGTTAAGTTTAACGATTGCCTGCTTCAAAAATTTGGCCAAACTGCGGTTGTGTTTAAATAAATACCCTTTAGGACGTTACCTTGTACGAGGTTGGTTTTTGGGTCACATAGAGATGCTTTGTTTTAGGTAAACAAGAGAGAGATTATCTGGCATTTTGTGTAGAGTACACTTGGTCGGACATGGGTTTTGGTTCTTACAGGTTCGGTGTATACGGTGTTTAATATATATCGTCACAGGAACCTTACTGAATGATTGTCATGTTATAATGTTATACTCGTCTCTTTGAAGAAGAAAAAATTGGTATATGCTCATGGCAATGGAGAATTTGAGCGCAATACGCCATCTCTAATTAAATAGCGACGTTGATATATAAATGAGGTAGGTTTAGTACTGTTTGTTCTTTGGCCATATAATACCTATAAAGGCAAGATATTATGTCTTTTTCTGACAAAACATCTAAATTTTGGTGTTTTATACTGTTTCTTTGCTATATAGAGACACGAGTACCATCTCTAGATCACCTTGAATCAATAAATACCGCTTGACGCATCCATTAACCAATATTTTCATGGACAACACTTTCGGTATGTTTGTTTTAGTTTCTCTTCTTCTCTTTTTTTCTAAGTTTCCCTTTCTTTTTTCTTTACTAAATTGATGGGATTTCTCAGTGATGTAGATTTGGGCAATCTATGGCCCTTGAAATCTTTAGGTGCAGTATCTCTAAATATGGTTGTTTGGGATAACAGTATTCATGGTAGTGTGCTCTGCACATTGTCTTGGGGAGACGTCCTGTGATATAGTTTTGTGAACATGTGAGCACCGCTTTATTGGATCATACGAGGTAGAACTATGCACTTGCCTTTGATGGCAATTCCCATTTATTGAGATCATGTTGTAGGTATGGTCATATACATTTATTTTATGTCATTTACTCTGTAGAATATGTTTGAAGACTTCATTTATCCATAGTAAGCATATTAATGAGATAGTCTATGGTTGTTTTATACATAATCCGTTTTGTTGTACATATGTGTTATGTTATATGTTGTACATAGTGTTCATATTATTGTTTGTAAATATGGTATGTTGATATATGTGTTTTGTATGTGTTTTTTTAAATTACAGCACTGAAGAAGTTCTGCGTATAGAACGAAACGCGTTGGCTGTGGCCTTTTAAAGAAATCAATAAAGAAACGAGATTATATCTTACAAAACGGATTGGATATTCTTGGGAAATGATCTAACGGATCTTAATTGGACATTTGGTGCAGCTTTGATTTGGTTAAAGTTTTTTGTTTACCCTGAGGTTAAGGGTGGTGCTTTTGGACAGGGGGCACTGTTAAAGCTTGCACATAGAATCTGGTTACAGTACATACAAGTTTGGTCATTTTCGGACGGTGGTGCCTTCCGTAGGCAATTGGTCCACTGTCCAAGTTTTTTATATTCATAATTGTTGGGACCTTAGGCGCACACCCCGAGCCAGATTATAATTAAACTTTCTATATTACAATTGATATAGAAAAATATAAAGAAAAGTTGATCTGACCATACCTGCCAATTATGTCAAAGTTTATGGATAATAGGGAAGAATTGGCCTTAGGTCTTTTCTCTAATACACAACTAAGTAGCTCTAATGTGGTGAAGGAACCAACAGGAGAGGGTCGACGTAATTAAATTTCAAAAACTTGAAAGGCTTAAGAAGCAGGAAATGTCTCGTTGGTGGGACGGTATCACCCTACAAAAATACCTCGACAACGAAAAGATTCCCCGAGGTTTGAGGATTCTTATCTTCCCAACCTTTGAGGACCTTGATGAGGAGGCGCTCAAGGATTGGGAAGACAATTTACAACAAGCATCTAACACCATGATGTGTATCTTGATTAGGCACTCAGAAAAGAAGGTAGCTGGTTTAAAGCAAGAAATCATTAATTTGGAGAAAGAGATAGACTGTTCAAACCTGAAGGAAGTTATCAAGAAAAATTATGAGGTATATGATAGAGTTATTGAGACCCACCAGATCTATCTGCGAGACAAAAAATTAAGAAAAATAAAACGTGACGATAACGACTATAAAAATGGGCGGATTTACACTTTTGCTCACAAATTTGATAATGTTAAACCAACAGGAGAAGGGAAAAGATCCAGGGAAGAATCAACTGAATCATTATCAGTCAGTAGCAGTTCTGTCTCCTCAGTTGAAAGTAATGCATCCCGGAATGGAGGAGCGTCAGCAGCAACCTCCCCAGGACGGAGGAATTTTTTAGTAGAGATGGAAAGGATCAGGGAGGGCAACATAAATATCAAAAAAGACCTAAAATACGGAGGGGAGGAAAAAGGTGGCAAGCAAAAAGGCAAAAAGAAAGAAATGACTCATGCAATGGATACCAGATCAAAGACAACATAGGAAGTGATGTCCAGAATTGTGTACCACAGAATGCCTTAACAATTGTGAATTTATCTGACCGTGTATTAACAAATGTGGAAATTGATGTATTACAAAGAGGCTTAAGTTTCTGTCCCTCACAGTGGGGTGATCCAGTAGAAATGATTGTTGATTTGTTTAAGTTCACTCGCATGTTAAAATTAAAGGATCATTTTCATGATATCCCTCCGAATGTTCAGTTGAATATACAACCGACACAAATGGTAACACACACTATATCTGATCTGTGCAATCTTCAAATGCTACTCTCTATTCCTGAGGAGGAACATTTCTCTATTCAAGAAATCAGGGATGATTTGAACATTAGGGAAAACATCGGGGTGACCAGTGGACTTAAATTACATTCCAAATTTATACCTAATAATACACATACGAATATAGATTTGTTCAAAGAAAGAGTGACCAAGGATCTTTACAAATTAATGGACGCCCCTTGCAAATACACACAACATCAATATAATTTGACTAAAATGAAGAGAAAAGCTTTAAATGATCTGAAAGACGATGAGTCTATCACCATCAAGGAGGCTGACAAGGGAGGTAACGTGGTGATTATGAACACCATTGACTATACAAATGAAATCAAGAGACAACTTGGGGATCCATGTTGTTATCAACAGGTTACCAACAATCCCCCTTCCTCCCTTGTCACCCATATAAATGCTAAAATACATGACTGGTGTGAGAGTGGCCTGCTCTTGGATGAGGAACGCAGGTACCTCTCTGTCAACAATCCACTTGCCCCTTGTATTTATATTTTGCCAAAAATACATAAGGATGGCATTTTTCCACCTGGACGTCCCATTATATCTGGGATCGATTCACCCACGGAAAAGCTCTCACAATATGTGGACAGATTCCTACAGCCTCTCGTAACAAATCTACCTGCTTATATTCAGGACTCTAGAGATATCCTAGAGAAATTTGATGGCTTATCATGGTCTGAAGATTTGCTATTTGTCACGATGGATGTGACTGGATTGTATACCTGTATCCAGAAACATTTTGGAATGACAGCTGTACAATCCTTTTTTGTAACACGCACGGCCGATCATGTAGACCATAACCAAATGCTGATGGACATGATCGACATCATCCTGACACGGAATTTTTTCCTACATGAGGGGAACTGGTTTCACCAGACACAGGGAACTGCGATGGGGAGCAGGTTTGCTCCCTCGTACGCCGGCCTCTTTATGGGCTGGTGGGAGAGGGAGCATGCCTGGGGTAAATATGCCTCCCCCTGGATTGACATGATTGTCTTCTGGGGGAGGTATATTGACGATATCATCCTACTATGGAAAGGGACTACTGGCCAACTTATTGAGTACCATGCATTCCTGAATGATAATCCCCATAATGTACAACTGACCATGAAATATAGTAAAGTAGCATTGAATTTCTGGATATTCTTTTCTACATTGAAAACAATGAGATACAGAGCACAATTTTTCGTAAAGCTACATCGTGCAACAGCACACTGCACGCCTCTAGTGCACATCCCAAATCGGTGATTAAAAACATACCCTTCGGCGAGATGGTCCGTGTACGCCGTAATTGCAGCACAGATGCAACATTCAGGGATAACATTAGAGAGGTAAAAAATAGATTTAGATCACGTGGTTACAATGAAGACACCTTGAACAAAGCAGACTCAAGAATCAAAGGGGTTACCAGAGCCTGTACTCTACACAAACGAAATCAAGTGAGCAAAAAGCATACCCAGAGGCCACATGTGGCCTTTATCACCCAGTACACGAATAACAGTGCTAGTTTGTTTAATATTCTCAAGAAACACTGGGGGTTACTATATGAAATACCGAATTTGAGGGAACTAGTAACAGTTACACCTAGAGTAACATTCCGTAGAGGGAAAACGCTGCGCCAGTTATTATGCCCAAGTTATTCCAGACCTGTGACTTTGAAAACATGGCTACCTGCTGCTCCCAAAGGTTTCTTCACGTGTTTGAATTGTAACATGTGTCCCTATGGGATGAACAAAATTAGGAGTTTCTGTTACAACACACTGAAGGAATATGAAATAAGACATTTTATAAATTGTAAAACCAATTATGTGGTGTATGTAATTAGTTGCGACTGTAATAAGATTTATGTAGGCAGCACTATACGACCACTTAAAGCCCGCATACAGGAGCATGTACGTGCTATCAAAAATTATGATTTGAAATACCCCATGACGCACCACATGAGGGAACACCATGGTGATAATGGCAAAATATGGTTTCACGGCATTGACTTTGTACCGGCACACCCCCGGGGAGGTAATAGAGAACTTACTTTACGTCGTAGGGAGGCTATGTGGATATGCCGTTTAAGATGTATAGAAATGGGGCATAATACTGATGACGAGATGCATTATTATCTATGAATTACATCTGGGTATATGTCTTTTTTCAAGGGATTCCTATTTGTGCCATTTCCAATGTTGCCATAGTTGTCATTTTTAGTTTGTAAAAGAGGATGTTGCCATAGTTGCCAATTTCAAAATACAAAAGTGAATAGTAATTTTCATCTACCCGGTTTCAATCTTACCGGGGCCTGAATATGCACTAGGCCGCATTCCCCTTTTTGGGTTTGAAGTTAGTATCACACTTTTGAATATTATGAATATTGGGTGAATTTTTACTACAGTATCATGGAGGAACGAGGCTTGACTTATCTGTGTCACTACTTTGATAAGTGGTCTCACATTATTATATCCCTTGGTGGATTGAGTGTGGTATACCCGGTGCCTGAGAGAGATAAAATGTTTTCCTATAGTTGCAATTAATTGATCTTGCAATACTTGTTTGGCGTTTGGAGTGATCGATCTCGAGTTAGCCATATTGGGCTATTTGATAGGCTTTCTATATCTTATTACACACACTTTTACCATTCTGTACGATTTTTTATTCTATTTGTTATCCTCATTGGATCCCAAGCCTAATAAGAAGCTATGTTTATTAGGAATATTTTGATATTATCTACGGCTTTGACTATAAGTTCTGTCGTTGTTGCTGTTGCCATTTTTTTAGGTGGCATCGTATATACCTTTCGGTGTATATTTTCTCTTTGATGCCCTAATCACATGCCTGTTACTTTGTGAACTGCTTTCTTTCCCCCCCCCCTATTTTTGTTGCCCGTATTTGATAATTTATCTTTTTTTGCATGAAGCATAGTATAGATACATATTGATATTTTTGACAATTCTGTGCAGCACAATATGGTGGCTGCCTTTTATCTACAATTTTGAATATTATAATATGCTTCGCCCGATATGGTTTAAACTGAATTCAGACATAATATAGCAATAATACATATGTCTGCCATGATTATTCTATACATTGCAATATGGCCGCCATGTATTCTAAATATATCGCCACCTTCGTAACGTCGCATACGCATAATGATGACGCGTAATTAGGTACTTAAAATGACGGGTTCCGCGTCCCGGGTTTCGAACCACGGGCGGGAATAGGAACGCCGGAGAGCGATTCAGGCTTAATGGTTTCGACATAAGGTAATGGTCAAAGGGCGAGATCAACTGCGTACATTGGGAGAAAGCCGTCGTTTGTGGCCCTTCCGAGCGCTGCTTAGTCGGGGAAGGGCTTTACTTAAATTTTAGTGTTTCCTGGAAGCGCTTGAGTAATCTTCCTGAATATAATTTGAGAGCTAGTGCTGCTTGCATTCCGCGTTATTAACAGCCCCGCTGATATGTTGGTCACATTTAGAATCAGGATCCTTTAAATTCTACAGTATCTGCAGCCCCCCCGAGGTGATGCTTAAATATAGACCGAGTTTGTTTTCGTTTCTCCTTTTGGACGATAGTAACCATATTGGGTTACACGGTAGCATTCAAGTTAAGTTTAACGATTGCCTGCTTCAAAAAATTGGCCAAACTGCGGTTGTGTTTAAATTAATACCCTTTAGGACGTTACCTTGTACGAGGTCGGTTTTTGGGTCACATAGAGATGCTTTGTTTTAGGTAAACAAGAGAGAGATTATCTGGCATTTTGTGTAGAGTACACTTGGTCTGACATGGGTTTTGGTTCTTACAGGTTCGGTGTATACGGTGTTTAATATATATCGTCACAGGAACCTTACTGAATGATTGTCATGTTATAATGTTATACTCGTCTCTTTGAAGCAGAAAAAATTGGTATATGCTCATGGCAATGGAGAATTTGAGCGCAATACGCCATCTCTAATTAAATAGCGACGTTGATATATAAATGAGGTAGGTTTAGTACTGTTTGTTCTTTGGCCGTATATTACCTATAAAGGCAAGATATTATGTCTTTTTCTGACAAAATATTGGAATTATTCATCTAAATTTTGGTGTTTTATACTGTTTCTTTGCTATATAGAGACACGAGTACCATCTCTAGATCACCTTGAATCAATAAATACCGCTTGACGCATCCATTAACCAATATTTTCATGGACAACACTTTCGGTATGTTTGTTTTAGTTTCTCTTCTCTTTCTTTCTAAGTTTCCCTTTCTTTTTTCTTTACTAAATTGATGGGATTTCTCAGTGATGTAGATTTGGGCAATCTATGGCCCTTGAAATCTTTAGGTGCAGTATCTCTAAATATGGTTGTTTGGGATAACAGTATTCATGGTAGTGTGCTCTGCACATTGTCTTGGGGAGACGTCCTGTGATATAGTTTTGTGAACATGTGAGCACCGCTTTATTGGATCATACGAGGTAGAACTATGCACTTGCCTTTGATGGCAATTCCCATTTATTGAGATCATGTTGTAGGTATGGTCATATACATTTATTTTATGTCATTTACTCTGTAGAATATGTTTGAAGACTTCATTTATCCATAGTAAGCATATTAATGAGATAGTCTATGGTTGTTTTATACATAATCCGTTTTGTTGTACATATGTGTTATGTTATATGTTGTACATAGTGTTCATATTATTGTTTGTAAATATGGTATGTTGATATATGTGTTTTGTATGTGTTTTTTTAAATTACAGCCCTGAAGAAGTTCTGCGTATAGAACGAAACGCGTTGGCTGTGGCCTTTTAAAGAAATCAATAAAGAAACGAGATTATATCTTACAAAACGGATTGGATATTCTTGGGAAATGATCTAACGGATCATAATTGGACATTTGGTGCAGCTCTGATTTGGTTATAGGTTTCAGGGACGTTATAGTTAGAAATTAGCATTTAAAAAACCTTAGAGATTCACTGAAAAAACCATAGGTTTTAGGGACGTTATAGTTAGAAATTAGCATTTAAAAAACCTTAGAAATTCACTGAAAAAACCATAGGTTGCAGGGACGTTATAGTTAGTTGGACATTTCACTCGTATAAAACCAGTGCAATTCGGCTGTTATAGTTAGTAGAGCTAACTATAACTCACGCCCCGCAATGCACTGCTGATGACGTCACATATTACATCACTCATGACATGCTCAGTGACATCACACAGATAGTTATAGTTAGGACCTATTTTCCATAGGAAATCCGCAACATTCTATTTGAAATAACTCTTGCGTCGGTTGACGAATCTTCGCGAAATTTTCAAACTTTGTGCCCGCTCCAGTCCGCTCCTATCCTGAAAGTCTCGGGGTGATTCGTCAAGCGGGGGCCGAGAAAAAAGGGGGTCCCAAAGCGTGTTTTCCCCATTCATTTTCCCATAGGAAACTTTAGCCACGGCTACAGCCCGAACTGCTGAACGGAATTACACCAAATTTGGCAAAGAGGTAGTTCTTGGTTCAGAAAGAACCCTTTTGTTAAATGGTGTAAATCCGTTCAGTAGTTCCTGAGAAAATCAAAAGAAAAATCACATATATATCTATGGCCGCGTCGGATTCGCGCACCCTGAGCGCACCCTGCGCGCACCGTCCCGATCACGAGCTGCATGCTAATTGGCTGTCAACACTCCAAATCAGGAAGTGTTGGCAGCCATTTTATGCCTCGGTAGAACCGAGGCACAGAAACAAGTGCGCAAAACGCACAAAGGGGGCAGGGTAGAAACACCCTGACCCCCTAGGTCTGCTCAGGGGGTCCCACAAGGACCCCCTGGGCAAAAAAAAGCATTTAAAAAAAATAATAATAATTTTTTTTTTTTAACGATTGTGCCGCAGGCCCCGCCCCCTTCCTTTACCACTCTGCAAACGCGCCCCTGGCGCGTTTGCAGAGGAAGACGAATTCCACTTGAATACTGGGGGTCCCTGGGGCCAAATAGCCCACCAGGAACCTCCAGTATGCGCCAGGGGCTGCGTTGCAGAGAGGTGTACAGAGGCCACGCCCCTTTTACACCTCTCTGCAACGCAGCTCTGTGGCGCTTTTGGAGGTACATGGTGGGCTAGTTGGACTCCAGGGACCCTCAGGATTCAAGGGGACTTAATTCCCCAACTTAAAATGCGCCACGGGGCGCGTTTGCACAGTGGTGAAGGGAGGGGGCGGAGCTTCAGGTAACATGTGTGCAAACAGGCCCCGTTGCGCGTTTTAAGATGGGGAATTAAATCCCCTTCAATCGTGAGGATCCCTGGGGGCCAACTAGCCCACCAGGTACGTCCAGAAAGCGCCACAGAGCTGCGTTGCAGAGAGGTGCAAAAAGGGGCTTGGCCTCTGAACACCTCTCTGCAACGCAGCTCTCTGGCACATACTGGAGGTATCTGGTGGGCTACTTGGCCCCTAGGGACCCTCGGGATTGAGGAGGATTTAATTCCCCATCTTAAAACGCGCCACGGGGCCTGTTTGCAGACATGTCACCTGAAGCCCCGCCCCTCCCTTCACCACTGTGCAAATATTCCTCTAAAATCAGCCGAACTACGAATTCCGATTTACTCACCTGTTATCAGGAGAGACCTCAGTGCTGCATCTTTGAGCCCAGTACTGATCCTGAAAAGTAATTCTAACCGTACTTACCAGTAACTTGAATTTCCTTCCATAGGCTAACATTGACTAGTTTCACTTGGAAATTCTTCTAAGTATGGAGTTTTGGAACTTTATAATATTCCTCTAAAATCAGCCGAACTACGAATTCCGATTTACTCACCTGTTATCAGGAGAGACCACAGTGCTGCATCTTTGAGCCCAGTACTGATCCTGAAAAGTAATTTTAACCGTACTTACCAGTAACTTGAATTTCCTTCCATAGGCTAACATTGACTGGTTTCACTTGGAAATTCTTGTGTGTGTGAGTTTTGGAACTTTATAATATTCCTCTAAAATCAGCCAAACTACGAATTCGATTTACTCACCTGTTATCAGGAGAGAACCCAGTGCTGCATCTTTGAGCCCAGCACTGACCTTGAAAAGTAATTCTAACCGTACTTACCAGTAACTTGAATTTCCTTCCATAGGAATCCATTGTCTGGTTTTCAGCAGAAAAGTTTCAAAGTGTCGATTTTCACAAACTACAAATATTCCTTAAAAATTGCCTGTATGACTTAAACGCATTATTTCAACTGTTTACAGGAGATGCACCAGTGCTGGATCCAGGATCCACCACTGTGTAAGAAAAAGTAACGATAACACTACTTACCTGCTAAGTGAATTTCCTCCCATAGGATAACATTGGTGATTCTATGTGAAAAAGTTTCTAAGTGTCAACTTTTAATATACAATAATATTCCTTAAAAATCACTACTGTAACCAAAACGCTTTTACTCAACTGTTTACAGGAGATGTCTCAGGACTGAATCTAGGATCCAGTCCTGTGGTTAGAAAAGTAATCCATAAAGTAACTAATTGCATTTAACTGTAACTACTGTACTTAAAAGTCTATTGCCTATTTGCAAAGTATTTAAACTAAAGTAATTCATTCTGAGAAAGTATATTTTGTAATGTAATGTATAATGTAATTATAATGTAATTTAAAAAATAAAATATCTAAAAATAAATAGTTTAAAAAAATGTAGTAAATCAGTATTAAAAAAATAAATATAACAATTAATACATTTAAAAATTGTCATTTACAAAACCTTTGAAATTCACTGAAAAAAACCATAGGTTTCAGACATGTTATAGTTAGGAATTAGCATTTAAAAAACCTTTGAAATTCACTGAAAAAACCATAGGTTTCAGGCACGTTATAGTTAGAAATTAGCATTTAAAAAACCTTACAAATTCACTGAAAAAACCATAGGTTTTAGGGACAGTTATAGTTAGTTGGACATTGCACTCGTATAAAACCCGTGAAATTCCCCCGTTATAGTTAGTTCAGGTAACTATAACTCGCGCCTCACAATGCACTGCTGATGACGTCACATATTACATCACTCATGACATGGTCAGTGACATCACTGATGACATCACTGATGACATCTCAAATGACATCACTGATGACATCACTGATGACATCATCCATGTGATAATGTGATGCATCTTCTCACACCCTAATATAACTTTTGATACACCCACTGTAAATTACAGACTGCCATTGTCAAAACCATAGACACTCCAACACCAATTACTATATACACACTCACTGATTCTTAGGTCTACACACACACATCTTCTCACTCACCCGTACAGTCACTCATACTTATAGTCACTCAGTACAGGACTATTATATGCACTCATACACCTATATAAACACTCACACACTGCCACTCATCCATAGAGGTACTCACACACCTAGTCAGTCATGCAAAAAATTAAGCACACATCCATTTACTCACCTATACAGTTATACACACACCGGCTCACTTACTCATACAAATACTAGCACATTCTTACGCTCTTATACAATCTCTGATACAAGCACACACTCATCCATACAGTCACTCTCACAATCACACACTCTCGCTTATAGCTATTTATATACTCCAACACACATATATACTGCCTTTCACATATGTAGTTACTCACACATGTACCACTGGGACATACATTCACTCACTAACACACTCTTACACACACTTACCCACCCATACAGTCTATCACAGATGCACTCTTGAAACCATCCACCCAGTGAATCACCCACTCACACATCTATGCACAGAGTCGCACACACCCCACCCACACAAACACTCAGGCACCCATACAGATACTCAGACAACCAATCAATAACTCATATAGACACTCATGTAGCTAGTCACAAACCCATGCAGCCACTTACACAGCAACAGACAGATGGATACAGACATTCACCCAGTTTAGTCACTAACCCATGCATTCAGTAAGATACGTTTAATCACTCACTTATAGAGTTAGTCACGCACCTACTAAATCATCCTTTCAGACACTTATACACCCACTCATTCTTCAATACGCCTTTCCCTATATATATTAAACATATTTAAACTTTACAGAAACACACAGTCACTGGATGATGTCATCAGTGATGTCATTTGAGATGTCATCAGTGATGTCATCAGTGATGTCACTGACCATGTCATGAGTGATGTAATATGTGACGTCATCAGCAGTGCATTGCGGGGGCGTGAGTTATAGTTACCTGAACTAACTATAACGGGGGAATTTCACGGGTTTTATACGAGTGCAATGTCCAACTAACTATAACTGTCCCTAAAACCTATGGTTTTTTCAGTGAATATATATATATATATATATATATATATATATATATATATATATCCCAGTTTGCGCAAGGAAACTTTCGGGGTCATTCGTCAAGCGCATGGCAACCTTCCCAAAGCCTCCAAGAGGCTCCGGGGACCCCATCCCCCAGGGCTGACATCTTATTGAAAAGGAGGGGGGCTATAAATTAAGAAATATACGAAGTTTGCCAGATATGTGATGTACCTATGTTATTGAGAAAATGTAATGGAGAATATAATCATACCAGCATGTCAAGCGATAAATGTTTAATATTGTAAGTCTTATCGTCAATAAAAAAAGTTTATAAAAAAAAAAGAAAGAAAAGGAGGGGGGCCCTGCGGCCCACCTCCTCGAGCCTAAAAAGGCCCTGGGACCCCATCTCCCAGGTAAGATAATTTTATAAAGGGGAGGGGGGTGTGCACTCCCCCCTCCCTGAGCCTAGAAAGGTCCCCAGGATCCAATTCCCTGGGGTTGTGTTTTAAATAAAGTGAGGTGGGCCACACGGCCCCCTCCCTGAGCCAGGAGAGGCCCCTGAGACCCCATCCCCCGGGCTGTGTTTGAAATAAAGGGGAGGAGGGCAGTGCAGCCCCCCTGCCTGAGTCATACATTGGCCTCCGGGACCTATCCCCGGGGCCAGCTTAATGATAATGTCCCGGGATACCCAACCTCTGGGATGCCATCTATTTCCCTCCCAAAGGCGCGGGCAGAGAAAGTGTTCTTTTCTCCCACCAGGTGGGAGCACAAAGTTGCTCCTGCCTAGTGGGAGAACAAAACATTTCTCAGCCCATGCTGTTGAGCTGGGAAATGCATTGAATTTCTCCCATCCTACTGGAGCAAAAGAAAACTGCTCCTGTGGGATTGGAGCAATGCCGTCTCCCTTTGCATCCGCGATGGGTGCAACCAGAGGAGCCGGCGGGCTGTGGGGACCCTGGGCTTCCCCCCTCAGCCCTCAATGTAGGACCAGCTGTGGCATGCCCCGGTTGAGCACAGGGGCCTGCCACTTTAAAAAAAATGCTGGCTCCTGCAAGGACAAAGGATGAGGTGGCCAAGAGATAGCAGAGCAATACCGTCACTCAGTTTGCCCTGCAACAGGCCTGCCACCACACAGCACACATCAAACGGGCCCCTGCTGCGAGAACCAAAGGAGGAACCAACAAGAGGGTCCATACTTGAGGCAATCCAGGAGTCCCACACAGCCCTACATGGGAAGAGAGACACTGTTATGCTAGAAGTGGTCTGCTGCACATGGACCTCCGAAAAGTAGTGGAGAGGGTTACGGTCATGGAGCATTTGATCAGTGGCTTGATTAAAGATGTTGCCACCCCTGAGGAACAGGGCACGTGGCTCACAGCAGCTACCAAATATTAGAAGATAGGGCTGAGCATGCTGAAGGCAGATCCCAATGCAATAATCTGCATCTGGTACGGTACCCCAAATGGGTGGAAGGAGGGTCAACTGAGAGTTTCCTAGAGGACTGGATCACCCACACCCTCTGGCCAAAGGGCTTGTCACACATGTTCACGGTGGAGAGAGCACACCGGGCCCTGGTGATGAGACCTCCACCGGGGGCCACTCCAAGACCCCTAATCGCAAGGACAGAGACTGTATCCTCAGGGCGGCCTGTGAGGTGGGGGCATTCAAGTACGAGAATCACAATATTGCCATTTTCCCGGATAATACCCGCAAGGTGCAGTCACAGAGAAAGTCTTTTTGGAAGTAAAGCAAAAGCTTTGTAATATGGGACTGTTGTACATGTCGTTTCCGGCATGGCTACGGGTGATTGCACATCTTTGAGACCTCTGAGGATGTATGGGCATGGCTTGAGCAATAAAGGTGCCACGCCGTGAACAAGGGACACTAAGAACGAGCCTAGGGAGGTGAACCGGTAGACCCAGGAACATCAGCCACAGTAAATCCCAGGGCCAGTCTTTAGCAGGGAGCTACCCTACGTCACAAACTGTTGCACAGGAAGTTGGCACACTTGCAGACAAGCAGATGGACTGCATTGTCCTAACCCGCACTCAGAGTGGAGGCAAGAACAGTGATGGTCCGACTCCCTCAGAGACTGCCGGCCCTCAATCTGAGTGTGAATGAACAATGGACTTTGTGGGGGCTGTGGATTATGGACATGGTGTGTAAGTACCTCTTGGAGACAGGAGGGATGGAGTGCGGCAGCAAAACAAGGGCACCAGTGAAGAAGAGGGGAATTGGGAAGGGCATTTGATGTTATGACCCAGAACTATATTGTTATAATTGAACTTTATGGGGGGATGTCTAGGTCTCATTAGGACAACCAGAGTGAAACCTGGTGTAAGGCCTTTCCTAGCGCTGGGTGAGGGTAGCACCAGTCGAACTCACTCTTGCGCATTGGGGGATTAGAATAGTTACCTGTGTGAGGGTTGGGCTCTAGTTCCAGAGAGAGTGACAGCCACATAGAACACAGAGGGGTTGGGGCAGGGTTCCTGTGTTATTTTTAGCACAGGATGGTAGGCAAACACAATGTTATACATTCGTTGTTTTCAAGTGTTTACCTAGGGAGGAGCGGGGGAAACGGGGGAATGTTATGGATGTGGGTTTAGTTTTTGTTACGGTACACAAAATTTCTAGCAGGCTCAGACAGTACACGTGCAGAGCCAAAATGTGGGGGGCAGTCGGAATGGTGGGAGGGGTAGTCTCAAAGAGGTGGGGGAAGGCAGGTGCACTCACTACGTAGATGCAGACTTATAAGCTAGACACATGGAACGTTAGAGGCCTGGCTAGCAATGAGAAACGACACAGTTATACTCTCCTACCTGAGATGCACTGGAGTGAGCATAGCCTGTTTACAGGAAACACACCTTTCAGAGGAAGAAGCAGGTAAATTGAAAGAAAATGGAGAGGCCAATTGATATCCGCCACATACTCATCCTATGCTCGAGAGGTGGTGGTTTGGGTGGCCCCGGGGGTGCCCTTTAAGATGATTTACTCAGAAGCAGATCCAAGTAGATGCTACGTCCTGGTGCAGGGGACTCTAGATGGTGTGGCTATGACTATACTGAACATATATGCCCCTAACGTGGATGGTAGGAAATTTTTTGCATGCGTGCAGGTGCTCATGACTGATAATATGGCAGAGCGCTTGTTGTGGGTTGGGGATTTCAATTGCGTCCTTGACATGGACAGATGGCTCCCTCGTGCACCCACCAAACTTGGTATGACAGAAACAATCAATCAATAAATCAGGGAATTGTGAAACGCGCTACTCACCCGTGAGGGTCTCAAGGCGCTGGGGGCGGGGGGGTGCAGCTCCGAGTCAGCCGAAGAGCCAGGTCTTAAGGCTCTTCCTGAAGGAGTGCAGAGTGGGGGAGTGTCTGATGTCAATCGGGAGCTCGTTCCAGGTCTTTGCTGCGATGTAGGAGAAGGCTCTTCCACCCGTTCTGGCTCTGCGGATGCGCGGGGTTTCGGCGAGGTCGGCAGAGCAGAGGTTTCTCTTGGATACGTGGAAGGAGACTCTTTCGTTGAGGTATTGGGGTCCGGTGTTGTGGAGGGATTTGTAGGCGTGGATGGGTAGCTTGAAGGTTACTCTCTTCTCAACAGGAAGCCAGTGGAGGTCTCGCAGGTGTTGGGTGATGTGTTCATGTCGTGGAATGCCGAGGACGAGTATGGCCGCGGTGTTCTGGATGGTCTGGAGTTTGCGGAGCAGAGATTTGTTGATTCCAGCATAGAGGGCGTTTCCATAGTCCAGTCTGCTTGTTATGAGTGCATGGGTGACGGTCTTTCTGGATTCGGGGGGGATCCATCTGAAGGTCTTGCGAAGGATGCGGAGGGTGTTGAAGCAGGTGGAGGCGACGGCGTTGATCTGTCGGGTCATGGTGAGGGAGCAGTTGAGTATGATGCTGAGGTTTTGGGCGTGGTCTGTTGGAGTGGGGGGATGCCGAGGGTGGTGGGCCACCAGGTGATGTCCCATGCTGAGGGGGTGAGTTGAGCTTGAGGCAGCTGCTGCTCATCCATGATGCAACGCCTTTCATTCCTTCCTGGAAGTTGAGGCTGGTGGTGTGGGGGTCCTTTGTGAGGGAGAAGATGAGCTGGGTGTCGTCAGTGTAGGATACTATGCTAAGTCCGTGCTGTCTGACGATGGCGGTGAGGGAGGCCATGTAGATGTTGAAGAGCGTGGGGCTGAGCGATGATCCTTGGGGTACTCCGCAGTTGATCCCTGTGGGTTCGGAGAGGAAGGGCGGGAGTCTGATTCTTTGGGTTCTGCTGGTGAGGAAGGAGCGGAGCCAGACGAGGGCGGTTCCCTGTATGCCGGCGTCGTGGAGTCTGGTGTTGAGAGTGCGGTGGGAGACGGTGTCAAAGGCTACAGAGAGATCTAGTAGGATGAGGGCTGCGGTGTGGCCTTGGTCGAAGAGAGTGCAGATGTCATCTGTGGTAGTGAGGGCGGTCTCAGTGATGCATAACTGTAGCCGCAGTTATGCACAACCTAGAATATAGGGACATGTGGAGGGAAATGTACCCGACCACAAAAAAGTATTCCTGTCACTCCACTATACATGGCACCTACAGCAGATTGGATCGAACCCTGGAGACTGCAGAGATAAAGGCAGAAATATAGGCAGTCACCAATCTGGACAGATATTTGTTGGACCACTCCCCCCTCCTCTTGGAGTGGAGGATGAGCAGGGTTACAGGAGAGACAGAGAAGCTGGCGGATGCCCTTCTAGATGCACCATTTAGGCAAGTGCTGGGGGAGGAGCTTACAGAATATTTAGCAGTCAATTGGGGCACCATGGGTAACAGAAGTACCTAATGGGAGGTGCTGAAAACGGTTCTCAGGGGAGATTGCATGGGTAAGGTGTGTGGTATCAGACGGCAACTGCAGGGAAAGATCAGAGACATCATGAAAAGGCTAGCGGAGGCCCTGCGAGGGAAGACAGACACCATAGATGGGGAGAGACACTAGAGACTCTTAGAATACAATTGGTAGACATGTGGGATAGGCTCAAAAACACAAAAGGAATACTCTACCTATTAAATTTAAAACATGCTATACGTCCTAATTTATTAAGTAGACCACTCTGGCTAGACCCCCATTCAAATATTCACATCAATCCAGATATTTTAAACATTACTAGATTTATTATTTTTATTTTTTTATTTCGATTCAGTACAAATATATTGATGTATTTATAAAAATTCTCCTGACAAATAAACAATAAGAACATCAGATCCTGTTACGACCTTCCACTCACAACAATCAAACAAATTCAAACTCATACATCCTCACGCAAAACACCAATACATACATCGCATTTATAATACAAAAGCTTAATTTGCACCAAGCCCCTCACTGTGTGTATCAGTACATGTACAAAGATTCATTTAATTTAGAGATACAAAAGTCAAACGTACTTTTTGTACAATAAATGTGATTGATGTAACCTGTTAACAATAAAAACTTCAAAGTAAATATAATCAGACACAAATATTTACACATCAAGAAAACACAATATTCCCAAATAAATTTAAAAAAAAAAATAATAATAACAAAAAAAAAATGGACTCAGATGTATTCATTGAGGGAACTTATTCTCAGCACCGACGCGCGTTTCGGTGAAACACCCTTTCTTAGGGTATCACCTTCATCAGGGCGCATATGCTGTATGCTCAAACAGGGAAGGTAATGGGACCTGCCTAGCTGAAGATGTAAACTATTGATGATTGCAATTTTCTCTAGCGCCGAAAGTCAAAGGCCGCTGTTTGTTTTAGAAATTTTCTCAGGCGCAGAAACAACAAGGATCGCTGCTTGTTACAGAGTGTATCACCGTTCACGGTTTATGCTGCTCTAAATGCTGAAATCCATCAGGTGGCAGCAGAGATGTAAAGACACGGAATGCGTTAATAATAGAAGCCGTCAGATATAAAGGGGCGCCATGCGGAGGCTGGTTTACTGATTTACTCTATTCTATCGCGAAAGTGGTGGAAATATTTGTCGTGTTCATTCAGAAAGCGTTTTGATGTATCAAGTTTTCTCCGTGTCAAAGATATCCCGTTCCAAGAGTATTTAAATTTAGGAACGTAGTCAGGATAGATTTCCTGTTTCTAGATTCAAAGGAGTATATTCCATGCGGCGACGACGGAGTAAAGCTTCCCGCTGGCATCAAAGGAAACGGCCCAGGACATGTGGAGGGAAATGTACCCGACCAAGAAAGAGTATTCCTGTCACTCCACTATACATGGCACCTACAGCAGATTGGATCAAACCCTGGAGACTGCAGAGATAAAGGCAGAAATATAGGTAGTCACCAATCTGGACAGATATTTGTTGGACCACTCCCCCCTCCTCTTGGAGTGGGGATGAGCAGGGTTACAGGTGAGACAGAGAAGCTGGCGGATGCCCTTCTAGATGCACCATTTAGGCAAGTGCTGGGGGAGGAGCTTACAGAATATTTAGCAGTCAATTGGGGTACCATGGGTAACAGAAGTACCTAATGGGAGGTGCTGAAAACGGTTCTCAGGGGAGATTGCATGGGTAAGGTGTGTGGTATCAGACGGCAACTGCAGGGAAAGCTCAGAGACATCATGAAAAGGCTAGCGGAGGCCCTGCGCGGGAAGACAAACACCAGAGATGGGGAGAGACACTAGAGGCTCTTAGAATACAATTGGTAGACATGTGGGATAGGCTCAACAGACTACATGATGGGTATACAGACAACAATTACACTGCGAGGGCGATAAACCAAGTTAATTGTTGGCTTGGCTGATCAAACACGAGATAGGCAGAGGAACTCTTGTAGCACTTTGGAGGCGAGATGGGACTCTGGCCACAGCTCAGGTGGCCATTAATGACACTCTGGGGGAGCACCTGCAGAAGTTCTATGGGAGAGGTTAGGCTGTGGATGCTGCGACGATGGAAAGATACCTAGATCGGGTGGACCTGCCAGTATTGCCTCATCCGCTGAGAGAGGAGTTACAGGCTGACATCATTCTAGAACAGTTAAAGGAGGCGTTAAGCAAAATGAACAGGGGGAAAGCATCGGGAGGCAATGGCTTACCCGTGGAATTTTATAAGGCTTATGTGGCGCAGTTAGCAGAACCACTGCTGAAAGTGTTTCAGGAGGCAGAGAACGGGGGATTCTTCCCCCCACCCTCCGAGATCTGTATGGTCCCAAAGCCAGGGGGAGACAAGATGAGCCTGTCATCCTATACCTCTCACAATGCTCAATGTGGACACCAAGGTTCTTTGCAAGGTACTGGCGGAATGGTTGAGGGGCATGGTGGGGTCCCTTTTGCATGAAGATCAATGTAGCTTTATGTCTGAGTGCGGCATGGCCCTTAACTTGCGGAGACTCACGCATGTGATGCATTCAGTGCGACAGAGTGGGGAAACCTTGGTCCTGCCAGGGTGCAGAGTGGAGGATTGGTTTTGGTGGAATGGGAAGTGAGGAGAGATACAAGAGAGGGCTGCCCGCTGTCTCCTCTCCTTTTTGCTCTGTGCTGGAGCCCTTGGCGTCAAAGATTTGCGGAGTGATGGGGCCTTTGGTATCATGGTAGGGAATTCCACACTTTAATTTATTGTATGCAGACAATGTATTATTCTATCTACGGCGGCCCACTAAGGTGGTGCCTCGGCTGCTGTCGCTGTTGGAGGAATTTGGAGCGGTAGCAGGTTTGTGGATTAACAGGCGCAAGTTGCTGCTCTTCCCACTGGGTGCCCTGAGTTAGACCCCAGAAGGGGCTCTGGCTCCAATGGGACTGCATTGGGAGACTAAAATGTTCAGATACCTTGGTGTTATGGTTGTACACTCTAAATTACAGCATGCGAAACACTGGGCAGCGGTGAAGGATAACTAGGAGAACAGACTACTTTGGTGCACCTAAGGCACACACTAGTTACTGGCGCTGTTTATGCGAGAGTCACGGACGCCAAAGGGCGTCCCTATTTAATATGACAGATCGCGGAAGGGTGGGAAAGGGTGGTGGCCTGGGTCTTGAAGAGGCTGCACTTTGCTATGTACGTCGTCTTTTGGACCTTGAAGCCCTTTAGCCGTATTAGTGCGGACATGTCGGTGGTGCGCTAGAGGGAATGAGGCTGTGAGACGCTGGGTGAACTCCTCCCGGGTGAGAAGCTCCTTACCTTTTTGGAGGCATGGGAGGTCTTCGCCGTGGGGGGGTGGACAATTCCTACAGTATGCTAGATTAGCGAGCACTGCAAGGGAAATCTGGACAGATTTCCCTATATACCCTAGCAGACGGAAACCCTACTATTGATGTTGACAATCTGGACAGCAAGGGACCTGGTTATGCTTCTTTATGGAGCACTTAAGATGGACAGGGTCAGGACTGAGCCCACAGCATGGCAGAAGGAATTGGCAGCGGCCTTGACAGACAAAGAGTAAAGCGCAACCTGCGAGTTGGTGAAGCTAGTCTCATGCAATACTAGGTTTAAGCTTGCACACTTTAATTATGTTCACCGCACATATCTAACAGCAGTTAAACTCAGTTGGATGTATAGAGACAGGTGCGTGGATTGCCTGAAATGTGGAGGTGAGGGCATGTCCTTCTTACATGTGGCATGAAACTGTACCAGGGTGCATGCAAACTGGCCATCGGTGGTTGTGCACCTGCATGCAGTGAGAGCGATAACAGTTGAGATGACCACCCCAAGTGTGTTTGCTAGGCATTGTTAAACAACCATGAGGGGGACGAGGCAATGGAAGTTCCTTCAGTTGGCCTTAGTATTGGCCAAGAGGAAGGTGGCCATAGGGTGGCTAAGTACGAGAGCCCCTTCGACTACATTGTGGTACAGGGACGTCACAGAGAGGGCACTTGCAGAGGAGGTGCACATGAAAATTTGGGCAACACTGTTGGAGGCCATGCAGATGGGGGCAACTAGGCGTAGCGAGCAGGGGTCGCAATCACAGGACACTAAACACTCAACATACTCAGAGGCTGCAGTCGGGAAAAGGTGGGGGGAGGCTCAACCCTGGGAGACTCTTGGGTCGAAAATAGGTCATGAGAGACAGGGGAGTGGTCCTCTGTAACATGCACCCGGGGCCGTGGATGTATACATCGTAATGGACTAATGATGCAAATTGTGAATCACTTGCCAGGGGAAGGGGATGGGATGGGGAGATTCCATCCATTATGGCTAGCTGGAACTGGTAGTAAAGTGAACACCGAGAAACTATAACATTTGTGTAGGAAACTGCCCCTTTTAGACATGGTCACCCGCACCTTTTGCCTGGTATTTGATGTGATTTGACTGGAAATGCACTGGGTTCCTGCTAACCATGTCCCCAGTACCAGATCTCTTTTCCAAAAACTGTGTATTGGTACCACAATTAGCGATAACTTTAGCACTCTCTGTAAGTCCCTAGTAAATGGTACCCCTGGTACCTAGGGCCTGAGGTACTAAGGAGGGTCCCTAAGGGCTGCAGCATGAATTTTGCCACCCTTAGGGGCCCCTCCCCAAATTCATGCAAGACTGCTATTTGGTGCAGAAAAAAGTGAAAACACAACATGACACGCATCCCTGTGTGCCATGTCCCCTAACACTGCATGTAATATTTGTAATGCAATGTAAAAGGGTACTTGTAAAGCGTACGGCTACTCCACAGAGTGTCCCGGCGCTAAGGACCACAAGACAGAGAAAAACAGTGAAAAAGAGAAAAACCAACCAAGTTACGGCAGGCTTTACAGCCCTAAGGCAGGGTACTTTATATTAGATGTGAGACTGTGCTGGTCAGTTCCATTACTGCCAGTACAAGTGATCAGGGAAGCCATTTTAAAACATGTGCTGGACACTGTTAAAAATGAGTTCCCCAGCTACATGATGGCTTCCCTGAAACCAGAGATATTTGGTATCAAACATCTCATATTAATAAACCCACACTGATTCCAGTGATGGATTTATTAATGAATGCACCCAGAGGGCACCTTAGAGGTGCCCCATGAAAACCTACCTACTACTAGTATGCTGACTGGCCGGTTTTAGCCAGCCTGCGGCCACAGACACGTTTCTGACCCCCAAGGGTGAGGGCCTTTGCTCTCAGGAGATCAGAAACAAAGTCTGCCCGGTCAGAGGGTGTTCACACCCCCTCCAACAGGATGACCCGCAAATTAGCATTCCAAGGCAGGGAGCTTCAACTAGCCCACCGCCTTTGGTATGCAAATCTGGCTTACCTCACAGGAGAGGATTTCGCCCCCCCTTTGTCCAGAGCCCTTTGACACCTAAACAGGAGGAACAATTAGTTGTTAGATAGGCATGCCCACCCCCAGGCGAGTACCACCCCTAAGGTGGGCTAACCTGAAGTGGATATGACTTTTCAGAGTCTGCAATCTTTGTGAATGCAAACTTAGGAACTCTAGGACAGGGTTATGCCCACTTCCCATAGGAAGTGGCGAAAACCCGACACCACCAAGCACCACTGCTCCCGTCGGTCCAATCCAGAGTTGAAGTGGGCCAACTGCGACAGCCTGGTCCCCCAGCCCTCCAGAGAAGAAGCCCACCTTGGGTTTGCCAGGAGGGGACCCCTCGATGCTGCCTGCAGTCTCTTTGTGCATCCCCCCCCTTAATGCGAGTGTTCCTGGTGATGAAAACCTGACGCCTCAAGACACCTCAGCACCCGTCGCCCCTGGCCCACGAAGAAGAGGACCAAAGGTGTCCCCACATCCCCCAGTATCGTGAGACCTGAGCCCACTTGTTGGTTCACTCTGACTAGTTTCCCAGTCCAAGCCTGCAACCTCTTTGAAACCAGACCATCCACATTAAAGTGAATGGGACACCTGACGCAGTAACACACCTCTGCACCCAGAGGTGACCTGTTGATGCTGCTTTGGGCCTTGCCCCATACTTACTTTAAGTCCATGAGATTGGTCCTGTAAGTGGTTGTATGACACCTGTATGCAGTGTATGCTTTTCCTCCATAGGATAACATTGCTGCTTCAGAAATTGCACTGTGTTGAAATTTCGAACCTATAAAAATTCATAACTTGATACGTACTTACCTGATTTTGATGATCTTGGTGCCATAAGTTATATAAATAAAAGGGTTATTTTTATAAATTGGTGTGGATACCCTTATTGAGTTGTGTGCATCATTTGTTGACTGTGTGTGTATTGCAGATGTCTAACACTCTTCTCTGATAAGCCTAAGGCTCCTCAACCACACTACCCCCTAGAAGAGCACCTTGGGATTGCTAGAGCAAGCACCTGTCCACTCATAAGAAAATACCTGGACTCTTTCATGGTATACCTCTTTTTGGTATACCATATAAAGAGCCAGCTTCCTCCAATTTGTTGTTTTTTCTTCTTTCTTTGGCTGTTTTGCGATTGAAAACAGGTTTGTTCTGCAAAATCACTAATAAAAAGATAATTTTTTTTAAAAATGAGTGCTAAAAAACAATAAATTCTGTAATAATTGACAGGAAGCTATAAGCAGCACACTCCCAGGACACTAGTTGCAATATTGGAGAGTGGGAAACTCAATCAGGGAAAACTATTGGAGTAATGTGCTTTAGTCTTGTTTATAGGCTAAACTTTGGAGCAACCTGCAGAGCGGTCGCACCACTGAAAATTAAGAGAGTGGTGAGTCAGAACTCCGCTGCCTGCGCTATAAACTGCAGAAAGGTTGCCCAGAGGCTGAGAGGCCACTAGGTGGTTCCACGCTGTAAACAAACTGCAGACAAGCTTCAGAGAGCTTGCAAGGCCGATAGGTGGCACTGTGATGAGAAGCACCGTGACCATGCCCCAAAACTGTCTGATGAAGGGCAGACTTCAACTAGGCAGTGAGCTGGCCAACAGTCCAGTCTGTACATGCGACTGCTACGATGTGAGAGAGGAGTGCCGCGCGTTGAGCAAAGCAAGCACTAGTAAAGGGCAAAAGGCAGCCATTATGGCTGGAGGAGACTTACCAAAAGTGCAAACCCTAAAGATAATCCAAGGTCAACCTAAACCACATGTAAGCACAACCACAAAACGTTACACCAAAATATGCCAGGAAACCATAATCCTAACAAAGAAAAACAAGGAGCACTTCATTCACTGGCAAGCAGCAAAGAAAAGAGAAAGAGGAAGAGTTTGCCAGTACAGTTATGGGCTTACAGGACTGTCACTGGTGGATTTGTGCAGTTAATTACTATGTTTTTTTTAAATTATTTTATTTTAATCGCAGTTAGTAAAAACATAAATATTGCAATTCATCAAGACACTTATATGATTAATATACATAAGAAGTGTGGATCAAGCATATATTTGCATAGACATACTTTTAAGCTGAACAAACTTGGAACTCATTCCTCTTAATCTGTAGCGTGATCCCTCTCGAATAAAAAGAAAGAAAGAGAGAAAAAAAACGGGGAAAAAAACCCGGATTCCATAATATTCGTAGACGTGGAGTAATCCTACCTCTCACCCCAAATTTCAAGAAATTTGACTGTGGCTCCTACTCTTTGAGAATAAAGTTTTTCTTTTGCTTCAACTCGAGTCATCTTGAGTTTCCATTGGGAAAAAGCTGGAGCCTCAGCCATTTTCCATTTTCCATTTTTGCAGGATCAAAGACTTAGTGACTAGGGATGCAATAAAAACATACTGTCGTTTTCGAATAGATAAAGTAAGCATATCAACGATTCCAAAAAGGACAGTTTTTGGGTCAGGACTAAAACTATCCGTAACTTTCCACTAAGCCATTGGAAAATCTGCTTCCAGAATTCAGTTAAAACCGAACATGAAAAGCAAATATGAAACCAATCCCCATTGTAATATTCGCACTTAAAACATGTTGCTGAGATAGAAGCATACATCTTATGGGACGTCGGATATTGTCTATGGAGTACTCTCCATCGTTTATGATAAGATATACTTAATATGTACTCTACTAAGGAACATAAGTGGATATAGGTTGGGCAACAGAACATGAAGTAACCTGTTCTTGGATTCATTATTAGAATTCGTAGTCAGATATTACTGCCCTGAGGAAGTCGGAGGGTGATGTCGCTATGACGAAACATGTGTTGGCTACGTCTAGCAGCTACGTCCATCATCAGGTTGTGACTGTAACAACCAACTGTACTAACAATAGTGAAACAACTGTACTGTTGGATTTGACTGCCAAGATACATGGAATGAATACTTGAAAATAAAGAAGAAGAATTTGGACTATTATACCTTTTCATACTCTTTGACATTATTTTCACTAAAACAATACAGCCCGCCTTCTCCCAAGTTATTATACTTTTTTCACTTATATGGAGACCTAGTTTACTGCTATGTGGAATCAGGATTTCAGGGTGAAATGAGGTAAATTGGTACTCTTCCTTTAATTGAGAACATCTAGTGAGAATGACCTGAGGAGTCTTATATTTGCTGCACTTGGAAAGCTTGGGGATTTTAATAAATGGAACAAGCTGGGTGTCAATTTCTAGACATTTGTTTAAGGTAGAAATTGCTTCCCAAATCTCGTCTAGTAACTGATCTTGCACACCAGTCCATAAATGCTGCCTGATAATACTTTTTAAGGTGAGGGAGTGCAAGGCCACCTTCTTGAATAGATAACTGTAGAGTCTCTAGTTTTGTGCGAGGCTTCTTACCTGACCAGACAAAATTTCGCAGCATTTGATCTATATCATGAAAAAATTTGGGCGGAACTTTAATTAATATGTTTGAAAAAATAAAAAGAGGGAGAATCATCATTTTTATCACAGCAACTCTCCCTATTATAGTGAGAGGTAAGTGCTGACACTGCTTTAAAAGTTTCTTGACCTTAAAAATTGTCGGTTCATAGTTAAGCTGATATAATTGCGAAAGATCATGTGACACAAACATGCCCAGATATCTGATTGAGCCTGTCCTGCAGACTTGGTTCTGCATATCAAAGGGAAGAATTTGGTCTGTGCAGTTAAATAGTAATATCTCGGATTTGGAGTGATTGATTCTATATCCCCCTAGATAAAAAAATAGAATTCTTTTGAAAGCTCCTGAGATATTTTTTTTATCTGCTGCCAAGTATAAAATTAAATCACCTGCGAAGAGTTTGAGCTTAGGAACTCCTAGCAGGGATGCCTTGATTTGCGGATCTTACCGTACCAGGGATGCAACTAGTTCTATAAATAGTGCGAAGAGCACTGGCGACATGGGACACCCTTGTCGAGTGCCTCGTCTAATTTGTAGTAACCCTGCAGTTTGAGAGTTGATTAGGATCTTAGCTTCGGCTTTACTATATAAGTTATGCAGCACATTTACAAATTTCAAAGGAAAATTACACTTTAGAAGAATAGCAAACAGAATTTTCAATTGAACTAAGTCAAAAGCTTTCTCAGCATCAATCATGATAATCGTTGCTTCTAACTTTTTATTAGCATAGTAATCAATTGCCTGGATTAGAAAGTTGGTATTACTTGCCATGGTTCTTCCTGGAAAAAGCCACACTGATCTCTATGCACCACTTCTTGAGTGGAGGGAGTTATTCTAGCTGCCATCATTTTCGTAAACAGTTTATAATCGCAGTTGAGTAGACTAATCGGTCAATATGATCCCGGTTTATCGGGTGGCTTATCTTTTTTATGAAACTCACTATGGCTGCCTCAGAAAAGGACTTAGGTACCTGGCATCCCTCAAGCATTGCGTTGAATAGTTGTACTAAAATGCCCACAAGTTGAGGCATGAGTACCTTGAAAAACTCGGCTGGAAATGCATCACAGCCACACGCTTTCCCATTGGAGGAGCCTTTAATGGCCTTTTTAATTTCATCGATTGTGATGGGGGCCACTATATGAGTTTGTTGATCGCCACTGAGTTTGGGCATATCTATGAGTTTGAGAAATTCTTCAATAGAAGCCAAGGTAGGCAGAGATGGACAAGCATATAGTTTCTTATAGTGAGTAAGAAAGACCGCATCAATATCTGCCACTTGATGAACTAATTGATTTCTATTTTCATCAAAAATAGTTTTGATAGTGGCACTGTTATTTCTCTTTTTATTGACCAGGCCAAAAACTTTCCAGCATGCTCGCTTTCTTCATATAATTTTTGAAAGCATGTATTCTGATTGACAATTATTTGAGATTCATAAAAATTCTTTAAGTCCTGTCTAGCTTTTTCTAGCCTAGCTTTAGTCACTTGGGAATAGTCAGTTATATTCATCTGGGTTGCTTGATCTAGTTTGTGCTGCAAAGTCGTGGCGGTGTTCTTCTTCAATTTAGATATGCTAGCTCTATATGATATTATCTCTCCCCTAATGAAAGCATTACAAGCTTCCCAGACACAGAAGCATGAGGCAGACCCCATATTTCTTTCCAAGAATTGCGTAATCTTAACACGCATAGTCGTGACCCATTCTTCTGCAGGTAATAGGGTCCTATCTAGAGTCCATCGAGGACATTCCTGCCTGGTAAAATTGATCTTGATTTCCGTTACCGGGACCGAGTGGTCAGAAAATGGATTTGAGAGGATATAAGCCTTGCCCCGCTCCCATTGATGTGAGATGTAAAAAAATAACAATCCTAGAAGCGGAGTCAAATCTCTTAGAGAAACAAGTATACTCGCGTGACTGGGGACATTGAACTCGCTAGGGATCAATTAATGCAAGATCTTGAATCAATGTGGCCAAACATCAAGCTACTCTAGGTTTATTTTGCACTTTATTCTTACGTGAAGAGTCTAGATTTAAATTCTGCAATAAATTAAAATCTCCCCCTAGGATTTTGTAGCCAGGAAGCTTCCAAAGGACGTTCTTAAGTTCCTCGAGGGCCGCTGTATCATCCTCTACAGGGCCATAGAAGGTGATAATCTGAAAAATCTGATTCCCACCTTCCAGTTTACTATAATCCACCTAGCACTGAGGTCTCTGATGATCTGCAAGGCTTCCCCGGGCAGTGGCGCGTGAACAAAATCGCAACCCCCAAAATTGCTGCCCCTGCAGATGCAAAAAGGGCTTGAGGGATACAGCTAGGTAATCTAGGAGGAGTAGAATCTGCTTTCAAGTGAGTTTCCTGGAGTAGAATAATTTGTATTTTGGTCGATACCAGCCACTGGAGTGTGGATTTCAATTTACTTTGATTGTTGGCTCCATTGATATTACAAGAGGCTATCCGAATAATTTGCTTATCTGGCACACTGCTTCAAAATAGAGCCTGTACCCTTTCTTGATTACTATGTTTATAAATGTTTAGTACAACACTGATGGGAGTTGTAGTTCATGTTACAGGTTCAGTTATTGCATTGTCTTTCCTGCTGACAAGTAGTAAGGAAATTTAAAAGCCTAATATGAAGTCTTGGGGCATATTATCAAGAACGGCGTTAAAATTATCGCCGCTTTAGCGGCAGAAAACTGCCGCTAAAGCGGCGATAATGGGCTTGATAATATGCCTTTGAGAATTCCAATAGAAGCCCATGTTGACACCAGAACATGGGCTTCTATTGGAATTCTCAAGGGCATATTATGAAGCCCATTATCGCCGCTTTAGCTGCAGTTTTCTGCCGCTAAAGCGGCGATAATTTTAACGCTGTTTCTTGATAATATGCCCCTAGGTGTCATGTCATAGAATCAACTGACTGACTACTGCTGCTGTTAGAAGTACATGTATCACCCAGAACGTCTGCGGAATATATGTGTCAATTTCTAAAAAGCGTGCACTCATTTTAGCTTTTGGAGCATCTTCCATAATTCACATGTGAAAATCATGTTAGAAAGCCGGTTCATCAACTCCTAGCAGAGGATCAGCATTTTTCACAGATTAATTTCACCTTAGAACTCATCACAATTCCTAAATTTAGCATGATACCACAAACAAATGATGTATATTATGACTGCAATCTACTATCACCCTTTCTATGTACTCCTCTTTGTGCCTTCAAAGCATTGACAACAGTGCATCTCATTGGGACAAAAATGGCAGAACCTTATCACTAGAAAAACAAAATCCAACAGGTATGATTCTTGTAACCTTCCACCTACACAGTCCATTAAATAAAAACACAATCTAGCAAACAATTTTGCGAATTTCACCCAAATTTTAAGGGTCTGATTTACAAAAGCAATATTATCCAAGGAGGAGGGAACTCGCAGATAGTTACTGATCACCGTGAACTTGGGAACTCAGCTTCACCTCCGGCTCTCTGTCTCCATCCTAGACATTTACAACCTGGGAGTGACCCCTACCCCGTTTGGATAATATTGCTCAATTGACACTGAGGCTATCTTATTTCTAGGCCTCCACAGTTCTTGAATATAAGGATTTTAAAATGATTTGGCCAAGCCCATGGCCATAGCTAGGATCACACAATTTAGTAAAGTAGGGACGTAATTAGAGCTCTGATCTCCTGGATTCTGGATCCACACATTCACAGGGCCACATCTATGTGCTGCAGCATGTGTAATGTTTTTCTGACGTCCTTTAATCAACCGAATGAGTCAGGCCAATAAAATGGTTAGTTGCACCTCTCTGGGCACCTTAATGAAAATCCGCATAATTATTTGAACATTTGAAATGCAAATGTTTTCATAGTGATGGATGAACCGCAGTATTCTAAAAGGACTCTGAAGCAAAGTAAAACAATAATCTCTGGGAACCGATCACAAATATTCTCAGAGTTATTGTAATACATATGCTCACACTGACCTTACAGTAGTCCCACGAAGGTTCCTACAAAGATGTGCAGAATTTTAATGATCTATGGTGCTTAACAGTAGCTTTCCATCCCTTTCTAAAAACTAAAAAGTCTGAGGAAAAAGAAAACTGAGGCAAAATAAATATATAGTGAAAGAGTGAGGAGCTGATATATCTGCATGTATGTAAGACAATTTATAATATTATAATAAAACAAACTTGTTTCTTATATAATTTATGCAAGTGATTTCTTATAGTGTCATTGCACTGTAAATGCCATTAGCATAACCCATCTGAACTGTACTGGTTGATCTTCTTAAGAAAGATGCATAGCTAAATACAAATCTTCTTGTTTTTGTGTCAGAAGGTTTTAATTCTAATAAGGGCAGAGGCAACTATTATGTATTTCTTTCTTTGCCTTTTGATCATAAAGCATTTCATAGTAATAGTACAGAGAAAAAGCTATAAATCAGATAGGCCTTGCAACTTGACACCAATATGTGGTCTTCATTAACCAATGACCTGTGTTTCTAGTCCATAACAAAGTTCAGCACAGACATTTTAGCCTCTTTCTTTGCTGCTTAGTAAAGAATATGTACCTGCTTTCATGCATATTCCCTTCTTTGATCAAACTCTTTATTGGAGTGCCACATAATTGACAGTTAGCGAGTCACTCTCATAGCAGCAAGTTGACCACATGTCTTTGTAGGTACTTTAACTGGCATGCAAGCTGCATTGCCCTTACTTCCATTGCACACAGCGTTCATTTACAAAAGTAAAAAAAAGTAGTGTATCCATACATTATTGACAGGAAAACCTGTCAAACAACTTAGATGAAACGCTGCGGTCGCCACATTTCTCAGAGAAAACTAAGAACCATGTCTTCAAGTTTTAAGATTTTAGCAGGGCTGGGACCTGTTATTTAAATAAGAATTTCTGTGACATTCACTGTCTTCATTTTTACTATGGCAATTTTGCCTCTATTTACTTTGTTTATCTGATTCCTTCAGACTGTACTAATATACTTTTTAAGTGATTTAGGGCCTGATTTAAAATTTGGAGGATACAGTACTCTATCACGAGAGTGATGGACTGTAGCGGCTGCAAGTATTGCGAAGTGGTGGGGCGGGGAGGGGAGAGAGGAATACAAACAAGAAGACGTAATTAAAAATAAATAAAATTGTACTTACTTGCTGCTCCGGCGGCCGTCGCCTTGCTCCTCTCTCCCGATCCTTGGCTCCGGCAGCTGGTGGACACTGCGCAGGCTCCCAGAAGCCAATCCCAGTGCTTCTCTCATTCTGGGAATACTATTCCCAGCATAAGAGAAGCACTAGGATTGGTCGGAGCATCCTGGTTCCGGTGGTCAGACAGGGACTTGGAGCCTGTGTCAGTTCTCCACCTGGCTGCACAACACAGGCTGGTGGAGAGATGCTAAGTGCGCATGATGGTTTGTCCGGCCCAAGACGGCCGGCCAAACCGTCATGCGCTCTTATGGTGCGCATCACAAGTCCTCCTCCCTGCTCTGATGTCACATAGCCCAGCCCCGCCCCACTCTAACCTGGCTCCATAATAAAAATAAAATGATAATAACGTAACGTTATTAATGTTGTGTTATTATCATTTTATTTTTCCTTTAACACTCAGAGAGCAGTGGGGCGACACTCCTCCGTAAGCGGGGGATCCGCTGATGGCAAAGGAGCCCTCTGCCTCCCAAACCCTCTGTCCGCCCTCTCAGTTGTGAGTTGAGCAGACCATCAGTTTTCAAACAGCGGTGCCCCTACTGGCAGAACAATACTCTGATGGCCAATGGAGGGAGGACTCTCTGAGCAGAGGTCCGAAGTCATTTTTTCTGTCAGAAATAAAATAGTGACCCTTTGTGTTTTTTATTTTCAGAAACAAACGCCCACCTTTAGAGTTTGTTTCTGAAAAACAAAAAAGTTAGGTGCACGACCGTTAAAATCATGGTGGACGAGCACCAACATTGTTGTGCCTCGACAGTAACCGACATGGCAGCGACTCCTGTGGAGGCAGAGATTCCCTCAAGGCCAGTGGTGATCTATAGATATGGTGGGTGAGAGTCCGGCCAGGGAGACAAAGGTAATCATCCTCAGCACCCTGACAGATTCCGAACTGCCTGCCATACATTAAATCAGGTCCTCATGCTTGTAGTTACTGTTTTAGTAATATTTTGAAAATGAGAAAAAATGCCTTTAGTTGCTTTACATGTTTTTCTTTTACTGCCCTTGACTTAAAAATACTAGTTACACCTGTAAAACGCTGCCAAGTTACAACCCCAACTATCACCCGAGGCTTTGTGGCTGTCTGCTGCAGTTCCACAGCACAGGCTTTGTGAGTGCCTAAGCAGAGACGACACATGTTTTTGCTGACGGGTATTCGACTGTATTGTGCCTGCAGCTCTCAGCTAGTGGGAGACTTCACTCGACCTTGCTCAGGTAAAGTTTAATCCATCCAATGTATTGTATTGTATTGTATTGTATATTTATACAGCGCATACTGCCACCCTGCGGGTATCCTGGCGCTGTCACTTAGCAGAGGAATTCATCAGTCTACAGTGCTTCTCAACCTAAAGAGTGGCATTATCATTCCTAGGGAAGAGCCAAGTTTTCAGATTTTTTCTGAAGCAAAGCAGGGTATCAGCTTGTCTGATCTTCTGGGGGAGTTCGTTCCACAGGCGGGAGGCCGCATTGCTGAAGGCCCTTCCTCCCATCCTGGATTTTTTAAATCTAGTGGTATTACCCAGATTGGCGCCAGAAGATCGAAGAGGTCTAGTCGGCTTGTACCATGTAAATCTATCCTGCATAGGGAGGGGGCCCAAGCCATGTGCCGCTCTAAACACTATGCATAGAGATTTAAAACGAACTCTGTCCTTAACTGGTAGCCAGTGTAGCTCTCTTAGAGCCAGCGTGGTTGAGGACCTGCGTTGCCTTCCCAATGCCAACTTAGCTGCCATGGACTGGACACTCTGCAATCCCTGCAGGATATACTGCGGGGCTCCCAAATATAGGGAGTTGCAGTAGTCCAGTCTGCTCAGGATTGCACTCCTTACTACCAAGGGTCTGGTTTCATCTGGCAGTAAGGGGAGGATCTTCCGCAGTGCCTTTAATAGGGTAAAGCAGACACTGGTTGTTTTATTGGCCTGTGATGCCATCTGGAGGTTGTCATCGATCAGGACACCTAAATTACGGACCGTTTTAACTGGGGACAGTGATTTATCTCCAAGGGAGAGTTTAATCTCCGTCGGTATCTGATGCGTCAATTTGGCAGTATTACAGTACACCACTTCCGTTTTTTCCCTATTAAATTGCAGAGAGTTTTCTCTAAGCCAGCCGGATGTTTGGCGCATGCATTCTTGTAAGGTGTCCATGGTCACAGCATCTTTCCCTCCCAAGGAGAAAACTAGTTGAGTGTCGTCAGCATAATTAACCAGGTCTATCCCAAAAGATTTTATTAGGGAAATCAATGGGCACAGATATATATTGAAGAGGATGGGGCTAATTGCCGACCCCTGTGGCACTCCATGGCGAACCTGGGATTTGGGAGCGGCATACGGCGTCATGGTTACCATCTGCTGTCTCTCAGTGAGGTATGATTGTAGCCACTTCAGTGCTCGGCCTTTCACCCCTGCCCTCTCCAATCTTCCCAGCAATACTGCATGGCTTACTGTGTCGAAGGCGGCCGACATATCTAACAGTACTAGTACCGAGGCGTTCCCATTGTCGGCTCGCCAAGGCAGAATTTCCTACCGCAAGGTACCCTGTGGGTAGGATACACTGTGTCAAGGAATCCCTCCCATTCACTGGAGGCCATCTGTAGGCATTTAGGTACAAGGAGGAGAGGGTGGGCAGGTGGGGTGAGGACAAGGGCTCTTTTCCAGGTATCGTTGGAGGTGGGTGGGGCAGGCAGGGGCTGACAGTGCCATCGACAAGGGTGGTGGGGGCAGGGGCACCGAGACTATGCAAATGCATCAGGGTGCAGAGTGAGGAGTCTAGAAGGTGAGGGCTGCCAAGATGCATTAATCCATCTGCTGCCCCTCACGGCTCCTCAAGGCAGTGAGAATGGTTTTCCACTGCCACAAAAGGTGCTAAAGCTCCCTAATTTGTTTTTAAAAAATTGGATGTTTCACACTTCGCATAGCCCTGGACCTTAAAAAAGAAGTAAAGTTGGGAATCATGCGACTTTGTAGCTTTACACGCTTTCAGAAAATACAGTCCCAGTTTGTGCTTTTTCCGCAATGGAAAGCTGACACTTTATTAAGCATATGAAGTCTTTTCTCTATAGCGGTCAACATTCTGACCCAAATCCCTTACAGAATTAGATAAATGCCTACCTGAAATTTTGAAAACCCAAGTTAAAGGAGAGCAAACTCCAGACATGTGGTTTTATAACTGAAAATCCACAACAGAAACATTTGTGAGTGATGCTTCTGATGCTAACCCAGGTACCTTGAAGATAAATTATAAATAAGGTATATACATATGGAGATAATAATAAGGTACACAAGAATAGTAAACCTATAATTACCTATACTTACCTTTCCAATATTGTGGTAGTCAATATTCTGAGTCAATATTATCATTATCTTGTTATAGATATTCTGATATTCAACAGAGAATTGTACGTTCACAATTTTCAGCTTTTCTTATTTCATGCTACCGTCTGTCTCCTCTTCTGTCCAACCATTGCTATTGTGCCTGTTTGGACTGCACTGCTGGGGGAACTGCAATCCCCATCATCCACCACGCCATCTGCGCATAAGAGTGCAACGCCGACAGAATGGGGAGAAGCCATGCCTGTTTGGACCGCACCACTGGGGGAACTGCAGTCACCATCATCCTCTACGCCATCCACGCATAAGAGCGCAACGCCGACCCACGGCAGTTGTAGCCGCAACAGAAGGGGGAGAAGCTGTGCCTGTTTGGACGCACCTCTGGGGGAACTACAATCCCCATCATCCTCAATGCCATCCGTGCATTAGAGATCAAAGCCGACCCGAGGCAGTTGTAGCCGCCGCGACAGAAGGGGGAGAAGCCGTGCCTGTTTGGACCGCACTGCTGGGGGAACAGCAATCCCCAATCATCCTCCATGCCATCCGCGCATAAGAGCGTGACGCCGACCCGCAGCAGCTGTAGCTGCCGCAACAGAAGGGGGAGAAGCCATGCCTAATTGGACCACACCGCTGGGGGAACTGCAATCCCCATCACCCTCCACGCCATCCGCGCATAAGAGCGCGACGCCGACCCGCAGCAGTTGTAGCCGCCATGACAGAAGGGAGAGAAGCCGTGCCTGTTTGGACTGCACCACTGGGGGTACAGCAAACTCAATCATCCTCCACACCATCCAGGCATAAGAGCGCGACGCCGACCCGTGGCAGTTGTAGCCGCCGCAACAGAAGGGGGAGAAGCCGTGCCTGTTTGGACACACTGCTGGGGGAACTGCAATCCCCATCATTCTTCATGCCATCTGTGCATAAGAGCGCGACGCCGACCCACGGCAGTTGTAGCCGCTTGGACCACCACAGAAGGCAAAGCTAAGAACACCATGGGAAAAAAGAAGATGCAATCAGCTGATTCTGATGGGGTAAATATCTCGACTTTAGACTCATTTCTTGTGAAGGCAACAAGTGTAATTTCAAAGGAGATCGCCCTTACAGAAAGGAGGCTTTCATTAGGAAGAGGTGGAAATGGAGCCACTGTAAGCATGGGCCATCAGAACAGATCACAATCTGAAGTTCTTGTGGATCCTCTTATTAATCCACCCACCTCCCCTCAGGATTTAAGTACTATTCCAGTAATCTCCCCTAAGGAGCCCCCAGGGAAAAGAAAGAGAGTTGGGCTTAAAGAGTTGCAACCACCCAAGACGAAAAATTTAAGAAAAGTACCAGCAATCAGGTCCTCTTCTGCCAATCAAAAGCAAATCAAAACAATAGCACCTGCAATTTCCAGTTTGGATGACCTATATGATAAATTGAACCTTCTCTTGCAGCCATTATTAACTCTTAAGGAAACATTGAGCTACAAGTACAAGAACTACTCAACAAGGGGGGTGAGACCAACTACTTGGGGATAGAGTGATACAAATTAACCCTGTTGATTCTTCAAATATCCCTGAAAATATAGAGGGGCAAAATGTGGGTCCTGGGGCGAAGGGATGGACCTATTAAGACAGCTACCCATCATAATACTCAGATATAAAATATGACCATGGTAGGGGCAGATGTAGTATTAACTGAAGGGAGAACAGGGGGCCCTCTTGTACCCCAGACGTAAAGCCTATGTTCGAACAATGTTTTGATAGGGCAGAAGTGAGTAGTTTAACCCAGATAGGTGAAAGTTTGAGTATCACCGACACGCAGCAGGCAGATTTGTTTTATCTGAGGGGTAGAAATAAATCTCAATATCTAAATCTTCCACCAGCAGCATGCCCATTTGTAATAATAATTGTAAACGTGCCAGCATTAAGCCTATCCCAACACAACTCTACAGCACAGCTAATGGCTAAAGCACGCCATTGACTAACTAAATGTGTGAAATCAGGCCCACATATCCAGTGGCATCTGATTATGGCAAGAAGAATACCTAGGGTTGGCTTAACGCCAAAACATATTGATGGAGACTGTATCGTACTAAACTTTGATAGTTCTCCGCTTGTAGGAGAATTGCTTCCCCAACTTCGGTAGGCACACAGATATATGCTTTACCCCTTGATTTCTTTTATAAACCACAGTATAATCCGAGATTCTTGGCACCAGTAGAAATTTTGTTGAACCAACTTCCCTCCCTATTCTTCTCTATGCAGATGATGCAGTACTATTAGCCAGAAACCATATGGCCTTGCAGAATCTCATAGAGAAGTATACGTCTTTCATGGCGGATTTGGGTCTGCATGTTAATGAAACCAAAACTTTTGTAATGGTTGTAGGGGATGAGTCAAAGGAGTGGACGAAATTCTAATTGGGTAAAAAAAGAATAGAACAGGTGGAAAATGTTATGTCAATATATCAAAAAAGACCTGATTGTACACAGACACGTAATCTTTCCAAGGGTCCCAAGGGCAGGGTAATAAAATCTCCGCTCAAAAACTGGCTTCTAAAGAATGCCACTAGCAGCTGGACCTTGGTATCCAAATTTAAATGTTTGTCAATCCACCCCGCTTCTATCCCCATATGTTAGTGCATAGGAAGAAAAAATGTGTGAAAGATCTGAAAGTACCTCACGTAAGCACCACCAAGGGAGCTGCTGGTAGGTACTCACCAGTCTGCTCACGTTTTTTCATCATTGGTGACTTTCAAGACCGTGAAAAAATGAGATCAGTGTCAAATGTAAGTTTTAAGAGGTGTAAAAAAAGGAAGAACAGATAGTGATATGTGAAGGGATGCACAACAAGTGCTTATCGTGTGCTATCCCACTAAGATCCCGTAGTGAGAGAAAAGGTAAACTCGCTTCTCCAAACTAAAATGAGTTGGAACTCACTCGCACAGAAGCCAACTTTATTGGATGCTGTGAGCCCACTCAGGTTAAAAAAGAAAACACAATGTTGCAGACCACTTCAATTAGGGAAGGCCAACATGTTTCATTGCCAAATACCTTGCGGCAATTTCATCAGGGCTCGGGCCAGTCTTCACCTCACTAGTACTTCGTTCTGAGCCAGGTGGTTGCCATCAGCATTCATACCGGCAACCCACCTCCTGGGGGGTGTTCTCCAATCGTTAGTCACACAACCCCTGTACACAAGCACAGTTGCTGCCCATCAACCGCGTAGAGATGCACGTCTGGCTTCGCTCCGCTCAAAATGTTATGTACCTAGGCATCCTCTTTGATTCTAGATTAAAGTGGAAGGACATGGTGCTAAATGGAGTAAATCATATGGAGAAAAGCATAACTGCATTATTTAGATTTTCAAAAAACTTAGGCTCCAAACCAGTCCAGGATATGGTCAAAATCTATTTAGCTAAAGCTACAGCTATTGCAACTTATGGGGCCGCAATTTGGGGCATGGCGGATGTTGCGGCATTACAATGTGTAGAGGACACATTTTGCAAGAGATTAATATCTGCCCCTTGTGCTTGCTCTAACTTCGTTTGCCACACAGAATTAGGTCTGCCCTACATTAGTGATACTATCAAATTGGCCCCCTTATTGTTGTGGCTCTCAGTATGGAAGACAAAAATCAGTTACATTGAACCAATTAGTGCTAAAAGACATTATGAAACTAGACCATGCGCTTAGAATCCCATGGTTGGTCTATGTTCGATCGACCCTTATATCCTTGGGCTTAGGCGATCTTTATGATTCTCCAATCTTATGCGGCAGCTTCCCCAAATCAAAGCTTAAAGAAATTTTTATGGCAAAAAGAACGAGCGAAAGAAGGGTCACTAATAAAAGAAAAAGCACTATAACCTCATATTTGGGTTTACCCCCTGTGCTGTATGGTCTCCTGCCTTACCTGTCATATGTTGTGAACCATCAGCATCGTTTTATTCTATTAAGATTTTGCTTAAATGACATTCCTCTTATGTTGGGCAATCCTGCAGATCTCTACTCAATTAAGCATCTTCCCTCATGCCCATGCGATGGAAGGTCCACACAGTCAGAATTATATATTCTGTTCTTTTGCTCCTTGTATGACCAGGAGCGGAAGATGTTTATTGTCCCGTTATTGTGGAAATTCAATTTAAGACACTATCTTTTAGTGTTATCATTAATTAAAAAATTGGAAACTCCATACGTGTGTTATGTGCTTGCATCTTTTTTATGGGCAGCCGTAAAGAATTGAGCAGCCTCATGTTTAGATGTAAAATAAACTCTGATTTGGTCTATATGAAGAAATACAATACAATATAACAAGTTTTATTTCACAATCCTATGCACACGCTCTATTCATTTGCATTTGTGATTGCATTTTAACACTGTGTTCAAATACAACAGTAACGACAATAAAGTTTCTTTTCAATCTCTATGGATTTGTGGTGTTCTTATTTTCTTTATTTTTTGTAGAATTGCCCAGCCAACACGTGTTTTGTCGTTGGGTATATATCCCATTCCACTTCTTCAGGGCTGTAGATCAGATGGACGATATTTATAAGCGTTCTCCCCGCCGGTTCTACTTCCGTCCTGGCTGTGAATAAGGCGACCTCCGAATTCTTACTATCATGGATGATGCCTGTTGCAGTATCCCTGAGTTTTCCCCAATTGAAATTCGTGCAGTGTTCTTATGCTCAACTTTTACGTTTTGGTAATGGACACCCAGGTCGTTATCCTGTCGTCCGGATCCAAACGAGTGCGTCTTAGACCGTTGCCGTCTCCGAGCATGTATCCAATGATGACCCAGAAGTGGTAAAATAAACTCTGATTTGGTCTATATGAAGAAATACAATACAATATAACAAGTTACTAGTTACTAGTGACTATATCTCTTGAACGTTTTAAAATGATATGTTTTTAACATAAATTAACTATTAGGAAGTTATTGGTTTTACAAGCAGATATTGTACAGAGGATACGACTATAAATGGTTTGAAATATTTTAAGCTGAGTATAGGTAGGCTAAGGAGATTTAACCAGTACCAGCAAATGTAAATTATTGATTAATTATATATAATTAGGACTAAACTATTTGGTTTTAAAATCTACAGTTCAGACATCTTGTAATAATTTGTAAAAGAAATGGAAGGTTTTAAGCGTCTTTTTATGTACTTTTATGCAATTTAACTATTGCGAAATAAAGTTGATGATGATGATTCAATGACAAAAAGTACCTTTATTTGGTGACATTAGATTTTTCAGCAGTTTTTGACATGATGGGTCACTCTACTCTGACTTCTGCATTTAGCACACTCCTATTCTTCCTCTATAATAACCACGCCCGTTCATCACCTGCCACGCTAGCCTTGCAGCCAGGACCGGGACAGGGGCCAGGACTCACATCCCCAGGCAGCACCGCGCCAACCACGTCATCACCAGCGCCAGGAGGCGCGAGTCAAAAGCTGTCGCGGGCTCCCGCAGTGCGGGACGCCTGTTCATCACCTGCCACGCTAGCCTCGCAGCCGGGACCGAGACGGGGGCCAGGACTCACAGCCCCAGGCAGCACCACGCCAACCACGTCATCACCAGCACCAGGAGGCGCGAGTCAAAAGCCGTCGCGGGCTCCCGCAGTGCGGGACGCCCGTTCATTACCTGCCACGCTAGCCTCGCAGCCGGGACCGGGACGGGGGCCAGGACTCACAGCCCCAGGCAGCACTGCGCCAACCACGTCATCACCAGTGCCAGGAGGCATGAGTCAAAAGTCGTCGCGGGCTCCCGCAGTGCGGGACACCCGTTCACCACCTGCCACGCTAGCCTCGCAGCCGGAACTGGGACGGGGGACAGGACTCACAGCCCCGGGCAGCACCCGCCAACCACGTCATCACCAGCACCAGGAGGCACGAGTCAAAAGCCGTCGCGGGCTCCCGCAGTGCGGGACGCCCGTTCATCACCTGCCACGCTAGCCTCGCAGCCGGGACCGGGACGGGGGCCAGGACTCACAGCCCCAGGCAGCACCGCGCCAACCACGTCATCACTAGTGCCAGGAGGTGCAAGTCAAAAGCCGTCGCGGGCTCCCGCAGTGCGGGATGCCCGTTCATCACCTGCCACGCTAGCCTCGCAGCGGGGACGGGGGCCAGGACTCACAGCCCCAGGCAGCACCACGCCAACCACATCATCACCAGCGCCAGGAGGCGCGAGTCAAAAGCCGTCGCGGGCTCCCGCAGTGCGGGACGCCCGTTCATCACCTGCCATGCTAGCCTCGCAGCCAGGACCGGGACGGGGGCCAGGACTCACAGCCCCAGGCAGCACCGCGCCAACCACGTCATCACCAGCGCCAGGAGGCGCGAGTCAAAAGCTGCCGCGGGCTCCCGCAGTGCGGGACGCCCGTTCATCACCTGCCACGTTAGCCTCGCAGCCGGGAACGGGACGGGGGCCAGGACTCACAGCCCCAGGCAGCACCGCGCCAACCACGTCATCTCCAGCGCCAGGAGACGCGAGTCAAAAGCCGTCGCGGGCTCCCGCAGTGCGGGACGCCCGTTCATCACCTGCCACGCTAGCCTTGCAGCCAGGACCGGGACGGGGGCCAGGACTCACAGCCCCAGGCAGCACCGCGCCAACCACGTCATCACCAGCGCCAGGAGGCGCGAGTCAAAAGCTGCCGCGGGCTCCCGCAGTGCGGAACGCCCGTTCATCACCTGCCACGTTAGCCTCGCAGCCGGGAACGGGACGGGAGCTAGGACTCACAGCCCCAGGCAGCACCACGCCAACCACGTCATCTCCAGCGCCAGGAGACGCGAGTCAAAAGCCGTCGCGGGCTCCCGCAGTGCGGGACGCCCGTTCATCACCTGCCACGCTAGCCTTGCAGCCAGGACTGGGACGGGGGCCAGGACTCACAGCCCCAGGCAGCACCGCGCCAACCACGTCATCACCAGCGACAGGAGGCGCGAGTCAAAAGCTGTCACGGGCTCCCGCAGCATGGGACGCGCGCGGGCCGTGCCCGGGCAAAGCCCGGGCCAAGGGCAGGCCCATCCTTGCCCGTCATTGCCAGGAAGAGGCAGGGCCACCCCCGTTCCATCTGGCCTTTGGACCTTTGGACTGCATCGCGGACTAGCACCTGCTTCCCGAGGTACTGTGCTCACCCCCTTGCCCTCGCATGTGCAGGTCCTGTGTAGAGTTCAGCTGAAAAACTTTATTGACAGTAATCATCTTGGGATTGCACATCCAACCCTGTCTGATTGCTGTTTGAATACTGTCTTGGCCCTTGTTATTCATCTTAGTATAAGTTTTTTTAACCTCCTTTTCTTCCTTGTCAATAGCTACCTTTGTGTGTGGCCTAGAGGGATGGGGAAGAGAAAAACTATGGAGGGCAATGGAGGTGGTGGAGGTAATGGCCAGGTTAATAAAGGGAAAAAGGCCAGGAAGCTACAAAAACATGCAGGTAGCAATTGTGTCCTTGAACGAATAGATACCCTCATTAGCGAGTGTGAAGATATCTTGGTGGCTGAACCAACCACGCACCCTATTTCTGGCAAATTCCCTCCCCGACCTACTCGATCTACGAATCTAAGCCCAAGTCGCTCACCCACCATTCCAGCAATGTTTCATAAACCATCCAGAAAGGGGGCCCCTACATCCAATATAGAGGCATCACCCGACACAGTGAGGGCAAGCCAACCCCCTACCAATCCCTCTGGCATTAACATCCGACTGCCTAAATCTGTTATCTTTTGTGCTAACAGGTTTCTACCCTTGCTGGGTATGCCCGACGATCAAAGAGAAGATACACCTCAGCCACCCTTCATATCTAATGTAGGGATAGGCCCTAGGCCTAATTTAGAATCCCAGGACACGCATCAACTTATTAAAACACTTAGAGTTGAAATAGGGACTATAAGATCTCTGATCGAAGGCCTCACTTCCCTGGTTAAACTACTATTGCAAAAAGACCCCTCCTGCCCGCAGAGTACCACTCTTAAGACAGGATACACCTCACAACTTCATCAGGATCATTATACAATGGATGAGGCAGCCACTTATGGCAGGGGTACCAACGTTAGTGGCCTCACTTTGCTCCCCCCTGGTGCTTGGGCCCACAAGCAAGCCCCACCCCTCCCAATGGCTAAACGTCCAAATAATCTCAATAACCCCAAAATTAACCTCCGCAATGACTGCCATAGTATAGTAGCTACGCAGGACCCCCCAAATCGAACCAAGCCCACTTCTTCATTCCAGGGGCAATACCTCTTAAGTAGTGTACATCGGCCAATCCACCCAAACACCTCCAACCTGTCCCATGCGCCCAAAATCTACATGGTTAATGTACCCAAGCTTGACACCAGACACGGTGTTGAAAGTACAGACTCTTTGACCAACAAAGCCATCCATTGGATTCGCCATGTTAGGGGCTGCCGCTCAGTAATACAGGAAGACATCATCAGGGCTCGGAGGCACACTTCTCCGGACCAACCGCTAGATTACATTGAGCTTACCTTGAATGGGGCTGACTTGGCAGAAAACCTCCTTGCCCTGGAATTCCGCACTTGCTCTCCAGATACTTCTTCCATACAGTTTAGGCGATTTCCATCTGTTAGTCAGTGCAGGCAACCTGCTTTGCAAACATTTACTTCTTTAGCAGGATCTACTTCTCTGGAGGCTAATGATTGACTACAGTGCGAGCCCCAAACGCACCCCGGATCAAACACTGCTCCTCCAAATTGTATGGCCTTTCCCACCAGTATTTTAATTCCATCTATTGGCCCTGAACTAGTGGGAGATAGATCCCGGGGGGATATGGGTCCATGTAGTTTTCCTAATAACAATTGGGAGGAGGCGGGCGTAGATCATCCTACATCCTTAAATCCCCAAGTACCTTCTCAAGTTCTAGCTTCACCTAGCCAAGGCATTCCAACTAAAAACATTGCATCTGGCTTTTTATTCCACCAGCAGCTGAAGATAATATTGTGGAACGTTGCAGGGCTCAGTAGCAAATTGTCAATTCCCCATTGGAACAAACTAATTGAGGGTTTTGACATATGTATTTTCCAAGAGACTTGGAGCTTGGTACCTTTATACAAACCAGGTTATGCTTGTTTCTACTCTCCAGCAACCACGGTAGGGAGAGGGCGCCCGTCAGGGGCATTGATCATATGGGTAAACATTGCACTGGGCTGCCGAATCACTTGTCATTTTAGTTTCAATCCAGATATCTTAAGACTTAGCATTAGGGGGCCTGGGGGGGGGAATGATTGATCTCTTTAACATCTATGTAAGGGGGACTAAAGGGGGAAGACCCTCATCAATCATTTCTGCACTAGAAGAAAATCTAGCTAGTTGCTCACCTCACTCTAGAACTGTGGTGGCAGGAGATTTTAACTGCACCTTTGAGCCCTTGGACACAGAGGATTTGCTAGAAGTCGAGGGCGACGATAACAAATGGGCTGTCCCTCCACTAAATCTACCTCCAGTAAAAAAATGGTCACAGTTGGCACTCCAACTTTACGCCCTCACCATGGAGTTCGGTTTAAGGGCAGCCAACGGAAGAACAACATCAGATAGACAGGGTGCAAATACTTATAACAGAGTTAGCTGCCCGTCATGTATCGATTGCATTTTATTCGATCTAAGGCTCTGGGGTGATTTGGTAGATATGAATGTGGGCACCACCACAGATAGTGAACATAACCCCCTTTGTGCAACCTTGAAACCTCTATGGGTAGCCTCTCACCAACCCGAGAGCACTTTACCCTTAACCATCATCAGAGAGATAGTTCCTTCAAATTGTAACAGATTTTTAAAATGGCGCAAAGTAGCCTTACAAGAATCTAAGACTACTGGCATATGCCAAGTATTGGAATCAAGTACAATAGAACTCCAGGCTGCAGCCTCAGGCTTGCGGGGATTAGCAGATGTGCCCTTGGTCCATTCATGCACAGTGAAACAACTTAGCGCATACTTTTTAGCTCCCAATTCGAACATCAAGCCTAGCTTGCCTTCAAAAGGGCCTTATTCGTGGTACACGAAAGATTGCAGGGGCAAGCAATTGCTTTTAGCCACAGCAATCAAAGACAAGAACTGCCCCTTGATCAAAACCGCTAGGAAGAATTATAGGGCAGCCTTGCATCAAGCAAAGATAATTTGGGAGGAATCCCGCTGGCAACAACTGAAGGAAGCATGCTTAGCCAAGGACTCCAACTTAATTTGGACCCTAGTGACCTGGGGAGACAAGAAGGGTGCACGTCTCCCTCCTAATTATATCACAGGCCAGGAATGGCATGATCACTTTTGGAAGCTTTACTCTGCACCTGAGGATATGCCACCTGCAGAGCCATGCGATTTTTATGGCCCTCCCAAGGGTGACAGTGATGCTTTTGATCTGGCCGAGAATGAGGCGGCGCTAGGGAAGATAGTGCCCGCCAAAGCAGCGGGACCAGATGGCCTGCCTGGTGACTTATTCCTTGCAGACACTACAAACTGGGCACGCTATATCCTTCTTCTTGCCAATGCCATAGCCAGTGGAGCCCCAGTACCGGAGTCTTGGAAAGGCGCTCAGGTGGTTCCGATTTATAAAAAGGGCGCCAGGGAAGATCCCTCAAATTATAGACCAATCAGCCTAATAGACGCACTGCAGAAGGTTTTCGGCAGAGTCTTGTTGCAGATAATACAATCATGGGCGGAAGATGAAGCCATCCTTTCCCAGTATCAGACTGGGTTCCGGACTAGCACCGGAATGATCGATCAGGTATTCAGGCTGCTTCTTATTTATTGGAAAGTAGTGGTAATCGGTAAGGGCAGTCTCTATCTTGCATTCATTGACTTAAAGACAGCCTTCAACCTGGTTCCCAGGAGCAAGCTGTGGCACACACTTAGAGACCTGGGCATCCCCCCCTCATCCTTAATCTGCTGGTTCGGCTCCACGAGGGTAACTACGCTCAAGTAAGATGGGGGGCTCAAGGGCAGCTGACAGAGAGGATCCCTGTTAACAGGGGAGTCCGACAGGGTTGCGTTATGGCTCCCACCCTGTTCTCTCTATATATGAACGGGTGGTTAAATATTTGCAAGAAGACCCAGCAGACGCACCCACCCTGGCGGGCGACAAAGTACCAACCCTCCTGTTTGCTGACGATAGCCTGCTGGTGTCTAAGACCCCAGCAGGGCTACAGAGATTACTCAACAGATTCCAACTCTTTTGCGACTCCAGGGGGCTGGTTATCAACACCTCCAAAACTAAGTTTATGGCATTTAACCCCCATATATCGTTTAGAAGCAATCTTTTGCTGGGTGGCACATTCCTAGAAAGAGTCGGTACCTTCGACTATCTTGGTGTCCGACTCTCTGACAAAATGTCATGGAGGCCCCACCTAGCAAAAATGCTCATGGGGCATAAACGAGTGGCTGGAATATTAGGGAAAGAACACCGCCTCTCACACAGTAGGCCAGTGGCCCCGGTCCTCATGGTTTATGATGCCAAAGCAATTAGCACAGCTCTTTATGGAGCTGAGCTATGGAGTTTTGACAATGTTGACAAATCTTTGTAGATCTGAACATAAGTTCCTTAGGGACTTGGTGATGCTGCCCCGTAACATTCCAATTGTACCTTTAATGCTTGACATGGGCAGGCGGTCGATCGGGGATACTGCAAGGCTGCGCCCATTGCTCTTCTGGGCGCGCATAAGGCTGACCCCTGAGCTCTCTAGGTACGCTGAAGCCCTCACTGAGGTCACACAATTAGATGTTGGACGCAAAATAGGATGGATCTCAAACATTAGGAAAACACTGACAGCTATGGGGCTTCAAGCTCATTGGGATAGGCAAGAACCACCAAGTAAAGAGGAGTTTAAACGGCTGTATTGGGATTGGGTGGACTGCCTGGAAATCTGCAAACCCAATGTTGGTAGTTTGACAGCAGAATTTTATTTACATAAGCAGATCAGATGCCTAGAGCCTTACTTAGACTTTATTCAGGTCCCAAGGGATAGAATGTTGTATATTCATTTCAGGCTCGGCACACTTCCTGTCTGCGTGACAACTGCAAAATGGCACTCCTCCAAACAGACATCCAAGGATTGTCCATGCTGCAGGGCCCCGCTGGAAAGTGTTGCACACGTTATGTTTGCACGTCCGGCATACCACGCTCCAAGGTCAAAGTGGCTAAAACCTACATGACGACAGTTGGGCACACAGGACCATCGGGCCGCCCTGCGCATTCTTTTTTTTTTAATACATTTTATTACACATTTTTAATATAAGCAGCACAATTTTTCAATGTACAATTCAATATTGTTTGAGGATTAATCATTCTGGGTTTGCCATACATCAATTTTTTAAAAGATATATATCAAAAAGCAAAAATCAAAAAGTAAAAGAAGGAAAACAGAAGAGAGAAACAATAAAAAATTGGAAGAAGAGAAAAGAGCAAAAAGCATGTTTTTAGCTTCCATTAGAGTAGCGATACTAACAGCATAAAAGCAAGATGGAAAGAAAGAGAAAGGAAAAGCATGGCTATTGCAATTCTAAGTTAACTAATATTTGATATTAATCTAAAGCCAAACTAAGATTGTGATTCCTTCCATTTATATATAGGGTCCCAAATTCTTTTACCCAAAATTTTCCCCTTTTGCCCCGTCTTTAAAAGCAGCATGCAGGGTTTTGAATTTTGTTCTCTTGTAGTAGCTTGGTTCGCTGAATTTCATGAAGCTATTCAGGGCCTCTTCACCCATCAATAAATTATAAACATCCGGAAGTCTTTCTTCAACATTTAAGGTCTCGGGGCACCCACCCAACAAAGCCCCCATATATTGAAGTGCAGCAGCCCAATAATAAAGTTTAAAATCGGGTAATGCCAAACCTCCTTTTGCCAAGGGAAGAGTCATGAATCGTAAGGCCCTCCTTGTCTTGCCGTGTGCCCACACAAAGCGGTTGACCAAGTGCTCTAGCTCATTAAACCATTGTTTCCCAAATTCTAATGGGATAGCCCTAAACAGATAGAGTATTTTTGGCAAAAATACCATTTTAATCACATTGCACCGCCCCACCAGTGACAAGTGCAAATTATGAAATTTGACAAAATCTTTTCTAGCCTTTTGAATTATGGGATTAATGTTTATTGCAACCACATCTTTCAATTCAGGAGTTATAGTGATACCTAAATATACCGCTGAGTCAGTCATCCGAGGATCGATAGATTTATCAAACAGTTGGTAACTATCTGAGTCTTCCCTTTGTTTAGGGCATACCCAGAGAGCTCGCTGACTACCAATGCCAGCTCTTCAGCGGCTGCAATTGCTTCTAATGGTTTGGGAGTAACTAATGCGATATCATCCGCATAAGCGAGTACTTTTGTTGAAATGTCATGAAACAGCATTGGTTCGATTTCTTGGCAAGCTGCAAAGAGCCGCAGTAGTGGATCAATGTAAATAGCAAAAAGCAAAGGTGAGCATGGGCACCCTTGCCGAGTACCCCGCTTAATCACAATGGGCGCAGTATACTTCCCGTTTATTCTCAAGCGTGCTGTTGGTGCCAAATACATTGCGCGGATAGCATTAATAAACCCTGACCCAATTCCGAACCATTTCAATACCTCCCATAGAAAGCCCCAGGAGACCCTATCAAAAGCCTTTTCTGCATCCAGGAGCAGCAAAGCCATCGGGTCTCCTGAGACTTCTGCTGCATCAAATAGGGTAATTACCCGGCGCGTATGTTCCGTCGTCCCCCTCCCAGGTATAAACCCATGCTGGCATGGATGAATGGTATCTGCGATGATGTTGTTCAGTTTGGTGGCAAGGGCTTTTGAATTTTTTTTAGCATCACTGTTTATAAGAGTAATTGGCCGGTATGATCCCGGTTCCTGAGGTGGCTTAACTTTCTTTAAAAAAATTATAATATCAGCACCTGCCCATGAGGCTGGGGCCAACCCGCCGGTTTGAACACATAGAATGGTTTCCACCAGAACTGCTCCCAGCTCATCCCAAAAAATCTTATAGAACTCCAGGGGAATCTGGTCAGGCCCAGTAGCCTTGCCTGAGGGGAGATCTCTTAATGCGTCAGAAATTTCTTCCTGTGTCAAAACTGCATCTAGTTTCTCCCTCTCCTGAGGTTCAATTCTATGTAGCGGTATGCCGCTAAGGAAGTCCTGAATTGAGTTCTGCGAAACCTGAGGGCCTTCACCATATAGGCGACAGTAAAATTGTCTAAATACTTCCTGGATACCAGGAGGGTCTATAACTAAATTACCGACATCATCAATAATTTCATTTATCTCATTCCTTACGCTCCTTTGTCGAAGTCTAACTGCAAGTGTATGACCAACCCTCTCACTAAATTCATGGCAGTGCTCCTTTTTGCTAGGAAGCATTCAGATGCTTTTACGGCGGCTCGTTCTCCAATTTCTGCTTTGGCCCATGCAAGCCGATGCAGAATATCATCAGTAGCTAAGCCAGATTTTAGTGCAGCAACCAATTCCTCCTCGATCCTAGTTAGGTTTTTATAAAGCGTTTCCTCAAGGAGCGCCAACCTCTTATGCCTGGACAAACTAAAGCTCAATGTCTCCCCTCTGACGCCCGCTTTGAAAGCGTCCCACACGACGCCTACAGTAGTGCTATACCTATTTATATCAAAGAAGGCCTTAATCCAACCCTTCATATGATGAACATAATCCGGATCAAATAATAGCCCTCTTTCAAAGGTCCAAATTCGCTCAGTTTGTTCTCTTTTCTCAAAAGCTAGCGTAAGAACAAGAGGGTTATGGTCTGACAATATCCTAGGGGATTTCTGAATTTTCGCCTGATGAACTAGGGAATGAGATACAAAAATATAATCTAATCTAAAAATAGCGTTATGTGGGGCAGAATAAAACGTGCAGCCATTATCTCCATTAGCTGAGTGATCCCATAAGTCGATAAGTCCATGATTATTAACTAAGTTGGTGAGTGCCCTAAAGACCTTTTTCTTTCGGCCAGTGTATTTATCAGCGGCAGCATCCCAGAGACCCCCAAGCCCATCGATATTAAAATCGCCACGCACTATGAGCGGAGCTGACCAGTTAACTAATTCATCATCCAGCAACTCTAATATCTCCGGATCGTCTGCCGTTGAACCATACACTGAGCATACAGTGACTAACATCCCCTGAATAGAGCATTCTACAAGTGCCCAACGCCCCCATCTATCTGATAAAACCCTTTTGGCGATAATATCTTTCCTACGAGTAAGGATAGCGACCCCTCTAGTTTTAGTGCCTTGCTTAGTTGCCACCAAAAGTCTGAAACCAAGTTGCTCTAAAATTCTGGACCTATCCCCCTCTATATGTGTCTCCTGAACACACAAGACATCTGCCCGCATTGTTTTCAAAATTATAGCCGCCCTTTGTCGCTTAAATTGGTCATTGAGCCCACATATATTGATTGAAACAAATCTAATATTTAATACATTCATAAAGCAATATTAAATAGATTCCCTGCCATTTCGAGCGACTTATGGATTGCCTTTTTCCTAGGAATAGCCATGACCACTCCTTCCAAGTTACAAATGGGCAATGCACCATATTCATCAAATCTAGTATCTGAAAAATTCCTCAAACAATGTTTTGTGCTGTGCTGAAGCCTACCACCCTGATGACCCCGCCCCAACCCCCTCCCACCCCCACCCCCACCCCCACCCCCAGAACCCATACCCCCCCAACCCACCCTCCCCTACCACCCAAACAGGCAAATAGGTCACCCATGACCTATGTGTGGCTACCAATCTCACGTCTCGAGCTGCCACCGAGACTCTGCGCCCTCTGCCTTCAATAAAGAAAGAAGAAAACAAAAAAACAAAAAAAAACAACCCCATTTTAACCAGAAAGGAGGCCCACCCGACCCAACACCCCAGATTCAAAAAAGTGTACATCAAACAACAGGTGCCACTACTTAAGAAATACAAAGCTCTATGGCATTGGTCAGGTAGAGAGGAATAGAAATCAATACAGCCCCCAGCCATCCTGTAAATCCCAATCAGCTTATCGTCCAGAGGCCCCCCGCCCTCCTACATCCTTCAGCTCTGCCAGGAATTCTTGAGCTTTTACCTCTGATGACAGCATTCGTACTTTAAGGCGGACGGGGAATAATAAATATGCTTCAGAACCCACCCCCTGAAACGCAGATATCATCTGTCGAAGCCTCCACCGGCGTTCAACAGTAACATGACAGAAGTCAGGGCGCGCGAAGAAGGTATGTCCATCAAATGTCCGTTTGGAATTGGGTCTGACCATATCTATTATAGCCTGTCTGAGAAGAAAGTTTCCGATATAAATCAGAATGGCTCTCGGTTGCTCATCATGCCTGCTCACATTGTTTCTTCTCTGCACCATAGGGAAGCGATGAGCCCGTTGAACTTCCATTTCCCAGTTCCAATGGGCAAGCTCCGGGAGTGCACCTTTTAGCAGAGACACCACAAAGGCCATTATGTTACTCCCTTCTGCATTTTCGGCAATGCCCAGTAGGCGAACGTTGTTCCGCCGTTGGCGGTTCTCGAAATCTTCGAGTTTCCAGGCTACATCAGTGGATTGTTTCTCATGCAAATCAATGGACTCCTGTATTTTTGCAACCTCCTCTTCCAGCGCCACTGTTCTATCCTCCACATGAGTAACTCTCTCTGCCATTTCTGTGCAAAGCTTATTGACCTTACGGATGGAAATTTGTAGTTTTTTGGTAGCCTGATGTGATCTTCTACTTTCCATTCTTGCCTCCCCCTGCATCTGTTTTAATGTGGAGTAAACTAGGTCTAGCATTGGCGGAGTTGATGGACCAGGGGGGGCTGTTGAGCCACCGGATCCAGCCTGCACATCAGTATCATAAACCTGGCTAGTAGCTGCATAATCCCATTCCAACTTTCTTGCTGCGGCCGCATCAAATTTAGCCGGGCTCCTTCTGGATATTGATCTGTGTTTTGAAAAAACGGCCTTTGTGCGACAGTTTTTAAGCACAGTGGAGGATCCTCCGGTGTCAGTCTCTTCTGAAGAAATAACATCACTCGAAGCCAGTGACTCTGAATCGTCATTGAGTGAATAAAACTGATCCCCCTCGGGAGATCCATGGATCAGTTCAGGGCCCTTAGCTTTGCCTTTGCCTTTACTTATGGGTTCTGAAGAGGGGGCACATTGAGTTAATACAGCGCGAGGGGGGTTGCTGTTAACTCCACTGGTAACTTTAGCTCTGTGCTTGCCATTCATCATTACTTTGTTCGTGGTAACTGTGAGGGGCCCTGACAAGTTATCACCTTCAGAGGCACCCCCTGTAACCAGATCAGGGGCATCTGAGTTTGCCAATTCTGAGTCCCCAGGATTCGCAGTCATAGAGCTCAAGTAGTTTACCTGTGGGTCCATTGTAGACAGGATCCGATCCGCTGGCAAGCCCTGCTCCTGTCCGGTTTCTGCATGCAGCTCTACGTGGTGTTCGTTATCCTCGTCATCCTCGGGGGCCTCCGTTCCTGCCAGCGGAAGATTTATGATGTTATCCGCCACCTGAGTGATGGCAGCGGGCGCGGCGGACGGGACCAGAGAGAAGGCTTCAACCACCGTTGTCTGCCTTAGCGCGACTTCCACAGTTGCTGGGGGAAGCCGACTCTCGTCAGAGACACTGGCGTCTTTCCCGCTGCCATCTGCTCTCTTGGACTGTCCGCCACGCCGTGAGTGAATCGGACCCCTTGCTGAGCGTAAAGCGGAATTAGCAGCTTTGATAATGTTGGCGCCCGGACCTCCGGCCGCTCCTCCAACACCGGCACCCACACCCCCGGGGAGGTAGCAGGGGAAACTAAAGGAAGTAGTTTTGAGGGCAAGATGGCTGCTGACTGACCTCAATGAGAGCTGCTGCCGGGTCTCTCCTCTCTGCTAGTGATTAGAATGCGTTTACGGATAAAAATTTGAAAAAAACATCCGCACTGGCGCTTACCTTTGGCTGGTATGAGGCTGCTGGACATTGGTTATTTGTTAAAAACCAGATCGTTTTCCGCTGTAATTTGCTCCTTATCACGCGGTTTCTGGCGCTGCTCCTATACTCCTCGTGCGGACCGCTGTTGGCTTACAAGGAATATGGCTCCAAAAACTGATAAGGCTGCTAAGGCTCCCAACCGCCCTGCGCATTATTAGGTTCGACCCTAGACCCCTGGTTAATTAGACAAAAGATCTTGTCAAGAGCGGCCTAATACTGAACCAACTATAGCCAAGATAGAATTGCAACAGTGTTTGAAGGCCATTATGCTGCTTACTGAGTTTACAACTTCTGCACATGCACTTTATATTCGGCTCTCCCTGTTGTTATTCTTATGGGATACAAAAGGGGATGATGGACGGAACGTTTGAGCCAATCAAACACTCACCCCCAGTCAACTGATCTGGGTTTAATCCATCATCATTCTTTAGCTCACTCCACCACCCCAGTTCAGACATGGCCATATGCAAATCAGTCTGACCCTGTGCCTCATGGGAACAGTCCAGCCCGAACTGCCAAGCCATGTCTTCCCTGGACCGGAAACAAGCATCCTAGGACCGGTTTCTGGCATTTCAGCCGTCATCAGCCAGGCTTGCTTGAATCCAGTGGCAAAGTGAGCAAGGGACCCACGTCTGGGCATACCCCCGCCAACTTAGGGCGACCAAAGCGATACAAAAGGGGATGATGGACGGAACGTTTGAGCCAATCAAACACTCACCCCCAGTCAACTGATCTGGGTTTAATCCATCATCATTCTTTAGCTCACTCCACCACCCCAGTTCAGACATGGCCATATGCAAATCAGTCTGACCCTGTGCCTCATGGGAACAGTCCAGCCCGAACTGCCAAGCCATGTCTTCCCTGGACCGGAAACAAGCATCCTAGGACCGGTTTCTGGCATTTCAGCCGTCATCAGCCAGGCTTGCTTGAATCCAGTGGCAAAGTGAGCAAGGGACCCACGTCTGGGCATACCCCCGCCAACTTAGGGCGACCAAAGCGATACAAAAGGGGATGATGGACGGAACGTTTGAGCCAATCAAACACTCACCCCCAGTCAACTGATCTGGGTTTAATCCATCATCATTCTTTAGCTCACTCCACCACCCCAGTTCAGACATGACCATATGCAAATCAGTCTGACCCTGTGCCTCATGGGAACAGTCCAGCCCGAACTGCCAAGCCATGTCTTCCCTGGACTGGAAACAAGCATCCTAGGACCGGTTTCTGGCATTTCAGCCGTCATCAGCCAGGCTTGCTTGAATCCAGTGGCAAAGTGAGCAAGGGACCCACGTCTGGGCATACCCCCGCCAACTTAGGGCGATCAAAGCGATACAAAAGGGGATGATGGACGGAACGTTTGAGCCAATCAAACACTCACCCCCAGTCAACTGATCTGGGTTTAATCCATCATCATTCTTTAGCTCACTCCACCACCCCAGTTCAGACATGGCCATATGCAAATCAGTCTGACCCTGTGCCTCATGGGAACAGTCCAGCCCGAACTGCCAAGCCATGTCTTCCCTGGACCGGAAACAAGCATCCTAGGACCGGTTTCTGGCATTTCAGCCGTCATCAGCCAGGCTTGCTTGAATCCAGTGGCAAAGTGAGCAAGGGACCCACGTCTGGGCATACCCTCGCCAACTTAGGGCGACCAAAGCGATACAAAAGGGGATGATGGACGGATCGATTGAGCCAATCAAACACTCACCCCCAGTCAACTGATCTGGGTTTAATCCATCATCATTCTTTAGCTCACTCCACCACCCCAGTTCAGACATGGCCATATGCAAATCAGTCTGACCCTGTGCCTCATGACAACAGTCCAGCCCGAACTGCCAAGCCATGTCTTCCCTGGACCGGAAACAAGCATCCTAGGACCGGTTTCTGGCATTTCAGCCGTCATCAGCCAGGCTTGCTTGAATCCAGTGGCAAAGTGAGCACGGGACCTTGACTGGGGGTGAGTGTTTGATTGGCTCAAGCGTTCCGTCCATCATCCCCTTTTGTATCGCTTTGTTCGCCCTAAGTTGGCGGGGGTATGCCCAGACGTGGGTCCCTTGCTCACTTTGCCACTGGATTCAAGCAAGCCTGGCTGATGACGGCTGGAATGCCAGAAACCGGTCCTAGGATGCTTGTTTCCGGTCCAGGGAAGACATGGCTTGGCAGTTCGGGCTGGACTGTTCCCATGAGGCACAGGGTCAGACTGATTTGCATATGGCCATGTCTGAACTGGGGTGGTCGAGTGAGCTAAAGAATGATGATGGATTAAACCCAGATCAGTTGACTGGGGGTGAGTGTTTGATTGGCTCAAGCGTTCCGTCCATCATCCCCTTTTGTATCGCGTTATTCTTATGGGGGCTTTATATTGGGCCTATAGCAACCTAGGAGGGATTGCTATGCTGCTACTCTTTCGTTATTTTTATTGCAACTCATGTATGTTTTTATTGATGAATTGTATAACAGTTTTTATCATGTAGTTTTCGGCAACCGTATCTCCCATGGGGGTACAATAGTGTACTTTTATCAACCGCCTGTGCATACCACTTTTATCATGCTGCTGTATTCTATGTTTAATCTGTATGCTTTTTTTACAATACTGTCTTTTTACTGCTTTTATGACACTGGTTGTCGAAATAAAGCATATACGAACAATAACCATTTTGCTTTGTTTATTTTATCTTTTGGTTTTAAAGCACATTCTAATGCAGATAATACTTAGATGTAATGTGTTTCCCTTCTTTTTTCTGAGTCGCTTAATCAGCATGTCTCATAATATATTTCTCTTTATTAACCGTTTCAAGACTAAAATCATCTTCTTTCAGCACTCTCTCCATTTGGCACGCCATTATTTATTTTCTCCTTCTTCCATTACACTACAATGCCAGACAGTATTGCTTGCAACATCTACATTGTTCATCCCAAAGTACAGATTTCTGCACTTACTAAAATTTGGCCTGTTCAGTTCTTTAATAATATAAAAAATGTCTCACCGCTTTTCACCTTTCTTACTAAGAAAATGAATTAGGTTCTTCTTTCACAACTTAGGGCCTCATTGCGATGTCGGTCGGAAAGGCTCCGAACGGCATTCGGATTTTCCTAACCCGTGTCGGAGCCCATGTTTCCGACCGACTCGGAAACATTTCTGACCGACCGATTACGATAGAAGGTAACCGTTCGGTCTTTCCGACTCGGTTCCGACCGGCATTTGGAGACTCTGAGTCGGTCAGAGCCAAATCGTACAGCTCTACGGACCGCGTTTCTGACTGACGTATTACAATGTCGGATTCAGACAGCCTTTCTGAATCGGTCTGTCCAACACGGAAGGCTGCTGGAAACTGACTTAGGGGGCCCCTAGCAGGCCCCCCTTCACCCAGAGGCCTCAGGTTCGGGTCCGTGGAGGTACCTGCACAGTGTGGCAGCAACAGGGTGCAAGGTTTTCCGCAACCACCCCATTTTTCAATGGGAGCCTGTGTTGTCGGTCGGAACACAGGCTCCCATTGAAGTCAATGGGGGTCCGACCGAACGGTGCCCAGAAACATTGTAATCAGTCGGTTGGACTCGCCAAACCCGAGTCGGTTGGAACCGATTCCGTCACGGAGTTGGTCAGAATGCTTTCCTAAGGGCCTCATTACAATGTCGGGCAGACCGCCACCAACAGGTTGTCGGTGGCGGTCCGCCCGACATCCAGTGTATCGGTCTGACCGCCAGATTAAGATACTGGCGGTCGGAGTGATTTGGGCGGGGGGAAAGACCGCCACCTCCAACAGGCTCAAGGAGCCCATCGGGGCGGCGGTCATAGCCTAATCCCTACAATGGAGGCGGTGCCTGCGGAGGCACTGCCGTAGAGATTAGGATGTCCCTTTCTCTGAGCGGTCCCGCCGCCATGTAAATGCAGACGGAAAGGGACATTGAGGGCCCCTAGCAGGCCTTCGCTATGGGGCCAGGGGGACACATTCAGTGCCCCCCCCAAACATCCCTGCACTGTGTGCCAGGCACCACATGGTGGGTGGCACACGGTGCATGGATGTTTGTAGACATGCCTTTAACTATTGCGCCTCGTGCTGCAGCCCTTTTCCGGGCCACAGCACAAGCCGTAATAGTAAACTGCATGTTTCCGATCGCCTTCACGGTGGTAGGATCGTTATGTGGTGGGTGGAGCCGCCAACTATATGTCAGGCGATCTCAATCCCGCATCGATGCCATCGTAATGAGGGCCATAGTGTTTTTTTCATTTTTGTGGGTCTTACTGGAAATGCTCTTTAGCCTTTTGAATCTATTCTTTACTCTCCTTTTTGGATTCTCGTTTTTCTCACAAAATTGCCCATACCTTAGCTATTTAATAACAAATTGCTGTTATAAAGTGCTTTGTATAGTAATTCTACCTTTTTTGAGTTCTGTAATAAGAGGTGATAGTCTCACCTAATTTGCTTGTACTCAATTTGGCCAACCTAATAAGAATGGGAGTTTGAGCTGGCCTTGGTGTGATTAGAATGTATGATCTCCAGATCATCAGTATCAAACTGAGATGCCTGCCTTCCATACAATGGGTTGAGAGGGTTTTACGTTTTCAGATTCATTTTCATTGTATTCTATTGAAATATGTAAATGTATGTATGTATGCATGTATGTAATATTTATCGAAAACAGACCTAGTCAAAGGAAGCAGAGCACTTTATAGGGTCAAAGTCAGGATACTGTCAACAAGTGATTTGAGAGGTAGCTGTTTGTTACTTCATCATGATGTAGTGTTCTTTGAGATGCAACTTTAACACTTTGCTGAATTGCAGCTGGGTTGGGTTGATCCTAATGGATATGGGGATGTTGGTACGGATCCTGCGTGAATAGATGGAAATCACCTATTGCTTTGTATTTTATTTTTCACCCATCTACGTCTTCAGTTTGATTGGGTCGTAGCTGCAGGTGTGCGTAAATATCCAACGTCCCTTCCCATTGATTTTAATTTTGATTTATAGCACTTCTGGGGAGCATTGTTCTACGTCTTCGTCTTTATGTTAAAGTTATACCTTGGGTTCTTTACCTTTAATACACTTTTCGGCTGTTCTCTCAGCTCTCTCTGAACTAAGGTGTGCACTTTCACAATGCTAGCCTTGACTCTGAATTGATCATTTTACAAAAAGTGGGTCTGGGGCTTTCTATGATCTGATGATGAATTTTTGCAAAGGTTAACTTCCCAATATGTTTTGTGACAAAACTGAGAACATTTGTATGGTATGTTTCACATTACTATGCACAGTATTCTGCATGTGGGCACCTGTTTGAATAAAAGCACTACAAAATAAGTAACAAGTAGAAGTATATAAAATAGTTTGCATTGGTGATTTCAATCCATTGAATATTCTACTTAGACCCATGAATTATTCATTTATAGTGATGCATATCAATACATTTGTCAGGCTTAATCAGCATTTCAAAGAGACCAACCCACATTACAGCTAAGCAGGTTGAAAGAATGAGATTGATGCATCTTTCCTGTCACAGGCACCACGTATCCCTAGCGAGACAGGGCGGACTGGTAGAATGCAGCTCAAGCCAAATGTATGGTAACTAATTTATCTCCAAACATGCGTTTTCTTCTAAACTGATCTCTTCAATGGAACACTATATAATCCAGACACAGGAAAATCACCCAATAAAAGTAAACCAAACCGACTGAGGATCATCGGATAATGCACACATTACGTAAAACAAAAGAAACCTAAGTAACACTACATTGGCAGTTTCACTGAGTCATTTGTCTATTTATATGCTCTGGGTTAGCAGCACAGCTCTTGCCAGACAATTATGTGAGAATCACACAGAGAAGGGTGTTGGCTCCGCCCACATGTTGGGAGCCAAAGCACATGTTTGATTTGTGAGAAGTTGGCCTGGTATATGCTGTCCACTAGTTATAGTGGGCACCTTGCACCAGTCCAAACGACCTTTATTGATGATAGGTTTAAAGACAACCTTTATTGAAAGCTATCCTAGTGGTAGCTATGGAGAGCAGCCTTCAGGCTAAGTCTTGAAGGAGTGTAAAGCTGTTTGTTTTACCAGTCTCTAATCTCGTGAATGGCTAAATGAAAGGAGACCACACCAGGTATATATATAAAATATATGTATTTATTTCTAAACACACCCTACTAGTCTCTTTATGAGGCTAGAGGTCAAAGCACATATGTTACACTTCAAATATCACAGTAAATTAGCACAATATACGATTAGCCCTAGGGGCGTACCAAACCATATATTAAGAAAGTGGTATAAGAACCACAACTTGACTAGACACAAGGCCTAGAGCCTGTAGAATCGCTGGGACCCCAAGGAGCCACCCAAGGTAGTGACACAGGGAACCCACGGGGGACGTGTGCAGTGTGTGAACACAGCCGCGAGCTCCGTTAGCATCTATGGGGAAAGTCGCGGTTAGAGTTTTAAAGTTTAGGGACACTTCGGAGTGGACTAGGAGCAAACCCTTTTGGACTTAGAGGGTTCTAGGGCCAACACCCACGGGAGCACCGGAGTACTCGTGTTACCTCACCCAGGGAAGCCGGGTGCATAGGTGTCAAATGGTGTTGGGCCGCGCCGTCGTTTTCAATGGCCGCTTGCTAGAAAGTGCCGCTGCCGGTAAGATGCGAAGTGTCCGAAGAGATCCAAGCCTGGATCGAGGATGTGAAGAACCTGAAAGCAGAGGGGACAGAGTCTGGGTCACTAGCCAGTGACCAGGGGCACGATAGTCGAATGCCCACCGATGTCGGGTGCTTCAAGTTCGAAGAGGTGAAGATTGTCTCTGCAGCCACGAAGACCAGGAGGCATCGATGATAACCAGGAGCTGGATTCGAGCTGTACCACAAAGGATGTCGCTTGCTGCTGTATCGGTGTCCGGATTGGACACAACAAGCCTTGGCAACAGCAACCCATGCCGGAAGAGAACAAAGGCTTCGGTGCGGACCAGCGAGGTCCGAGGGACTCCCCAAGCAAGGGAGAGTCAGGGCAGGCCTGGAGCAACTATGGAGGCCCATTGAAAGTAGAGTTGTCCTTCTGAGGGACCCACAAGTCGACGCACAAGAGATCACAAAAGGACCTCAAGCGGAATCACAAAATGGCGGCCCATGGGTCACTGGGAGTGGCCAGGCCACCAATCTTCGGTGGATTCACTGCTCGGGGTCGGGGCTACAAGTAACCCAAAGCACAGCCTCTAGGATCGACCAAAAGCTTATGCACTTGCAAATGTGCACGGTGTCCAGGGGTTCAGGTTCCACGGTACCCACGAGGGCTACGGGTCTCAGCTTTGCTGGGGACTCGGATCAGCCTCTGGGAAGTCTGGAAACCCACCTCCTGGGTTGCAAAGTTGTCGGCGTCCGGCGGGAGCTTCAGAGATGCAGACCGGACAGATGCATCTTTGGTGCCTGCCAAGCAGGGGAGTAACTCCTTTACTCCAAGGGAGATTCTTCAGTCATCTGGCGTTTAACAGATCGTCGAAGGTCCAGGATTCAGTTTCAGAGTTTCGTCTAGGGATATCTAAAGTCCTGTTGCCAGGGGTTCCTATCTTATACCCAAGGAAGGGGTTGGACATACTCTGGGGACCCACCTATGGGAGGGTCAGGAAAGAGGGGTGGCTACACCCATTTCCTTTGTCCAGTTTCGCACCAGAGCCGGGGCTGGTAGCCCCTGCAACTGGTTTGAACTGGGCTATGCACAGGGACACCAAATGTGCCTCCAGTGCAGGACTTCAAAGCACTCTGAGAGTGCACCCACCCAGCCCCAATACACTAAAGCCTGTCTGGGAGGTGGTAACACCTCCCTGTGACAGGAAACCTATTGTCCAGGCCTCCCCTGCCGGAGTTTCGATCGGCAGCAGGAGGCCAGACTCGTGTCTGTGGCTGCAGCCTCCATTTTGTGATGCCAGGGCTCTGTTAGCTGGTACCGGGTATACCGGTGCTGTCATGTCTCTCCCTCTAGAAGGGTGGGATCATACTGGTGTGGAGGTATGATTCCAAGGTGTTTGACACCAAACACGACATGTTTCCGTGCAGCCATCCCAAAGTTAGCATTTACCGTTTGGTTATAATGCACTTAAGAGTATATGGTCAGGCTGCATCACAGACAACCCCGGAGGAGAGATTCCGAAGGCTGCAGGGGGGCTCTGCTCATGCATGGGCACCCTCTCACACAAAACCAAGCACCCTGCCTTCAGGATTGATAAGGCCTGCCATATGGGTGACTGATAGGTTTATATGTGCAGTGATAGGGTGAGATATAGTGAACCTATATCTCGGTAAGGGATGCATGCACCACCTCACTCAGTCTGCTGTAGCAGTCCTGTGGTGTCATTTTGGAAGGCTGCCCAGGGGTGGCATCGTACATGCTTCCGCCACTGGTAGGCCTCTGGGGTACCTATGCCCTGGGCACATAGTATACCATATACTAGGGACTTATAAGGGCACCCCAGAATCCAATCTGAAGTGTACCTAAGGTACTAGGAATCCATTTTAAAGAGAAAGCAGATAAACTGGGGCCCTGAATAGCAGGGTCCCAGTCCAACTAAGCCGAAAACCAGCAAAACACCAGGAAAAAGTGGGGGCAACCATGCAGTCAGATTCCACCTTCCTACATAACCCCCCCCCCCAAACGAAAGGAGATAAGGCTAACCTTGCCCAGTTGAGCCTTTATTTACTAAGTGGCCATATAAGGAAGTACCTGCACTAGCATGGTTATCCCCTGTCTTATGGTCCACAAAGCAATCCCTAACCCCAAGGGGATAGGATGATCTCCACCATTTGGAGTCACTACCTGTGGTGTGTTTTGGCAAAGTAAAAGGCTGGTGGGGTGTCTGAGTAGAGAAGTGAGGCCCTAATAGCGTTGGCCTCAGCTTCCTCAGATCACTAGCCACCATGGAGGCCTTACTTTCCATGACTAAGTTGGGTCTAGCTCTAAGGGTCAACCTTTGGCTGCCTACAGCTGGGGGTTGGGTCCCTTTGGTTGGAACACTGGAGGGACATGGTAGGTTTGGAACCTTTTGGTCCCAGGTTTGCCTTTGCCCAGCAGAGTCCATCTGGGGGAGGTCCCTACACAATGGTAAGGGGGATCCCTCAGTGGGTTAAGGAATTTTCCCCTGGCTAGGGCTACTAGACTGGGTGCCCCTAATCTGCTGATGGGGGGGTTCCTCTGGACAGGGGGCCCTGTGGGGTCCACTGACCTCCCTGACCTCTGCAGCCCTGGGCTGACTGAGGCAGGGTAGAGAGGGGCAGGTTACCTGCTCCAGACTGGGTACCACCTTGGAAGGGTCCCCTGCCATCAGGGGTGTTGCCAGGACAGGCCTGACCACCTCTGGGGCAGATCCTTCACTAGGGGTAGGATCAGTTCCCTGAGGAAGCTGACCCTTACCTATAGTCTGGGGGGAAGAAGACTTTTCTTCAACCCTTGTGCTCTCTTGTGGAGGAGAGTGGGCCATTCTTTCAGGCTCCATCACTCCAAAATGTCCCTGGGGTTGGGCTGTGGCCCTCACAGCCCCACTAACTCTCCCAGGGACGCCCAGCATTCTCAGATGGGCTTGGTGTTCAACTTCAGCCCAGGCTGAAATTTCCAGATCATTGCCCATCAGGCAATCTACAGGCAAGTTTGGGGACACTGCCACTCTTTTTTGGCCTGTGACCCCTTCCCAGCTGAGATTGACTATGGCCATGGGGTGATCTGTGCTGACACTATCAATGTTGGTCACCTGGTATTTAAACTCAGGTAAAAGCTGGTGAGGGGGGACTAGTTTCCCTGTTACCATGGTGACACTAGCCCCTGTGTCCCTGAATGCCACAGCTTTCTGACCATTAATCAGTGGCTCCAGTCTGTACCTGCCCAATGCATTGGGACCCATGGTAAAAGTGGCAAATCCCATGCCACCATCACAGACTAAGGAGGCTTGTGAGGGGGACCTGTCTAAACTAGGGCCCACCTCTGTTCCCCATGAGAATGCACCCAACGTTTTGGGTGCAATACTACCGCCTGGGGGATTACTACTAGTAGTACCAGGAGGGGTGGTAGTATTAGTTGGAGGAACATTTTCTTTATTGCCAATCCTGGGGCAACTGGGATCAGTTTTCCAGTGTCCAGGCTTTTTACAGACATGGCAATATGGTTTCTTTTCAGGAGAGGAAGGAGTTTGGGACCCACCCCAGAAGAGGACTTTTGGGGCCCTGTAGTGGATTTATCCTTAGATTTATCCCCACCTTTCTCTTGGGACTTGGTAGAATCTTTCTTCTGGTCACCACCCTGATTCTTAGGCCTTACCCTGGTTCTGACCCATTTGTCTGCCTTCTTTCCCAATTCTTGGGGAGAGGTCAGATCAGAGTCCACCAGGTACTGGTGTAAAAGCTGGTTTTGACAATTATTAAGGATCTGCTCCCTCATAATCAAATTGTACAATCCTATAAAGTCATGCACCTTGCTGCCAATTATCCAACCTTCCAGAGCCTTGGTAGCACAATCTACAAAGTCAACCCAGTCTTGAGTCTGAGCCTTTTGGGTGTCTCTGAACTTCAACATATACTGTTCAGTGGTTAGGACAAACCCATCAATCAGAGCACTCTTCAAGACTTTGTAGTTGTCAGCATCCTCTTCTCTTACAGTGAGGAGCGTATCTCTACCTTTGTCTGCAAAGGAGAGCCACAAGATTGCTGCCCACTGCTCCTGGGGGACCCTCTGAACTTTACAGGCCCTTTCCAGTGCAGTAATCCATTTGTGGATGTCATCCCCACTCTTGTAGGGAGGGACAATCTTGCTTAGGTTTTTATGGTCATGAGACCTTTCCCTAACACTAGGGAAGTTGCTGCCACCATGGGACTCTAGTCCCAACTTTCTTCTTGTTTTCTGAAGCTCTAGGGACTCCCTATCTAAAGCCAACTGCTCTCTTCTGATTCTAAGCTGAGCTTTTTCATACTTGAGCAGTCTCTCTTTCCTTTCATGAGAGGATTCCCTCCTATGAGAGGAAACAGAGGTCCCTATTGAGGTGTCAGAATGGTTAGACTCCTGAGAAGGAGATCTTGACCTTCTAGGCACACTCTCAACTCTCCCTGGTGGGATAAAGAGGGGGCCATTGTGGCCATCCTCCTCATCTGCAGGGGGAGCTGGATTTTCCAGGGTAAGATCATTGTTATCTTCCTGGCCAGCTTCAGAGGTCAGGTCATGGGTATCTTCACCCTTTGGCCTTTCCTCATCTGCTGCCCACCCTCTCTGCCTACCCCATCAGACCTTGAGGTCTTTTTGAGATCATCCTACAGCAGTACCTCTATGAGGCGTTGGGTGTTTGCAGTTTTTCCTGTCTTCAATTTCCTAGTACTACACAATGCTCTCAATTCCAAGAATTGGAGGTTGTCATACTTGGATGGTGGAAGCCCATTGGCTTCTGGCAGGGACCCACTGGTTCCTGGCCTTGAAGACATCACTAGTGAGGTGTGGTGTATGAACTACTTACTCTAGTGTGGCCTACTAAACTCTCTTGAGTTGTAGAAAGGGTGTGCTAAGCCCTTGACACACAACACTAAGTTCAGTAGAACTTACTGTAATTTTAAGCTTGAATTATATGTTCCTCAGGTACCTTTTAGTGGTTTTCAGTTAGTCACTCACTTGAGATTATCTGGTAAAACAAAGGCAAGCTTGAATCCAACCGCTGCACACCAAATGTGAGAAGTTGGCCTGGTATATGCTGTCCACTAGTTATAGTGGGCACCTTGCACCAGTCCAAACGACCTTTATTGATGATAGGTTTCAAGACAACCTTTATTGAAAGCTATCCTAGTGGTAGCTATGGAGAGCAGCCTTCAGGCTAAGTCTTGAAGGAGTGTAAAGCTGTTTGTTTTACCAGTCTCTAATCTCGTGAATGGCTAAATGAAAGGAGACCACACCAGGTATATATATAAAATATATGTATTTATTTCTAAACACACCCTACTAGTCTCTTTATGAGGCTAGAGGTCAAAGCACATATGTTACACTTCAAATATCACGGTAAATTAGCACAATATACGATTAGCCCTAGGGGCGTACCAAACCATATATTAAGAAAGTGGTATAAGAACCACGACTTGACTAGACACAAGGCCTAGAGCCTGTAGAATCGCTGGGACCCCAAGGAACAACCCAAAGTAGTGACACAGGGGACCCACGGGGGACGTGTGCAGTGTGTGAACACAGCCGCGAGCTCCGTTAGCGTCTATGGGGAAAGTCGCGGTTAGAGTTTTAAAGTTTAGGGACACTTCGGAGTGGACTAGGAGCAAACTCTTTTGGACTTAGAGGGTTCTAGGGCCAACACCCACTGGAGCACCGGAGTACTCGTGTTACCTCACCCAGGGAAGCCGGGTGCATAGGTGTCAAATGGTGTCGGGCCGCGCCGTCGTTTTCAATGGCCGCTTGCTGGAAAGTGCCGCTGCCGGGAAGATGCGAAGTGTCCGAAGAGATCCAAGCCTGGATCGAGGATGTGAAGAACCTGAAAGCAGAGGGGACAGAGTCTGGGTCACTAGCCAGTGACCAGGGGCACGATAGTCGAATGCCCACCGATGTCGGGTGCTTCAAGTTCGAAGAGGTGAAGATTGTCTCTGCAGCCACGAGGACCAGGAGGCGTCGACAACAACCAGGAGCTGGATTCGAGCTGTCTCACAAAGGATGTCGCTTGCTGTGGTGTCGGTGTCCGGATTGGACACAACAAGCCTTGGCAACAGCAACCCATGCCGGATGAGAACAAAGGCTTTGGTGCAGACCAGCGAGGTCCGAGGGACTCCCCAAGCAAGGGAGAGTCAGGGCAGGCCTGGAGCAACCAGGGAGGCCCGTTAAAAGTAGAGTTGTCCTTCTGAGGGACCCACAAGTCGACGGACAAGGGATCGTGAAGGCACCTCAAGCGGAATCAAAAAATGGCGGCCCACAGGTCACTGGGAGTGGCCAGGCCAGCAATCTTTGGTGGATTTACTGCTCGTGGTTGGGGCTACGAGTAACCCAAAGCACAGCCTCTAGGATTGACCAGAAGCTTATGCACTTGCAAATGTGCACGGTGTCCAGGGGTTCCGGTTCCACGGTACCCACGAGGGCTACGGGTCCCAGCTTTGCTGGGGACTCGGGTCAGCCTCTGGGAAGTCTGGAAACCCACCTCCTGGGTTGCAAAGTTGTCAGCGTCCGGCGGGTGCTTCGGAGATGCAGACCGGACAGATGCGTCTTTGGTGCCTGCCTAGCAGGGGAGTAACTCCTTTACTCCAAGGGAGATTCTTCAGTCATCTGGCGTTTAACAGATCGTCGAAGGTCCAGGATTCAGTTTCAGAGTTTCGTCCAGGGATATCTAAAGTCCTGTTGCCAGGGGTTCCTATCTTATACCCAAGGAAGGGGTTGGACATACTCTGGGGACCCACCTATGGGAGGGTCAGGAAAGAGGGGTGGCTACACCCATTTCCTTTGTCCAGTTTCGCACCAGAGCCGGGGCTGGTAGCCCCTGCAACCAGTTTGAACTGGGATATGCACAGGGACACCAAATGTGCTCCCAGTGCAGGACTTCAAAGCACTCTGAGAGTGCACCCACCCAGCCCCAATACACTAAAGCCTGTCTGGGAGGTGGTAACGCCTGTCTGGGAGGTGGTAACGCCTGTCTGGGAGGTGGTAACACCTCCCTGTGACAGGAAACCTATTGTCCAGGCCTCCCCTGCCGGAGTTTCGGTCGGCAGCAGGAGGCCAGACTCGTGTCTGTGGCTGCAGCATCCATTTTGTGATGCCAGGGCTCTGTTAGCTGGTACCGGGTATACCGGTACTGTCATGTCTCTCCCTCTAGAAGGGTGGGATCATACTCCCACACCAGTTACTGGTGTGGGGGTATGATTCCAAGGTGTTTGACACCAAACACGACATGTTTCCGTGCAGCCATCCCAAAGTTAGCATTTACCGTTTGGTTATAATGTACTTAAGAGTATATGGTCAGGCTGCATCACAGACAACCCCGGAGGAGAGATTCCGAAGGCTGCAGGGGGGCTCTGCTCATGCATGGGCACCCTCTCACACAAAACCAAGCAACCTGCCTTCAGGATTGATAAGGCCTGCCATAGGGGTGACTGATAAGTTTATATGTGCAGTGATAAGGTGAGATATAGTGAACCTATATCTCGGTAAGGGATGCATGCACCACCTCACTCAGGCTGCTGTAGCAGTCCTGTGGTGTCATTTTGGAAGGCTGCCCAGGGGTGGCATAATACATGCTTCAGCCCCTGGTAGGCCTCTGGGGTACCTATGCCCTGGGTACATAGTATACCATATACTAGGGACTTATAAGGGCACCCCAGAATCCAATCTGAAGTGTACCTAAGGTACTAGGAATCCATTTTAAAGAGAAAGCAGATAAACTGGGGCCCTGAATCGCAGGGTCCCAGTCCAACAAAGTCAAAAACCAGCAAAACACCAGGAAAAAAGTGGGGGCAACCATGCAGTCAGATTCCACCTTCCTAGATGATTGGGCAGAAGTTGTGTGTTTCCACACAAAAAGTGCTTGGACTCCACACAGTTGTAAACATTTTGTTTATTTATCCAGCTGCTTGAGCTTGAACTTTCAGAGGCACACATATGACACTGTAATGCTATTAAACTGTCTTAGATAACTAGATAATGTACAGTGTTTTTCTCTGGCAGCAGCATAGGCAAGAGGAGAGCTTACATTAACCTATATGGATTTTTAGGTCTTGCTTGAAAGTTCAACTGCCACCTGACCTTATGTGATCAACAACAAAAAGCTTTCAAAGTCCTGCTGTTAGGAAATGGGCTTACTCTCCACTCACATGTTGGTCCCCCTCGGTACAGGTTTTGATTGGGACGAATTTGTGAGCTTCCACTAAAAAGCCTGCATGTATTTCACTTTTTGGCTTGTGCAAAGTTTATACCCGATGCAGCATGACTGAATTGGTTATGGTGTCAAGCCAATGATCATGGCTATAGGACTGATCTGTTTATTATGAAATGTTATGATAAAGGCGCTAGGCCTGACGTATTTATTGTGAAAAGAAAAGCATATGTAAAAAGAGATAGGCATTTAAGTGTGAATTTTTATTACTCTATATTAAAGCCTACAGATAGGTATTTTGTTGCATGGAATCTCAGAGATTGTCATGGTAGCAACAGTTATGATGTTGGCCATCCACTCTGACAAACCCTGAGGGGTTTCATTGTGATGATTCTTGTTAGGCCTTTTTGAGAGATGTAATATATTTTTTGCAGGTTGCATTTCTCTACATATTTGTAATTTTATAACTGTATGCAGGATGGTTGCCAGTTTATGTGCACTTTATTAGGCTGGTGTTGGGGAAAGTATTAAACAAATGTTAAAGGGTAATGGCTTCATCAGTTCATTGAGAACCGCATGCCATATTTCATAGGTTTGATTTGTTTATTAAAAAACATTATGACAAAGCCAGTAGGTCTGACCTACATATTGTGAAAAGCATGTGCTAAAGTCAATATGCCTATAGGGATGGATTGAGATTACACTGTGCTGAAGCCTGTAGGCAGGTACTTTGTTACATGGAATTTCACAGTTTACTGGAGCTGGCACAGGTTTTGATTTTGGTGATCTACTTGAAGAAACTGTGGGGATAGAAGATATGTTCTGCAATAATGCTTATTAGGCTCTCTTAGGGGAGATAATATTTTGAGTTGCCAACTGTAATTTTGTATAAATTCGTACTTCTATGACTATATTCCTGATCATTGCCTTGTGAAAAGCTTACTCTCAGTACAACGGGCTTAAGTTGTTTATGGTGACTAACAGGTTGCTTACTTGTCGCTAATTTAATCTGCTGTGCGCCGTATTCCACGTGGCTACTTCCTCTAAACCAGGAGATGATTATAGAACGCTTTCTATAGTGTATCATTGTTTTACCATTCCAAGGTGTCCAGCTCGCTGGTTCTACATGTTGCATTAATGTGTGAACTTTGAAGCAATAGACAATTTATATTACCTTTGAAAGCTGCTATTTTTATTAATGTTATTGCAAACATATGCACACTGTATTTAGAAGGCAGCATGATGCCTTTTTTCTACTTGTATTCTTTTTTAAATTTGTCTTGCATATGTTTTTGAGTTTGTGTATGTGTTATATTGTGGTTGTATCAGAGGATGAACGAAAGAATGAGTCAGTGGATTGATGAATTGAAGCATGAGTGCAAAGATGAGTGACAGAGTTCATGTATGATGGCTTCTATAGTGTCTACAGCCAACAGTGACAAAAAGGCACTTCCATTCATAAGCCACTACTGCATTGCCAATGGTTGTTCATAATTTATGAGCCACTATATGTTTCCATGTGGTTTATTTTCATTTGCACTTGCATGTGTCTGCACTTGGTTAGACCTGGTGAGCTTTCTTTTAGAGCTGGAATGTATACTTTAATAAATTAAAAGTGGGCAAGGACTTCAATTTGCCAATTTAAAGGAAGTAGTTCTTTATGTGTAATGATGAGCAAATAATGTGGTTTTGCTGAAAGGACTTGCCAAATCTCATACACAGTGAAGAGTCTTGCTGGTGGATCAAACTTCTGGTGTGAGCGTTCTTCGTGTAGACTAGTAGTCTCCAGTGCTTTATTTGTAAAACAGTAAGTGCTGGACCCAAAGTTTTGCTTAGAAGTTGGTGACTGGTGCTTCTGAATGTCAGGATTGCTGAATACCAAGCATGTGTAGTCTTGATTCCGCATCAAGCCTCTTTAAGCCACCATCAAACATACTCTGCCTTTTTATCTCTCTCTCACATGTTCTTATTCATACCTGCTTTCTCCCTTTGTCACAGTTTTTCCGCCTTTCTCTTTCAACTTCTTTTTCCATTTTTTTTTCTCTCTTTTGCTCTGTGTGAAAGTTTGATGAGGAAAAAAAAGTGCTGGACCCCAAAAATGAGTGCCGGTGGACCCCACCGGCAACCACCGCATCATATCAAGCAATGAAAGGCTCCCAGAGCTCAGTCATCTGTTCTGCAAAATGTTTGCTTCATCTTGAACACACACTCCCAAACACACAAACTGGAGAACAGCACACACCCGCCACCCAAATGAACTAGTATACAAAACACATACCGTCACCACCAGTGCACAGCCTACCTGGGACTACGCTGTTGATAAAAGAAAGTATTGAGACAAAATATCAAAATTTTAATATTGACCTACAGAAATATTGCGTTGGAAATATCGTCAGGCAAAAATATTCAGCAAGAATATCGTTGACAAGAATATCAATTTAAGGTAAGTAATATCGAAGTTAGAAATATAGAAAGTGTTAATATCGATTATAAAAATATCTATGTTGTTAATATCGATGTTAACAATATTGTTGTTGATAAAAAACGATTTTTTTTTGTATTTTACTATATATTTTAACTGTATATGTTATCAATTGTATAAATATTGTTAATGTTTTTATTATAGTTAGTGGTTTTCTAGTACTTTTTAAATTTAATTTAATAGTTTTTTGTCATTTTAATACCTTAGCGGGTTGTGGGGTTTATAGGAGTACAGGGTGGGAAGTAAGTAAATTAACTATAATTAATTAATAATGAATTTCTAATTAATATTAATCATTTAACTGATAATTATTTATGTTAATTGTATAATTGTTATTCTTTTATTTAATTTTTAGTTGAGGGTTTTGTAGGGGTAGAGGTTGGGAAGTAAATTAACTATAATTAATTAATAATACATTTTTAATTTATATTAATTATTTAATTGATAATTATTAATGTTGATTGTATAATCATTCTTTTTTTAAATTTAAGTTTTAGGTGCAGGTTGTGGGTTTTGTAGGGGTAGAGGGTGGGAAGTAAATTTAATATAATTAAGCAATAGTTATTTGTTATTATAATTACTTTATTAATTTACAATTAACTATGTAAATTTTGTACTAATAGTTTTTGTAAAGTTTGTTGTTTTTGTAAGGGTAATGGGTTGCAGAAAAATAAATTATAGTATTTAATGTTAATACATACAAATTATTTAGTTCTTAATTAATTTTGTAAATTGTGTAAGTAAGATATTATTTGTGTTATATATATTAGGTGTCAGTTGTATTTGTAGGGGTAAAGGATGGGGAGTTAATTAAATATAATTAATTTGTTATTAGTTAATTATTATTAATTGTTTAATTGATAATTAATTATGTTGATTAAGAAATGAACATATTTTTAAATATATATATTAGGTGCAGGTTGTTCATTTTCTAAGGATAAAAGGTGGAAAGGAAAATAAATATAATGAATTTACTATTAGGTAATTATTATTAATATTCGAATTGATAAATAATTATGTAAAATGTTTAACTATTATAATTTGATAAATATATTTTAGGTGTGTGTTGTGTAATTTGTACAGGTATGGAGTAGGAAGTTAATTATTAAAAAGTTTTTAAAAATTTAAATATTTGAAAAAAATTGTGTTTTTTATTATGTTATGTGTTAGGTGTGTTGTGCTTTTTAATTAAAAAATATTGTATTTATTTGTTGGTATTATTTTGAGACTATAGTTTGGTATTTTAATTATAATTATAGTATTTGTATTATTTTATAATATGTATTTAAGATTGTAATAAATATGTAATTTGTATATTTTTTAAATAAAATTATATATATAATTGTTTTATTTCATTATTTTAAAAAGTTATCTAATACTGTTTTTAAAATTTTGAATGTTTTTAAAGTGAACTATTGTGTATGAAATCTTGTAAAGAGTAACTGGAGTGGGAATAGTAAATTTTACCCCGCCGCAATCCAACACTTTCCCTACTGTTGTACTGACTGGAGTGGGAATAGTAAATTTTACCCCTCCGCAATCCAACACTTTCCTTACGGTTACACTGACTGGAGTGGGAATATTAAATGTTACCCCTCTGCAATCTAACACTTTCTCTACTGCTGCAATGACTTGAGTGGGAATAGTAAATGTAACCCCTCCGTAATCCAACACTTTCCCTACTGTTGCACTGAATGGAGTGGAAATAGTAAATTTTACCCTTCCGCAATCCAACACTTTCACTACTGTTATACTGATTGGAGTGGGAATAGTAAATTTAACCTCTCTGCAATCCGCTCACTTTCCCAACAGTTGCACTGACTGGAGTGGAAATAGTAAATGTTACTCCTCCGCAATCCCAAACTCTCCCTACTGTTGCATTGACTGGAGTGAGAAAAGTAAATTTTACCCCCTGCAAATCAACACTATCTTCACTGTTGCACTGACTGGAGTTGGAATAGTAAATTTTACCCTTCCGCAATCCAACACTTTCCCTACTGTTTCACTGTTTTGAGTGGGAATAGTAAATTTTACCCCGCCGCAATCCTACACTTTCCCTACTGTTGCTCTGATCGGAGTAGGAATAGTAAATTTTAACTCTCCGCAATCCAACACTTTCTCTACTGTTGCTCTTAGTGGAGTGGGAATAGTACATTTTACCCCTTCGCAATCCTATACTTTCTCTACTGTTGCATTTATTGTAGTGGGAATAGTAACTTGTAGTTTTCCTCATTTTAATTTTTTTGTACTGTTTTATAAATTGGAGTGGCTATGCTATATGTTTTATTTCAGAAATTTTATAGTTTCGTTTTTATTAATTAGATTTCTATTGTAATGTTTGTCTAGTTAATATTATAATATTTTTAATTAGTAATGTTTTTAATATGTAATATATGTTTACTAAATTTAGATTTCTATATTGTTTATTTTTTATATGTAATTAAATTGGTATGCTTTTAAATGTTTTATGTTATTGGGTATATATATATATCGTTAAATTGTTATATTACAAAAACATATTAAATTATCAAATAAATTAAAATTATTCGTTTAATTTTTAGAATTAAATATGTAATTTAATGTATATATTAATATATATGAAGTTTACATATTCTAAATAATTCTTAAATTAACAAAATACATGTACGTTTTATTATATTACTGTTACTTTTAAATATATTTAATTTTTATTATTTATGTTTTTATATATATATAAAAACCTATATTTTTGACAACAATATTAAGACATCGATATTTTTGTTTCGATATTTTTGTCATTCACATTATAAGTATAGAATGTCGATATTTTTATGGCTATATATATATATACATATACATATATATATATACACAATATTTTTGACAACAATATTATGACATCGATATTTTTGTTTTGATATTTTTGTCATTTACATTATAAGTATAGAATGTCGATATTTTTGTGGCTGATATTTGTGTCGATAATTTTGTAGGTCGATGTTAGTGGTGTCGGTATTCTGTCAGTGAATCGTGTAGGATTCAACCAGAATCGGTAACATAGTTCACACACAGCACAAAGCATGGACAAAAAGTAAAGGCACCAGCTATGGTAGATTGAACAGGTTATATTGAGGACTGCAAGCATTTTATAAGGGAGGCCAGGGTGATTGCACCGCACCAGTGACACACATGTGAACAGCCCTGTGCCCCTGCACTACAATCACTTGCCACTAACTGACTTAAGGGGTCGACAGTGCCCTTCTCTTGGGGCCAGGGTGTGCTCGTCAGAAGCTTTTGTGGGGCTTAGGTCACAAAAGTGATGCAGGCCATTCTCTGGGTTTAGGACGACGTGTAGTTTTGGCTAAGGTCACCTGCTGGATTGAGAATATGTCACATAAACAGGCTAAACCTGATTTTTTGATATAATAACTTGATGGAGCAGTGGTTGAGCAGGGCCTGAAAAGAGTGGAAAATGGAGCAAACAGCCCCTACTGTTCCTCCCTGGTGACAGCCCTGGGCCATCGTACACTTTGGGTGGACCCCATGGCCATAGAGTACGAGTCCCTTGGTGAACGTCAACAAAATCATAGACTACCTCGAGTGTTCTCTGAGAATGCAGGAATAATACAATGCAGGTCAAAAAAGTCAAACAGGGGTAGGGTGGCACAGCTTTTTTGCCATCTGAGGCCTTTTATCCCAACCGGAAATTACACCACCAGATGGTAAATACTATCTACCACACTGACGCCATAGTGTGCTGCTGACACATTTATAATGTAAATGGCACCTCTAGGAACCTTCCCTTCCGGGTACTACTGGGTCAGCAGACAGAAACAATGGATTCCTCAAGCCTGCTAGAACAAACAGTAAGAATCACACAGTGTTGTGGTAATGCCTTCTGCTGAGGATGAGTGATATCATTGTACTGCTGTTAAACATAGACTGTAACGTGACTTCCATTTGTCTTTCTGCTTCTTATGCTTATGAAAACTAATAAACTTCTGTGAAAAAAGAGAATCACACGGTGGACCTCGGGGGTGGGATAGCTGTCAACCTGTCAAAACTGCAGCCAGCATCGTTTGACCAGAAAGTGCTGATCCAGCGTGATCTTTTCACCGAATAGCCTTAAGCTAATGTTTTGGAGAGATCGAGGATGAAACTGGTCATTTCGTGGCAGGGAAAGAAGCCAAAGTGAGGGTAGAGTGCTAAATGCAGGCCTGCTGTGGGTTATGGATTGACTGAAACCACATGGACATAAATACCTTTCTGTAAATCAGGGCGTTTTTAATGTATCTCACTTTTTACAAGTAGAAAGACGCCTTAACTAACAGATTTCATAAGCAGCAGCCTCCCAGGGTTGAATGCTCTGCCTGACACACAAGGACATGACAACATAGTTTATTTAAGCTCCTGGTTTAGCGTGAGGCTATCTTGAATCGAATCCAAGGATGAATAAATAGAGTCACATTGCTGCGTGGGAGGAGACATTCCAGTGTCCTCGGAAATAAACATTCAATTGACAGGGAAGCTTCTGTGGTGTTTCAACAATAGACATGTTTAGGTCTGCCCTAGAGATCCCTCTAGCAATTAGGCAGCCTTATGTAATAAAAAAGCATAAATAAAAATACATACATATATGCATCTATAGAAGGGATTTGTAAGGCCCTGTTCATCCATTGGTCTATCCAGGACCGGCTTTAGCGCTGATGACGCCCGGTGCGACAGTCATTTTTGGCGCCCCCACATCCCATGACTGCCTCCTCTGATTCTCTCACTGCCACCGGGCAAAAGTGCCCCTCATTTCTCCAATCATAAGTTCTTGCTAAACATAGCGCCTCCCCTGAGGTCAGCGCCCCCTCCACAGGTCAGCGCCCAGTGCAGCCGCACCGATCGCACTGCCCTAAAGCCGGCCCTGGGTCTATCCAGCCGTTCACATTTTGCTTCTGCCCACCACAGCATGGACAATGGGTCATTCCACTTCAAGCGGTAGCTCTCTTGCACTGTGAGTGATGGGATTAATTCCTGGTCACATGTGCACATCTGTCTAAAACAGACTGTACTTTGGTGCTAAGGCTGGTGCCCCAATATTTAATTTTATCACCGTTTTTTGGCTTATTATTCTTAATCCCTTTTAAAATATTGTAACCATCTTTGTGTGTTTACTCTACGTTTAAAGTTACAGTGATTCAAAGACAATGGCAACTTTTCTTTGCACCAGAAAGAATCATATTTTCCTGCAAAGTGCATTAAATCTTAAAAGAGTTTATATACCTACATCTGCCTGCTAAGAAGCACCTGTCCTGTTTTATTAAAATTAAATGCACAAGATTTTTTTTTTATTTGCATTTTTAATTGCAAACAAATGGCCTCCAAGTTTAGGTGCCAGCATTTATTCTTCTTTCTACAGCATATAATTGCAATAAAAAGTAAAAAGAAACAACAGCACCAGAATGATAAGGCCAGACTTATTGGCTTTGCCAGTGCTTGGTTAAATCTGTTTTCACAAGAACAGATAGGTTTGCATCGCAAATGTGAAAAGCGCGATCAGTGATGTAGCAGCTGCATCCCTCCTGTCTAGAAAGCATGAAAATGTTGGCCAGTAGAATGTTTTTGTATTTATAACTGATTTTAGTGATTGCTTAATCCTCAGTAGTTCAAAACAGTAACGGGTGGGTACCATTTTGGTATGAAAATGCCCAAATTGCCAAAATTTTGACTTGCTAAGAAATAATCTGAAAGACAGTTTTGGTTGTTCTCAACAAAAAACTCACATTTATTTGTTCCAGAAAATAAGTGAAAGATGATGAGAAATGAGAGACTGGCTGACCAATCTATAGTCCGTTTTGTAATCTGTCTTCCTCCACTCTGTCTCCCTGATATGCCAGCTCTCACGTTTTCATAGACATCTATTCAGGAAAATTCCAGTGGTGGCAGTACTGGCATCACGCCAGGGTTGGATTGGGATCAAAAATCGGCCCGGGCACACCAAAAAAAGTGGCCCACATTTGCGTATTGCCTTTCCGCAAAACACTGCTCCAGCGAAGTTTTATGAACAGAAAGGGGGGGGGCATGTTTTATTAACTTTACATAGATAAAAAAAATGCACAGATTAGTTCACACTGCTGAGCCACACATGAATGCAAGTGAGACCACTTCTGCTCAGGCCCCCTGCCCCTGCTCAATCAGCATACATTAATGGGTGGCTCAGCGAGAGAAAGGGAGTGATACCTCCACCCATCTGCCTCTAGAAAGGCCACTCAGGCACCCACTGGGCCGCTGGCGGCATCCGAACAGCACAGAGAGCCCCCAGGCTGCCCAAAAAAGCAGCCCACAGCTAGAACTCGGCTACCGGCACTTCGGCCATTTCCCGAGTGCCCACGTTACCAATCCGACCCTGCATTGCGGATCCTTTGTCACCCAATGAAATTACAGGGTTAACCTGTTGTCTCACAGTGGCAACCTCCTGTTTGCTACTGAGGTGCAAAAGAAGGCTAGGGATTGGAAACTAAACAAAGTGTAAGAATGGATTCCGGACTCCTCGTTGAGTAAATATGGGTATTTAGTAACAGATGATATAACAGCTTCTACATGTTAAGCGGCACAGAGAGCAACTGTCACTTGGGAGACATGGAACACTCTTACATCATAAGAGCTACCGATGTCATTGTGTTCCATGCACTTCCATGTGACATCACCATACATCTCCCCTTTTTTTTTAATACACAGTCAACCTAATACATATAATAACAAAATATACAATCCAAAACAAAGTGCATTGTCCAATTCTACAACTATTTTGAATACATTCAAACCACTACTTTGGAATATATTTCATAGAGCGTAACTATACAGTTTAACTTGAAACCAACAAGTCTTAACATCAAACCCTACAAGTCTGATAGCTTATCCCCTTTATTTTCTTTTTTACAGAATCCAATATACTTTGAAACTATATAGTCCTGCAGCCTCTTTGGTATGTTGTGAGTTCGCAAACTCTTTCTTTGTGATACTAATTCCTTATTCATTTCACCTTCCACTTGTTTTTTCTGAGACTTAACTGGTCTGGTACTGGTAACATTAGCATACTTTTTACTAAGATCCAACGCTACATGGCCAGTGCTCCACCAAAACCCATCCATCAATTTCACTGCATTTTTGCGTATCTCACAAATTTGCTGAGCATCTTTAAATTTAGATAACCTTTTTCTCAACAAAATAGAAGCTTTTACTTGTACCCAGTCCCAAACTTTCAGTTTGCACACACCTTTGTCAAAGTGATCATTCTTTTTTTTAAATTTGTTTAATTTAAAACTCGTTCAGCTGTTTTCCATTCATACTTCACATTACAACCTTCATGAAATAACTTTCTTATCCAAAATGGACACATTTCTGGTGATGCCTTCCTTCCTCTCATTAACTCAAAAGGACTTTTTCCGTAGCCACATGTGGTGTGGACCGGTAAAACCATACCACATCCTTAACAGCTTGCTCAACACTTGAATTGTTCCTTTATGCCACCTGAATACTCTCTACCAACACTCTATTAAATCTTTCCACTTTACCATTGCTCTGAAGGTTATATAGTGGTGTTCTAATGTGTTTGATTCCACTATTACATAAGGACTGTTTTTATTTCTGTGGACACAAACTGTACCCCATTGTCCGTTAAACTTTCTCCTGATAATCCTTCTTTTAAAAATATTCTCTTTCAAACAATTAATTACACTGCTAGTAGTGGGAATACTTACAGATTGAACCTCCACCCATCTCAACAAATGATCAATTATAACAATGTAGTACTTCATGTTGTGTGGTAAAATGTGAAATGGTCCCAAAAAATCCCTTCCTAACCTTTCCCATGCTCTCTGAGGTGCAGGAACAAATGATGCCACCTTCCCCTCTGTGATCAGCATCTTATCACTGATACTACAACTTACACACCTTGAGACATACTCATCTATAATTTCACAAACCATCCTTGGCCACTAAAACTCATCCCATATTTTCTTTTTTGTGATAGTTGACCCCAGGTGACCTGTATGAGCTGTTGCAATTATCCTTTGCCTGAAACACTCAGGTGAAACTAATCTATTGCCTCGTACTACCTTCTCACTTTCAATGGATAACTCATCAGCTATCTTCCAAAACCCTTGCAACTCAAGAGAAAGATTTTTTCCTCTGGGCCATCCAGATTTTACCAATGTCAATGCTTCTTTTAAAATTGAATTCGTACTTACTGCATCCACCTAACCCTTCTCTTCCAAACATATATTTTTGTCATTAATCCCACTCCTGTTCTTCCATATCAACAATTGGTAATCTGGACAAACATTCTGCCCTACAATCTCCCCCCTGGAATGTATTCCACAGCAAAAGTGAACTCTAAAAGTTTAGCAGACAGCTTCACCTTTTTTCCACATAAAATATGCACCAAAGGGCAATGGTCAGTTTTTAACACAAAAGGCCTACCCCACAGATATTGTTTGAATTTTTTCACACTCCAGACTCAGGCCAGAAGCTCTTTCTCGATCACAGAATACTTGCGCTCGACTTGACGCAAGGTCCTTAAAACGAACCCTATGGTGTTCTCATATGAACCTTCAGATTGTGACAATACAGCTCCCAATCCATATTCGCATGCATCTATCGTTAATATGGTTTTTCTACCCTTAACAAATGGTTGTAACATGGTGCACTAATAACCTCTTGTTTTATCTTCAGGAACATTGCTTCACACTCATTAGGCCACACAAACACGGCTCCTGTTTTTTAACAACACCCTAAAACACTCAGTATGCTTTGCAAAATCTTTTAAAACTTTTGCATAAAACTCATGCATGCCTAGAAAGGACAATACCTGTTCCCTGTTTCTTTGTGCTGGAGCTTCCATAATACTCTTTACTAAACTGGGTCTAGGTTTAATCCCTTGTTCAGAGAGTACATGTCCTAAGTATTCTATTTCACTTGTTTTAAAAATGCGCTTATCCTTCCTTAAAGTCACTCCTCTCTTTTCCAAAATACTTAACACAGAATCAAGTGCATCATCATGTTGCATTTCAGTTTGCCAAAGATCAGAATATCATCTTGGAACACCACCACTTGGCGATTTTCCGGAAACTTATCTGACATCAATCTTTGAAAAATGCGGCCGCCGATGCCAGCCCAAAAGGCAATCTACAAAACTGAAACACTCCGGGGCCGATTCCGATCTCGGCCGGTAGGGCTCCGAATCGGATTCGGCTTTACCGGATCCGATTCGGAGCCCTGTTTCCCGACCGATTCGTACGTGCGTCCGGGCGAGCGAGTACGATCGCGAAATCTCCGACCGACTCGTTCGCGAGACCCAACCGCACCGACCGACTCGTTCGTGAAAGCCGACCGCTCCGACCGACTCGCACGGACACCGACTCGCACCGCGCAATGGAGACGTTCCCCGGCCGGGTAAGTACGATGCGCGCCTCGAGCAGTCCGACCGACTCGCGCCGTCCGGCTCAAAGAGCAGTCGGAGCCGCACTTTGGGGGTCCGTGTCGGACCCCCTGTACGCCTAGCCGCGCGAGTCGCACACAGGGGGACCCATGGGTCCCCCTACCTGTGCATGTACGGTGCGACCCGCTTCGACGCGTACCCCTGTAGGGGGCGCCCTTGTTCGCCTCGCACCCATTGAGTCAATGGGAGCCCGCGTACGTGTTGTACGACCGGCTCCCATTGACTTCAATGGGAGTCCAACCGAATCGAGTCCGATAGCATGCGTGCGCATCGTACTCGTTCGGTCGGACTGCTAGGGTCCGATTCGGTCGGAAATCTCTCCGGGTCCGGCTCGGTCGGAGAGATTTCCGGCCCTCCATCTGGAGTTACAAATGCTGTCAAGTGTCTGGACTGTACATTCAACTTCACTTTGTGGTATGCAGCCTTTAAATCTAGTTTAGTAAACCAACTCGCTCCTCCCAATTTTATTTTGTATAATTATAAGTCACATCATTCAAACTCCTAAGAGCTACATACATTCTCAATTCCCCTGATTTCTTTTTCACCAAAACAAAGGGAGAAAGCCACTAAGTGGCTTCAACTTTTTCATTAATCCCTTGTTCACATAAATATTTCAATAATGTAGACAAATCTTTTCTTATGCTCAATGGAACTTTACACATATTATGTTTAACTGGCATGGCATTTTGCTTCACTTTGATAGTATGACTGAAACCTGTTATCTTACCTAAATTGTCAAGAAACACATTTTCAAACTTACTCTTCCAATCCATTTGACGCCACTTATGTCTCGTAGTGAATTTAAATTTTTTCTTCCAATGGAAATAGAGGTATCTGAACCTGGTTTAATAATTAAATTAAGTTCAGCTTAATGTAGCCATCCAAGAACATTGATGCCCTTCTTTGCTACATAAATCTTCCCTAGAAAAATCTCATCTAAAACGTCAATGGATGCCCAAAAATATCCAGAAAGATCTATTCTACTTCCTTCTAAAGCTACTGTTAATTTATCAGGAGGACATAGAATTTTGTTTTTCCAGAATTGACTAAATTTCTCCTGAGACACAATTGTGATGCGTTCTCCTGTGTCCACCAAAACTTAAACTTTCAGATTGCCTATCAAAGTAAACAGGGCTCTTCCTGTTGCTGCCTTCTTAACCTCTGCAACTAAGAATGGCAAACGCTGTCCTGGTGGTACCAAATGATAATCCGGGGATAGAAGTTATACTCCTTGCCTTTCAATAATTGATGTTGATATGTTTTTCTGTCTCTCCGCCTCACTCCCTCTTCTTCTCGCCCCATCTCATATGATTTTCTGTATGTCCGTGTGCCTCTCGGATCTATGTGAAAATAAAGAAACCCATTCCAATAATGTTTTTTCACCATTGCTTTTTTATTTCAAAGGAACACGCCATGACCCCAAACTCCCTTTTAGTCAACCCTCTTACACTCATGAAGGTCACATGCTCACATCTGCCCCGTATTCCAAACCTCCTGGTTATGTTTTTTTAATAATGTTTCAGAGTTGATGTTTGTTTTGGTAGCAGGATATATATTTATGCATCTCATGTTTTTATCTCCTTCTTATTATCCCTCTCCTTTTCCCACTGTCATCCTTTCACTTCCATCTGACTTTCTTCAGATTATAATATTTTCTTATGCACTGATATCCTTTCTTCGATATGTGTTATGGTCTCTTTTTCTCAACTTTGAGAGTCAATTACTAAATTGGTCTGCACACACTGAAGAACAGTTTAACTCAAATAACACATCATGGAGGGAATCAAGTGAAATTCTACAGGCTGAGCAGGTGGGTATAAAAGAATCAGAATCAGGACTGCAACACAGTCTATCACCTCTGGGAGTCCATGAAGCGAAGTGCAAGGCGCCAGAAGGTTGCAGTTTAAATACTGATCCACGCCCAAGATGGCTAAGATGGTGCTGCAGTGCATCTCGTTCAAGTACCCTAGTTTTTGTGAAATCCTACAAGATGTGGTGGATGGTGTGTTTATACTGTGTGTTACATGTTTGGAGGTCTCTGTTCTGACTGAATATTGTCCTCTGTAAATACATGATGATTGCAAGACAAGGTGGGGATCACCTTTTAGAATGCATTTTGTACATGTGACCTTGTACAGTTGTTGCCCCCTGCAATACAAGCAGTCATTCTGGGAGGACTGCGGGGTTCATAATTAATCCTACCAACCCAGGCCTCCAAGAAACAAGCATTGGAAAAGCCAATAGGTCTCGGCAATACAAGAGCTATAGGCACTGGAAATATAAATGCATTTGTGTACGGCTCTGGGGTTGTTTTTATTGATAAACACAAATGCATTAACATTGCCAATGCCTATAGCTCTTTTGGCAATGTTGCTGCACTGTCATTCTGCTCCGACGCCTCTGTGCATCACCACACTGCAGAAAGAAGCACAAAGACGCAGTTGTACGTCATCATACCCATCCAGAGAGCACAAACCTGCAGACCGGGCTGTCTATTACATTGCAACATTTATATAGCGCTTACTACCCATGTGGGTGTCGCTGAAGCGCTTGTCTACATGCTTAGCATGTTACACCATATAGGGCGTGGTTGGAAGTGAGAGCACTGTCCCAAAATGAGAAAAAAAGACATTACGTATTGATTAGATAATATAGGGCTTTCCAAACTGACATGTTTTTTTTCTGCAAGCAGGCCTGTTATAAGAAGATACGATTTTAGGTACATTGTAGCAAGTTAACCTGCCAAATAGGTTTGTATTTCTAGGAGACAGCGGGGGGAACAAAGTGGGTGATATTTGGGATATCACCGATAGTATAAACTGTTGAAATACCAACTCAACACAGCGACCAACATGCAATTACCTTATCCAGAACACAATAGCCCAGCCCGTTCCACTCCTTAAAGAAAGGCACAGGGAAGCCCTGCAATGCTCACCCTGCACAGACTGTCGAGGAACAGCCTCCTGCTTTAGTTGCATGCGATGAAAGCGCTGGGCAGGGCATGCATGTTGCCCCTTTCATGTCGCTGTGCATGAAGTTCCAGGGATTCTCGGATTCCAAAGAGGTGCTGCCCAGAAGCCTGTCTTCTAGCTGCTGCTGCTCCTCTGCCACAGAGATGCTATAAGGCAGCAGAAGCAGACTGTAGCATTCCAAAAAAACATATTAGGAGATGTTGTTTGTTCGTAAGCTGCGCATGTTTTTTAAATCAACACTCAGCTAAAATAACGGCAACTACCGAGCATGGGGCCGGGGGAGAGATGTTTGTCCATTTTGCGTTCAGGTTGGAAATGTCTTCCGCGTCGAGATTTGTTTCTAGAGAAGGAGCGTGCTCTTAAAGAAATAACAAAGTAGTCCCGAAACAATGCCCTACAATGGCTGCTGCGTATGTTTAAAAGTAGTGGGGCGGTGCTCTCGGGAAGTGCTAAACACCAGGAGATCCATGACGTATGCATACCCTGATGAGGAGAACGAAAAATGGAGTGATGATGGTTCAAGCAAATGGGAAGCCTATGGGCGGGATGTAAGCCCAGAAGTAGATACAACATGTCTCTCTTCGAGACAGGCATGCGCACTGTCTAGAGCCGAGACCTAAAAATAATTGAACCACACCACTTTGGCTGCCTGGACAGCTTTATCCGCAAACCAGCCTAGTGATAATTAGACTCTGCTCAGGGCTTTCTAAAATGTCCCTTCTTCGATTCACCTCGCTGTGGTCTTCTGTGACCTTGTCCTTTGTGCTGGAACTGAAACTATCTGGAAACAAGTGAGACCACTAGAGAAGTATGCACTGTGTTTCTCTGATTCATATCTCTTTTGGGCTTTTGGTTCGACCCCTTCCCTATCACTAAGGAAGAAGGGCTCTGCACAGCCAACATTTTTCACCAGTACTTCCTGGAACTGGATGAACATTGCCCTCCAGAGCCACTTTCTTGTATTAATTCGGACTTCTGAAGAGGTTCTATATCACCAACTGGGAAATGAGGACAATAACTTTAGAAGTTGGCCTCCCCAAAAGGCTGGGAGCACATCTAAGACACTAGATGATCCCTGTAGCCGTACGGTGGCTAGAAGAGGTGCTTCTGGACTGCCTAAGAATGGAGAGTAGCAGTCCTTCACTGAGAGAAGACTACGAGATTCAGTTAACTGGAATATGCAAGAAGGATGAAACACAGAATGGAGCCTGCCTAGGAACCTCAAGACCCAAAATCCAGCTTACTGTGATCAAAACTGACAACATCTGTGACACATGAGGCTTGAGGACAAGTGGGATCATCAAAGAACTGCACCTGTTGGTGAGACTGCACCGTACCAGGCTATCCTGACTCTGTGGGGCCTGTTTTAAGCTTCAATGAGTCAAAGAGAGTGAAGAAAGTGTATCTTTCACTCTAGGTCCTTGGGATATGTACTATTGGCTGCAGCTTGTCCCCCTGAATCCATAACCAGGACCATTCTATACAACATCCGTTATTTATTCATATATTTGTATTTATTTTATACATTTAGTAAATTCAGTGGCTTTTGTTGTACACTTTAATGATCGTCGAAACTACATTTGAGCCTTTAAAATTAACGAACAGTTCACCAACAAACAACCATGTTTTCAAATATTTGTGAAATTAGATAATTGTTTTAGTGGTAGAAATTCTGGTTCAAGAAGGCCCACAATGTTGCTGCAAGGATGTCCGAACATGCAGTTTACTGTGTAGGATTTCATAAAAGAAGAGACTTCATATTAGATGAACAAAGGTCCCAAGCTGTGGTACATAGTTGTAGCCTGTCCACCATGAACAGAGGATCAATATCTGCTATTGCCTGGAACCAACCAAAACCAGAGAGTCTGAAGATATGGCGTGCTGGCATGGATTGGAGTGCCAAACAGGAGGAACCAGTCTTTGTGGCCCGGGGGTGTCTGCAGAAATTCACTAAGATCTTGGGGGAAATGGTGGGACTATTACGGACTGTCAAATTCCACACTGGGATCTGAACCTTGAAATGTTGAATGTTCGACTGCTGGTGGGAGTGGAGGGGGACAGGATAAGGGAGCAGTAGTTGTATTTTGGTTGGTTTTTATTACTCTCTGTCATTGAAACCAATAAAATGTGTTTATATAAAAAAAGTATCTGCTATTGCCTTATGAATAGAACATCGCACAATCACCTTAATACACCAGTCCACGAAGAGCCAGTGGAGGTAATACAAAATGGGTATGTCCATATGGATGATCGCTATTGAGTGCTCCACTGGCCAGCTGAACACACTGAGAAGATGGATACAGGCTTCTCATCTGGGCCAGAGGCATATGTGCTCCTTTGACTAGCAAGCAACCACATTAATCTACCATGGTTTTATGGAATGGAAATTCAGCCACAAAAGAGTGGGATTAAACAAGTGTACATCCTCTAAAAGATAAGATATGCCTTTTTCATTCAAACCTGTCAAGATTCTACATTATTATCATTCAATGCTTGGTGAGCTATTATTCATAGTAGCTGAGATCTGCCCCAACTAGTGAAATGGAAGACTCTAAACATAGCTCCCCCCCTGCAGATCTTGACCAATACTAAACACTCCCTTTCTCTACCCAATAACACGTAGGATAACAGTAACACAAATCATGTAGCTGGATCCCCAACTTCTCCCTCTCACACCTTGACACACCCTCCAAAGCCACGTCACATCAAAAGGACACCCTCCTCTGTAAACAGGATTGTAGGGACCCAAAAAAACTTGAAACCTCTAGGGAGCTGCTGAGATAATTAGTGTCACCAGCCAACACAACTTTAAGCCTGACTACCCTTCTATCTCTCCCCTCATTCGTCACACCACTAAGTGCCATGCGCAAAGACAAGATAAGAGTACCTCCCTGTTCACTCATACACAACACCAAAATGTAACCACACATTCTCACACAAGTGGGCTCCTAGTGGTCAGGGAAAGCGCTTTGGCTGGCACATAGGGGTATGAAACGTGTTATGAATATTATCTTTTGATCAATCAAAAGGCTGTTGGCCAAGTTCACCTGACCTGTGAGGACTTTCCTACAATATTTTCACTTTACTTCTATTTAACCTCTCCCCTTTGGAAATAAAGCCTGAAAGTTCAGGTAAATGGCAGAGAGGTTAAGACCATCTAAATGTGCCACCTCCCAGTTGGGCCTAAGGCCAGAACCCCTCCCCTGCCATTTCTATCCAATCAACTATTTTTCCTCCTGCCTTACCACCGACCTTCTTACATTTAATTATCACTTTCTTTCCAAAGAACTATCATTATTGCTTTCCTTGTCAATTCCCCTACTATCACCCATCTTAGAGCTGTGCCTCCCCACCCCTGGGTGGACCCAATAAACACCACAGACCCACTACTGTTATGTTTTCGGTTATCATGGGTTGCAACATTTCCATTTCTGGGATAATCTAACAGACCCACTACAGGGATGTCTGTGGATTATCCTTGAGCTTTGCCATCTCTGTTTCCTTGTGCATCCTTCAGACCCACCACTGTGGTGACCATGGTTATCCTTGGACTCCACCTCACTGATCTTGGATGAACCCAGCACAGTTCTCAATCCATTTTACCTAGTCACATATATGCAAACGTACCTCGCACAGTGCTAAATTTGAGCTGGTGGTTTCCGGTGCTCGGCGCCGGCACTTAATTGTCAGCACCGGCTCTAGCATAATTGACCAGATGGTGGCGCTATTTGTCCAGTTTTGAGAAGAGCACAACAACAGTGTTTGATAAGTGAATATCCATTAAAAAAGAATAATACCTGCCGCTCATGCCATCATTATAGGTTTGGTGGCCTGGAATAGTCTGAATTGGCACACTTGTAGGAGTTTGATGATTGGTAGTTGTGTTTGTACTGTCATTGACAGCACTGACAGGTAGCAATGGGTGGTGTGGGCTGCAGTGGCCTTCCGAAAAGGGCCCTGGCACTTACTTTTTTTTTTTTACAAATTAAGCACGGATACATGTCTTTCCACTTCATGGCTTCCTTAAGTGAAGCTACAAGTTTTTCGCTACAACACATCAAATCTCACACACAACACTGAAATCGTTCCCATACAGACCAATCTATAGACAATACTCTACTGGGCATGCATAAGTAACAAAATAGCCACTTACCCAACCATCCCTAAAGCGCTTTGGGCCTCGTAAGGGATTTGAAAGTAAGATAAAATACCAATACAGTACGATACAACACCATTCATCCTGATCTTGCCTTATTTTTCTTGAAATAAATATCATTGTTTTCTGTAGGTCCTTTATATTCGTGAAACCGTGTTAGCGGTAAAAAAGCATAACCTTGTATTCCTGTTACCTTAAACATTAAAGCTTCCTTCCACATGTATATCATACAGTGCACTGATGTATTACAAATTCAAATTTTAATTTCGTTTTTATATTAACCTGAAGTGTTCATCAGTCTTAACATGCATGCCAAGTGTCATGATTCTCATAGGCCTAGAAGCCATTTTATTTGAGCATGCCAAGTGTCATGATTCTCATAGGCCTAGAAGCCATTTTGTTTGAGCATGCCAAGTGTCATGATTCTCATAGGCCTAGAAGCCATTTTGTTTGAGGTAGTACATCTGCTCATTTCCTGCATCTCATAGTAAAGCCTAACCTCACTTTCAACATTGGCAAACAGAAGCGGGATTTTAGGAAAAAAATGAATTTATCATTGTGTTTATGTATCTTTAGCTTCGATTCAGGGTCTTCTCGTATTCTTTGCGTGGGAAGATCTTGCCTCCTGCTCATTTGATAGTTTTGTCGAAGTAACAGTCTCTGTCACGTGTTTATGCTCCACATATTTGTACTGAAAGAAAAATGTATAAGAACCATTCAAAATTACGTAGTTTTTAGCAATAGATGCTCCAACTGACTTTTTGAGCAAGAGCTATGGCAAAGAAGTAAGAAGAAAGTAATGTAAGCTTCCAACCTTTTTGCTCAAAGTTAAGCAACCAAGAGAAGGGCAGACTGTCTGGCCTCGGGAGAAACAATCAATTAACATCACTTCCGGTGGAACAAAGGTGGGGTAAAGCGGGCTCTCCAATTTATATTAATGAAACAGGAAATGACGAAAATATAAGCATATGGGGCTTATCTCGCATTTATCCTAATCCTACTTTGGCTACAGGCCCGTTCGAAACCAGATTCCCTTCAGTGCATTTTGTTGAAGTGTTTGGTTCTATAAATGACTTTAGCATTGAATACACTTGCCCACATATGGAACAGTTAAGAATGGAACAATTTATCTGTAGGATTATGCTACTCTGTACCTAAAGATCAGTGTCTTAAGTCGGATTCCTGAACTCCTCTTGTGCACTTCTGCTTCCCACTCATACAGCAAGAATTAGGGCCGAGGGGAACCAAAAGCAGCCGTGCCATAAATATTTAAACGAGCCACAGCTCCCTTCCTGTATCTTTCTTTCCAGTCTCTTTCTTTTCCGTCTCTCTCTCTCTATCCTCTCTCTCGCTCTGTTTTTGCCTACTGTGCCTGCTGCTGTAAACCCCAGCGAGCTGGACACAGGCAGGAGGAGCCCTGGCAAAGAGTGTAATGTCATATTAACCAGCCCAGTGGAGCAGTGTCCCCTAGAAACAGTGTATTTACACCCATGCCTCATCAGGTTTATAACAATTAACCTGTTACGACTGCAAGTATGCCTTCGCAGAAAGTGCAACTGGCTACTACCTGTCTCTTAAACCTATCACACGTTACAACCTTTGACCTGCGGTGAGCATTGGTTCACCTTTGTAGCACTACAACAACAGTTTGGGGCATTATTCCCTTCGACCTTTCACCCATGCAGGAGTAAGAGTGCAACCTGGTGGAGACATCTTCACATCTGATGTTCAGTCATGTTAGACTACATCATCATCCTGTCATGGTCACAAGTAGTCCCAGCATACGTGGGGGGTTTACATTATCAGGCAAGACTTACATTTACCACCCAAGAGTTGGTCAATCAATATACTTTTATTCGACTTTAAAACAAAATCATACAAGTCACAACAAGAAAAAGAACATCATCACAATTATACAATAAACCATACATAAGAATAAAAATATTGACATGAAATAGCATAAAAAGGTCAAGAACCGGATCGTTAGAATTACCCCTATCGAGCTGAACTATAAACTCCCATAAGAAACATTGATACATTATAACAAATTACATAAGAAGCTAAAAGTTGTAAATATAAAAAAGCAGGCCTAGCCTGATAAAATTCCAACATTAAAAAGCGAGGTTTTAAGAAATTGTGGCGGAGAGATTTATAAAAAGGGCATATCAAAACAATGTGCAAATTGTCGCATTTAGAAAGATCACAAGTACATATACGTGGATCAGAATACTTGTACCAAGTTCCCTCGGGATAGAGCAGCTGGTGGAACAAACCTAATCTAAAAAAAGTAAAAAGACGATGCTGATAAGTAGGCATTTCAAAAAGAAGATAAGGCTCTATCCCGGGTTTTGACCATAATTGTTTTTCGGTAAAGAGGCTTGGCTAGTGCTAAAGATTCCCTTTCCGCTGTCGTTCTATGAAGATAGGATTCTTTTAACCATACAACATTTTGGAGATTCTTAAACAATTAAAATATAACTCGGGTCTCCTTAGGACCCTGAAATTCTCTCTAATGTATACCGTCCATGGAATATTACACATGTTGTCCAATTTCATACAGTCTAAAATGACTAACCTGTTCAGACTTAAAGCTGCCTTTAGCCAAACAGTACACCATAACAAGAGAGGTCACAACTGGATGTAATGACTTAGCCGCCAGCAGCACAAAGCAGCACCGGAGCCACAGGGGGGACTCCAAGCCACACAAGCCAAGCGCCAGGAGGCACTGACGTCACCGTGTTCGCGCCCGGAGGCGCGTAAAAGCCTATTGCGGCTCCCGCAGCGCGGGAGCCGCCAGCAGCACAAAGCAGCACTGGAGCCACAGGGGGGACTCCACGCCCCACAAGCCAAGCGCCAGGAGGCGCTGACGTCACCGTGTTCGCGCCCGGAGGCACGTAAAAGCACATTGCGGCTCCCGCAGCGCGGGACGCGCGAGGGCATGCCCGGGCCAAGGGCGGGCCCGTCTGCGCCCGTCAGCGGCCAGAGGAGGCCGGGCTGGGCCAGGTCCCTTAGTCAACTCCATCCGGATCTTGCCTGGCTGTATGGAGATCACAGTGTGAAAAACCTCGCTACCACTACTGAGGTACTTTCTTTTTTTCCTGCTCTTCTGTCTTCCCCTGTTTTGTCCTCTGTTTTGCTCTTAAGTAGCAAAAAGTGCGCCATTGCCCCTCTATGCTCATTTGCCGAGGTTGAGCCAGTACTAATAGTGCCTCAAAAAAGGGTATAAGGATACAAAAGGGTCCGGATTTTAAAGCCTGCAATATGGGCAAAAGGAAAACGCCAGCCTCTCAGGGGGGTCTCACGGGGGGCTGTATGGTTGGAACAATTGACTCTTTTTTAGCTAAAGCAGCACACGCGATTACACAGGAGATAGCATTGACAGAGAGAAGGTTATCATTGGAGACTGGATAGCGCTTCCAGGAGTGTGCCACGGTCAGGGATGAGGCACAAGTAAAATCAGCGGACACCGTGGGCCTCTTAGATGACTTATTAAACACCCTTGATCCTGTGTCTATAGCCCCGATGGCCCCCTGACAAACTTGAAATGTCCCCCAATACCCGGACAGCTACACCAACAGAGGGAGATGATTTGGTATTAGACTTCCCCCGCCCAAGAGAAAACGAACAGTCTGTAACAAGTCAACGAGAAAGTCTCCACGGACAAAAACTTCATTACCGATTGGCTCAAATCTTGACCAGTTATTGGACGCTTTATTTGTAAGACTGGAATCAATGACAAAAGCCCTTTTAGCCCCAATAATATTGAAGGTGGAAGAGGTCGAGAAATTAATTCATGATTCTATTGCTACGTGTAATAAATCTATAGTGATGTCTGAGCCAAAGTTAGCGGGGGTGGCAGAGGCTCCATGCTTAAGGTCTTTGAATTCGAAGCAAACCTTACCTGGCCGATGTCTAAACGGCCCAATGACCGAGGAAGCTCGCAGTGGTAATAGGCAGCCAAATCTGACTGAGGAGCCGAGTATTGCAACCCGAAGAGCCCAGGCAGCCCAGTTGAGTAGGCCTCCTTATTCTGAGAAAGGCCTGCTAATCACACGTACCTCGCCTCAACCCGTCCTGCCCAAAGCTGAGAATCAATGTATTCTAGATTTGCCCCCCGCTTCTGCCCCCCTAGTAGCAGTTTTATTAGAGGTCCCCTCTCTTTCTAAAGAAACCAGAGAAACCTCCTTGGACCGAATACATAAGGTTACACACTGGAGTAATAAAAATGTTATAAATGGCCCGAATATATCTTCCGATATTATTATGGCAAGAAGAGTGGGGTGGATAGGCCATCGAACAAAAAAAGGCTGGTGAGGGAGATTGTATAGTTGTGAATTTTAAGAACGCTGCGAAAGCTAAGCTGCTAACGGGCTGCGCTTACAAGAGTAGCTCGACTTCCACAATTAGAGTAGTCCCGCTACAATATTTTTATCCTCCCAACCAGCGCACACGCACCACCAATTGGCAATGGTAGCTACCTTCAAACCCAGGTAGGCCTGACAACATAACCAACACAGACACAATTTTACCATTGAGTGTAGGAGAGTAGGATCTGCTTCACATGGGTACCCCCACTTTTTGCTGATGCTTCACTGTTTTTCGACATTAGTCTGGCTGGGGCCCTGCTAATCAGAACCCCAGCCTAGCTGCTTCCTCTCTAAAATGGTTTCCATGTGCCTTAGGCACATCACTGATTGGGATCTGGAGTGCCCTTATAAGTCCCTAGTATATGGTATACTATGTACCAAGGGCATAGGTACCTCAGAGGCCTGCCAGGGGCTGCAGCATGTATTATGCCACCCCTGGAAGGCCATCCAAACTGACACCACAGGTCTGCTACTGCAGCCTGGGTAAGGTGGTGCATGCACCCCTTACTGTGATATAGGTTACCTATATCACTAAATGCATACACACATATAAACCTATAAGTCACTCCTAAGGCAGGCCTTATCAATCCTAAAGGCAGAGTGCATGGTTCCTATGTGAGAGGGTGCCCCTGCATGAGCAGGGCCCCTCTGCAGCGTTCGGAGACCATCTCTGATGCTGTTTGTAGTGCAGCCTGACCATATACTCTTAAGCGCATTATATCCTCGCGGTAAAATGCTAACTTTGGAATGGCTGCACCTAAACATGTCGTGTTTGGTGTCAAACATCTTGGAATACTACCCCCCGCCAATCCTGGCGGCGGGGGTAGCATTCCACCCTTCTAGAGGGAAAGACATGTTAACTCTGACTAGTCCGGTAACTTCTTTCCAGAGCCCTGGCATCACAAAATGGATGCTGCTGCCACAGACACGAGTCTGGCCTCCTGCTGCTGGACGAAACTCCGGCAGGGGAGGCCTGGACAATAGGTTTCCTGTCCCAGGGAGGTGTGACCACCTCCCCAGACAGGATAATGTGTATTGGGGCTGGGCGGGAGCACTTTCGGGTGCTTTGAAGTCCTGCACTGGGGGCACATTTGGTGTCCCTGTGCATACCCCAGTTCAAACCGGATCAGGGGCTTGCAGCCCCTGCTTTGGCGCGAACTGGACAAAGGGAAAGGGGTGTAGCCACCCCTCTGCCCTGACCCACCCATAGGTGGGGCCACAGAGTAGTCCAACCCCTATCTTTAGTATAAAGATAGGAACCCAGTCCTTAGGACTTTAGATTATCCCTGGACGAAACTCTGAAACTGAATCCTGGACCTTCGACGCTCTACTCACGATTAGAGGACAGAAGAATCTCCCTTGGGGTCAAGGAGTGACTCCCCTGCTTGGCAGGCACCAATGAAGCATCTGTCCGGTTCGCATTTCTGAAGCTCCCGTCGGACGCCGAAGTCATCGCATCACCAGAGGTGGATTCTCAGACTTCCCCGAGGCTACCCTGAGTCCCCAGCAAAGCTGAGGCCCGTGGCTATCGTGGGTGACTTGAGACCGTGACCCCTGGACACCGAGCACATTTGCAAGTGCATCCTCTTCTGGGTCTCCCAAGAAGTCGTGCTTTGGGCTCCGAGTAGCCCTAGCCTCCAGCACCACCTGCACCGAAGATCACTGGCCCCCACTCCACGAGTGTCCTGTAAGCCAGATCCACGTGCGGCGTCACGAGGCTCCTTCGCGGTCGCTAGCCCGTTGGCTAGTAGCCCTTAACGAAGGCCAATCCTTTTCTTACTTGGCATCCTGGTTGCTCCAGGCCTGCCCTCACTTACCCTCGCTGGGTGAGTTCCACAGACCTTGCTGGTCTGCACCATCGACGATCTACATCTTCACCGAGACTTGCCGTTGCCAAGGCTTGTTGGGTCCAATCCGGTCGCCGACACCTCAGCACTCGACAGACATCGTGTACCAGCCCGAATCCTGCTCCTGGTTGCCGACAACGCCTCCTGGACCTCGTGGCTGAAGAGTCAAGACGACCGTCAACGCACCTGAAGCACTCGACATCGGTGGGCATCTGTCCATCGCCTTCCTGGTCACTGGCTAGTGACCCAGACTCTGTCCCCTCAGCTTTCAGGTTCTTCAGAACTCCGATCCACTCTTGGATCCACCCGGACACTTTTCTCTTGGCCGCCAGCAGCACTTTGCAGCAGATCGCCATTCGAATCGACGACGAAACCCGACCCCGAAAGGCACCTATGCACCCGGCTTCCCTGGGTGAGGTAACACGAGTACTCCGGTGCTCCCGTGGGTAGAGACTCTTCAAAGTCCTAGATCTCAAAGGGTTTTGTCCTAGTCCTCTTTTAAGTGTCCCTTTTCTCTATTTTCCCGATCCCGACTTTCTCCATAGAAGTCAACGGCGTATCGCGGTTGTGTATTTACACTGCACGCGTCTCCCGTAGGTCCCCTGTGTCACTACCTTGGGTGGTTCCTTGTGGTCCAAGCACTTCTAGAGGCTCTAGGCCTAGTGTCTAGTTCAGTCGTGGTTCGCATACCACTTTATTGGTATATGGTTTGGTACGCCCCTAGGGCCCAAACGTGTATTTGTGCTATTACTGTGAATTAATAACTTATAACTTATGTACTTCGAACTCTAGCCTCATAAAGAGACTAGAGGGGTGTGTTTAGCAATAAATACATATATTTTGAATATATACCTGGTGTGGTGCTCTTTCATTTGGTCACTCAAGAGATTATAGACTGGTAAAACAAGCTGCTTTACATTCCTTCAAGACTTAGCCTGAAGGCTGCTCTCCATAGCTACCACTAGGATAGCTTTCAATAAGGTTGTCTTTAACCTATCTCCAATAAGGGGTTGTTTGGACTGGTGCAAGGTGCCCACTATAATTAGTGGACAGCATATACCAGGCCAACTTCTCACATTGGTGTGCAGCGTGTGGGATTCCAGCTTGCTATTGTTTTACCAGATAATCTCAATTGAATTGATCAACTGAAAACCACTAAAGGTACCTAAGGTACATATAATTTAAGCTTAGAATACAGTAAGTTCTACTGAACTTAGAGTTGTGTGTTAAGGGATAGCACAACCCTTTCTACAACTCAAGAGAGTTTAGTAGGCCACACTAGAGTAGGTAGTGCATACACCACACCACACTAGTAATGTCTTTAAGGGCAGGATCCAAAGAATCCTTGCAGGAAGCCATTGAGCTTCCACCCTCCAAGTATGATACACTCCCATTCTTGGAATTGAGAGCTTTATGTAACTTGAGAAAAATAAGGACAGGCCAAAGCCCCACCACCCAACACCTCAAGGAGTTGTTGGTGGCTTATGACCTTAGTAAGCCCGTGGGGACTGAAGGGGTAGGAGCTGAGGGTGGGGCAGGAGAAGAGGAGGAGGCCAGGGGTACCAATACCCCCAGCCCCCCTCTGAAACTGGCCAGGAGGGTGACAATGACCCTGACCTGGATAACCCAATCCCTCCTGTGGACGATGATGAGGATGATCAGGATGACACCCTCTTTGTCCCCCAGGAAGGATTAAGAGTGTGCCCAGGAAGTCTAGATCTCCTTCTCAGGAGTCTAACCACTCTGGCACCTCTATAGGGAGCTCTGTCTCTTCTCACAGGAGGGAATCCTCTCATGAGAGGAGAGCCAGACTGGTCCAGTATGAGGAAACTCAGCTGGAAATCAGAAAAAAGCAATTGGCTTTAGATAGGGAATCCCTAGATCTCCTTAGAGAGAGAAGAAAGTTGGGACTAGAGTCCCATGGTGGCAGCCATGTCCCTAGAGACAGGGAAAGGTCCTATGACCATAGGAACCTGAGCAAGATTGTCCCTCCCTACCAGAGTGGGGATGATATCCACAAATGGATAACTGCATTAGAGAGGGCCTGTAAGGTACAGAAGGTCCCTCAAGAGCAGTGGGCAGCAATCTTGTGGCTCTCCTTTGCTGACAAAGGTAGAGATAAGCTCCTCACTGTTAGAGAGGAGGATGCTGATAATTACAAGGTCTTGAAGAGTGCTCTTATTGATGGGTTTGGCCTAACCACTGAACAGTACAGGTTGAAGTTCAGAGACACCCAAAAAGCACAGACTCAAGACTGGGTAGACTATGTGGATTGTTCTGCCAAGGCTCTGGAAGGCTGGTTGATGGGCAGTAAGGTGTGTGACTTCTCAGGATTGTACAATCTGATAATGAGGGAGCAGATTCTTAATAACTGTCAAAATCAGCTGTTGCATCAATACCTGGTAGACTCTGATCTGACCTCTCCCCAAGAATTGGGAAAGAAGGCAGACAAATGGGTCAGGACCAGGGTGAAGCAGAAGGTACAGAACCAAGGTGGGGAAACCAAGAAGCAAGATGCTAAGAACTCTGACAAGGGTGGGGAGAAGGGTAAAGATCAAAAGTCTTCATCAGGCCCCCAAAAATCTTCTTCTGGTGGGGATTCACAGTCTACCAAAGGGAAAGGCCAAAGAAAACCATGGTGCAAGGTCTGTAAGCAAAAGACCCACTGGACCAGTGATTGCACCAAGTCCAAAGACTCCAGTCCAGCACCCACCAATGCCCCTAAGGCACCTGTTCCCCCTAGTACAGTTGGTGGAAGTGCTCCAGCAAAGGGTTTAGTAGGGTTCACCCTGGGAACTGAGTTGGGCTCTGACTTAGTCAGAGAACTGACTCAGGCTGTGTTAGTCTGTGATGGAGGCATGGATGTGACCTCCACTGTGAGTCCCAGTAATCTGGGCAAGTACAGACAACAGCCTTTAATCAATGGACGTGAGGCTTTGGCATTTAGGGACACAGGGGCAAGTGTCACAATGGTGACACAAGACCTTGTGCTTCCTGGGCAAGTTATGCTTGGTGAGATGTACCAAGTGACCAATGCTAGCAATGTCAGAACAGACCATACTCTGGCAGTTGTTAACTTCTCCTGGGGAGGGGTAACTGGCCTTAAGAAGGTTGTGGTAAGTGCAAACCTACCAGTCGAATGCTTGCTTGGCAATGACTTAGAGACTTCTGCTTGGGCAGAAGTGGAGCTCAGGACCCATGCAGAAATGCTGGGGATCCCTGCAGATGTGTTTGCTGTGACCAGGTCACAAGCCAAAATGTCTAGCACTGAACAGGCCTTGGATTCTGGAAGAATGGACCAAGTGCCTTCCAAGAGGAGGAGTAGTAGGGTTAAGGCAGTGCCTTCCCCTTGGCTCAGGAGGAAGATCAGTCCCTTGAGGGGGATGATCTCAGCCCTGAAGAAGGAACTGTCCCAGAGGAACTTGAACCTGACCAGGTTGAGTTCTTGGGGACAGGGGGACCTTCTAGGGCAGATCTGAGCCAGGAGCAGCAGAGCTGCCCCTCCCTTGAACCCCTCAGACAGCAAGCTGCTGCTGAGGCTGCTGGGAAAGCTAGTGGTCCCCATACAGTGTATTGGGATGATGGACTCCTGTACTCAGAGAGTAGAGACCCCAAGCCTGGTGCTACCAGGAGGTTGGTAATACCTTTGAAGTTCAGGGGCTTCCTATTGACCCTAGCCCATGATATTCCCTTAGCAGGTCACCTGGGCCAGAACAAGACTTGGGACAGAATTGTCCCTCACTTTCACTGGCCCCACATGTCTGAAGACAGTAAGGAGTTTTGTCGCTCCTGTGTAACCTGCCAAGCCAGTGGCAAAGCAGGTGGCACTACAAAGGCCCCCTGATACCACTACCTGTGGTGGGGGTGCCCTTTGAAAGGGTAGGGATTGACATTGTTGGTCCCATGGATCCCCAAACAGCCTCTGGGCACAGGTTTATCCTGGTGGTAGTGGATCATGCCACCAGGTACCCAGAAGCTATTCCCCTCAGGACCACTACAGCACCTGTGGTGGCAAGGGCCCTCCTGGGAATCTTCTCAAGAGTGGGCTTTCCTAAGGAGGTAGTATCAGACAGGGGTGCTAACTTCATGTCTGGGTACTTAAAAGCAATGTGGAAGGAGTGTGGAGTGACTTATAAGTTCACCACACCCTATCACCCACAATGCAATGGTTTAGTTGAGAGATTCAACAAAACCTTGAAGGGCATGATTAAAGGGCTCCCAGAAAAGCTTAGGCGTAGATGGGACATACTCTTGCCCTGCCTTTTATTCGCATATAGGGAGGTGCCTCAGAAGGGGGTTGGTTACAGCCCTTTTGAACTTCTGTTTGGCCACCCTGTGAGGGGTCCACTGTGCTTGGTGAAGGAAGGATGGGAGTTACCTCTCAAGCCCCCAAAGCAAGATATAGTGGACTATGTACTTGGTCTCCGCTCCAGGATGGCTGAGTACATGAAAAAGGCAACCAAAAACCTTGAGGCTAGCCAGGAACTTCAAAAGGCCTGGCATGACCAAAAGGCTGTTCTGACTGTTTACCAGCCAGGACAGAAGGTGTGGGTGTTGGAGCCAGTGGCCCCAGCAGCTCTCCAAGATAAATGGAGTGGACCCCACACTATTGTTGAGCAGAAGGGTGAGGTCACTTATTTAGTAGACCTAGGAACACCCAGGAGTCCCCACAGGGTTCTCCATGTCAACAGGTTAAAACCATATGTGGACAGGGCAGACATGGGCTTGCTCATGGCTACTGATGAAGGGCAGGAGGAAGAGAGTGACCCACTCCCTGACCTGCTCTCACAGAACCCTGACGATGGGTCAGTTGATGGTGTAGCCTTGGCAGGCAGCCTCACTACCCAGCAACAAACTGACTGCAGGCAAGTCCTCAATCAGTTTAGACATATGTTTTCACTGACACCCAGTCAGACCACCTGGTGCACTCATGAAGTGGACACTGGGGACAGTCTGCCTATTAAAAACAAGATTTATAGGCAACCTGACCATGTCAGGGACTGTATCAGGACTGAAGTCCAGAAAATGTTGGAATTGGGAGTTATTGAACCCTCAGATAGCCCTTGGGCTAGTCCAGTGGTCCTTGTACCGAAACCTCACACCAGTGGTGGAAAAAGAGAGATGAGGTTTTGTGTGGACTACAGGGGTCTCAATGCAGTCACTAGGACTGATGCCCATCCAATACCCAGGGCAGATGAGCTCATAGATACTTTGGCCTCTGCCAAATATCTCAGCACATTTGACCTAACAGCTGGCTACTGGCAGATCAGACTAGCTGATACTGCAAAGCCCAAGACAGCATTCTCAACCCCTAGTGGGCATTATCAATTTGTGGTAATGCCCTTTGGTCTGAAGAATGCACCTGCCACTTTCCAGAGGTTGGTGAATACAGTTCTCACAGGACTGGAAGCCTATAGTGCAGCTTATCTAGATGATATTGCTGTCTTTAGCTCCACCTGGGAGGATCACCTGGTCCACCTCAGGAATGTTTTACAGGCCCTGCAAAAGGCAGGCCTGACTATCAAGGCCACTAAGTGCCAGATAGGGCAGAGTCAGGTTGTGTACCTGGGCCACCTTGTGGGTGGAGGCCAGGTTCAACCTTTGCAGAGCAAGATCCAGACCATCATGGACTGGACTGCTCCCACTACCCAGACTCAGGTGAGAGCCTTCTTAGGCCTGACTGGGTACTATAGGAGATTTGTCAAGGGGTATGGATCAATAGTGACACCCCTGAATGACTTAACTTCTAAGAAAATGCCCAAAAAGGTTCAGTGGACAGTTAGCTGTCAAAAGGCATTTGATGACCTCAAGCAGGCCATGTGCACTGCTCCAATTCTGCAGAGTCCTGATTACTCCAAGAAGTTCATTGTTCAAACTGATGCATCTGAATTGGGGGTAGGGGCTGTACTGTCACAATTGAATGAAGAAGGTCAGGATCAGCCAGTAGCTTTTATTAGCAGAAGGCTGACCCCTAGAGAGAAACGTTGGTCAGCCATAGAGAGGAGGCCTTTGCTGTGGTCTGGGCTCTGAAGAAGTTGAGGCCATACTTGTTTGGTACACACTTCCTGGTTCAGACAGACCATAAGCCCCTCTTATGGCTAAAACAAATGAAGGGTGAAAACCCCAAACTGCTTAGGTGGTCCATTTCCCTACAGGGGATGGACTTTACAGTGGAACATAGGCCTGGGAGTAACCATGCGAATGCAGATGGACTCTCTAGGTATTTCCACTTAGAACATGAAGACTTAACTGGGCAAGGTTAGTTTAATGTCCCTACGTTTGGGGGGGTTGTGTAGGAGAGTAGGATCTGCTTCACATGGGTACCCCCACTTTTTGCTGATGCTTCACTGTTTTTCGACATTAGTCTGGCTGGGGCCCTGCTAATCAGAACCCCAGCCTAGCTGCTTCCTCTCTAAAATGGTTTCCATGTGCCTTAGGCACATCACTGATTGGGATCTGGAGTGCCCTTATAAGTCCCTAGTATATGGTATACTATGTACCAAGGGCATAGGTACCTCAGAGGCCTGCCAGGGGCTGCAGCATGTATTATGCCACCCCTGGAAGGCCATCCAAACTGACACCACAGGTCTGCTACTGCAGCCTGGGTAAGGTGGTGCATGCACCCCTTACTGTGATATAGGTTACCTATATCACTAAATGCATACACACATATAAACCTATAAGTCACTCCTAAGGCAGGCCTTATCAATCCTAAAGGCAGAGTGCATGGTTCCTATGTGAGAGGGTGCCCCTGCATGAGCAGGGCCCCTCTGCAGCGTTCGGAGACCATCTCTGATGCTGTTTGTAGTGCAGCCTGACCATATACTCTTAAGCGCATTATATCCTCGCGGTAAAATGCTAACTTTGGAATGGCTGCACCTAAACATGTCGTGTTTGGTGTCAAACATCTTGGAATACTACCCCCCGCCAATCCTGGCGGCGGGGGTAGCATTCCACCCTTCTAGAGGGAAAGACATGTTAACTCTGACTAGTCCGGTAACTTCTTTCCAGAGCCCTGGCATCACAAAATGGATGCTGCTGCCACAGACACGAGTCTGGCCTCCTGCTGCTGGACGAAACTCCGGCAGGGGAGGCCTGGACAATAGGTTTCCTGTCCCAGGGAGGTGTGACCACCTCCCCAGACAGGATAATGTGTATTGGGGCTGGGCGGGAGCACTTTCGGGTGCTTTGAAGTCCTGCACTGGGGGCACATTTGGTGTCCCTGTGCATACCCCAGTTCAAACCGGATCAGGGGCTTGCAGCCCCTGCTTTGGCGCGAACTGGACAAAGGGAAAGGGGTGTAGCCACCCCTCTGCCCTGACCCACCCATAGGTGGGGCCACAGAGTAGTCCAACCCCTATCTTTAGTATAAAGATAGGAACCCAGTCCTTAGGACTTTAGATTATCCCTGGACGAAACTCTGAAACTGAATCCTGGACCTTCGACGCTCTACTCACGATTAGAGGACAGAAGAATCTCCCTTGGGGTCAAGGAGTGACTCCCCTGCTTGGCAGGCACCAAAGAAGCATCTGTCCGGTTCGCATTTCTGAAGCTCCCGTCGGACGCCGAAGTCATCGCATCACCAGAGGTGGATTCTCAGACTTCCCGAGGCTACCCTGAGTTCCCAGCAAAGCTGAGGCCCGTGGCTATCGTGGGTGACTTGAGACCGTGACCCCTGGACACCGAGCACATTTGCAAGTGCATCCTCTTCTGGGTCTCCCAAGAAGTCGTGCTTTGGGCTCCGAGTAGCCCTAGCCTCCAGCACCACCTGCACCGAAGATCACTGGCCCCCACTCCACGAGTGTCCTGTAAGCCAGATCCACGTGCGGCGTCACGAGGCTCCTTCGCGGTCGCTAGCCCATTGGCTAGTAGCCCTTAACGAAGGCCAATCCTTTTCTTACTTGGCATCCTGGTTGCTCCAGGCCTGCCCTCACTTACCCTTGCTGGGTGAGTTCCACAGACCTTGCTGGTCTGCACCATCGACGATCTACATCTTCACAGAGACTTGCCGTTGCCAAGGCTTGTTGGGTCCAATCCGGTCGCCGACACCTCAGCACTCGACAGACATCGTGTACCAGCCTGAATCCTGCTCCTGGTTGCCGACAACGCCTCCTGGACCTCGTGGCTGAAGAGTCAAGACGACCGTCAACGCACCTGAAGCACTCGACATCGGTGGGCATCTGTCCATCGCCTTCCTGGTCACTGGCTAGTGACCCAGACTCTGTCCCCTCTGCTTTCAGGTTCTTCAGAACTCCGATCCACTCTTGGATCCACCCGGACACTTTTCTCTTGGCCGCCAGCAGCACTTTGCAGCAGATCGCCATTCGAATCGACGACGAAACCCGACCCCGAAAGGCACCTATGCACCCGGCTTCCCTGGGTGAGGTAACACGAGTACTCCGGTGCTCCCGTGGGTAGAGACTCTTCAAAGTCCTAGATCTCAAAGGGTTTTGTCCTAGTCCTCTTTTAAGTGTCCCTTTTCTCTATTTTCCCGATCCCGACTTTCTCCATAGAAGTCAACGGCGTATCGCGGTTGTGTATTTACACTGCACGCGTCTCCCGTAGGTCCCCTGTGTCACTACCTTGGGTGGTTCCTTGTGGTCCAAGCACTTCTAGAGGCTCTAGGCCTAGTGTCTAGTTCAGTCGTGGTTCGCATACCACTTTATTGGTATATGGTTTGGTACGCCCCTAGGGCCCAAACGTGTATTTGTGCTATTACTGTGAATTAATAACTTATAACTTATGTACTTCGAACTCTAGCCTCATAAAGAGACTAGAGGGGTGTGTTTAGCAATAAATACATATATTTTGAATATATACCTGGTGTGGTGCTCTTTCATTTGGTCACTCAAGAGATTATAGACTGGTAAAACAAGCTGCTTTACATTCCTTCAAGACTTAGCCTGAAGGCTGCTCTCCATAGCTACCACTAGGATAGCTTTCAATAAGGTTGTCTTTAACCTATCTCCAATAAGGGGTTGTTTGGACTGGTGCAAGGTGCCCACTATAATTAGTGGACAGCATATACCAGGCCAACTTCTCACATTGAGTAACCGCTTCCAACCCCTAGCTAGTCCCCAGGGCTTGGATGAAAACGACTGACTAAGGTATGAGCACAAAACAGACCAGGGCACAATTTTAGCTAACATGGCTCAGCACAAATCCATTTTTCTAGCCCAGGAACCCATTGAAACAATTGATAATCACCCCTGTATTCTTCCTACCTCAACCCCTCTTCCGGTTGTTTATGAAAAAGTCCTCTCGTGGAACATAACGGGACTAAGGACAAAAAGGGGCAATCCAAATTGGGAAAACTTTCTCTCTACATACCACATCATTGCCCTTCAAGAAACATGGGAGGCCAACAATTGTTTTTATCTAGATGGTTTTAAATCGTTTTGTAAACATGCTATTTCATCGAGTATGGGAAGAGCTAGAGGGTGCTTGCTTCTAATGTTTTCACTTGAACTTTCTTGTAAAGCTCGAATGATGGAATGTAAATCACATCATGTGTTAGCAGTAAAATTATCTTTTAAGAAGCGTGCTACTCTGTTAGTGGTAAATGTTTATAATTCTTTTTCTAGAGGACATGAGTTAGAACACCTGTTAGATTTAGAGGAGTTCCTCGAACACTATGAGGAGGGTAAATCATCTTATTATGACTTAATGATTTTGGGGGATTTTAACATTCATCAGTGCTATTCAAATTGTATTATAAAGCCGGACCAGGGGGAGTCCTCCCCTTTATCCAATCATTTTGAGCATACACCCTCTGGTATCTTTTTGGAAGGCACTCTTTCAACTCATAATCTATATTGCCTTCAGCAAATAGATAGGCTAGCGTCAGTACCTACTTACATAGGGAATGGAAGGCCCAGTACTATTGACTATATTTTATTGTCTGCACCATTAGTTTCGACCATTGAGGAACTAACTGTTTCCTGGTCATGTTTTAGTGACCATAACCCCCTCACACTTATAATTCCACTTTCTGCCATTGAAACTGAGGAGACCACTACTTGTATTACAAATAAGGTTATTAGCGTTAAAGATCAAGCTCGCAGGTTAAAGTGGGAAAGGATTGTCCCAGATAGCTTCCTGGATAATTTATATACTGCTCGTGCCCCTGAAATTCAATTCTGCCTAGATCCGTCTACATATGGCCGAACTATCTTAGAAGCCTTTGAAATATTAACTAAACAAATATCATCTGACCTTACTGTCGTGAGTAAGGCCAGATGCTCGAAGGCCAAAAGATGTTTCGATGGCACATGCTCAAAGACCCATAGGGAGCTTTTACAGGCCATAAAATCCATCCCCAGAGACAAAGCTGAAATTCGGGGCAAAAGAAAGGCTTATAAATTAGCAGTCCAGAATAGAAAGAAGCAGCTAAGAGAGCAGGCATGGGAGGCTCTGGGTCAAGCCAGTGTGTTGAAAGATAGTTCTAATTTTTGGTCGGTAGTTAATAGTCCTTTTTTCTCTGATTCTCCAAATTCAAACATTGACTGTTTAATTCCGGCCGACCAATGGGTACAGCATTTTGGTCATATTTTTTGCGACACTAATTTGGGAGAAATTGAGGAGTACAGGGAAGGCGAGCAAACTAGCACATCTCTCCATTTTAGTATAGAAGAGGTAGGTCTACAACGCAATCATATCTACATCGGGAGGAAAGGCTCCGGGCCCTGACGGGGTCCCAGCAGACTTATACAAGGCTGACCCCAATGTCTGGGCTAGAATCCTAGCACACGTTTTTAATGCTGCGTGTTTACATGGTCTTCCGCTATCCTGGGGAAAGGCAGTCATCGTTCCCATTTTCAAAAAGGGCGCACAAGATGAGCCTGCATGCTACAGGTCGATCTCACGTCTAGATTCTGCTGCCAAAATAATGGGCAAAGTCATATTAGATCGCCTAACGGCATGGTTGGACCATTTAAATGTCATCTCCGATCTGCAATATGGCTTTAGGCCGGGCAAAGGGACTTTGACCAATGCCTAAATTTACATCTTGTGGTAGGAAAGTACACCATCGCCAAAAAGGGAATATTACATTTGGCCTTTATGGACTTGACACAAGCGTTTGACTGTGTAAATAGATCAAAATTATGGTCAATTTTAAGTGACATGGGTCTGGAACCGGAGTTGGTGTCCTTTTTACATACCATTCACGAAAATAACACGGCTGCAGTGAGATACAATAAAAATGGAGACTTGACAAATTCTTGGGAGGTGAAGAGAGGGGTACGTCAGGGTTGTATTCTGGCCCCCCTCCTTTTACGCTCTATATAAATAAGCTAGGGGATTCCTTAATAGCTAGCTGTACAGATATCCTTACGGTTGGTGACAAGAGGATCCCTGCATTACTATATGCAGACGATATGGTCCTGCTAGCCAGAACAGCAGTGGGCCTCCAACGACTTTTAGATGGTTTTATAGTTTTTATGGACTCTTTAGATCTGTCTACTAATTTTAAGAAATCGCATACAATGTCCATTGGCCCTTGAAAGCCCCTAAAGAGCAAGTTTTATTGTAAAGGGATCGAATTAACTAAAGTCCCAACATTCCCTTACTTGGGGGTACTTTTCGATGAGCGCGGGACGTGGGGTGCACAAATTATGCAAAAAAAGAATACTCTAGCCAGAGCGACGGGGGCTACACTAAATTTTGCCAAAAAACTAGGGTCCAAACCTTTCCCTGCCCTGATGAAGATATATAAAGAAAAGTGCATCCCTATGGCAACCTACGGCTGCGACATTTGGGGCTACAAGGAAGGAAAGGATATTCAGAGAGCTGAAGATAAGTTCGTACGTAAGCTTTTGACAGTTCCACCCACCACCCCGGCATTTATATTACACGAAGAAGTAGGGGTGTGTTACATCTCGGATGAGTTAGTGGTAGCCCCCTTGTTGCGCTGGCTGAGAGTATGGGCCAGTCCTATTGTTAACTTAAACCAATTAATAATTACTGACTATGTAGCATTGGAAAGAGCCGTGCATATCCCCTGGATAAAGCATATAATGAACGTGACTAAATGGCTCGGTTGCCTAGACTTATATTATAGCCCCAAACCTATGGGCAAATCTAAAATTAGGGCCATTAAACTACAGTTTTTGGACAAGCGCCAGGGTCTTAGGGAAGAAAAGGAGTTAGCAAAACCAACGGTGAGAAGATATATCACATTACCTTTGTGCAAACAAGTCCAACCACATCTACTCGTCGTTAGTAACGCTTTCCATCGCTTCGTGCTAACCAGATTTCGTTTACAGTTGGTTCCCTAGCTTCTAGCTGTACCTCAAGGATTTACAAAACCTGGCACCTTAAAACCTTGTCCTTGCGACAATTTCTCTGAGCAAGATACCTTACATTTTATTTTCTTCTGTGATTATTATGCTTTGTTGTGAAAAAAGTTTATATTCCCATTACTCAGAGATTGTCACTTTACTCAAGTTAGGCCCGCTTTGTTGTACCTCCAAATGTTATCCTCCCCTATGGTCTGTTTTGGGGTTGCAAGTTTTTTAATAGGAGCCATTAGGTGGAGGAAAAAGTTGTCATTTTAGTCATTATTAGTTTTTAGCTGTTTTTTATTCTAGTGCACATTCTATGTAAATATTGGTACTTATATGTACACTGTTTATTGTATCATGAACTCAGCACTTTGCACTTTATATGATGCCCTCCGCCTTACTTTCCAATTCGAACTCTGTCCCCTGATCAACTCTAAAAATGTTCTTATTTTAATTTTTGGGAAATTTTAAAGTTTTGTCGATGTAATGTATTTTTTTAACATGTTCACTTTTATGGCATTGAATTGCCAAATAAAATTGCTTTGACTTGACTTACATTTACCACTCAAGAGTAGGTAATATCCGACTATACATGGTGCATAGAGTATGCAAGCTTGGACATTTTGGAGCACCTATAATTGGCCCTTCTGCCTCAATGACTGGCATATTACCAACAAAGGTAACCAGTTTTACCCTTGTCAGTATATTAATTCCTGTTATATAATGGGGCTCGACTATGTATGTTTGAATGCATGAGTATTTATACAGCAGAAACCGAACTAGGGAGCAACAGATCACTTTACAAGTAGTATGTTGGACAAGAGAACTATGTGGAGGAAGATTTTACTACTGAATATTGAACACAGAAATATCATCATATAAGAATACCATGTGCAAAATATTGAAGAAGTATAGTTTTACTATTGCTAACTCCACATGTATATACTTTAAAGATATATATATCGTCAAGGTGCATATATGATGAGTTAGGTAGAGAAAATCTATATTTACTTACCTTTTGGTATTTCAGTTTTGATATTTTGACATTGATATTTCCATATCACAATATTCTGTCTTTGATATTCAGGGGCACCCCGTGGAGGAAAGGTAACCACTTGAGACTGTGTAGGGTAGTGTGGCAGGGGACATTACTGTTTACAAGCTAAGGCGTCAGCAGGGCTGAGAGGTTCCATTTCACTGACCAGTGATGCAAGGGTCTCTATGAAGCTTTAGCCCTCGTTACAAGTGGCCTGAAGCGGTATGTACAGGGGTGACACCCATTCATGGTCATTTCAACTTGGCCTGTGTTCATGGGCCTGGAAATACCTGGTCTGCGAACTAAAGAGTCAGTAATTACAGGCCTAGGGACAATGAACCCATGTGCAATGCTGAAGTGGGTATGGGCAGCTGCTACAACCAGCCCTGCCCACCCTATACTTGAACAATGATGGGAGCCGCAAATGCTCCCTCCAGCTCTCCCTTAACCAGATCTGCCCCCGCTCCATCCCTAGCCACACTATGGACAAAAATAAAGACCCACACCCATTAACCACTTGCTCAAAGAAGTTCATATATGCATGTGGATTTTGGCCCCTTAAGTTCCATAGAATGGGGTAAGCGTATAGATTTGGAGCCTGTGTAACAAGGTCTGCATGTTATTTCCCATTTTGAGAAAACTAATTTGCACTTCCTATACTTTAGTGAGGGACACCAGCCGGAATCAGAAATTACAATCCCCAGTATCCCCGCACCAAAATATGACAAACTCGTAATGAGGGTCTATCTGTGGAAACCAGGAAATGTTACAAAACTAGCGCAATGAGACTTTGAGAGATTCTAAGGCCTTTGTTTTCCTTTAGCTTGCTTTCTCTGCTTGGGTACCCCTAAGCAAATGTATTATAAAACCAAATCCATGATCACATATTACATGGAAATCTTAAAAGCTGGTTTCGCATAAAAATGTCTCACATTGGTCAATGCATTTCAGACCAATGAGTTGGACCTACTCGGTGCAAACCACAAGGACTTGGAAGCTGTTAAGGTACCGATCATGAGGACAATACTGTTAGGTAGCGTCAGAGGTCAACCCGGACCAACCATTAAATTCTCTTATGGTCAGGAGTCAATAATGTTAGGCTCATCGGGTAAACACTAGTGTCCTCCACATCAGTCAAACATTGCCTACGTTGTAACAATCAGAGTCAATGGGTGTGGCTGCAAATGACATTTGTAGCATTGCAAACGACCAGTATAATCTGAGGACTTCCTATTTCCTTTATCACAAGGAACAGTTCGATTGACTGAATGAATGAAAAAGTATTTGCAAAGCGCAAAACAGCTGCTACTAAAGGGAACGTCTCGGTGCTTAGCAGATATCTAATGAGGGCCACAGAATTCACTCTAATACCTCGGAGAGAGCTACATTTCCTTAAACAGCCAGTTTTTCAAGGTGGCCTTAAAGACTGGCTTTACATCATGGGTACTCACAAACATTTTCCCAGGGGCCACAAAGAAAGGCTTGTGGTGTGCCCGAGGGCTGCATTGATGCCAATGGGACTTTTTGTCATGCTGTATCCGAGTCACAATCCCTCTACCGCACCTTGGGGTAAGCCTTCTCTGCTTGATATCACTGCCTTGGGTGAGTCAAGTGTAACAAGGAAGTGACTTAATTATTGAACTGGAATGAAACAGAATTGCAAAATGTGAACTGGGATTAATTATGGCTTCCCCACTTGACCAAAATGTGTGATCCTAAGCAATTGTCTAATTTCACCTTGCCTCCCTTATCTTCATTTTGACATATAAGAGCACCTTGAAATACATGTGTCAAGATATATGCTGTATAAAATTTCTCCTGCGTTTGAGTTATATAAATAATAATGTTGTCCATCTATAATACCAACCCAGACCACCCAGAGGGTTCCTCGTGATCACGGACATGTCTCTTAGTTCAGTATTGGCATTGTTGCCAGGTTGGAAGGAGGCATGACTGTTTCTATGTTCATTTTGAAAACTGTCACTTTACAAAGATCTCAAAGCACTGATGTAATCTGATGTACTAAAGTGAAACGCATGTTAATGAAATACGCTTTTTATTTTTACACTTTTGTTGAAAGATGTCTTAAAAAAGAATGTGCCCCTAAAGTTAAATGGTGGAGGACACCTTATTTGCTTCATTTATTTTATTTCAGTTAGTGTAAATAAACACTTGATTAACATCTTAATGAATTGTTAGTGCTCTCAGCCGCCCAGTGCGTTTGTTCAACTGGGGGTCGCATGTGCAGGTCAGGAGGGCCGCATGCAGCCCCTGGGCCGTACTTTGAGTATCACTGATCTAAATCAACACAACGAAGCTGGTTCGGCAACAAGTTCCATAACTTAGCTGCCTGGAAAACTAAAGACCTTCCCCCTATTCTGCTCTTGTGTATTCTAGGAATACTAAGTAAATATTGGATTACCAAGTGAAAGGCCCTCTGAAGTGTTTATTTTTTAACTTTTTCCTGAATATAGATGGGTCCCTTCTTGTGTATGGCTGTGTGAGTTATCATTAAAGTTTTGAATTTTATTCTTTGCTTAACTAGTAACCAATGAAGTTGATTAAGACCTTTTCGAACCATTTAGAAATATTTCAAACCAGTCTTGCAGCCACATTTTGCACTCTTTGTAGCCACCTTAACAATCTCATTGGTAATCCCAAACATTTGCATAATGTAACCTAGAGGTGATTAAGGCATGTACAATTTCCTTCCTTGTAACAACTGGAAGGAATTTTAGCATCTTTCTTAAAGCCTTTAATAAAGTGAAGTACACTGCAACAGTAGCCTGCACCAGTGGTTGGAATGATAATTCTGTATTCAGTTTTGCCCCCAGATTCCTGGCCACTGATGTTGGCGTCAGGGCTACCCCCAGCTCTAATGGCCAAATTATTTGCATGTCCAACTGAGACACATTTCCAAAGACTAAGATTTCAGATTTGTCTGAATTTAGCTGAAGACAATTACTATGCATCCATCCTGCTACTGCCGACAGACATCCCTGAAAATTAGCAATAGTGGTATCTAATTCAAATTAAATTTATGGACTGATAACTAGGTGAACTGCTGTTCAATTTGGTCAGATCCAGGCACAATGCAACTAACTCAGGGTAGACTTTGAACATTAATGGGGACACCTCAGTCAAAAAGAACTTCACAAGGACACTAAGTGAACAGAAATGTAAAATATTATGTGTCCAATAAATGTCCTAGTATTTTTTTTGAGAAACATGTATTCTCTGGTCTTGTTTAAGTATTGGTATGTGCTACGCGTGACACCTAGAGGAAAATCAACACAAATGAAGTTGTTGGTAAATTATTTTGTACTTCACCAATAGTTAGCAACACTATGGGGCCTATTATGATCTCGGTCAGAGAGCCTTTGACCTCAGGTCGTAGGCTTTCCGACCGAGATTGTCGGTTTCAATTCTGACTGCCTAATTTAAATCTATAGTCAGAATTTAAACCGGCCGGTCATTCCGGCTGGATTCCGACGGGCTCAAGGAGCCCGTTGGCCACTCGGAGACCGGCCTGTAATGCCAATGCACAGTGTTTCCGCCGCTGGGATTACGATGCTGTTTCCAACAGGCTTTCCAAGCCAGGCTTTCCGACATGGAAATCCAGTTGAAATGGGGGGCCCCGAGCAGGGCCCCTTCTCTTTGCAGTTTACAGCTGTTGCACAAGCTCCCATAGGGAAATGTGAGTATGTGATCGCACCATGTGCGGTCGCATTGTAATTAGGCGGTCAAGACCGCCGCTCATCGGTCAGTCGGTCCCGATTCCTCGATGATGTCGGTGAGGCAACTCCGATCGACATCATAATCGGCCCCTGAGTTGTTGTACCTAGCAAAGGTACCTGTTTTGCAGCTTATCCCCATAGAGACTCCAAGAATGTAATCTTGTCATCATGCAAACGTTTACTCACTTATAAACATTATCAATTAGTATGTGCACAACCAGATTGTGCCGTTTGTTAGGTGTAGGACCTGGCCGAACATAGTAAGAAGCCAGAATGGATGTGAAGATGGTTTGGTGCAGAGATTGGCCATAATCCAGGACATATGACACTAAGGAGTAAAAGGTATTTAATCAAAAACATCCAAATGTTCACTGAAAAATCTTTGTTAATGGCAAGTTTTCTTCTGCTGGTAATACATTGGTGTATGTTTAAAACAAATCTCAGAAGTGGCCTTAAAAAACAGAGTTAAAGTAATGTAATGGTGTCGTAGATAAAAGAAGTTCAAATGTAGCCAGGTAGTGGGTTCCAAGAATGTAGTTTATTTTAAGAGGCGCAGACATGGTATTTCAAGAAGGGTCTTTATTGAAGTACATAGGAACAACCCCTAGACACGTCCTGTTTCCAGCAACTGTCTCCTCCCTTCTGGTCCAACTCCAGAACTCTCAAATGCTGGTAACCATGGGAAGAATGCATGACAAGTTGCTAGGACACATTGCTAAGATACAACACATCTTCTTTCTTTAATAATAACAAATACAATAGTAAAGTGTAAGGATGTTACAGCAATGAATGGAGAAATAATATATATTAAAAAAAACAGAAAAGGGAAATTGTGATTAAGAATAACACTAGGTATATCAACAGAAAATTGTGATTAAGAATAACACTTGGTAATCAACGGGTCACACAGTCACTGTGCCATTTTGGAACCTTCCTGACACGTTTGTTATCTCTTACATCATCACTGGTTTTCACCATTTGATTGTCACCCGCTTTTTCCCACCAAGCGTGTAATTCCACATCGTTGAACAGAGTGACACATCGAATATTCCACATCTTGCCATCACTTAGCCAAACACTGTTACCAACAACCTTGGTTATGCGTTTGGGCACTGACCATTAAGACAGACCTCTTTTTTGAACACCCACACTGTACGTCCTCACCCAATCTCCAACAGCGAATACACGTTTGCCCCTTTTTAATCTGTTATTGTGCCTGCACACATACTTCTCCTGGTGCTTCTTGACTCTACACTCTAGACTCGTGTTGCACACAGGTCGTGAAAGACCCTTGAGCATCCACCCGGGAGCAACCCTCGTCCCTGGTTGCCTTCCCTTGAGGAGTCTGAATGGGGACTCTTTGGTGACTGAATGGGGTGTGGTTCGGTAACTCCACAACATTTCCTTCACCGCCTCCTTGCAGTCTCCACCACACCCTTCAGACAGTTGGACACACTCCTTCAAGACTCTGTTGAATCTCTCAACAAGGCCGTTTTCCCTGGGATTATAAACAGCGGTAGTGTGGTGAGCAATGCCCATTTTGGTAAGGTATGTTTTGAATTCCTCTGCTATGAACTGGGGTCCGTTATCCGTGACCAACATGTCAGGACACCCCTCCCTACGAAAGATTTGGTCACAAAATTCGATGACGTTAGAGGCTTTAATGTCTCCAGTGAATGAAATGAAATTGAAATGAAATTCGTACTTGTAAAGCGCACTGCTGCCCCCAACAGAGGCGTCCTGGCGCTATACGCATACCGCTGTGGAACCCTTCCTGGCTATTCCCTGTATGATGTCCACTCCTGGGCACCCCCAAGGTGAAGCCAGGCATCCCAGCGCTGGTGGGGCCGTTGTGGAGATTAAGCAAGCTATTGCCCAGAGTTGCAGAGTGGGACCCATGATTAGAATAGGCACTGAGGCGAGAATTATCAGGTCCGAGGAAATTGAGCCCAAGACCCGCCGAGGCGGGAATTGAACCCTGGTCCCGGGCCAGATCTCTGCATCAGGGTCTGCCGCTCTAACCATTGAGCCACACTTCTCCACTTCTCCACTGAATGCCACTTCCGGCCATTTACAATGGTAGTCAATTAGCACTAAGGCGTACTTGTTGACAATTCCCTTGGCCGAAAATGGGCCACAGATATCCATGGTAACTTTTTCCCATGGTCTGCTCGGAAAATTAGTGGGAGAGATAGGTGATTCTTCTACCCAATGAGTTTTGTCACTGCACATGCACTCTAAACATCCACGTACATGCTCCTCTATGTTCCTGTCCATCCCTGGCCACCAAAATGTCTCTCTGGCCTTCCTCTTCATTCCAGACATGCCATTGTGTCGTTCATGAAGTAATCTTAGTAGTCTAGACTGCAAGCTAGCCGGAACCACTAGTCTTCCACTTCTGCGCATCACACCATCTACTACCGAAAGTTCTGTCCAGACTGTCCAAAACTCTCCAAATTTTTTCTTGAGGACAAAACTGGGACCAGAAGGATTGGACAATTCAATCACAAGCTCCTTGAGAGTGGGATCATTCGTCACAGCATCTTTCCACTCATCCATGGATATGGCACCCTCACATGACTCAGATACACTTGCTACCTCACAATCATCATTGGAGTCAATGTCTTCGTCATCGCCTTCCAAAGGTAAACGGGATAGACAATCGGCATTGACATTGCGAATGCCTGGAACATACTGTAGTGAGAAGTCATACCCTTGGAGCCTGTACAGCCATTTGGCGATCCTGGATGTTGCTTTTGCAGCTCCCCTGGTGGTGAACAATTCTATGAGTGGTTTGTGGTCAGACCTAATTTCAAAATGGGTCCCCCAGATGTAAGTTTTGAAGTAGTTCACCCCCCACCAGCATGCAAGTGCCTCTTTTTCAATGACAGAGTATGTAGCCTCCGCACCCTTGAGGGTACGAGATGCAAAGGCTACCACTCGTTCATGTCCCAAATGTTTTTGCATGAGCACTGCTCCTAGACCATATGCACTGGCATCCACTACAATTATGCTATGAAGTGATGGGTTAAATGGTTTCAAGGCAACAGCTTTGACAATTTGTTCTTTGATGGAAATGAAGACTTTTTGGCATTCATCTGTCCATTCGAATTTGACACCCTTTTTCATTAATGTTCTGAGGGCATGGACTTTATCAGCAAAATGCTGAACAAACTTGGAATAAAATTCTGCAAGGCCCAGGAATGAGCGCAATTGCTCCTTGTCACGAGGTGATGGTGCATTAGTAATAGCATCCAATAACTTCTTTTTTGGTTTTACCCCATCCCTAGATAAGGTGTGCCCTAGATAATCAATTTGCTTGACACCAAATTTGCATTTCTTGACACCCACGGTTAGGCCTGCGTTTTGCAACCTGTCTAATGTTTGTGTCAGTATCGAGTCGTGTTCAACACGATTAGTCCCCCACACTAGCACATCGTCTTGGAAAACTAACACCTTGGGTAAACCCACCAATACTTTACACATTACTCTTTGGAAAACCCCTGAGGCGGAAGCCAGGCCGAAGGGCATTCTGATAAACTGGAAGGCTTCTTCAGGTGTAATGAATGAAGTGAGATGCCTTGAAGTGGGATGCAGTTTGATCTGATGGTATGCATTGGATAGGTCAATTAGTGAAAAGTAGGTGGCATCGGTTACAGAGGACACCATTTCGTTGATGTGAGGTAATGGATATCGGTCAACTAGGATGTTGCGATTAAGGTCTCTCAAATCAATGCACATGCGTAGGTTACCATCGGGTTTGCGTGCTAAAACAACCGGACTAAGCCATTCAGATGACTCAATTGGCTCGATAACCTGCGCATCACATAACCTTTGCAACTCCAATTTTAATTTTTCTCTAAGGGCAAAGGGTACACTTCTCGCCTTATGCACACACGGAACATTATTGGGCTTTAGTACAATGGTGTGTTCAAATTTTTCTAAACACCCTAACTTTTCCCCAAATAATTTTGGAAATTTGGTGCTCCATTTAGTTTTTTCAGTATCTTCAGTGGCTAGAACTTGTTGTGGGTGGTTAGGGTCCAATGTGATGCCCAACATTTTTTGTTCGCACCACCCCAGCAATGCTCTCTCTTTTTCCACCACGTATACCTTGCTAGTAGCTACCTTACCCTTGTGAGACAGTGTGGATTTGAAAAAACATAACAATGGGAGCTTAACACAACAGTACCCCATTGATGCCTAAATCACATTTAGGTGGGTTGTAGCACTCAGATACATCGTTAATAACATTGTCGCAAATAACCATAATTTCAACTTCCCCTTCGTTATCAGAATTGTCATCCTCAGAGTTTTCTCTAATAGCATTCACAGGACGCTTCCATTTTGAGGTGGGTAAAGATCCGGCCTTACACATGCGTGCTAAGTGACCAATCTTTTTGCATTTAAAGCATTTCTCTTTAACTGCAAAACATTTGTCAGAATCCGCGGTGTGTCTCGTACTGCCACACCTGTAACACACCCTGTTGTTTTTGGATATATTGGTTTTAGTATTACTTTCTTTCTTTTTGGATGGATTCTTCTCTAAAGCACACACTTTAGCAGTGCTAGTCTTCTCCGAGCTTAGTTCTTTGACATACTTAGAAGTATTCTCGACCCGCCTTGCCACTTCAATAGTTTTCTGCAAGGAAGGATCTTTCATATCTAGTAATCTTTCTTGAATTTTAATATTGTTAGTTCTATTTATGAATTGATCCCTTATGATCTCCTCGTGTAGGTCTTTGAATTTACAAGTGGCAGCAAGGGTTCTCAATCCGGAAATATATTGCTCGACAGACTCCCGGGTATTTGGGATCGAGAGAAAAACTTATGCCTTTCTACTACTATGCTAACCTTTTTGCCATAGTTTTCTTCTAGTGCTTTGATTACCTCAACATACTCATCAATGGGAACTACCTCATCGTAGTGTAGATTTACTTCCTCACCTTCTTCTTTATTCTCACCTTCGCTTGCTTTCTCTCCTATAATCACTTGTTTCTTATCAGTATCAATGGGTAGGGTTTTTAATACCTTTCTGCCCTCTATTCCTAAGTTGTGTTGAGGAATGCCACCTTCCGGGAAGATATAACACACACCTCCACACACTTTGGCAAATACGTTTTCTCTCACCCGCTGCGATACACCACAATTAGTCTTTACAGCAGAACAAACACATCCAATTCTCCTCATTTAGGGCACAGCACTAGGTTAACGGATTCGTACATTCGCAGCACTAGATTAGACAAAACTCATGTCCTTACCCGAATCTACATGAATCGGTGCTTTTTTTCATGTGCCATTGGTGCTGACATGATTCCGTTTCTTTCGCATGTGCCTTGGTGTAGACAGGACTCCAACATCAGTTCTCCACTTATTATTTTCTTATGCGGACAGTACCGTTATGGTAAATTGATTCCAGTCTCTTTTATAATATCCTCGATGTGGTGAGAACAGCACCGCAAGAAAAGCACCGTTGACCGTCCAGTCAAATATCGATGTCTAGGGGTTGACGAACTGCAGCATGCAGCATCTTTTAACCAGCCTGCCCTCAGGGAAATTACATCCCATCCTCGTCGCCACTTTTAAGAGGCGCAGACATGGCATTTCAAGAAGGGTCTTTATTGAAGTACATAGGAACAACCCCTAGACACGTCCTGTCTCCAGCAACTGTCTCCTCCCTTCTGGTCCAACTCCAGAACTCACACATGCTGGTAACCATGGGAAGAATGCATGACAAGTTGCTAGGACACATTGCTAAGATACAACAGTTTATTAATCCAGTTCCAAGTAAAGTAGAAGGTAGATGAGATGGTAAGTAAGATGGTAAATAGCTAGCCCCACCAGGAGCAGCCTCTCTACTGCTCAGCCTGCATCCACCAACTGGCACTCCACACATAACCAAGCAACCAAGCATTCCGTGACCTCATCACACATTCCAGCACTCATCCCGGCTGAGCAGTAGGGAAGAAGAGAATAAGGACAAGAAGAGGGGACAATCAAGTCACAACATATGGTTATTAAACAAAACTGAACAACAACCCCTGAAATTGGCCAGCTATAGTTAGCTGAGCAACCCACAACATGCAACCCACCATGCAAAGCATAACTCACACCCCAAAAGCTCATGGCATAACAATGTTTCTACCAATAAATAATAGAACTTGACAACACAACATAATTAAATAACAAAACATATTGAAAGAAGCAAAGGCTATTGTGTCCATAGTAGTGTTATTGAAAATGTCAATGATTAGGTGATTTGTAATGTTACCAATGATAGCATCAATGTCCTTTGTGATGTCATCTGTCACATCATGGGTGAGGTCATAAGAAAAGCATTTAGGGTACAATTTTTGGTTTGCATTTTAATAACAGTTGAAAGCAGCCTACATCGTTTGTATTTATTGCTAGCCTCTAGAAGCGTACCCCAATTAGTCAGTCAGTCAATTACTTCTTTATGCGGTCAGTAATGAACATAAAAGCACACGTAAAAAAGCTTCAACATGATACAAGAATAAAATCGTGATTACAAAACAGGCATTTCATGTTATAAAATAAGATGAAAACAGTTTTGAAAAACTCAGTTAATAGTAGTGATATCAGAATACAATGTGGCAAGCTCCCTAAACATAATCCATTCAACAAAAACCTCAAATAAGGCTCCGCTATGTTAATGGAAAAAGGTTTGGGCTTCCTCGCCACTAAAAGGCTAAACATTAAAAGAACACAACTTTGAATATCATATGAATCCTTAAAAGGATATAACTTAGGATATCATTTGAAAAAACCACACATACTTAGAAGTGACTTATTTAAAAACTAAATATTTAATCAAAAAGGTTAAAAGTTGAAAGTTGAAGTCCCAGACAATAAATCGATAGGTTTAATCAGGGTCAAAGGGGAGGATAATATCGTAAAAGATTTCATATACTGGAATAAAAAACATATAGAGGATTTCAGTTCATGTACTGAAGGATACCAGGCAGATGGACAGAGAAAGGATATCATAGTTTTGACCTTCTCAAGAGGGGTACTTCTTTCTAATCTTTAGCGCACAGCATATGTAACTGATAACTGAATAGCAAACCAACTGAGATTCTAGGTGCTGTAGAGAGCGCAGGCATCTTTGTGTGAATTGAATTTCATGGGACATAGGATTGGATGTAAGAAACGTGATCTCAGAATGCTATACACTGTGCAAAAAAGCATAACATGCATTGTGGATTGTTGAGAAATTAAATCGCAAGGACAGCAAGGGAGTGAGGTGAACCAAGTGCCCATTAACAGAAAGGCAACTAAAAAGTGCACCGTACCTAGGGGCTGATTACGATGGCAGACGGACTTCGCTCCATCACCATCGTCCCGGGGATGTGGACCGCCCGCCTACAAGGTGGGATTACAATGCGGCCACCACCATTGCGGCCGCAAGTGCCATTTTTTCCATTGTGGTGGGTGCTGCTGGCTGCAGCACCCGCTGCAATGTAAAAAAAGCACTTTTTGCATTTCCCTACACTACGTGGCAGGCACCATGCGGTGCCTGCCACATGGTGCAGGGAAATGTAGGGGGGCACCATAGGTGCCCTCAAATGCCAAACTGGAGTGCCCCTGCTTAAGGGGGGCCCGCTATGGGCCTCCACAGTCCATCCTCACCAGCCTTTCCATGGCGGGTGAACCGCCATGTAAAGGCTGGCGGGGATGGACCATCCTAATCCCTACGGCAGTGCCTGGAAGGTACCGCCACCATTCTGGGGATGCGGAGCGGTCTGACAGGCAATCGGAATGATTGCTACTGTCGGACCTGTGGTGGTCTGGCTTTCCGCCCGCCAGCACACCGCCCGCCATCAAAATCTAGCGGGCGGGAAATGGCCTTACGATGGTGGTGAACCCAACCACCGACAGCCTGTCTGTGGCGGGTTCACTGCCATCATAATCAGCCCCTAAGTCTCAAGCGCATAAGATAGAATGTGTCCTCTGATTGACTACCCACGATAGATATGATTCCAGCCCTTCAGAGTTCGCGATCGGCACATAGCAAAGAACAAGTCCATTTCTAAGGCTCTTTCTATTCTGGCATCATTTCTGGATTTAAAAAACATGGACTTTACCACTCCCTTAGTATAAACATGGATACTGCCAGGTGAATTAAAAAGGTTAATTTTACCAAGGTCCTGGAAGGCTTGCTTAACATAAGCAAGCCATGGAATTAAGGCCATATTATCTAAATCCTCTAGAATAAGGGGGACGAATTGGGGACAAATTGGTCTCACGTGCACCCCATAATTTAAGCCACAGGACCAAGGGGGCAGTTCTCACTTGGTCCTTCAGATAGGGCAGGTCGAATTCTAAATGTGAAATATAACTTGCCGTGGTTTTGGGGATAGCCAGCAGCCTACTCAAAACATTTTTTGGAGGGACTGCAAATTTCCCGGGATAGCATAGCCCCAAACACCTGCACCGTAAGTCCCTACTGAGAGGCACTTACTCTTATACAGCAGTATCATTTCTCTAATTGGCTTATGACCTACCTTTTTTCACAAAACCAAAGAACACCTCGCATGACCCAGCAAACTTCTGGGCTTTCTGAATGAGTAACTTGTCCCGTTTCAAGTTGGCGTAAAAAAAAGGGCTAGATAATTTAAACTTGATACTTTAGCAATGAGTGTCCCCCCAAATTTAATATTTTCGCGATCTAGTAGTCTTTGGGCTACAAGTCATTATATAGGATTTCTTGTGGTTCACTATTTAGGTTAAGATTTCCCATGAAATTGTTAAAAGAGTCTAGCAATGTCTGTAGACTGTTTGAGTGCTTGCATTAAGAACTGCATCGTCAGCATAAAGGAGGACAGGAACTGGATGGGATCCAACTTTAGGTACATCCCTACCTCTTTAACTAGCGCTGAATCAAGGGCATTAATAGAAAATTAAAATAAAAAGGGAGCTAGGATGCATTCCTGCCTTACCACTCGTGTTGCCTATATGAATTTGGGCATAACGCACTTTAATAGTTGTGTCCCAGTGCAGACGGTTAAGGAGGTCTAATGGGGGGACTCATTTCCCACTGATTCCATCTATGCCCAAAGCTTCCCCCGTCAACTAAGTGAAAAGCACAGGAGAAGTCCATAAAGGCCAGATGTAGCCCAGTTGCATATGTGATACCTCACCTCTTGTGTTGCTAATGTGAGGGAACCCTTCTTGGAGATGAAATCTAAGTTCATGGCAGGGAATTCTCCAGTCCACTATAGTGTCTACTGGCATTGAGTGACTCCTTCCAATAGCTAAAACCCAGGGGGTTTTAAAACTCTGTTGCACTGGAAAATGTTTGATGTATCTTTTCACTTGATCACAGGATGTGCATAAAGTAACGAGTAAGGAAAGTATGTACTTAGATGCCATACTTCTGTAACTGATTGCGAGCTGTACATGAAGTAATGAGAAGAGTGTGTGAATTTTACACATTTGCAGGCAGAACAGAAACGAATGCAGATGATTGCTAAATGAAGACAAATGCTGAATGAAAGCAATAAGAAAAATTAACACATTAACAATATTCATTGCACTTGTCTATCAACTGTGCAAGTGTTGAAAAACAACCTGAACCATAAAATACTTTCACAACATAAGGATTAGTTCCTAACATGACAAATTATTATTTGCAAACTATAACTTTTTAATCTACCTTATTACAGACACTTAAGAACACAGATCATGGCCCATAATGATTTCAAATTTGACACCCTTGATGTAAGCTCTGGATAGGTGAAAGATGTTTCAATTAAATACTATAGTAAAATATACCTTAAAGACACAAAACTATCCTACACTATCTATATTACTCCCCCATCTAAGTTTAAGAAGTGTAAAACTGTAGTTCTTAACCTGTGGTCCACAAACCCATGTGGGTCTCCGACGCCTACTCGGGGGATCCATGATTGTTTAGAAAATTAAATATTAGCAGGTTAATAAGTATATATAAATGAAGGAGCAAAATTAGAAATTGGAAATTTTAAATGTTCTGTAAATATGAAGGAATTTGAAATTGGAGACTAAAAATCAAGTTGGTATCCTTAGCTTGATACACTAGAACAGCAAAAAGTACAGCAAACAACAGAACAATAGAATTGACGATGGGCAGCCTTAATTGCAGGGGCGGCTCCTCCACTAGGGCAGAGGAGCGTCGCCCCACTGCTTTCTCGCAGTGCGAGAAAGCCAAAACATAAAATGGTAATAACTAAAAGTCATTACCATTTTATGTTTGCTTTGCGCATTGCGGGCGGGTGGACGGGGATGCTCTGCTCTTTGAGCAGGGCAGGGGAGGAGTGGGTTGCCCACTCCTGAGTGCGCAAAGACTGTTTGGTTGGCCTTCTCGGGCCGCCCAAACCAGTCATGCGCACTCTGCCCTTCTCCTGCATGGAGAACATGGCCACCCCATTAGCCCCTGGCTGGGCGGTGTCCCGACCAATTACAATGCTACATGCAGCGTTGTGATTGGCTTGGGGAAGGGAGCCTAGCTGCCTGCTTCCTGTTCCTGTCGGAGGCAGGAGAGCAGGAGCCGAGAAGACGCGGGACCCAGCAGAAAGTTATGTTTAATTTAATTTTTTTATTTTATTTCCCCGCGACTCCCCCCAACACGCCCGCAATGCCCCCCCTGCGACCCCTCACACCCAACCCCCACCTGCGAGCAATGCCGGCCGCTACTGCTTATTTGAAGCACTGACCAAAAGAGAGCATGCATTAGGAGCAAAGCAAAGTGTTATGTTAGCAATAATTCACCAAAAAATCAGAACAGTCCTCTGTTGTAAAGTCAGGAGCCATCAATGATGGAAGTGAAGAAGATAATATGGATGTTTATGGGTTGGAAGGGGATGAATCCTTCTCACCAAGAAGGCAGTAATCGGCAATATCACTGGTTGATGATGAGCCTCCTGATGATCTTGGTAATTATGCTTTCACAACTTTAATAACAGACGGTGTCAGACAAGGTGCATGCCTTGATCAGCCAGTGGTGTCACTGACACAACAGAAGGAATTAGAGATCATGTGTTGTCACATCTGTCTGTGGACATAGGCAGAGAGACAGGTGCTTGAGCAACAGTCTCAAACCTGATCGCTGTGAAGTCCAAAATGTGAAAGACTTCACATTTGTTGCGATGCATGACAAGAGAATGTACCAGCCAAAGCCTCATAGTCACTTGAAGGTAAATCAAGTATGATCCTTGTATTTCAAGCGCAGCAAGTAAAATACGGTGCTTAATCAGTACCTATAGATTCAAAAATGTTATGTTGAAATATTTCTCTCAAGATGTCAATATCAGTCTATGTCACAATAAATATCTTGCAATGATGTGATGTCAGATAGGAAGTCGTCATTATCAATAAACAGAAGCAGCAATGGCACATCAGCAGCTTTCAGTAGGAACAGTGTAGAAGCAGTGAAAAGGCTGAATGGGATAACCCCAAATAATGATTGACACTTCCAAGTGCACTCTTGAAAAGGTGAGTTTTCCAGTGCCATTGTTCTTAAACAACAGGGAGACCCATGTCATACAAGAGGTCCCAAAAGTATTCAAGACCAAATCTGCTAAATTTGTCAAGTGTGTAGTATTAAGAAGTGCTGAGTTTCTGACTGGTTTAGGATACCACCACCAAGGATGAAAAGCTACAGGAGACATGAGAATAATATCACTCTTGGGTACCAGATCTAGGACTTTTGCTCATGTAAGAGTTGTTTATCATGGTGGCATTTAAGTAAATATTAAACCAACATAGATCAATAACTGTTTCAAATGGTATTGGGAAAAAGTGTAACCCACACCAAGGTTCAGGAGATGAGACAATCACAACATATGGAATGCCTATTTCATTAATACAAACAATGAATAATCTACTGTCAAGACGCACAGAAATCATTATATGAAATCATGGGCAGTAGCTCTCAATATACATTGCATCCTGTTTTGGCAAATACAGATTGAGAATGAACAGTAATCTGACCACAAATCAAAGTATGGACCATAGAATTTTCACAAGCATTAGAACTAACTTAAAATTTGTCTTCACAAAAACAATACAATTGTGATGGTGTAGATATGTATTACCAAGTACCTGGTACCACCAGAAGGAATCCACTTTAGATCATACTCTATCCATCGTTCAACATTGGAAAAGTAAGCAAGCCACAGAGAAGTGAGATAATTTATGGTCCTTCATCTGGTATATTGGAGCCAAACTTTGTTCTACTGATATTAAAATGCTGGAAACACCCCTTCATGCCATTGCACGTTGGTTTGCATTGAATGTGTATGGTGAAAACAGAGTATTATCATGTATTAGGTTCAGAAGAATCCCATGCATGAAGTAAAGTGGTATGCATATTCTGTACAGAATGGCATTGGATGTCCCTATTAAGATTTCTATTATTCAGGACTAATCTGTCATTGTTGGGTTTAACTAACGGAATAATTGAAGTGTTCATAGATGAATGACAGTGCACAATCACTCCCTCATATTGGAGCTCAGTTAGTATATGTTTTATATCCCACTTAGCTTGAACAACTGTGGACAATGTAGTACGCTAGCATTTTAAATGGTGTCAATACATTTGTTAGTACAACTATACATCCAGTGAGATTTTCTCTATAGTTAAATCACTATCCTCCCTGGATTGCATTTCCACGTCCATTGCTCCATCAGTGGAGGGTTGTAATCTGATTACCCAATTTTCTTCTGTTAAAGTTTCAAATATATATGCAACTTTTCCAGAAGCGTTACAGCAAACAAATGATGGACGGAAGGTTGACAATGCAAACATTCTCCCCCAGTCAAAAGATCTGGGTTAAATCCATCGTTCTTTTGCCCACTACGCCACCCCAGTTTGGACCCAGCCATATGCAAATCAGTCTTGACCCTGTGCCCCATGGGAACAGTCCAGACCGAACTGCCAGGCCAGGTCCTCCCTGGACCGGAAACAAGCATCCTGCGACCGGTTTCAGGGTATGTCACCCTTCTTCAGCCAGGCTAGCGTGAATCCAGTGGCACAGTGAGCAAGCGACCCACGTCTGGGCATACCCATCCCACTTAGGGCGAAAAGTGTTACAGCAAACAAATGATGGACGGGATGCTGACAATGCAAACATTCTCCCCCAGTCAAAAGATCTGGGTTAAATCCATCGTTCTTTTGCCCATTACGCCACCCCAGTTTGGACCCAGCCATAGGCAAATGAATCTTGACCCTGTGCCCCATGGGAACAGTCCAGACCGAACTGCCAGGCAGGTCGTCCCTGGACCGGAAAAAGCATCCTGGGACCGGTTTCAGGGTATGTCACCTTCTTCAGCCAGGCTAGCTTGAATCCAGTGGCACAGTGAGCAAGGGACCCACGTCTGGGCATACCCATCCCACTTAGGGCAAAAGTGTTACAGCAAACAAATGATGGACGGAATGCTGACAATGCAAACATTCTCCCCAGTCAAAGATCTGGGTTAAATCCATCGTTCTTTTGCCCACTACGCCACCCCAGTTTGGACCCAGCCATATGCAAATCAGTCTTCACCATGTGCCCCATGGGAACAGTCCAGACCGAAATGCCAGGCCAGGCACAGGGTCAAGACTGATTTGCATATGGCTGGTTCCAAACTGGGGTGGTGTAGTGGGCAAAAGAACAATGGATTTAACCCAGATCTTTTGACTGGGGGAGAATGTTTGCATTGTCAGCATTCCGTCCATCATTTGTTTGCTGTAACACTTTTCGCCCTAAGTGGGATGGGTATGCCCAGACGTAGGTCCCTTGCTCACTGTGCCACTGGATTCAAGCTAGCCTGGCTGAAGAAGGGTGACATACTCTGAAACTGGTTCCAGGATGCTTGTTTCTGGTCCAGGGAGGACCTGGCCTGGCAGTTCGGACTGGACTGTTCCCATGGGGCACAGGGTCAAGACTGATTTGCATATGGCTGGGTCCAAACTGGGGTGGCGTAGTGGGCAAAAGAACGATGGATTTAACCCAGATCTTTTGACTGGGGGAGAATGTTTGCATTGTCAGCATTCCGTCCATCATTTGTTTGCTGTAACACTTTTTGCCCTAAGTGGGATGAGTATGCCCAGACGTGGGTCCCTTGCACACTGTGCCACTGGATTCAAACTAGCCTGGCGGAAGAAAGGTGACATACCCTGAAACCGGTTCCAGGATGCTTGTTTCCCGGTCCAGGGAGGACCTGGCCTGGCAGTTCGGTCTGGACTGTTCCCATGGGGCACAGGGTCAAGACTGATTTGCATATGGCTGGGTCCAAACTGGGGTGGCGTAGTGGCAAAAGAACGATGGATTTAACCCAGATCTTTTGACTGGGGAGAATGTTTGCATTGTCAGCATTCCGTCCATCATTTGTTTGCTGTAACACTTTTCGCCCTAAGTGGGATGGGTATGCCCAGACGTGGGTCCCTTGCTCACTGTGTCACTGGATTCAAGCTATCCTGGCTGAAGAAGGGTGACATACCCTGAAACCGTTTCCAGGATGCTTGTTTCCGGTCCAGGGAGGACCTGGCCTGGCAGTTCGGGCTGGACTGTTCCCATGGGGCACATGGTCAAGACTGATTTGCATATGGCTGGGTCCAAACTGGGGTGGCGTAGTGGGCAAAAGAACGATGGATTTAACCCAGATCTTTTGACTGGGGGAGAATGTTTGCATTGTCAGCATTCCGTCCATCATTTGTTTGCTGTAACACTTTTCGCCCTAAGTGGGATGGGTATGCCCAGACGTGGGTCCCTTGCTCACTGTGCCACTGGATTCAAGCTAGCCTGGCTGAAGAAGGGTGACATACCCTGAAACCGGTTCCAGGATGCTTGTTTCCGGTCCAGGGAGGACCTGGCCTGGCAGTTCGGTCTGGACTGTTCCCATGGGGCACAGGGTCAAGACTGATTTGCATATGGCTGGGTCCAAACTGGGGAGGCGTAGTGGGCAAAAGATCGATGGATTTAACCCAGATCTTTTGACTGGGGGAGAATGTTTGCATTGTCAGCATTCCGTCCATCATTTGTTTGCTGTAACGCTTTTCGCCCTAAGTGGGAAGGGTATGCCCAGACGTGGGTCCCTTGCTCACTGTGCCACTGGATTCAAGCTAGCCTGGCTGAAGAAGGGTGACATACCCTGAAACCGGTCCCAGGATGCTTGTTTCCGGTCCAGGGAGGACCTGGCCTGGCAGTTCGGTCTGGACTGTTCCCATGGGGCACAGGGTCAAGACTGATTTGCATATGGCTGGGTCGAAACTGGGGTGGCGTAGTGGGCAAAAGAACGATGGATTTAACCCAGATCTTTTGACTGGGGGAGAATGTTTGCATTGTCAGCATTCCGTCCATCATTTGTTTGCTGTAACACTTTTTGCCCTAAGTGGGATGGGTATGCCCAGACGTGGGTCCCTTGCTCACTGTGCCACTGGATTCAAGCTAGCCTTGCTGAAGAAGGGTGACATACCCTGAAACCGGTCCCAGGATGCTTGTTTCCGGTCCAGGGAGGACCTGGCCTGGCAGTTCGGTCTGGACTGTTCCCATGGGGCACAGGGTCAAGACTGATTTGCATATGGCTGGGTCGAAACTGGGGTGGCATAGTGGGCAAAAGAACGATGGATTTAACCCAGATCTTTTGACTGGGGGAGAATGTTTGCATTGTCAGCATTCCGTCCATCATTTGTTTGCTGTAACACTTTTCGCCCTAAGTGGCATGGGTATGCCCAGACGTGGGTCGTTTGCTCACTGTGCCACTGGATTCAAGCTAGCCTGGCAGAAGAAGGGTGACATACCCTGAAACCGGTCCCAGGATGCTTGTTTCCGGTCCAGGGAGGACCTGGCCTGGCAGTTCGGTCTGGACTGTTCCCATGGGGCACAGGGTCAAGACTGATTTGCATATGCCTGGGTCCAAACTGGGGTGGCGTAGTGGGCAAAAGAACGATGTATTTAACCCAGATCTTTTGACTGGGGAGAATGTTTGCATTGTCAGCATTCCGTCCATCATTTGTTTGCTGTAACACTTTTCGCCCTAAGTGGGATGGGTATGCCCAGACGTGGGTCCCTTGCTCACTGTGCCACTGGATTCAAGCTAGCGTGGCTGAAGAAGGGTGACATACCCTGAAACCGGTCCCAGGATGCTTGTTTCCGGTCCAGGGAGGACCTGGCCTGGCAGTTCGGTCTGGACTGTTCCCATGGGGCACAGGGTCAAGACTGATTTGCATATGGCTGGGTCCAAACTGGGGTGGCGTAGTGGGCCAAAGAACGATGGATTTAACCCAGATCTTTTGACTGGGGGAGAATGTTTGCATTGTCAGCATTCCGTCCATCATTTGTTTGCTGTAACACTTTTCGCCCTAAGTGGGATGGGTATGCCCAGACGTGGGTCCCTTGCTCACTGTGCCACTGGATTCAAGCTAGCCTGGCTGAAGAAGGATGACATACCCTGAAACCGGTCCCAGATGCTTCTTTCCGGTCCAGGAGGACCTGGCCTGGCAGTTCGGTCTGGACTGTTCCAGTGGGGCACAGGGTCAAGACTCATTTGCATATGGCTGGGTCCAAACTGGGGTGGCGTAGTGGGCAAAAGAACGATGGATTTAACCCAGATCTTTTGACTGGGGGAGAATGTTTGCATTGTCAGCATTCCGACCATCATTTGTTTGCTGTAACACTTTTCGCCCTAAGTGGGATGGGTATGCCCAGACGTGGGTCGTTTGCTCACTGTGCCACTGGATTCAAGCTAGCCTGGCAGAAGAAGGGTGACATACCCTGAAACCGGTCCCAGGATGCTTGTTTCCGGTCCAGGGAGGACCTGGCCTGGCAGTTCGGTCTGGACTGTTCCCATGGGGCACAGGGTCAAGACTGATTTGCATATGCCTGGGTCCAAACTGGGGTGGCGTAGTGGGCAAAAGAACGATGTATTTAACCCAGATCTTTTGACTGGGGGAGAATGTTTGCATTGTCAGCATTCCGTCCATCATTTGTTTGCTGTAACACTTTTCGCCCTAAGTGGGATGGGTATGCCCAGACGTGGGTCCCTTGCTCACTGTGCCACTGGATTCAAGCTAGCCTGGCTGAAGAAGGATGACATACCCTGAAACCGGTCCCAGATGCTTCTTTCCGGTCCAGGGAGGACCTGGCCTGGCAGTTCGGTCTGGACTGTTCCAGTGGGGCACAGGGTCAAGACTCATTTGCATATGGCTGGGTCCAAACTGGGGTGGCGTAGTGGGCAAAAGAACGATGGATTTAACCCAGATCTTTTGACTGGGGGAGAATGTTTGCATTGTCAGCATTCCGTCCATCATTTATTTGCTGTAACACTTTTCGCCCTAAGTGGGATGGGTATGCCCAGACGTGGGTCCCTTGCTCACTGTGCCACTGGATTCAAGCTAGCCTGGCTGAAGAAGGGTGACATACCCTGAAACCGGCCCCAGGATGCTTGTTTCCGGTCCAGGAGGACCTGGCCTGGCAGTTCGGTCTGGACTGTTCACATGGGGCACAGGGTCAAGACTGATTTGCATATGGCTGGGTCCAAACTGGGGAGGCGTAGTGGGCAAAAGATCGATGGATTTAACCCAGATCTTTTGACTGGGGGAGAATGTTTGCATTGTCAGCATTCCGTCCATCATTTGTTTGCTGTAACACTTTTCGCCCTAAGTGGGAAGGGTATGCCCAGACGTGGGTCCCTTGCTCACTGTGCCACTGGATTCAAGCTAGCCTGGCTGAAGAAGGGTGACATACCCTGAAACCGGTCCCAGGATGCTTGTTTCCGGTCCAGGGAGGACCTGGCCTGGCAGTTCGGTCTGGACTGTTCCCCTGGGGCACAGGGTCAAGACTGATTTGCATATGGCTGGGTCGAAACTGGGGTGGCGTAGTGGGCAAAAGAACGATGGATTTAACCCAGATCTTTTGACTGTGGGAGAATGTTTGCATTGTCAGCATTCCGTCCATCATTTGTTTGCTGTAACACTTTTTGCCCTAAGTGGGATGGGTATGCCCAGACGTGGGTCCCTTGCTCACTGTGCCACTGGATTCAAGCTAGCCTGGCTAAAGAAGGGTGACATACCCTGAAACCGGTCCCAGGATGCTTGTTTCCGGTCCAGGGAGGACCTGGCCTGGCAGTTCGGTCTGGACTGTTCCCATGGGGCACAGGGTCAAGACTGATTTGCATATGGCTGGGTCCAAACTGGGGTGGCGTAGTGGGGAAAAGAACGATGGATTTAACCCAGATCTTTTGACTGGGGAGAATGTTTGCATTGTCAGCATTCCGTCCATCATTTGTTTGCTGTAACACTTTTCGCCCTAAGTGGGATGGGTATGCCCAGACGTGGGTCGTTTGCTCACTGTGCCACTGGATTCAAGCTAGCCTGGCAGAAGAAGGGTGACATACCATGAAACCGGTCCCAGGATGCTTGTTTCCGGTCCAGGGAGGACCTGGCCTGGCAGTTCGGTCTGGACTGTTCCCATGGGGCACAGTGTCAAGACTCATTTGCATATGGCTGGGTCCAAACTGGGGTGGCGTAGTGGGCAAAAGAACGATGGATTTAACCCAGATCTTTTGACTGGGGAGAATGTTTGCATTGTCAGCATTCCGTCCATCATTTGTTTGCTGTAACACTTTTCGCCCTAAGTGGGATGGGTATGCCCAGACGTGGGTCCCTTGCTCACTGTGCCACTGGATTCAAGCTAGCCTGGTTGAAGAAGGGTGATATACCCTGAAACCGGTCCCAGGATGCTTGTTTCCGGTCCAGGGAGGACCTGGCCTGGCAGTTCGGTCTGGACTGTTCCCATGGGGCACAGGGTCAAGACTGATTTGCATATGGCTGGGTCCAAACTGGGGTGGCGTAGTGGGCAAAGAACGATGTATTTAACCCAGATCTTTTGACTGGGGGAGAATGTTTGCATTGTCAGCATTCCGTCCATCATTTGTTTGCTGTAACACTTTTCGCCCCTAAGTGGGATGGGTATGCCCAGACGTGGGTCCCTTGCTCACTGTGCCACTGGATTCAAGCTAGCCTGGTTGAAGAAGGGTGACATACCCTGAAACCGGTCCCAGGATGCTTGTTTCCGGTCCAGGGAGGACCTGGCCTGGCAGTTCGGTCTGGACTGTTCCCATGGGGCACAGGGTCAAGACTGATTTGCATATGGCTGGGTCCAAACTGGGGTGGCGTAGTGGGCAAAAGAACGATGTATTTAACCCAGATCTTTTGACTGGGGGAGAATGTTTGCATTGTCAGCATTCCGTCCATCATTTGTTTGCTGTAACACTTTTCGCCCTAAGTGGGATGGGTATGCCCAGACGTGGGTCCCTTGCTCACTGTGCCACTGGATTCAAGCTAGCCTGGCTGAAGAAGGATGACATACCCTGAAACCGGTCCCAGGATGCTTTTTTCCGGTCCAGGGAGGACCTGGCCTGGCAGTTCGGTCTGGCCTGTTCCCATGGGGCATTAGGTCAAGACTGATTTGCATATGGCTGGGTCCAAACTGGGGTGGCGTAGTGGGCAAAAGAACGATGGATTTAACCCAGATCTTTTGACTGGGGGAGAATGTTTGCATTGTCAGCATTCTGTCCATCATTTGTTTGCTGTAACACTTTTCGCCCTAAGTGGGATGGGTATGCCCAGACGTGGGTCCCTTGCTCACTGTGCCACTGGATTCAAGCTAGCCTGGCTAAAGAAGGGTGACATACCCTGAAACCGGTCCCAGGATGCTTGTTTCCGGTCCAGGGAGGACCTGGCCTGGCAGTTCGGTCTGGACTGTTCCCATGGGGCACAGGGTCAAGACTCATTTGCATATGGCTGGGTCCAAACTGGCGTGGCGTAGTGGGCAAAAGAACGATGGATTTAACCCAGATATTTTGACTGGGGGAGAATGTTTGCATTGTCAGCATTCCGTCCATCATTTGTTTGCTGTAACACTTTTCGCCCTAAGTGGGATGGGTATGCCCAGACGTGGGTCCCTTGCTCACTGTGCCACTGGATTCAAGCTAGCCTGGCTAAAGAAGGGTGACATACCCTGAAACCGGTCCCAGGATGCTTGTTTCCGGTCCAGGGAGGACCTGGCCTGGCAGTTCGGTCTGGACTGTTCCCATGGGGCACAGGGTCAAGACTGATTTGCATATGGCTGGGTCCAAACTGGGGTGGCGTAGAGGGCAAAAGAACAATGGATTTAACCCAGATATTTTGACTGGGGAGAATGTTTGCATTGTCAGCATTCTGTCCATCATTTGTTTGCTGTAACACTTTTCGCCCTAAGTGGGATGGGTATGCCCAGACGTGGGTCCCTTGCTCACTGTGCCACTGGATTCAAGCTAGCCTGGCTGAAGAAGGGTGACATACCCTGAAACCGGTCCCAGGATGCTTGTTTCCGGTCCAGGGAGGACCTGGCCTGGCAGTTCGGTCTGGACTGTTCCCATGGGGCACAGGGTCAAGACTGATTTGCATATGGCTGGGTCCAAACTGGGGTGGCGTAGTGGGCAAAAGAACGATGGATTTAACCCAGATCTTTTGACTGGGGGAGAATGTTTGCATTGTCAGCATTCCGTCCATCATTTGTTTGCTGTAACACTTTTCGCCCTAAGTGGGATGGGTATGCCCAGACGTGGGTCCCTTTCTCACTGTGCCACTGGATTCAAGCTAGCCTGGCTGAAGAAGGATGACATACCCTGAAACCGGTCCCAGATGCTTGTTTCCGGTCCAGGGAGGACCTGGCCTGGCAGTTCGGACTGGACTGTTCCAGTGGGGCACAGGGTCAAGACTCATTTGCATATGGCTGGGTCCAAACTGGGGTGGCGTAGTGGGCAAAAGAACGATGGATTTAACCCAGATCTTTTGACTGGGGGAGAATGTTTGCATTGTCAGCATTCCGACCATCATTTGTTTGCTGTAACACTTTTCGCCCTAAGTGGGATGGGTATGCCCAGACGTGGGTCGCTTGCTCACTGTGCCACTGGATTCAAGCTAGCCTGGCAGAAGAAGGGTGACATACCCTGAAACCGGTCCCAGGATGCTTGTTTCCGGTCCAGGGAGGACCTGGCCTGGCAGTTCGGTCTGGACTGTTCCCATGGGGCACAGGGTCAAGACTGATTTGCATATGCCTGGGTCCAAACTGGGGTGGCGTAGTGGGCAAAAGAACGATGTATTTAACCCAGATCTTTTGACTGGGGGAGAATGTTTGCATTGTCAGCATTCCGTCCATCATTTGTTTGCTGTAACACTTTTCGCCCTAAGTGGGATGGGTATGCCCAGACGTGGGTCCCTTGCTCACTGTGCCACTGGATTCAAGCTAGCGTGGCTGAAGAAGGGCGACATACCCTGAAACCGGTCCCAGGATGCTTGTTTCCGGTCCAGGGAGGACCTGGCCTGGCAGTTCGGTCTGGACTGTTCCCATGGGGCACAGGGTCAAGACTGATTTGCATATGGCTGGGTCCAAACTGGGGTGGCGTAGTGGGCCAAAGAACGATGGATTTAACCCAGATCTTTTGACTGGGGGAGAATGTTTGCATTGTCAGCATTCCGTCCATCATTTGTTTGCTGTAACACTTTTCGCCCTAAGTGGGATGGGTATGCCCAGACGTGGGTCCCTTGCTCACTGTGCCACTGGATTCAAGCTAGCCTGGCTGAAGAAGGATGACACACTCTGAAACCGGTCCCAGATGCTTCTTTCCGGTCCAGGGAGGACCTGGCCTGGCAGTTCGGTCTGGACTGTTCCAGTGGGGCACAGGGTCAAGACTCATTTGCATATGGCTGGGTCCAAACTGGGGTGGCGTAGTGGGCAAAAGAACGATGGATTTAACCCAGATCTTTTGACTGGGGGAGAATGTTTGCATTGTCAGCATTCCGTCCATCATTTATTTGCTGTAACACTTTTCGCCCTAAGTGGGATGGGTATGCCCAGACGTGGGTCCCTTGCTCACTGTGCCACTGGATTCAAGCTAGCCTGGCTGAAGAAGGGTGACATACCCTGAAACCGGCCCCAGGATGCTTGTTTCCGGTCCAGGGAGGACCTGGCCTGGCAGTTCGGTCTGGACTGTTCACATGGGGCACAGGGTCAAGACTGATTTGCATATGGCTGGGTCCAAACTGGGGAGGCGTAGTGGGCAAAAGATCGATGGATTTATCCCAGATCTTTTGACTGGGGGAGAATGTTTGCATTGTCAGCATTCCGTCCATCATTTGTTTGCTGTAACACTTTTCGCCCTAAGTGGGAAGGGTATGCCCAGACGTGGGTCCCTTGCTCACTGTGCCACTGGATTCAAGCTAGCCTGGCTGAAGAAGGGTGACATACCCTGAAACCGGTCCCAGGATGCTTGTTTCCGGTCCAGGGAGGACCTGGCCTGGCAGTTCGGTCTGGACTGTTCCCCTGGGGCACAGGGTCAAGACTGATTTGCATATGGCTGGGTCGAAACTGGGGTGGCGTAGTGGGCAAAAGAACGATGGATTTAACCCAGATCTTTTGACTGGGGGAGAATGTTTGCATTGTCAGCATTCCGTCCATCATTTGTTTGCTGTAACACTTTTTGCCCTAAGTGGGATGGGTATGCCCAGACGCGGGTCCCTTGCTCACTGTGCCACTGGATTCAAGCTAGCCTGGCTAAAGAAGGGTGACATACCCTGAAACCGGTCCCAGGATGCTTGTTTCCGGTCCAGGGAGGACCTGGCCTGGCAGTTCGGTCTGGACTGTTCCCATGGGGCACAGGGTCAAGACTGATTTGCATATGGCTGGGTCCAAACTGGGGTGGCGTAGTGGGGAAAAGAACGATGGATTTAACCCAGATCTTTTGACTGGGGGAGAATGTTTGCATTGTCAGCATTCCGTCCATCATTTGTTTGCTGTAACACTTTTCGCCCTAAGTGGGATGGGTATGCCCAGACGTGGGTCGTTTGCTCACTGTGCCACTGGATTCAAGCTAGCCTGGCAGAAGAAGGGTGACATACCATGAAACCGGTCTCAGGATGCTTGTTTCCGGTCCAGGGAGGACCTGGCCTGGCAGTTCGGTCTGGACTGTTCCCATGGGGCACAGTGTCAAGACTCATTTGCATATGGCTGGGTCCAAACTGGGGTGGCGTAGTGGGCAAAAGAACGATGGATTTAACCCAGATCTTTTGACTGGGGGAGAATGTTTGCATTGTCAGCATTCCGTCCATCATTTGTTTGCTGTAACACTTTTCGCCCTAAGTGGGATGGGTATGCCCAGACGTGGGTCCCTTGCTCACTGTGCCACTGGATTCAAGCTAGCCTGGTTGAAGAAGGGTGATATACCCTGAAACCGGTCCCAGGATGCTTGTTTCCGGTCCAGGGAGGACCTGGCCTGGCAGTTCGGTCTGGACTGTTCCCATGGGGCACAGGGTCAAGACTGATTTGCATATGGCTGGGTCCAAACTGGGGTGGCGTAGTGGGCAAAAGAACGATGTATTTAACCCAGATCTTTTGACTGGGGAGAATGTTTGCATTGTCAGCATTCCGTCCATCATTTGTTTGCTGTAACACTTTTCGCCCTAAGTGGGATGGGTATGCCCAGACGTGGGTCCCTTGCTCACTGTGCCACTGGATTCAAGCTAGCCTGGTTGAAGAAGGGTGACATACCCTGAAACCGGTCCCAGGATGCTTGTTTCCGGTCCAGGGAGGACCTGGCCTGGCAGTTCGGTCTGGACTGTTCCCATGGGGCACAGGGTCAAGACTGATTTGCATATGGCTGGGTCCAAACTGGGGTGGCGTAGTGGGCAAAAGAACGATGTATTTAACCCAGATCTTTTGACTGGGGAGAATGTTTGCATTGTCAGCATTCCGTCCATCATTTGTTTGCTGTAACACTTTTCGCCCTAAGTGGGATGGGTATGCCCAGACGTGGGTCCCTTGCTCACTGTGCCACTGGATTCAAGCTAGCCTGGCTGAAGAAGGATGACATACCCTGAAACCGGTCCCAGGATGCTTTTTTCCGGTCCAGGGAGGACCTGGCCTGGCAGTTCGGTCTGGACTGTTCCCATGGGGCATTAGGTCAAGACTGATTTGCATATGGCTGGGTCCAAACTGGGGTGGCGTAGTGGGCAAAAGAACGATGGATTTAACCCAGATCTTTTGACTGGGGGAGAATGTTTGCATTGTCAGCATTCTGTCCATCATTTGTTTGCTGTAACACTTTTCGCCCTAAGTGGGATGGGTATGCCCAGACGTGGGTCCCTTGCTCACTGTGCCACTGGATTCAAGCTAGCCTGGCTAAAGAAGGGTGACATACCCTGAAACCGGTCCCAGGATGCTTGTTTCCGGTCCAGGGAGGACCTGGCCTGGCAGTTCGGTCTGGACTGTTCCCATGGGGCACAGGGTCAAGACTCATTTGCATATGGCTGGGTCCAAACTGGCGTGGCGTAGTGGGCAAAAGAACGATGGATTTAACCCAGATATTTTGACTGGGGGAGAATGTTTGCATTGTCAGCATTCCGTCCATCATTTGTTTGCTGTAACACTTTTCGCCCTAAGTGGGATGGGTATGCCCAGACGTGGGTCCCTTGCTCACTGTGCCACTGGATTCAAGCTAGCCTGGCTAAAGAAGGGTGACATACCCTGAAACCGGTCCCAGGATGCTTGTTTCCGGTCCAGGGAGGACCTGGCCTGGCAGTTCGGTCTGGACTGATCCCATGGGGCACAGGGTCAAGACTGATTTGCATATGGCTGGGTCCAAACTGGGGTGGCGTAGAGGGCAAAAGAACAATGGATTTAACCCAGATATTTTGACTGGGGGAGAATGTTTGCATTGTCAGCATTCTGTCCATCATTTGTTTGCTGTAACACTTTTCGCCCTAAGTGGGATGGGTATGCCCAGACGTGGGTCCCTTGCTCACTGTGCCACTGGATTCAAGCTAGCCTGGCTGAAGAAGGGTGACATACCCTGAAACCGGTCCCAGGATGCTTGTTTCCGGTCCAGGGAGGACCTGGCCTGGCAGTTCGGTCTGGACTGTTCCCATGGGGCACAGGGTCAAGACTGATTTGCATATGGCTGGGTCCAAACTGGGGTGGCGTAGTGGGCAAAAGAACGATGGATTTAACCCAGATCTTTTGACTGGGGGAGAATGTTTGCATTGTCAGCATTCCGTCCATCATTTGTTTGCTGTAACACTTTTCGCCCTAAGTGGGATGGGTATGCCCAGACGTGGGTCCCTTTCTCACTGTGCCACTGGATTCAAGCTAGCCTGGCTGAAGAAGGATGACATACCCTGAAACCGGTCCCAGATGCTTGTTTCCGGTCCAGGGAGGACCTGGCCTGGCAGTTCGGTCTGGACTGTTCCCATGGGGCACAGGGTCAAGACTGATTTGCATATGGCTGGGTCCAAACTGGGGTGGCGTAGTGGGCAAAAGAACGATGGATTTAACCCAGACCTTTTGACTGGGGGAGAATGTTTGCATTGTCAGCATTCCGTCCATCATTTGTTTGCTGTAACACTTTTCGCCCTAAGTGGGATGGGTATGCCCAGACGTGGGTCCCTTGCTCACTGTGCCACTGGATTCAAGCTAGCCTGGCTGAAGAAGGGTGACATACCCTGAAACCGGTCCCAGGATGCTTGTTTCCGGTCCAGGGAGGACCTGGCCTGGCAGTTCGGTCTGGACTGTTCCCATGGGGCACAGGGTCAAGACTCATTTGCATATGGCTGGGTCCAAACTGGGGTGGCGTAGTGGGCAAAAGAACGATGGATTTAACCCAGATCTTTTGACTGGGGGAGAATGTTTGCATTGTCAGCATTCCGTCCATCATTTGTTTGCTGTAACACTTTTCGCCCTAAGTGGGATGGGTATGCCCAGACGTGGGTCCCTTGCTCACTGTGCCACTGGATTCAAGCAAGCCTGGCTGAAGAAGGGTGACATACCCTGAAACCGGTCCCAGGATGCTTGTTTCCGGTCCAGGAGGACCTGGCCTGGCAGTTCGGTCTGGACTGTTCCCATGGGGCACAGGGTCAAGACTCATTTGCATATGGCTGGGTCCAAACTGGGGTGGCGTAGTGGGCAAAAGAACGATGGATTTAACCCAGATCTTTTGACTGGGGAGAATGTTTGCATTGTCAGCATTCCGTCCATCATTTGTTTGCTGTAACACTTTTCGCCCTAAGTGGGATGGGTATGCCCAGACGTGGGTCCCTTGCTCACTGTGCCACTGGATTCAAGCTAGCCTGGCTGAAGAAGGGTGACATACCCTGAAACCGGTCCCAGGATGTTTGTTTCCGGTCCAGGGAGGACCTGGCCTGGCAGTTCGGTCTGGACTGTTCCCATGGGGCACAGGGTCAAGACTGATTTGCATATGGCTGGGTCCAAACTGGGGTGGCGTAGTGGGCAAAAGAACGATGGATTTAACCCAGACCTTTTGACTGGGGGAGAATGTTTGCATTGTCAGCATTCCGTCCATCATTTGTTTGCTGTAACACTTTTCGCCCTAAGTGGGAAGGGTATGCCCAGACGTGGGTCCCTTGCTCACTGTGCCACTGGATTCAAGCTAGCCTGGCTGAAGAAGGGTGACATACCCTGAAACCGGTCCCAGGATGCTTGTTTCTGGTCCAGGGAGGACCTGGCCTGGCAGTTCGGTCTGGACTGTTCCCATGGGGCACAGGGTCAAGACTCATTTGCATATGGCTGGGTCCAAACTGGGGTGGCGTAGTGGGCAAAAGAACGATGGATTTAACCCAGATCTTTTGACTGGGGGAGAATGTTTGCATTGTCAGCATTCCGTCCATCATTTGTTTGCTGTAACACTTTTCGCCCTAAGTGGGATGGGTATGCCCAGACGTGGGTCCCTTGCTCACTGTGCCACTGGATTCAAGCTAGCCTGGCTGAAGAAGGGTGACATACCCTGAAACCGGTCCCAGGATGCTTGTTTCCGGTCCAGGGAGGACCTGGCCTGGCAGTTCGGTCTGGACTGTTCCCATGGGGCACAGGGTCAAGACTCATTTGCATATGGCTGGGTCCAAACTGGGGTGGCGTAGTGGGCAAAAGAACGATGGATTTAGCCCAGATCTCTTGACTGGGGAGAATGTTTGCATTGTCAGCATTCCGTCCATCATTTGTTTGCTGTAACACTTTTCGCCCTAAGTGGGATGGGTATGCCCAGACGTGGGTCCCTTGCTCACTGTGCCACTGGATTCAAGCTAGCCTGGCTCAAGAAGGGTGACATACCCTGAAACCGGTCCCAGGATGCTTGTTTCCGGTCCAGGGAGGACCTGGCCTGGCAGTTCGGTCTGGACTGTTCCCATGGGGCACAGGGTCAAGACTGATTTGCATATGGCTGGGTCCAAACTGGGGTGGCGTAGTGGGCAAAAGAACGATGGATTTAACCCAGATCTTTTGACTGGGGGCGAATGTTTGCATTGTCAGCATTCCGTCCATCATTTGTTTGCTGTAACACTTTTCGCCCTATGTGGGAAGGGTATGCCCAGACGTAGGTCCCTTGCTCACTGTGCCACTGGATTCAAGCTAGCCTGGCTGAAGAAGGGTGACATACCCTGAAACCGGTCCCAGGATGCTTGTTTCCGGTCCAGGGAGGACCTGGCCTGGCAGTTCGGTCTGGACTGTTCCCATGGGGCACAGGGTCAAGACTGATTTGCATATGGCTGGGTCGAAACTGGGGTGGCGTAGTGGGCAAAAGAACGATGGATTTAACCCAGATCTTTTGACTGGGGGAGAATGTTTGCATTGTCAGCATTCTGTCCATCATTTGTTTGCTGTAACACTTTTCCAGAGGCAGTCAAAAATGCTCCATGCCTTGAAACATAGTTTAAACTATTGGATTCTAATATAGAACTCTCCAGTTTCAACATTCTAACTTCAGAAGAGCTATGCGCTCTGCTGCCTAAGGTGAAATCAGGTTCACCAGGTGATCCGGCCCTACCCATGATTTGGGAATGTGGGGTCGAGGCTACCTTACCTAGACTTTGTTATTTGCTCAGACATTATAAAAATTATAACAAATCCAAAATCAATTTTAGCAAAAAATAATTTCAAAAATAATTTACATGTATGGATGTTGAGAAACATTTGTGGTAGTAGGTCCTATTTAGTCATTGTCATTATTGAATAATAATCACTGACAATTTTGTTGTTGTTTCTTTATATGAAATGTTTAATTTCTTTCATTAAGTTTAATTATAATGTAGAGTTTATTTCATGCAAAGCTACCAATTACCTTTAAATGCATTTATTCATAACACTTACAAAACGTCTTTTGAAACTAAGCATTACTGTTGCTATGTATTTCTGCTTACTCCATGCAATTGTATTTGGTCCCCATGTAACTCATGTAACTGCTACTGTCTATTGTACACTTCTTGTATATACTGTTACTATGTATTTGTGCTTATTCCATGAAATTGTATTTACTACATTTGTAACTCGTGTAACTGCTACTTTGCCAACTACGTAAAGCGCTCTGATACCTTCGGGTGGAGTTTGCGCTATTTAAAACTCAATAAAATAAAAATAAAATAAATATAGCTATACAAAATTAATATAATTACATATTAATTGAGTGGAGTTGTTTGCTTTGTATACAATGAAGACAGTGCCTATCAGTTCATTCCCTCATACAAAGATATTAATTTGTAGTAAACAAAGGTGATAAAATGATAAAGGTGTGGTGACGGTGCAGTGCTCTTGTGTTGAAAATATGCAAAGGCAGAATGGCAGTGCAACACAAAATACAGTTTTATTCCTGGAAATTGATACTTAGAGTTCGTAGAGCAGTAAACATATATCTGGCGTTTTTGTGTGACCATCAAATAGGCACAGTCCAAAACAGTCAATAAGTAGGTAACATTTCAACCCCAAATGGACCTTGTGGGAGGGGCTGTGCGGGGAGGGGGATGACATTTGAGAGTAGTACTCTACTGTGATTGGAAGGGACAACATTGGAAAAGAAATGCACTGATAGTTGCAAGCGGTAAAGCCTGGAGGAAGTCAAAAGGGCTTTCATTATTACTGCCCAGTTATAATACTTGCAACTAACTGTCCTCCAAAAACTGTAGGGTGCTGCTCTCAAATGTAATTGATTCATATCCTTATGAAGGCACTCACAAAGGTCACAGATGATCACAACCTTCCGCTCCCACTCTGACAGGTTACCTTCTAAGCTGTGAAAGACCACAAACTGTATATCACATAATTGTTGCTGCAACCACTCTGTCCCTTCTTTGAGAAGAAGAAGACATAACAGCAATCAGCTCTTGCATCTCTTCACCACCGGTAACAAAGCACGAGTTAATGCAGACACATAGGCCCATTTATGCACAGTTGTTTGAAAAACCAGAAAAGTTGTGAACATGTGTCAATTTAAAAACCCAGACACTGAACCTGGCTACTTTTCTGTGCATTGCCTTGTAAAGTAATTCCAGAATAAATCTTGAAAACATATTTGGGTGGTAATAACACAAACAACAGTGTTACATAGTATCAGCTGACCCTTAACCAGAAAATGACTGCAACATAAGCTGCATGGTTACATTTAGTAAGAATTACTACTTAATAGAATTAAAATGTATTGATTTTCATAAAAAGATATAATCCTCTCTGGACGATAGGCTGTTGTCCAAGATATATCTGCAACCTGAAATTACCATTCTATCTCACAATCCACCTTCAGGAGCAAGCCTTGACTGTTCAACTTCGTTTCCCTATTAGATGGAGAACGATCATGTTTTTAGTGCTTTTCTGAACAAGAAATGGTTTTATTGCAGATGAAATTAAAGGGAAGAGTGTTCTGTTAAAAAAAAAGGTACACCTCCTATACTTCACGATTCTTGGATGAACAGGTTGTAGAGAAGTCTTCTAATCAAGAAAAATATTGCTAGATGTGCTTACCTTTTAGATTGGAAAACATTTAGAATCAGAGTTTGTGGCTGCAAAAAGGGGCTTCAGTATCTATCAATCCTATTTGAGCAGTCAGTAAGATTTTACCAACTCCTAAAATGGGATGGCGATTGGATAGGGGAGTATTTCAGGTGTTCCTTCCAAATACAGAAGCTGTACCCTATGTACAATGGTTTGCAACAGTAATTCCGGTTGCAAACCATTGGAAAGTTCCTAAACTCCAAGTTGGAGTGGTAACTCATTTGTAAAAGGTAAGGGGCCCCCATTGTGAATTTGTGTTGAAAGTTTCTGGGGGAGTAAACAGTGGTCCAGACACAACTGCCAACTCACACAGAAACTTTTTTTTAAATTAAAGCAATCCTATTTCCTTTATGGAAAACAGGCTGCTTTCAAACAAAATATTTCTTTATTTAAATGCAATCAGACAATGCGTTCTGCTGATCTGAGCAGGCCTCCAGACCTGTGACTATATTAGTTGGAGTGAGTCACAATTTTGCGACCGACTCAATGAATAATAATTAGGTAGGTAGGATTGAGACCCACTCCAATTTGGAATTTTATGACCTGACCTATTACTGCAAAGATCTGTTTGCAAAATTAAATATTGTTTGCAAATTGTGACCAGTATAATGATACATCTGGCCTCAAGTTGGCAATTAGAATCTAAATTTGACTTGAAAGACTAAGGGCCTGATTTAGATCTTGGCGGACGTGTTAATCAGTCACAACGTTGACGGATATCCTATCCGCTGAAATATAAATCCCATAGGATATAATGGGATTTATATTTTGGCGGATGGGATATCTGTCACCGTTGTGACAGAGTAACCCGTCCGCCAAGATATAAATCAGCCCTACGTCCTTGATAAAGACAGCCAAGTGAAATACTCTTAAATAAGAATCTTTTGGTGAACAGAAGTCAGTGTAGACAGGAAAGAACCAGAGACGAGGGACCTGCAGTGCAGGACCAGGGTTTCTGCATTCTGGACAATTTGAAGATTCAACAGCAGTGATTTTGGAGTCCCTAAAGAAAGGGAATGTCCAAGGTCCAGATTATAAACGTTTATGGCCTGAATGATAATTTGTAGCAAGACACAGGTAAAATAAGAGCTTCTGCAATGGTGTGGGATGAAAAAAACAAGCCCATGCCAGTTTTTCATTTGAAGGGTAAGGCAGAACGTTTGGTTAAAGGTGAAACCTAAGTTGCACAAGGAGGTAACTGTGGTTTGCACAAATCCCAACTCACCACTAATCGGTCCACACAGATTTAACCCTAATACTTAGGGGCCGATTACGATGGCGGACGGACTGGAGTCCGTCTGCCATCGTGGTGGTGACCGGCACCGTCCGCAATACATGCGGCGGTCCCGCACACCCAATTAGGATGCGACTGCCACCATGGCGGTCGCATTTTGCACTTTAACATTGCGGTGGGTGCTACTGACTGCAGCACCCGCCGCGATGTTCAAAATGCATGTTGTGCATTTCACTGCACTACGTGTCAGGCACCACACGGTGCCTGCCACTTGGTGCAGTGAAATGTAGGGGGGTACCATGGGTACCCCCCCAGTGCACAAACACCACCCCCAGACACAAGGGGGCCTGCAATGGGCCCCCAAAACCAATCCCCGCCAGCCTTTCAATGGCGGTTTACCCGCCACGGAAAGGCTGGCTAAAGACAGCATCCTAATTTGGCAGACGGTGCCTGCTATGCACCGCCACCATTTTATGGATGCAGACCGCTCCGCCAGGCAATCGGAACGATTGCCTGTGGCGGTTCCGTGGCGGACGGTCTTTGCATCCGCCACGGTCGCAGTCAGGATCCCCCCGCCATCGTAATGTGGTGGGGGAAAATCGCGGTCCGATGGCGGAAGGCCCGCCACCGCACGACTAGCGTGGCGGTCCTTCCGCCATCGTAATCAGCCCCTTAGTTATAATAATCTTTAATAGTTTTCACAGTACTCCTTCAAGTGGTATGTAACTCAGTAAATATAAACAAAGTAAAGGTGCTGTCAAGATAATTGTAGGGAAAGTAATGCTAGACAAAGTAAAAGGGGAGAAGAAAAGGTTGCACTCCTGATTGCATAGTTGCCCCCACATTCCACAGACCCCAGAGAATTGGCCTAACAGAATATATGTGGGTGGGGTGAAAAAATGACTCATGGAGGAATTGCTTGACTACTGTAGATATAAAGTACATGGCTAATGAAGTGGGAAATACCATGTCTCATTGGGAAAGCTCCATGCCATATATAGCAATTCAATGTCTCAGAGTTCCAGTCCAGTAGTAGCTCTATAGCGACAGAAGCCACATAGGGGCCGATTCCGATCTCGGTCGGAGGCGCACCCAATACCATTCGGTCGGGAAAAAAGCCATGCGAATGCCTGTTTCCCGACCGAACCGTACATCATACCGAACGAGTAAGTACGATGCGCACAACAGCACAGAATCCGGCCGAGTCGTACTCACCCAATCCAGGTCCTGTTCTCCGACCGAGGCGAATCCGGAAACGCAGAATCGAGTCGCACGGAAGGGAAAATGCAGCCCCGTCCGGCCGGACAAGTACGATGCGCTTTCCGTACGCGCCGAACCCGTCGCTACGTCCGGCACGTCAAAGCTTCCGGGAGAGGCGCACATAAGCTCCGATTCGCGCCACAACACAATCCACGGCTACGAGGCGAACACGCCAGCGACGAGGACGACGCGAAGCAACGAGAAAGACGAACGACACGAACCAACCATGAATCCCTTCGTCCCGATCCTACCAATATTCTACATTTACCACCGGAACAGGCACGGACGCGTACGGCGCAGAAGGTAAGTCAGACACCAACCACAAAACACATACAACACGTACACGACACATCACACACACACAGAGGGATGCAGAAATTACTTACACCAGCAACAGCAGCACCATAGGGGCGGGATGCCCATCACCAATGCCACATATGCACACAGGGGCCTGGATGCGCACCACCACTACCACCCCTACCCAGGGGGGGCTGGATGCCTACCACTACTACCACCCTTAGCCAGGGGGGTGCCGGATGCCCACCACTACTACCACCCTTACCCAGGGGGCTGGATGCCTACCACTACTACCACCCTTACCCAGGGGGCTGGATGCCTACCACTACTACCACCCTTGCCCAGGGGGTGCCGGATGCCCACCACTACTACCACCCTTACCCAGGGGGCTGGATGCCTACCACTACTACCACCCTTACCCAGGGGGGCTGGATGCCTACCACTACTACCACCCTTACCCAGGGGGCTGGATGCCTACCACTACTACCACCCTCACCCAGGGGGCTGGATGCCTACCACTACTACCACCCTTACCCAGGGGGTGCCGGATGCCCACCACTACTACCACCCTTACCCAGGGGGCTGGATGCCTACCACAACTAACACCCTTACCCAGGGGGCTGGATGCCTACCACTACTACCACCCTTAGCCAGGGGGTGCCGGATGTCCACCACTACTACCACCCTTACCCAGGGGGCTGGATGCCTACCACTACTACCACCCTTACCCAGGAGGGCTGGATGTCCAACACTACTACCACCCTTACCCAGGGGGCTGGATGCCTACCACAACTAACACCCTTACCCAGGGGGCTGGATGCCTACCACTACTACCACCCTTACCCAGGAGGGCTGGATGCCCACCACTACTACCACCCTTACCCAGGGGGCTGGATGCCTACCACTACTACCACCCTTAGCCAGGGGGTGCCAGATGCCCACCACCACTACCACCCTTACCCAGGGGGGCTGGATGCCTACCACTACTACCACCCTTACCCAGGGGGCTGGATGCCTACCACTACTACCACCCTTACCCAGGGGGGCTGGATGTCTACCACTACTACCACCCTTAGCCAGGGGGTGCCGGATGCCCACCACTACTACCACCCTTACCCAGGGGGGCTGGATGCCTACCACAACTAACACCCTTAGCCAGGGGGGTGCCGGATGCCCACCACTACCACCACCCTTACCCAGGGGGGCTGGATGCCTACCACTACTACCACCCTTACCCAAGAGGGCTGGATGCCTACCACTACTACCACCCTTACCCAGGAGGGCTGGATGCCCACCACTACTACCACCCTTACCCAGGAGGGGCTGGATGCCTACCACAACTACCACCCTTAGCCAGGGGGGTGCCAGATGCCCACCACTACTACCACCCTTACCCGGGGGGGCTGGATGCCTCCCACTACTACCACCCTTACCCAGGGGGGGCTGGATGCCTACCACTACTACCACCCTTACCCAGGAGGGCTGGATGCCCACCACTACTACCACCCTTACCCAGGGGGGGCTGGATGCCTACCACAACTACCACCCTTAGCCAGGGGGGCTGGATGCCCACCACTACTACCACCCTTACCCAGGGGGGCTGGATGCCTACCACTACTACCACCCTTACCCAGGGGGGCTGGATGCCTACCACTACTACCACCCTTAGCCAGGGGGTGCCGGATGCCCACCACTACTACCACCCTTACCCAGGGGGCTGGATGCCTACCACTACTACCACCCTTACCCAGGAGGGCTGGATGCCCACCACTACTACCACCCTTACCCAGGGGGGCTGGATGCCTACCACTACTACCACCCTTACCCAGGGGGCTGGATGCCTACCACTACTACCACCCTTACCCAGGAGGGCTGGATGCCCACCACTACTACCACCCTTACCCGGGGGCTGGATGCCTACCACAACTACCACCCTTAGCCAGGGGGTGCCAGATGCCCACCACTACTACCACCCTTACCCAGGGGGGCTGGATGCCTACCACTACTACCACCCTTACCCAGGGGGGCTGGATGCCTACCACTACTACCACCCTTAGCCAGGGGGTGCCGGGTGCCCAGCACAACTACCACCCTTACCCAGGGGGGCTGGATACCTACCACTACTACCACCCTTACCCAGGAGGGCTGGATGCCCACCACTACTACCACCCTTACCCAGGGGGGGCTGGATGCCTACCACTACTATCACCTCTACCCATGGGGGGCATGGATGCCTACCACCAACACCACCCCCACTCATAGGATGGACAATGCATGACACAACCAGCACACCACAACCTAGGGAATGCAAGAAAAAGACATCCCCCCAACACCATGACAAGCGTGTGTAGACTGTGTCAAATGCCTACAACACTGAACATGACTTTGAACATACAATGTGACCCCATATCACATGTGCCACACATATATGTGTGTGGCCCCCACAATGCAAGCAGGCCATGACCAATGTGGCAATGGGGTCCAAACCCCCATCATCACAGTGACCAAAATGTAAGTGTGGGGTCCATAGCTGAAGCACATATTGAACATTGTGGCAATGGGGTCCAAACCCCCATCATCACAGTGACCAAAAGGTAAGTGTGGGGTCCATAGCTGAAGCACATTTTGAACATTGTGGCAATGGGGTCCAAACCCCCACCATCACAGTGACCAAAATGTAAGTGTGGGGTCCATAGCTGAAGCACATTTTGAACATTGTGGCAATGGGGTCCAAACCCCCATCATCACAGTGACCAAAATGTAAGTGTTGACAAAGAAAAAGCTGCAACTGCCAAACTGCATGGATGATTCCTGGTCACAGAACATAAAACACATCAGTGGCAAAGTAGTGCATGTGTCCCATTGCAACATAGATTGGGTGAGGCAAATACTGCAGTGCAAATAAGACATACCTTTGGGCATGTGCAGACAAACAACACCCATGGGGGCTGACACAGTCAACATTCATCAATGCCACAATGACAGAAGTGACCATCAGAATGCAGACCCACATATTTGCACCAATGGGCACACAAATGCAGATACCCTGTGGAGACTGTAGATGTGAGGTGAACAGATACCATAGCATGGCAGCAATGGGACACACAAACCATGATCATTGTGCTGACTGATGACCTAGGAGTCCCAGGGACAGCAGGGGAAATCCAACAAACTACATACAGCCAATGGCACACCTAAGATATGCCAATGCAGTGGTGCAGATGCACAAACACAAACAGGCAGACCCACACTGCACATCAAACACAACAGGTGAGGGGGTGCCAGTGTCCCCAGGCAACCACACAACACATGAGGAGGCCTGAATACCAATCATACAGATGTGCATACAGTGCCACACAAAGGTAACTCATGGATCCAAATCCCCTATGTGGGCAATCAGGCATTGTCAGATGAGAGGGAGCACAAATCACACATGTCACACAGGCACGTAGGAACAGCAACTGACACAGCAAGACACAGACACACCACAGCACTACCCCCAGGGCCCCCACAATGTGGTGACCCTGGGCTGCATTACAATCCCACTGTGATGACAAAGCTAAATGTCGTTCACACTGTGAACCACAGTCATGTGTCCTGAGCAACAAACTACCATCACACCTACACAAGCACAAATCAATCAGCACGGCCAGAAAGCCAAGGCCAACATGGAGGCAGGGGTCTAGCCGGGCAACAACTCTCATCTGCACACACTCAACACCACACACCTCGACCTCCAACAATGTGCAGCAGTGAAGCACACATGCACTGGTGACATTGTACATGCACCCATGACAATTCCAGGGTGGTGGGTGGGAACCAAGGTGCAGAAACACATCACACATGGCCACTCAACAAGACTCCTGAATGTCTGACACAGTGCACACTACGCTGTACATGGACATGACGGCAATACCACACCAACCAATGGGATCCCAGCCACAGTCACACACCAATGAAGAAGCCAAGGTCACCCACAAAGAACACACATAGACAACAACCAACATTGCAGCCCGGACCCTGAGGAGTGCCAGCAGTCACACACACAACGTGTCACAATCACTGAAAGATAACACAAACTGGAAATCACATGACAGGTGCAAACAACAAGTGTCAAGGGAAACCTGACTGTGACCCATCTGCGTCTGCACACAAACTCAGCCCTGACAGCAAACACACCTATGGGTGACACCCTGATGACCAGTAATGTGCCATGCACCCACATCACAGAGAACCCAGGGAGAAGACTTTGGGGGAACATAGGTCAACTCAGAAAGCATCACAAACAGGTACAACACTAGGGATCACAGCATGCACAGCAAAACGGAAGTGAACACACAGACGTGCTCATACAACACACACCTTGGGCGCAGGCAATGTCACAGGAGTACACACTGCAATGAGGGGACTCCACTCCTGTGTGAGGAAAGCTGTGCCATATGTTGCCTCAGTAGGGCCACATCATGTCAGCTGAGCACTTGGTCACACAATCAACAATTAGCACCAAATGAAGGCTCCTGTCACATCAGGCTGGTCATGGAAGTGCCCACGAAATCATCAGCACAGATCCAACACACTTGTATAGCAATGTTGCACTGACAACACAGATGAGTCCTTCCCCATTGATGCCCAAACCTGCATGTCCAGTGGAGATGGCCACACGGTCAGGGAAGTAGACGAATTGAACAATGGCAGGCACAACAGATGTGCAGGGGTGGAAGCCACAGATGTGAAATTGCTAATGTAAGTAGGAAATCCCATTGCCAAATACTGAACACATGACACCCTCAGATGCTGCTATGGATGACATGGATACACCACAGGATAGGACACATTCCCCCTGGACCACATGTGTTCCTGCACAGTAACACTTCATTATCATGAGACCAAATATCACCATCACTGCAGCAAGGGCATGGTTAGCATCATCAACAACATGTACATCAGAAGCATAAGCACCAGAGAACAGAAAGTTGCTTTATTCAGCATATGTGTTTATAAAAGTGAAAGTCCAGAATAAACACAAAGGCCAATGGCCAGTTTATTGTCAAAGTCCAAACAGGGTGACAGTGGCAGATGTCACCCTACGCATGCCTGCACTGCACAAAACCAGGGACAATCCACTAGGAGGGGCAACCCGGGGGCAGGCCAGGCACCGCAGGGACAGGATCAGGGCTCACCAGGAGGAAGCAGGGAAGGGGTGGTGGGTGCTGGCGAGCCACTGACAACTGCAGTGGAGGTGTCTGACATGGTGTGTGCCGGCACAACTGGGGGCATGACTCAGATGTTGTGGGTGCCGGCACGACTGCAGTGGACCCTGCAGATGGAGTGGACAGGTCCGCCACTGCAGTGCCCAAGTCAGACAGGGTGGTAGTGGACTCCACTGCAGTGCCTACCACCAGGGGAGGAGAATGGGGAACAGGCAAGGTGGGCTGGACAGAGGGGGAGGACACCCTCACCACATCAGTGGCACAGACAAGCGCAGCGGGGGTGTGGTGCCAGGAGAGCAAGTGGCAGGGTGAGAAGGCCGGATCCTCTTGGGGATGGTATATCTGTCGGTGGGGGAACCTGGGGCAGGGGTGTGGTGGGGGCACCTGTGGAGTGGGGGCCTGAGGGATGGAGGAAGGAGACCTGGTGCCTGAGCTGCAGGGCGTAGGCGGGGTCTTGCTCTTACGACTCCGGGGGACTTGCGGGTGGGGGCCTCAGTCTGTCTGCGCCTGGGGGAGGGTGTCCGGGGGCGAGGGGCACTCTGCTCCGTGTGGGTGGGCTTCCTCTTCCCCTGAATGCTGTATCAGCTGGATCGGAGGGGAAGAGGCCGAGGTCACTGAGGAAGAGCCGCTGGGTCTTTGGGGTTGCAGGTGATGCAAGGGAGGGTGCTTTGGAGGGAGAGGCAACTGAGGACTGCGCAGTGCTCGTGGATGCGTGTGTGTGTTCCAGGGCCCCATCCCCTGTGAGTCTGGTTTCAGTCCCCTGACTGTGCGTGCGTGTGCGTTTTGTTTGTGGCGTGTGTGTCTGTGTGCTGGACGTGTGTGTGCTGGTGTGTGCCTGTGCCGGTGTGTGTGTGCTTGGGACGGGTAAGGTGCTGGGGAGTGTGGATGGAGCAGAGGCAGGAGGGGTGAGGGACTGTCTGAGGAGGGACACTGCTGCCGTCAGGGAGGAGTCCATGGACCTATTGCCCCTCTGTAGGTCAGACATGCCCGATGAGATGCCCTCCATGAACGACACCAGCTGAGTCAACAGAGCGGTGTGCGCATGGAGGACACTCAGCATGGCTGTCTGCCCTACATGGAGCTGGCGAAGGACATACACAGACTCCTCACTCAGGGCAGCAGGGGACACAGGGGCAGGGGGTGCGGTGCCTGGCCCAAAGGAGACACGCTCCCGAACATGGGAGCCTCCACGGACCTGGGGAATGGGAGCCGATGGGAGGGCGGTGGTGGTGCTGGTGGTGGCGGGGACAGCAACACTAGCTGGGGTGTGGTGGCTGCTGACACCCGCCTCCATAAGGGAGTCATCCTCCGAGCCGCTGTGGTCCTCAGCTGAGGTGGATGCTGCTGAGGACTGCTCGGTGTGGCTCCCCTCGCCCTCCGTGCCACTGGGTCCCTCCGACCACTCCTCGGCTGTTGACCCAGTCTGGCTCTCCGGCTCCTCCTGGTCCGTGGAGCTGTCCCCTTCCGTGGCCGTGGATGTATCTGCAAACAATGGGGAAACAGACAGACATCAGTCACCTGCACCAAACGCACACACCACTGTGAGCACAGCACATTACAGAGCAAGCCCTGGCATCATTAGTTGAACATTGCTAAAAGTACCCTAACTGAACAGGAGAAGCCAATTGTCAGTCTGATGCCAACCATGGCACTCACATCCCACATGGCCTTGCACCCATCTGTCTGGTGTCTGTTGGATAGCAACACCCCAGTGTGGACACATGCACCAACTACACAGTAGTTGGACAGTGCAGAGGACACGGTGTAGCATGTGGACATGCACACATCACAACTCTTGCCACTGAGTCAGTACAGGTTTCCGGATGAAAGGGATGCCCAGAGTCAAATAAGAAATGCATGTGATGCATACCAGCGACAGACACCATGATGCACCCATGTCCTAATAGCCATCGCCACAATGGTGTGCATGTAGCACATGTCACTCCCCTGCAGGATCACCAATAAGTAGACACATGCCATGGCGGAGGCATGACTGCTAAGTCATACATCACTGTCTCAGTGATGTATGACTTGGCAGCCAGACAACAAAACTCTGCACTGTGTCACAATAGTAGGTCATGGGGAATGCAAGTCCTGGAGCTGCACAAGTGCACATGTACATCCCCCACACAACACATCATCTTAACCCTCATCTGTCCAGGTCATACCGATTGGACATATGGGAGACCTGTGACACTACCCTCTGAACCTGAGCCCCTCACAATCTGCTGTGAATGGGAAACAGCTGCCTGAACTTCACATTCGCATATCCCAGTCTGCACGGGCAGCTGATCAAACACCTATGTGACACACAAGTATCGTCTCCTATGGTCACATCTCCAGTCGCATGCTGGGCCCCTACCGAGAAACACCCCAGCAGTCCTGGCAACAAATCCACAGCACACTGACACAGAGGCAGACACCTGAGGGGTCAAATCACTGCGCACAACGTGTCAGCTGATGCCCGGGAGTGGGAGTACAGGTGTATTGGATGGGCTGGAGTAGGCATGACTGTCCTGCCCCACATGAATGAGGGATGAGCCCTGGACAGTGGATAGCTGGCTATGTATGTGTGACACACGTAATCTGCACACTCCTGGGGCCCAAACATTGTTCCCACCCGCTGCATGGGTGTGTGCCAGATACCCCAGGCACATGTGGTGGCTCAGCTCAGCAAGTGGACCGCATATGAAAGCAACACGCAGATTACATGTCCAAACACAGGCATTGTGTGAACAATGGACCCACCCATGATGCCCACAACAGAGTTAGGGAAACAGATGCTGTCCCCCACCTTGAGTGAAGCAAACTGCAAGGACACAGTCCCAAGTGACACAATTCCCTGAATGTAAGGGCCACACCTGGGTATCAGATGAGGAGTGGGCAGTGCACAATAGAGGGACATGGCTCCTGGACAACATGACTGCTGTACTGTGGCAGTTTAACCAGGCCAGAGGAGGGCACATAGCATGTAATACAGAGTTCACAGTGCAGTCTTTGACTCACCCCCTCCTTGCTGCTGTCTGGCCTTCAGCTGCCCATCCAGGTCTGGAAACACCACCGCCAGGATCTGGAGCATGTGGGGGTCAGGGTCCGTGTTCCGCCCCTCCTGCGATGAGGCGACAGCTTCAGCTGGACCCGTGCAATCCTCCGGGTCCAGCCCCGAAGGTCCTGCCACCTCTTCTGGCAGTTGCGGATCCGGCGCTTGTAGACCCCCACGGACCGGACAGCCCGGACGATGTCCTTCCAGATCTCCTGCTTCCGATGGGCATTAACCTGTGAGGATGACAAAGTGAAAAGGCCATTACTACACATGCAACATATCCGTGCATGACACAGTTGTATATACATGTCTCAATCACAGGGGCACATGATGTACACAGGCAGTGCAACGCTGCCCATGGACAGTTTGCCAGGAGTCACTACATGGTATCATTGCATGGGAAGTAAAACCTTGTTCAAAAGCACTGTCACTGCACCATACCTGTCCAGTGCATGTCACTACACACTATGGGGGTGACAACTACTCAGTGAGCCTGCTAGCCAGTGGCGTGCAGACTTTCAGCCTTGCTAGTCAGACAAAATGCACATTCAGAAAGGCAGTGCACAGAACACTCACCTGCTCCCCTGGTGTCCCATACAGCTTGCTGTACTATGGAAGTAGGCTGTCCAGCAGGGCCTGGTTCTCCTCAAGGCTGAAGGCTGGGGCTCTCTCCACAGTACGTGCCATTGCAGGGTCCAGAGGGGGCAGAGACAGCAGCAGTGCAGTGGCAGATGTCGTCCTGGAGCATGTAGTGCAGGCAAGTGAGCTCTCAGGGGAACAGCCAGCAATATATATGTGCTGCAGAGGCAGATACTGTCCCATGTGTCCAAAGTGATAGGTCTAAGTCGTTTGCATCTTCTGAATCTGGCCAATCCATGGAATAGCAGCACCAATACACGCCCACAGCATCCTTCAAATCTTCAACTTCATGACATACATGATTTTGCAACATTGTTGTGGGTGACCAACTGAATTTCCAGCAACCGACTCGTTCGAATTTCGAAAACGCGTCCGTTGCCAGGCTAGGCCATTGTCAATGGGTGCGCACCGATCGGTCCATTGCTGTTCAACGCGTACAGGGGTACAACGCGTACCCGCACACATTGAATGCAATGGGCCGGCCGGGCGCACCGATCGGTCCATTGCTGTTCAACGTGTACAGGGGTACAACGCGTACCCGCACACATTGAATGCAATGGGCCGGCCGGGCGCACCGATCGGTCCATTGCGGTACAACGCGTACAGGGGTACAACGCGTACCCGCACACATTGAATGCAATGGGCCGGCCGGGCGCACCGATCGGTCCATTGCTGTTCAACGCGTACAGGGGTACAACGCGTACCCGCACACATTGAATGCAATGGGCCGGCCGGGCGCACCGATCGGTCCATTGCTGTTCAACGCATCCCTGTACAAGTGACTGGCATATGTCACCATGCCTGTCTCAGATTAACATATGCCAGCCACAGATAGCTCCCAGGGAGTGAGGGGAACACCTACAACACGACAGCCTGTCCAAACTGTATCATAAGGCATGTAAGGCTGCATTTCCTATTGTGTGTATGTTGGTGTACATGTTGTCCTGTGGGTGTCACCTGAGGGCAGCCACCCCCAGGCTGTGCACGTGTTCATGGGGACAGGATCCTGGGTGTTACGTGTACATGACCGCTGTGATGTGCAACTGTTCATATCTGTGCATGTGCCATGGTCACATTTCAGGGTGGTGTATGTGTATGTCATGTCACATACCCCGTGAGTCCCATGTGGGACGGTATGTTTGAGCCAGGGTGTCCCAGTGGCACAATAGTGATGGTCCTCCACAGTCTGTGTGCATGTAGTGTTTACAATGTCTCTGATTTCATGTGCACAATGGGAGACAGTCTCCACATCCACGTTGTGTGTGCATGGACTTTGATGTTGTGCGTGTGTGTGTGTCACAGACGTCCATGTCTGTCCTGCAGTGGCAAGTGGGACCACTACCTGTGGGGGTCATGGTTGTTTTGCCGTGGTGTATACATGATACTCCATGTAATGCCAGTGTCCATGTGGCAATACAGGGTCCCTGGGAATGTACCTGTCGTTGAGCTGTGATGCCTGGGGCACATCTGTCCTCACATGTCACTGTGGGGGGTGATTGTGACATGGCAGCAGGAGATGGGAACTGTGACACGGCCTCATGATATCCAATGGGCCAACCTGGGACTTATTGATGCCACTTGTTGAACCGTGATGACAGATGTTGGCCATGTATGTACCATACATGTCCTTACGGAACTGCACACTTCATGTAGTTGTGCCTCATAATGATGTATGCTGTGATATTGAGTGTGTTCAATGCTGCATATGTGGGGTGACTGACAATCTTGCTTTCTTCTCCTCTGCACTGCAGGGCTCCTGCTGTCCATAGACCATTCCCAGACCTGGCAACGATGGTGGAACGGGACAGCATCCGATGGTACCGCTTCACCAGGCAGCTGATTGAGGATTTGGCAGTGCAGTTGGCCCCACATTTGCAGCCTGGCCGGCCGTATCCTACAGCGCTGACCCCCAAGGTGAAGGTGATGGCAGCCCTACACTTCTTTGCCACTGGTACCTTCCAACATACTGTGGCGAATGCTGGTGGGATGTCACAGACCATGTTGAGCTGTGTGCTCCGCGATGTTTTGGAGGCAATGTTGCTATACCTGAACCGGTACATCTATTTCCCTAGACTGCAATGACTCACTGACGTGAAGAGTGACTTCTATGCCCTGGGGAGGATGCCGCATGTCATTGGCTCCATTGATGGGACACATGTGGCTTTGGTACCACCACAGGCCCAGGAGCAGGCCTACCGTAACCGCAAGCACTACCACTCGGTCAATGCACTGGTGGTGTGTCTTGCAGATATGACCATCACACACGTGTGTGCCCGTTTCCCTGGTTCAGCACACGATGCCTTTGTGATGAGGAGTAGTCGCATCCCCAGGATGATGGCACAGATGCGGAACCAGCGTGCCTGGCTTGTCGGTGTGTACTGACTTTGTGCCATTGTGTGTGATCTGATCTGTAGTATTCCGCCCACTTTTCCAAGGCAGCTAATGTGCACTTGTCTGTCCGTTGGTGACTCGGGATACCCCAACATGCCGTGGTTGCTGACACCCCTCAGGAATCCTGTAACACCAGCCCAGATGCGCTACAATGAGGCACATGGTCGGACCAGGAGAGTGATTGAGCGGACATTTGGTCTCCTGAAGAGCCGCTTCCACTGCCTGGACAAGACAGGAGGGTCCCTCCCATATGCCCCAGCGAAGGTGTACAAGATTATCATCGTCTGCTGCATGCTCCACAACCTGGCAGTGCGGAAGGAGTTGCCTCTCATCCAGGATGACAATGACCAACATCCGCCACCTGTGGAGGATCCTGGCCTGGAACACGATGCCAGTGATGATGATGATGATGATGGTGATGTCCGCACACAGCTCATCACCAACTTCTTTAGCTGAATGTGAGTATCCTGAGGTGTCATGTCAATGATGTGAGTTGGCATGATATGTGTAGGTGGTGCTCTGGTGCTGTTGGAGTGTGTCCATGGGCTACTTGACTGGATGTGTGTAGCGATGTGTGCTTACAGGTGGTCTGTACTCCCCAACAGTGTTGACATGCTAACTTGGTTCTGGGTGGGTATCTTGTAACATGTATTGTGCATGAGTTTTGCTGTTCTGTCCTGTTCTCCATTGCTTTTGACTGTGTGTCATTTCTGTCCTTCACAGGGTACTTTCAGATTCGTTTGGTCAACTGTGTCCACCGACAACGTGATTGTACTTCCAGGGTGGTAGCTGTTGTGTCCCTACAGGTGATGTGCGCCACACCCATGGACTTCCTTCCTTCTACAGTTGTTGACTGTGTGCCCGCTGCCAGGTGGGATTACCTTGCATCTGTAGTGGTTACGACAGGTTGCAACTGTGTAATAAACCTGTGCTTCACTTTGTGATGTGCGTTGTCTGTGGTCACACATTTGACTGCCATTTGCTTACTGCACCTGTGGGCTACTTGACTACAACTGGGAATAGGTGTGGTGTCTGTGCATTGCACCGTCTTCCCTGGCAACATCAGTGTAGGCAATGAGTCAGATGGCCTAGGTGTGTATGTGTTGTGTAGCCCTGGTGGTGTGTCTCCCTCATATGTGTCACGTTGCCTTTACTCACATGCCTGTGTTGTACTTGCTGTTGCAGTCCGCATACACAGTGTAAGTTTGCAGTTCATCATCCCCATGACAGCACCCACCTTGGAATCACAACAGAGGCAAGTATGGTGTATTAGTGTGTTTATTGTGATACATTTGTGTGAATAGTGCATAGGATTGTTAGTGCTGTACATTTATATTGCAATCAGAAGTTCCTAGGTGAATTGAAAGTCCTGGTAGACAAAATCCCCAGTATCGGGGCCACAGTTGTCTGAGACATTGGTCCAACTTGTACTCCCCATGTCATGTGTGGGAGTTGTGTTGCGTCAACAGGGTGAACAGTCTGTGCACAAAGGTGAACATCCAGAACAGGTTCAGGCTTCCTGGGGGTTGCACTTGGCCATCGGCCTCTCACTTGCCCCTCCTCGGACGACCCCTCTTCTTTGGGGGGACCCCCTCAAGTACAGGCTGCTGCGGTGCAGGGGACTCTCCGCCAGAGTCATCCTCCCTCCCTGTGGCAGTTGCAGTTTGTTCAGCACCAGATGTTGTTGGCACACAGGGAGGTGTAGACTGGTTACTGTTCATCTGGCGGAGGCATTGTAATATGTCCCTGTGCACCGCCGTCATCTCTTGCAGTGCGTCCCACTTGGACTCCACGCGGGACATGTGAGAGTCCAAGCGGGCATGATGGGCAGCCTGCTGCTGTTTCATGTCTCTGAGGAGCCCCACTACCTGGCTGAGATCTCCAGTGCTGGACTGGTACGCATCGGCTATGCGTACCAGTTGTGGGTCGTCATGCACACCAGACACCTCTGCAAGCAGCGACCTCTGTCTCCCACCCCTCCCACCACCCCTGCCGACATGTGCAGTGCGTGCAGTGGCACGCACAGATGACCCTGGTCCCTCTTGGGGGTTGGTGGTGGTGGTGGTGTCCATGGCCCCACGTTGGTCCAGGGTCCCTGTGCTGGTGGTGCTCCTTGTTCTGTCCATGTCGGCAGGGATGGTATTTGTGGTGACAGTCGTTGGAGGGGTGGGTGCAGGGGTGCAGCTGGTGGTCCTGCTGGTGCTGCAGCTGGTGGTCCTGCTGGTGCTGCAGCTGGTGGTCCTGCTGGTGCTGCATGTTGACTTGCACCGGAGGTGCCAGGTTGGTCTTCTTCGTCCGAGAAGGGCAGAGGCTGTACGACACCAGTGAGCTCTGTATCCTCTTGAGCCTGGGACTGGGACTCCTCAGCATCTGCTGCTGTGTCCCCATCATCACCTGTTTTTGGGAGACACACACAATGTATGTTATGTTTCTGCAGGCATCAATGGTTGACACACCTGACAGTTGTGACTGTGCCTCTGGGTGCGGGCCTGTACATTGCATTGTCCTAAGTTGTCACAGTCAGGGGTTGATATTGGTGTAGCACATTGTCCTGCATTATTTGGGCATTTCTATGTATTTGTTGGGGTGTGAACATGGTCTGCATTGGTTGTATTTGGTTGACAGCCGGCCCTCCTTCCCACCCAGCCAGTCAGTTATCCCACCATGGACTGTGCTTGCATTGCAGGGAGTGAAAGGTGTCTTTCAGGATGTCAGTCAGTGGTGTCCTGCTGTTGGTTGTTGCACAGTTGCCAGCAGGGCCTTGTGCTCCCCACAGCAGTAGCCAGTGTCAGCCATCTTGTCAGTTGTTTTCCACTCCCTGTGATGTGAGCATGGTTCAGGGTGGTGTTGATGGGACAGTTGTGGGGGTGAGCTATGTCTGTGACTATGACTCCCATCATGCTATTGCCTCCACCCCACTTCCCAGCATTCCCATACTTACTTGCTTTTGTGGGGAGTTCAGTGTGTGTTGGTGTGAGAGCAATGGCAAGATGGCTGACAGTGGTGTCCTGCTGTTGGTTGGTGTGCAGTTCCCAGCATGCCCTTGTGCTCCCCACGACACAGCAACAGTGTCAGACATCTTTGATGGGCCTTTCCACTCTCTGTGGGATGTGCATGCGTCAGTGTGAGCTTGCTGGGCCATGTGGTGGGGGATGTTGAGCTGTGACTACGACTCCCATCATGCTATTGCCTCCACCCCCCTTCCCAGCATGCCCATCCTTCCTTCCTTTTGACTCTGCTTCCCTGTGGGGTGGGCTGCCTTTTATGACAGGATGGCTGGGAGTGTTGTCCTGGCAGTTGTTTGGCTAAAAGTCCCAAGAGTGTCCCTGTGCTTCACACAACATAACCCAGGGTGGAGGTTCTTTGTGGGATCTTGAGTTAGGATGTGAGGCATTGCATTCTCCCAGATGGGTTATGTGGAGTATGTGTTGAGGGGGTGTGAGGGGAGGTGCTTGTGACTATGGTCAGTGCTGCAAGTCCTCCTTCCCACCCAGCCAGATATCCCACCATGGACTGTGCTTGCATTGCAGGGAGTGGAAGTTGTCTTTCAGGATGTCAGTCAGTGGTGTCCTGCTGTTTGTTGGTGCACAGTTGCCAGCAGGGCCTTGTGCTCCCCACAGCAGTAGCCAGTGTCAGCCATCTTGTCAGTTGTTTTCCACTCCCTGTGATGTGAGCATGGTTCAGGGTGGTGTTGATGGGACAGTTGTGGGGGTGAGCTATGTCTGTGACTATGACTCCCATCATGCTATTGCCTCCACCCCACTTCCCAGCATTCCCATACTTACTTGCTTTTGTGGGGAGTTCAGTGTGTGTGGGTGTGAGAGCAATGGCAAGATGGCTGACAGTGGTGTCCTGCTGTTGGTTGGTGTGCAGTTCCCAGCATGCCCTTGAGCTCCCCACGACACAGCACCAGTGTCAGACATCTTTGATGGGCCTTTCCACTCTCTGTGGGATGTGCATGCGTCAGTGTGAGCTTGCTGGGCCATGTGGTGGGGGATGTTGAGCTGTGACTGCGACTCCCATCATGCTATTGCCTCCACCCCCCTTCCCAGCATGCCCATCCTTCCTTCCTTTTGACTCTGCTTCCCTGTGGGGTGGGCTGCCTGTGCTGACAGGATGGCTGGGAGTGTTGTCCTGGCAGTTGTTTGGCTAAAAGTCCCAAGAGTGTCCCTGTGCTTCACACAACATAACCCAGGGTGGTGGTTCTTTGTGGGATCTTGAGTTAGGATGTGAGGCATTGCATTCTCCCAGGTGGGTTATGTGGAGTATGTGTTGAGGGGGTGTGTGAGGGGAGGTGCTTGTGACTATGGTCAGTGCTGCAAGTCCTCCTTCCCACCCAGCCAGATATCCCACCATGGAACGTGCTTGCATTGCAGAGAGTGCAAGTTGGCTTTCAGGATGTCAGGCAGTGGTGTTGTGCTGTTTGTTGGTGCACAGTTCCCAGCAGGGCCTTGTGCTCCCCACAGGAGTAGCCAGTGTCAGCCATCTTGTCAGCCCTTATCCACTCCCTATGATGTGAGCATGGTTCAGGGTGGTGTTGATGGGCCAGTTGTGAGGCTGAGCAATATCTGTGCCTACTACTCCCATCATGCTATTGCCTCCACCCCCTTCCCAGCATGCCCATGCTTCCTTCCTTTTGACTCTGCTTCCCTGTGGGGTGGGCTGCCTGTGCTGACAGGATGGCTGGGAGTGTTGTCCTGGCAGTTGTTTGGCTAAAAGTCCCAAGAGTGTCCCTGTGCTTCACACGACATAACCCAGGGTGGTGGTTCTTTGTGGGATCTTGAGTTAGGATGTGAGGCATTGCATTCTCCCAGGTGGGTTATGTGGAGTATGTGTTGAGGGGGTGTGTGAGGGGAGGTGCTTGTGACTATGGTCAGTGCTGCAAGTCTTCCTTCCCACCCAGCCAGATATCCCACCATGGAACGTGCTTGCATTGCAGAGAGTGCAAGTTGGCTTTCAGGATGTCAGGCAGTGGTGTTGTGCTGTTTGTTGGTGCACAGTTCCCAGCAGGGCCTTGTGCTCCCCACAGCAGTAGCCAGTGTCAGCCATCTTGTCAGTCCTTATCCACTCCCTATGATGTGAGCATGGTTCAGGGTGGTGTTGATGGGCCAGTTGTGAGGCTGAGCAATATCTGTGCCTACTACTCCCATCATGCTATTGCCTCCACCCCCTTCCCAGCATGCCCATGCTTCCTTCCTTTGACTCTGCTTCCCTGTGGGGTGGGCTGCCTGTGCTGACAGGATGGCTGGGAGTGTTGTCCTGGCAGTTGTTTGGCTAAAAGTCCCAAGAGTGTCCCTGTGCTTCACACGACATAACCCAGGGTGGTGGTTCTTTGTGGGATCTTGAGTTAGGATGTGAGGCATTGCATTCTCCCAGGTGGGTTATGTGGAGTATGTGTTGAGGGGGTGTGTGAGGGGAGGTGCTTGTGACTATGGTCAGTGCTGCAAGTCCTCCTTCCCACCCAGCCAGATATCCCACCATGGAACGTGCTTGCATTGCAGAGAGTGCAAGTTGGCTTTCAGGATGTCAGGCAGTGGTGTTGTGCTGTTTGTTGGTGCACAGTTCCCAGCAGGGCCTTGTGCTCCCCACAGCAGTAGCCAGTGTCAGCCATCTTGTCAGTCCTTATCCACTCCCTGTGATGTGCGCATGGTTCATGGTGGTGTTGATGGGCCAGTTGTGGGGGTGGGCAATATCTGTGACTACAACTCCCATGATGCTATTGGCTACACTGACTTGCCCAGCATACACAGAATTCCTTTCTTTCAGTGGTCTTCACTGTGTGTTGGTGTTGTAGTCGTGGCTACATGTCTGGATGTGTTTGTTAGTTATATTTGTGCCACTGCCTAGCTGTAGTTGTAGTTGTGTTTGTACATGTGATGACACGGTTAAATGTAACTTTGAGATGGCATGTGTTGTGTTTATCTGACTGACATACACATTTTGGGATGAATCTGTTCTGGTTGCTGTGTAATTGCTATGAGTGCATGGTTTGACTCTCCCCTTGACAGTGATGTGTGTGTGTATTGTGGCCGAATATTGTGTACATTTGTTGTGTACTCACCAGGCTCTGGGATGTTCTCTAGTCCATAGACGCTCACTGGCGGAAGGATGGCCCGCACCTTCTCCTCCCAGGGCCTGAGGTATACTGGCTTGGCAGGAGGGCCACTGCCGGTGTATTGGCTCAGGAGGTAGTCCTTCTTGAGCAGCTCCCGTACCCTCCTGCGCACGTCATACCACCTGTTCTGGATGTCAGTCTTTGTGCGCAGACATGGTGATTGTGCGTTCACCCTGTTGATGATCCTCTCCCACATCTTGGTTTTCTGGGAGATGGGTGTCTGTTGGACCAGTGTGCCAAACAGCTGTGGCTCTACCCTGAGGATCTCGTCTACCATGACTTCCAATTCACAATCTAGGAACTTGGGATTCTTCTTGGGGGCATGGTGATGGGTGGTGATGGTGAGTGATGTGTGTGTTGGTGTGCAGGTGAGGGTGTGTGAGTGTGTGTTTTGCTGGGTGTATGTGAGGTAGCTATTTGTTGGTGTGCTGATGGTGTGTGGCTTGTGTGAGGGATGAGCTGTGGGTGTGTGGTTGCTGTCTGTTGAGTGCTGGCAGTAGAATAGCATTTGCAAAGGATCATGGTTGGGATTTGTGTCCTTTATATGGGTGGAGTTGTGGGTGTGTCTTTGTTCTCTGTCCCCACCCCCCAGTATTTATTGGCTTTGTAATTGCTTGTTTGGCCTTTTTTGTGTATTTTTCCTTAGTACTTTCTGTGCATGTTGGAAACGTTCTTGTGACCGAGTCGGACCCTGCAGTTGTCTCGTACGGTCTTCTCCGTTTCGTTCACGCTGTGTTTGTGCAGTTTTCTATGCTGCGTACGCGTCGGTCGCGGTGTTTTGTGTTACTTCGGCTCGGTTTTGTATGCGTGTCGGTCGTACGGCTTGTTTTCCGTACGACTCGGTCGTGGTTTTCGCGCCTTGCATCGTACTTTGCGGTTTGGAGTTCGCGTGTACGTTTCGGTCGGATTTGTTCCGGGTGCGTGTCGGTCGGTTCGATTCGCGTGTTTTTCCGGCCGGATTGCTGTTTTCCGTGCGGCTCGGTCGTTCGGCTTGGGTTCCGTACGTGTCGGTCGGATTTTGCACGCCTTGCATCGTACTTGGCGTGTCGGGCGCCACAGGTACGTGTCGGTCGGATTTAATTCCGGCTCCGAGTCGGTCGGTGCTTTTTCCGGCCCGAATCGGAATCAACCCCATAGTATCTAGCCACTAGTGTCACTGCAGACAACCAGTGAAAGAGACCTTCATGTCCCTCCCGCGCTTGAATTCAGTAGAAATGAGGCTTCTCTGATTCCATCAGACACCGATCGCGAGCCATCCTTTTGAATAAAAGCCCCTCCCATGGCCACCGCCTCCTGTTTTCATTTATCTCGAAAAGATAATTGATTGTCCTTGCTGGCGGTGCCATGAGGACTGATGCATTGCTTGCACTAAGGTGTTCTGGAGTGTCCGGGAGGAGGGAGCACATATGTTGGAGACTTAAAGCGGCGTTGCTTCTCTCCTTTCGGCTGCGAAGAGGCGGAACTCAGAGCAACAGAGTACGCTGCGACAGATTTTTTCTTGGGAGCTGGGGCTGTGCTTCTAGGTCAAGGGTTGCTTGCAGAGCTGTCAGCTACATGGACATCTGAGATTGTTCTTTCTGGTTCCCGGGTGGTAAGTTGCCCTCTTTGAGCACAGGTTTATTACTTCTTTGAGCATCAATTGCCTACGTTTTGATTGGTGCATCTTCATATTACCCCCATTGATGATCTGGCCACTAGCGCTCTGTGGTTGGTGCACACAGATCGCATATCATTTTAATTTAAGTGTCCTTTAGGGTAGAGGCTCTATTCTTTGGTCACAATGGAGGAGAAGAGGTCACTTAAAAGGAGACATGTTAATTGCTCCATGTCTTCCTCGGATGAGGAAGGCTCTATTTCGGCCATACAACCTACATTGGAAGAGGTTAAAGGTCCGCCACTGGAGCTCAAACCTCTCATGACTAAGGATGAAATTCAGGCCCTGACTGAGGCAGCTGTTTCCAAGGTTATGGGGAAGCAGTCTGGTCATGACTTAAAGGGCTCTAAGGCTCCAGCCTCAGTGCATGACTATGATTCTTCAACGTCCGATGTAGACACTCCATCAACTTATTCTAGCAAATATGTGACAAGAGAAGAGATGTGGGAGATTCTCTCTCATGTCAGGAGTAATTTGGGATTTCCTCCGTTCCAGGCCAAATAGGGGGCCAAATCCCTTTTTCCACAGTATGTGAAACCGTCAATGGTTTCAATGTCTTTCCATGGGTGGATTAAAGACATGGTGATGGGTGAATGGAAGGATCTTGATAAAGTTCAAGTCCCATGCTTCTTGCAGAAACTTTATTTTGCCAATTTAATTGGAAAAACTTCAACTAATTCTGAGGACTTCACCCCTTCTGATTCTACCATTAAAAGGTTGGAGCCAAGCTTGAAAAAAGCTTCTGCAGCAGAGAATCTGGCCTTGAAAGCAAGTGTCTATGCAGTCTTTTGCGCCCAGTCTATGGTACAAGACTTTGATAAACTTGGAGTTGCTAATCAGGAGGGACTGGAGTGTTTTGACGTATAGCCTGCAATGGAGAAACAGCCTAGATTTTTAGCTGACATTTCCTCAGATATTATTAGAACGTCAGCTATGTCATCTGGTGCTTTGGTAGCAGTCAGGAGAAGCCTTTTGATGAGAGTGGAAAGCAGATCCAGCTGAGAAAGCGACCCAACTTAAGATCCTGTTTGAGGGACAAATGCTTTTCAGAGATCAATTGAATACTATGATTTCACAAGCATTTAAGGACTGCAAACATGCCCTGCCTTTCAACGGGAAATACAGTGGCAAAAGGTTTTGGGAGAGATCGTCAAAGGCACCCCCAAAGCGAGAATCTCATTACTCAACTTTTAGGAGAAGGAGATTTCAACCAAGATCTTTCTCTCCAAAAAAGGATGTTGCCAAGCAGAAAGAGTCAAGTAAGGAGAGATCCTGACAATTAGGGATCAGTCGATTTACTTCCCATGGGTGGAAGAACTCAACACTTTTGTCAGGCTTGGTTGAAAAATGCCACAGATCAATGGGTATTGAACATAGGGCCTGATTCAGATCTTGGCGTACGAGTTACTACGTCGCAAAGGTGATGGCTATCCCGTCCACCGATATATAAATCCCATTATATCCTATGAGATAATTCCTATGATTCGACCAGGAGATTTTTTGCCATCAGTAGTTCTGCAGGACGCCTACCTGCATGTGCCCATTAGGCCTTTGTATCAAAGATTCCTTCGGTTTGCAGTAGGAGATGCCAATCCCAAATTTGCATCCTTCCCTTTGGGTTAAAATTCTCACCAAGGGTTTTTACAAAAATATTCACACCTCTAGTGGCAAAGCTCCATTCCGATGGGATTTTCTTCACCCTTACCTTGACGATTGGCTTCTTTAGTCTTCAAGTCAAGACCTGCAATTGTCTCACTTGGAAAGGGTTTTGACAGTACTCCAGGTGCATAGGTTCCTTATTAATTGGGGAAAATCTTCTTTTTTTCCTTCCCAAGATTTGGTTTTTAAAGGTGTTCGATTTAAAAAAAAAACTGGGGTTGGTTTTGATGCCTGAAAAGAGACTTTGCAAGCTTCAGTCTCACATTCAAGAACTCCTGAAATACAGACAGTCAAAGGCCTTGTATTGGCTACAGGTTCAGGGCAATTTAGCCTCAACTATTACCTCGTTCCATAGGCTACATTTCACCTACACAAGAATTTGATGTGGATCTTGGACAATTGGTCTCCGAGTTCCCAGAATCTGTCTCTCAGAATCAGGTTAAAATGTCAAGAAGAAACTTTAGCTGGTGGTTGGTTCGGGATCACCTTCTGACGGGAATTTCTTTCGCTCTCCCGGCTCCAGTGGTCATTACCACAGAAGCCAGCCTCTCAGGATGGGGCTCCTGCCTAGAAAGTCAACAGGCTCACAGCCTTTAGTCACTCAAGACGCACAGAACTCCTCTATGAGAGAGCCGAAAGCTCTTTTGACATTCGAACATCGAATCATTGGAAAGGCGGTCCCGATTCGCACAGACAATATGGCAAGCAAAGTTACATCAACAAGCAGGGAGGAACCAAATCCCATACATTGAACAAGATTGCTCACTATATTTTTAGCCGGCACAAATCTATTTGATGGCCATTCACAACCAAGGGGTGTCCAAAGTGAGAAGGAATGCAGGGACATTCCTTCATCCATAGACTTGTGCTTTCATCCTGCTCTGTTCGATTTCCACACTCTTCAGTGGGGGCAGCCAGTCTTAGATCCGTTCACTTCTCAGGAAAATGGCACGCTTCAGAGGGTATGTTTGGGGGAAAGGATTGACTAGACATGGGCAACAGATGGTCTGATGCGTGCTTTGCTTGGGGATCTGATATATGCCTTTCCTCCTTTTCCATTGATAAGATAATTTCTCATAACGGTGAGGAGAGAAGGGGCGCAGAATCTGATGATTGCGCCACATTTCCTCTGTTGCAAGTAATAAAGAAGTATCAGGAGCGGAGGCTGCCCATAGTTCCCTCTCCTCTTGATTTCCCAGTACTGTCTCCGGGGACGCTTGCAAAAATAAAGCTGATGGGTTGGAGGTTGAGCTGTAAGGGTTAAGGGAACAAGGGGTTCAGGAAAATCTTGCCCTTATGGTCCAAGCTTTGAGAAAAAGTTCTTGCCTTTTGTCATATAGTAGGCATTGGAGGTCGTTCTCACGTTGGTATGAGAAAAGGGAGCCAGATCCTACTTCAGCCAGTTTAATTCTGATAATGGAATTTTTACAGGAGGGTTCAAGGTTGATCTTGACAGTAGCAACTCTTAAGGTCCAATGGGCAGCAATAGGAGCCTTCAGAACCTCTTGGAGGAACTTAAGAGACAAGGATGGCTTAATACCTAGATTCCTTAAGGGTTGTCAAATGTATGCCCTAGGTGCTATAGGCCATTTCCGGGTTTGAACCTACTTTTGGTGTTGCATTGACAAAGCATCCATCTAAACCTCTGGAACAGGTGGACTTCAGGATTCTTACTCTCAAAATGACCTTTCTTGTAGCTATGACATCAGCTAGAAGATTTGCAGTTAGGAGCATTATATCGTAGGCACTCCTTTTGAAAGGTCTATCAAGATAGATTTTTTGAGTCCAGTCTCTTCTTTAACACCTAAAATAAATTCTGCCTTTCACACACAACAAGAAATCATTGTTCTAGAATTTTCTCCCTCCTATGATGATAGTAGGTTGTACTGTATAGATGTAAGAAGGGCTCACCTTATTTGCTTACAGACAATGGCACTCCTCAGGAAGGTAGAAGCTCTATTAATTCTGGGCCACCATGAAAAGGGGAGAAGCCACCTACTTCTACCCTAAGTAGATGGATCGGGTCTTTGATTTCCATGGCACATGGGGTAATGGGTGAGGCCACCTCCTGGAATACAGAAAAGAATCATACGTAGCAAGTCTTCTACAACGGCAGAACTACAGGGTGCCTCAATCTTGGATATATGTAGAGCAGCCTTTGTGAGGCATTATAGGATCGCAGAGAGAGATGTGTTTGATAATGTCCTTGGTTATAAAGTTCTCTCTTATATAGGGGAAATATCATTATTGAAAATAAATTTTGTTTCTTTGAGCATGCAACTAAGTTGTCCTACCTCTCTTGCTAGCTATATTTCATTTGTACTGAATGGTAGAGAAGGAGGAACGTGGAGGTAATGCTTCACTAGCTGACCGGTAATTGCATCACTCCTAGTCCTATTCACTCGCTTTAATTCAGAGACGCTCCCGGCCACCCAGAATGGTGCAACTGGGTTGTTTTGTAGAACTGAACTTGTTTGCTTACAGGAGGGTGCACAGACAGAATATCGATGTTGGAATATCGAAGTGCCACAATATCGAGTTGTTAATATCGAAGTGGCACAATATCGACTGCAGGAATATCGTTGACCAGAATATCGACTTGAAGGTAAGAAATATCGTTTTCTTCAATATCGAAGTCAGTAATATCGTTAGTAAAAATATCGTTGTTAATAATATCGATATTTATATTAGTGTTCTGTATTTTAGTATGTGTTAAAAGTATGTGATGTAATTTTTTTGTATAGGTATAGTTTTTTTTTTAATGTATGTGTGAAATTTTTTGAAGTAATTAATTTTATGTTAATTAATTTTTGCGTATTTTAGTTCTGTAGCGGGTTGCGGGTTTATAGGGGAATAGGGTGGGAAGTAATTTAATTGTAATAAAGCAATTAATAATTTTTATTTATTAGTATTTATAATTAATTGATTATTAATTAATTTTTAATTGGTTATCAAATTTACTTAATTAATTAATTGATAATTATATTAATTGTGTTATTGTTTTTTAGGAGCGGGTTGTGGGCTTATAGGGGAATAGGGTGGGAAGTAATTTAATTATAATAAAGTAATTATTAATTTCTATTTATTAGTATTTATAATTAATTGATTATTAATTAGTTTTTAATTGGTTATCAAATTTTATTAATTAATGAATTGATAATTATATTAATTGTGGTTTTTTTTAGGTGCGGGTTGTGGGTTTATAAGGGAATAGGGTGGGAAGTAATTTAATTATAATAAAGTCATTATTAATTTTTATGTATTAGTATTTATAATTGATATATTATTAATTGATTATTAATTGGTTATTAATTTTTATTAATTAATTAATTGATAATTATGTTAATTGTGTTATTTGTTTTAGGGGCGGGTTGTGGGTTTATAGGGGAATAGGGTGGGAAGTCATTTAATTATAATAAAGTAATTATTAATTTTTATTTATTAGTATTTATAATTAATTGTTTACTAATTAATTATTAATTGGCTATTAATTTTGATTAATTATTTAATTGATAATTATAGGGTGGGAAGTAATTTAATTAGAATAAAGGAATTAATAATTGTAATTTATTAGTATTTATTTTATATTTCGATTTTATAGTGTTGTTTGTGGTAATTCATTTATTATTATTTAATTATTGTGTGTTATTTATAAATAATTAATTGGTAAATATGTTAATTGTGTTAAATATGAGTTGTTTGTGCGTTTATAGGGGAATATGGTGTGAAGTAATTTATTTAAAAATCATTAATAAATATATTTTTGATTATAATTAATTTATATTAAAGATAGTTATTTGTTTGTAAAATGTTGTTTTAAACTTTTATAAATTAATGTTTGTCGTTAATTTTTAGTAATTTTTAACATTAAATTATTTTTCTATCTTTTGTAATTTTTTATATTTTTATGTTTTTTATTTTTGTGTTATTAACAATTTTTGTATTGTAGTTGCTATTTTGTTTCTTTTTTCTTTTTCTTTTTGGAAATATTAATTTTAACCCTCTGCTATCCAACACTTTCCCTACTGTTGCACTCACTGGAGTGGGAATAGTAATTTTTACCCCTACGCTATCCAACACTTTCCCTACTGTTGCACTCTCTGGAGTGGGAATAGTAAATTTTACACCTCCGCTATCCAATACTTTCCCTACTGTTGCACTCAGTGGAGTGGGAATAGTAATATTTACCCCTCTCCGCTATCCAACACTTTCCCTACTGTTGCACTCTCTGGAGCGGGAATGGTAATTTTTACACCTACGCTATCCAACACTTTCCCTACTGTTGCACTCACTGGAGTGGGAATAGTAATTTTTTCCCCTGCGCTATCCAACACTTTCTCTCCTGTTGTACTCTCTGGAGTGGAAATAGTAATTTTTACACTTACGCTATCCAATACTTTCCCTACTGTTGCACTCACTGGAGTAGAATAGTAATTTTTACCCCTACGCTATCCAACACTTTCCCTACTGTTGCACTCACTGGAGTGGGAATAGTAATTTTTACCCCCACGCTATCCAACACTTTCCCTACTGTTGCACTCTCTGGAGTGGGAATAGTAATTTTTACCCTCCGCTATCCAACACTTTCCCTACTGTTGCACTCACTGGAGTGGGAATAGTAATTGTTACCCCTCCGCTATCCAACACTTTCCCTACTGTTGCACTCACTGGAGTGGGAATAGTAATTGTTACTCCTACGCTATCCAACACTTTCCCTACTGTTGCACTCACTGGAGTGGGAATAGTAATTTTTACCTTCCGCTACCCAACACTTTCCCTACTGTTGCACTCACTGGAGTGGGAATAGTAATTTTTTCCCCTCCGCTATCCAACACTTTCCCTACTGTTGCACTCAGTGGAGTGGGAATAGTAATTGTTACCCCTACAGTATCCAACACTTTCTCTACTGTTGCACTTTTTGGAGTGGGAATAGTAATTTTTTACCCTTCGCTATCCAACATTTTCCCTACTGTTGCACTCACTGGAGAGGGAATAGTAATTTTTACCCCTACGCTATTCAACACTTTCCCTACTGTTGCACTCACTGGAGTGGGAATAGTAATTTTTACCCCTACGCTATCCAACACTTTCCCTACTGTTACACTCAATGGAGTGCAAAATGTAAGTATAAAAATGTATAAATATTTTAGTTTTTTATTTTATAGTATAATGTTTTTATTATTATATTTTATGTTATAGGTGTATGTATATCTATATATATTTTATAGTTAATTTTTATATATTTATAATATTTTAAAATAAATTAAAGTTATTTCATTAATTATTTTAAATTAAATATACATTTATATATTAAATTTAATATATGTACGTTTACTTTTTTAAATTAAATTTGTTTATTTTTTTTTAAATGTATATTATATGTAAGTAATTTTTGTAAGTTAATTTTATAATATAATTGTTTTAATTTTTTTTTATATATTAAAAAAAAACGATATTTTGGACATCGATATTTTTTACATCTATATTTTTTTTCTAGATATTTTTGTTATTTACATTTTAAATATAGGATGTCGATATTTTGACTATCGATATTTTTACATCGATATTTTTGTAGTCTATATTTTTGACTTCGATATGTCAGTGATTCATACAGGAGGAGGTGGCGAAGGGAGGGGTTTTTATTCAAAAGGAGCGGTTGTGATTGATGTTTGATTGAGGTTATAAGCCGCATTTGTATTGAATTAAAGCGAGGGAGTAGGTCTAGGAGTAATGCAATTACTGGTAAGTAATTGAAGCATTTTTAAATTACTTTTCGAAATATGCAGACTCACATTTCATTGTGGCCTCAGGAAATTCACTCCATAGCTTGGCATCCTTTATTCGAAGAAGTCTCGCTTTTAATATGCAGTTACCTATTTGTACGATATTCAGCAATCCTTTATTACTTGATCTGAAAAATCGACCTAGAATATGTTGTGTGATTCAGACTTTCCAATCTTTTGGACCCCCTTTAACAAAGTATTAAAGATTAGGGGCTATAAGTGAGAATGCATTCAACCTTTGTAAATCTCCACTGTGCGCTTCCCAGGATGGATCAGGAGCAGTGTAGTCCCTAGACAGGTGTTTGTGCTCCCCTCTGGACTTGTCTCAATTTTAAGGAATCAAGCATTTAAATTTCAAGTAGCAAAAATATAGAACGCACTAGGTCCTACAAGAATGACAGGCACTATAGTCTCTACCTTAAAGGTTTTGTTATAGAGATTTTTAGGCATACAGAAGTTAGTTCAATCTAGTCAAAATCCATTTAGTGAATAAATCAAAATACAAGCCAAATTATATACAGCATCAATCAAGAACTCAGTAAAGTTCGGATCAGGAAAATGCAGAGGCTAAATGAATGAGAAATCCGGCATAGATTTGCCTTCTAAGGTAAGGGAAATGGGATCTCACTTACAGCAAGAAATCACACTATTTTATAGGGTTATGAACCAAGGATTTCATAGATTCAGTACAATAATAAATGTTTCCCAATCTATAAACCAATTAGAAGGCAAAAGAGAAACATTAAACTTAGTATATTCATTAAATTTCTCATAATTATACTACTTGGAGTTTCTCACAATCAAATGTCTACCATGGAACAGAAATGGATACATAGGGGCACATTACGATGCCGGGCGCACCGCAACGGAATGCGGGACCGTCCGCAAGGGGCGCGGCGGTCCCGCCATGGGTATTAGGATGCCACCGCCACGGAGGCATCCCGTATTGTTCGCATTGCGGCGGGCGGTGCTGTCACCAGCACCCACCGCAATGCGAAAAACGCATGTTGTGCATTTGAATGCACAACGTGACAGGCACCGCGCGGTGCCTGCCACCTTGTGCATTCAAATGTAGCGGGGTACTATAGGTACCCCCCATGTGCACCCCCCACCCCCCCAAATCCTGGGGGCCTGCAACGGGCCCCCAGAAGCAAAGACCACATGCCTTTCCATGGAGGCAACACCGCCATGGAAAGGCTGCTTTCCGCCAACATCCTAATATGGGTGGCGGTGTCTTGCAGACACCGCCACCATATTAGGGTCCTCTACCGCCCGGTCCCCTGTGGGACCGGCGGAAAACCGGCGGACGGTCTTTCCGTCCGCCGGGCTCCCCCCGCCATCGTAATATGGCGGGGGGAAATGGCATGTGGGCGGTGGGAAATGGCGGGCGGATCGCCACTGCCATACGGGCGGTGGCGATCCGCTCGTCATTGTAATGACCCCCATAGTATGTGGTTTCTCTGGGACAGCAAAGTTTGGCCTTGAATAAGTACACTTCGTTCAGAGCAGTCTGTGAAAATTGAAAAACGGTCTTTACAACGCGGGCTAAGCCATGCGTGCTGTTTCCCCGCAAGCGTAACTACGCTTGCTTAACCACACATATGCCTTAACCACGCATATGCGTGGTTATTAAGGCATATTAGCAGCCTAGATGCTGGAACGGGCGGTCCCAGGAACAGGAAGGACTGGGAGAGGACATAGTGAGGTGTGTGGGGCTGGGTTTTGGGGTGTGGGGGTAGTTTTTAAGGGTTAGAGTAGTTTTTAGGGCTGGGGTCGGGGTTGTTTTCAGGGCTTGGGGAGATCGGGTTAGTTATTAGGGCTCTGTGTGGGTTGGGTAGTTTTCAGGGCTAAGGGGGGGTTGGGGTAGTTTTTAAGGCTTGAGGGGGTCGTGGTACAATTTAGGGCTCGGTGGTCGGTTAATTTTTAGGGCTCGGAGGGTCGGGTTGTTTTTTAGGTCTCGGGGGAGTCAGAGAAGTTTTTAGGGCTCGGGAGGGTTTGGGTTAGTTTTTAGTCAGGGGGAGGGGTAGTTTTTAGGGCTCAGGGGGAGGGTGTGAACTTTTCAACACCTATCTCTTTACCATTCATGCCTTTACCATGAAATTGTGTGGTAAAGGCATGCTTTGTAAAGGAATGCATTGTTTGGACGCATTCGTGGTTAGGGCAGCATTGTAGAGGCATGAGTGGTTTAGCCATGCGTGCCTCTATCATACAACCGTAAATATTGTCTGTCTCAGCAAGGTGCATTGGATTTTTATTCTAGTGGGACATAAAAATAAGAGCCTATTTCCATGGTACAATAAAACGTCACAGAAAAAGAAGTCCTCCATGGCCTCGTTGTCTAAAGTTTTCTCAGGTAGGAGTTTCTATTACAGTTAAGCCTTAATTCAGAAAACCAGCTTTTGTCATAAGTCTGTAGACATTTCATGATATGAATGAGGGTGTGTTCTGTGCTCTTGGGACAACGTAAATGATAATTTGGAGCAAATTTATACATCCTGCACATCTGTTAATACAGTGTCTGTGACATTTTCATTGCTTGGGAAAATTTCATTTTTAAAACGAGGAAATTTCATTCATCTAGTACAGCAATTTTTTGTGTTAATAGATGATTTCATGTTAAACACTAATTCCAACAAGGGGGGACAGAGGGGCAAGTTTAAAGAGGTCCAACGTACATGCCCCAGTAGGTACTGTGTACAAGAAGGGTAAGAAGTTCCTCTAATAATAAAAAGAAAAGGCGAGGAGATACTCTGAAGGGGTTAGGTCAACTATGACCACCCTAAGAAAAGAAAGGAAGGGAGAATTCCCTAAACGGAACTAGGGCTCTCACACACCTAGCAAGCTAGGTGTCATGCTTCATCATATGAGCCTGCCCCTCGTCTGGTCGGCGCTGCAATACCTGACGGGCACCCAGTACAGGGCTCTTTGGCGGGGATCTTCTGTTCCTGCCGGTGGGTGCAGTGGGGGTGAGAGGCCTAGTGTGTGTAGATGTGAAAGAAAGGGAAGGTGACTTAAAACAGGTCAGTCAGTCCTAGCAGTCCTTTATTCGGAAGGTAAACTGCCTGATTAAAAATCTAAAGAGAGTGACAATAAATATGAAGTAAAGTATCTAGCTATCTGTGTCTAACTCTGGACGGATCAACATGTTTCGTGCCAACTGTGTCAGAAGGATCAAAACAAATGCTATCTACACAACGTGGTAAAGTGAAACTTACATACCACGTACTCAGGTCAATAACCTGCAAAAAACAAAAAGGAGAAAAAGTAGATATGTTGGTACAACAATACAAATAATGCACAAAGGCGTATCTCCTGGACCGTATCTTACAGTGCCAATGTGGCACGTTGTGCTTAGGTGAAAAGGTAGTCACACTTGCACTGACACCGCAGTGTGCTAGGTGAGAAATAGGGTACAGAAAAAAATACAAAGTTCTCATGCACTGAAAATATTTGATAAAAGGGAGATATACGATAAAACCACCAGGTTCAAAATAGATTAAAAACCACAACACAGGCCAGAGCGGCGGCAAAGCTCACCTAAACTGTTGTCTAGTAATTACTTGCAACAGCGTCCGGCGGTCAACTAGGACACCAATGTGGGTCCTGTGAAGATGGATAAAACACGACAAAAAATATGACAAAGACTATATATATATATACAGGGTAAAGGGGTAAAATGAAGAAGCTCAATATTACGAGACTTGCAACACGACTAAGCTGCTGGATCCATTGGTGAGTAATGAGCGTAGGGTGGGGGTTCGGAAATAATGTCCTCACCCCTGGGGGTCAACAGTAATCCCGTATAGGCCAAGTATATAAGAGCACAACTACTGTGAAGTGTAGACGCAGGAGGGAGCACTGTTATAGGAATTCGCCCACCAACGAATAACATCACCAGGAGTGTAAGCCGTTATTCGAGGAAACTCCGGGAGTTGATCGCCACAAAGGGGGAGAAAAATTATTATTTAACAGAGAATCCGATGACTCGAATTTACCCAACAGTACGACTCACCTCCGTCATGGTCCAAAACAGATAGAGTGTCCAAACAGGGAGTCAAAAAGTAACTGCTTACCAGCGTTCAAGCGCATTCCGCCTGCGACCTACCCTGCCGCCGAAAACCGGGATGGTACACAGTGTCGGGACTCAAGCTCTAATGTAGACATCACTGACGGTCGGTGTGGGAGGGGTCGCGTGAGGAAGCGTAGTCTCGCGTGTAAGCTCGCGAGTAGTCGGTAACTGTTTACAGTTCATCCGAGAGAAGCTGTTGGTTAGGCGGCCATCTTAGAGTGGTGCAAAAACTGGAATTGCAATATGTAAAATCCCAGAACGGCAAGGGATATCAGTGAGAGCCCTAAAGTTAATATAAGTGCGATGTTTATATCTACTGCGCAAAAGCCGCAGCATGTGTACAAGGAATAAAAAATTACTTAAACCTTGAACAGGGAATGGCTAAAATCATGGCGCTATATCGATAGTGTATAAGCTCTGATCAAACCGTAAGCAACGATTTGCCCAGATCGAAAACCTGATCTCGTTATATATAAGTAATGGGTATGTAAAATTCTATCTAATCTAGTGTGTGCAGATCAGCCATCTTCGAGTGGTCAATCATCCCATAGTGTACATATATATGAGATGATCAACTATGTCCCCTCCACAGTAGCAAAATCGCGTTGTTCATCAAATGGTGACAATCATCAGTTTTAGTGACATTAGTTAATTCCTCACGAAGTGAGGATGCTGGAATGATGCATATAATGGCTGCTATTTTAGGTAAGAGCAGTCCTTATGCCCTGTGAAGACGGAGTGCCCAAGAGGAGTGCGGTATGTAAAATCAAGCACTCTAAAGTAGGGGCACTTAGTCCAGCAAGATACAGGGTAATGGCCCAGGGAGTCAGTACCTATGTCATGTAACAGAAGACATATAGGTAGGTGTATGGGGTACTGATTAAGGCTCACAATAGTGGGTGCACTAAGTCAGTAGGGTACTGGCGTCTAGGTAATGTCCTAGCAAAATCCAAGGACTACTAGAAATAAAATAAAAAGCCATATCCTCCATAGGTGAATCCAATCTAGATGAGAGAACCCCAAGGAATATCATCATTGAGCCCATCAATATGGGTAGCAAGTCTGTGGACCCATCTCTGCTCAATTCTGAATAATGATGACTTGGATATCTGTGGATGTGCCTCCAAAACAGTCCAGCGTAATGAGCCTGGGGGTGTTGTGACTCTTTAAAGTGTGTGTAAAGCCTAGTGGTAACCCTCTGGCATCGTATGTTGCTCTTATGTTCAGTTTAGGGGATTCCCCCTTCCTTTCTTTTCTTAGGGTGGTCATAGTTGACCTAACCCCTTCAGAGTATCTCCTCGCCTTTTCTTTTTATTATTAGAGGAACTTCTTACCCTTCTTGTACACAGTTCATGTTAAACACTGACATAATGCCCTGACTCTAATACAATTATAATACGGGGTTACGTCCAATTGGTGGCCAGATAGGATAATGCCCTGACTCTAATTCAGACGTTTAATTTCTTATACATACCAACTTTATTTCTAACATGAGATCATGTCATGCCTTGTATGTAGGCACAATATTATATACATTGTGCTACACTATAAACATAACAGGTCAATTGTATTGCCTGTGTAATGACAAATGCAGAACTTCAATCAAATTTCACAACTCTTTTGGTGGCAGCTTTTTTACCAAATTGGGGATTTTATGGCTCATTCCATGGCAAGTTTGTTGTTCGTATGGGGCAATGCCAAGGCTAAAATGAGTGTTCATTACACAACCAACAATTTCATGGTTCATGTTGTGTATTTAGGGGTTTCATACAAGGGCACTTTCATGATTCCTGTTAATACAGTTTCTTGGGTCTCATTAGTGTAATTTTGTTTTATGACCTGAGCTGTAGTGTCCCGGTTTTCAGCAGGCCGGAAGGGAGGGGGCGGTTCGGGCGGCACGAGTTTTGGGGTCGGCGCCCCCCCCCCTCCCCCCACCCCCGCTCTTCCATGCGTTTGCCGCAGGGCGGCAATCGCGGGATAATCGCCAGCCCCCCCCCCGCTCTTACGGGCGGCAGAGGCAGGGACCGCCACAGGTGGCAAAGTGGCTAGTTACGCCACTGCCCGAACGTCACTTCCTGGTGCAGGCAGGAACCACCCTTGCACTCCAGAAGAATGTACATGTGGGAGAAAGGAAGGAGCAGCAGAAAAGAAGCAACAACAAGCAGTTCCTGATCGTAAAGATGAAAAGGCCCACATCCGCTTAATAACTTACTTGTCATCTTGGCCGTTGCATCTGCTACCCGAAATAAAGGTACAATACTTCAAGCTGTCTGTGAGGTACATGAACTGCGATCGTTACATGAACTCAGTTTAAAGAAAGTGTCAGGGTCAATTTTTTAGTGCTATGTGCACAGTTTTCCCTGATGAAAGGCAATTATAATGGCTTTGTGCAGTAGAAGCAGTGCTTAATTTGTAAAACAAATAAGTGCCAGGGCTCTAGTCAGGAGGCCTCTGCATCTTGCACCACCTATTGCCACTGCCTTCGTTGCCAATGACAGTACCTACACAACTACTAACCAGCACACTACTACAAGTGTGACAATTCAGCCTATTCCAGGCCCCCAAGCTATAAAAATAGCTTGGGCGGCAGGTGTTAGTTCTTTTTAATGCATAGTAAATGAAGAATAAACAATTGCTGTACGCTCATCTCTAAATTATACAAACAGCGCCACTATATGGCAGCTGTCATAAGTGCCAGTGTCGACAATTAGCTGACCCGGTGCGAAACACCAGAAACCACCAGCTCAAATTAAGCACTGAGTAGAAGCCTCATCCAGGAATTGCAGATACAACATTCTGCTCCCAATGAGCATGCTCTGTTGTTCCTTGAAATGCACTGGCTACAAAATTTTCTATTAGCGTATAGGCTTCATATTTCAAGAAAAATAAGTGTTTTAAGATTCTAGTTGTATGTTGTCACTCTAAAGCAGAGTTCTCCAACGTCAGTCATGGAGGGCCAGAACTATGCCAGATTTTTAGCATATCTCAATTAAGATATATGTAGTTATCTTAAAAATCTGGCATGGATCCGGTCCTCCAGGACCGACTTTGGAGAACCCTGCATGCCACTTACACAGTAGTTTTGACTGGTAATTAAAGCTTAAATGGCACAGAAATTCACCATTGTTCGTCGAATTCCTAAAAATGTATCTAGGTGGAGAAATTTGAATGGTCCTTGTCTGTCCCCGTTCAGGGGGCCATTGGAAAAAACGTGGCCTATTGGGGCTCAGCCATGGGGGCTGTGGTCATTTGCCTCTGATGTTCCGTGCCCATCCTGCTATGACTTTGCAAACTGGGCCAAGTACAACTCCTTCTGCACTTGACTCTCAGTGATAGCAATGGTGAGCAGTCACAGGCTTCTCAGGGAGAAAGTGTGGTGGTGCATCAAGCTCAGAACTCAAAATTCATCCATCAGTGCAATAGCTGTCCAACCCAGTGCTTATCTTTTATAACAGCAAGCTGCAGGCACAAGTGCAGTGTTAACCCTTTCATTCAGTAGTGAGTTCAGTGTTGCTATCTTAGCCCCAGTTTGCAAATCTCACCAATGCAAGTCCTTCTCTTATGCGATTGTGGTCGGGCCCACAGCACAAGTTTGGTCTCTCCTCCTGAAGGAAGATTTGCCTGCTGCAAGAGCATCAGTACTCTAGTCCTGTCCATGAAAGTAACATGTACCGAGGTAGCTACCCAGAGTCTGGCTGGCTGGCAGATCCTGGAATTCCTGGTGGTCTCCGGTTGTTTGCTGACCTTCTTCTGGAAGCATGATGAGTTGGACAGGGTCAGAGGTCAGGGGGCCATTGAAGGCACTTGTCAGGGTGGCAGTACAGTTCCCACACTACTCACGGTGATGGGACAGTGGTTTGGTCAGCAGAGTTCTGGGCAGTCTTTACCGAAGTGTAGTCTGCTTTGCTCACACTTTTACAGTGCTGTGGAACAACTTCACGGTTACATGGTGTAGTCCGCTTCGGGCAGACTTAAGGACAGTCCCATGGTGCAGGCCGCTTTTAGAGTCACAGCAGCACAGTTTGCTTGGGCACACTTTGGCACTGCCCCAGTGTAGCCACTTCAGACAGAAGCGTTGACACTACAATCCAGGAGCACACAAGTTACTCACTCCTGAGTCTCTCTGGTAGGACAGACCCTCAGCTCAAAGGTCAGCTGGTTTCTGCTCAACCTGGTAATCAGCATCTCCTGCAGGGTTGGTACTCTTCTTCTCAGGCAGGTCAGCCTCCAGGACCTTCAGAACAGGGTGACATGTCCTTCTACCAGGTCAGACCCCAAGTGATGTGACCTCACCTCTGGGTAGCTGGTTGCGAGCTGGTTGCCCCTCTGGGTGCTCTGCAGAACACACTCATCCTTGGTGAAAGAGAATTTGAAAAAGGAACAACAAGTGGGTCATCAGGAGTGTGTGGACGGATGAATGTAGAGATGGATGGAGAGGAGGATAGAGGGATCAATGGGGAGAAGGATGAAAGAAGAGAAGGGTGTAGAGTTGGATAAAGGGATACAGAGATGGATGGATGAAGAAGATGGATGGATAAAGAAGTGGATGAATGGTGGGTGGGGAGAATGATGGATGACTGGATGGAGAGAAAAGAGAGTGATGTATGGAAGGAAAGAAGAAAGGTAAGATGGATGGATGGATGGCTGGAAAAAGGAAGGATGAAAAGCAGGAAGGATGGTGGAATGGTAGGAAGGGAGATGGCTGAAATGAAAAGGAAGGAAAAATACAAAGGATGGAGAAAGAAAGGATGGTTGGAAGGAAGGATGGAGAGAAGGAAGCACGAAACAAAAAAAGGATTGCGAAAAACAAGGAAATTTGAAGAATCTCAAAACTCCCTCAGGGGTAGCAAGCTCCTGAACAACTACCGGTTCGCGTGCCTCCCCTTCTTGCTCAGAGCTATTTGGGCCCCGGGTTCAAAGCGGTAATGTATTTTTCTGGCTACACCCTTGATACCAGATACTCCCAGTGTGTTTGCGCGCAGTGGAAGGCCCTTTCCAAAGGTTACGTGGTCTTCTTTCAACTGCTTATTTCTGTATTTGGTTGTTAAACTAGTACTACTGAGGTGAAATCTTTGCCCAGACATTACCATGTGTAAAAATTACAAAACAATAAAGCAATACAATCAAAAACATGTACTGCATAATGCCGCATAAATTGGACTTTTTTGCAACCGTGCAGCATAACTTGATGCTCCCCCGCTGCATAATTCCAGTGGCCGCGCGTGTGACCGTGACTACAGTTAACAGGAACTTGCTGCGCTGAGATCTGCGTATTCCGTTGTCTCTTATTTATGTTGGAATTTGGAATTCCCAAAAGAGTTTTAAAACGATTCCAAATTTGGAAAGAAAAGGAATGCAGCGTTCGTCATTAGTGAAGGAACTAGGGAGTTTGGCAGAAGCGCGGCTTGCTCATGCACTTGTAAGGAGATGGTTTCACCTCAGACGCACGGGCTCACACAGGCGCTCTCTGCCCCGAGGCCTGCTGCTGGAAGCGGCCGCGGTTGTTATAGTAACGTGACGCGGCCCGGCTGCTGCAAGGAACCGCAGCCTCGGTCCGTCCCCGCCCTCCGACGACTGGGCAGAGCGAGCTGCCTCTGGCTGCTCTTCCACCACGTTTAGCCGCTCTAGAGAAAGAAACCGCTAAAAGGGGCATTCGCGTCACATCCGGTTGCTTAACGCTTTCCCTCTGAGGAAACGTAAAATGTATGGCGTAGAAACTCCTCTGTCCGACTTCGGCGACCAAAAGAACGGAAATGCTGTGACTCCTGGCCTCCTCCTGACCTTTCTTCCCCGCTCCTATCAGTGCTACTAGGTCAATTTTCAGAGTGACGGGTGCTGCAATCAAGGCTACATCACTGAACTCATAGGGACTGTGAAAAATCCAAGCGTTACTCAAAATATAGAAAATAACTGATGCCTATTCAGTAGGAAAGTGGTAAGGGTGTAGTCAGGGCTTTAAGTGGGATAAAAAAAACTGGGGGGTCTATCAAAGGGGCGTGGCCAATGCAATTAAGGGCGTGGCTTAAAAACACATAAGCTAAAAATCTGTGCTTAGCATAGTGTGCCGCCCGACTTGTATTTTGCTGTTTCTGTCACTGCATCCAGATATATGATACAACAAGTAACATCATACCTAAAACAAGTCAGCACTATTGGCTTTGTCAATGGTTGTTAGTTGCAGAAGATAAATAAGCAGCAACTATGGCTTGTATATAATATTGAAAAAGCTTCCACTTAAAGCCCTGGTCACAACACAACAATGTTGCTGCTCCTGATTTCAAAAAGAGAAGGGAAATCCAGAGAAAATTACTCTCTTTAAAGGATTTCCTTTCCCCTACAAGCTCACCAGGCATGACGTCATGCCGTAACTTCTCCACTAGTGAGAAGTGAGCAGTGCGAGCAAGCGCACATGGATGTGCCTGCTGTCACTGCAGTCCGGAGAAAACCGGACCGCCTGTGCCAGGGCTCAAAATCAGAGCCCGATAGAGACCCGTTTCGAGGCCTCCTTTAAAAAACTGCCGGTGCTCAGCACCGGTGAGACCCGGCCCACTTAAAGCCCTGGGTGTAGTATGTAGCTGGTGATGCGTTTTGGAGCACACTTACAAATACATTACCAAAGCATGGTGTGGTAGCGCCCTGTCATGTACAGACAGCAAGCACACTGTCCATTGAAATTGACACTTAATTTGTACAGACATATTTTTGGGATTAAAACTATATTGCGCGTACACGATAATGTGTGAAAATCAGATTTCAGGGAATATTTGTCATTTGCACATCACATCAGAAAGTGTCTTGACTTGTTTTGATCTGAAAATCTTTTTTTCCATCACACTTTGGAATTATAAAAAAAGAGCTTATCTTGTGCTTTCAACTAATTGTTATTTTGGGGGTGCTGCAGCACCCCTCGCAGCCCTCATTTCAGCGCCTATGGCTCCTATTACAGCAAAGATGATGAAACACGTTTCTGGTCAGCAGTGATGGAAATGGAAAATATGAAATCCAGGAACCTGTGAATTGGGGATCAAGGTATGGCATAGGTAAGGGGGTGCAGTCGCAATTTGACATATGAATGAAAAGAGGAGTTTGACAATAGATTTACACTTTTTCTTTTTAAGAAACCCTCCAGCAAAGACATTGGAACAAGGGTAAATGTGACAAATTACTTCATTGGTCACAAAGAGGCTGCATTATAAAATATCTTACTGGGTTAAAACAACAGCTGCAGAAGTATTTGTGTGTCCAGATATATTCAGGGGATAATAATCACTATCAAATAACTCAGGTGGTTAATGCACTTCCGAGAGGGGTGTGTTTTGTCTAGTCACAGTCTAGTCTAGTCACAGTTTTGATTCCTGTAGTAGCACAAAGGATTAATGTGCCTGCAGCAAAGCACATAGAGTAAAATGCAGATCACAGATTTGTATTTTACCTGGATAGGTAAGTGGGTTACTGCTTTTGACACAGAACTCCTTTTACTAGTACTTACAACCCCAACCATGGCGTTAGATTTTAAATCATGACTTTGTGTTTCTCCTGACGATGCGCTGTAAACATATAATGCTTACCAGTTTGAGCGATATGTCACTCCTTCTACACCTTATAATGCTGTGGAGCCGAGGGAGGGACAGAGAGGTAAGAAGAACCATGTGTTCTCGCAAGGATACCTACTACCTAAAAGAAATGTTAAATGTGTGCAATTGGTTAATCAGCAAATGTAAAATCTGCTTTCGAGTCAGTACTGGCTTTAATTGATGGAGTCACTTGAAGCGTCTTGATGACTCAGATTTATTCTTTTTGAGAGGTGATGTAAGGGTGTTCTCTGCAGAATTCTGGGGTACGTGTTTTTAATAGACATGTGTAAAAAATGTTTGCAGTAGGTATAGTCTGACTGCTTGTTATAAAAAGCTATAATAAAATGTTACATATTCACAGCTTGCAAGCTGAGACTTCATAGCAGTACAAAAGTCACTATTCAATTCTGTGGCCCTCTGGTTAAACACACACACACATTTGCAGTTATTGAATTAACCAGTAGAGACTTCTTAACGTAAAATAGTGCATTTCCTACTGTTTAGTTTAACTTGCATTTATTTTTCATTTTAGGTGTGTGTTATTTCATATGCAGTTAAAGTGAAAGTGGAACAAAATAGTTGCAGCATGTGTTCTTTTTAGCCACATCTGACTCTGCCCCCACACTCACTGATATCTTCCTCATTGCACTCGGGATCACAGTTTTCAATAATTTCTTTAATGCACTTGAACTGCTGCCTCTTCAGGACCCTCTCTTCACTCTCTCCTGCGTGTATTTCCTTGTATCTCTTCACCATCCTCCTACCCACGACACACCCACTCACCTGTAAGCACTGCATTAGCTTTAATTTTCTCCCTGTCAGTATATGGACATCTGTGTACCTCCTTCAAATACTTTTGCATAGACTCATAATTAAAATTGGCTCACTTGAGCATCGTTCTGTGCATCCTTCAGAGAGGCCAAGGATTGGATGAGCGTTTATTCAGAGCACATTTATGGCCCACCTACAAGCACAGTGAGAAACTTGAACTGCCTTCAGCCTGAACTCCAGAGCCCTCAAGCATGGCCCATAAACACCCACAACCCACACAGACAACAAAGGCGACTGGGTCCACAGTTGGCACTATACAGGAGTAATAAGCTTCACAAAAAAAACGACAGAAACAAATCATCCTAAAAAAAGAAAAAAACTCGGGGAATCAAGATTAAGTAAAATGTAACATATAAACAGAAACTGATGTGGATTAGCAAACCAGTCATTGTTGTGAAGTCAATCTGTGTTTTTGTCTATAAAGTTGAGGCATGAATATAGGGCTCGAGAAGGGACCAGTTTCAATGTCAGCTTCTAATTACTGCCGGATCTGAGACCCAAAAGGACCCGCCCCATTTACAGCCCTACCCGTCCCCTTCCGGTGGTTGTGTCTATGCTTTGTCCTCTGCTAGAATTTAAACTCCTCACAGTATCTGTCCTCGTACCAGAAATTCAAACCCTCCATATGTTACTACATTAAAATTTCAAACCTTTTAACACGAATGTGAAATCTGCACACTCCACATTTCTTCTAATTTGCAAGAAGCACGTATTCACCTGATGAACAATACATATTTTTTAGAACAAAAAACGGCATACATTCTTGCAGCGATTATAGAATACAGAGCTCTAACTTTAGGTGTTGTTTTTGGCACATGTCCACCGCCTACCGGGCTGTCTCAGTGCACCTGAAGACTGGATATCCATCCATATTGTGAAATTAAATCCATGTAAAATGGTTTTTATTGTTTTCATCCTCATATGATCCTTTCATCCGTCTTCCTCGTCACAGTCCTCATACATCAATAATTTCCACCTGAAACCACGGCCTCTGCATAAATAAAACTGAAAGAAATGTTGGAAGTATGGTCATTTTAACAATGTTCCATCTGCACATTATTTTTAAAGTGAGTTTCTTCTAATAATAAAATTTGCAAATTCATTGGTGGGATAGATTGTGGGATTATTTTTCAACCGGAGAGTGCCGTCAACGACCAGAAGAGTAAAAAGGTCTGTGAAAAATTCCATTAAATCTGGAACAATAGAAAAAAGATCAATTGCACATATAAATTATGAGAAGATAATTAGTCTTTATAAAGGACTTTCGTGATCCATAATGGAGGTTTAGTATGGATGATACTGAATGGCCGTATACATAGTTGTTTTTTATCCTTAAATACAAAAATACAAAATAAATAAATAAAAATTGAAAGAAAAACTCTTCCTACCATGGAAGCCAGCATCACCAGATTATTGGTGGGGTCCAGCCCATGTGAACAGCTCCATCAAGGCAAAATGCCAAGAGTTGTGCTGCAGGATTCACTGACTAACCTTCCCAACCCTCCATGGAAAACACCCAGTTAATTAATGAATCCGCACCCGACCACTGCAGAACCATAATTAAGGGACTCAATAACTTTTTTTTTAGATAGTGCCCACTTTTTCGACAGTGCAACCCAAGCTGCCCTCTCTTCAACCGTGAAAGTATGGAACAATTCCTACAAGAAAATAGATGATGGATTAATTAACAAAAATAATGTGCATTCATGCCCTTTCATCATAGGAAGATCAGTCACACCCAATGTATTTTACACATGCATGTGAATAGGATTTACAATGTATATTTTTCATATAATCACATACAGGGATCTGAGAGGTTTGTGATAATTTTGTGTTTTATTAATGCCCTGTAGAGGGCTCCTGACTGTGCGAGAACTAGACTAAAACAAGAAGAAAGTAGATGTTATCATAAATGGAAATGTGGAAAGAGCATTTAAAATTTATGTAACCTATTGTTAATCACATCCACATTTTCCAAGTACTAAGGGTCAGTTGACCTAAAGGATTACAAATTATATTATAAAACAAAGGGGAGGTAACCTTGGTGCCTTTAAAGTTTTTCAAGAAGAAAACCCAATCTTTTGCTTTGAGAAGTGCTTGGTTGCTAAGTGTCTGACAAGTGAGACATGGCTAACAATTATCACATTATGCCTGTACCTGATGACTCACTGCCCTCATTAGAAATTTTGATGCCTCCAGTTCACACTTTGTCTTTCTGAATGCACGCAACAGGCATTGCACGAGCTTCAAGAAGCTCCGTCCAGTAAACAATGCGAAAGGTCCTGGGCTAACCGTTTGTCTCCTAAAATTAATCACTGATATGGCCTAAACACATAAGCCCTTAGAAAGTCACACCTCTTTAATTAAGACAATCAACTCCACATTTGCGCATCACATTAGAATTTGGATTAACTTCATTGAATGCTTTTCACAGTATGTCTGTCTTGAATTACGTCTGTGACTGCAATATGGCAACTGAAGGCAGCCTTAAGAAACTCATTTTCTCTGAAATTAAAGCTAATGATCAATTTACCAGAAATCTAATTGAGAAAACAATTGATTCAATCATTGATAAATATAATCTGCCTTCATTACCTTCTTTGTCAGATCTCAACAAATGAAGCTGCAAGCAATTAATCCGCAAGAAAACAAAGGGACACAATGTTTAATAATGATTTAACATTTTCTACTGCATACAAAAATATATACTTAGTTCAAGACACTCACAATCTCCACAGACAGTTATATATGGATTCCAATATTAATTCTTGAATAAGAAATTATATTTGAGATTCAGGCTGCTTTACATCCCAGTCTTACAAATAGATGGCCGCTGGATCGATAAACGGAAAGTCACACCGACTTTTCGTCTCTGTATTTTGGAAAATTAAACTCTTGAACACAGCATTTTCCACACGACTTCAAATTCAGAAAAAAATCTTCAAACATTTTTTAAAGCTATTAACATAATAACTGTCAGAGATACAGATTTTTTTCTTTTACAGAAGAACCAAATCGTTTTCTCATGTTTAATGAAATATTAAAAAATTATCTATAATAATCTCTCTACAGCATGAGAGTAACCAACTGCTTTTATATTCACTGCTTGTTTTAAGCTTGCTACGAAATGCTCTTATTAAAGTAGTTATCAAATTCTACTTTTTAGGAAACAACTGAATAGAGGTATTTTATGGAATATATGATTGAGAATATATTTACCATTAGTAATTAATATTATAAGAAAGCCCATAATTTTTAATTTCTGTGACCTCATTATTTTCTAGATAACTTTTATCTTCCAGTTGCAGTTTTATTTTTTATTTTTTCCTTGTATGATCATTCACTGTGAATGATTTATGTAAATATATTCAATACAGTATTTACCTATCTAAAAATGCTCACACCTGTACTTCCTACCTATGCAGTGGGATGACAGATTTTCTATTATTTTTATGCCTCCTTACATATAACACTGAATCAGTACCTTTTCACCTCCTTTTTCCTGTTTCCTTTTTTAATATTTGTAGTGATTTTACTAATTTCAGCATATAAAATATATTCTGCTTACATTCAACTGAGTGTTTACCAAGCATCCACACCTTTCTCTGAAATTCCTGCCACTTCACACTTACTTTGCACCACGTCCCAGCCTAAAAAAATTATAACTAAGTAAAGGTCAGGACAGGGATGCAAGATTAGCCTTAGGCCAGCAGTTCTTAACCTAGGTCCGCGAGGTCTACTGAGGGATTCCGTGACTTTTCAGCAATTAAATATTAACCAGTGCTGAAATTATTGAAAAATATTATCTCCAGGAATCCATAAATGGGGTTCAAGGTGTGGCAGAGGAAAGGGGGTGGAGTCATGAGAAGCGGAGCTTGAAAAACAGTGTCTGACAGTCAACTCATACATTTCTGTAAAAATAACATTGGCAACAAAGACATATGTGACAGTAAATCCGTTCTAGCATACTTGATTGTTCACAAAGATGCTGCATTTTAAATATCTTACAGGGTTAAGACACCTGCTGCGAATATCTTTGCGTGCCCGTCAATCTTGATGGGATCATGATAGCAGTTTTGGGACAGTTCTGTGTTTTGTCCAGTCACAGTTTTGACTGAATAAAACACAGAAGTCACAAAGAAGCACAGAGGGTTAATGTGCCTGCTGCAAAGCACATCATGTAACATGCAGAACACAGATTTGTATTTTATGTGGATAGGTAAGTGGGCTACTGCTTTTGACACTGAGATCATTTTGCTACTTCCTGTTCATAAGTTGCAATCCTTCTAATATAGGACAGTCATCTATTTACCAGCATCAAAGAGCGTCATGCAGAGACATGGATTTGGATCCTTATTGTTTTTTTTCTCAATCTGTTGTTATTCTAGGATTGCAAAGAAGAATTCCTTTGGGAAGTAATAAAGACTTGTTAGAATAGATAACCGCAATTACTGCATTACGTTTTATATCCTGACTTTGTGTTTCTCCAGCCCATTCACTCTTAACATATGTCTACAAGCTATATACAATATGTGAACCCTGCCCCTTATACCCCTCTCTGTCTAATGTAACATATTCTGGACATTGAATAACTTACTTGTATGGTTTACTGTGCCTCTGTGTGTAATGTAAAGCAATCTGATATCCTATGCTGGGGTGAGTAGCACTGAAACAAAATTAAATTAAAAAAAGTAGTAGGTGCCATTTAAATCATTATTTGTGTAATTACTCATACACAGAAATACGTCTGGCATTCTTACAGTGGAGGCACATCTCTTACATAGGGGAGTTGAACAAAGTCGAAAACCTGCCTCCAAGTCATAGTTTCTCTAAAGTACTTGTGAAGTGACAAGCTGTGTGCATTTATTTCCTTCCATTGCATCGGCACCTAGGTGTTAGGCTCTGGGTGGCTCCCAGCCAAGATGATACTTGAACAAAAAAAGAGCTGATGGCCCTTTAATTCAGGCCTTTGTTTTGGGACGGCTTGGAGATGAAATAAACAATAAAGCCCCCTCTCTGCCTGCAAGCTGCTGCTCCGAACGGAATGCAGACAATGTGAGGGTGCTGCTGAATTATGCCCCAGTGTAGGCAGATGACACCAGGACAAATTTATCATGTTTCCCTGGGTCAGAAATAGCTGCCGCAACCGGGATCTGATGCGATCTACCCTACTTTACAGCACTGATATTAACAGATTAAGTAATGTACACATTAAAAAAACAAAATTGAAAATTTAATATTTAAAAGCACTCTGTTAATGTGAAGGAATTTGAAATTGGGGCTAAAAATTAAGTTGGTTCCCCTTATCTTTATTTGTGGGAGTGCAAGTACAGCAGCCGGAATCTAGCAAGGACAATTAGTGGCCTTGGTTGAAGTATAGGTATGGACAAACAATAAGGCAGCATCCATTAGGAATAAAAAAGACAAAGTGATATGCAAGTCTAGGACATGGTCTTTTCGAAATAAAACTACACTTTAAAAAGCTCCAAGATTCTCATTGAAATTACATTTTCGACTTTTATTTTTTTTCCGTTTGTGAACTAAATAAAACATTTAATAATTAGTGTTTCTTTGATGTATACTTGTTTCTGCATTTTACGTTCTGTGTTGAGGTTCAAATTGTAGACATTGCTTAGACAGGGGTTCCGGCTTCCAGTATTAATTCTGGTATGAGTAGTTAAAGCTTAAAGTCACTCTACAACCCCTATCTTATACAAGAGGAGTAGAAAATATCCAAATCCCTTCTAAAGCCTTTGATTCCATAAAAATCTCAGCTGTTAAATGTATTTTATTGGTGTGGGACTTAGGGACACTCATGAAAATGTGCATTGTAAAGGAATGGTATCCTGCAATGTCGAAGTCCCGAATATCTTGTGCTCATAGTGTGTATACAGTACGAGCATGAGAAAGTCAGGACTTCGACATTGTGGGATACCATTCCTTTACAATACACTTTTTCTGTTTAAAGCCCTCACTGACAAAAGCGTTCACCCACTCCATAGATTTGCATCGCCATCCAGAATTTTTTTTAATCACATACTTCACTATCTAAAGCCCTGATAAAGTCATTGGGTTACACCTGTTTGACAAAACACGTATTGGTTGGCTAGAACATTTACAAGTTTAAGAAATCTGAAATAAAATAAGAATTTCTAGACGGACTGAGAAGATTTATATCAAGTGATGCACTTGTAACAACAGTAATATATATTGGGGCTCCATACCCAACCTTGGAGATTGTGGCAATTCTCCCACCTTGGCGAGCACCCAAGAGTAACTAACAGAGAGTGGACACCTATATTAGCTATATTGTTGGTGCTGGAGTGCGCTGCCATTTCTCTGGTCACCCCAATTGGCTCACTCGCAAAAAAGGATGAGCTTGAGCATGCAGTTCCTATGAGCAGGCTTTCTTTTAATTTCAAGAAACATTTATTCACTTTAAGATAAATAAATACAGATATGCTTGAAATACAAAAGTGACGCATGCATTGCCTGAGGTAATTGGGTCTATCTATTCACTGATGCTAATATTGTGAGCTGCAACATTCTGTACAGTTTGATGCATATAACATATGTTATCTTTACTGTGAAACAGGTATTTGAATAAAGTAGAGTATATTGGTAGTGTCCATATAATGTGTTGATGACAGGAAGGAATAAAGATCAGAAAGGCAAAGATGGGACAGGGTAGGAGAAGAGAGACACATAAAACTGCTGGATATGGCTTTGCTATGGTAGGTAAATAAAATATTATATTTAAGGATGATTGGCCAGTTATATCAGGGCATATTGCTATTACTTTGGGTATATAGTGGGCGAGTACCATCATGGTGGCTTAGGTTCTTGTAAGAAAGTGTTCAAATGTTTCGTAAGCTATTTCTAACAACTTTTCTTGTTCAGGTATGTGTTTAGGGAGATATCCACACTTCTGGTAAATTGGATCCATGCCCATGTATGTATTGATATCTTTTTGAAGTCTTTCCACTCTGAAAGAAAGGGATGTCCAGGGTCCAGTCAACGTTCAGCTTTTTGAATATGTATTGTCTTATCCCAAAAAGATTTGACATAAGGGTATTACAATAACACGTGCCTAAGGTCTTTGTTGTCAGCATGGCTGCTCCAGTACCATAGCCCGAATTTGTGGAGTTTCAAAATGGTCCGAAATGCGTTATGGGAGGACATTAATTTGCATTAGACATGTGAGTGGCAATTTTGTTAGCTGTGAGGGCCGTTCATAAGTTGCCCAATTAATTGTGGGCTGGATTGAAGAACAGCAATAGTCAAACACTCACTGCCATTTTCCTTGCACTTTGATAGTGGCCCTTGAGGATTTAGGGCCCAGTATTTTGTAAACCTTGGGTGTGCAATCGCTTGTTTGCATAAGTTTCCTTGCTGTAATGAGGAAATCTGGTGTGTGAGTGGTTCAAGTTTGGGAGAGGGCAATCTTGACTTTTAAGTATTCATACAAGTCTATGTCATCTTGGTTGTGTCTGGAATAAATACACAAGGAAGGGCGAAGAACATTTTTGTTCTCAAGTCTTTAATTAGTACAAAGCTTAAACACCATCTTAATCCAGCCTTCCCAACACAAAGATTGTCTTGTATTCAATGCATTGGTTATGCCGAAGTGAGGCACGTGTTTCTTTCTCTTTTGAGTTTGTCATTCTGAAATTGTAAGGCTGAGATGGTACTGCTGATGATTCAGGAGAATTGAGCATTTTGATTAGATTTACAGTGATAATTGCTATAAGGCTTAGTGAGTGGATCAGATTTTGTTTAGTTGTTAACCATGGAGAAGGTTTTCCTCGAACATGTGTAAGCTGTTGGAGTCTCTGTCTCACTAAATAAGCAACTTGATACCTGCAGAAATCCGCCAGGTTGATTCCCTCTCATACTTTTGGGAGCCTCAATTTAAAAGGAGCCCTTCTTGTTTTTTTGTGCGTCAGATGTAGTCAGAGATGAGCAGATCAATTTTCTTAAGGTGTTTGAGATGTTTACTGGCGACACACTAATAAAGACATTGACTAGTGGTGATATCATCATTTTAACAGTTTCAATCCTACCCCACCAGCCAATAAATGTGGGTGTCCAGTTATCCAGATGCTGTTTGATATGTTTTAGGGTTTCATTTTCATGTATTTTAGAGTAAGAGTTTAGCTAGTAACCAACATAGAATTGAGATGGGTGGAATCCTGAATAAACTGTCTCGGATTATGGTTCTGAGACAGTTTATTCAGGATTCCGCCCATCTCAACTCTATGTTGGTTACTAGCTAAACTCTGACACAGGTTATTTATGGCTTTCTGTTTTCACTTTGTTTAGAATGTAGTTTGACCCTTTAGCATATTTCTGTGTGTTTTCAGTATTCCAGAATTGTAGGGATTGCATTTTCTGCTTGTTCTGTAAATTTGAGGACATCACCATCGTGTGCTGCTTTTTTTGTGGGCACATTTTAAATTGAGTGTCAACTATTTTGTTATTTTTTTTAACAGAAATTAGAAGGGGTTCTATTGTTAATTGGAACGGCAAAGGAGATAGGGGGCATTCCTGCCTAGGCCTTGTTGGAGAGAGAAACTGTTGGGTAGATTTCCACTAATGTTGATCCTAGCTGAAGGTTCGTCATATACTGCTAAAATCATCCAACTGAATTTATGCCCCAGCAAAAATCTGTCAAGTATTGCAGAAAAGTCCAATACTCCTGTCACAAGCTTTTTCCTCGTCCAGTGCCATAGCAATTTTCAGGGTGCTCAGTGTTCTGGCATATGTACCGTATATGAATCCCGTTTTGGTTGTGTGAATTAGTACCTTTAAGAGTGGTTACATTCTGTTAGCTAGCATTTTCTCATAAATCTTACAGTCTACATTAATCAGAGAGACAGGATGGTAATTCTTCGGCTCCAGTGGATTCTTTCCTTCCTTTGGACGGCTCCTGTTTTTGCATAATGCTCAAAGGGTTGTTTTAAAGAATTAAGGATTACTCCTTTCCACATGTGATAAAAAGAGGCTCCAAAACCATCTGGGCATTAGGCTTTCCCTCTTTTCAGCATTTGGATGGCTTTCTCACAGCTTCTGTAATTGCATTACGAGGCTTATGTGGCTGGCTGGGACAGATTCAGTTTACAACATTAGGGTGGCGCTTAGTTTTCGATTGCCTATCTTTTTCTTTGTTACATTTGGATTATTTTGGTAAAAATGCAGTCTAGAGAACAGATCTCAGTTCAGGCACAATAGTCTTGTTGCAGGTGACTAAGTTGTCATACTTATCGTTGCTAATGGGTATAGTACATCTCGAGTAAGAATAGAGAACATGAGTTTAGACCTTCAAACCATTTTCTAAGCATAACACAGCTGAATGTATACAAATCTCAAAAGACTTTTGATTAAAAAGAAATAGCATCCAAAAACTCAAAATAGATATGGATTCACACCAGTGACTAAGAAATCTGTTCTTTACTCTACTGAGTTAGCCTACAAAATCTAATGAAAATCTTTGTTTTGAGCTAGGTAAGTATTCAACCGCATGCATACCATCAATTCAGATTGTGAATTAATGATCTCGCTCACTACACTGCAAACTCATCTATTTTTTGAGGGAACAATCTTCCAGATCATATGTTACTTGTCAGATAAGAACACTTTACATCTAGCAATAAATACACTTTACCTTGTTATTCTTTCCTGCTCATAGCGTTATCACAAAAGCTGTTATTTAATGTCTCAGTTCAAGACAAGATATGTGTTGTAAGGTAGTGTTGGATGCTGCCTTGGACATTGGGGACTAGCAAGCGTGGGTGTGTGCACACAGCAGCAGTGGACACAACAGCACAAACACTTTTGGCCCCATTACGATGTCGGGCGGAAGGACATCCAAAAGCTCGTCTGTGGCATTCCCCCCGACATCTGAGGCATCTGTCCGACCGTCGTATTATGATACCGGAGGTCCGACCGATGCCTGCAGGGGGAATCCGCTCCACCTCCGACAGGCTCAAGGAGCCGGTCGGGCGGAGGGTGGATCATAATCCCCAAAATGGAGACGTGTCTGCTCAGGCACCGCCGTGGGGATTACGATGCACGTTTCCGACAGCCTTTCAATGGCAGTCCGGTCTCCATAGAAAGGCTGTCAGAAACGGACTGTGGGGGCCCCTAGCAGGGTCCCCGTCTCCCCGCTGCCTTCACTATAAGGCCTGGGGGGCACCTGTGGTGTTTCCCCAAACATCCATGCATTGTGTGGCAGGCACTGCATGGTGCCTGCCACTCAGTGCATGGATGTTTCAAAAGTGTATATTTCCTATTGCAGCTTGTGCTGCAGCCCGCAGCACAAGCCACAATAGGAAAGATACACTTTCTGACCGCAGTGAAGGCGGTCGCATCCTGATTTAGGAAGCGGGACCGCCGACTCCTTGCCAACAGTCCCGTTTCCGACACAATGACGGTTGGACGCTCATCTGACCGGCATATTAATGGGGCCTATTGTCTTTTGTGGCCGGGTATGGCTGCTTGGGAGTGGTTCAAACTTTTTAACTATGCGTGTCACCACACCCAGCGTCCTGATTTATATGTGTGTGGGTCTGTTGAATCACATCCTTCATTAACGTGAAGTACAATTGGAAAACATACATAACATCCCTCCCAAAACTATTGTGATCACGTTCTTCAGAAAACTAAGAAAGGGAAAATGATAACATAAAAACAAGAGGAGAAAACAAGCAGTTGTCACTTGACAAAGTCTTGTATTCAGGCCCCTCATCTTGTGTCAAGTGCACAAAATTAGGAATTGCTATTTCCAAATTGTGATTCTTATGGAATTGCAATTCCGAATGTTCTAAAGACTTATTTTTAACACATAGATTCCTAGAGGGGTCGCAAATCGACCTGCCACATGAATTTTAATGAGGTAGGACTCAATTTGTGACCCACTAGGAATCACAGCAATCAGAGTGATGGTGGTCTGCTGGGGTCAGCAGACTATCATGTCTGCGATTGCTTTTTTGATAAAGCAAACTTTTTATTTTTTTAAGCAGCCCATTTTCTTTAAAGGAAAATGAGATGTTTTTCAAAAACAAAAAATGAGATGTTTAAGTTTAATTTTTTAAGAGTAGGCAGTGGTTCATGGGACCACTGCCTGCTCTTAACAAATATATTTTTTAACATTCCCAAAGTGGAAGGGGTCCCATGGGGACACTTTCCCATTTCCGAATGGGTTACCCCCTCCTTTTTAGAGGTGGTAAAATATTAATGTTTTGCGACTGGAATTTAGTTGCAAAACATTAATACATAGCACTACCATTCGGTATTTGGAAGGGGCACCCTAAACATGCCCCTTCCAAATACCAAATTGGTATCGGGTCACAAACCAAATTATGGTTTGGTACCAAATCACAATTTGAGGTTCGTACATTAAAAAAGAGCATTTTAGAGGTTGCAAACGGCCTGTTGTTGCAAATCGGGACATTTGCAACCTCGAAAATGCTTTACACATCTGGCTTTTAGTATCCACCTTGCACCTGCCGCCCACTTCTGGTACTGGGCATTTTGACTAGCAAGTGTTGGTGTGTGCACACAGCAGCAGTGGACACAACAGCACAAACACTTTGGGCCCCATTACGATGTCGGGTGGCATTCCGCCCGACATCTGAGGCATCGGTCCGACTGAGGTATTATGATATATTCTGTAATGCAAATGGGAGGTGACAATTCTTACCAGAGGAATCAATGGCTTGTGGTCAGTGATCAGTCGGTATGGGTGCCAGTACATATAAATGTGGAACTGTCAGCATCCCCAAAGGGGAGCAGAAGTCTCCTTCTCCATTTGGGAATGCCATTATTAGGTCTTGGTCAGTCTTCTGCTGGGATATGGAGCAGTGAGAAGCAAGCCCTATGGCTCTTCATAAATGTGCATGAGCCCCAGGTCGTAGGGATGAATAACTGTACAATGGCAGGATTTAAAAAAAGGCTAGCCAGTCATACCTTGGAGTATTCCTTAATCTTGTGGAATGTCTCCTTTAATGGTGACTCCAAAGCCTATACTTTTTGATAAGTTTCCTCAGTGGTTTGGAGATGGCTGGGAGGCTGATAAATAACTTAATGCAGTAGTTCACCATACCCATGAAGAGTATGACTTCGGAGGCGTTTTATCAAGTGTTGTATTCTTTATAGACTTCACCCCTTTGAGGGTTGGCACTGATCCTTTAAGTGGATAAAATATACATATAGCAGGTGTAAGGTTTCTCTCCCGGCGGGTGGCTCTGTTCAGTATCCTCATGTCTATGTATATTTTTACTTGTACAAGTTGTGTGGCACATGACCACTGTCAGGGAAACTAACAAGGTATCCATTCAACAAGCTCAATCCACCTCGTCGTCCACCTTCTGCTGTGGAACAGCAATCAGTAATGTCTTTGAGACATGGATTGGATTTTGTTGTCCATGAGCAGACATTTTTGATTGCCTTCACGCTACAGAATCCTACAGTAGTCTGCTCTAGGTACTGCTCTGCATATATCTTACACTGATGTTTGATTTGTAACCAATGTTGCACAACTTCCTTGTAGATAGCAAACAGTTCTCAAAGTCTTCAGAAAACGTCTTTGTTATTCCAACGTTACTTTTCAGTTCAAAAGAAATTGTAAACCCCTCACTATCAGAATGTTTGTTTCAAGCGCTCTCAGGAGCCCTTTATTAATGTATTACTGGAATTGATTGGTTGCATTTTAGTTTTCCTAGTTCATGAATAAGCACTGAAATTAATTTACGAGGTCGGCCACACCACACTAGCTCGCAGATCTAGCAAAGTGTATATGCTGCAGATCCTTAGAAGCTATAGAAGAACAGTGTCCCAATATTCAATTTGGTGACATAAATCCTGGTACTCCCTTTACGAGCCACAGTTACTGAATTAGCTGAAGTAACTTTAAAGCAGGAGCAAGTCTTGAGACTCCCCCTATACCCATACACACAGGAAAGAGACACATAAAACACATAATAGGAGATTTGAGAGGTTTGTTTACCTACAGAAAACCACAAAAAACAGACCAACTATATATGTACATATTTTCAACACACACACATATATACATATATATAGAGAGATGGTTTGATTGGTATAGATATATATTGGTGTATAACTAGAAATTGAAAATAGAAACCGATATATGGACAAGAAACAAAATTAAATCAAAAGATGTAAAGAGAAGGTTGAAACTTATTAAAAGACGTTTTGTTGGGGGCGTGGCCAAGAGCGTCAAGATGGCGGTCGCACTTTAGAAGTGCTCCGGACCCCTCCGTCATCCGCTCCTGCATCCACTGCCATCGGAGAGCTCCTACCTTGTATCCAGCCTGCCTGCCTGTCCTCGGCCCCCGAGCCTTCCCTGGAAGCGGTGTGGGTGGCATCCAGGCGCCACAGGCGGCCCCGGCCGAGACCCAGGCCTCGCGGCGGTCCCAAGATGGCGGCTCCGCTCTGCTGATCTCCTGGCCCGAGCTAGGGCTCTGAGCTCCCGGTTTCCCCCTAGTGTGCTCCGGAGAGAGGGAGGCCCGGAGAATTGTCTGCGCCATTCCAGCTGGTGTTTGTGTCGCCTCTCCCCTCTTGGCAATGAGGGATACCCGGCTGGGTGAGAGATGCTGGGAGAGCCTGGAGGGGTCCTGTCCGCCGCGCCTCCTGGGTCGGATCCTGAGTTGAGGCGGCGCTGCGACCCGTGCTGCGACCCACGACCGAAAAGTGATCGGCCGTCGCCGGACAGCGGAGAGGGACGAAGAGTGCTGTCCCCCCCCCCGATGCTCCCGTGCTGATCTGCCCTGGTGGGAGCCCCCAAGAATTGCCGTCCCTGCGATCTGGGCCTGTGATCGGCGGCCTAGTGGGACAACGAGCGCCGCTGTCAATCGGACGGCGGCAGCAGGGGCGTGTAATTCCACCACACACGCCCCCCTCCCCACGCCGCTCCACGGGAGCCCGGATTGCTGCTGGGAAGGCCTCACACTGGACGTGGGGCCCCCCCCCTCCGGGAGGTGATTCACACCAGGAGTGGCTGCGAGGCCTGGAGAAAGACGATTGCACGGCCCGACTACAGCCGGACGAGGTGAGGAGCTTGCGGGCCCGTTTGCTCCTGGGTGGTGGGGGAGTTCGGCCGTCATTCGGGTGGCGGGGAGGTTCCCCCCTCGCTACGTCCTGAGGATCCAGCTCTCCACTCCTTTGGCTGGCGGTAGGGCCCCGCACTGTGGACATTGACCGGGGCGGCCCTCTGACCCGCTACACTCCCCGGTGCGCTGCTGGTGTGTTGGGGGCGCCTCGGCCGTTGATTCGTGCGGCGGCATTGTGTGGAGAGACTGCCTCCCATTTGTGGGTCACTGGGTGCCCGGCGGACGGAGCCTCTCCGAACTATCGGCCATCACACCGGGTGGCGGACTGTAAGGGATCCTCTCGTTCTCCGCCTCCTCTCCTGGCTGCCCGGCTCCCTACACACCTTGCGAGCTGCGCCCTGCTCCTCTTCCTCGCCGACCTTGTGTTCTGGCTTCGGTGCTGGCCCGGTCCGTCTGTGTGATTCTGCACGTCTGCACCCATTCTGGGGACACGAGAAGGGCCTTAGGAAAGAAATTTCGGCCGTCGATCGGACGGCAGGGTTCGGAGTGGCGGGGCCTCTCCCCTCATCCTCATCGTTGAATTTTCCCTCTTCCCGTCTGCGCACCAGAATCCCGCTTGGACCTCCTGCCTTGCTGGACGAAGGTCATGGGTAGGGACAGAGCACCGAAGACCCCCGCCACCCAGACAAAGATGGACCGATTTACTATTACGGACCCCGGGGCGGTTGGGGGAACCGCAGACAAGGAAGCCCCTCCTTCTGCAGACTTGTCCACTATCCTCCAGGCTATCCATGCCTCACAAACTTCAGTGGAGGGAAAGATTGCTGAAGTCCGGGTTGATGTGACCCTCATCCGCCAGGACCTTCGCAATGCCACGGCCCGGATTAAGGCAGCCGAATCCCGTATCTCCACCGTGGAGGATGAGGTCCAACAACTTAAAGACCAGGTTGTCCGCCTCCGGTCCCACACCCAAGAACTGCACCGGCGGGCCGAGGACGCTGAAAACAGGTCCCGTCGCAACAACCTTCGCTTGGTGGGATTTCCGGAGGGTGTGGAGCAGGGCGGGCGGCAGAATTCATGGAACGTTGGCTGCGCTCCTGGATGCCCGAGGGCTCCCTCTCCCCATGGTTTGTGATTGAGCGAGCACACCGTTCACTCGCGCCCAGGCCGCCGCCAGGTGCGCCCCACAGACCGATAATACTGCGGATCCTTAATTTCAAAGATAGAGACTCTGTGCTGACCGAAGCCCACAAGCAACAACATCTCAAGTATGAAAACCACACGATTATGATCTTCCCGGACTATACTCGTGAGGTACAGGGCCAACGCCGCTCATTTGGGGACATCAAACAGAAGTTGCGCACTCTTAACATACAATACAGGCTCCTCTTCCCGGCCCGCCTAAGGGTTGTGTTCAAAACAGAACTCTTTTCTTCGATTCCCCTGAGGAAGCATGGACATGGGTGACAGAAGAACGCCCCTTAAAACCCACTGCACGCAATCCGTCTCCCGTAGCCGGTGCTGGAGGTGCCAGTCAGAATATCCCAGCCCCTCGGCCACAGCGTAACCGCTCCCGCAGGCGGCGGGGCCAGAGACGAGCCCGTTCGGACTCACCGTTGGGCCCTGCTCATCAGCCGACGTCTGAAACGCTCTCCGGAGGTCTCCTTGCGCTGCGACGCTCTGGTTCCTCGGGCCACTCAGACCCTGGGTGTGTCTCACCTCGCCCGTCACTGCTGGATCTACCTGATACAGATCTTTCTCGCAGCCCGACGCTCCTCACAGGTCCTGCTTGAACTCATCTTCACCTTCCAGATGCACTTAAACCACCGGCTGGGCGCCGCACTTCCGCTAACTATTAACTTTATCTCCCGATGGACATTGTCACGAACATCCTACTGAGAGGAGGGGTCCTCCACGATTCCCCATTCCCAAGCGTTTTAGTTTGGTCTTCTAGTTTTTCACTGTTAGGGCGACAGATGCTTCCGTTCTCGAAGTATAGGGAGGGGGAGGGAATTGGGTTGGGGAGGGGGGACTGTTGTCCCGGTTTGTTTTTGTTGTTTCGTCTGTTTACTGTACCAGCATGTACTTCCAGCTACACGACAAGCGCGCAAGGCCCAACCTTGTAGAATTGCACCCACTACTCCGCGCACCTGCGTTACTCTGCCCTCACTGGCCACTCATGTTAGGTGTCCTGCCACATGCCCGCTTTCCCTATGTCTGACAACCGTGCTGAGAAAGCGTCACTCCACATAATGTCTTGGAATGTTAACGGCTTGCTGGATAAGGTCAAGCGCACAGCGGTCCTGCGTTATGCTCAGCGTCACACTATAGATATCCTGTTGCTCCAAGAAACCTACCTGATGGGCAATCATTGCCCTTTCCTGGCACGTTATGGCTATGGCGGAGTCTGGCACTCCGGCTTTAATCGTGGGATCGCGGGGGTGGCTGTCCTGGTGCGCCGTGGTCTTCCATTCGTGGTGAGCAAGACAACCCATGACCCGAAGGGCTGTTTTCTCCTCTTGGAGGGGAGCCTTGGGGACCGGCCTCTGAACTTACTCGCTGTATACTCTCCCCCCCTCCCTACTGACCTCCACGCTTCAACGTCTCGCTACATTGGTCGCTGCCCTGCCCTTGGGGATGACCATCGTTGAGGGATCCTTCAACGCAGTCATGGACCCTGACCTTGACACTGCTACAGCGCCTTCCACCTCCAGAGTCACTCAATCTACCCTCCTGTTCAACTGGGCTGCCACCCTGGGTCTCGGGGATGCCTGGAGGCTCTGGCATCCGACAACTCGACTCTACACCCACACGTCAGCTTCCCATCACACGCACGCACGACTAGACTATGTTTTCCTGCCGGCCCTGGACTGTAGAACGATTCAAGACGTCACCATCCTCCCCAGAGGTCTATCGGACCACTCTCCAGTGGCGATGCGGGTGGGCAGTCTCCCGGCGTCCTCGCGCCCGATCTGGCGGCTGAACGCCTGGTTCCTTCAAGACAAGGATTTCAGGGACCAAGTCGGGGACGAGCTCCGCCAATACTTTACCACTAATCACGGATCGGTTTCCTCTCCTGGCACCCTATGGGAAGCCGGTAAGGCCACCATCCGAGGCTTTGCCAAGGGCCAACTCAAACTTAAACGTACGAAGCAGGACTCCCACCTTACACTCCTGGAGGCCCAGGCTGCTCTAATTGATGCTCAGCCTCCGGAGGAGAGATCAGAGGCCCAGGACAGGAGACTAGCGTTTCTGAGAGACGAGATCAAGCAGACCTCCTTGGAGGCGGCCAAACTGCTGTGGAGGTCCTCCGTGGCGCGAGTATATGGGTGGAGAGACAAAAACGGAAAACTCCTTCATCGCCTGGCTACTTACCCAATGGCCAACCGTATCATTCCTGAGGTGATCGGCTCAGACGGAGTGACCCAGCGAGCCCCCGCTGCCGTGGCCCAATGCTTTGCCACTTATTACGCAACTCTCTACACTGCACAGCCTCCTACTCTCTCGATCCCGGAACTCCTCCAGTGCGAACGATTTTCCCTCCCGCGGCTTAGTGAGTCTGAGGCGTAGGCGCTGGACCTCCCGGTCACCCCGGAGGAGATCAATGATGCTATATCACGTATGGCTGCGGGTAAGACACCAGGGCCGGACGGACTCCCACAGGAGTTCTACGCGTCCTATCGAGACACGCTGATCCCTCACCTCTTAGAGGTGTATAAGAAGGCGTCTGATCAGGGCTCATTCCGTCCACGAGACGGATATGGCCACTATTGTGGTGATCCCGAAGTCTCAGCCCCCCTCGAGGCACTGCCCCGATTACCGCCCTATCTCCCTCATTAACTCGGAGCTCAAAATATTCGCCTCGGTCCTAGCCAATCGCATACGGCCGTATCTGGCCAAACTGGTCCACCCTATCCAGTGCGGGTTTATGCCCTCCCGGGGTACTCGGCACTGCCTCAGACGCCTCCACCTTGCCTTAGCGAACAGGCAACAGCTCAACCCATACCTATCCCTCCTTCTCGTAGATTTCGAGAAAGCATTCGACTCGGTGGACTGGTGCTACCTAGAGGAGGTATTGATCGAAATGGGTTAAGACACTTTATGGCAAACCCAGGGCCCAGGTACTAGTCAACGGAGCCCTGTCGAACCCCTTCCCCATCAAAAGAGGCACGAGGCAACGATGCCCCCTCTCACCCCTCCTATTCGCGTTGGCGATGGAGCCCTTTGCCTGTCTTATACGGTCTGATCGGCTCCTCACGGGATGGAGATGGCCTGGCTTAGAGGAAGATAAGATCGCCCTTTATGCTGACGATGTTCTGCTGTTCCTAGCAGACCCGGCTCAGTCGGGGCCCCGATGCCTCCGAGCTCTGAGTCTCTTCGAACAAACCTCCGGTCTTCGGCTGAACTCGGCTAAGTCCGTTCTAGTTCCCCTTCACCTGTCGAGAGAGTGCTTTGACTGGCAGTCGTCGATACCTCTTCGGCGGCAGTCCTTTAAGTATCTGGGAATTTGGGTGGCCCTCCTCCCTGACCTCGCTTGGTCACTCAACGTCACCCCATTGGTGAAGAAGGCCCGGGCTGACCTCCTCAAGTGGCAAACTTTGCCACTGAACCCTATGGGCAGAATAGCTCTATTCAAAATGATGGTCTTGCCCAGATTCCTTTACATGCTTCAGAATACCCACCTCTCCTTCTCACGGTCGTGGTTCCGAGAGCTGGACAGCGTGGCCACCAAGTTCCTGTGAGGGGGCCGAAGGCCTCGACTAGCCTTCGCCCAGTGCCGGATCCCGCCATTTGACGGCGGTCTGGGGATGATGAATCTCTACCTTTATTATCTAGAGACTCGGCTCCTCACCGTACATGACTGGTTCAACGGTGGCTGGTCTGACCCGGCATACTGCTTGGAACTGCATATCTTGGGCCTATCTAACATCCAAGGGATGCTGTATGGGAGCACCATCCCCCAAACTCTACCCGAGGTCACCCGCGGGGTGCTTTTGGCCTGGCGAGCTTCTTTACGTCACACCCACTGGTCGGATAAACTGACCCAGCATACCCCATTGTGGTGCGGCACATGGCTCCGGGAGGTCGCCAACCTCTTGGGCTTTAGAACGTGGGACCTCATTGGTATCTCTCTATTGGGTGACGTCCGGGGTGGGAGTCACATACGCACCTTCCAAGAATTGCAAACTCGTTAATCCCTTCATGCTTCCCAGTTCTACCGATACTGGCAAATACGACATGCCCTCCACTCTCACATTTCAGATGGCACCTCCCTACCCGAGTATAGCCCGCCCGAAGCCCAGACCATGACCGGTAATTTAGGGAAGGGGGGAATCTCCCGCATATATCGTTCCCTTATCAATAACACCCCTAACACACTATCACACCTCAGGGACAGATGGGAGGGTTGGCTTGGGTCTTTGGATGACGCTGATTGGAGGGACGCATTGATGGCTCCCAAAACAGTCACAGCCTCAGCAAGGCTTCGCCTAGTTCAAGTATACTACCTCCACACTGCCTATCTTACGCCGCTGCGTCTCCATCGAGCTGGGCTCCGACCTGATGCATCATGCCCCCGCTGCAGCCATATGCAAGCCGACTTTTATCACATGGTATGGGGTTGCTCCGCTATTGCATGCTACTGGGAGTCGGTAACCGGGGAACTCGCTGAGGTTTTAGGCTGGGAGGTTCATCTTAACCCAATGAATGTTCTGCTAGGCATCACTGAGGGGCTGGATGGTTCCAGAGCTGAAAAACTCTTTCTCAACACGGCACTGATGGTGGCTAAAAGAGACATTGCGGCCAACTGGCTGAGCTCAGCTGCTCCCACCATGACGCGCTGGCGTAGAGGGGTGGACTGGTGCGCCGCCCAGGAGCGACCGCTGTATGAGGCAAGAGGCTGCCCAAAGAAATTCCGTAGAATGTGGGGCAAATGGGTTGGGGTGGTGGAAGACTAATACCTTCAATGTCTATTCGAGGTTTGGATTGGGTGCAACACTGTTTTTATTTCTGCTTCGCCTATCAGTTCCTTTATGTAGATGTAATGTCCCCCTTGTATTTGCCTTGCACGGCCAAATGTACGAACAGCTGGTTCTGATACTCTTTCTTGGCTTCTTATAAAATCAATAAATTTGGTTATAAAAAAGAAAAAAGACGTTTTGTTCTCAATAATACACTACAAAGAACAACAAAGTTATGGTATGTTTGCAAAAGGTTATTTGGACACTGGTGCTTCCACTTTGAACTGTTAGGGTTTGGGCTTTCAGGAAGGTTGGGTGAATCTAGGTCCTTGAGGGAACTGATTTACCTAGTCTCACCTCTGCTGGACTCTGGTAGTTGCTGCCTGGAGAAACCATGGGTGGACATGTGGTCCTGCAGTAGAAGTAACAAAAATATATTCATTGTAGATTGTGTATAGTCATTGAAACCTTACTGTATTGATCTAGGAATTCAGTCATTCTGTACACAGTCTATTAGGGACAGTGTAGAAAAATGAGCATGTTAGCAGCATATAAGGATACATGTCTCCCAAGTCACATATCCCACTCCCCCACTGAAACCCCCAGACCCTTGCATCATAACAGAACCATCTCAACCTTTACGTTGAGCCACTTGGTGCTCTACTCACAGATAACAGCATCAAGCTTCAAAAATATGCCAATAATATACAACTCTAGTTGAAAGTTAACTCTGTTTCAGACATCCAGTGCCTCAAACACTGCTTGCACATCTCCAACCCTGGATGTGCAATGCTTACCCGAAGCTCAGTCAAAAAAAGACAGTACAAAACTAGCTGAATGACATGAACCCTGACAGCTTCATACCCCAACTTTCACCGAATGCCAGTTCGCTTGGATTCACCTTGGACACCAACCTCACCCTGAAGGAACGCATCACCAAAAAACACAAAGACGGCCTGGTACCAGCTCTCTCTTCTAATGAAAGTCAACCCATTTCTTTCAGAAAGTGACTTCAAACTGTTCCTTAAACCCTCATGCTCTGATATCTAGTTTGTCTTAATGCCATACTCCATTGCTTCACAGGCTCCACACTAACACCCTTTAAGGACATCCTACATGCCGTAGCATGTCTCACCAGAGCCTGAAGAAGTATGTTCACATCACCCCCATCTTGATGAAACTCCATAGGCTCCTCTTGCCAGCCAGCACCATCTTCAAAACCAGCTGCATCATTTACAAAGCCATCATGACCAGCACTTTGCAGGCAAGCTCACCATCTCTGATAGTCACCATCGGCACACCCTCAGCCAAGACACCATCAGACTGCAAACTATGAAGGGTTAAAAAGAAAAAACAAGACAACAGGCCTTTTCTATCTATGCATCCAGGACCTGGAACAACATTCCTGTATCCAACAGGATCACTCCAATACTGCTCCAATTTAGGAAAGAGTGGAAGACTCACCTCTTTAAAGAACACTACACTACATCACAATACATTAACTGTCAACAACTCAGCTTCCTCTCCTATTACTGGTTGGCTTCATGCTTGTCCTTGACCATGAATAGCACTCCGCTGCCTTTTGACTAGGTTTGCACTATAGAATACTATATACATACATACATGTATGTCAACATCAGCGCTAGTTCCAGTTTAAATAGTAAGGAAGACAAATGGCATAGTTTAAGTAAGATAGAAATCTAGGGTAAAATTTCATGTTGTCTAGTGCCTGCCATAAGAAGTTCTAGCTAAGGGAGTCAAAAGCTTTTTTGAGATCTATTGACATCAATACGCATGAGCCAGACAGTTCATGTATTCCAGCTAGAGTCACCTGCACCCACCTGAATCAATGTCTTGTGCTTCTACCAGGCATTAATCCATGTTGGTTAGGGTGTACAGCATATGAATCAACTTGACCAATTAGCTACCCAGAGCCTCCGCAAGGATTTTTGTTTCAGCATTGATTAGGAAGATCAGGTAGTATGATGCACATTGATCATGGGGTTTCCCAGGCTTTAGTAATACTGAGATTGTGGCGAGTTCTAAATCTCTTGCCAAATCCCCTTCCTGTCTGGCCTACTCAAACATGGTCAGGAGGTATGGAGATACGGTAGATGTGAATAATTTGAAAAACTCCAATGGACAGTCAGCCGGTGCAGCCACCCCTGGGTTGGAAAACCGTTCGTAGCTGGAACCGAATTGAGGCCGATAAACTGGTGGGCACCTTATCCGGGCTCCCCCGGAAAGTACCCATCTTAGGCACCCTCGACCAAGAGAGTGCAGTCCTCATCAACACACTTAGCAAAGCCATTGATCAAGTTGCACCGGCACGAAGAGAGAAAGTTAGAGAAAAGGGCAAGGGAGCTCCCTGGTTCAATGAGGACCTGAGGGGGAGAAAGCAAACACTCCGCCAAGCCGAGAGGCGGTGGCGGAAATCTGGCAGTCAAGCCAAGCTCGCAGCCCACAAACTCCTGCTAGCCACATACAAAAAGGCCATCTTGACCAGGAAGGCCGAATTTTATGAGGCTAGAATTATGGGGGCCACTAACAAAGAGAAAGAGACTTTCAGAATCCTTAAAGAACTCAGCCAAATGTCAGAGCAAAGAACTACAGCCCCACCAGTAGACTGCAACACCTTCCAGACTTTCTTCCTGCAGAAGGTCAGGGACATCCTAGCAGTGGCGGCTGGTGCATAGGGGTGAAAGGGGCGTTGCCCCACTAGACTCAGGACGAGGATCGGGGACTGGAGACAAGAGAGACACCACACGCAATGCAGCAGCCTCAAATGAAGTGCTCACTGCCCCGTGTGGAACACAAATCAAATTCTGTTTTGTGTTTTCCTAGGAAGGGACGAGGTCACAGCCAGGTCAGAGACACCTCCTGCGCATGTGCTGGCCGGGGCGAGGACTATTGCTCGCCCTCGAAGCACATGCGAGAGGAGTGATGTCATCCTGAAGGGAGTGGCCAGAGAAAGCGGAAAATGGCTGGTTTCAAATGGGGCGCCTATGCTGCGGCCCACGCTACTTCAGCAGCGCGCCACTGAAATGAATGGCAAGGGGCCGGGCCGGCCCCCCTCAAGACAGAGCAGTGGGTGGCAACAACCGGATCAGAGCACTCCCTTGCCTCCGCTTCGCGCTAGTCCCAGACCTCCTGATTGGACAATGGGAGGGAGCTGAGGGAGTGGCCTGCGGAAGAGCCCGCCGACTGCCGCACAGCTCTGAAACAGTACTGATCCCCATTGCGGTGCCCGAACAATCCTGGGGCTGAAGAACCACGGGAACACGCGTGCTTCATGAACGCCGTGGTCCAGTGTCTGAGCAACACCGACCTGCTGGTCGAGTACCTGGGGCTGGGGGAGTACCAGTCCCAGCTGGACCGCGCCGGGGACGAGCAGGGAACAACCCCGCCAGGAAAAGGCAGGTGACCCAGCAGCTGGCCTCTGTCAGGGCCCTGTGGACTCTGGACTACACCCCGCAACTTTCAGTGGAGTTCAAGGTAAGAGGGGGACGCGGGTTCCAATAAAGCGCTTTTCAGCGGACATATTTACACTAATGATCAGACCATGAATATTTATATTCTGCTGAATGTACAGTTGGAACTTTCAGATTCCACGGAGATAAATTATTTAGCCGTCCTTTATAATTAGGGCTCCCTGTTTTCGGTTTTTACGGATTTTTACAGATAAATACAGACAGAAAACAATGTGTTTTCTGTCTGCATTTATTTTTTTAAATGGATAAATACAGAAAATGTGCTTCTTTTCAGTGACTCTTCGTGTTGTCTTTCATGGATTTAGCCCAACAGCTGAGCAGATGGACAGCATGGGAAATTAAAAAACGGGATGCAATTTCTTTAAATAACTGCATTTGACAACATACATGTGTGGTATAATGCTAATATTTGCCAGTGGATGTACTGTTATGTAATATTTGGCAACTTAAATAGCTAAAACACGACAGACATCAAAGTATGAGTGCGCGTCTATCATTTAAATAAATATGGAAATGTACAGTTTTACAACTACATTTATATGCAAAACACAAAATAAATATGGATAAATACAGATAAAATGACCAAAAATTAAATATGGATAAATACAGACGGAAATGTTAAAAAAATAAATACCATAAAACCGGGAGCCCTATTTATAATTCATAAAGGATTCATCTGGAAGACATTGAGAAGGCGACGGGAGAACGGGTTCTGATGCGCGGCCGCTGAGCGCGCGCTTCCGGTTTATGGGTTCGTTCACGAGGCCCCTGGATTCGAGCCGCAGGCGCGGTTTTCATCACGGGGCACTTGTACGGGCTCCGCCGGTTTGAAGAGAAGTTTTCTCTCAACCGGGGACACCCCGCCCCCCATAAATTAAGAATGGCAGAGTTTGCACAACAGGCAGAGCGCTTTGAAACTGTCCAGGCATGGGTTTTAACTCCCAGCTCATCTGTTTACGTTCCTCTGTCAGTGTCGCGTAATCATTAAAAATCCTTCTTTTTTTGGCGCGGCAGGGCACCCGTGAGGGTCTCGAGGCACTGTGATGCTAGCTACAGAGAGTCACTGACGCGCAGCTCGCGCTCTCTAGTCGATCAGACAGGAACTGACCCTTCCCCCATAGAGGGGATGGTTTCCACTGCTTTGCCTACTTCTGCTCCTCACCAGAACTCAACCCTGTTCATCATCTAGCTAGCGAGCAAGTGCACTGGGGTTGGCACTAGGAAACTTTGAAGCGCTTTGTAAAACCGTAAATAAACCTTTTCCCTGCTCGGAGGTGCTCCTTTATCGAGCTCAGGAGGGTGAAAGACAATGTTTGCCCCACTGGGATGCGAAGCTGTTGACCACAGGTCGTTGAAAGCACCTTATAAAAGTGGATGTATTATCCACTAACACCTGGAGGCATGCGGGGAATCTCGAGTCCAATACACATGCTAAGAGATCTGCCAAAGTTTCGATACATTTCTAGAAACAGAAATAACTATATATATCATACATTTTCACAAAATGCAGTGCACAGTGCAATTTTAATATCTCCATATTTCAGTAATACCCCCAAAAGAGTAATAGCAATTTGACTATTTGTGTACATCAACAATTCTACCGCTTGCTTTCATCCTGTGACTTTGTTTAAGACAGTCTGGTATGAGTTCCCAGGAGGGGTTTTGGGGGCTGCATTCGAGGGCCATCAGCTGTTTGCAGAGGAAACGAAAAGAGCAGCGCGGGAGCCTGCCCTGCGCACTCTGCCTCATGCATTAAGAGCCTGTGGCACTTGTTTTTACTGCACTAATTCTGCGGGGTTAACATGTGCTTGCGCCCGTCTGTGGACAGAGATTCAGGCGAAGCGCTCAGTGACCCACGTCAGAGTCGGAAATGGAATGCACTGGGATTCCATAAACCGAAGGTCAAGCCTGAGCCCATCTACTTTGTGTTTCACTCCTTCCTTCAAAACATTTTCAGGGGGAGAACCCTCCCGAGCCCCACCCCCTCCCACCACCGGGCACTCAACCCGGACCTCCACGCCCCACCACCTTCAAATGTCACCAGCCACCCCTGCATCCTAGCTGAGATTGAGAGCACCCCGACCAACCAGGCTCCCCTAGACCAGCACTTCGCGCCCCCCATGTCCGGCAACCAACTCCCCTCCTTCCCTAACTTAGACCTGGCTTCCCTGTCCCGCCTGATGAGCCGCATCAAATCGGGCTCACCAGCAGATCCCTGCCCTCCTAGGGTTTTCTGCATGGCCCTGCCCGGCCTAGAAAGACAACTCCTCGCCCTTCTAAACCGCTCCTTGGAGACAGGCTACCTCCCCTCCGACCTAAAGGAAGCTAGAGTCACCCCCCTGCTGAAGAAACTAGGGGCAGATGTCGCAATTCTTAAAAACTACAGACCTATCTCCCAGCTTCCCTTTTTGGCGAAGGTGGTAGAGTAACATATCCTAATGTCACTCTCGGCCTTCTTGGAGGAACACCAGCTACTCCAGGGGCGACAGGCAGGCTTTAGGGCCCACCACAGCACTGAGCTGGTGATGCTATCTGTACTCGATGAGCTCAGAGTCACGGCCGACAATAAAAAACCGTGCACCCTGGTTCTGTTGGACCTTTCGGCGGCATTCGACACGGTCAATCATGCTCAGCTCCTAGCCCGTATCACCGAACTGGGTATTTGCGGGATGGCATACCAGTGGCTCAAGTCCTTCCTGTCCGGCCGGTCCCAGAGGGTCCAGCTAGGGGAGCAAGTGTCTGTCAAAGGCGCCCTTACGTGTGGCGTCCCCCAGGGATCAGCGCTGTCCCCGCTCCTTTTTAACATATACCTCCAGCCACTTATAGCTGCCCTAGCACGCATAAACTGCCAAGTCTTTAACTATGCGGATGACACTCAGCTTATCCTCCAAATTGACAACTCCCAACAGGCCTCTTTGCAGATACAAAACATCCTCAGATACACCGTGAACTGGATGACAACCAATTCCTTAAAAGTCAATCCTGACAAAACAGAGGTCCTGGTCATCCCTTCAAAGACAAATCCTTGGAGTGACCTTTTTTGGCCCCAACAGCTTGGGACCACCCCCACGCCGGCCACACTCGTAAAAAGTCTGGGCATCAAGATCGATGCCGATCTTTCTATAGCCAACCAAGTCGCAACCGTAGCTGGAACCTGCACATGCCTTCTGAGACAGATGCGAAGACTTGCCCCCCCATCTCTCAACGGCAGCACTACAGATGATAATATCTGCTACCATCATATCCAGACTGGACTACGGGAATGCCCTTTATATTGGCCTACCAGAAAAGCTTACCAACAAACTGCAAGTAACGATGAACGATGCTGCCAGGTTGATCTTCAGGCTTCCCAGAAGGGCGCATGTGACCCCTCTGCTGCACAAGCTTCACTGGCTCCCCATCAAGCAGAGGGCAAAGTTCAAGGGCCTCTGCATTGCCCACAAAGCCATCTACGGCCAGGCTCCAACATACATTAAGGAGCGCCTTGGAAACTACGTGCCGGGCCAGAAATTGCGATCATCCGAGAGCCGCCTGTTGGCGGTCCCTCGGTTTAAAACCGCATCCAAGGGAGGCAGAGCCTTCTCTGTCATGCTTCCGCAACTTTGGAACAAACTGCCCGATGGCCTCCGCAAGGAAAGCATGCTCCTCCCTTTCAGGAAACGTCTTAAAACGCTCCTGTTCAGAGAGGTCCTGGAAACACGCTAACTATCTGCAACGCGTGTTTCAGGGGACTGCAGCTAGCTTGGGATCACTCTCTAGAAGCGCTAAGAGACCAGTTGGTGATTACGCGCTATAGAAATATCAGTTAAAAAAAATTAAAAAAATGGAAACCTGTTAGGCCCGGTGTCTCCCCTGCTTACATCTAAGATAAGTCCTGTAGGAGTTCCAAATCCTCTGTGAGGGAGTGCTCCAGCATAGATGTGTCTTCAGCATTCAAAGTCCACATTGTCAGATCCTTTATCACAGTGGCCTTGGAAGATGATCATATAAGAAACAGTATGTAGCATATACTGCTGCAATCACTGAAGTGCCAGTGACCAAGTCCAGGGACTCATCCTGCACCCCAGTGATCATCCTGGGTGCCATCGCTCTGTTGGCTAGCCAATACAACAGTTTGCCCAATTTGTTTCCAGCTTCATATATACGCCTTTGTGAACCCATCCAAGTCATTCTGGCTACATTGAGTGACATTTGTTGAAGGCCTACAATGTTGTGGATCTTTTGTCTCAAACTTCAGAATCAGCTTGGGGTGATTCTCTTTTCAAGTGTCCTTTGCAGGCTACTCTCTAGACACAGTCTTTATTTAAAGTGATACATTCACAACAGGTAGCTCTGGGACGGTTTCCAAGCAGGAGCACCCACAATATGAGCACAATGAACAGTGTGTTTTCTCCAACTGCCTTTTATCAGCCTTTCTGAAAAAGCAATCAAGAAAAAATAAAAATGGCAGGCCTGACCTAAAAACGTACTCGCCTCAATCAAGAGAAACAGCAGGGCCACCTCTCACTTCTACCACCAAGAAACGTGAAGAGGCGTAGTGTGTGAACAGACCAGGCAGGGAACAGAGGTCAAGGAGTGTTTGGAATGGACAGGGAGTAGTATGTGAGCAGTAAGGATAGGAGGGGCATGAACACAAGGACAAAGCATGTTCAAAGGGGACAGGAGCAGGGCTTTAGCAATTAAATTAAAACCATACATTTCACAAGCCAGCTGCACTCTACTATTATCTGCAATTCTTCCCAAATCATACTCAAAACTGGTAAAAGGTAGGAGTATCCAAAACCCCTCATTCAGATTTGATTCCCATGCCACCTGAACTATGGTACGTAATAAGCATTTATAATAAATCTCATCTCTTTATTAAAGAAATAACACTGCATGAAGGTTATAATTATTGATGTTCTACACCATGAAAACAACCTTCACCAGCTGCTCAAGTGTCGCAGACTCAGGAGAACTGACCTGAGAGTACAACACTACACTTGTTTCATAGGTCACATTCTCTAAAATAAAATGGCAGTCACACTAACTGCAGCCCTTTTACCTGATTGTGAGAAGCTGGCTTGGTATATGGTGCACACTTATGTAAGTGGGCACCTTGCATCAATCCAGACCACCCTTATGGTGATTTTAGTGGTTTTAGACAACCTTAGAAAGCTCTCTAAGTGCTAGCTGTGGAGAGCAGCCTTCCGGCTTAGTCCAGAAGGAGTGTAAAGCAGCTTGTTTCACCAGAGCATAATCTTATTGATATAGATTAAGTGAAAAAGAACCACAGAGTGTATTTATAAAAATATGTATTTATTATAAGACACTCACTAACACATACAGATATCTCCTAGCCGGAGATATACACAATGGACATAATACTTTGCAATAGAAACAGGTAAGTAGCACAGATACACAGTGGTCGCCAGGGGGAGACCAAGCCATATACAAAAATAGTGGTATGCGAACCACGACTCAAGTCGAGACTATACCCAGAAGACTTAGAAGTGCCAGGGACCCAAGGAACCACCCGAGGTAAGTAACAGGAACCCCACGAAGGCAGTGTGTAGAGTGGGAACACGACCGCGGACTCCATACAAGTCAATGGGTAAGTCGCAGTTGCAATTTTAAAGAAGAAGGACCCTTCCCAGTGGACCCTGAAGAAACCCTGTGGAAGACAGAAGGTTGGAGAGCCACCCCACCCGTGAATACCCTAGGAACCAGGATACGTACACCAGGGAAGCCGGTGTATAGATGTGAAGTGGCGTCGGAAACCGCCGTTGAACTCAATGGAGGACTTCAGGAAGATGCCGCTGCTGGAGAAGGTGAAAGTATCCGATGGAACCCAAAGGTGGATTCAAGATGAGAAGTATCTGCAAGCAGATGGGACAGAGTCTATGTCCCTTGGAAGTGACCCGGAGGCCCAGAAGTCGAATGCCCACCGAAGTCGGATGTTGCAGGAGAGCTGACGATGACCTTGGAGCTGCAGCTGTGCGGACCAGGCAACACTGTGGAAGACCAGGAGCCGTTCACAAGCTGTCCCACGCCGGATGTCAAGAGTTGTGGGGAAAGTGTCCGTCGAGAGCACCAACAAGCCTTGGCAACTGCAAACAACGTGGAAAGCAAAGAGGGTGCAGTGTCAGGACCAGCAAGGTCCAGGTGACTCACCACAAGCAGGGGAGTCAGAGCAGGCCCCGTGCAATCAGGGGAGCCCACTGAAATCAAAGAAGACCCTCAAGTGGACCCACGGGCCAGTGGCACTGGAGTCGCAAGAGGACCTCAAGCAGCTCACCAAAGATGCAGGCCCATGATGCAAATGATGCGGTGAGGACGAAGATCTTGGTCACAGGAGATGCGTGAGGTTGGGGCTACTTGGAGCCTGAAGATCTTGATGGAAGGAAGCCAACAGGCCTTTGCAACAGCAAGTTGACGCAGTGCACAGGGGTTTGGTTCCTGCGGCTCTGACAAAGGACAATGGCCTCAAACTTGGAGAGGAGACAGGGCAGGCCTCGAGGGATGTGAAGAACCACCATCTGTGTTGCTGAGCCTTTCGGAGTCCGTGGGAGCCCAGGATCAGCAGACCAGTCAGCTTAGTTGCAGTGCCTGCAGATGCAGGGAAGTGACTCCTTCACTTCAAGGGAGATTCCTTCAGGTGTCTTGGATGTCCACAGGCCTTGGAAGGTTCCTGTATGGAGCACTGGCACCCACGTTGCAGCAGACGATCAGGGCCACTAGACCAGGAGCAGCAGTAGTCTTCCTAGTCTTGATGCCCAGAGCGAAGTCCAGAGTGCCCAGACGGTCGAAGAAGAAGTGGTGTCTTGAAATGAATCTTGTCCCACGACGAATCTAGGGACCCCATACAGGTAAGCCCTTAAGTACCCTAAGGAAAGGGGTGGGACGATTCAGGGTTCCCTCCCAGGGGAGGGGTCAGACAGTGGGGAGGATACTCCCATGTCCTTTGTCCAGTTTCGCGCCGGCTCTGCTGGCTTGAACTGGACTATGCAAGGAGGTTACCAAATGTGCCCTTCAAGCAGACTGAGTGGTGCTGGCAAGCGCTCCCACCCGGCCCCAATACATTAACCCTGTCTGGGAGGTGGTCACACCTCCCTGTGACAGGATACCTATTGTTCTGCATTCCCTTGCTCGAGCTTGGCTCAGCAGCAGGAGGCCAGAATCGTGTCTCTGTCGGCAGCAGCCATGTTGTCCTGTCCGGGTCTAGAAGACTGGTACCAGGAGCACTGAGGGCCTCCAGGAGGAGCTTTACAGTGCATGGAATCATACCTCCCACACCGTTTATGGTGTGAGGGTATGATTCCAGCATGTTTGATACCAAACATGACAGGGTTCGTTACAGCCAGTTTAGAGATGGTCATCGCATAATGACGCATGGCCACTCTATGTATCGTAATGGCTGAGGCACTTACAACCCGGGAGAATAGACTCTGAAGTTTGTAGGGGTGTCCTGCGCATGCAGGGGCACCCTCACACTTAGAACCGAGCACCCTGCCTTTAGGATTGAGAGGCCTGCTTTAGGGGTGACTTATAGGTTTTAAGTGCAGTGACCTTAGATATAGGGAAACCTTTTGCTTCTGCTAGCACCAGCTTACACAGGCTGCAAGGGCAGGCCTGTAGTTACAGTTTGAGTGGTCTCCCATTGGTGGCATAATACATGCTTCAGCCCATGGGGGACCCCTGGTGTACCTATGCCCTGGGTACCTCAGTACCATATACTAGGGACTTATAAGGTTACACCAGTATCCAATCTGGGATGTACCTAAGTACTTACCATAACCAATTTAGGGGAGAAAGCACAGAGACTGGGGACCTGATTACCAGGATCCCAGTCAGACTAGTCAGAAACCATCACAGCACCAGGCAAAAAGTGGGGGTAAGCATGCAGAAAGATCCTACCTTCCTACAGTCGGAAAAAAAGAATGTTGAAGAATCTGAAAGAGACAAATAAAATAGAAATAACTAAATGTATTCAGATGAGGAGTATAATTTCTTAAATGATCTGTTGAATTCTATTCCTCTCTACTACACAGATGGCACACAGGCACAGAGACCGCCATTACCTAATATGGGTGCGAGCGAAGCTGGTATGAGCACACAAGAAACAATAGAGCTTGGTACTGCAAGTGCTACCCCTGAGAGTACACTGGCAGCTTTACCTGGTCCTAATGGGATCACAACTACTGTGGATACAGTGATGTTTGTTGTTGGAACTGTAGGTATTACACCACCTGAGAAGAGGGAAATTAACATTACTAATTTAAAAATCGAATTAGGAGACATTTTGCAGGAAACTATTGCTTTAAGCAGGATACTATATAATTCAGATTAATTGAAATTCTTGATAAAAAAAGAAGCAATGTGTGAAAATGAGGCACAAGATAATCTGAAAGATTTAGCTGAAGAATTTGGAGTTGACATAAACAGAACAAAGGGCTGGCAGAAAACTTACAAAATTGAATTGGGTGTAGCAGAAATAGCAGACATGGACCTAATGACGTTTCAAGCTCATATCAAATATTTCAGCACAAAAAAGCAAGAAGTGGAAGAAGAAAGCTATTTAAAAAAAGAATAATATTGATACTGGAAAGAACGTGAATGTAGTCATGAGTGTGTCAAGATTCTACTCACCTGAAAACCAGGGCCGTGCAGGAGCACAGAGAGCCCACCGATACCCCTAAACTTAGCCCTCAACAGAAGGTAGTTCACAGGTGTTGGTGGCTCACCTCCATGGGAAGTGGGGTTGGAAGAAACAGAAGAGAAGGTTATGATCTGTGAATTTCCTCTTCGCTGGAGACTGTGCAGCCTGTACACACTTGGCCTTGGGGGTTCTGACCTCCCATCTGCTAGACTTTTACTCACAAATCACTGTGTGGGTGTGTCAGAACCCTGTTCAGAGGGTCAAACGGCATGCAGGGGTTACTGGGCCCACCCATGAGGATTGAGGCCTTTTACCCCTGATGTCCTGGGGTCTGACCTACTATTGATCCTGAGCAACTGGACCAAGCACCCCCTCCAGCAGTTGACTCTCAGGAATAGTGTGGTCCAAGCATTCCAAGTTTTCCCTCAGGGAGGAGGTGGATACAGGGGAATGAACACAGGTTCACAACTCAAAATGTGCGCAGCAGTAGCAATAAATCATTGTCCAAATACTCACTTTTATGAAAAAAAGAGAAGTTTGGAGGCCCATTACAAAATTATGTACGAATGATACCTACACCCCCAGAGGCTTCACGATCTTCCCTAATTCCTCGGACCAGTGCTGGAGGGGATGCAGGCTGCTGGGTGACTTTAGGCACATCTGGTGGGACTGTCCCCACATCAAGCCCTTCTGGAAGGAGGTACTTGCACAAATCAAACTGATCTTAGGCTACCCGATTCCGGACACACTAGAACACAAACTCTTGGGGATCCGGGATCCCAACCTGAAGCGCCAGACGCATGGGGACCGGTCTGTAGTGCGGCTCTGCCTCGGGGCGGCTAAGATGGCTGTAGCGGTTGCGTGGAAGAAAATAGAGGCCACCTCCCTCACTCAGTGGCACGCCAGGTTATGGCGGGCATTGGCGATGGAGAGAATGGCAGACATCGTGGAGGACTCCCGTAAGGGATTTGACTATGTGTGGGCCCCCCTGGTCGACTACCTCTCTGAAGGGTTGCCCCTGTTTGCTTGCGGTCCGAGGCTGCGAGCTCTCAATCTCTTTCATATCTAGAGCTCCCATTGACTCCCCCGATATGCTGAGGAGGCTTCGAGGTCGGAGGGGTTCTCCTACCCCTGGGGCCCGGCCTTCAACAGCAACTATTTTTGAATTTGTTTTGACCGTGACACCTTAGTTTGAATTTTTGTGTTCTCTTGTTACAAGGGGGAGGGGGAGGGGAAGACAGATCGCAAAGGTTTTGGTGGATCTCCCATGGGATCAAGATGTTGATTGTAATTGCGGGACCCGTGGAAACCTGGGAGTTGTACGCTGAGCATATTTAAAGCTTGCCGATTCCTAGTCCACAAACTATATATGATACTCTAGCACACTGTAACGGTCGGCATACACAATGCATTGGGGTCTCCTTCCCCTGTATGATGTTTTTCTTTCCTGTGTACTGTTATATCTTTGAAACTAATAAAAAGATATTTGACAAAAAAGAGAAGTATTTTATTTCTACCACTAATAACACAAAGGAAAAGTATGATATTCACAAACAACTATACAGTCCCCTTGACGTTAGGGCAGTTCTCTGCCCCTCTCCCTCCTCGCTTCTAATGATAAGGGTTATTCCCTATTCACTATCAGGAATATTCAGGTTAAGCTCCACTAGTAGTCTGAATCTCAAGAGTCCATTCTGACTTTGTTTTATAGTCGAAAGTGTTCAAGCGCTGATGCACTATCTAGCAAGCAAGTTCCCCTGGGGCCGACTGGCCCGAAATCAGTCTTACCCGCAGTGGCAGGATCAGGGAGACTGGAGTTCCTATAGTGTGTCCCCTCCGTTGGCACTGGAGCAGCAGCAGCTGATTCAGGTGAGTTTACTGCATGCCGCCCAGGCAGGCTGCGCTCCGCAATCGAGCTCCTCACATGTGTTTGTGCAACCGCAATGACTGGCGGTTCCTCACTGTTCCTCCTTGCTGGGTAGTCTTTTGGTCTTTCCCACAGCAGGGGAAGGTGGTGTGAATTTCCCGGTGCTGATCCCTTGTCTTGGGGTAGATGCATGGGAGTTCCCACTGCAACCTCACTCCTCCAACGACGCTCTGGGTCAGAGCACACTTCTTGTTAGTTTCGTTGACACCCTCTGGCATTAAGGGGTCACTGCATCCCTACTGTATACCGGCACTGACCGGATCGGCACGGCAGATGCCAGCACGGCAGACTCTCCTAGCTTTCGCGGTTGCTGCCTCTTTACTGTACACAGGCTCCGGCTCAATCGGCACAGTTCACTACATGGCGACTGTCCTCTGGCACACAGGGGGTCACCGACTTTGTCCTGCACAAGGGCAGCGACCCAATCAGTGCAGCAGCTGTTTCCTGAAACCTCACAAAGGAAGTCCACTCAACAGGACTGGACCTTGCTTCCTCCAACGCTCTCCTCTTCCTCAAAGTCCATGCTGGTCTTGGCAAGGAGGCAGGCGCTGGTGCTCCAGGCTCCAGGGCAGGTGGTCTTATGTTCCCTACGTGATGTCCCCTTACCCAACTGGGAGACTAGCAAGCCTTGGCCCCCAGTCCTGGTCACAGGCAGAAGTCTTGCAGAGCTTCTCCTCCTCTCACAGCCTGACTGGCTACCTGGCAGTTGACTGTTGAACCTTGACAATATTTTTCTCTTGAAAGCAGTCTGTCACAGCAGGAACAACTCCAAATCTGACAGCCACACAACACAGGCCATGGGAGTGGCTATAATTCACACCTAGATGTCAGCCACAGTGATATGTGCATCAAGAGGTTAGCCAAAGGCCTCAGCCCAACTCTTTATGGTTCCCATATCAGCCCCATCTCCTTCCTGAGATGTGCTTAAGCTCCCTTCTTGGGACCTCTTCTCTGAATCAAAGAGCACCCTTTGAAGTGTGGGGGGAAGCCTGGCTCTCCCCTCTCCAGTGTGTCCCTCCCAGCTTATAGGAACGCAGAAATACATAAATATGTCTGAGAGGATTCCTCTACCTCCTCTCTCCATGTTTCACCATGCAGCCCTGGGGCTTCCAAAACGGAACCTAGAGTCATCTACGTACTGTACCATTTAAAGGCACACATAAACCCCACACACGCATTTAACACACATGCACGGCACAGTGCTGAATCATCCATGTATTGTACCATGCACAGGCACACTTACACACAGCACATGCATTTAGAATGTACACACTGCACATACATACCACTCAGAGGCACACATACACCCAGCACATGCGTTATACATGCATGCACTGCACAGTACTGCATTAACCCTGTCTTGTAACTCTCCTAGGCACGCATACACCCAGCGCTGGTACCCACTCATGCACTGCACAACACTTCACTACGAACTTATGTAGGCCAAGGGGTGAGTGAAGGACACAACAGATGAACTTTAAATGAGTGAGCCGGTAGGTCTCACTCTAGTGACACAGGTCAAAAGGGACCTGCTCACTCCTACTGATCACTACATGGTATGCTGCCAGCAATGCGTTCCTTTTTTTTTGTTTGTTTAAATATATTTGTTAGATTTTCAAGGTTAAACGAAAATCATATAAATATATAGAGTGAAGCATTATTACAGTCAAACAGTAAAGCCATCATTGAGTGCAGCATATAACAACCATGATATAGAGTGGAAGTGATTAGTTTTGCCCAGCTGCACAATGCTAAGGTGGCATTGTTGGACTGTGAGGGGGACTATAGAACAAGGGCCGATAACTCACTGCATCTACTTCCCGGTGTGTCACGCTCCAACATATGCGGCTGGGACTCAATGGAGAGGAAGGGGTTAACATTTGACAACGTCTCCTCCACACAGGAAAAGGAGTATTCCCAGCGGGAGGACGAATGGACGGCATCGACGAAGGAGGAAGAGGAGGAGTCATCGGAACGTAAGAGGAGGGAATCCCGGCGAGCGGAGGAAGGAAACCCAGAAGACGCCGAAGGTTGGAAGAACCCTGAGGAAAAGGAGAACGAGGACGCCATGCCGACGGACGTCGACAGACCGGCTGATACGAGGAGAGAGGAGGAAGACCCGGGTGAAGACAGCCCTGACGACTTGTGTGAGGACTGGTGGACGCCCTTAAGGATTGCCTTTAAGCGTTGCGGCAGTTGCGGTAGGTGACTCGGGCAGGGGGGAGGAAATCCTAGGGTCCAACACCAGGGGGGAGGAGGAGAGGGGTCAGGAAGGGACGCCGCCCTAGAAGTATGCACAACTAAGATACGGTTATTATGCACTGAAACTCGCATGCTGAGCTGCACTTTGTTGCCTTTCTTTTCTTTGTTTCGCGAGATGCACCTTTTTATTCCCTGAGATTAAGGGTTAACAGGAATAAAAGGGGCAGAAAGAAACTAAAGCAGGACCCTTGTCTCTTCCATTCATTTTAGGGCGAACAAAGTAAACACAAGGAGATGATGGACGGAGTGCTGAAACTTTTCAAACACTCACCCCCAGTCACAGATCTGGGTTGAATCCATCATCATTTTTTAGCTCACTTTGCCACCCCAGTTCAGACATAGCCATATGCAAATCAGTCTTGACCCTGTGCCTCATGGAAACAGTCCAGACCGAACTGCCAAGCCGTGTCTTCCCTGGACCGGAATCAAGCATCCTGGGACCGGTTTCGGGCTAACAGCCCTCATCAGCCAGGCTAGCTTGAATCCAGTGGCAAAGTGAGCAAGGGACCCACGTCTGGGCATACCCTGCCAACTTAGGGCGAACAAAGCAAACACAAGGAGATGATGGACTGAGTGCTGAAACTTTTCAAACACTCACCCCCAGTCACAGATCTGGGTTGAATCCATCATCATTTTTTAGCTCACTTTGCCACCCCAGTTCAGACATAGCCATATGCAAATCAGTCTTGACCCTGTGCCTCATGGGAACAGTCCAGACCGAACTGCCAAGCCATGTCTTCCCTGGACCGGAATCAAGCATCCTGGGACCGGTTTCGGGCTAAAAGCCCTCATCAGCCAGGCTAGCTTGAATCCAGTGGCAAAGTGAGCAAGGGACCCACGTCTGGGCATACCCTGCCAACTTAGGGCGAACAAAGCAAACACAAGGAGATGATGGACGGAGACTGCTTTGCATATGGCTGGGTCCAAACTGGAATGGCCTGGTGAGCAAAAAAACGATGGATTTAGGCCCAGATCTCTGTACTGGGGTGAATGTATGACATTGTTCTGCATTCTGTCCATCAATTGTTCTTTTTGCATTTGTCACCCCGAGTGGGACGGGTATGCCCATACGTGGGTCCCGTGCTCTCCATGCCACTGGAATCAAGCTATCCTGGCTGATGAGGGCTGAAAGCCCGAAACCGGTCCTAGGGTGCTTGTTTCCAGTCCAGGGAGGACCTGGCCTGGCAGTTCGGGCTGGACTGTTCCCATTGGGCGCAGGTTCAAGACTGATTTGCATATGGCTGGGTCCAAACTGGAATGGCATGGTGAGCAAAAAAACGATGGATTTAGGCCCAGATCTCTGTACTGGGGTGAATTTATGACATTGTTCTGCATTCTGTCCATCAATTGTTCTTTTTGCATTTGTCACCCAGAGTGGGACGGGTATGACCAGACGTGGGTCCCGTGCTCTCCATGCCACTGGAATCAAGCTATCCTGGCTGATGAGGGCTGAAAGCCTGAAACCGGTCCTAGGATGCTTGTTTCCAGTCCAGGGAGGACCTGGCCTGGCAGTTCGGGCTGGACTGTTCCCATTGGGCGCAGGTTCAAGACTGATTTGCATATGGCTGGGTCCAAACTGGAATGGCATGGTGAGCAAAAAAACGATGGATTTAGGCCCAGATCTCTGTACTGGGGTGAATGTATGACATTGTTCTGCATTCTGTCCATCAATTGTTCTTTTTGCATTTTCCATTCATTGACCAGCACATTCCTAAAAATCTTTTTCCAAACCCCTGCACTTTGGTGTGGTGACGGTGTAGCTTTGGACGCCCAAGCCCAGGGTCAATATACTTACCGCTACTTTCTTCTCTTTTTGAGACTCTGGGGTACGTCGGACTGGCAGCCTGACGGAAGATACCTGTAGAAGAGAAAAAGCAACGAGAAGAGTGACTGTTTGAAACTTTCAAGGAAAAATCCTACCTTTTCTGTTCGGAAATATTACTTTATGTCATCAAAATAAAATTACACCAAAATTGAGCCGCACATTAAGCCTCCTAGATTCTATTTCCACCCGTCCCTCCCACATGGATATTATGAGAATAACATTAAATGAGCGAGTAGCAGCGAAATATTACACATCACTGTTTGTAAACAACTTGGAACTGTAACGTATCCTGTCGCAAACCGAAACACAGTGAAACTGCATAACAAGGACTACGAAGCAACGAACATGAGAAACTCAGTGAACATGTTGCTAATGAAAGAAAAAAAAGGGGGGAACAAAAAACAAAAAAGGGGAAGAAAAACAGTGATCTAAATCGGGTTAGTTTACAATCCCTCGCAGTGACGTTCCCTCCCATCAACCTGAAATTTAACCGGTTCATGGTTGGAATACAGTTTCACGGCATATGATAATAACAATAAAGGGCGGTTCCTGCATAGTCACTGATGTGTCTAAAAATATCAGTAACCCGGTGTCACACTGGATGAGGCATGGCAATCATGGTTGGGGTCAAGTTGTGGAGTGTAGACTATTTGTGAATTGAAATAAGATAGTATTCCAGCTGGAATCTATAAGGTACTTGCAAAGCCCCAAGTTGTCTTCCCTGGTCAGCGTGACACTCTCGGCCCGCGCCCAAACAAGGAGAGAAGCAGTTCAGGCCCACATGAGTGAAGGCTCAGGAGAGTTCCACCTCCTGGTGATAAGTCTTTTAGCCGTTTTAAAGCCTAGGTCCAGGAACCTTGACGTAGCTTTGTTTATTTTTACTCCGGCGATACAAGCCCAATACGCACTGGCGGTCCGTACAAGCAGTTAGGTCAGAGGTAACCCCATGCCAGTGCTGCCAGCACCGCGTTCATGCTTCTCAACTCTTGGTGACGGTAGTAGCCTCTCAGCACTATAATGGTAGTGCTTTGGGCACCTCTCCTGATCCAACAAGGCCACAATCCATGAGACAGGCCTATGTCATGGAGCACACACATGATCCCCGTTTGTCTATGACAGCATAAATCAGCATTAGGGATCCAGACATCAGTACAGTTGGTGCACGCAGGGCAGAGGTACACGTCTGTTACCATGCAGAGGACTTTTCCTTCACAAACAGTGTGCAAATGTCAAACAAGGATTATTCATACATATTCACCATATACCACATCCCACGCCATCTGTCTCAAATCGCAAGATATTGTACCAATAGGAAGATGCACAGTTAGATCAAATCAGGGTCTCTTTTCTATTGAAAACATAGACAAAATGATAGGCACATTATCTTGGCTTAGTCCTTTCCTATTGAGCCATAGAGATTTGAAGCACCAAGCTAGGGTGTGATGAAGTCATTGTTTCTGTATTTGCCACCCTTTTACAGTACTGGTTGTTAACACCAAACGTTTTGAAAATAACAACAAAGGCAGAGATTGTTGTCCTTAATGCTATTCATTAGAAAGGTTCAGTGCACTGACCTTTGTAGCTTTAGGGATGAGTTTGATCATTCCAGAAAGTGCTAACTCTCCTTTTTTTTATGTTCTCCGGTTGCAGATGACAAGGAGAGCGATGTTCGAAAAGTAGCCAAGAAGAACTGGATTGGCTGGGATGACACTGTCCCAAGAGGAACGACAGGTAAGTTGTCCTGGAATTGCAGCTGAAGATCTTCCCACTAGGTAGGCTAGAAGCCAAGCAAAGGCTGCCAGAGATGGGTGCTGTATTTATACAACAGATCCCAAAATGGCCACCAAATCTTGTGAGAATCCAAAATCTTGTGGGAATTTGAGTCTAGTGGTATTTCTCACTCTTTCTAAATTTAGGAGCATTTCAATGAAAGGGGGGATTAATGACAAGTACACAAGTACCTTGCAGAAGAAGTGGAAGTGGAGGTAAGAGCCAGTGGGGGGTCAATGGAAACTTTATAAACGGGAAGTGGAGGGAAGGGTCAGGGTCAGGGGGTCATTTAAGGAACCAAGCAGGTTCAACAGTAAATGTGATGGAGGCCCAGGGGGTCAATGGTGTCTTTGGAGACAGCAGTAGGAAATCGCTTGGGGCTACAGAATGTGCAAGCTGCAAGCTGCGTGAGTCATAACAGAGTGATCCTGAACCAGACTCAGTGACAGAATTTCCGTTAATAGAAACACATGGAAGGAAGTATGTGCCTATTCCTTGGTCCAGGGGTGAGTTCAATGTTTTTAAGACAAATTTTTAAGACAAATTTTTCAAATCCGAGAGAGTAACCTGATAAATAGTATAAAGAAGTTCACAGACTGGTGACAATTTTGAAGGCACTTTGGATTGATTTGGATACATTGTTTAAAATTGCGATTTGTGAGCAGAATGCAAAGCGGCTGTCACTTGGCTCACACAAGAACCAGCAAGAGTTCCACCAAATAATGCTCCAGCTTATGTGGTTATGAAAAAATATAGAGTGGTGTTAGAGCATTTGGAAAAGAACATGCTGGAGAAAGACATGATTGGGCAAAGATTATGAGAGATACGCAGAGCCAAAAGAGTCAGTGCATGCTTATTATGAGAGGCTCATGCAGATTTAAATTAAGTACACTGAAGTCAAAGAGCCAGCAAGAGAAAGGGTTAGTGTATTCATGTCAGCTTTTGTTTTGGGTTTGTTACTTGAGCTTACTTCCCATAGTCAGCAGATTGTAATGTGCTGGTAGACCAAGAGTACTGATGAGATACTGAAGTATGCCAACAACTGCAGCAACTGTTTTGAAGCAAAACACAAGAAGGTAAAAGAGAAGTTGATGATTGCACGATGAAACAGATTCAGAGAAACAATAGCAATTAGAGTATGAGTTCTGATACAGATTTCGTGCTGCCTGAAAATTCTGATGTGAATGGAACACAAGGAGTTTCAACCAGAGTGACGGTGCAAATGCAAGCATAAGGTCATAGTTGAAGGTTTGTGAACAATTCCTGAATTAATTTGAATAACAATTTGCTGAAGAAAAGCAAAATTTTTCACATCTACAGAAAAACTGGGCACTAGAAGAGCGAGAGGAGACAGAATCCAGACTGAATCCAAAATCATTTTGTTTTTCAATGCTACAGAATGCAATTCAGATGCAGGCACAGTCTGCTACCCAAGCCCAACAGACTTCTGTAATTTGCACATTATTTGCTTTAGTTAAACCCACGTGGGGATTGGTTAGAAGTGACGGGTTAATGAAAAATGTGGTACTGGTCATTTATAACGAAGGATTGGGCAATCGATACAGGACTGTGACATTACTGAGTAGGAGATTTGTTGATGCAGGGTCTTTGTTTTCCTCAGATTTATGTTATTATAATTTATAATGCGCATGAATCAACCCAGAAGGGGTATCGCAGCGCTGCAGTGCACCATAGGCAAGCAGCATTAGTATCTGAAAAGCTCAGTTTTGAGAAGATTTCTAAAATGAAGGTGGTCCGTGCACTTCCGTAGATGGGAGGGTAGCTGATTCCAATATAAGGGCGCCAGATAAGAGAAAGCTTTCCCCCGGAGCATGTTTTTCTGATGCGCGCATAGTGAGACGAGATTTCACCCTGGACCACAAAGGTCTGCTCGTCTGGTACGGAAACAATTTCCCTGTCAGATAACTGGGTCCTCTGCTGTTCAGTGATTTGTGCATGATGCAACAGATCTTGAATATAATTTTCTTGCATATAGGAAGCCAGGGGAATGAGTATAAACTTCTGTTTACTTCACTTACTCTTGGATATTTGAGCATTACGCCTGAAGGAAGGCACTAGGTAAGAATATTACATGGTCGGACACTAGTATGAATGCATGTACACTTGGAGAACATCTTTGCGCGATGCAAAATGTACATTATGTTCTGTAGTTAAATCAACGTGGGAATCAGTAAGAATTAATGGGGTTAATGAACAGCCTTGATGCTGGTAATTTATAAGGAATGATTGGGCCTAAACACCACTGGCGAGATGTATATATATATATATATGTGTGTGTGTGTGTATGTATATATATATATATTCACTGAAAAATCCACAGGTTTCAGGGACGTTATAGTTAGTCTGACATTTCACTCGTACACAACCAGAAAAATTCAGCCGTTATAGTTAGCTGAGCTAACTATAACTCACGCTCCCCCCATGCACTGCTGATGACGTCACATATTACATCACTCATGACATGGTCAGTGACATCACTGATGACATCTCAAATGACATCACTGATGACATCATCCACTTAATCTCTGATGCACCCTAATATAACCTTTCATACACCCACTCTAAAATATAGACTACCATTCTCGAAACCATAGACACACCAATACCAGATAGTACATACCCACTCACTGATTCCTAGGTCTACACACACATCCACTCACTCACCCATACAGTCACTCATACATGCAGTCACTCATCAATACAGCCACTATTATATGCACTGATACACCCATACAGACACTCACACATCGCCACTCACCCATAGTTAGTCACACACCTAGTCAGTCACCCAAAGAGCCAATCACAATGCCATTTACTCACCTATACAGTTATACACACACCACCTCACTTATTCATACAGATATTAACATACTTACTCTCTTATACAATCACTGACACAAGCACACACTCATCCATACATCCACTCTCACAATCACTCACTCTCACATACAGTCGCTTATATACTCCAACACTCACATATACTGCCATTCACATATGCAGTTACTCACACATATACCACTGAGACATCCATTCACTCACCAACACAGACATATAAACACTCACTCACCCATACAGCACCTCGCAGACGCACTCATGAACCCATACACCCAGTGAATCACCCACTCACACATCCATGCAGGTAGTCACACAACACACAGACACTCAGACACACATACAGGTAATCAGACGACCAATCAATAACCTATATAGACACTCATGTACCTATTCACCAACCCATGCAGCCACTTACACACCAACTGACAGACTGATACAGACATTCACACAGATTAGTCACTCACCCATACATTCACCCAGACACGTATAATCACTCACTTATACAGTCAGTCACACACTGACTGAATCATCATATATATATATATCACATTCTTAAACTTTTTAGAAACACTCACAGTCACTGGATGATGTCATCAATGATGTCATTTGAGATGCCATCAGTGATGTCATCAGTGATGTCACTAACCATGTCATGAGTGATGTAATATGTGACATCATCAGCAGTGCATTGCAGGGGGTGAGTTATAGTTAGCTCAGCTAACTATAACGGCTGAATTTCTCTGGTTTTGTATGAGTGAAATGTCAGACTAACTAGAACGTCCCTGAAACCTGTGGTTTTTTCAGTGAATATCTAAGGTTTTTTAAATGCTGATTTCTAACTATAACGTCCCAGAAACCTGTGTTTTTTTCAGTGAATTTTATATATATGCATTTAATCTCCTCTCACTCTTACAAGGATGGAATCAGCACTCAGGTTGTAGTTTGGAAGTATTTAATCTGGAAAAGACGTGATCCACGCGTTTCGGCTCGTCCGAACCTTGATAACGATACAAGATGTCATTGTAGCTTCCTTATTTAAATGTACAAATGCCTCTAGTTGCCAACATTAACAAAGGACTACATATTACATTAATCCAAAAAGCTGGCGGCCATATTGGCCTGGTCACGATACGAAAATTCAGGAATTTATAAAATAAAGAAAAGAAAACAAGTGTTAATATGCACAGAATGTCATTTCAGCATATCTTGCCCCGTGACCGCCGTACCTGTATGTTCGTCAACGCGACTAGTTCATAATAAACATACTTACTATTACAAACATCAACATAAAAAATGGACTACACATTACTTTAAAGTGAAAGGCTATCGGCCATATTGATCTGGGCACTTTGCGTATTATATTGGTTCTTACACGAAAGAAAAGAAAAAAAGGGGTGTTAATATACACACACTATCCCTAAATAAAGTTCTAGCGATTATAGTTCCATTCCATTCACAGCTCATTTGAGATGTCATGAGTGATGTTACTGACCATGTCATGAATGATGGAATGTCTGAGGTCATAAGCAGTGCATTGCGGTGGGTAAGTTATAGTTAGCTCAGGTAACTATAACTGCTGAATTTCACTGGTTTTGTACGAGTGAAATCCGAGTCTAACTATAACATCCCTGGAATCTTTGTTTTTTTCAGCAAATTTCTAGTTTTTTTTAAACGTTAAGTAAGATGCCTATCACAATGGATGGTGGGGGATTGGAAGCAGGGCCTGGCCTGGCATTGTGCTGCCCCCACCTAAGCTTGCTGCTCCTGCCTCCCCTCCTCCGCTTTGCCAACCATTGTCCAAGTCCATGCCCCTGCTCCCTCATTACAGCTCTGTGTGGCCGTTGTTCTGCCACTGGTCTTCCTGCCTTCTCTGAACAGTTAGCTTGCTGCCCCATCCACTTCCTCCCTATCCTCTGTTGTCTGAATCCATGCACTAGCCTCCTCCCTCCTGCCATGCATTGTCTGATGTGCTGCCACTGCTCTCCATTTAGAATGATGCCCCAGTCCACTCCTCCTGCCCTCCATTGCCCAATTCTATGCCCCATCATTGACATCCTGCTTAGCCTCTGTGCTTAGCTTGCTGCCCCCACTCTCCTTCCCCCTGCCCTCCGATGTCTGTGTGCATGCCCCTGCTCCATCCTTTTTGCCCACCATGTTCCAGGGACCTGCCCCTCCTATTCCTATCTACTCTGAGTGTTCTGTTGAGCTGCCACTCCCCTCCCACCTGCCTAGCATTGTCAGATGACTGTAACCTGTCCCTGCCACCTCCACCCTGCCTGTCCACGTTCCATGCCCCTATCCCCTTCCTCCTGTCCTCCATGGTCCATTTTACTGCCACACCCTTCTGCCCTCCCTGGTCTGTTGTGCTGCAACTGCTCCTCCTGCCTGCCCCGCGTGGTCTGTTGTGAGGCCCTTCCCCTGAACTCTCTTGTCTGTGCCCAGCTCCTACCCCTCCGTTCTATCCTCCATGGTCCTTTGTGCATGCCCCTGCCCCTCCTTCTTGCCCATCATGGCCATTGTGCTGCCACTAACCCTCCCGCTTGCCATGCATGGTCTTCTGTGCTGCTACCGCCCCTCCCACCTTCCCTGTGTGGTCAGCTATCTGCCCCTGAACCCCTCCCACCTTCCCTCCATGGTCTGTGTGTTTGCCATTATAGTCTCACTGTTGCCCTCCATGGTGTATTGTGCTTCTAGTGCCCAGCCTGCCTGACCTCCATGGTCAGCTTGCTGCTCCTGCCCTGCCCCCTTGCCACCTGCCCTCTGTTTTCCATGTGCAGACCCCTATTCCCTCCCTCCTGGCTTGTCTGTTCCATTGTAATGCACCTGATCCCTCCCTCCTTGCCCTTTATGGTCCATTATGCTGCAGCTTTCTCTCCTGTCTGTCCATTATGGTCAGCTTGCTGCCATTGCCTCTTTCCCCTCTGTTCTCTGTTGTCCATGTGCATGGTCCTGTCCCCTCCCTATTGCTTTCCATGGATAGTTGTACTGCACTGCCATCCCGCATGCCCTGTGTGGTGTATTGTGCTGCTGCAAACCCTGATGCCTGCTCTGTAAGGTCAGTTTGGTGCACCTGTCCATGTCCCTCCTGTCCTCTGTTATCCGAGTCCATGTCCCTACCCCAATTCCTCCTGCCTTCCATGATCCAATGTACCATACTTGCTAACATTTTGAACTTGGTAAGAGGGAGATTTTGAAAAAAAACTGGGGTATCGATTTTCCCCATTGACTTACATTGAAAAAGAGGAGATTATAGACAGGAGACAGATAAAATAAAGCCCATGTGGGCTTAAAAACATTGGGCGTTTCCTGGCTGAATCTGGTCTGTTGGCATGTATGGTTGTACTACCACTGCCTCTGCCTTCTGCCCACAATGGTCTTTTATATTGCCACAGCCTCTCTTGCCTGTCCTGCATTGTTGGTTTGTTGTCCCTGCCCCCCTTTCCACTGCCCTCTATAGTCTGTTGTGCTGCCACTGCCCTTCCTGCCTGCCCTATGTGGTCAAATTGTTGCCTCTGCACCCTCCTACCTGCCTTCAAATTTCTGAGTCCGTGCCCCTGACCACTGCCTCTCAACAGTATCCTAATGAACAACTAGATTGCTAACATTCTATATTTATTACAAAAGTGTGGCATGCCTGACGTCATCTTGATGTAATCAAAACTGTAATACCTAAGCATTTCCTTTAGAAGTTATAGAAATGAGAGAGTCTTATTTGCATCGAAATTATGGTTAGTGCTCTAAAAAACTAAAATAAGGACATATTTTCTGAGTTCTCAAATAGCGACAAAGCACTTTAAAATTATTTGTTATCTTTATGTTTTTTTATCCAGTTGACCACTTGATTAAATGTTGCACTTAGGGGAGAGGATGTGGTGTTACTTCCAGAGCAGTATACTTTGCAACTGAGGAACCAGGTTGGAGTTTCTGCTTCAGCTCGACATTTTTTGATTCTGGTCAAATCACTTAATCTCCCCATGCCTACAACCAAAATGAATTTGTCCTTGTATGATGTAACCAATGCTCATGTAAAGCACTTGAATACCTGACCAGTCTGCACTACATATGCCTGCAAAAAAAACAAAAAATAAAAAGTATTTTCCACACTTCTGTCATTGGGCTATACGTGGGCTACATCTGGGTGATATTTGTGCTACATTTGGGCTCCTTTGTCTCTGGTGGCCATCTTGGGAGACTTTAATTCAATTCAATAAACTTTATTCGATCTGATTTAGAAACATAGATCATAAAAGTGTACATAAAAACAGTAAATCATCTTTCTTAATACAATACAATGAGAATTAATTAAAACCAGTAGGTAAAAACGGGTGTTACAAAGCCCGGCTCAGAGCAACTTCAGTTTAACAGAATAGTAAAGTTCAATGTTTCGCAAGATCAATCTCAAGTACTTTGTGCAAAATACACAATAAGGGGTCCAAGTAAAATGCAACGCTCCAATACCTGACCAGTCTGCACTAAATAAACTGCAAAAAAACAAAAAATAAAGGGGCCGATTACAATGGCGGGCGGATCGCCCCCGCCGGGCCGGCAGTGGTCACCGCCGGCCCGGCGGGGGCGATCCGCCCGCCATCCCGACAGCAAAGACCCCCCACCATATCATGATGGCTAGGGGGTCCGCGGCGGACGGAAAGACCGTCCGCCGCTTTTCCGCCGGTCGACTCGTCGACCGGCGGAAAACGTGCTGAATATGGTGGCGGTGTCTGGAAGACACCGCCATCCATATTACGATGCAGGCTGCGAGCAGCCTTTCCATGGCTGCATTGCCGCCATGGAAAGGGTGGCGGTTCCTGCTGTTGGGGGCCTGTTGCGGGCCTCCAGGGTGTTGGGGGGGTGGGGGGTGCACATGGGGGGTACCTATGGTACCTCCTTGCATTTGCATGTACAATGTGGCAGGCACCGCGCGGTGCCTGTCACGTTGTGCACGTAAATGCACAACATGTATTTTTACATTGCGGCGGGTGCTGCTTGCAGCACCGCCTGCCACATTGTAAAAATACGGGATGCGCCCGCCAGTGTGGCGGGCGCATCCTAATTTGTATAGCGGACCGCCGCACCTATGGCGGGCGGTCCCTTTTGCCAATGCGATGGCGGGCGGACTTTGTCCGCCCGCCATCGTAATCGACCCCAAAGTGTTTTGCACACTTCTGTCAGTGGGCTATACGTGGGCTACATCTGGGTGATATTTGTGCTACATTTGGGCTCTTTTTTCTCTGGTGGCCATCTTAGGAGACTTATTTGTTATAAAGTTTCCTAATTTCCTCATTTACTGCAGTCTCCTCAGTAGGAAATGCTTTCAGTTTTTTACTTTGATTCCATTAAGAAGGCATTCAGATGTGTCATGCATTTGCCATAAATTCAGAATGTTAGCACTCTAGTTGCTCATTAGATCACTGTAGTAAAGCTACTGCTCACCAGGGAGTTAACTGGAAGTCTGCTGCTGGTATTGAAAGTGCATGTTTCAGTCTGCATGTCAGAATTTTTTATGAAATAGAAGAGGATTTGAGAAGTCACTCAATTCAATTCAATCAGCTTTATTCGATTATTTACATAATAATCATAAAAGCACAAATAAAAACATCAACAGATTGTCATACACAAATAAATTCATTTAAAAGCTAAAACACAACTGGGGGAGGTGAACTATAGATTTAGTTACATCAGGATTGAATTTCTACTTCTTTAAACATTCTTTAAAAATAGTAATACTAATACAATAATTTGTTCTTCTCCTAGTGATTGTAAAAGCAGAAAAGCGGGGCGGCATTGTCTTAAACCACTATTCCTTAAAATCGGCAGGATCCACCTCTTCCTATACAAGGAATAAAATGTACAAAAAAGCAAAACATGTATGGTCGATTGAGCGGACACGTCATCACATGGGCAGTTGCACAATGCTCTTGCCCAATCATTCTGGACCGGGAAAGTAGCTAGTCTATGAAAATTTCCCAGTCTCATGCATGTCAGCAAAAATCTATCATATTCTCCTGATATCGACCCTTAATAAGGCTGAATTCTAGCGGTGGACACTGTAAGCTGGTGGGCTTGTACAGTTATTTTCTTTCATTCAACATTTCTTCTATTATCTTCCAAATAGTTCAAACAACTAACTTTAAAATCTTTCCTCTGTACATCACATAGACTTAATGGATCCAGGAAATATTCGGGATGACCTAGAATTTAGACAAAATTTTTAATATACTCAAGCCATCTGATACGCACAGCCCCATCCAAACTACCACAATCCCTTACTATCTGCCTATTTAACTCCAACTGTTCCGATGTCCAAATCCTATGCCACAGGAGTACAGGTTGGATTTTACATATATCTGTGATATACCTCATACCTAATTCAGTGTGACAAATAAAAGTAGAGGTACTATCAGGGACAATCAGCAGAAATCTTAGAAACCTATTCTCAATTATTTGAAGTGGGTTAACATCCTCGTAACCCCAGATGCCTGCCCCATAGGTGGCTATGGAAATGCACTTTGCCTTATAAATCTGTAGTAATACCTCTGGCGCCCGTTTTCCTAACTTTCTACTAAAATTCGAAAGGGCAGCTACAGCTTTTAAAAACAGCAACCTCCTTGCCTTAATTGCCTGGGTCCATGTCCCCCTTCTATCAAAGAAAATCCCAAGGTAGGAGAAAGTATTGCAGCATTCAATTTGTTTGGTACCCAGTGATATTGTTCTGCATTTCTTGCTACCAACCCCGCATTTCATCACAAATGTTTTTGAAATATTAACATTTAAGCCTAAATTAGACATTTAGAAAAGCTACACACTAGCCTCTGGATACCCACCGGGGTGCGAGACATGAGGACCGCATCATCAGCGTACATTAATGCGGGTATAGGTCGCTCAAAATGTGCCCTAATTTTTCTTTCTGCAACACTAATCATAATTTCTGTGGCACAATGAACCCCCTCATTTTGTTCCTTTCCAGTTTATTCCAACAAGATGGCTTCAGGTGTGCCATACTTTTGTCATAAGACTGTTAGCGCTCTAGTTGTTCTTTAGAACACTCTGGGAATCTGCAGTAGAACACAAAGGAATCAACTGACAGTCTCTGTCCTTGTTGGATGTACATGTTTTACTGAGAATGTCTGAATTCATTCTCACATGACTGAGAAAGATAATGTGAATTTACAGAAAATATGCTCTCATTTCAGCTTCTGGAGCACCTTCCAAACCTCTATGGGAAAAGCATGAGAAAATAGTTTTCTCTCAAACATGATTCATGATATCCCAGTAGAAGGCTTTTTCACAGGGTAAAATCACCTTTATAACACACCACAATTCCTAAAATTAGTATGGTACCATCAACAAATGATTTATAATGTAACTAAAGTCTGTTATCACCCTTTATAAGTTCTTTTGGTGACCCTCAAAGCCTTCCATTCACTGCAATGCATTTTAATGGGGTGCTATCATGTATATTGGTCCCAAGATGGCTGCCAACATTTCTTGGATGAAGTGCTGACAGCCAATCAGATCTCACGATGAGATGTGTGGTTAGGCTTCGCCCAGATAACGATATTTCTTTTTCCTTTAATATTTCAAAAGCTACTGAACGGATTTACACCATTTAAAGCAAAGAGTGCACTCTGGACCAAGAGCTACCTTTCTGCCAAATTTGGTGTAATTCCGTTCAGCAGTTCGGGCTGTTGCTGCGACAAACGTTTCCTATGGAAATTAACATGGAGAAAACACGTTTTGGGACCCACCTTTTTTCTCGGCCCCTGCTTGACGAATCACCCCGAAACTTTCAATACAGGAGCTGACCGGAGCGCGCCATTAGTTTTGAGAATTTTGCGAAGATTCGTCAAACGGCGCCAAAGATATTGGCAAAAGAAACAACGCTTTTCCTATGGAAACAAGGTCCTAACTATAACTACCTACTGGCGACCGCCGGTAGGTAATATATATATGTCTATCACTCTTGGTTTGTGGAATTGTGACGTGCTTCCTAATCGCCGGTGGTGCAGGAGAGAGGCGGTACCACAAACACCTCTTAAACATCAAAAACATTTCCCCATATCCAGAGAAGGCCTGCACTCGATTCACAGGGATAATTCCATTTATTAATGGACAGCACTTGCGCACAGGAACGCGTTTGAGCTGTACTTGCAGCCTTTGTCATACATATATATATGTACATATAGATATATATATATATATACATATATATATCGATTTCTCTCCCTTCACTTGAATTCCCGTCCAATAGACGAAAGGACACAGACGCCAATTAGAATCGTGCCAGATTCTTTAACTTTATTTCCGCACAGTCCGCCATATATATATATATATGGTATTTACTATGGGATTGTGAAATTACTTAATAGGAGATATGCTGATGCAGGGTCTTAGTTCTCAGGTTTACTTCTGGACATTAATGAAAGGATGTGGTATATATGTTATAATAGTGTGTGACCTATTAATCTTTGACATTACAGAATCTTCCATCGCAATTACTGGGAGAAATACTAAATCATTAATATGTTGAGTGAGGGTAAGACAAGTGAATCAATCCCTTTTATATTTTTTGAGTACTGACATGCTTGGAAACACCACGTAGGAACCACAGGTGTACACCTATTCTGAATAGGATGAATGAGTAATGGGATTACAGGATGCATGCGGTTTGGAATACACATTCATGTTATTGTGGAACTGGAGTCAGCGCTTTGGATTTATTGGTTAACGTGCACTCTCACACTCTCTTGGGCCTTCCTCAGCAGCATGAGACACCCTATGATATTTCTTGAATGATATTGTGGAGTGTAGCTCATGTATGTATTACTAAATTTAGAAATTGACTCTAGCTTTAGGCACTTAATATAGGGTGATGATGGTATTTGGAATAACGGGGTTACATGACTCTGTGTAGGAGTGTGATATATGGTGTTTTGTTTTATAATGTAGCCCTAAGGAAGTCGGTGGCAAATTGCCACGTCGACTAAACACGTGTTGGCTACATCTGAGAACAGATTTCTATGTGAAGAAATGTTTGGAACAGAATAAAGGAACAACTGAAAGAAATACAAAAATTACTGGACATTATTTTTGAATTAAGGGTGCTAAGGAAAATTGTATAGACTTCTGTAAGAAATATGCAGTACGGGTGGAATTCCATATGAATATGCCTGTGGCTTCAGTGTCACAGGAAAACATGAGAAATAACATGCCATATAACCCAGGGTATCAGTAGAATCCACTATTTCTGAGTAATGATTTCCCTCAGGTTCCACCAGATGTGACAAATTTGCAATAGCCGTGTCTGAGGGGAGGAGAATTGCATACTTGGTGCAGTCCTACAGGTAGACCAGAATGGCCCATGGATAGATGGTGAGGTGAATGTCCACCCTGTCTCATTTAAAAATACCAGAAGGGAAAATACCACCTTGAACTTTTGCTAATCCAGATAAGTCATTGAAATTAACATTTTGAACTTTGCAAAAAATCATTGTTTTTTTTTTTTGGTCTAAATCTTAGTATCCGGATGAAGAAAAGAGAGTCAGAAATCTGTACACTGAATTAATTAAAAAAGAAGCCTGATTCATAAATTTTTGTTTCCTCATTTTTTGGGTTCCCCTTGTTTTTTCTCAATAGACAATGGCATACAGCAGATGCAATAGAATTTTTGGTATAATCTCTTTGAAAATTTTATTAAGTCTTAATTGGCTTGATGCTGTATCTAATTTCTCCTGCTGGATATATCTCTCGTTCACAAATTGAATCAACTACAATACATAACAAAGTAGAACATCTGACATTATCACGTGAAGGCAGATTAGTGAGTATTCGTGCAGACTAAACATATATACTAATTTGTTAAATGAATATGTTACGATTATGGGTTTAGTAAATTGTTTTGTTTGCACTTTTATTGTTCCATAGCTTATGCTGTAATGTTTTTTGTTTGTATTTTTTCATAAGCAAGAGTTGTATTGCCCTATCTTTCGGATTTCAACATTTCACTGTGAGTACTTTCTGTTTCCGAAGACTCTGGGAATTGTAGGACTTGTTCTAAATATTTGAAGAGGATTGCACAGCCTAACTTAAACATTAACCAAACTGAAAAGGAGCATGTGTGTGGAGTAAAGAGGGGCGTGCGTACATTTGTTAGGAAATATAATGAGAGAAGAGTAAACATTTTGAGAAATTACAAATATCAGAGAGAAATCAGAGAACAGAATGAAGTTGAAGAGAAGTTTTAAAATTCAAATTTACATCCAAGATTAGGAATGGAGCATGAGAAAAAAAGGTGAATTATGTATGGTGCATCATGAACCTAAAGGAATTAGATCAATGGAGTTTGTTGGAAAAAAGTGAGTGTGAAAGGAGTTATGTTGTTATTGGCGAGTTTCTGATTGGTGAAGAGACAATATTTAGAGGAATTTATTAGGTGTGTGGTAAAACAGCTTACTTTAACCAACCCTGTATTGGGGTGGGGAGCTGCTACCTGGCTTTCCTATTCCTTAAACGTTTACCATGTAAATGAAATGGGTATTGCTGTTGATTTGAAAATAGTGAAATATAAATTTGGACAAATAGTATTAGATGTATTGGGAGCTATGATTCCATCTATTGGAGTGTCTATGAATGATGTAAAAATTAGACGATTATCAATGCTTATAGATCGCCTTGCTTCTAATACTGCTGGTGCATTAACCCAGATGAATAATGAATTAATCGCAATGCATGCAATGATTATGCAAAACTGCCTTGAGCTGGATATCCTTCTTGTGAAGGATCACGGAGTTGGCACAGTTTTGAAGGTGCTGCACATTCATCCCAGATAACAGTAAGCTTATCTATGTGCATGTCAATAAGATCACTAATATTTATTGTGTAGTCAAAGCTTTTGCAGAGTATGGCTTATGAGAGTAAGCCGGTTTTGATTTGATGAGATTGGAAAAGGTTTTAGAAAAGTTGGTGAATGGTTTGGGGTCGGAACATACTGTGTGTTATGTTAACCCCTATAATTATTGTGATAATTTGTGCAAAGGTGCAGTTCCTCTTCTATTACTTCTCTGAAATAATTTCAAAATTGTGGTCAAATTGTGAGTGCAAAAAGAATGCAATGACATTGTCTAAGAGGAAAACAAGTGAGCTGGAGAAGGAGGATGCCAGATATCAACTATATGATCAAATTAAGATGCTGAAAGAATTGGGACGCAAGAGACATAAAGTGAAGCAAACTGTATTGTAAATAGTTTGGTGGTTTTTGTTATGGTGTAATCATCCGAGGGGGGAAATTCAAGAAGTATTAGTTTCAATCAAAATGTGCATTAATACTAGTGTGCAGAACAACTAATCTATACTTGAATTCACGTGTATACCGACATGGAGCTATTACACTTGAAACAAAATTATTATGAAGTTTTAATGTGTTTTCCTGGCTTAGGCCTCTACGCCATCTTGTCTAAGATGGATGCCATATCATAATGCTCATTCTCTGTTTATATTTCTTACCTGACACAACCTGCATTCAAGATGTGTACTGTTTATTTTGTTTGACAATATTATTCTCAAAGAACTGCCTTATTTTGCGGAGACCTTTTGTAACTTTCGCCAAGGTTTTCCTGCTACCACATTGTATTGCATTCATTCACAAATGTTTCTGTTATTAATGTAACTAGTTTGTTCTGACACCTCTGGACTATATTAAGTCAGAATGGGCTTAAATCAACATTCATGTAGTGGGCTAGAGCTAAAGTGATAGGGTTATGTGACTTTTAAAATGTGATTTGTTAAGAGCAATTATGATGCCATGCTGACTTTTCAGATTTTGTACTTTACGATGCAAGAAAACTGTATAATAAACATCCGGATTTGAGGGCGAGTAAGAAACCCTTTATATAGATCCTTACTGGACTTCTAGGAATGCTGCCCGCCTTTTCACTTATTTTGCTGCATATTTGACAGTTAATCTATTTCTGATTTTATCTATTATGTTATACTGTTCATGTGACTTAGTCTTTATTGCCAGTAATTTTATCCTTTTAACTGAGACTGCTGCTGTTTTTCCAAATTTCTCCATTGCACTTTTTTAATTATTTAATAAACCTTGTAGTTTTTTCTAATTTACTGATCTTGAGCTCCCTTCTGGAATCAGCCCTTTTCTTATTGACTGTATTTTTTAGGTCGAGCCTAGCGCAGCGCGCATGCGCTGCTCTAGGAGAGGGCCTCTTGGAATCACTCCAGACTTTGATAAAACTTGTGCGTGTGGCTTTAGATTTATCACACATTGTATTGGCCTTTGCGTGTGGCTTTCAAAAATGAAAGCACGCAATTGGCCAAAGGCGGGTGCATGCCCCACCTTTTTCAGTAAATGTTTACTCCCACGGCCTACAGCTTGCGGGAGCGAGCAGGGGCACGCAGGGTGCCATCTGTTCTGGATCATGTTTTCAATTAGCGCGGTCGCTTTCACTTTCGCGACCGCGCTTGTTTTAAAAGACTTTTCCTGCCTGCCGTTACTTTTCCTGCCTCTGACGACTTGTTTGTACGATTAAACCGACTTAAAAATGGGAACATGTGTGTACTTTAAAGGATTGTGCATGAATTACTAAAAGACACGCGCAAGCAGGTGGGTTGGTAACCTAGACAGTATATGTGCGGGTAAGACATAGCCTGATATTTGACTTTTGTCTTTGAACGTGCAGCAAATGAGACAAGATAAACACACTTTTTAAAGGCATCTTTATTGCTTATAACCTTCTGAACTGTAGCATCATTATTTCCTACTTCCAGCGCTTATGCCGTGCCTACTCCGCGGGATTGAAGCGTCAGCTGCTTACATGGACTGCATCTGTTAGGTTGTGCCGGGACATGCAGTACCTCGTCACATGCAGGAGACTGCTGCTCGCAAGCAGAGTGCACTGAAAATGTGGGTACTGTAGTATTTGTCCCAGCGTCGGCAAACTGGACCGTGACATAGTCAGTAGTAGCTCAGATGATCTCCCTCTATTACTGAGGCTGAATTAGTCCCACCATAATCCAAATTTGTGACTTGTCTCCTGTTGAAATAGAACTAGACGTTCTTTAGATGCTCAACAGTTCCAGATGGACGGAGCTTAGTGTAGTCCCTCTTTTATGTTCATGCTTTGTACCATGGAGGGTGTGATTAGCGTCTGCGTTGACAGGCGATACATCACCCTCCATCAAAATTGCTCCAAGCTGTGACTTCGCCTGTCCTTACAGACGCTACTCGCAGACTGGTCACATTGCATAATTAATATTAAGTAACGCTCCTCCCGCTCTGGGACAAGATTCTACCTGTTTAGGGGCGAGCCTCTGTGCTGTTTCTCAGCAGGATGTTGTGGGGTCCGTGCTGCCCTCAGCAAATCTCCTATATCTACAGTGAGTGTGCAAATCGCTCCCTCTGCCAAGTGCCTGTTTGATGCCTCCTTGCGGATGTCAGTGAGTGGCCTCTCACGGCTTCAGGAGGTCACACCTCGGGCATCTCTCATTGACGAGGCAGGGTTCTTTTCTGATCCTCTGTCCAGTATAGGGTGGACAGCAGCGGCAAACTGGACCTGGGACCTGAGTAGCTCCTCTGCCATGGTGGGGGGGGGGTAGTTGCACGGGAGTGGAGCCCATGGGCTGGTGTAGTCGCTGCTTTCAGAGACCCCATGCAAGCGCAATTACTGGTTGGCTTTGGCGCTGCCTATCTAGGAGTATGGGGTCTCAGCACAGGTCTACCCTTCACCTTCTCCCCCCTAATCACCATAAGTGCCTCCGATTCTGGAGAATGTGCCAGGCATTGAAATTGTTTGTGTAAAAATAAGTTTAAAATAGCCATCTACGAATCATTGTAAAATAATGGTCTTGAGTTTCCTTAACTCAATGATAGGGGACATAAACGCACAGAACCTCCTCCAGATGCAAACAATAGTGACTTGTGACATTACACAAATATTCTAACATGAAATGAAAAATGAAATGAAAAGACCATTTGTTAAGCGCAGTAGCTACCCTGAGGCGTCCTAGCGCTGCGGACAAGCGGGTGCAGGAAGAGAGATAAAAACTATACAAGTTTGTTAAAGAGCCGAGTCTTTAAGAGCCTACGGAAGAGAAGCAGATTGGGCTCAGCCCGCAGGTGGAGGGGAAGAGAGTTCCAGAGTTTGGCCGAGTTATAAGCAAAGGAACGGCCACCACTTCTGGTTCTCTTGATCTTGGGCACTAGGGCGAGGAAAGAGGATGCTGATCTGAGCTGTCTATTTGGATGGTAATGGATAATCAGCGATCGGCTAATGACAGGGCCCGTTTTCCAAAAGGCCCTATGGGCAATGCACAGGGCCTTAAATTCAATTCTTTCCCTGACAGGGAGCCAGTGGAGGCTCCTCAGTCCGGGGTGGATTGGGAGTCGGCGGGGGATCTGAAGAAGAGTTCGAGCAGCACAGTTTTGAATGACCTGAAGTTTGCACAGGGTGGATTGAGGGGCCCCTAAATAGAGGGCATTCCCGAAATCTAGGCGTGAGAGAATGAGACCCTGGACCATAATCTGTCTTGCCTGGAATGGAAGCAAGGGAAGAATCTTTCGAAGCAGCCTTAGTAGACCATAGCAGGTGGCTGAGAGTTTAGCTGCTTGATGATTAAAATTAAGAGAGTTATCCAGCCAAATGCCCAGGCTTTTGATTTTATCCTTTGGCATAGGGGCGGGACCGAGGCAGATGGGCCATAGTGAATTTATATTTAGCTTGGGAGTTTTGCCTAAGAGCATAAGCTCAGTTTTGTCCCCATTTAACTTTAAACAGGAGAGTGACATCCATTTGGCCACCTCCTCCAGACATCCACTCAGGTTGTTAGAGGGAGTATTCAGTTGGTTAAGGGCCACCACTAGCTGAGTGTCGTCGGCATAAGTGATGATTTTTATGCCGAAAGGACGAACAATCTCAGCTAGGGGGCTCATATAAACATTAAATAGTGTGGGACTCAGGGAGGAGCCCTGAGGCACACCACAGCTGAGTGGCTTGCTGGGGGAGGTGATATCGCCCTCAAAAACCTTGAAGGAGCGATCTGCCAAAAAGGATGTAAACCAAGTGATGGCATTTCCTGAAACGCCTAAATTAGTAAGTCGGTGAATTAGTAGGTCATGGTTTACAGTGTCGAATGCGGCACTTAAGTCAAGGAGGATGATTGCTGCAGAGCCTCCTTGATCGAGGATCTTCCTGGCCTCCTCAGTTACAGTAAGGAGGGCGGTTTCAGTGCCATGCATGGGACGGAAACCTGTCTGAGAGAGGTCAAGTAGGTTATTATTCTCCAGGAACTCCACCAATAATGAATTGACATATTTCTCCAGAATCTTGGTCAGCCATGGTAACAGGGAAATAGGCCGGTAATTACTTTCCCATTCCCCGTTACACGTTGTATTCATTCAGTACAAATCACTAAAACTATTAGAACAACATGTCTAACACCGGCATGGGTTCTTAAAGGCCAAAAATATACCAATCAAAATCGCTGGTCTATCTGTACATTTTATTACATTTCAGTTCATTATGTTGTACCTCAATTTTTCTTTCAGTTGAACACTTTCCAGTGTATGATAATATACCTTGCTTTTTCTGTGAATATGACAGGGACGAACAATGCATATCAGTACGCATCTCTGTGTCTATTAGTGTCAAAGCTTCTTTGTTAAAGAAATGCACTTTTTGCATTTTGAAGAGACTTTATCATATTTTCATTAAATAGAACGGAAACCCATCCTTGGGGGTGTGTGGCCATTTACCAGTGGTACGTGAAGTAACAGTAGATGTTGTAGCACCCAGGATAATGTGCTGCATGGATAAATACTTAGAAGGTCCCAAAGGAGGGACCTATTGGCTATGCCAATGCTTGTTTTATATTGTCGGGTACAAAATGTCTTTTGAATTTGAGGTCAATACCGTCCTGATCCACTCAACATCTGAGCGCGCCATTGTGATGCAGATTTTGAGGGGTCGAGCGCGCCCACCAATCTAAGTAATTAAATAAAAGGAATAAAAAACATGAGTGTTCCATCTTACAGTAGCGCCTTGGATTTGCTGGAAAGAATGTCTAAAGCTGCTCAAGAACTAACTCCCCGGGATCAACAGGGCTATAGACCCTGTCTGGAGAGGGGGTGGAGCCGTGGGAAGCGGGGGGGGCTTTGCGAGTTCTCGGGTCTTTTGTTCGGTCTATTTTGCAGAAGGGATTTAGTCCGACTATATAGGTCGCTTGCACCAGCCTTCGCCACTTGAAAGCCGCCCGGCTTGCGTCCTTAGCACGGCCGCCATCGTCATGCAGCGCGACGCGGACTATTCATGGACTATCATCATGGCCGTTTATTGTCTACCTAACGGTTTCCCTTTGGAACTGCAGGCTGTGCGCGCACGTGGAGGCGGTGATTGGTCTGTATCCCTCCGCCCTGGTTGGAGGTTGCGGTGGCAGGCGGAGGGATCTGGGAGAAAGGGGAGGGCGGGGGCTGCTGCGCCGGGCACTGCCCGATCCTTCCTGCCGGAGCTTAGACTGCTGCCGGACGTGCTGTCCCAACCGCCGCCTGTGCCCGCAGTCCGCGCCGCCCCCACGTCAGCGCCGCAGGAGCACGTCCGCCCCGGGAATCACAGGCCAGCCCGCAGCACCCTCTCCGTGGGAAGATGTCAGGCTGGCAGGGCTACGTGGATAACTTGATGGCGGACGGCAGCTGCCAGGAGGCCGCCATTGTCGGTTATGTGGACGCCAAATACGTGTGGGCATCGACGCCCGGGGGCCTCTTCAAAGACATCACGGTTAGAAGGGAAGGGGGGGCGGCTAGCGATGCGCCGAATAACGGGCCGGCGGCAGGCAGCGCGCAGAATGTTCTGGAAGGTCTGACTGTGGTGGAGGAAGGGGGCAGGCATCCTGCGCACATCGGGAGTGGGGGATGTTTGTTAGGGGGCGTTATAAAAGGAGGCCATGACTGTGCAGTGACAGGTGTCTGCGGTACAGGCTGCGATCTGCGGGGATTTCCAGTCTGATGTAGTGGCGGCCTCTACGTTTGCATTCAGGCGGGGTTGAAGGGTTTAGGGAACTTGGGCTGTATCTAGGGGCTAGGTTGGGTTTCTACCCTAATGGGTGCTGGTCCCGCTGTCTCCTGTGCGCTGTGAGGCCGGTGCCCCCTCGCCACACCCCCCCCCCGAGACGCGCCTTTGCCCCCCCCTTCCAGTGCCAGGAAGAGATTTACGTGGCTGGCGTAGGTGCGGTTCGTGAATGCCGGCGGTGGCCGCCGCAGCCTTCTTGTACTGCTCCAAGGTGGTTGCAGGCTGTGCGGCCTCCGTGACTAACGGCGCGGCAGCCTCTGACTCTCTGCATTGTCTGCACGACATCTCCCTTCTGCTGCAAGGCAATGGGAGCAGACGCTGAGGTCTGCCTTAGCGCAGGTTCCCTTTCACGCCGCTCTCTGCTGCTTTCATACCTAGTCATTGCCGTCGAAGGCAGGGGACATTGTATTTTTTTATGAACCAAGATAATCATTTCTCCTTCCCAGCACTTAACCCGTTAACGGACAGCTGTCAAAGCCCTGGAGATCATCCTTTATGTTCCTTTCAGTGTCGCTCTGTCGACCCCCCACAAGTCTGACTGTAGTCAGGATCTGGGCTTCTCGGCTCCGTTTAAATATTTGCTTGTGGATCTACCTTATTAGCTCGTCTTAACTTCCCACACGCCACATCCCTTAGTTCCAGTCAGGCCAGGCTCCAGGAATTTTATTTGGGTGGGCCACTGCAGGCCCAATTTGTCGCTTCTTGTGGTAGCCTACAAGCCCTAGATTACATCATATCTACTTGCAAACAGTCACCATGATACAACAGATCAATTCTGTGTGTATACAGAGCATGTGGAGAGTTATTTAAAAGTAAGAGCAATGTCTGGACCTAAGTGCAAACTCTCAAATTCCAACAGGCCAGGCTTCAACACAAGTACTTCCAAGCCCGATTATCCACTTTTCTACCATTCCTCTCCTGTGCACCTTATCTCACAGCTGACCTTGGGCCCCAGCCCCATATCAGCCACCATCCAGCTCCACTTTAATTATTCCCGTAAAAAACATAAGTAATATCACCTTCACACTTGAAACATTTAATATAGCAGTAAATATAATTAGCATGCACTTAAAAATATGTTCCACAGTTGCCCTAATTACCTGACTGCGAATGAAATAAAAACAGAAAGGCCATGACAGGGCCGGCTTTAGCGCTAGTGCAAAAGTCTTTTTTTTGGCGCCCCACCAATTACCTCTTTTGCCGCAGATACCATTGCTACCACCCTCCAACAGTGCCCTTCATCTCTCCGTAGCCCTTCTCATATGCATTTCGTTTGTTGTATAGCGCTACTCATGTGTAGGGTGTCACAGTACTTTACATCACGCACACATTATACAGAGACAATGAATCATACAAGTATGTAAATCAGTCTATAGGGAATGTCGCATAAGCCAATGAGGATTACAATGTGTAGAAATCACGTCATCCATAATGGTGGGCAGTATATTTTAAGAGGGTTTGGGCTGGGGAAGCACAAACTCAGGATTTAAAGCATACCCCAGTGGTTGGGGGTTGGCTTTACTAATAAAAATGTATATCTGCCCAAACTCTTTTTTTAGCACAATTAAAATAATGAAAGATTGGGGAAGTTCTAACTATATAGCAACACAAAACAAAGTGAAGTTTTAACTATACCATTCATGTTTGTATGCAGCTCTTTGATGACAGTTCATAGGTCACTGTCCTGTAGGAGTATAACTTCTGAACTGCAAGTAACACAAGAATCTCGGAGAAAGGCAGTAACCCACTGAGCTATCCACATAAAATACCGTTTATCTGCATTTCAAAACTACCAACAAAGGATTGCTATTCAGCAGGATCATTAATCGCCAGTTATCTGGACATTTTTATTGTTGTCTTGCATCCCTGATAAAAACGATTTAAATGAAGCATACCAAAGTATGTGCCTTGCTGGGCCTGGGCAGATTTTAAAAATAGGAACAAATAGTAACACATTCTCTTACCTACTTGGATAGTCAAACTTTGAGTCACAATAAACACATTTCTTTTCTCCAGTGTTGAAATAGAAAAGGAAATATCCATGCAGCAGGACGGTAGGCAAAAGTTACTTGGCGCCAAATAAAGAATTTGTCCCCTTGATATGCCCCTATTATACCTGCAGGACGCCCACCTTTCTAAAAGGAGTTACGTGATTGGGTCTGGGCTTTTTCTCACAGCCATCCCCAATCACGTAACTCCAAGTACAGTAAGAAAAACAACGTTCGGAGGAACGTTTTAAATTATAGTGCCCATTTTCTATTGGCCTTCATGTCCTTGCGAGGGCCAAGGCTTATATTTGGGTGGGCCAAGGCTTATATTTGGGTGGGCCTGGCCCACCCGGTCCACCCGCAAGAACCGGGCCTGGTTCCAGTTCGTGATCACATGATGATGCCCTTTCAAACTTTTGTTCTTTACTTGCTGCCCTTCAAGCCATCTCACTTCCGTATTGGCCACCTCGGCGCTGGGCGGCCAGCAACATTTTAGTGGCTTGCTACTATCCGCCGGAAATAAACCGCACTACTAGTCTGACTGGTGCCGTGACACCGTATGACGCTGGATCCCAGTTTTCCTTACTACTTCCTATCTTGGCCTTACGACACATTTTGCGCGAATCTTCTTAAACGAGACCTAATATTGAATATAATTCATTGTGATTTCAGTGCCCCTCCATGTACAAATGTAGCCAAAAGTAGGGCCGACTTGTTAATGCACGTTTCCCAAAGTTTGCTGTAAAACACTTACTGTGTTAACAGTCCAGTTACTTTTCCCACATAAACTTGGTACTTGTCCCGCTATTAGCACCAATTGACGACAGCCCACCACAAACTTGGTGTGCCAGGGGCATTAAAGTGCACCACTGATTGAACATTCTGTTGGCGTGGCATCGGGTTCTTTATCCACAGACTGCAGTTAACATGAGCGCCCCTCTACAGTTCATACTACCCTTACCTCAAAGCCAATCAAAACAAGACATTAACTTCCTTCTCTCCCAGTGCATGTCTAGACAGCTATGAATCTGTTAGCAGTGTTTGCACCCTCTGAGCTAGAGGGCTCTAACTCTACCCATGAACAGTCTTGCAAACCCCAGAGAAGGCTTTAAAGGGCAGGTGCTGGGAAGCTGATTACTTCTACCCCCTCGCCCAAAATGTACCAACTGGTTGCCAGGATTACTAGAAAGGGATGTGCAATTTCCTAGTGCCAGGTATTTTGTCATCACAGAAAGTGGTCCTAGTCAGTCGGCGAGATCCGCCTGTGTAGTGCCTGCAAGAGAACAAAGACTTCTGCTTTGATTCTCTGGCTCTGTTGCAGACAGGATCCAGGAACTAGAAAGCCTCTGAATAGTCCCACGCTCATTAACAGCTGTTTCCACATCCGTTCTGCCTGGTACAAACTTAACCTTAACATTTTCTTGAGCATTGTGCCCCACACCAGTTAATCCTTCGTCATCCATATGGTCATCATTCACATCTACTGTACCTTTACCATCACTCTATTAAAGTATAAATAACAACGGAACCTGTCGGATCCTAAGTCACAGCAACTTCATTTCCTTACCTACCCTTTTCCTCTTTTGTGCAGGCCGTCTCTGTCTGCTATGTTTGATACTAATTCCCTCTGCACCTTTATGTGGTCCAATCCTGGATAACCAATGCCATTTGTTCCATAAGAACCTGTATGAATTCTTGAAAAACCTGCACATGGTGGGAAGCTCCTACTTTGGACATCAGTCTTGAATAAAACTAGTAATCTTTGCTGTTACCTTCACTCTGAGTGCAACCAAATTGTGATCTCGCATGCTTCAGTATTCTTGTCTGTCATTTTGTCATCAATCCAGTGACTTGGACTGCCCCACCCCCACGCTCTTCCTCTCCATTTGCTACATTTCTTCCTTTTCACTGTATTATACATTATTTCAGAGACTCAACTCTACTTTTTAACAGGGCTACCCACTGCTGAGCAGATGTTTAGTCCAGGCACAGCTTTTCACATGCTTGTAGTTTGTCGGTATGGCTATCACAGCCAGCTCCTCCCCACATATATGCCCTGAAAGACATATCCAGTATGTCTTAGATTATACCATACGCATTTTTCCTGCATATGCATTTTGCAGACTTGGCAATCCATTAAATCATTCCGATTCATAGGTCTTTTTGCTTAGGGGCCCGGATTAATTAATGGGTCTGTGAGCCAATAAATGGAGTATGTTATAACCTATCCACCTTGCCTTCTTTGCCCATCAGACAAATTATGCCTAACACATCATCAAAGGTCTTTGCCTCAGTGCACTTAAGTAATGGGATGCACGAGAAACGTAAGCATAACAGCAATACTTCCGTGGGGCAGCATAATATTTTTGAGCCATGCAAAGTCAATTTCCTGTGTACAATACAAAGCGGCTTCGGTTTAGACCCGTTCGGCAGTTGACTTGTTTGGCAAAGCCTGCTCCTGCCATTGCTTAGAGATCGTGTCATCTTGGATGAGCTCAGACAGATATTTCTGTCTCGCCATCACCCTACTTGGGTGTATTGGTCTGACTCCTTCGCTGCATTGGCTTCAGAATTTGGTAGTGACTGCTTGGTGAACTAAGAATCCATTTTATTAGGGAAAAAAGGCTTTCACTGCACACTTTGCATTATCACGAAATGCTTACTTGAAGTATGTTTGCAAATGCCCTATAATAGTTTACAGGTGTCATTTTTTAAGACCATATATTTTGTGTACAAAAAATGAATTAACACATCTGACAAATATAGAATATTTGTCTTTTTTATAGTTCCAATAAGTCTGCCTTCCTCATTTTTCTGAAGTTTCCCGAATGTCTGCATTATGTGCATAGATCTAAACAAGCATGGTCATTGCCAATATGAATAAAATTGCCCCTTGTGTCACTTAGTTTGAGCCCTCGCGCTGTCATTATGTGCACAGGGTCACTCGTGCACTCCTTTATCCATTCACTGACTCATTCTTGCATTCATCCTTTTGACATAACCACAATAAAATACACACACACAACATATGAACATACTGAAAATCTACGTGTCGAACTAGATCAGGGAGGGAAGGCCATACTAATTTTGCTCGACTTGTCGGCCGCGTTCGACACGGTGGATCACCTTATACTTCTTCAGCGGTTGGCCGAAATAGGTGTCGCTGGCAAAGCAGCAGATACACTTTGGTCATATCTTACTAACAGAGAACAATCTGTAATACTGGACGAACATAAATCACTCCCTTATGCTATGCCATGTGGGGTACCTCAGGGATCATCACTTTCCCCGACCTTGTTTAACGTATATGTTACCCCATTGGCTAAACTTATACGCTCCCTCGGTTTCTCCGCCATCTGTTATGCGGATGATACACAAATTGTTGTCTCCCTAACATCAAAACCAGAGACGGTGGCTGCACGTTTTAACCTCTGCATGAGCCATATCATTAGCTGGATGCAGGATAACTGCTTGAAATTGAATACCGGGAAGACTGAAGTAGTTACGTTTGGAAGGGAAACTTCTTTCTGGAATTCCACTTGGTGGCCAGGAACAGCAGTGCCATGCCCCCAGCCCGTGAAGAAGGTAAAAAACCTTGGAGTCCTGATTGACGACCATCTATCACTGTCAGACCAGGTTAATAGTATTACTTCCTCGTGTTTCTACACATTAAAAATTCTTCGGAAGATCCTTCCTTTTATTCCTATGCCCCTCAGGAAGACGGTTGTCACTGCCTTGATTCTATCAAAAATCGATTACTGTAACTCGCTCTATCTTGGAGCTAAAAAGACTGTGATACATAAACTGCAGATTCTGCAAAATGCTGCCGCTAGGCTATTACTAAAACGTCCTAAATTCAGTCCTATAAGTCAGGTCATCCGGGAACAGCTGCATTGGCTACCAATTGTGGCGAGAATTCAGTTTAAATCTATGTGTATAGTACATAAGACCCTGTATGGGGCAGGGACTGCCCAGATTAGTCAATACATCAAGCGCTACACCCCACAGAGAAGCCTTCGCTCGGAATCGGCGTCACTGCTTGTAGTGCCGAGATTAAAGACACTGAAGTGGGGTGGCAGAAGTTTCAGATATTTAGCCCCTAGACTATGGAATTCCCTGCCCCTGCATCTTAGAAATCAAAACAATTTGCTACAGTTCAGGAAGGAACTTAAAACCTGGTTATTCCATTTGCACTAAACTGGCTGGTTGCTCTTCCGGTACACCTTCTTTGGGCAGCAAGCGCTAAGACGCCATGGCATACATGCGCTCTATAAAAAACCCTATTTCATTTCAAAATATACAAGGTAAAAAATTGCAATTAGAAAAAAGAAAACATAATGCCACTTAAACGTGGTGGGCATGTGCTTGCAATAACAAAACTAAACATAGCAGTGGGTGTCTGTCTTGCAAAGTTATTGTAAATAGTCTATTATTGTCTCAAAGTTTCCAGCATGGTCAACACGTTTAGAACTAATGTGTTGGGGCATATTGAAATGGTAAAACGATGCACGTTGGACAAACAGATTCCATAATGGTCTCCCAGTTTAGAGGAAGTGACCATATGGGATTCTGCACGTTGCAGTTGAAATGAGTGGCATGCAAGCAACCTGTTGTCTGTGCCTGGAGAGCTATAGTATTCTCTTAAACATTAAAATAAAAAGGAGAGGCTAGCAAATGGAATAACTATAAAACAAGAAAATTGAAATTAAAAGTCCTTGAAAACCAGCATTGACACTGATGCACACTCGTTTTCAGGTGGATGTACATGATCAAAAAATGCTGTAAAGAGGGCAAATGACTGTTGTGAACTGAACCATTACCCTATGTAGTATGTTTTCATTGATGGTAACTGAGTGTAAATGGCACTTGACAGACCAATGGCAGTAAAGAGCTGACCTGAAGGCCCTTAATATATATATATATATATATATATATATATATAGTATTTAATGTTTTTTTATTTTATTACAAGATGGCAGACAGCTAAGAAGATTCTAACATTAACCTGTAAAGTTAATGACATTTCATGTAATAGAATACCTATCTTTAGGCTTTAATACAGAGAAATCACAATCTACTCTTAAATGTGGATTGACGCTCTTGCCCAGAAATAACAGGTTTAATCCTAGAGCTTCGCTCCAACATATCCAGGAAAGGATTAATATATAGGGCAAGCAGCAGTGGAGAACAATGACATCCCTGTCTCGTCCTTCTAGATATGCACACTGGTTCTGCTCCTAGCCCCATCGTACATATTCTAGCCATGGGGGATCGGTATAGGACCTGAATAGCTTTAACAAAACCAGGGCCAAACCCAATCTGCTGTAAAACCCCCACAAGAAATCCCAAGCCACCCGATCAAAGGCCTTTTCTCCGTCTAAAAGAATCAGCCCGAACTCGGTGCCATGAACTTTTGCCATGTCCAGCAACGTCACGACCCTATTGATATGATTAACAGTGCCCCTGGTAGGTATAAAACCATGTTGTCTTTTTGAAACCAACGGGGAGATAACCCTGGCCAACCGGGTTGCTAAAACTTTCATGTAAATTTTCCCATCACAATTGACTAGGGATATTGGTTGATAGGACCCCGGGAGATCTGCTGGTTTATCTTTCTTTTTTAATACGATAATATTTGCCTCATCCCAGGACACCGGAGCCAACCCACATTGAGCTTCTTGAAAAACTGCTTTGGCATATGCTGACGACATAGCGGTCGTAACATCTGACCCGTTGGTAGCGATGCCAGAAATCGAACAATTAGCACATACGTTTGGCTCCATCTCAGGTTATAAACTGAATGTCGCCAAAACTTGGATCATCTGCACGAAGCAAATCTGTGATAGTGATCCCAGAATAGTTAAAGAGACAACATATCTAGGAATTAGGTTTAGGGCGTCCCTAAAGGAATTAGTTGAGGTTAACTGGGGGGCCATTTTGGCGAACGTGAGGCAACTTTTGGAGAGGTGGGAATGTTTACACCTTTCACTGGTTGGAAGATGCAATATTCTGAAAATTATTATATTACCTAAGGTTTTATACTATTTTAGGGCAGTTCCACTAGAACTCTCCAGAGATCAGCTACAACAACTGCAATCAATGTGTGCTCGATTTCTATGGGCCCCGGGGAAACCACGTAGAGCAATGCGGTTTGTGACTCTCCCTCGGGAGAAAGGTGGGTGGTCAGTCCCAGACTTAACACTTTATTATTATACTTACATATTACAGAACATGCAGATACTCCTAACAGGAGAAGAGGTTGGTAATACCGCTGAGGCCCCATCTATATACCAGATGGTTTTGGTTGCAGAAGTTAAGAACTGCTTGTTTAAAATGTTGGAAGGCAGTTACTACAAAAAAACTTGTTTTAAAATCATGGTTACGGCCTTTAAGGTGTGGAAGGAAGTGCGGAAAAGCCTCCAGATTGAAGGGCTGTCATACTATATACACCCACATCTGCAACAACTTTATTGCCTGCGGTCTTATGGGATCGGATGGTCGATAACTGGAGACATAAAGGCATTACGCAAATTGGGGATTTCTATGATGAAGGGAGACTGTGCTCCTCCTTTACAATACTAGCGGATACATATCATCTACCCAAGAACCAATTTTTTAAGTTTTTACAAATTCACGACTTTTTGGGCAAGCGGCAAATCGCGATAGCTTCTACTAATTGATGTGGCTCTATCAGGTGCTGTGCTAAGATTGGGGTACTGTACAATATGTTATTGGAGACCAGGAGGGATAACCTTGACATGCAAAACCTTAAATAGGAGAATCGCTTGGGGGAGCAAGGGCTGACTGCAGCAATCGATGGATCTAGCAGGGAAAATCTTGATCGCGGCCAATCTAAAAAACACAGCACTTAAAGACAGTGTTTAATTTATATCATACCCCTGCTAAGATGTTGAAATGGGGTGGAGTGAACGGTGGGAAATGCTTTCGTTGTGGAACTGATATGGCTGATATAGTACATATTTTTTATATATGTGAAAAACTGACACGCTTGGTGGGACATATTGAGAAATTTTTCTCAGAAATAACAGGGGCGGGGATAAAGATATCGACCTCTGCAATGCTCTTAGGAATTGGGGAAGACCTGTTACAGGGGCTACCTGCTTATAAATTTTGATATCTAGCCTTTTTAGCCACGGCAGTGGCTCGGCTCCGTATAGCGTCCATGTGGCTACAGCAGGAGGCCCTGTCTTTAGAAATGTGGAGGGCCAGATTTTATAGTATATTCATCTTGGAATAAAGCCTTTATTCAGTTAAAGGGTCAAGAAGATGCAAGCTTGGTATGTATTTATGGGGCCCAATGATTGAGCATATGAAGGATTGAGGTATTATTAACAATTTTTCTACTCTCTCATGTATTTAACTGTATATAGTCAAACTATCTTTTTTTAACCCAAGTGGGAATTTTCTCCTGTCATTAACTCTGATATGGTATTTGTTATGAATTTGATGTGTATTTATTTTTGCTATGGGTTGAAATAAAAAAAATATAAATAAAGGAGTATTGACTTCAACATATGCTTTCCTAAATTAATATATCCTGCTTAGTGCCTTTATCATAACCACATATTATAAACCAGTAAGGTCTTTATCCATGATCATTGGCTTTCCACCATAACCAACTTGGGCCTCTTGTACTGAGGTTAAGCTTTCCCACGAGGCAACCATAAGCTATACAGTCATAACATTGCATAGTATACAAAGGTGCAGTTGGCAAAGTACTATTTCTCATAAGAGGGCCTAAAAGTATTCCGACAGTGCAAATCTTCTATACCCATGGTTTGTCGTAGGCTTTAATGCAGAGTAATAACAATCTACCCTTAAATGCCAATTACATTTAACTTCTGCTTTTCACAATGAATGTCTGACCTACTGCCTTTAGTGTAACTTGTCTGACCTACTGCCTTTAGTGTAACTTTTTATTATAGCAATCAGGCTTCCAATCTTTATCATTGGCTTGTCACCATAACCAACTCACGCAAACTGTTGATCAAAAGCCTTCCCACAAGGCACCCATCAGATATACTGTAATAAATTCACATATGTACAAAATTTGTGAAAACAATAAAAAAAACAAATGGAGCATAATTAAGATTAATAGCTTAAATTGTTTAACCCCAAGGTTTTTTTTGTCTGGGTCACCAAAACCCTTGTTTGTTTAGATATTCTGTGAGATTCCGTGTAACAAAATACCTGCCTACAGGTTTTAGCATAGTGTAATATTCTATCTTTGAAAGACTATTGCCATTAACACATTGTCACAGGGAAAATGTTCTGTATTCACTGTTTGTCACACTGCGTAATCAACACCAAGACCCTTGCCAACTACTGTAATCTGGGATGCCATCTGAAAAATACCAACCTGTAAGCTTCAACATAGAATAATAAAAGTCCACACTTAGACATTTAGGTGTGAATTAAATAGGCGTTTATCACTTTTAACATATACTTTTCACAATAAATATCTGACCTAGTGCCTTTCGTCATAACATTTCATAATAAACATATCAGAACTATAGCCATGATCATCGGCTTGTTGCCACAACCAATTCATTTATGCTGTATTGATTATAAGCTTTGCCACCAAGCGCAATACAAAAATATAATCACTCTTTTTAGTGGAAGCATATACATTTGGCCCAATTAAATCCTATATTTCAGGGAACCAAAATGTGGGTGGGGTCAAATCCCCTCTCTCAATAGGATTTTTAGAGCTCTTTTTTGTTGATCACATAGGTTCACAGTGCATTGTCAAGCCAGCTCTAAAAATCATTGTGGATTAGTGTAGCACTAGGTATCCAATACTGCTCCCAAAAAACACAACTACACTCTGAAGTCTAAAGTTAATGATGGAAGTGGAGGATGCTGGGGCTGAAGAACATTCTCATGACTGCCCTCCCATCTGTGCTGCTGCCAAAGAAGAGCAAACACTGTAAATTATCTTTTCTATGACACTTCAGCAGCATTCACTTCAGCAGCATTACAGTGCCACGTGTGTGGCCCTCAAAGTTCAAGCTCATCCAGCTATACTGCTGCTGGCGCACAGTTGGATAAACAAACAAAATAATCAGAGCTTTCTGTAGGGAAAACACTTTTTAGGGTGAGGCAGCGCATGCGTTGCCTCTTCAAGACCTGCTGTATTCACTCTGTGGGCTTACAACCCGACTAGTGCCTTTTTATTCATTACTTCAATTGTCCTTCAAAAAGGCTTGGTTGCTAGTGGATAATCTTCTTTGTCCCGCCTTGTGCTCATTTGTTTCCTCCCACGGAGCAGCGCCTAACTTGTGGTATTGTTCCATTATAGCGCTAAACTATTCATTTCGGGGCACAGTTTTTTGTTGTTTGTTTCTTGCTAGTGTTTTCTGAGCTCCGCATCTCTGAGCGCATTAAAAAATTTTTTTTAATTCTTGTCTCGCTTTTCATTCCATCTGTCCATAATTGACTGCATGGGGATGTTCGGGGGCAATAGGTCTCAGCGGCGGCAAAAAAAACACAAAAAAAGGAGTGCCTCATCAGTTTCTTTCCCAACTCTGGCCTTTCTCAGCGTCCGCTCATGTTTGCAGCAGGTGCCGGGATTACTGGAAGGCAGTTGTAGGTCAGAAAAGCAAGCCGCGTTTGGTGCCAGAAGTTGCTTGTTCTTCTTTTTATGCCGCTTTCTATTTCAGCCGCATTACATTTGATTGAACTTGTTTTTTTAATGTGGCTACATGGGAAGGGCGGGGAGAACGGGTCGTGACAGCTGGAAAAAAAACCACCAAAAAAAACCATAGTGCCGTATCTGCTTCTCCCTGAGCTCCGTCTCCCTCAGCGTACGCTAGTTATGTTTGTGGTGGGCGCCGGGATCCTGGGAAGCTCTTTCGGTCAGAAAAGCAAACCGCGTTTGGCGCCAGGAGTTGCTCATTCTTCTTTTCATGCCACCTTCTAATTTAGCTGCATTAAATTTCGATGTAACTTGTTTTTTTGAATGCAGCTATACTAAATCTAAGTTTTTTAATGTTAGAAAATTTCTGTTTCATTAAAATCTATTAAAATAACTGAACACTTCCCAGTATGGCCAGCATAATGTACAGGCTGATTTGCTTACTTTTATTTGTACTTGTCAAATTATGAAAATTGTTTTATCTTGTGTTCTTGGACTTGTCCGCCAAATGAGCAAATCTAGCAGTGTTCAAAACCGAAGTAGCCATTGCTGTGCTTTCTATCTATAATAGGTAGGCCTTATTTACTTACACACTCAATATGGCTGCTGTATGTAGCGTTCTACGCTTACATTCTAAATGCGGTCCTGTGCTAATGGTGTAACGTCGAGTCTCACGAGCAGGAGCATTAAACAACAGGCTTCTGAGTGCATGGAGCCTGCTGTAACCCCCAGCGCTGCAGCCAACCCAGCGAGAGCAGCGAGCCTCCCAGTCCTGGAGTCCCTTCTTTGAGGGTTAGGAGAACAATAGGTGGGAATGGGAAGTACGAATTTTAGATGGCTTAGTTTATTCAAATATCTTTTGAGCGTTCTTTGAGGTTTCCATTTACAAAGTATTGCTTCCTATATCTTTGTACTATATTTCTATTGGATGCAGAGCCTACTGCTCACAGATGTACAGTTTTGGCAAACTAAAGCATCTGTAAATAAATTTGTTGTGTGGCGTATATGAAGTGCTATGGCAACCCTGGCAGGAAGATGAGCTTGTCGGGAAATTGCACCACTTCTGGCGGAGGAGCAGAAGGTTGTCACCTTTTTTAGAGAAATGTATTACCCATTTGTATGTGGTCTGAGATTCTGGAAGGGCCATGAGCTGGTATTTGAATGTTTTCATCTTGTATTTTCCAATTTGTGAATGGGTGGTATAGTATCTCTTTAGTACAAACCTAGCCAAAGGGCAGTGGAGTGCTGCACATGGTCCAAGTCAATGAGTGATGGGAAAGGTAGCTGGTTTCTGGGCTGTTTATTTGGTTGCGGAGTACTGCATGGTGGGCTTTTTTGTCCAGCTTACTGTGCTTCTTGTTGGTGGCTTGACACGCAGAGTAAAATGTAAGTGGTGTGTTTTGTGCAGAGTAACTCACTGCGACCACTGTGTTGCTTTCACGTTGCATGAGCATAACTTGCAACACACTTTCAATTGATTTCAAGTGCACCACAAACTCATTAATTGCTCCCGGCCTTCTCCGGAAGATAGTTTATGATTATCAGACCGTTTTCGTTTAATTATTTTAGGTTTTGTGTCGCATTGGGTATTCTGATGTGCTACATGGCTAAACACTTATAAGATCCCAAAGCCGAAACCTATTGGCTATGCCAATGCTTGTTTTCTGTGGAAGCACACATTTTCTGTCCAATAAAAACCTGTGCTCCTGGTTAGCAACATGTGGGTGGCATTAAAGCCCCTCTCTGTAGTACTCCTGAAAGCTCCTTTATTTTTTAGGTTGATCAAATTACGCCTGTTGACAGCATTTACCTACTGAGGGCAAAGAACATGGCCTTTCCATGCCTTTATTTGTATACATTCATTCTGGATAGTTGGTTTTCCACACCGAGTATAACCGCTTCAACACGGCGCACATTCCCCTGCTGTGCGGGCGAATTCCACGCGTGCGCAGATCGGGAGGCCCCGGCCGTCCGACGCACACGCCCACCGTGACGTCGGACGGCCGTCCGACGCATGGAAGAGGTTAAGGCTTTCGAAAACCAGAGGCCATTTGTTTACACTCCACCTACAGAGGTAGGAGACGGCCTTTGAAGGGGAGGCGAGCATTTATGAACACTGCATCTTTAGTTGATTATTGAAATGTATTGTGAAAGAAAAATATGCTCGTTTACTTTTGCTTACCTACAATTACTTTAAATTTCTCTCCACAAAATATATGCAATCTCGTGCGAAACGTTTTGAAGGAAAAATAAACATGTTTGCATGGCAATTGTGTAAATTTAAAACGGATGTTCTCAACTTATTTTCTGTTTTGGGTTGTTTTTACGTATGCAGGCCTTTCCTGGCATTTTTTAGTATCGGCTTGTTTTTATGTGGCACTTCATCCCACACTTGCGACATTCGTAAAAGCTGTAAATAATTAAAATTAATATTTCTTAATTTATCGCACTTAATTGACGGACTGAAGGATGAAAGGTTAATTCACGGACTGAAGGATGAAAGGTTGAGTTTCCGTTGCCATGATATGAACTTCTAACTTTAAAATGATTGCATTATTTTAGTGCCAATGAATGAACTCTGTTACCTTGATGGTGCATGGCAAAAAACATGCAAGAGAATTGAAGACGTAGAATATACTGCCAAAGAGCATGATATTTGCGTGCGTTTTCCTGTCTCCAAATACGGACCTATTTCTACTACAGTACTGTTTGTATTTGCTTTCATTTTTTAAAGCAGACCTGCTACGGCAAAGCTAAACGGTCAAGCTTTAATTGATCTTTTGCATGGAAACGACACTTGTGCGTGGCTGAGTTTGCATGCATTACCACTATAAAGTCAGACCTCTTGCTTTTGCCTGTTCTTTGCTATTCCCGCCTCACATTTGCTGGTGATAACTAGGGGCCACATGCATCAAAGAATGGAATTGCGATTCCTAAACAGCGATTTTTAGGGAATCGCTATTTAGGAATCGCAATTCCTTATGCACCTCGAAATCGCAAAAAAAAATTGCGATTCCTACAAATTCCTTAATAGCGACTCGCTATTAAGGAATGCCTTTCCATTCATTCCTATGGGCCTAGAGGCCCATAGGAATGAATAGGAAGTCATTCGCAATTTGCGAGTACCAAATAGGTACTCGCAAATTGCGAATGCAATTTGAAGGGTGCTAGGGGGCCAAAAGGCCACCCTGCTGCACCCCCAAAATTGGCATGTGTGCACCTGTGGCGCACACATATGCCTTAAGGGCATGTGTGTGTGCCACATGGCACTTAGAAAATGCAATTTCATGTATTTTTCTAAGAAATTGCAAATTACCATCAACTTGAAGTTGATGGTAATTTGCAATTCCAAATTGCGAAAACTCAATTTGCGAATGCATTATGCATCGCAGTTAGGGAATCGCAATTTGCGATTCCCTAACTGCATTCGCAATTAAGGAAATCTCAAAGATTGCGATTTCCTTAATTGCGAATGCCTTATGGGCTTGATGCATCGGAAATACAAAAGGGATGATGGACGGAACGTTTGAGCCAATCAAACACTCACCCCCAGTCAACTGATCTGGGTTTAATCCATCATCATTCTTTAGCTCACTCCACCACCCCAGTTCAGACATGGCCATATGCAAATCAGTCTGACCCTGTGCCTCATGGGAACAGTCCAGCCCGAACTGCCGTCATCAGCCAGGCTTGCTTGAATCCAGTGGCACTGGATTCAAGCAAGCCTGGCTGATGACGGCTGGAATGCCAGAAACCGGTCCTAGGATGCTTGTTTCCGGTCCAGGGAAGACATGGCTTGGCAGTTCGGGCTGGACTGTTCCTATGAGGCACAGGGTCAGACTGATTTGCATATGGCCATGTCTGAACTGGGGTGGTGGAGTGAGCTAAAGAATGATGATGGATTAAACCCAGATCAGTTGACTGGGGTGAGTGTTTGATTGGCTCAAACGTTCCGTCCATCATTTCCTTTTGTATCGCTTTGTTCGCCCTAAGTTGGCGGGGGTATGCCCAGACGTGGGTCCCTTGCTCACTTTGCCACTGGATTCAAGCAAGCCTGGCTGATGACGGCTGGAATGCCAGAAACCGGTCCTAGGATGCTTGTTTCCGGTCCAGGGAAGACATGGCTTGGCAGTTCGGGCTGGACTGTTCCCATGAGGCACAGGGTCAGACTGATTTGCATATGGCCATGTCTGAACTGGGGTGGTGGAGTGAGCTAAAGAATGATGATGGATTAAACCCAGATCAGTTGACTGGGGGTGAGTGTTTGATTGACTCAAACGTTCCGTCCATCATTTCCTTTTGTATCGCTTTGATGCATCGGAAATAGCATTTTACCGGTCGCAAACGGGCCGATTCTGAAAATCGGCCCGTTTGCGACCGGTAAAATGCTTGATGCATGTGCCCCTAAATGTTTTTCATCTTGCCCTTCAATACCAGGCATATTCGACAGTATGTGGCCAACTGCCTGATTGCTGTTTGGCACTGAATGGCACTGTAATTGATTCTTCTGAGTTGTGCCATACATAGTATCATTTTATCCACAACTTAAGGCGCTAGGCCTTCTTGCATATTATTTTCCCCCAGAAGATCTACTTTTACAGTTACATGTCTGCTTGTCTTCGTCACCTTAACAGGCATAGTTTCCAACTCGAAAGCCAACGTTGCTCATACCTTACATTTAACTATCATAAAACTGATTAACAACTTTATCCTTGTCATGCTGCACTAATGTGGAAACCTACGATTTTGCCTATACTACTCGAGGAAATAACCTCACAGAAAATATATTTTTTCTCATCCTTTTCCCCTTCTCGTACCTCCCCGTCAAACATTTATTTGGCCTGCTCTTGGTATTCAAGTTTCAGTACACATTTAGCATCTCATAATAGTTATATTTAAGACTCAAACCACCATCCCTATCCTAAATCATTTCTCCCAGCACCACTAACTCTACTGGCCTCCAAAACACAGTACTGTCCCATTGCCTCAAATCCCTGATGTCACTTTCAGGTTGCTGTCCTTTGCTCTTAAGTGATTGCAATCTGAATTCTCACCCTCCCACCCAATTTGTATATAGGATGGATACATTATTTCCCATCTCAATGCAGTTTATATTGATGCCGTGCCTGTGTACTGTACTCTGTGTTGTCTATAGAGAACATTTCTATTTATTTATCTTTAAATCAAAGTACTAGTCCATGGGTATCTGACAATAACCCAGAAACTTATGGAGGAATTTTGAGTTTCGGTGCTGTGCATGAATGTTGTAATGTTTGATATTTTACTCAGCAAAATGTCTGTCTTTAAATCGAATTTGCTCGTCTTAGCCCAAACGTCTTCAGCGATAAAGTTCATTGTGAAGATGTGCGAGCTGATGCCCCGAAGAGCCTTTTAGGATATGCTGGCATCCTTGAAGATTATTCTAGCCGGTGGCTAGTGTAGATGAGAAAAGGCATGATATGGTTGAAATTCTTGGTTCCTACAATGAGCTACGAAGCAGAGTGAACAGATTTGGATGGTGCAAGAGTGGATTTAGCAGCCAACACCAGTGAGTAAGGCAATGGTGAAGAAAGTCAGGATATTGAGCGGCTGGGACATTTTCTTTGGGATTGATAGGCTATAGTTTCTGTAGACCGTGTTGTTTGCACTCAGCTGCTTCATTTCGGGAAGGTGTTTAAGTGTTGGATGAGACTAGAGCGTGAAGCCTAAGGAATGGTTGAAGGACTGTGTAGGTGAGGGTAGGGTACTAGTTAGAGATATATGGGCTAGTGCTAAATGTACCCTCCTGTTAAATAAATACACCATCCTCATCTGTGGTGACTTTGTTCCCTTTAAAACAACAAGCATTTGCAATGCAATTGGTCTCGCCTTTGGGACCTTATATGTATTTAGCTATGCAGCACATTAGCCTGGGTGCTGAAACATCTACTGTTCTTAAAACATGGAGGGAAAGTAAGCACCAAACTGCAAAGCCACCAGAAACCTTTAAGATACAAGTACACTCCAAAAATCAGTGCAGGAGGAGGGGGTTGAAACCCATCAACATCCTCTTCCGGGCTTAGGAACATGAAGACTATTTACCCAATGACCAGTAACTTATGAATTGAATAGTGGGGGCTACAAGATCCTATTTATCCTACCAATAGGTCTCAATTTTGCTGCATAATTGTGCTGTCCAGTTTAACAAATATTGACGAGTTACATTATTTCTCGCTCGATGCAATCAGGTTTGTTCTCTTGTACATCAATTTAGTATCCAGTTAAGCAGGGAGGTATTCTGTTCACTACTCTAAAATTTTAGGTTTAGCCTTCCCTGCTATACAAGGCCGGCTCCCTTGTTTTGCATAAACCATGTCAAGGTAGACAACCTAATGGATAAGCTACACATGAAACAGGTAAAAACCACTGGAGTCCCCTGGAAGCATTAGTTAAATAGAGGAACTGGCTTAAACCTGTTATCACTGAAGGCTTTGTACATGTAGAATAAAACTGAAAAGCACTTAGCTGCCTGTGGTTGTAAATGATGTTCAGACTAGACAGGACAGTTAATAGCTAAGAGAAAAAGAATACATACAGTGACCACAGCAAGAAGTCTTGAATGTTGAGATGCTATCTGTAATGTCCTTGTACGTGTCTCCAACCTGCTCAAACCAAAATCATATTTTATAATAAGTGAGGATGGATCGTCTTCTGGCTGGGAGCCTCCACAGTTGCCCTCTGCCAGTCTAGACTCGTCCATTCCAACCCCTTGTATGGCGGTATTCCCTGGCATAAAAGAAATCTCAGGATAAGGCAGCCAGTCATTCTCTGTGTGAGATTCAAATGTATCACACTTGCCACCCGAAGTCCATCAAAGCCGCACTGCATGGTGCGGGTGTGTTTTAAATGAACAGAAGAAGATGTAATGCATGGTAACACTGTCAGACGGGCTTCGAGTCATTGCTTTTATTTCTTTTTGCTTTTTCTCTCCGGCTAACACGAGAGTCAGATAGCAACAATGCAGCTGAGGAAATACAAGAACAAATTATTTTAATGTCTATTACAAAACAACTATACTTTCTCACTCTCCCCGTCTCAAGTGCGTCGTAAAAATGGGAGACAAAAACCCCCCAAAAAGACACACACCATTGCTACATAACTGCATAGTATCAGATGAAGTCGTGACACCCAAATCAGAGTTTTCCGTGTGTAAAGGGGAATAGTGTGCCTCGGTCGAGGCGAAAGGCGCGTGTTCTGCACGGCCTATCTGACCCCCGAAAGGCGTAGACTCTCCCTAGAAAGCAGGGTGGCACCGTGCCATCGGCTCAAAAACATCATTCACCCCAATTACTGCCGCGCAGAGCAAAAAAAGCGTGCTGTAATTGTGTAAACATTTGTTATCGTTCCTGCAGACTTAAATAGTGACAGTAAACACAGCTGCTGTCGGCAATTCGAATATTGATCACCACCTACAAAAACAGATGGTAAAGTGCAAATTTATCAGGCCTGATTATCGATGGGTGTTCTTTCTCGTTCACACCGTGGCCTTAAATGCAGCGTCTCTGCCAGGGGCCCGGTAACCATGAATAACTACAGACTGAGTCAAACAAGGGATTCAAAGTGAAGACGCCGCTGTGCACGCCCATGCTGTGTTGGAGGTGGAAGGGGTGTGCTTAATGATGAAAGCGGGTGCCGTGGCGTCTATGCATATGAAGCAGGCAACGTGGCGATTTAAAAAAAAAAAAAAAAAAAAAAGCCCAAGTAGTCCCCTAAACGAAAATGACAAAGCGCTATAAAACAGTAGTTGGTCAGTGCTGCTTCAGAAAAAAACGGAAGTGATGAACCGGGCCAGCAACCAATAGGAAGGCCGGAAAGAACAGTGACGCAGAGTGACGCGTGAATAAGCCAATTACAAAAGCAGGCAAGCAGCAGGCGGGATTACCCTCGCTATACAGATTACTAGATGTCTCGGAGAGACAGCGCATGCGCGCTGCCTACGCGAGACCTAAAAAGGGTTCAAAAGCAATAAACATTTGTATTTCAAAATTTTCGACTTGGTATACTATTTCAGAAAGCCATAAAGACGTCTAATTCTTTTAAAGAGTAGCTAGCAATATAACGCCCTCCGCTTTTCATTCGCAGTGCAATAGTGCCGTCGGGTGGTTAACAAATATGATAAAAATTGCAAAGACCGTATACAATCAGCCAGTGGTCTTCAAACATTTAAATCCCCCCGGCCCCTATGAACAAAAAAAATCTGGGCCCCCACAGTATTTTTCACAATTATTCTCACAAATTGGTCTATACTTATTTAAACATTGTAATTGTATTTATATAGCGCTTACCCCTGTTGAGGCGTCAAAGTGTTTTTCAGTGAGTAGCCCGCTACTCCAGAACCCAAAAAGAATTAGTGGTGGATTAGTATATGTAAAGGAGTTCAATTGAGCAGTGGACATGCAAGCCTGTTGGTTGGATTGAATGGGCTAATGGAGAAACAGAAGAGGGAAGAGTCTAGGAAGTGTTTTCTTGGGGATCATAGTAGTAAGATGAGGTTTGGGAAGAGTAAAAGGAGAGATACATGAGGGAAGAATTTAGAAAAAGTTGTTTGGGAGATCATAGTAGTAAGATGAGGTTTGTGGTGAACCAAGGGGTGTGATAAAGGAGGTAAGAGTCTAGAAAGGGTTATTTTTGTAGATCATAATAGTAGAATGAGGTTTCGGATGAGTCATAAGAGTGGTTGTAGATTATATATTGAGAGCGGTATACGGTGAGGCAGAGTAGTGCATTGGAGTGTATCCTGCTTGACAAAGTATCTCCAAGGGCCTGAGGTAGAGCTTGCCCCCTGTTCAAGAAGTCTCAGGAACAGCAAAGACTTCACCATCCTTCTGTGCACTGTCTCTGGAACTGCTGGTTTTAGTCGCCCCAGAAGAAAAGAGCAGTCAACTCTGTCACCGAGTTTGTCGCTGGTTCCGGGTCCTGAAGGCACAGCAGACAGCACCACCGCACTTCGCACCGCAACCTTGGTCTCACCGCCTCCGCTGGGCGACTGTCACCAAGCTGTTGCTTGCACCGCGTCCTGTGGGCACCGTACTTCGCACCGCCTCGATTCACTCTGCCTGGATGCCACCGACAGTCTCTGCCCGACCCGAACACCGACCGGCTCAGTTGCCTGCACCGTGACCAGCCAGCACCGCATCGAGCACAGCCTCACTCCGCATCGCAAGCCTTGGCCTCACCGATGCCGTTGGACAACCATCACTGAGTCGTTGCACCGCCTCCACTTCACACCGTAACCGCGACGGTTGCCCCGACCGACTCTTACCAACGGGATCGGCCGCAACGAGAGAGGTACTGTGTACGAGTCTGTCAACGCTTTAGTTGGCCTGTTAGACTGTCGTTTTCAGCATCGCGGTAGCCCCGGGCGGAGCTACCGACTCGGAAGAACTGTTTTTTCAGCTATTCTTGCAAATTGAAGGTTATCTTGCAAAGAAACTATTTTTACAGGATTGTATGTTGGATTTTTGTCATATTTGGTCTTGTTGGTGTAGATAACATTTTGCTTATTTTTCTAAACTGGTTTGGTTTCCATTTGTAGTGTTTTCACTGTTACTGTATGTATGCACAAATGCTTTATACACTGCCTCTGAGATATGCCTGTCTGCTCGTGCCAAGCTACCAAGGGGGTGAGCAGGGGTTATTTTAGACGGATGTCCCCCCTTACCCTGACTAGGAAGAAGGGTCCCTACTTGGACAAAGGTGCAGACCATTGCCAACTAGAGACCCCCCATTTCTAACACAATTGTACAAAGAAACACATATTTAGATACATATAATCAAATTATAAATGTTTGCGAACACTGGGATATGTTGTACATTAGTGTTTGAATATGATGGTTATGTAGGAAAGAGCCAACTCTTGAATAGTCTTCTGAAGATAAGATAGTTATCCGTGCATCCTATGTTCGGGGGGCAATTGAAATCCATAGCTTAGCTGCTTGAACAGATAAAGATGTACCACTTTTGGTTTTATTCTTCTATGGTGGGGTTTTGAGGCGAGGCACCAATCATGAGCGGAGGTTCCTTTTGACTATATTTGGTGATTTTATTCCTGATATAAAGTGGTCCTGTTCCATGCATTGCTTTGTGGGTGATGCAAAGCATCTTGAAGGTGGATGCTCTGGCAACTGGTAACCAATTACCTCCAAACAGGGGAGAGGTGCCCATGTGGCTTTACATGTAGGAGTAGTCTGGCAGCAGAGTTCTGAATCTGTTGTATTCTTTTCATAGTTGATAAAGATGGTCCGTGGTAGAGGCCATTGGCGTACTCTAGTTTAGTCAGTACAAGCAAGAAAGTACCTTGGACCTTGTGTGGAAATCCCAGATGGGGAAAGATGCGTCGCAGAGTTTTCATGGTAATGAAGCTTGATCTTGCTAATTTGTCCACTTGGGCGTTCATTGATAACTTGGAGTCCACGGTAATTCCTAGGTTTCTTACTTCCCTAGATACTTTAGGAGGTGGTCCCAGACCGTCGGACCAGGCGCAGAGTGTCATAAGTTTTCCAATCGCCACATGAGTATTTCAGTTTTGAAAGCATTCAATTTGAGATGGCTCCATGTCATTCACTGATCACTGGCTCTGAGGCAACTGAAGATTTTTGAGTTTCCAATGCATTTGGGGTTTTCCAGTTTAAGGAGTATTTGTCACATCTGCATAGTTATAGTATGTGAGCTGAAATTCACTGATTGCTGGTAATGACTTCATGTAGATGTTGAAAAGCATGGGTGGGATGATATAGCCTTGAGGGACCCCTGATTTTGTGAAGTACGGTTTGGATAAGAAAAATTGCAGTTAAGTTCTTTTACAGTTTTAAAAATGCAATCAAATATGATTGCCAAACATACTATTATGGTCAGGCAGGCCTTACTAACGTGTAAAAGTATCCACAGTATGATTATTAGGAATTGAGGTGGGAATTTGAAGACCATTTTTAGTCTCTTCCCTTTTGACACATACTCCCATCTAGGATATAAATGACAAAAGATGTTAGTGATGGCTCATCACAGAGCGGCTTATTGCCGCTCATTTTTCTTCCCCGCTTAAAACAAAGCACTTATCAGCGTAATGCTTCTAAACCCTTCCCTCCTAAGGTTCACTTGACGCCCCACTAAAGGGGCCTACCCCCCAGTTTCAGGACCCCTGTAATAAGCGAAGGTTGGTTTTTGCCCCTCCCCCAAAATACCAAGGAATGGAGTAGTGTCATTAATATGTGATTATAGCCAGTGTGTTTCACAGCTTCGGTTTCTGCTTTGGTCCTGGAGTTCCCAATCTCGCAGGGGGTAAGATTGTTGATGGAACTCTTGATTTGATAAAATCAAAATTGAAATTAAACAAAGTGACTGTTCATCTTAGTACAAACGCTCGTACCCAAGAGATTATATTTCCATGGCTAAAACTATCCTCATTTCTCCCAAAGCCATTCTTCTCTCATCTTTGTTACCCTAAGGCAGTGGTTCCCAAACTGTGTGCCGCGGCACCCCGGTGCGGTAGGCGATGAAAAGCCAGGGGCGCCGCCGCGCACCAGGAAGCTCCCTCTCCACCTCCCCCAGGGTAATAAGGAACGGCGTGACGCGTGCTGGTGCTAGGGTCGCTGGGAACTTGAGACAGTATGAATGGCGACGTTTGACGGGGGGGTCTTGTTTCTGTTTGTGGATGCCAGTTTACACTAAGCATGCAGTGTTAATAGTGCCGTGTTTACGTCTGTCTGTGAGTCGGTCTGCACGTAGCACTTGACGTAACTAGTGCAGTGTTTACAGTCTGTCTACTTGTTTGGTTTTACTAAGCAATTGAGATAAAGAGTGCTGAGGACGCGTCGTGACAGAGCCAGGCTTTTTGTCTTTGTCGCTGCATAATTGCATGAATGCGGCTGCCCGCGGCCCCGCAGAGGGCCACCCTAAACGGGCGGCCCCTTTAGTGCACATCTGTCATATCCACCACCTTATCTAAATGCTCCAACCATAACTAATTTCGACCCGTGGTGCCATTATTCTGTTGCGATTTATCCAAATAGCCTTCTCTTATTTTGGGTATGATTTTTCATCATCGGAATTTGGCACAGAAGAGAAAGAAGGGAAAGAGGGAGAACGAAGGAAGAAGAGAATGGACGGAAAACAATGGAAGAGGGAGAAAGAAGGAAGAAGAGAATGGAGGGAAAACAGTGGCAGAGGGGGAAAGCAGGGAAGTAAAGAATCTGCAAGACTGAGATAAAGAGGCAGGGGGAGTAGGGAGGTGGAAGAGAGGCGTGAGGTGGAATCAAGATAACGCAGCGTTAATATAAATTAAGCACTGCCTTAGGTACTACTTTAATTGCTACAGTTATTGTATGTTTCCCATACCATATATTTCGAAGTTGAATTGCATAAGAAAGTATGGGAACTGCGGTTCTGAGTGCAATGGGAGCGGGCTGAATGAGTTTGGAGGTGGGATCGGAGAAATGTCTAAAATCAACAAACCATTATGTAACTATTTTGTTGTCCATTCAAATAAATATAATGCACACCCCTTAAGTTAAACGGTACCCAGTGCAAACCTGATTAGGTCTCGTCGGAGACAGCACATGTGCTGTTGCTTGTGAGACATTTTGTTAACATACAGTATGCTTAGAGCCCACCCATTAGTTACCATTGGTTGGCTTCATTGTCACTCTCATTTTAATTTGGATTGAAAAAGGATAGTGGAAGGATTGAAGAGGACAGATATAATAATATGCACAAAATACACACAGAAGCAAGTTTTGGCTTCCGGTAAAAAAATGGTGGGTGGGGAGCCGCGGCCAACTGCCAATTAGGTCAAGGGAGCCACGGGTCAAAAAAGTTTGGGAACCACTGCCCTAAGGGCTAGATTGGTGGAGGTAATAGTTGGTGAGGAATAGGCACGGATCTTTAGAATTTCTAATTGACTACATAGTTGCCTTTGACACATAGCAAGTGATCTTAAAGTGCAACAATGTACCAATTTAGAATTGTATACGAATTGTCATTTAGAAGGTATATTCATGCATTTATCTTGTAACATTAAACCAAAGATAAAATTGTCAAGATAATGCAGAGGGACCTCGTTAATCAATCTTGCATTGTTAAATAAATGGGATGCTAAGTGATGAGAATGAAAGCATGGGAAGGCCAAGTCACTTTCATATGCAAGAGTTTTCTTGAAACTGATTCGCCACTGGTGGTGTCCCCAACTAAAACCACTCATTAGATTTTCAAATCTTTTTGATCATTTTTTGTGTTTAGATCGGGGGTCTCCAACATTTTGTATAAAGAGAGCTACTTCTGATCTATGAAAATAGTCCTGAGCTACTTATGACTTTGAAAACTGCAGCAGCGGTAACTACATCGGAGACAATCACAATAGTGACCGCACCTTGGAGAATCACTTAGTGACCACTCATATATATGTTGCAATATTGACTAATGCCAAAGTATCATCTCCAGTTAATTGACTAATACATTATAATGAAGGCAGATGTATATTACCAAGTGGTGGTTGCCACTGAGTAGTTATAGGTAGGATCATGTTTCCATAGGAAATGCCTTTTTTGAGTTACTAATAACTTTTGGTGCCGTTTGACGAATCTCCTCAAAACGTGGAGAAAAAAAAATGCTACCTTTTAACTAGGCAAGCTAGTCAAGCGGGGGCCGAGGGATAAGGGGAGATCCCAAAACAGGTTTTCCTCATTCATTTTTCCATAGAAACTTTAGACACTGCTACAGCCCAAACTGCTGAACAGATTTACACCAAATTTCGGAGAAAGCTAGATCTTGGTCCAGAAAGAGTGATTTTTGTGTTTTAGTGTAAACCTGTTCAGCAGATTTGGAGAAATAAAAAATAAATGGTATATATCTAACCGCGAAGGATCTGTGGACTCGAAATATCTCAAATTGATATCTGATTGGCTGCCACTACATTAACCAGGAAAAGGCCCTGGCAACTCCATCCCCCACTATGTTAAATTAAGGAGAGGGGGGGGGGGCACGGTCCCCCTCCCAGAGCCTATAAAGGCTCTAGTGACCCCATAACCCCCGGGCCAGTAACTTGTGGCCCCCCTCCGCAGAGCCTTTTTATGTCTCGAAACCCCATCCCCTGGGGCTGGCTCAGGGACACTGCCCGTTTCACTGGATAAGGGCAGGGAGAGTCCACTGGTCTTCCTCCTGGTGGGAGCACAAAACTGCTCCCACCAGTGGGAAAAAATCTTTTTCCCTGCCCGCACACACGGGCAGGAATATTACTAGCAACTTCTCCCACCTTGTGGGAGCAAATTAAAAACTGCTCCTGCTTGGTGGACAACGCTGGCTCCCTGCACCTGCGATGGGTGCAAGCACGGGAGCTGGTGGGGGGGCTTTGGGCCTCCCCCGAAGCCCCCAATGAGGAACCAGCTGTGGTGTACCTCGGGTGCACACGCCCATTAAAAGAAAAATAAAGCCGGCTCCTGCAAAAGCATGGGGCTACAGGGGCCCTGGGACTCCCCCACTCCAGTATTAAAAAAAAACACACACAAAAAAAAAAAAAAACTGGGTCCTGGACACCCAGAAAAAATTTCATTCGGTGGGAAAAAGTGAATAATAAATGAAGCCGTAGCCGCTCATTTATTATTCACTACTCCCTCAAGGAGCTTCCCATAATGATGATCATAATTTTTTCCCCAGGCTGGAGCTTTTGCTCTACAGCTAGGACTGCAGTGCCACCTAGGGGCTGGTTGTATGGTTTCATTTTGTGTCCTGAAGATGTATCGCATAAAATACAAGGCATTTATGTGGTTATTTTTATGATTGGATTTTTGGGGTGTAAAATATTAAAAGGTAGACTCAGACATGGTTTGTTTTTATTTAATTTTTATTAAAGAACTAATTTATCTTGGACTATTTATTTTCACTTTTTTCACCCCAAAATGTAATAATGTAAAAAGAAAGCCATACATAAAATGTTTATTAAAGGTTTTTAAACTATAAGTATTCAATAATTTGCATTGTGTGCATTATTGAAATATAGATGTGATTAAAATTATTGGTAATTTTGATCTGCTTTATATTTAAGGTGTTAGTTGGGGAGCGGGAAGGGGCGAAGGGGTTTGGCTGCAGCCACACCCCCGGCCGGGCGCAGCAGGGGGTTGACGTTACGTATGGTAATAGAATATTACTTTATATTGACCCAAAAAAAACTAGAAATCACTGAAAGCAAAGGTTAAAGTGACATAGGTGAAATGTTCAGTCACAACGTAACACTTTAAACTACAAAAAAAAATAATTCACTAGTTTAACTCTCGTAACTATAACTCGCACCCTCGCCATGCTCTGCTAATTACCCTACATATTAAATCACTCATGAAATCTATGTCATTGATAATGTCACTGCAATATTTGCAATGAAATTGATGAGGGAACTGCATGGCGGGGGAGTGAGTTGGATACCTTGGGGGCATGAGTTATAGTTACATGAGAACTATAACTTGTAATTTTTTTTTTTTTTTTTTTTTTAAATTCTTTTTTTAAAAGTTTAAACCATTACGTTGTTACTGAACATTTCACCTAACGGAATGTTACTTTAGCCCGTTTTTATCCAGTGAATATATAGATTGTGTGTGTGTGTGTGTGTGTGTGTGTGTGTGTATACACATATATTCACTATTCTTTACTCCACAACTACATACCCTAAAGAAATGTGGAGTTAAGAATGTAAATAAAACAGTACCTACCTGTGTATACTTGCCTTCATGGTATTGTGGTAGTCTATAGTCTAGATACAATATTTTGGCAGAAAAATATTTAAAATTCAATGTTGTAGTAGTATTCAAATACATTTATTTCCAAGAATTCATCTTATAGAAATTGCAAATATTGATAAATTCACATATAGACAGACAAAAATTTCATGAAAAGCTAGAAAAATGACAACATAAAATTAGCGGTTGGTGATATTGCTTTAAAAACGCGAGGTCATGAGCCCCATGGACTAATAAAATATAACTACGCATCGACTCCACAAGTACAGAAAGTATTAATTCTAGCTTGGAACAATAAAGACCACAATATTTTATGCTTATAATTCTAGGATTTTTTAATAGCATTAATAACCCTTGAAAGTGCAACACTGACATCAAACATATTCATTTTGAATAAAGTGCTCAGTGCTTCTGTCCTAGAGTAGACTGTACCGTTTTAAAAAGGGGACGAAGAGTCCACTTTCTTAGCTCTTTAAAGTGCAAACAATCGAGGAGGTTATGGGTTATAGATTATTTCACACCAAGTGCACATGAGCAAAGACCTTGACTTCGATGAATCCTAATCTAATGAAAAGGGATTCTCCTTAGCGGGTTGACGCCCAAGTCAGTGAGTAAACGTTTGTGCCGCATTCTTCTGTCTGGAATTTTAGTTAAATAAGGGAAAATCCCAGGATCTTCCAGACGTTCAGTAGAGTATGCTACACATCTTTGATCAGCAAGTAGGCCCTATCTGCCAGTAGGCTGAGAGCTCTTGCATTCTCAATAAGCAAAGGTTTACCTTCCCACCGTAGCCATTGAATCATGATTAAAAACATCAAATTAAAATAAAGAGTTGCTAATAAATGTAACCATTAGATGTGAAAGTAGATCTTGATGGTATTGAGAGCCGCGCACTATTTATTTGGACAATTTGGGATTAGCATTGTTCTTAATTAGAGAAGATCAAAATCTCAGAGTACGGGTTTCTGCTAATAAGTCCCAAGAAATTATACCAAATTCAGGCCGTTTGGCCTGAATCATAGCATTTTGGGGAATAAAAAGAACTTCTTCAAACCCACTCTTTCCACATTACTCCGCTGTACTCTATTGTCGAGGCGCAACACTTTTGCCCAATGCAGAGCTTGGGGAATCTATTTGCCTTGAATTACTTTCTTTAGAGGCTCTGCCGAAAATCCACCATATTGGGCATCCAAGTTCTTTAAAGCATTTACTGTCACTATTAAAAAGGTTTTAACATACTCAAGTGCTTGTTCCATCGCAAGTCATCAGAAAAATAAAGGCCCAAGTACTTTTATACCCTAACATGCTCCATTCAGACAGGAGAGGCAAACTTCTTGGGTCCTTTTGAAAAAAACCAAAGCCTTTGTTTTATCTGTATTGATCGCAAACTTATTACTTTCGTAATATGGGCAAAGAGTGTTAAGTCTTCTTTGCAAGCCGACTGGTGTATAGTCCATAAGGACAAGATCGTCTGCATACATTAGGCATGGGACGTCCTCACGTCCAATTTTTGGAGGAAATGAATTTATTGCAGATAATTTGCTAGGGAGGTCCGAAATAAAAGAAAGGGATCTAGAACACATCCGGGCATAGTCCGTTATTAGCAGGAATTCTATCGGACAGAATGCCGTTCCCATCCACCTCAACTTGAACCCAGCTTTGCAAATGGAGCCTCTGTGTGGATTCCAAAAGATATAGAGGAATATGGTTATCTTTTAATTTGTGCCACAGGCTAGCTTGGTCAACCAGGTCAAAAGCATCTCTAAAGTCAACAAAGCAGCAACAGTTTGCTGACTGAAAGAACCGCCTGGCTTGCTGCAGCCAAGGGCCCAGAGAGGTGTCCACTGTGGAGTAATTTACTCCAAACGTCTCTGCTCTCCAGGAATGATGCCTGCTTCAAAAGCCCAACTTTCAAGATGGAGTAATACGGTTTTACCATAAATTTTCGAGGCAGTATCTAAAAGAGAAATCCGCGTTGTAGTAGAACAATAACCACCCCAACGCATAAGAAGGGGTTACTAACAACATCTGGAAAAGCTTCAAAGTAATAAAATGCCTCCGCACGACTATTGAAAATACAGCCACAGCAGCACATGCCCTATGGTTCAAAGGAAATACTAAAAGCTATAAATCTCCACAACTCCGTATAAACTATCATTCAATGAGCAGCTTAAATATGTTTTTGATTTTCAGCCATTTTGTTTTCAAACATCAGTGTTGGGAAATGTCCCTCTCTGAAGAGTCATCCCAAACTTTTTGCCTGCCTCTTCCTCCTTTTTTTTTTTTTAACCTCAATTTTGTTGGCTTTAGGACTCTGAGCATTTTCCCAGTGCTAAAGTGCATGCACTCTCTCCTCTAAACATGGCAACATTGGCTCATACCCAATTGGCATATTTAATTTACTTGTAAGTCCCCAGTAAAGTGCACTACAGGTGCCCAGGACCTGTAAATTAAATGCTACAAGTGAGTCTACAGCACTGCTTGTGCCAACCACTTAAGTACCCCCTTAACCAGGTCTCAGGCCTGCACTGCAGAGCCTGTGTGTGCAGTTTTAAACTGCCATGTCGACCTGGCAAGTTAAACCTCGTCAGGCCTAAACCTTACTTTCTCCAGTATTGGGGTATCTTTCATAGATTCACATGCCTGAATCATTCCCCGTCGTCGGAGTGGGAGTCCCACGGTACATAAGCAATAATTATGCACATAATAACCATAATATAGGTAATATATAGAACCAGGAAGTGAAGTAGATAGAACTACAGGGGAAGAAACTTCCACATTTATGACTTGTCCAAGTCATTATAAACAGTCCAAACTGCAGCCAATCAGGCGACCGCACCCTCCAGAATGTTCTCCCCAGAGGCTGAGGCTCTCAGATTTTCTACCGCACGTTGTGTGAAGGGAGTCTCCCTGAGCTCTGCTCAGTACTTTTCTATTTCTTCACAAAATACTTCATTTCAGGATGTCTTCATCTAAAAGATCTCTTTCGACCTTGAGTCTTGTGGGAAGCTCCGGCTGTTTTCAGAAGACCCCCACAAGAAATGCATTTATTGCCTGTATCCTGATCACCAGGTGAGAGACTGCAAGATCTGTAGGACCTTCCCTCAGAAAACTCAGACAGAGAGGGACATCTACTTCTGTGGCTACAGAAGATCAAGGATCAAGACAACCCCTTATCTGATGTGGGGAGTATTGCCTCAGGCTCTACTGCGTCCTCTAGGAAGAGGATTGCTGAGGAGGTCTTGTCTTCTCTTGGGGCTAAGGTGGCGAGAAAACAGCAGTCCTCTAAGGGTGCTGAATTGCCTTCCTCCTCAAAAAAGGCTCCTCCACCTTCTAAAAGTAAGCTTCTGCCTACTACCCCCCCGAGAAAGACTGCGAAGTCTCTGGCTTCAAAACGATTTCCTGAGAAGAATTTACCTCAGAAAAAGGTACCGTCGTCGACGGCATTGACGACGACTTCGTCGACGAAGTTTACCGTCGATGCTACGACGACGTCGACTGCCACCTTCTCGTCGCCAAGACCACAAATGATCATGTCGGCGTCATCACCGTCGACGCTGGTTTCTGTCTCCGTGAAGCCAATGTCGTCGACAACGGAAATTAGATCTACCGTCGACGTCCCGTCGACGACGAAGAGTAGAAAACTCTCGTCGACGACCGCCTCGTCGTCGGTTACTTCATTTACACCGGCTCCATCGACGACAACTCCATCGACGGCTCCCTCGACGACGCTTCAATTATCTGCCTGTACAGAATTGCAGGTTTGGTCAGCGACTGCAGCAACGGCGACCTCTGCACCGTCTACGACACAGGCGCAATTACCACCATTGACAACGGCATCTTCTCTGCTGCATAGACGTGGTTCTTCATTGGAGGTCCTCTCTCCACTGCATATTTCCCCTACTAAGGTACCTCTAGAATTACCTGAACAATTACTAGATTACGGTGAAGATGAGGAATCTGAGGACGATGACAGATTTCGCACTGCCAGGAGCCCATTAGAATTATTAATCAAATATCAGGAGGACGATCAAGATGACGATCCTCCCCCAGAGACTGTTGGTCCAGCTCCAGATGCGGTTCCAACGGCGCAAATGCCTTTGGCTCTATTAAATAATCTACAATTCATGTTGGATGATTATTATCGCCGTTTTCCTCCATCTGAATCGGCTTCATCTATTCCACCGACACCCGTACCTCAAACTTCCTTTTCTACGTTGAGGTCACCCAGACCACCGTCTCCGGTGCCTTCTCATCATTCCGATGATGCTCACACCTCTAACAACGATAAGGAGGAAGGAGAGTTAGATGACAGATCGCTTCTTACGGAGTGGGACGATTACCAGCTGCAAACTCAGTCTCGTTCAACTCCAGCTCCCATCGATTCTCCTCCTGTTGATATCGGAGGTTTTCATCTTCTGATGGAAAGGGCAACACACAGGTTCTTCCTGCCTATGGAAACCAAAAAGGATGAGTGTTTCCTATACGACTTTAAAGATCAGACGAGGAAGCAGGTACGGACCATCCCAATAATTGACTTCATTTGGCAAGAAGGATTAAAGGTCATGAAGGCTCCTGCTTCTGTTCCTGCGGTCCTACCTCGTCTCGACAAAAAATATAAGGCGCCAGATGACTCGCCGGCATGTCTCATAAGTCAACCAAAGGCCGACTCTGTTATTGCCCAAGCGGCACAACGGCGAGCTAGAAACCCATCTTCTCCAATCACAGCTCCTCCAGATCGGGAGGGCAGACGATTGGACACTATTGGAAAAAAAGTTTCCACCATGGCAGCAACAACAGTCGGTGCTGCTAATTCACTGGCCATTCTAGGCCGATACGACGGACAAATGTGGTCGGACATCTCTCCTTACATCAACATGTTGCCAGAACCATCCAAATCGGAAGCTTTAAAAATACTGCAAGAAGGAGAACGTATCTCTGCGGAGATCATAGATTCGGCCGTAGATGTCGCATCTACAGGTTTTAGACAACTAGCAGGTGCCGCAGTACTACGACGGCAAGGCTGGCTTAAATCAACATCTTTTCACCAGGAGGTTCAGGCAAAGATAATTGACATGCCGTTTGATGGTGAGTCACTGTTTGGCAAACATGTGGATGACGCCCTTCAAGCCATCAAGAAGGATACCGAGACAGCAAAATCTCTGGGTACTCTCCAATTTCGGAAGCCGCCCTTTCGTGGAGCTAGGGGCCGTGGCTCCTTTTCTAGTCGAGGAGGATATAACCAACAAAGGTCATACCAGTCCTTCCAAAATAGTCAACGATACCAATCTCAACGTCAGCAGTCTTACGGACAACGACATACCTCCTATTGGCAAAATAAGAGAGCCTTCCTATCGGGGACGCGACACATCTAAAAAACAGTGACAACTGCCACCTATTCTACCGCCTACCCCTTTAAAAGTTGGAGGGAGAATCTCCCAGTTCTACTCAAACTGGTCCGCTATAACATCAGACAAATGGGTCCTGGACATTGTGGCCAGAGGCCATGTTCTAGAGTTCATAAAGATCCCTCCAAACTCTCCTCCCAAAGGCCCACCTCCAGCTCATCTCAAGGAGCTTTTTTCCCAGATAAATTTGATGCTAAAAAAGGGATCGATCGAGAATGTTCCTCAATTGCAAAGAGGAACAGGGTTTTATTCAAGATTCTTCCTGATCAAGAAAAAATCGGGAGAATGGCGCCCCATTCTGGATCTCCGCTCCCTCAACAAATATTTTAAAAAGTTATCCTTCGGATTGTTAACGCTTCAAGAAATACTTCACCTCCTTTCTGCTGGAGATCACATGGCCACCCTCGACCTCCAGGACGCATATTTCCATATACCGATTCTTCCCAGACACAGAAAATTTTTGCGGTTCAGAGTGGCTGGCAGGGACTTCCAGTTCAAAGTCCTTCCTTTTGGACTACGTTCTGCACCCCGTGTATTTACCAAGGTTCTAGCACCGGTGACCGCACACCTTCGTCTGGAAGGGATCCAAATCTTTCTGTATCTAGACGACTGCCATATCAAGGCAAATTCTTTTACGGTCGCAAGCGCCCACATTCAGAGATGTTTGTCCCTCTTCCAATCTCTAGGTCTCTCCATCAATCTCGACAAGTCTCCGCTCATTCCATCGCAAAGACAAACGTTCTTGGGAGCCACGTTAGACACTCAACTGACACAAGCATTCATCTCAAAAGAAAGGCAACAAAAGATTTGCAGCCTTGCCCACCTCTTGCGCTCAAAAAGGTACGCTTCAGTCCGACAGTCATTTCTGGGGATGATTTCTTCATGCATTCCTTTACTCCCCAACTGCCGTCTCAAAATGAGACCCCTACAAGAGGAGCTCAACCACCAATGGTTGCAGGTTTCAGGGTCCTTCAACTATCTCATTCGCATCACTCCCCGGATGCGAGAAGCCTTACTCTGGTGGACTCGCAAAAAGAATGTGAAAAAAGGGTGCGCATTCCTAGTGGAAGCTCCAAGTTTAACCATCACTACAGATGCATCCCTCGAGGGGTGGGGAGCACACCTTCAAGGGCTCAGTCAGCGGCAAGTGGAACATCCAGCAACGAACGTGGCATATCAACCTTCTAGAATTGCTGGCCATCTTCCTCGCCCTAAAATCCTTTAGCACCATCATTCTGGGGGCATCAGTATTAATCCGGACAGACAACACAACAAGTATGCACTACTTGAACAAACAAGGAGGAACAAGGTCTGCCCGGCTCTCACAACAAGCCCAACAAATTTGGGACTGGGCGATACGACACAGGATCAGCTTGTCAGCAATACATGTTCCGGGAGTTTCAAATGTCCTGGCAGATTCCCTCAGCAGATCAATAGTATCCAATCACGAGTGGGAGCTACATCAACCAACGTTGGATCGAATTTTTCAAGCGTGGGGTTGTCCCGATCTAGACCTGTTTGCGACCAGTCAGAACCGCAAATGCAATGCCCATTCTTTGCAAGTTGGCTTCCCCACAAGAGGTCACGCGGGAATGCCTTTTCGATGAATTGGTCGCAGATCTATGCCTACGCCTTTCCTCCGATACCGTTGGTTCCCAGGGTTCTCCGGAAAATGAAGAGAGAACCTTGTCGCCTAATTCTCATTGCTCCCAGGTGGCCTCGCCAGTTCTGGTTTACCGAACTCCTCCTATCAGAATGCGATCCCATTCAGTTTCAACCAATACCGAACCTTCTGTCCATTCAGAACGGACAGATCTATCATCTGGACCCTGCATCTCTGAGATTAGCGGCCTGGCGCCTGAACACTTTGAATTCGCTCATTTAGATATTCCTGCGGACTGTAAGGAAGTCTTAGCCAATGCTCGAGCGCCTTCCACTATTAAGACATACAGGCTTAAATGGAGGTTTTGCTGGTGGTGTCAAACTGCTGCTATTCATCCGATCCATGCAAAACCGGACAGATCCTGCCATTCTTTTTGCACTTGGCAAGATCAGGCCTTTCCCATTCTACTCTGAAGGTCTTTTTAGCGGCTATTTCAAGATATCGGCAAGATGGTTCCAACTCTCTTTATTCAGCTAGGATCATTCAGCAGTTCTTCAAAGGATTGTTTCGGATGTTTCCTCCTGTCCGCCGCCCATCTCCATCCTGGCATCTGAACGTGGTGCTTGAGGAACTTATGCGACACCCCTTTGAACCTATTCATAGAGTGGATTTGAAGTTTCTCTCCTGGAAGGTGTCTCTGCTGTTAGCTTTAACATCAGCTAGGAGGGTTAGTGACATTCAAGCCTTCACTAATAATCCGCCTTTTCTTCAATTCACTTCCAACTCGGTAGTGCTACGCACTAACCCCAGTTTTATGCCTAAAGTACCTTCAGACTTCCATCTCAACGAACCAATAGTTTTGAAAACTTTCTTCCCTAATCCTCAATCACCTGCGGAAAGAACTTTGCATACACTTGACATCAAAAGATGTCTCAAATTCTATCTACAAAGGACTTCTTCCATCCGTAAATCTGACCAGTTATTTGTGGCCTATGGAAAAATACGCCAGGGTCAACCAATATCCAAACCAACCATAGCTCGTTGGATTTCTGCTGCGATTTGTTTCTGCCATCAACAAGCAGGAAGACCATTACAAACGATTCCAAGAGCACACTCTACTAGAGCAATGTCCTCGTCTACTGCTTTGTTTGCTGGTGTGCCTCTTCATCAAATCTGCAGAGCTGCAACAAGGTCCAGCACGCACACTTTTACCAAGCACTACTGTTTGGAAGCTGCCAGTAATGCAGATACGTCTGTGGGACAAGCGGTTCTCCGTAATCTTTTTAAATAAGGTGAGCCTCTGTTCTTCCCTCCTCTTACTGTTTCTCAGACTGATATCCGAGTCAGTACTTGTTGTGGAACAAAGGCGGTAGCACCCCCCGCCATTAAAAGCACCCGCCGCGTGTTCGAATCCCAGGGTGGATCGTGTTAGCTGCCTGCGCTATATATATATATATATATATATATATATATATATATATATTCACTGAAAAAACCATAGGTTTCAGGGACGTTATAGTTACAAATTAGCATTTAAAAAACCTTTGAAATTCACTGAAAAAACCATAGGTTTTAGGGACAGTTATAGTTAGTTGGACATTGCACTCGTACAAAACCCGTGAAATTCCCCCGTTATAGTTAGTCCAGCTAACTATAACTCGCGCCCCGCAATGCACTGCTGATGACGTCACATATTACATCACTCATGACATGGTCAGTGACATCACTGATGACATCACTGATGACATCTCAAATGACATCACTGATGACATCACTGATGACATCATCCAGTGACTGTGTTTCTGTAAAGTTTATATATTTTTAATATATATAGGAAAAGACGTATTGAAGAATGAGTGGGTGTGTAAGTGTCTGTATGGATGATTTAGTAGGTGCGTGACTGACTATAAGTGAGTGATTTAACGTATCTTACTGAATGCATGGTTTAGTGACTAAACTGGGTGAATGTATCCGTCTGTCTGTTGCTGTGTAAGTGGCTGCATGTGTTTGTGAATAGCTACATGAGTGTCTATATGAGTTATTGAATGCTTGTCTGAGTATCTGTATGGGTGCCTGAGTGTTTGTGTGGGAGGGGTGTGTGCAACTCTGTGCATAGATGTGTGAGTGGGGGATTCACTGGGTGGATGGTTTCAAGAGTGCAACTGTGATAGACTGTATGGGTGGGTAAGTGTGTGTAAGAGTGTGTTAGTGAGTGAATGTATGTCCCAGTGGTACATGTGTGAGTAACTACATATGTGAAAGGCAGTATATATGTGTGTTGGAGTATATAAATAGCTATAAGCGAGAGTGAGTGATTGTGATAGTGGCTGTATGGATGAGTGTGCTTGTATCAGTGATTGTATAAGAGCGTAAGAATGTGCTACTATTTGTATGAGTAAGTGAGCTGGTGTGTGTATAACTGTTTAGGTGAGTAAATGGTAGTGTGTTTAATTATTTGCATGACTGACTAGGTGTGTGAGTACCTCTATGGATGAGTGGCGGTGTTTGAGTGTCTATATAGGAGTATGAGTGCATATGATAGTCCTGTACTGAGTGACCGTAAGTATGAGTGACTGTACGGGTGAGTGAGTGGATGTGTGCGTAGACCTAAGAATCAGTGAGTGGGTATGTAGTTATTGGTGTTGGAGTGTCTATGGTTTTGCGAATGGCAGTCTGTAATTTAGAGTGGGTGTATCAAAGGTTATATTAGGGTGTGAGGAGGTGCATCAGATTATCACGTGGATGATGTCATCAGTGATGTCACTGACCATGTCATGAGTGATGTAATATGTGACGTCATCAGCAGTGCATTGCGGGGCGCGAGTTATAGTTAGCTGGACTAACTATAACGGGGGAATTTCACGGGTTTTGTACGAGTGCAATGTCCAACTAACTATAACTGTCCCTAAAACCTATGGTGTTTTCAGTGAATTTCAAAGGTTTTTAAATGCTAATTTGTAACTATAACGTCCCTGAAACCTATGGTTTTTTCAGTGAATTTCAAAGGTTTTTTAAATGCTAATTTGTAACTATAACATGTCTGAAACCTACAGGTTTTTCAGTGAATTTCAAAGGTTTTGTAAATGACAATTTTTAAATGTATTAATTGTTATATACATTTTTTTCATACTGATTTCCAAATTTTTTAGAAACAATTTTTTTTTACATATTTTATTTTTAAATTACATTATACATTACATTACAAAAAATACTTTCTCAGAATGAATTACTTTAGTTTAATTACTTTGCACATAGGCAATAGACTTTTAAGTACAGTAGTTACAGTTGTTGCAATGGGCAACACATTTTCAAACACAATGCAACATTCAGCTCAATGTGAATTTCTAGTTAAATGCAATTAGTTACTTTATGGATTACTTTTCTAACCACATTACTGGATCCTAGATTCAGTCCTGGGACATCTCCTGTAAACAGTTGAGTAAAAGCGTTTTGGTTACAGTCGTGATTTTTAAGGAATATTATTGTACTTTAAAAGTTCACACTTAGAAACTTTTTCTCATAGAATCACCAATGTTATCCTATGGAAGGAAATTCACTTAGAAGTTAAAAACTGTTATCGTTACTTTTTCTTACTCAGTGTTGGATCCTGGATCCAGCACTGGTGCATCTCCTGTAAACAGTTGAAAGAATGCGTTTAAGTCATACAGGCGATTTTTTAGGAATATTTGTAGTTTGTGAAAATCGACACTTTGAAACTTTTCTGCTGAAAACCAGACAATGGATTCCTATGGAAGGAAATTCAAGTTACTGGTAAGTACGGTTAAAATTACTTTTCAGGACCAGTACTGGGCTGAAAGATGCAGCACTGAGGTCTCTCCTGATAATAGGTGAGTAAATCAGAATTCGGATTTCGGCTGATTTTAGAGGAATATTTGTATGTTTCAAAAATCAACACTTAGAAACTTTTTCAGCAAAAAGCAGGCAATGATATCCTATGGAAGGAAATTCAAGTTACTGGTAAGTACGGTTAAAATTACTTTTGAGGATCAGTACTGGGCTGAAAGATGCAGCACTGAGGTCTCTCCTGATAACAGGTGAGTAAATCGGAATTCGTATTTCGGCTGATTTTAGAGGAATATTTTAAAGTTCCAAAACTCCACACTTAGAAGAATTTTCAAGTGAAACCAGTCAATGTTAGCCTTTGGAAGGAAATTCAAGTTACTGGTAAGTACGGTTAAAATTACTTTTCAGGATTAGTACTGGGCTGAAAGATGCAGCACTGAGGTCTCTCCTGATAACAGGTGAGTAAATCAGAATTCGTATTTCGGCTGATTTTAGAGGAATATTTGCACAATGGTGAAGGGAGGGGGCGGGGCCTGAGGTGACATCTGTGCAAACGCGCCCCGTGGCGCGTTTTAAGTTGGGGGATTAAGTCCCCTTGAATCATGAGGGTCCCTACGGGCCAACTAGCCCACCAGGAACCTCCAGTATGCGCCAGGGGCTGCGTTGCAGAGACATTTACAGAGGCCACACCCCTTTTTACACCTCTCTGCAACGCAGCTCTGTGGCGCTTTCTGGACGTACCTGTTGGGCTAGTTGGCCCCCAGGGACCCTCAGGATTGAAGAGGATTTAATTCCCCATCTTAAAACGCGCCACGGGGCCTGTTTGCTCACATGTCACCTGAAGCCCCGCCCCCTCCCTTCACCACTGCAAACGCGCCCCGTGGCGCGTTTTAAGTCGGGGGATTAACTCCCCTTGAATCCTGAGGGTCCCTGGGGTGCAACTAGCCCACCATATACCTCCAAAAAGCGCCATAGAGCTGCGTTGCAGAGAGGTGTAAAAAGGGCGTGGCCTCTGTACACCTCTCTGCAAGGCAGCCCCCTGGCGCATACTGGAGGTTCCTGGTGGGCTAGTTGGCCCCAGGGACCCCAGTATTCAAGGGGAATCGTTCCCCTCTGCAAACGCGCCAGGGGGCGCGTTTGCAGAGTGGTGAAGGAAGGGGCGGGGCCTACGGGCCCGATCGTTTCCCCCTGAAGGGGGCTGTGTAGCCCCCTTCCTTTTTCCTATTTTTAGGCCCTGGGGACCCCATCCCCCAGGGCCTTTCCCCTTCTTTAAAATTAAAATAAAATAAAAAACGGGAAGGGGGCCGCGTGGCCCCCCTTCCCTGGGCCTGTATTGGCCCCGGGGACCCCATCCCCCGGGGCATGGCCTCTCGTTGGGGACTGTGGGGGGTCCCCAAACCCCCACAGTCCCGCCGGCTCCCGTGTCCTACGGGAGCCGGCATTGCTTTACACATGGGGAGCAGCTAACATGCTGCTCCCCATGTGGAAAAGCAATGTGCTTTGGATATTGGAAGAGAGAGCAGGTTTCCTGCTCTCTTCCAATATCCAAAGCAAGTTTGCAATGACAGGACGGGAGCCGCGAGGCTCCATCCTGTCATTTTAAACAGCAGTGTCCCGGGGTAGGCACCCCGGGACACTGCAGGAGCCGGCCCTGGGGGTGGTGGTCCCCAGGGCCATCAAGGGCTCCAGGAGGGGGCGCGCGGCCCCCCTCCCTACATTTTGAAAGCCCCGGGAGGTGGTGGTCCTCGGGGCTCTGGGGTCCAAAACGGACCCCCATTTTAATTTTTCTTAGTGCCCCGGGGAGGTGGTGGTCCCCTGGGCGTGTGGGGGGCTGGAGCCCCCACACAGGTTTTTTTAAATAAAAAAGAAGCCCCGGGAGGTGGCGGTCCCCGGGGCTGCGGGAGGGCTCCGAGCCCTCCCGCACCATTATACATAAAGCCCCGGGGGTGGTGGTCCCCGGGCTTGGGAGCCCTTAGAGGCCCCCACACATAAAATTAACACCCCCAGCATGCCCCGGGACTTGGCCCACCCGGGGGCCAATTAACATCGAAGCGCGGGAGACCGCGCTTCGATTTTTTTTTTTTTCGGCAGGGTTCGCGCTCCCTGAGCGCATCCTGCCGATTTAAAAAAAAAAAAAAAAAAAAAATTTTTTGCCCAGGGGGTCCTTGTGGGACCCCCTGAGCAGACCTAGGGGGTCAGGGTGTTTCTACCCTGCCCCCTTTGTGCGCTTTGCGCACTTGTTTCTGTCCCTCGGTTCTACCGAGGGACAAAATGGCTGCCAACACTTCCTGGTTTGGAGTGTTGACAGCCAATTAACATAAAGCTCGTGCTCGGGAGGATCCGCGGCCCTAGATATCACTATCTTTTTACTTTTGATTTTCTCAGCAACTACTGAACGGATTTACACCATTTAACAAAAGGGTTCTTTCTGAACCAAGAACTACCTCTTTGCCAAATTTGGTGTAATTCCGTTCAGCAGTTCGGGCTGTAGCCGTGTCTAAAGTTTCCTATGGAAAATTGCATGTGGAAAACGCGTTTTGGGACCCCTCTTTTTTCTCGGCCCCCGCTTGACGAATCCCCCCGAGACTTTCAGGGAAGGAGCGGACCGGAGCGGGCCATAAAGTTTGAAAATTTTGCGAAGATACGTCAACCGGCAAGAGAGTTATTTCAAATAGAATGTCGCGGATTTCCTATGGATAATAGGTTGTAACTAGAACTATCTACTGGCGACCGCCAGTAGATAATATATATATATATATATATATATATATAATCTACTGGCGGTCGCCAGTAGATAGTTATAGTTAGGACCTATTTTCCATAGGAAATCCGCGACATTCTATTTGAAATAACTCTTGCGTCGGTTGACGAATCTTCGCGAAATTTTCAGACTTTATGGCCCGCTCCGGTCCGCTCCTACCCTGAAAGTCTCAGGGTGATTCGTCAAGCGGGGCCGAGAAAAGGGGGTCCCAAAACGTGTTTTCCCATTCATTTTCCCATAGGAAACTTTACACGGCTACAGCCCGAACTGCTGAACGGAATTACACCAAATTTGGCAAAGAGGTAGTTCTTGGTTCAAAAGAACCCTTTTGTTAAATGGTGTAAATCCGTTCAGTAGTTGCTGAGAAAATCAAAAGTAAAAACACATATATATCTGGGCGGAGCCTAACCACACGTCATCGTGAGATCTGATTGGCTGTCAGCACTTCATCCTGGAATTGCTGGCAGCCATCTTGGGACCAATATAAATGATAGTACCCCATTGAAATGCATTGTAGTGAATCGAAGATTTTGAGGGTTACCAAAAGGAGAACTATAAAGGGTGATAACAGACTTTAGTTACATTAGAATTCATTTGTTGATGGTACCATACTAATTTCAGGAATTGTGGTGTGTTCTAAGGTGATTTTACCCTGTGAAAAACCTTCTGCTGGGATATCATGAATCATGTTTGAGAGAACTATTTTCACATGCTTGTCCCATACAGTTTTGGAAGGTGCCCCAGAAGCTAAAATGAGAGCATATTTTCTGTAAATTCACATTATCTTTCTCAGTCATGTGAGAATGAAGTCTGACATTCTCAGTAAAACATGTACATCCAACAAGGGCAGAGACTGTCAGTTGATTCCTTTGTGTTCTACTGCAGCTTCCCAGAGTGTTCTAAAGAACAACTAGAGTGCTAACAGCCTTACTTATGACAAAAGTATGGCACACCTGAAGCCATCTTGAATGGAATAAACTGGTAACACTTAAAACATTTAATTTAAAAAGGAACAAAATGAGGGGGTTCATTTTGCCATAGAAATTATGGTTAGTGCTGTAGAAAGAAAAATTAGGACATATTTTAAGTGAGATCTCAAATCCTCTTCTATTTCATTAGAAAATTCTGAGATGCAGACTGAAACAATCACTTTCAATACCAGCAGTAGACTTCCAGTTAACTCCTTGGTGAGCAGTAGCTTAACTACAGTGATCTAATGAACAACTAGAGTAATAACATTCTGAATTTATGGCAAATGTGTGACACATCTGAATGCCTTCTTGATGGAATCAAAGTAAAAAACTGAAAGCATTTCCTACTGAGGAGACTGCAGTAAATGAGGAAATTAGGAAACTTCATAACAAAGAAGTCTTCCAAGATGGCCACCAGTGAAAAAAGAGCCCAAATGTAGCACAAATATTACCCAGATGTAGCCCACATATAGCCCAATGACAAAAGTGTGCAAAACACTTTATTTTTAGTTTTTGCAGTTTTATGTAGTGCAGACTGGTCAGGTATTGGAGCGTTGCATCTTAAAACATGACCCCCCTACACTACAAAAACACCACTGCACTACCCTAAACCCTAAAACACTACCCCAGCACGACCCCTACACTACACAAGCACCACTGCACTATCCTAAACACTACCTCCAGCATGACCCCCTACACTACACAAACACCACTGCACTACCCTAAACCCTAAAACACTACCCCCAGCACGACCCCCTACACTACACAAGCACCACTGCACTACCCTAAACCCTAAAACACTGCCCCCAGCACGACCCCTACACTGCCCGAACACCACTGCACTGCCCTAAACCCTGAAACACCACCCCTTCACGACCCCCTACACTGCCCGAACACCACTGCACTGCCCTAAATGCTGAAACACCCCCCCCAGCATGACCCCTACACTGCCCGAACACCACTGCACTGCCCTAAACCCTACCCCCAGCAAGACCTCCTACACTGCCCGAACACCACTGCACTGCCCTAAACCCTGAAACACCACCCCAGCACGACCCCCTACACTGCCCGAACACCACTGCACTGCCCTAAACCCTGAAACACCACCCCCAGCACGACCCCCTACACTGCCCGAACACCACTGCACTAAACCCTGAAACACCACCCCCTGCACGACCCCCTACACTGCACGAACACCACTGCACTAAACCCTGAAACACTACCCCCAGCAAGACCCCCTACACTGGCCGAACACCACTGCACTGCCCTAAACCCTGAAACACCACCCCCAGCACGACCCCCTACACTGCCCGAACACCACTGCACTGCCCTAAACCCCGAAACACCAGCCCCAGCACAACCCCTTACACTGCCCGAACACCACTGCACTGCCCTAAACCCTGAAACACCACCCCTGCACGACCCCCTACACTGCCCGAACACCACTGCACTGCCCTAAACCCTGAAACACCACCCCCTGCACGACCCCTACACTGCCCGAACACCACTGCACTGCCCTAAACCCTGAAACACCACCCCTCAGCACGACACCCTACACTGCCGGAACACCACTGCACTGCCCTAAACCCTGAAACACCACCCCCAGCACGACCCCCTACACTGCCCGAACACCACTGCACTGCCCTAAACCCTGAAACACCACCCCTGCATGACCTCCTACACTGCCGGAACACCACTGCACTGCCCTAAACCCTGAAACACCACCCCCAGCACGACCCCCTACACTGCCCGAACACCACTGCACTCCCTAAACCCTGAAACATCAACCCCAGCAAGACCCCTACACTGCCTGAACACCACTGCCCTAAACCCTGAAACACCACCCCCTACACTGCACGAACACCACTGCACTGCCCTAAACCCTGAAACACCACCTCCAGCAAAACCCCCTACACTGCCTGAACACCATTGCTCTGCCCTAAGTCCTGAAACACAAGCCCCAACATGACCCCCTACACTGCCCAAACACACTGCACTGCCCTAAACCCTGAAACACCACCCCCAGCACGACCCCCTACACTGCCCGAACACCACTGCACTGCCCTAAACCCTGAAACACCAGCCCCAGCAAGACCCCCTACACTGCCCGAACACCACTGCACTGCCCTAAACCCTGAAACACCAGCCCCAGCACGACCCCCTACACTGCTCGAACACCACTGACCTGCCCTAAACCCTGAAACACCAGCCCCAGCACGACCCCCTACACTGCCCGAACACCACTGCACTAAACCCTGAAACACCAGCCACAGCACGACCACCTACACTGCCCGAACACCACTGCACTGCCCTAAACCCTGAAACACCAGCCACAGCACAACCCCCTACACTGCCCGAACACCACTGCACTAAACCCTGAAACACCAGCCCCAGCACGACCCCCTACACTGCCCGAACACCACTGTACTGCCCTAAACCCTGAAACACCAGCCCCAGCACGACCCCCTACACTGCCCGAGCACCACTGTACTGCCCTAAACCCTGAAACACCACCCCCTGCAGCACCCCCTACACTGCCCGAACACCACTGCACTAAACCCTGAAACACCACCCCCTGCACCGCCCCTACACTGCCCGAACACCACTGCACTGCCCCAAACCCTGAAACACCACCCCCAGCACGACCCCCTACACTGCCCGAACACCACTGCCCTAAACCCTGAAACACCACCCCCTGCACGACCCCCTACACTGCCCAAACACCACTGCACTAAACCCTGAAACACCACCCCTACACTGCCCGAACACCACTGCACTAAACCCTGAAACACCACCCCTAGCACGACCCCCTACACTACCCAAACACCACTGTACTGCCCTAAACCATAGAACACTCCCCCAGCACGACCCCCTACACTACCCAAACACCACTGCACTACCCTAAATCACTACCCCCAGCACGACCCCCTACACTACCCAAACACCACTGCACTGCCCTAAACCCTAAAACACTCCCCCCAGCACGACCCCCTACACTACCCAAAACCACTGCACTACCCTAAATCACTACCCCCAGCACGACCCCCTACACTACCCAAACACCACTGCACTACCCTAAACCCTAAAACACTACCCCCAGCACGACCCCCTACACTACCCAAACACCACTGCACTACCCTAAACCCTAAAACACTCCCCCAGCACGACTCCCTACACTACCCAAACACCACTGCACTACCCTAAAACACTACCCCCAGCACGACCCCCTTCACTACCTAAACACAACTGCACAATTTGTTACAGGCGTTGCAACGCAGGCCTGTGGTGCTTACTGGAAGTACCTAGTGGGCTAGTTGGGCCCCAGGGACCCTCAGGATTCAAGGTGACCTAATCCCCCAACTTAAAACGCACCACGGGGCGCGTTTGCACAGTGGTGAAGGGAGGGGGCGGGGCCTCAGGTGACATGTGCGCAAACACGCCCTGTGGTGCGTTTTAAGTTGGGGAATTAATTCCCTTTGAATCCTGAGGGACCCTGGGGCCAACTAGCCCACCAGGTACCTTCAGTAAGCACAACAGAGTTGCTTTGCAGAGAGGTGAAAAAGGTGCGTGGCCTCGGAACGCCTCTCTGCAACTCAGCTCTGTGGTCCTAACTGTAGGTACCTGGGGGCTAGTTGGGCCCCAGGGACCCTCAGAATTCAAGGGGACTTAATCCCGCAACTTAAAACGCGCCACGGGGTGCGTTTGCACACGTCACCTCAGGCCCCCCTCCCTTCACCACTGTGCAAACGCACCCTGTAGCGCGTTTTAAGAGGTAGTTTTAATCCCCCTGCCCTATTATGTACTAGGGACTTGCAGAGGAGGTCATGCTAATCACAGGGGTACCCCAACGCATAGTGTTCCCTAGTGTATGTAGGTGTTTTCACTGTATTCTAAGTGTCTTTTAGCATAGCACTGGCTCTGGTTAGTCAGTCAGTTACCACCAGTACCCGTCTGAAAAAGTTGTGGGCACAGGATGATTTTGCAACAAGGCCTCTTTCTGCTCCTCTGTTGGTTCTTTCTGCACATCTTTTGCTTCTTTCTGTGCGTTTTTTCTTCTTTCTTCACATGTCCTACCTCTGTAGGCATAGTTAGAAACTAGCATTTAAAAAAACCTTTGAAATTCACTGAAAAAAACCATAGGTTTTAGGGACAGTTATAGTTAGTTGGACATTTCACTCGTACAAAACCATAGAAATTACCCCGTTATAGTTAGTTCAGCTAACTATAACTCGCGCCCCGCAATGCACTGCTGATGACGTCACATATTACATCACTCATGACATGGTCAGTGACATCACTGATGACATCTCAAATGACATCACTGATGACATCATCCATGTGATAATTTCATGCATCTTCTCACACCCTAATATAACTTTTGATACACCCACTATAAATTACAGACTGCCATTCTCAAAACCATAGACACTCCAACACCAAAAACTACATACCCACTCACTGATTCTTAGGTCTACACACACATCCACTCACTCGTACAGTCACTCATACTTAGTCACTCAGTACAGGACTATCATATGCACTCATACACCTATATAAACACTCACACACCGCCACTCATCCATAGAGGTACTCACACACCTAGTCAGTCATGCAAAAAACTTAATCACACACCCATTTACTCACCTATACAGTTATACACACACCAGCTCACTTACTCACACAAATACTAGCACATTCTTACACTCTTATACAATCACTGATACAAGTACACACTCATCCATACAGCCACTCTCACAATCACACACTCTCACTTATAGCCATTTATATACTCCAACACACATATACTGCCTTTTACATATGTAGTTACTCACACATGTACCACTGAGATATACATTCAATCACTAACACACCCATACACACACTCGCCCACCCATACAGTCCATCACAGATGCACTCTTGAAACCATGCACCCAGTGAATCACCAACTCACACATCTATGCACAGTCGCACACACCCCACCCACACAAACACACAGGCACCCATACAGATACTCAGACAATCAATCAATAACCCATGTAGACACTCATGTAGCTATTCAGAAAGCCATGCAGCCGCTTACAAACCAACAGACAGACGGATACAGACATTCACACAGTTTAGTCACTAACCCATGCATTCAGTAAGATACATTTAATCACTCACTTGTAGAGTCAGTCACTCGCGTACTAAATCATCCATTCAGACACTTATACACCCACTCATTCTTCAATACGCCTTTCCCTATATATATTAAACATATTTAAACTTTACAGAAACACAGTCACTGGATGATGTCATCAGTGATGTCATTTGAGATGTCGTCAGTGATGTCATCAGTGATGTCACTGACCATGTCATGAGTGATGTAATATGTGACGTCATCAGCAGTGCATTGCGGGGGCGCGAGTTATAGTTAGCTGAACTAACTATAACGGGGGAATTTCTATGGTTTTGTACGAGTGAAATGTCCAACTAACTATAACTGTCCCTAAAACCTATGGTTTTTTCAGTGAATATATATATATATAGTTATATATATATATATATATATATATATATATATATATATATATATATATATATATATATATATATATATATAAAACATTGCCATATATATATATATATATATATGTTTATTTATTCACAAATATATACATATATGCATACTTTGGATCTTCTATGTATGTTATTGAATGAGGTCTCTTGTACATAGGATGATGTTACAATTGCAATCTTACAAGCATTATTTTGGATGTACTGCTTTGTACTCTGATTCAGGCATGTGAATCTATGAAAGATACCCCAATACTGGAGAAGAACAATAGTTACTTACCTGTAATCTGTGGTTCTCCAGTATTGGTATCTTTCATAGATTCACATGCAACCCACCCACCTCCCCTCAGAGGCTCGTTATGCTCTTTTCACTTGGGACACTCTTGTGCGAGAAAATCTGAGAGCCTCAGCCTCTGGGGAGAACATTCTGGAGGGTGCTGTCGCCTGATTGGCTGCAGTTTGGACTGTTTATAATGACTTGGACAAGTCATAAATGTGGAAGTTTCTTCCCCTGTAATTCTATCTACTTCACTTCCTGGTTCTATATATTACCTATATTATGGTTATTATGTGCATAATTATTGCTTTTTATGTTCCGTGGGACTCCCACTCCGACGACGGGGAATGATTCAGGATTGTGAATCTATGAAAGATACCAATACTGGAGAACAACAGATTACAGGTAAGTAACTATTGTTCTTTTAATACATATGTCACCCCTTAGGTAGGCCCTGAACAGCCCAAGGGCAAGGTACAGTGTATTTTAAAAGTAGGACATGTACTTTTAAGTTCTACACATCCTGGTAGTGAACAACTCTTAAAATGTTTTTGACTACTGCAAGGCCTATCTCGCTCATAGGATAACATTATTACATTTAATAAGTGTCATTTCCAATTGGGAAGCTATAAGATCTCCAAGTCTGGTGTCTCTGGACTCACAATTTAAAATCCTAACTTACAGAGAAATCTGGTTTTAAATTCAAAGTCTAAAAATATCACTTTTAGAAAGTTGCCCTTTTCTTACTTTAGCCATTCTGTGCTTGCTGCCTGCCTGTCTCTGAATACATGTCTGGGGTGGGTGACAGCTGGACTTCGTGCATTCCCTCTAGACAGTCCCACACAAAGGGAGCTTAGGTGTGACTGATGGGCCATCTACATCCTGATGGGCCATTCTGCGCAGGATGGGAGGGAGGAGCTGGACACAGTCTCACATTTATACCTGAATATGCTGTGTCCTGTCCCCACACAAAGGGCTGCATACCCCCCTGTAGTGAGTCTGAAGCCAGGGCAGGAAGGCAGGACCTATGTACACTTTGCCGTTTCCCTACTTATAAGGCACAACTCCGTATAAGTACTGGGCCTCTGACATCACCACTTTAGTACACTTCTGAACCTATGCAAAGACTGCCAGGGAGAACAACTGCTTATGCTGCTGAAAGGGCTGCCACTCTGCTGGACTCCTGCCTTGCTGTGCCGCCCTGCTGTTCTGCCTGGGTGAGAAGGACTGCACCTGCATCACTTGAATCCAGAGTGACTCCAAGGTCTTGCCTCCTGATCTGGAGTCTGAGGGACATAAGACTTCCAGCTTATCTGCACCTGGACTCTGCCATCTGTGAGTCTTCCCTGCCAAGTTGTGCCAACCCTGTCCTGGACCCCTGGAATTGAGGCCTAAGGTGCTTCTTCAAGCAAACGCATGCATCCCCCTCGGAACTGGCACATCTTTGCCTTTGTGTGGGTCGGTACCGGCGCATCCTTGTCGTTGCGTGGAGCAGACCCAGCGCATCGCCTTCCGAACTAGCGCATCACCCTAGGAGTCGACTTGTCCTTTGCTACAAGAGCAGAACCAGCACATTACCCTCTGAATCGATGCATTACCGCCTTTGCGTGGGGAAACCAGGTACATATCTCTCTGTGGGATCGGAACTAACGCCTCGGCTGCACCCTGCATCTTCCTCTACGTAATTGCAAACCATGATCAAGTCGTACCATTGTTATGCCATTGTCAACATTCTGTCAGATATAGGCATAATTGTGCCAGAAATGAGCCCCTTATATTGGGGGCGCCAGCTACATTAGGTGTTCCCTGACAGCAGGAATAGCTTCCAGAAAGAAACAATATTTTTCAGGAAGAAACACTATGCCACAGATGTACAGAATGCAACATAAGCATGCACAGAGAAATATTAAGAGAAATGGACAAATGTATGCACACACCACTCTCACAGCCTGAAACAAACCAGGTCATTACCGGTCTACACTCTCAATCCAGCCTTTGATCTCTTTGGCTACAGGTTTGCTAATGAATTGTTCTCTCACACCTCCCCTGTGTCTTTGGCAGTCCCGCACTCATGCAAGTTCACTCTTGCCTTTGCTAGCACTTCATTTTGGGTCCGGTTTTCACACACATTGTATGACTGATAGAGTGGGGCTTGAAAAGTGACCATTTTCTATGTGACCATGTGAAACTGACTAGAGACAAACGTTTATAAAGCAGATAATCAATCAATCAATAAATAGAAACTTTATTCGATCCTTTAGATTGAGATCATAAAAGCACATATAAAAAAATACAACGATCAACATAGTTCCAGTTCATATTGGTTAAAAGCCCATATTAAAAAATTTATAGCAATTTCGGATATATTATATAAATGTGACCACTTAAAATAGAAGTTAAAATACATGATATCTTCTATTGAATTGATAGTAGAATGAATTATAAAAGCACCACAGCCATTTGAGCCCCACTGCTTCCTTTTTTTATGCAGGCCCACAAAAATGTCGCTACCGAGAAGCAGACTAGAGGATCAGACACTGATTTTAAAAAATAAAGTGCAACCCAACATTTTTAAAATTATAACACTTTAAAATCTGGGCAATATATTCCTTCCTTTACTTCTGATACAAACCACAGAAGACACCTAAGAGCAAGTCAGTTTGGGGAGATTGCTTTTCCCAGGGACACAGTCAAATCTGAGTGCTTAAACCTTCTTTCCGGATGACCTAACATCAATGGTATCAGATTCGTACGGAATCTCAGTAATATGAATTTGTGTTGTGGTATGGTAATGTCCGCTAAATAAAAATACCCTCCATCTATCATGGACGGAGTTAGATGATATGCGAGAACTGTCTGTTTGTTATAATTCCTCTCCCTTCGGATATATTGAGCCCTCAGCATAAATGTGTTAATCAGCTTCTGCCTCGACATCTTTCTACATGCAGTTGGGTCCTTAAATAGTTATTTCAGCCCAATAGCAGTCCACTCCAATTCCACATAGTTCAACCATCTAATCCTACTGTAAGGCAATTTCTTATTATGGTTTGCGTTGGGGTCACTGTGTCCCTACTCCAAATGGAGAGCCACAGTAGGATTAGGGCTAGTCTGATTGAGTCAGAGATATAGGGTAAGCCCAATTCAGTATGTAAAATATAATTAGAGTGGGATTGCGGGAGAGACCCTAAGGACTTGAAGAAACTGTTTTCAATAGTTTGGAGCAAGTCGGTGGGTGCAGATACTCCTTGCTGTCCATGTGTGTGTTTGTAAGTATGTTGCCCTTCTATTGATTTGGCTGAAGGCCACCAAAAGGATATGGAGATGTGTAATGCTGCCTTTTTTTTTGTGCTGTGCCCTCTGAATTCTATGTCGGGACCGGAGGCGAGGATTATGCTCATCTTTCTTTATTATCCATACTCCAGCAACTTCAACTTAACAGTAAAAACTTCAAGTCCCATGATCCTTGCAGTTCAAGGGTCACACTCAGTCCACCAATCAGCAGTTCCTATGGGTCACGAGGGCGTGCTGCTGCCAACATCTTTCCTCTTTTTCTTTTCCTGCTCTCCAGCAGAGATAAGTCTTGTTCCTCTCGCTCGTCAGGGCGAGGGACTTTTTTTAATGTTATTACGATTTTTGTGGCTGATTCATAGATATTGAGCGTTGCGCTTCGCTACGCTGTGTATGTGCGCGAGCGCGCTTGATTAATTGGCATTTTTTCCACTGGTATTCACCGTTATTCAGGTTATGTTGTTTTTGGCAGTTTGGGGTCGCGGGAGTCCTCTTTGCTCCACTCGTGGCCCCGCTTGAGGTGAGGAGCGTGGTGCGCAACTGCCTGGTAGGGGGCGCATGTCCGTCTCGTTGGTTCTCGTCGCGCGCCTAAGTGGCGGAACCATCGAGACACGCATGAACTACCTCACTGCCTCCGCGCCTCCTCGCAGCTCTCGGAAGCCCTGACGCCCGCACACGCGGGTCTTGACCTTTGCCGGTCTCCCCTTACGCACGTCATCAACGGGTCTGTATTGAACGCCGTAAGGCGCACTTTTTTTTTTCTTCCATTTTTGGCATTTGGTGATTGCGGCGGGGAGCGCTACTCGGGGGTGGGCCCAGAGCAGTCTGATACCCATTTAGAGCAGGGTGAGTCTCCCCTAGAGGCCCTATAGGCCAAAGAAGTAAGCACACTTGAGGGTGCCCAAAACTTAGTGACTTGGGTCACGCCAAAAGCCTTACCCCCAGGGAGAGTGTGACATCACTAGCACTTAGAGCGCTTGGGGTATTTTTACAAGCTTTACATATTTCCTGAAAGCTAGTATCATGGAGGAGGAGTACACTATAGAAGAATCCCTTCCGGTTCTTCCCCTCGACGACGATTTCTGCGACGCAGTGGATGCGTCCATCCACCAGGCAGTCTCAGCTGCCATGGGACCTTTTGAGCGTCGCATCATGCAGTTTGCGTATGCATGCCAATCCCAGCCCCCCCCCCCCCTCCCAGAAGCGCTAAAGCTCGTCAGGCATGGACTTGGGTGCCTTCGAGCGCCTTAAAAAGGCGTTTCTGGCCAGACCAGATGGGGGACCCCAGACTACTCTCCCCGAGGCCCCTGAGCCCTCTTTTTTACAGGAGGAGGAGGAATCTGCTGAGGAATCCGCGGACGAGGCAGGCCCCTCTAGACCGTGGCGCCCCGTAGAGTCCCCAATACCTGATGCAGCCAAGGAGGACGACTCGAACATGTTGGTCCCCAAGGACCTTGTCCACCCCTGGTTTTCAGAATGGACCCCTTCACCTAAGGTTTCGGCGTTCGTAGCCGGACGCCTGCGTAAGCCCCTTGACAAAGAGGTACGAGCTTGCCTCAGGGCGGAGTGCCCGCGCCCTGCCCTACCGGGCAAAGTGGCAATGACTCCAGAGGTTGACCCCAGGATGGCAACCTTTTTACAAAAGTACATCCGCGACCCGAAAAAAGGATCGACCATTCCTGGAAATCGTATCAGGATAAGCTCCTTGACATAGCGGGTCCTATCACTAAGGTCCTAGAGTTAGCGGAGGAAGCCAAGTTAGCGGGTACCCCACTTTCCCCCGAAAAGGTTTCAAACTGGGCCCAGCGAGCAATTGTCTTTCTAGGCAATGCTAATTGCGCCCTTTCTACTGAAAGGAGGCGCTCTTTCCTGCTGAAGGTCGATCCCAAGTTGGGAGACCTCTCCTTCAGAAGCAGGCGCCGTGGCACAGGGTGGTCTCTTTGGAGACCCGTTCATTAAGGAGCTCACTAAGTTTGTCGCCACTTTCACCTCACTAGATAAGGCGCAATCCTCTATTTAAATTTTTTTTTTTTTTAAAAGGGTCTTCCACCCGAGAGTTTTTGTCGGGGCCGGTCGCGGTAGAGGGCGTTCGACCGGCCGCTTCTACACTCAAGGCCCTCAACAAGGCACTGGCAAGAAGACCCAGGATCCGGGCCGCCAAGAATTCTTCCAGTCCCGACGGGGCTACAGAGGCAGCGGCGGCAGAGGAGCCCCCAGAGGCCAATCCATGCCTAACTCAGGTGAGCCTTTTTCCTCTTCAACATCACACGGTGGGCGGCAGGTTGGAGGTTTTCGCGAACAATTGGAGGGCTATTACCTCAGACGCATGGGTACTTCAAACCGTACAGGGGTTCCACATAGAGTTCTACAGTTCCCCCGTGCAGGAGATTCGCCCTCGGCCGCTGGTTTTTGCACAAGATCAAGCAGACCTCATAGATCAGGAGGTAGCGGATTTGCTGCAAAAGGGAGCGGTGGTCCCCTCACGTCTTCACCCCAGAGGATTCCTCAGCAATGTCTTCCTTGTCGACAAGACGGACGGGGGCCAGCGTCTAGTCATCAACCTAAAAGAATTCAATCAATGGCTGATCTACCGCCATTTCAAAATGGAGGGCATACACCTGCTCAGAGATCTCCTCCAACCAGACGACTGGATGGCCAGACTGGACCTAAAGGACGCGTACTTGATGGTCCCCATCTTCCCACCTCACCGTCGTTTCCTACAGTTTCTGTGGAAAGACCAAGTGTTCGAGTTCGCCTCGCTCCCTTTCGGGCTGTCCTCGGCCCCCTGGTGTTTCACCAAAGTCCTCAAGCCAGTGGTGGAAACGTTAAGGGCAAAAGGTTTTTGCCTTATCTATCTGGACGACATCCTCCTGTTGGAGCAGTGTCCTCATCGTCTCTCCCAACAATTGCAGGAGACAGTAGACCTCCTCCAGAACCTAGGTTTCATAATCCATTCCAAAAAGTTGCTCCTGACGCCCTCCACGCAAGTAACCTTCTTGGGTTTCGTCGTGGACTCAGTTTCACGCACTTTGAGTCTTCCCGCAAAGAAGATGACCAAGATTCGCAGGGAATTGAGACGGGTCTTAGCCCGTTCCTCAACTTCATTGAGGCAGATCGCCCGGCTGGTGGGCCTTCTAGCCTCCTCGATTCAAGCGATCTTCCTGGGTCTGCTCCATTACAGACCTTTACAACGCCTGAAAGCATCGCATCTCCGCAGGGGTCTACAATACTCCGATCAGGTTCCCCTGACGGAGGAAGTGCGCATGGAAATGAGATGGTGGCTGGACCATATGGATGCCTGGAATGGCAGGGCCATATTCGGTTGCGAACCAGACTTGGTGATAGAGTCCGACGTCAGCAAGTCAGGTTGGGGGGCCCGATGCGGGGACTCCTTTACCGGAGGAAAGTGGTCCGCAGACGAAGGACAACTCCACATCAATTGCCTAGAACTGATGGTGGGGTCCTACATGATCCAATGTTGGACGAAAGAGAAGGCGTCTTGCTCGGTACTCTTGAAGATGGACAACGTGTCGGCGGTCCGATACATCAGCCATCTCTGGGGAACGAAGTCCAAGGCCTTGGCGGACCTAGCCAAAGACTTCTGGACGTTCTGCCTCTCCCACAACGTCTCAGTGACAGCGGAGTATCTTCCGGGAGCCTCCAACGTAATAGCAGATTGGTGCTCCAGGAGTTGGGAGGACATGAGTCTATGGCAGTTACACCCGCCGTTGTTCCGGAGACTCCACGACTTGTGGGGTCCGTTCTCGGTAGACCTTTTTGCATCCTGGCTGGACCATCAACTTCCGCGATTTTTCAGTTGGAAGCCGGACCCTCTGACGACGGCAACGGACGCTTTCCTCCAGGATTGGTCCAAGGAAACGGGATACGCCTTTCCCCCGTTCGCCATGATAATGAGGCTCATGACGCAAGTCCGCAGACAAAGGATGAGGGTGGTTTTGATCACCCCGTATTGGAGGTCTCAAGTGTGGTTTCCAGTTCTACTGGAACTTTCTTGGGATTCTCCAATCATTCTACCCCGAGATCCTTTTCTCCTGAGGGATCCTCAGGGCGATCCACACCCTCTAATCCAGCAAGGACGGATGCCCTTAGTAGCCTGGCGGATTTCGGGCATCGCTGGAGAGTCTCAAGCCTATCGGCAGACGCTCAAACACTACTGAGAGCAGTTTGGGCCGATAGCACTAACAAACGCTATAAGTCAGCATGGACCAGATGGGTTGGTTGGTGTCTTCGGAACAACTAGGATCCCATGGGGTGCGAAGTGGTAGCCATTATGAATTTCTTGGCCTCCCTGGCGTCCCAAGGACTGACATATCGGACTATCAACTCCTACAGATCAGCGATTTCAGCCGGACACCTCCCGGTCTCCGGGGCCCCCGTTGGGGAACACCAACTGGTTTGCAAATTGATGCGGGGGATTAGTCTTTCGCTCCCGCTGGAGCCCCGGTATTCCTCATTGTGGGATGTTAATAAGGTACTACACCTATTCCAGTCTTGGCAACCCAATAAGTATTTGTCCCGCAAGGAGCTTTTGGCCAAACTGGCCATGCTTTTATGCTTGGTATCTTGCCGTCGAGTGTCCGATGTCAGAGCGCTGGACATTTCAGGTAGAATTTTTACCCCAGAAGGGGTCACCTTTCACATTATGCGCCGGACAAAGTCGGACTCTAAAATTGTGTCCTACCCAGCTTTCGATAAATCCCCGAAGCTGTGCGTGGTTCGATGTCTCAAAGAATACGAAAGTATGACAGAGGCGACTCGCCCTCCTTGGGAGCGTCAGTTGTTGATTTCCTTACGGAAGCCTTTCAAAGCGGTCTCGCCACCAACCATAGCCCGTTGGATCAGATGGGTGATGCAAGAAGCGGGTATAAATACTTTGCACTTTGGTGCGCATTCAGTGAGAGGAGCAATGGCTTCTAAAGCCTTTTCACTGGGCGCCAGACTAGAAGACATCTTAAACGTCGCAGACTGGTCTTCTGACTCCATGTTTAAAAGATTCTATTTTAAACCAGTCGTGAATATGGCGTCATTGGTGGTGGATAAGCTTTGAACGAGCATAATCCTCGCCTCCGGTCCTGACATAGAATGAAAAGTTTCCTAGTAATCATGACGGAAAGTTTCAATTCTATTAAGGACGCGGAGGCTAGGATTATTCCCGCCCGAGGCTCCGAGAGACCTGTACCCACCCGAATCATAAAGTTACATGAGATTCATCAGAGTATTTTCAACCAACGTATGGGATAAGTATATCTCTTTGAAATGGTTTACTGCCGTGGGAATGTTCCCATGTTTGCCTTGGGGCTTTGTCTTGTTGCTGTGGTAGCATGTGCTTTACAGTGCCCTCTGTTTCTTTTACGCACAGTTGAGGAGAATGGATTCATTAGTTGCATTTTTGTTTCTCACAGGCTCTGAGGGTTCCAAGACGGAATAGCAAGCCTCAATGTTTTCAAGGTCGCAGTCAAGAAAGAGGAAAGGTGTTGGCAGCAGCACGCCCTCGTGACCCATAGGAACTGCTGATTGGTTGACGGAGTGTGACCCTTGAACTGCAAGGATCATGGGACTTCCTTGATCCTTGCCTCCGCGTCCTTAATAGAATTGAAACTTTCCGTCATGATTACTAGGAAATTTTTCATTATGTACTGTGCTGGGATGCACTTCAGGGATCTACTTGCAAAGTAATGACGAGCTACCTGTTGGACACCCCTGGTTTAGAACATGTAGTTCTTCGTAGTTCTCCAACACACACATGCCCATATACCTCTGCTGGTTGTTCTACTAATGAAGAACATGCTTTGAAGGTCAAAAGCCTTTTCTTTATCTACTAAGGCTTTATACCACTGAGGTGGAAAACCATCCTCTTGACCATTTATAACTTCAGCAATTCCGTCTTCAAAAGCGTGCATTAATATAGCTGCATCTTTAGATGATAGGGCAGGGATTTTAAGTGCAGATAAAATACATCTATAGCTTCCTATGAAGAGGTATTTTTTCAGCTTGGTAGATATATATTTTGGAAATGGTTCAAATGTTGAAGTGTTTGTTTCCGTGTCTCTGATTGAGGTAATAGTATTTATGTTGTTAGTCTTTGTGTGCCACGCTAATATTTTCTCTGCAACCCCTCCAATCTATCAAATAAGCTGCACTGTTATGCCCAAATTCAGGATCTTTTTGGATAAAATATAATGTACGTTTTTATGTAGCCTCTTTACTTGCGCAGCAGTTAAGTGTTAATCTGTTGATGAATCTTAGTTTGAGTAATTTGGTTTGAAGTGCCCTATATTGCTATTCGTTTGAAAGTAGACGGGCTACTTCCAAGATGTTGACTTCATAAGACATTATTAGACGAGGAATGCATGTACAATTTTAAACAGCTGATCGTTTTTTTTTGTTTTTTTTTAATTAAAGAAAATGATGGTTCTTGATCATTAGAAATAGTTTGAGATACATTCAGAACCACTGTTGGAGCGGATATTGTTGCTTATCACAGCTTTTTATTGAAACAAAATAGGAACTGCTAAGTCATTTAGATTTCCAAGCATTGGGAGGATATCATTCAGACCTTGGATGTTGATCACTGATGAAACACTTAAAGCTTGCTGTCCTCTGCATTGTGTCTAATACAATTTACTGTCCAGCACGCATTGCCCCTACAAGATCAGCCTAAAGAATGAGCACTTAATGCCAGAATGAATCCCTTAGTTATTTCAAACAAAAAATGCAGCTATTTAGACTCGTGTCCTTGACCCTAGGTTTAGAACTCTAAATAGTTCTGCTAGTGATGGCTCGAAGTACATCTGAAGCAAGAAAAACATCTGCTTAAACAATTAAGCCTTGGAAGAAGTTCATTGCTCTACTGCCTGAAACACGTGTTGGCTAGAGTTGTGTAATATAGCTGTTTTCTGGCCTTAGTAAATTTGTATTCAGCTTTGATTTGTTGAAGATAACTTGATGCGTGCCTCTGTTTGGCACTTATAACAATGTTTTTGCATCTATTTTCCATAAAAAGTATGTGTTACGGTACTTGGAGAGAAGGAGATGAAAGAATTGAAATATGGGTGCCCCAGTTTGGAAAATAATGGATTTTGGTCTTTGTGCTGGTCTGCATTAGTAAATACAGAGGTATTCTAGTTAAAAAGAAAAAAAACTAATGTGTATGGGTAAAAGTGTAAGGAGGTTGTTCCAAAAGGGGTGATCTTTAGGGTGAACATAAAGGCCTAGGGTTGAACGTTTCATCACACCGATTAATGGTGTACCTATTTAGTAAAAGGAGCTCAGAACAAAGGGTTTCGAGAGGTAGGAACCATTCCACTGCTTTACCTGTAACACCTAAGGAGGTATGGGTTAAGGACACAAGGTTATGAACAGTATAAAAGACAGTAGAGGTCAAGGAGAATCGGAAGGACGAAGTTGTAATTGTGATGGTCAGAGGTGGATTATTTGAATGATTAACCTGTGTCAGTGGAGTGTAATTTGCATAAGCCCAATTGCAGTGAACCTTGTGAATCGGAGGAGAGGTAATTGGTGGGCTGTTAAACTCGAATTTCACAAGTGTTAAGGAAGATGGATTACTGGGCTTTAGTTTTATTATTTTTTTTAATTAGATTTTATTTTTTACAAAAGGTGCAACAATGTTATGGCAATTACAGTGCATGATAGCAGCAGACCCAATGTTAAACTCTGTGCCCACCAATCTCCACACCCTACAGAATTTACATTGGTAAAGACTAACGACCCTCCTTGATAATGCACCGAAGATGTATATACGTGCGCCACAGTTGTTAAAGTTCATGGTCCGTCTCGAGGTCCAGCTGTGTGTTCCCGTGGTGGGGATTGCCATTACGCGCTACTGGATCAGGGTTGGGGATCATGCTGCATATGTAAGATGGAGTCTGGTGGATGTGCCTGCAAATAAGTGAGCAAGGGCTGCCAGGTCTGGAAGAAGTTCATAATACAAAGTTAGTTGCTCATTACAGTATATTAAATCTGCAATTTAGTCCTTAAACTGTGCGCGCGCCCCCTTCCCCAGTGACATGCCTCCCTTAGCTAGCAGCAATGCCAGTTCCACATATCGCCTATATGTGGTTGTCAGTTTCTTGACCTGACCCACGATAGCAATTAGTGATGTCAACTGCAGAGTCTCGTCCACCATAATAGCCATCGTTGCTTGTATTTCAAGCCAATAGGATTGTACTACCCCACAGGACCATGCTAAGACTAAAAGATCTGCACCCAGTTCCCGCATCTAATGCACTCATCGTCTGGTCTCAAACCAAATTTATATAGGCTGGCAGGGGTATAATAAGCTTGCTGAAGGAATGTGTAATGGCTGATCCAGAGTCTGCTGCTAGAGGATATCTGCCTGTCTGTTCAACAATTATGTCAGTACATAGTTCTGCCTCCCATTTCTGTCGGGCCTTACCCCAAGGGCCTGGTAAGTTCTGCCTGTGCAGATCGATAAATAAAGGAGCCCATATGTTTGGTACTTGTGGCCTGTAACAGGTTATGTAGTGTAAGAAAAGTAGGAGGTTCCGTTTTGAAACCTGGAACAGCAGCCCTGGATCTACATTTCAATCAAATGTATGTGAACGTATCAAAGTGTATTCCAAGTATGTTGCCCAGGTACTCGACCTGCATGAGGAAGGAATCATTCCGTTTGCGATCTCCCCAATGAGTGAGCTTTCTAGTTCTAAGATGCAGCTTCCCCAATGATTCACGTTACTGGCAATATTCCAGTGATACTCAGGTGGGAGGAGCAGGGAATATATACCTTCCTGTCAACTCTATGGCAGAGCTGCTTCCAAGTTTTATTGGTACAGGCAACCGCGGATGGACCCACAGTGGTTTTTGCTGAGGCGATACCTATGAAGGAGGAGGGGCAATGGGTGCCATAAAGCCCTGGTCAACAGCTAAATGAGGGAGGAAAATAGTGGGATGATACCAGTGTATTGCATGGTGCACCTGAGCACATAAAAAATAAAGCTCCATATCCGATGCCTCAAATCCTCCCTTCTGAAATGAACGAGTGAGCGTTTCCCATTTAACCTGGAGTTGCCCTCCGGCCCATGAAAGTCGTATTAACTGAGCTCTCAATGCGCCAAAAAACAATTGCGAAAGTGGGTTAGGGATGTTCAAAAAGAGATACAGCAGTTTAGGGAGGAGCATCATCTTCATTAAGGCTATACACCCTGCAAGAGATGGTGAGAGAGATCCAGCGAGTGATTTGATCTGTGATGGTATTTAACACTGCCCCGTAATTAACGCGGAGTATCATCTTTGTCTCAATGGATCTTCACTTATAGATACTTGAGGTCATCAATGTACCACTGTTGAGGGAAGTCTGGGGTGAACAGAGTCACAGCGGAGGTTAGGGGAAATAGTTGGGACTTTTCCCAGTTAATATGAATGCCCGATAAACCGCCAAATATGATAAATTCCTGCAAGATTCCATTTATGCTCAGTTGGGGCTCCCTGAGATAAAAGCTTGATACCATCAGCATATTGGGCTATTAATAGGTGCAGACTAGTGTATCTCAGCGCAAATGCTGCCTTAGTTTTAAAGCTAGGGGTTCAACGGCCAAGGCAAATGGCAAGGGTGAGAGTGGGCAGTTTTGTCTGGTGCCCCTCTATCTCAAAAAGGCTGATAGTGCTGCATTAATGCGCACTGTAGCTAGGACGTTTAGGTACAGCCCTTGAACCGATGTCAAATATTCTAAGAAAGCCCATTCGGACAAGCATTGCCCGTAAAGAGTCCCATTCTAGGGAATATAATGCTTTGGTGTAGTCTAAAAAGACCACCACTGTGTTCAAATTCCATTCTAGGGAATCTAATGCTTTGGTGTAGTCTAAAAAGACAATCACTGTGTTCAAATTTGGGTCTATCTCTTGTAGACCTGCAAAGGTCGTTCTCAAGTTATGGGAGGTGGACCTACCCGGAATGAAACCAGACTGATCATGTTGCACCAGATGTGTCCTAGAAGAGAGAGTCTATTGTCCAGTAGTTTCGCTAATATTTTTATATCCCAGTTAACTAAAGAGACCTTTACTAATCACACCGATCTGGTGTTTTTCCTGGTTTGAGCAGGGCATTGATCATGGTCTCCTGCATGGTCATGGGGAGTTGCTCTGCCTCTTCAAATGCTGCTAGAAGTATTGAAGCTAATATCCCAGCATGTCTATAAAATTCTGCCGGGAGGCCGTCTAGTCCAGGTGCTTTTCCTGATAGGAGCTGCTGTATTACTTCTAGGATTTCATCTTTGGTGACCACGAGCAAGTTGTGATGAGAATCTCCTAACCAACCCAGAGTCACATTTTCCAGATATCTATTCACCTCAATGGGTTCTTTTCGTTGCGTGGTGTAAAGGCAGCGATAAAGGGCAGCAAATTCCTGCAGAATCGCAGGCGTGTCTACGTCTACAGATCCATGTGCATATCTTGGACTAAGCACATCCTTTGCAGCCCATTGTCTTATTATTATTATTCGCAAGTGTCTTCCCAGGTCTCTCCCTCTCACCATATTTTCCACGAAATGTAGTTTCCCCAGAGTGCCACTTGGTGTTATTCAGTCATGGTGGTTTTAATCTGGTGCGCCAGTGTGGGGTCCTGCCCAGAAACTTGTTGCTTTTCTAGCCACTTCAGTTCCTTTTCCAATCTAGTTAGGTGGTTTGAGTGTGCGCAGTACCCTTTCACCTTTGGCCATACATATCCCCCCTAATAGGGACTTGAAAGGCTTCCCAAACAGTGTCAGTGGACCCTATATTACGTTTGTAAAATTCAGAGATGTCTAACTTTAGTTCCTAAGCAAGCAGGTTATCTAGTTGTGTGGCCTGGGGGGGCGGCGGTCCGGGCCCAATGGGGTTTGTGTGGCGATTGTTAAGGTGAGCAAGGCTGGTGAGTGATCTGAGAGTGTACGCTTTTTGAAAGGTCTATTGTATTGTGAATTGGCAATAATCTATTTTTTTGCCAGTTCTTCTTTAGTTCCGTGGAGGGGTTGAGTGAGATCAGTTTAAAAAAAAAAAAAAAAAAAAAAAAATTATATACATGTATCCAGAATCCAATATCCCCATTTTTAGGTCTTGCCTGGCGTTAGCAGCGCGCATGCGCTGCTCTCGCCATGCGACGGCCTCTTGGAATCAATACGGTTTTAGACTTCGTGTCTCTGCTTCGCCTGTAATTTTCATTGGCTAGCGTCGTTTGTCGTCGGTGTTTATGTTAAACATAGTTTGTTGATTGCACCACAGTGTCCCTAGCCCCTTCTGGTTGCCATCCTGTCCACTTTAGGCCACGCCCACCTGGACTGGATGTTTTATATTAACTTTCGGCACTTTTTTTTTTTTTTACTATTGCATGCGTGCATCTTGCGTGTGGGATGCATTCCCTTCTATTGTTCACGTTCACCTTAATCTGTTCTCGGCTAGAGGCGCGTGGGGCTTGTGGCGCTTTAAAATTTTTTTTTTAAAGATTGCATGTGTAGGCTTAAGGCGCGTGGGGCTTGTGCTTTTTTTTTCCATAGTGCATGCGTTTCGTGCTTGTTTATTTATTTACTAAATTGCACAAGCGCGGTCCGCTTCGGACGCGCTTGTTTATTTATTTAATTAGTTGCACAAACGCGGTCTGCTTCGCTCTCTTGTCTTTTTTCCGTGCTCTCTCTCTCTAGTGGTTCTGTTTACTATCCGTCTCCTTAAGTCTTGCTCAGTGTTTGCCTGCCCCCACCACTGCTCCGAGATCGAACATAAATCTGAAACGGTGTCCTCCGTGTACGCGTGTGCCCCGCCTCCTGCTCGTGCTACGGATCTAGGGGAGTGAAGCACATCGTTTCTTCCCGCATCCTTCTCTCCCTGCCAAAAGTAAATGCAGGCGCAAGTGTGGTGCTCCACGTTTCATTTGCAGTCTGTCAATGTCCTTTTCAGCATTTACAAATCCTCTTACGGAGCAGCTGTTTGGTGGTTGAGAGCTCTTGAGGCACGGGGGTTTATTGTGTTTTCGGAGGCATTCACACATTGTGCTCAACCGCGCCACTGATTGTTTCCTGTGCCACCCAACCTCAGTCATGGGGGCGGGGTGAGGTCCGTGTGTCTGGAGGGGCCTGCTGAGTGGCAGATTCGATCAGCCACTTGAAAAGAGTTAAACACTCGTAGCTTGATTCCGCATGGCAAAGTGCGTATCATCTTCGTCATGCTGCCGCCCATGTGGGTGTTAATTTATAGGCAGTTTAGTCATTCAAATTGCAGTTACGCACACATGTATGGTGTTGATACACAACAATGGAATCAAGCATCAATGTACCATATAAATACAACACCCCGCATAATAAACAAAAATACAAAACTAAAAAACGATACCATTTACAAAACAAATTGCTTTAACTTTAACAAAGGCGAGACCTATTGCATTTCCAATGCTTGTTAAGTCTGTTAGAAAGGAATTTAATCCAAAAGATTTAGACGGACCCTGTGGTACGTTCGGAAAAAGCTCAATAACTGTTTTTGTAACATGCATGCACCAAGTTACAGCTTTTTAGAGCCAAATACCATTTTTGTATATATTTTAAAGAGATGCTCTTGCTGTACCAACCAAGATCAGGCCTGCAACTTCTCCATGATTTAGGTACACTTTACCAATATTACGACATATGTCCTTTACAAAATTTTTATTAACGGTGCCTCTGATCAAGTATTTTATAGTAAGCCTTAAATCGTCCCCTCCCAGCCTCACCCCAAGACGTTCATCTCCTCTTTGGGAGCTCAGAGTTCTTTCTAGGCTTGTGGTTCGTCAGTTTTGAGACGATTCATAAGTTTTCTTGCAACACATTGGTGTGAAATTTTATAAAATATCTACACCACATACTGGACAGGATGCTTCTGAAATCTACTTGTCTTGTTAAACAAAAACAATACCTTTTGGTGTCTTGTCACAAGGTGACAAAATGTGTCGCCCTTCTTACATCAGAGCTTTGATAATAGTCCGTTTATGTTCAGATCATGTCAGGGTTTGTATTGTAGAATCTGGTTTTGCCATCTTTCCGCTAATTTACATATATGGGTTGGAAGTATCTGGCAAGCGGTTTTTCCAGGACTTGGAATATAGTCTGTGCGTAGCCACACACTAACCTGTTTGAGGGTGTACTGTTCTGCAGATCATCTCTAAGCTCTCCCTCACACTGGAAAAGGTTGGTCAAATAAGGAATTCACAAACGTTTTAGGAGTTATGGTTTGCTTCTGCAAACTCTTGTGATTTTTTTGAAAGATGTAAATCTGCACCAACGCAACATGCATCTACAGGTGCACTTTTGTGACTTTATAAAAAGAGTCAAGCCTCTAATTTTCTTGTTGTCCATAATGTTTGCTGCCTTTAATGGTTTTACACGAATTATCCATTCACCTTTTCTTTTATATTGGCATGCATCAAACGTTTTATTAGAAGATGCATGAGAAATTTATTTAAAGTGGCACAGAAGTTTTCATGGTGCAATTTTTTGTATAGGTTATATTTTGACGGCAACTACCACCAATCTTGCTTTCATATTTATGCATGCATTTATATATAATCAAGGCGTGTTCTGGAAGAATTATAAATCGTTTCAAATTGTCTTTTGGAAACGCGCATATGTTTTTATGCTCAAACCAGTGTCAGTAATACAAGCCAAGCTCTCAACTCTCTGCATGTCCTTAGTGCTTGCGCTAATAGTAAAGGTTTTAGAATTAATTAATCGAATGTACACGTTTAAACAGCTTCTATGTACTAATCAAATCTTGGTTTTAGTGTAAGTCCTACTATGTTACCGTAGACTCGCAGCTAAAAGGTTTGTGCTGCATGGGGTTGTGCCGACTTTTGTACTGGACGAAATCTACAAGGAAACGTTTTGAATATGACCCCAAATGTGTCTGTGAGGTCAGGCGATAGGAGTTCCACATGCCTGCAAAGTGTCTTGGAAGGCTACTTTCCTAGTAGCTATATATGCACATAAAGTTTTACTTCAGAAAGTGTACTCGCATGAACCAGACACGTTTTTTTCAGAAGAAAAGGGCAAGTATGAGAGCAAATTGTTTCCTTTTATCTAAGGTGGTCTTGGATTTGTATATTAATACATTCTCGGCATCGAAAGTGTGTTCGCACACTTGAATGTGGGAGTGGTCTTGCCCTTTCTGCCTTAATAAAACTAATAAACAGCTTTACATCATTTATGGGCTTTTTCAAACGGATTTAGCCACATCCAAGCAATCCGTTTTAAAACAAATCGTTTCATGTGATCAAAAAACGAATCAACCCTCTACGAGAAAGCTGAAGGGTAAACGTGACTAGCTCGCCAACATCCTTGTGTAACAAAACTAAGACACCATTATTTCTCGTAACATAATTAGAATTAGGTGCTGCTAAACAAGTGCATGTTACTTGATTAGTAGGAAGTATATGAAATTAGAAATTTTGCATGTTTGATCTGAAACACCCAGTGTAACACATCATGCCTACATCAAAAGTTAGCGGGACCAGTGTTTCTTCAAGTTCTGCAAGAGTGCACAGGTTATCCCAGAGCAAATTGAAGAAATCTAAGAACCACTCATAGGAACAATCAAGTTAGTTCCAGAGAAGAAAAAAAAGAATCTGTGGATTTACTCGCAGTACTTTGGTGTTCATGAAGGCAGAAGGCATCGAACTGTATTGGATCTTTACAACCTGAATCAGTTTTTCCTGTTAGAATATTTTCATACAGGAATAGCTCATGTTTTGAAGGGCTTGCAGGTTGGATACTATATGCAAGTCGTGTAGATCTCAATGAAGAGCACAGCCAGCTTATGATATTTAAAATCGGAGATGAATGCTGCCAGTACGCATGTTTGTCCTTTAGGCTGCTCCAAGGGTTTTCTCGAAAGGTAATTTGTTAGTGGGAGCCAATTTTCCTTTTCAGAGCGAATAGTATACTTAAAACAGGCAGTGAAACATTTCTTTAACTGTTGTGTGACTTAAGTGCAGTATTTTTCCAGGCTTCTGGGTACAGTGGTCCAAATAAAGTTCGCTAGGTTTCCTTATCAATGCAGACTCCAGGAAGGTGATGCTGCTATTAAGAGATGAGAATGCTAGCTGTGTTTCTAGAAAGTGTAGAACATTACTTGGTAATAAAACCAGCGTGATGATGGTGCTGTGGAAGGAGAACTAATTCAGCAATCTGGTAAAGGAACTTTGATATTGTGTTGCAGTATGGCTTTTGAAAAACTTTCCAGTGAATTAAATTACCAAGGGAAGTTATTTAAGAAAAACGTGAACACTTTTAGGCTATTTTAATAAAACTAGTAAAGCTATAATGTGATGAGCAAGGCTGGGATGGCTAAACCTTTTTTGATTGACTAAAATCAAGGAAGGTAATGCTGATCCAACTGATATAGGAAAAAATGTTTTTACAGTGAAGACCTAGAAAAGCCTGTGAAGCTAGAAAAGCCTGTGAAGCAAGCGTTGGAGGGGGGGGGTAGGGCGTGAGTTTGGATGAGTTTGAGTTTACTTATGCCCATGTTTTGCGCTTTAGCAGGATACCCATCCTCCTGGAGATTGCAAATGTAAAAATTGGTTGTGCATATAGTTAAAGGTAATGCATTATGACGCTATACATTTTTTAAATTTCAAAGGTTGATGGAAACGTGCACTACAACCATAAAAAATGCATCTCATTCATAGTCATCTGAGTTCATGGGGTATTAAGACAATTCCAGTAAGTTCACCAACCCCATTTATTTCTCTTATCAGCAATTGTACCTTTGTATTGTCTTGTGCTGCTCTGTGAAATCTGGAAGTTATTTTCTTTGAACGGTCTTTGTGATCTGGTGTTGGATTAGTGATATTCTAGGTGTTCAATATAGTTGTGATTATTTTTATTCTTTCAGATGGACATATGTCATCCTTTTGGTGCGTATGGTGGAGGACTGTCTTTTTTCTTGTTTTTGGTCCAACGTTTGTCCATTTCCCAGCCAGAATTGCCTGTGGAGTTGTACTGATTTGTGCTGTAGCAGCAAAATACATGTACTGCTTGGTGGTTTAGGGGCTTGTGTTGTCCTGAAGGTGTTGTACAATCATAGTAGTTTCTAGGCCTTGCCTTAGATTGTGCATGCACTGTCACTTGCAAGACATTTGGATTACTTACTGGGGGCATAGAGCCTGCCCACTGCTTACCATTGGTTTGCTTAATTGTCCTGCAGGTTTCGGAGGCTGTGAATAGGTCTTGGACCGAGGTGGGTCTGTGGGGCACCGGGCGCCCATTAAATAAGTTGACCCACCTCCAAGAAAGATTGTTACAGCAGTGTAAGGTGTATGTCATGGTATGAATGATTAAATAAATAGCCAGCCACCCTTCCCCAAAAGGGTATTAATGGGGACGTACTGATGCTGACGAAAGCCACCAAATTGAGGTGCATGGCAAAAACTAGTTGATTCCACTTAAGGGCCAAGGAGTGATAGTAACTCTAACTAGCCCATTTCCCCCCAGTTTTTGACCTTGCCAGACGGAACCATGAATAACTACTGATTTGAGCACCAACTAGGCAATTTTAAAGATTACTTCATATATATCCCACACTCTCTTTCCTTAAAAATTACTCCCTTGCAAGGAAAGCGATCGAAGCATGCCTCGACCCTCAGATTGTCGGGAAGAACTCTGTGATGAAGCATGCACTGGATGAGATTCAGTTAGTGGGAGGTTTTTTTTAAAGAAAAAGGTATTTCCTCTGTCCAGTAGTCCCCCTAGATGACTCTAGGTTCAATCTCTCTTGATTGTGACACTGTATATGAGGAAAGTGAGTCACAACCTCAGTTTCCCTCTTCCCTCCATTTCCTGATTTTTACATAGCTATATTGTCACTCATTTGCTGGCTCTTCTTCGGTCAGCGTGTGCAGTCTTCACTTCTCTTAATGTGTTTTTCCCTCCCGTGAAGCCTCAGAAGTTAAGAGGTTAATAGGTCTAGGAGATGTTAATCTCCATGTTAAAGATTACTCTGACATCCGTACACGAGTTAGTCTGAGCCTGCCATGTACTTAATCTTGCGAAATCAGTGATACGGCGCACTTAACAAACTGGATAAACTACCAGTTTCTTATTTGGTTGATAGCTCAATTTCAGACCGTCTTAAAGGTTGTCTGGTCTGATCACAAAGCCATCTCATTTAAAATCTTTAAAGCACCTGTGTCTGGAAAAAAAATAAAAAATCCCACTCTGCCCATTTGGCCCCTGTGGTCCAAACTTAATGTTCAGCAGTTTGCATCCATCCTTGAATTTACAGCACCTTCTCTTCTACCAGTACAGATTGTTCAACAACTCGCTCACCAATATCCTGAATTCCACAAAACCGTCTAAATCCTGTAAATCCCTTTGGGGTTCTCCTTCTAAACCCTGGTATACCAAAGATCACTCAGTAGCCAAACGTCGCTGTCTAGAGAGGCAATCATACAAACTAGGTAACAAAGCCATATTTAATCATGGCCACTGGAATTGTGCGATTCTGTTGCCACGTTTTTTTCGCATAATTAAGGATTTGCCACATAATCCATCATCATCTGCGTAATGTGCAAATTTTAGCAAAAAAAATTGTTTCCAGCTTAAATGGATCAAAGTTACTATAAGCCTGGTGAGATGTTCGCATGCATTGGAAGACCCTTTGTAAGGGTTACCTGGTCATCTTTCAGTTGCTTATTTATGTATTTGATTGTTAAATTGGGTCTAATGAGTTTACATCTTCCCAGACAGTATTACCATGTGTAAAAAATGAAGTAATGCTATCCAAAAATGTGCGGCATAATTTGCCTTTACTTGCCGTAAAATTTGGTGCTCCCCTGTTGCATAATTCTAGTGGGCCTGCCTATAATACACAAATGCAAAGAAACTGTAAAAATGGCCAGACATACCTATTATCACGAGCATATTATATTCTCTCTGTCAAAAAGCTTGTGAAAGAGATCCTGTTTTCTTTTTCTCTACAGCCTAGCTCATACAGCAGCATCTTCTTCGATATTACACCTAGTAAAGAGCTGCTCGCAGCTTTCAGATTATTTTCAAAACAAGATAGTAAACTTCTCCTCACTGTTGGCTGTGACCCCAACAATTCTTCTCCAAAGCGTTTGGAGTGTATCACTCATAAAGCAGACATCCAGTTCCCCATGTGGTTCTCTTTCACTCCGATCAACCAAGGCCGCTGTGATTGTTGAACTCAAATCCATGTCATTAGGCTTCCCTGTAGATCCTGCCCTGTTAAGATTGTCAGAGCAGTGGCACCCGTTCTAGCTCTTTTTCTCACAGCTCTGTTTAATTCATTGCTTAGATGTGATATTGTTGCTGTTTGTTGTTGTAATGCCTATTGTGGATGGTACCAATGCTTAGTGTGCTTTAGTCGGCCTATTGCTTATCATTGATTGGCTTTCATGTCAGTCTTGTTCGCTTGCTTTTTCAATAGCTTGTCTTTCTCTTTTGTTTGTTCTTCCCCAGGAGCATAGCTTCTATACCATCCTTTTGATTGGATGACTTTAGTGCTTACGTTCAGGAAACAACTTTTTTTATTTTGCTTACAGCACTCCATGGGAGTGCATGTGTTTTGTTATGTCCTCAGTGTGATGCTTTCTCTCATTTACCCCCTCCAACTTTTTCTTCCCCCTCTCCCAAGCAGTCTATTGCTTCCTTCTCCCCGCTACGCTCTCTTTTCAGTGTGTTTTTCAAGTCTTCCTTGTGTACTTCTCCCCCGCCATGTTCCTCCCACAATCCCCACCCCCTCTGACCCTCCATTGTCCGAATACCTGCCCCACCCTCTGGTGCTCATCTGCTTGCCAACAACCCCTCCCATCCTCCATTCTTAGTTAGCTTGCCCACATCCTCTCTCTCCTGCCCTTTGTTGTTCATCTGCTTGCTCCAGCCCCTCCCGTGCACCATCTGATGTCCGTGTGCGTCCCCACCTGCATAGTTATCTACTGCCCTCCCAGTTGCCTTGGAGGGGGTGCAATAAAAAGTTCTGCGGCAGTAGGCAGTGGCTGTGAGTAGTTTTTAATTTTTTTTTTAACTTTATGTAATAAATTCTTCCCCCACCTGCGACCTTGTCTCCTACCCTCCCTCACTCCATGTTGCCACCCACCGTCCTGGCCCTCCCTCTCTCCTTGTTGACTCGGAGGAGTGAGAAATAAAAGAAAAAGCAGTTGACAACGACCAGAGCTGACTGAGTCAGAGTGCTTTTTAAATCACTTTCAGCCACACTGCACAGCAGACGCACTGCTGTAGAACATGGCTGCAAAACATGGACAAAGCCAGTAGCTTTCGTAGGGGAGATCTATTGGCTTTCGCAATACTTCCTTCCTTTTCCTCCACTGCCCCTTGCTGCAGACTGTTAGCCGCTCTATGGTGTTCAGTTGCTTCATAGACCGGAACATCCTCCTGCACTGCTCTATTGCTCCCTTATGCCCCCTTTTTTCTGTTTTTTTAGTAGAACTGGTGAACTACAATATGCTACTGGGCAGCTTTTGTCTTGATAAAGTACTTTGCCGCAATCCACTTTTTACTTTTCATTTACCACTCCGAGATGGGTGTTTACATTGTTGAACAAAAAAAGTATGTTTTTTTTTTTTTTTTTTTTTTTAAGAAACTGCCAGCTGCATCATACTGGTGACACATATTCCTGTATAAGTGAACTTGGTGGGGGCTGGCTGGACAAAAAAAAACGTACCTGCAGCATCTAGATTGTATTGTAATTGCATTTATATAGCGCTTACTACCCCATACGAGGCGTGGAAGCGCTTTTTGGGCGAGTAGCGCGCTATTCCGGAACCCATAAAGGATTAGTGGTGAATTAGTATAATGAAAATATGAAAGTAATTTGAGTGGTGGATGTTAGTCAGTTATTTAGATTGAGAAGGATAGTGGAGGGATAGAAGAGGGAAAAAGGTTTGCATTTATATAGCCGCGAGTAGCATGCCTATTCTTTGTGAAAGAAGTACAGGCATACGTGTTCAGGCTGGGGCCTGTCATGTTTGATGCGGTGGATGATAGTTTTAAAAAAATAAAAAAATTTTTACTAACGGTAGTAGAAGCAACCAAAGCCAAAATGTCAACTACCTCCTTTCTAAGGGCAAGACCTTTTGATTTTGCCAATGCTTGTTTAAACTGTCGTTTCTGGAAAATGTATTGCATCTTTGATAAAGGTGATAAATCTAAGGGATGAGGTAATTTTTTTTCTTGTGGTCTACAAAATTGATGTGTTAAGAATAAAGTGCTTGCTACGGACATCTGCTATGACAGTCAGGGTCTTCTCATCCTTTGATCCATTGGTTAATAATTTGTGTACCACTAAATTTGTTAACATCTTTTTGAGTTGTTAAAAACACCAAAACGTCTGCATGGCGCGCTACAAAAGTCTCATTTGAAGTAGGGCAGTGATATTAACGTATTTCGCTTATATAGGGCACTATGTATATTTTAAACCTATGCTGAAACGTGACTTGTTTTTAAAAGTTGAGACTGGTTGTTAAATTTTAAACACATTTTTTTTTCCTTTGCCAGCCTGCTGAAATAGATGTACTGATAGGAAAAGACCGTGAGGGATTTTTCACTGGCGGTTTGACTATTGGTGGAAAGAAGTGCTCTGTGATCAGAGATAGTATGTTTATTGACAATGACTGCACAATGGACATCAGGACGAAGAGTCAAGGTGGTGAGCCAACATACAATATTTCTGTCGGCAGAGCTGGAAGAGGTAAGCTTCAGTTTGTGAACTATGTGCATGTGTTTTTGTTTCCGTCTGTACCTTGATAATTCAGCTATTAATATGACAGATTATTTTGCTTGTTATACTGGCGAAATATGTTGGAAGGATTGAGTTCTCAACGCCCATAGGTGAGCGAAATATATTTTGACAACTATTCACCTGAGTGTTTGCTATGGAAAGCAAATATTAATAGGTTTTGTTCTTGGATGAAGCTTATGTGGGAAACATCTGAATCGGAATTAAGGAGTCGTAGAAGGGTGTTATATGAAATGTTGAAATGCTTCAGGTTGTTCAAGAAGCAAAAATGGGTGGTAAATACTTGAATCTTGTTAAAGAATGTGTTTTTGGTAAGCAACCTGTGGGTCTTAATCGTAAAATTTCATCATGGTGTCTACATTGACAGTCATAAGCACTGAACTAAATAGTTAGGTGAGGGTGGGATTCTTGAGCACTTTTCAGAATAAATGACTGTAAAGTCTAGAAAAGACAAGTAGAAAAACAACTATTTTCTAGCCTGTCTTCAAACTAGGGTTGTTAAATTGTTTTAATGTAAAAACTACAATTTAATCTAATAAAGAAACTAACAGAGATCTAAGTCCACTTTAGAAAACAAAATAGATAAAGTACTAAAATATAGAAGCCCATAATGGGGTTCTATTACCTAAGAAGTCCTGTGCCACAACAGGTCTGGTTGATCAAAAATGGAGCGTCTCGGCAACAGTCTGCTGATAGCATATAAAAGAACCATAAAGTCTTGATATTCAAGGGTGTCGTAAAAAGGAATCTCAAATCCGATTCCACACCTACAATTGACATAACGTTAATTAAGCATGGGAACACCGCCATGGTCAGTGCATCATTCAAGAATGAATACAGAGAAAGCGCGGGCAGATGAACCTCACATGCATACAAAATGCTGACTGCACTTGTATACAGAGTGGCCCTTAGAGAGAGAGAGATTTTTTTTTAATGCCTATGCTCATGTTGGGAGAAAGGTGGATACGACACCAACTTGAAAGTGCAATGAAAAATAAAAAAGTTAAAAGGAGGTTGATTAGAATTTGGGACCTTGGAAAAGGAGATTTACCACAGTGTCATCAGTGTATGACAACTCATGGGTCACTGATTGGCTTGTATATAAAATATGAATTTTGATGCGTCTAGGTAAAATATCATAAGTGAAGAAACTACAGTAGTAAGTTTTACAAATTGCAAAATGGCTCTTTGTAAGCCATTCATAAAACGTAAATGTTGATAAACCTATGTCAATGGATTAGGAAATGAAAGGAGATACAGAAAATGAAAAATGGATATTTGTCATTAACATGATTAGAAGACAGTGTAGTCGGAGCACAGCAGTGTAGATAAACGATGTGCTGTAGCCATGTAGGTGTAGTTGGGGGGGCCGAGGAAAAAGTTACATTTGCTGAAGTGTAGACTATTGCATTCCTCCATTATATTTAAACCATTGGTGATACTGTCATACTTCAGAATCTAATTACAGTCCGCTTTGCTACATAATACCTGTAGGGCACCAAGGGGATTGGATCACAAGTTTGACCTGCCAGTAAGTATTCGTCTCAGAATGATTTAGGTCTAGATGTTATCAAGCTTTTTTTGCTATTGCAAGTGGGCCAATTCACAAAATCGACCATTTTGCTATATATCATTCCTAAACTGCGATTCTGTGGCATGTTACGAAATCGCAATTTTGGTTTGCGAACAAATATAGATTTGATATTTGCAAGGGGCATCCTTTCTAAATATCGGAATTGTATGTATTAATGATGTGCGACTGAATCCTGGCAGCAAAACGATAATTGACCGAATTGTAGTGGTAATGCATTTGCAAATTGTAAGACGACCCCTTCGAGAATGTAAAAAAAAAAAAAGTTAAGAGCAGTCAGTGGTGTTGAACCAACAAAAGAAATAAAAATAAGCTTTTTTTAATCGAATGCAACCTGTTTCCTTAAAGGAAAGCGGAATGTGATAAAAATAAAGACATCTAAAAGCAATGACAGTCATGGTTGTCTACTAACCTCAACAGGCCACCATCCCTATGATGGCGTTGATTCTCCAGTGGGTCGCAAATTACGACCTACCTCATCAATATTAATTAGCTAGGCCGATTTGTGACCCTCTAGTAATCGCTATTTAAAATTAAAAGATTTATACATTAGTAATTGCAATTTCCAAATTGCCATTCGGTAATCATAATTACTAATGTTGAGAAATATGGCCCTTAGTTCTGAAAAGTTTGTGAACAAAAAAGTAGAAATGGCTTTGCTCTTAATTCTGCTCAAATATTGACAGTCTCATCTTGTCTTTTTTTGTTTGTCCTATATAGATCAAGTTGAAGTACACCAAATGACTAGAATTGCAGTTTGAGGAGTGCCTAAGTGTTTGTCTAATGGTGACGCGCGTGAATTCTTTATTATCAGTGAACTTTAATTTCACACAACTGCCAAAGCAGTAATGACCCACTAACTTGTTTTGTCCCCCTAGGCCAGCAGGTTTGGTTGGACACTAGCATTGACTAAGTGGTCCCTCAAATTCTAGCTTTTTTGCAATGAGAACATGGAAAGTTCATTAGTCAGACCAATGGACTTAATCAGTGACCAGTGTTTTTCAATGATTCACACCAGAGTGTTGCTGTATGAGCAAACGGTGGTTACATAAACAAGTCAATCAGTCTCTTTACTTTCCTAGGAGTGATGTAATATTTACATCATGAGTGCCTTGCTCTCTTTAGAGCTCTAAGTTTTCTGGGATAACCTCTAGTCAAGAGTTTATTACTCAGGGGGCCTCGGCTTCCCAGAAGTAGTCTGGTTTCCATTTACAGTTTCTGTAAATATGTAGCTATTGGCTATATGGTAGGGCCGTCTTTATGTGCTTTAGGGTGGTTGCTGCAATATTGAAAAAGTATTGTTCCATCAGTTTTTGGAACAGTTGTCCCAAATTGGCCTTCAAAAGGTATTATCGTGCTGTCAAGAGTCAATGGAGGTCTTGCATAGTTGGAAGTGAAGTGCAAATCAGTTGAATTAATCTAAGCTAAAAATTGCTTGCGTCAACTCGTCTGCATTCCAAATGATAAAACTAACTTGTATGTACTCTTCCATAAACTGGTATGTTAAGGAAAAGGATTAGTGTCTATTATAGATAAATTTATGTTCAAAATCTCGGACATACAGTATGGTAAAATAGGGAGCAAAAGAAGTTCCCATTGAAGATCCTTTTGTCTGCAATTAAAATGTGCCATCAAAGTAGTTTTTTGTTTTTTTTGGAGGGCCAAAGTGAGGAGAGAGGCACCTGACGATACATAGCCTTGTGCACGATGCTTACGACTTTGAAACTGATGGATTCTATCATAGTGATCCAGTGGATTTTCAGAAGAACAGCTCATATGTGCAATATCTAGGGACTAATCAAACTGCTGCCATTCCGGAAGGCCTTCTATCTTTAGAGAAAATAGTTCAGAAGCCCTACATGTAGAAAGTTAGCATAGTCAAGTCTTGATGTAATAATGGTGGAAATAGTGCTTCTTTCCAATTCTCAGGAAGAAAGTGGGTCACTATTCATAGTGTACGGACAAAAAGATACAACAGATTGTATTGGTGTGAGTGCTGTCAATCTTTTAAAAATTTTTTTTTTTTTAAAGTTTTTATTTAACAAATAAACATACAATCATCCCATTGTCATAGACAATGTTCTGATTTTACGCCATCAGCAGTTTCGGGTCAGGGATACAGTGTTACACACCATAGAAAGGGATCACCGCTCCCCCAATTGTTTTAAAACTGTTTCTCTTCCAGGGGATCCTCATCAATAGTCATAAGCACTGAATATTCCCGCCCACGTGCGGGGACCCCGGAAATATAAAAATTATATATGGAAATCACATATATACAGCTCTACATATATGCATATACATATATCATTTTTTCTCATACCAATGCAGCTCTCAATAGGAGGCTAAACAATGTAATTACACACATAAAAAACTACTTTTGCCAATATATAAAAACACCAGAGAACAATTAGTACTTGAACTCGGTTTTTTAATGAGCAAAATACTCATAAATAGTAAAAACTGCAAAATAAGTAGACATTGTTAGCCTACAGGCTGCATTGTAAACCAATAGCATAGAAAATGAAAACATTTTCAACAAAAAACTGGCACCGTGCCTTTAAGGCAGCCATGACCCCTAGCTTCCCATCATGCCTCAGGGGTGACAGTTAGGTCAGTTGTTCTTTCCGGCTCCTTCAGTCAGGACCCTGGATTTTCAGCTCTTGTTTTTCTGACTTTCTGTCAAAAAATATCTATATAAATCTAGTTTTTTCTACTTTCACTCGACGTCTTTTGGTCCTAGAGTGCAAGTAGCTCCTTTTGTGTTTCAGAAAAGGTTTATTTTTGGAAATGCCTTCTTTATTCGATCCTTGCCCGTCATGTGGCAAGAAGAAGGCCAGAACAGATACACATCCTGTGTGTATTCTCTGCCTCCCCGAGTCCCACTCTTCTGACAACTGCCAGCATTGTAAGAAGTTATCAAGAAGGACTATCAAGGAGAGGGACAGGATCCGTCTCTATGGCCTCTCTGAAAGAGGTAGGTCTCCTGTGAGGCAGAAGAAGAGGAGAACTCTGTCGACGTCGAGAGGAAAAGTCCCGACCTGTTCTCCGTCGGTATCGACGTCGAAGAAATCGGCGACGAAGAAATCGGCGTTGAAGACTTCGGTGATGCCGGCGCATCATCATTCGACTACGAAATCTTCGTCGACGAAGGTAACAGGTCCTCCGTTGACGTCAACCAGGCGGCGCTCAACGTCGAGAGACAGGTCTCCGTCGGCGCCGGGTGGGTGTACGACGTCGAGGCACAGCGCTCCGTCGTCGCAGGTGCGATCGACGCCGAGGCACAGCGCTCCGTCGTCGCAGGTGCGATCGACGTCGAGGCACAGCGCTCCGTCGTCGCCTCATCAACGGCGATCGACGTCGAAGCACATCTCCCCGTCTCATCAGCGGCGATCGACGTCGAGGCGCATCTCTCCGTCGTCGCCTCCTCATCGGCGATCGACGTCGAGACACAGATCTCCGCCGGGATCAAAGCAACGATCTTCGGCGTCGAGACACAGGACACCTCCTTCGGCGTCGAAGCAGACTCTAAGGTCGATACATCATTCCACGCCGTCGAGGCGGATGACTCCGCCGAGTGGATCTTCGGCGTCGAGACCAAGACCTCCGTCGCCGGCAGTCCAACGCCGGTCGACGTCGAGACAGCAATCTCCTGAAAGGGTGCAGGGAGTGTCAAAGCAGGACACTGCACCAGTGTTGGAGAGACGTTCGTTGCCGAGAAGTCCACTTTCTAAGAGAAGAAAGTCAACGTCGAGACATACGTCTCCGTTGAGAGGGCAGTCGACGCTTAGACGCTCCAGGTCAACGTCAAAGCGCCCTTCTGGAGACGCCTCACCTCCAGTGAGCCTGTCTTCGTCACCTTCAGGTTCGTCCAGATCCCCGGAGGTGGTTATCTCGACGTCCAACAGCCCAGTGTCAGGGGGTCACCAAGATTCTCCAACAAGGCATGAAGAGCTGAGCTTCACGCCTCCTATGCAGTCTCCTAAGGAAAGAGAGAGCCACAGATCGCCTTCCATCCATTTATCGCCACGATGGCACAGGCCTCTACATCACTGGGCTACGGACAGGAATTACTCGAGCCCTCAGAACAGATCCCCGTTGGCTCGTTTAACTCAGAATAAAGAGCGATCTCCTTCAAGAACAAGAGCTCGCAGCCGCACACCGGTGCGCTCACACAGGAGGTCTAGATCAAGAAGCAGGAGGAGAGCACACAGATCGCCTACTCCATCCTCTTCTTCCACTCATACATCCCATAGAGACTATTCGCCTACTTTGACGAACAGTCCACCGTCGAGGGTCTCTCCGGTGGACGACATCTACACTTTTCAGGACATTCTTGGCAGAGGAGCTGTAAAGCTGGGTATCCCTATGCCAACTCGTCAAAGCAAGTCCTCTGTGATTTTTGAGACTCTACACCAAAGAGCAGCAGCTAAACCTCTGCTTCCCTTGGTACCAGGCATCATAGAGCCAGTGATGGATATCTTTCTCACGCCAGCGAGTGTTAAGACCGCCCCAGCGAGGATCTTAAAAAAGTACCGTTCACCAGAGGACGATCCGCTCTTCCTCAGGGCTGACCCTCCTCCGGATTCAGTCGTAATTGCGGCGGCAAAGAAGACTCATGCGGTGACATCCTCCTCTACTGTCCCACCAGACAAGGAGAGCAAGGTGCAGGATTCCTGGGGAAAGAAGGTTTGTGGCACTTCGGCCTCCATGTTGAAGGTCTCCAATGCAGCGGCACTCCTGGGCCGCTACGACAGATCTCTGTGGGACTCACTACAGAGATTCACTGAAAAGTTGCCGCAGGAAGACCGTAAAGATTTTGAAGAAATCTTAACAGAGGGCAGTCGGGTGTCTAACCAGGTCATCAGTGCTGCGGCGGATGGAGCTACCCTTTCGGCACATGCTTATGCTCATGGGGTATGCGCAAGGAGAACATCATGGCTACGTCTTACAGCACTCAAGCCAGAAGCGCAGTCACGCATCCTCAATCTTCCATTCTCTGGTTCCTCTTTGTTCGGGACTCACACGGATGAAGAGATGACGCGGATGAAAACGGAACTGGACACGCTTAAAGCGGTGGGCCTGGAGAAAAGAAAGGAATTCCGTAAGAGATTCCGTCCTTACAATAGACGATCCTCCCAACAGAGGGTTCAAACCCCTCATTGGCAGAAAAATCAGGATCAGCAAGGCCAGCAAAAACGCAGTATCGGGGCAGACGCTCCTCCAGAGGAGGAAGAAACCAGCAACAAGGCAACAATTCCTCCAAGACTCAGTCGAAACAATGAACACTCACTTCCCCTGTCGCCGTTCACCACTCCGGTGGGGGGGAAGTATCGCAGATCATCTCAAAGAGTGGCGAGCTATCACAAAGGATCGGTGGGTACTAGCCACGTTGCAGAATGGGTACTCTCTACGTTTTCAACATCGCCCACCATCAATCCCTCCAGTTCCTCCGTCGTGTCACCAGTTAAAACTCTTGCAGAAAGAGGTTGCCACCCTTCTCAGAAAGTCAGCCATCGAGAGGGTGCCAGTATCTCAAAGAGGAAAAGGGGTTTACTCAAGATATTTTTGGTGAAGAAAAAAGGCCAAAAAGCAGAGTACAGACCCATTCTGGACTTGCGATCACTCAACCTATCCATAAAAAGGAAAAGTTTCGCATGTTGGCTCTCCATCAAATATATCCACATCTCAGACAGGGGGATTGGATGTGTTCGCTCGATCTGCAAGATGCATATTTTCACGTTCCGATCAATCAGTATCACAGACAGTACCTGAGATTCCTAGTGGGATCCGCTCATTACCAGTTCAAGGTTCTACCCTTCGGGTTGAAGTCAGCCCCCAGAGTGTTCACGAAGTGCATGGCGGTGGTGGCAGCCGCACTGCGCCGCAGGGGCGTCTTCGTATACCCGTACTTGGACGACTGGCTGTTGAAAGGTCCTTCCCCAGACAGTGTGAGGATTCATTTCTTGAGCTGTCTCGAGCTGTGTCACCGGCTGGGCCTGCATGTGAATTTCGTCAAATCAACTTCACAGCCAACACAGAAAATACATTTTTTAGGAGCTCTGCTAGACTCCACGGTAGGAAAAGTGTTTCCTTCGGAGGAGAGACAGTGTTCCCTCATACAGAAATGCCAGCTGGTTCTGCGCAACAGAAAACTGCCTGTGCGTCGGATTGCCTCCCTGCTAGGGTCGATGGCATCCTGCATCTTCCTGGTTCCCAATGCCAGACTACGAATGCGTCCTCTTCAGCAGGATCTGGAGGACAAGTGGGACCAGCAGACCGCTCGTTGGGACGAAAAATAAGTCCATCAAACGTGGCTCGAGCCTCCATACCTTGGTGGATGAGAAAACAAAATTTGCAAGTCGGAGTTCCTTTCCATCAACCTCCGCCTGCTCAGACACTGATCACGGACGCCTCGCTGCAGGGTTGGGGAGCCCACATGGGTTCTCTCCAGACTCAAGGACTGTGGTCTCCAAAGGAGCGATCCTATCACATCAACATGCTAGAGCTGAGAGCAGTACACCTAGCCCTCAAAGCTTTCCTCCCCTCGATTCAGGCAACCTCAGTGTTAGTACAGACGGACAACACCACCACCATGTACTACCTGAACAAACAGGGGGAACTCGTTCACGCACACTTTCCCTGGAAGCTCAAGCACTCTGGCATTGGCTCTTGGCTCGGAATCTGGCAGTCACAGCAGTCCACCTGCCAGGAGAACAGAACGTGAGAGCGGATGCACTCAGCCGTCACTTCGAAGACAGAGAAGACTGGGTGCTCAACGACGAGGTCGTCGAAGACATCTTCCAGACATGGGGTCGTCCCACCATCGACCTCTTCGCGGACGACGAAAATGCCAAATGCCGAGACTTCGCCTCACGGTTCTACCGACCAGGATCGAAAGGGAATGCCCTTTTGATAGACTGGTCAGGGGCATTTGTGTACGCCTTTCCACCCCTTCCGCTGATCCCGAAGGTGGTGACCAAGCTGTCCCATTCGTGCACGAGGATGATACTAATTGCCCCGGACTGGCCGAGACAATGGTGGTACCCGGACATTCTGCACCTATCAGAGTGTCCTCACAAGAGGCTGCCGTGCAGACCGGACCTGCTGTCCAAGATGAACGGGAGGATTCATCATCCCAACCTTCCCTCACTGAACTTGGCGGCATGGCTCCTGAGGTCCTCCAGTATGGCCACTTAGGACTACCGCAGGAATGCATGTCCATCTTGAAGGAAGCAAGAAGACCGTCCACGAGGCATTCGTATGCATGCAAGTGGAAACGGTTTTACATGTGGTGTATGCAGAACAATTGTAACCCAATCAAAGGTCAGGAAGAGGTCATCCTTCCTTACCTACTTTATCTGGCGAAAGCAGGTTTGAAGTTTTCTTCCATTAAGGTGCATTTAGCAGCTATAACTGCATATAGGCGTTCAGCTTCTCAACCTTCCTTCTTCCAGTTACAGGCTGTTAAGGATTTTTTGCAGGGTTTAAAGAAGGTCTATCCTCCGGTACGACCTCCTTCACCACCCTGGGAGCTTAACCTGGTGCTATCAAAATTGATGGGTCCGCCTTTTGAACCCATACACAAAGCAACCTTACAGCATCTTTCTTGGAAGGCGGCTTTCTTGGTAGCGATCACGTCAGCTCGCAGAGTGAGTGAAATACAGGCGCTCTGCTCCAAAGAACCCTATACAGTCTTCCATCTTAACAGGGTTGTGTTGAGGACGCACCCCTCTTTCCTTCCAAAGGTGGTGTCGGATGTGAATCAGACCATCTCTCTACCCACCTTTTTTCCCAATCCCTCCACTCCAGCTGAGAGGGCTTTGCATTCTCTGGACCTCAAAAGGGTTTTAAAATTCTATCTGGATCGGTCCAAATCTATAAGAAAATCTGATCAACTATTTGTTAACTATGGGTCGATCAGATCTGGGTTCGCAGCTTCAAAGCGCTCCATCTCCAGATGGATAGTTTCATGTATCAAGCTTGCTTATCAATTAGCGCAGAAGCTCCTGGGGTTTACTCCCAGAGCGCATTCTACTAGAGGAAAAGCGGCTACTACTGCTTTTCTTCAAAATGTGCCCATGTCTGAAATCTGTAAGGCGGCAACTTGGAGGTCCGTCCATACATTTACGAGGCACTACTGTCTGGAATCAGACACCAGAGCAGACACCCAAGTGGGCCAGGCCTCCTTGAGGAATCTGTTCAACAGCTGATTTCGGCTGTTATGTTTCTTTGTGTTGGGTCACTTTACTCTCATTTACCTGCAGGTGGTTGATGGGCTTGCTATTCTATTCAGTGCTTATGACTATTGATGAGGATCCCCTGGAAGAGAAGGATAAGTTACTTACCTGTAATCCTAGTTCTCTTCCAGGGGTATCCTCATCAAAGTCATAAGCAACCCACCCGCCTCCCCAGGTAAATGAGGGATTTTCTAAAGTGTTAAAGGAATCTTTGTGCCCTGACCTTCAGGGTTATGCAAAGAACAACTGACCTAACTGTCACCCCTGAGGCATGATGGGAAGCTAGGGGTCATGGCTGCCTTAAAGGCACGGTGCCAGTTTTTTGTTGAAAATGTTTTCATTTTCTATGCTATTGGTTTACAATGCAGCCTGTAGGCTAACAATGTCTACTTATTTTGCAGTTTTTACTATTTATGAGTATTTTGCTCATTAAAAAACCGAGTTCAAGTACTAATTGTTCTCTGGTGTTTTTATATATTGGCAAAAGTAGTTTTTTATGTGTGTAATTACATTGTTTAGCCTCCTATTGAGAGCTGCATTGGTATGAGAAAAAATGATATATGTATATGCATATATGTAGAGCTGTATATATGTGATTTCCATATATAATTTTTATATTTCCGGGGTCCCCGCACGTGGGCGGGAATATTCAGTGCTTATGACTTTGATGAGGATACCCCTGGAAGAGAACTAGGATTACAGGTAAGTAACTTATCCTTCTCCCTCGCTCCCCAACAATCGTGTCTACGTGTGTCTAGGATCTGTACTTGTCCCATGGGCTCCATATTTTCTCCCATTTTTTTTGGCACCCCCTACTTTAGTAAACAGCTTTTTCTGCCAGGCATCAGCAATCTAGGTCTTGTTTCCAGTTGGAGTGCTTTGCTGGTTCTCGTGCCCCCCACAGTCTGGCTATGTTGCGCTTTGCCACCCCGGATGCTAATGCTAGCCAAATTTCCGTGTGAGATGGCCATCTGGTCTCGCCCGTGATGCCTAATAGGTGCCAGTGAACGTCCAGGGGTATGTGTGTTCCCAATACTTCAGACTTCACTCCAGTGATTCGAGTCCTTAATGTGGAAAAAGGTACCCGTCTCCCCGCACCCCCTGATGCAGTGGGCCGATTCTGACCAGCCCAGTCTATGATGGAGCGTCAGAGGGGTGTAGGATCTATGCAGGATTTTCAGCTGAACTAGTCTAAATCTTGCCCGTATGGCAATTTCTCTGGGGTTTTGAATTGCTTCCTGCCAGTCATCGTCTTCTAATAGTCCCAGGTCAGATTCCCAGTTGGCTCTCAGGGAAGCAAGGGGGTCTGGAAGATTGTTCATTATTTTCCGATAGGTTAGGGATGTTGCTTTGTCTAACATGGGGTCGAGTAATAGTCGGTCCTCTAGAGGTGAGTATTGAGGAATGGATTCTCCTTCTGATATGTACCGGTGTATGGCATGTCTTAATTGTAAATAATGAAAATGTTCTGTGTCGGCCAGTTGATATTCGGTCTCGAATTCCACAAAGGTTAGCATTTTTTCGCCCCGCCATACTTCCCCAATGGTGTCTAAGCCTATCAAGCTCCATTTACGAAAACCCTGTAGGTGCCCTACGTTGCCCAGCCCATCACTCTCCCAAAGTGGTGTCTACTGAGTCAGCCTCGAGTCCCACCCAAACAGCCTAGTGGTGGATCGCCACGCTCTTATGACCTCTTGTGTGTGTGGTGGCAATGGGTTCCCCTGCTGTTTCCGGTAGAGGGCCGCTAAGTGCCCTCCGCTTCCCATCGCATGCCTGTCAATCCTTTATGCCGGTTCTGCCTGTGGCTCAAACGCCCAGTTGATCAGTTGATACACTAGATGTAACTCCGAATGTCCGGGACTGCTAGTCTGCCCTCGTACACTCCACACTGTAGTTTTCGCAAAGCTATTCGAGGCCTGCCTCCCTCCCACAGGAGATTGCGTTGTTCCCCCTCTATAGTTCTAAAAAAGGAATCTGGGATTCTGTATGGCGTATTTTGCAGGGCGTAGAGCAAGCGCGGCAGAGCCATCATCTTGAATAATGTCGCTCTGCCCATGAGGGAGATCGGCAGGTTCCGCCAGTGTTTGTCTCCACACATCCTCACCAATTGTGAATATATGTTAAGGCTTAGGAATTCCTCAGCTGTTCTCGTGATCCATATGCCTAGGTATTTAAATTTGTCGTGGTGCGCTAGGGCTGCGCATCAGTCGTGAGTGTTGGGAGTGTGCCCGCAAGAGTAAAAATATGATTTATCCCAGTTTATCTGGTACCCAGAATAGGTGCCAAAGAGCCGAAATATGTTTTAGTCTATGGAACGTTTGGTTGGGTTTGTGTGCATAAAGCAGCAAGTCATCCGCGTACAACGATATACGCTCCTCCCATCCCCCGCCGATGTCTATGCCCCAAATCAAGAGGTCCCTTCGGATCCATGCCGGCAGTGGCTCCAATGCTAGAGCAAACAGTATTGGAGTGTGAACGTTCTCAAGACCGACCCATTGAAATGCACCAAGGCTTTCGGGCATTGGTACAGAAGATGAACCCAGGTGCAGAAGTGTGCTCCGAGGCGCAGCCTGAGCAATACAGCGTTGAGATAAAGCCATTCGATGCTGTTGAACGCCATGCGTGCGTCTAATGACATAAGGGCGGCTGGTATGTGTGGACGTGCCGCCGTAGCGTGGCTAGCACTGTATAGTCGTCTAAGATTGTCTGGTACTTCTGTGGGGAATGAACCCAGACTGTTCGGGATGTATTAGGGTGGAGATTATAGGTATGAGTCGGTTAGCCAGTACTTTGGCAAGTACTTTGGTTTCGTAGTTGAGAAGGGATATGGGCCGGCATGAATCTGCGGGTTTGCCTTTTTTGTGAATGACTACGATCATAGCCAGCCTTAGGTCCTCCGGTAGGCACCCCTCTTTCAGCGCTGCCTGAAACATGTCTAGCATCGGCTGTGCCACCTTTGTCGCTACGCATTTAAAGAGTTCTGCAGGTAGTCAGTTTGGACGGGCCGCCTTCCCAGATTGTAGGTCTCGTATGGCCCCTTCCACCTCCTCGTTTGTTAAGTCGTTATCGAGCGTCTCCCTATCGTCGTCTGTGATGGTTGGGAGGGAGATGTCTCTGAGGAGTTCTATGCTTTCGTCCCCCGACCTAACTGTTGCTGATTGATAGTGCGACTCGTAATAAGACGCAAATGCCTCTGCTATGTCTGCTCCCGAACCTCACCTTGTACCATCTGCTGTGTGGATTTCAGCGACCCAGTTCAGCTCCCTATCTCTCGGTTCAAGCCATGCAATGAGTTTGTTGGCCTTGTCCCCTAGGTCGTACAGTCTCCTCTGTGTAGCCACTGCATGGTGGCGGGCCGTCTCCTCCTCTAAATCCCGGAGTTCCTTTTGCTTAAGACGTATTGAGTGTTGCAGCTCACGAGTGCTGCCAATCTTAATTCCCAAGCTATTTACATTTTTAACCTGTGCTGAAAGGTTAGTCATCTCAGTGTCACCAATAATCGAGCCAGTGGTCTGGCCGTTATTTGATGGCCATAACCTTTCTTATTTAGGTCTTGGCTAGACAGTACATGTACTGTCTCTTTGAGATATTTTGTTTACAGTTAGTGGGCTACAGAACGCCCACAGGCGAACCATTTGTTAGCTGCAACGTCGCTCTCATATTCTTTTTAGGTCGAGCCTAGCGCAGCGCGCATGCGTTGCTCTATGGGAGGCTTCTTGTGAGCACTCCACACTGTTCCTAAACTTTTCTGTGGGAGTTGGTTAACTCCCACATATTCTATTGGCCTTTACGTGTAGCTTTCAGTAATGAAAGCACGCAAATGGCCAAAAAAGGCAGCATGTCCCGCCGTTTCTTTTCACGTGAACTCCCCTGGCCAAGGGAGCTCGGGAGCGAGCAGGGGCGCTCATTGTGCATACTTTCCTTATCAGGATCTCGACTCATGTTACAAAGTAAACAAACTCGCTCGCTTTCGCGGTCGCGTTTGTTTCAACTTTGTTTTTCTCCGGAATTCATGTTTAGCTCTGAATAAAACGCACGACCTGTAAAATAAGAACCTTTATTTTATGCAGCGCATACCGACATTTTTGCTGCATGTAAGCGCTGTAAAATAGACGTTCATCTGCAAAGTTTTGCGTTTCCTGTATCTTCCAGCATATTTCTGCGTGAAGGGGTTCCACTTATAGCGCTCTGCCGCAGATTAGCGCTCTATATTGGCGCTAGGAAAAAAGACACACACATTACGGACAAAATCACTTAAAACACCCGATTCTGAATTCCGGGCTGGTTCTCATTTGGAAAACTCGTTTTGCAGTTGACAATGAGAGCCAGTTCCACCATTGGTGGTAGATCTGTATTTCCTAAAAATAGAAATGTCGGGTTTAGATTTTGCAGACATCGGTTTTATTTGTTGGAGGCGCAGGGGGGCGGGGAGGGAATACACGTTCTGAAAGAATCACTAATAAGTCTCTTGGGAGGGAGTGGTGGTTAACTGAACACTCTGTGCCCTTTCACTCCCAGCGTACCCCCGGGCTGCTGCGGACCTCTCCTCGCCCGTGCTGGACTCACGTCTGTGCAGACGCCTCTGGGAGGCTCTTGTGCGAGACAGGGGGCTGGTTTACCACCTATGAGTGTGAACAGGCCTGCGAGGTGATAGTGCGTTCCCTTCGTCCAGTCCTGCTGCTGACAAATACCCACGGTGTACAGAGCTAGCGTCACGTGTGTATTCATCTGGGGTCTGCAGTGCCCAGGCAGACGCGCTGTGTGGTCTTGGGCCGCAGCTGTACTGCTAACAGTGCTTCTCTTCCAGGGGATCCTCATCAATAGTCATAAGCACTGAATATTCCCGCCCACGTGCGGGGACCCCGGAAATATAAAAATTATATATGGAAATCACATATATACAGCTCTACATATATGCATATACATATATCATTTTTTCTCATACCAATGCAGCTCTCAATAGGAGGCTAAACAATGTAATTACACAAAAAAAAACTACATTTGCCAATATATAAAAACACCAGAGGACAATTAGTACTTGAACTCTGTTTTTTAATGAGCAAAACACTCATAAAGAGTAAAAACTGCAAAATAAGTAGACATTGTTAGCCTACAGGCTGCATTGTAAACCAATAGCCTAGAAAATGAAAACATTTTCAATAAGAAACTGGCACCGTGCCTTTAAGGCAGCCATGACCCCTAGCTTCCCATCATGCCTCAGGGGTGACAGTTAGGTCAGTTGTTCTTTCCGGCTCCTTCAGTCAGGACCCTGGATTTTCAGCTCTTGTTTTTTTGACTCTCTGTCAAAAAGTATCTATATAAACTAGCTTTTTCTACTTTCACTCGACGTCTTTTGGTCCTAGAGTGCAAGTAACTCCTTTTTTGTGTTACAGAAAAGGTTTATTTTTGGATAAAATGCCTTCTTTAATCTATCCTTGCCCGTCCTGTGGCAAGAAGAAGGCCAGAACAGATACACATCCTGTGTGTATTCTCTGCCTCCCCGAGTCCCACTCTTCTGACAACTGCCAGCATTGTAAGAAGTTATCAAGAAGGACTATCAAGGAGAGGGACAGGATCCGTCTCTATGGCCTCTCTGAAAGAGGTAGGTCTCCTGTGAGGCAGAAGAAGAGGAGAACTCGGTCGACGTCGAGAGGAAAAGTCCCAACCTGTTCTCCGTCGGCGCCGGTATCGACGTCGAAGAAATCGGCGACGAAGAAATCGGCGTTGAAGACTTCGGTGATGCCGGTGCATCATCATTCGACTACGAAATCTTCGTCGACGAAGGTAACAGGTCCTCCGTTGACGTCAACCAGGCGGCGCTCAACGCCGAGAGACAGGTCTCCGTCGGCGCCGGGTGGGCGTACGACGCCGAGGCAGACCGCTCCGTCGCCGCAGGCGCGATCGACGTCGAGGCAGACCGCTCCGTCGCCGCAGGCGCGATCGACGTCGAGGCAGACCGCTCCGTCGCCGCAGGCGCGATCGACGTCGAGGCACAGCGCTCCGTCGTCGCCTCATCAACGGCGATCGACGTCGAAGCACATCTCCCCGTCTCATCAGCGGCGATCGACGCCGAGGCGCATCTCTCCGTCGTCGCCTCCTCATCGACGTCGAGACACAGATCCCCGCCGGGATCAAAGCAACGATCTTCGGTGTCGAGACACATGACACCTCCTTCGGCGTCGAAGCAGACTCTAATGTCTATCCATCATTCCACGCCGTCGAGGCGGATGACTCCGCCGAGTGGATCTTCGGCGTCGAGACCAAGACCTCCGTCGCCGGCAGTCCAACGCCGGTCGACGTCGAGACAGCAATCTCCTGAAAGGGTGCAGGGAGTGTCAAAGCATGACACTGCACCAGTGTTGGAGAGACGTTCGTCGTCGAGGTCCACTTTCTAAGAGAAGAAAGTCAACGTCGAGACATACGTCTCCGTTGAGAGGGCAGTCGACACTTAGACGCTCCAGATCAACGTCAAAGCGCCCTTCTGGAGACGCCTCACCTCCAGTGAGCCTGTCTTCGTCACCTTCAGGTTCGTCCAGATCCCCGGAGGTGGTTATCTCGACGTCCAGCAGCCCAGTGTCAGGGGGTCACCAAGATTCTCCAACAATGCATGAAGAGCTGAGCTTCACGCCTCCGGCTCAGTCTCCTAAGGAAAGAGAGAGCCACAGATCGCCTTCCATCCATTTATCGCCACGATGGCACAGGCCTCTACATCACTGGGCTACGGACAGGAATTACTCGAGCCCTCAGAACAGATCCCCGTTGGCTCGTTTAACTCAGAATAAAGAGCGATCTCCTTCAAGAACAAGAGCTCGCAGCCGCACACCGGTGCACTCACACAGGAGGAGGTCTAGATCAAGAAGCAGGAGGAGAGCACACAGATCGCCTACTCCGTCCTCTTCTTCCACTCATACATCCCATAGAGACTATTCGCCTACTTTGACGAACAGTCCACCGTCGAGTCTCTCCGGTGGACGACATCTACACGTTTCAGGACATTCTTGGCAGAGGAGCTATAAAGCTGGGTATACCTATGCCAACTCGTCAAAGCAAGTCCTCTGTGATTTTTGAGACTCTACACCAAAGAGCAGCAGCTAAACCTCTGCTTCCCTTGGTACCAGGCATCATAGAGCCAGTGATGGATATCTTTCTCACGCCAGCGAGTGTTAAGACCGCCCCAGCGAGGATCTTAAAAAGTACCGTTCACCAGAGGACGATCCGCTCTTCCTCAGGGCTGACCCTCCTCCGGATTCAGTCGTAATTGCGGCGGCAAAGAAGACTCATGCAGTGGCATCCTCCTCTACTGTCCCACCAGACAAGGAGAGCAAGGTGCAGGATTCCTGGGGAAAGAAGGTTTGTGGCACTTCGGCCTCCATGTTGAAGGTCTCCAATGCAGCGGCACTCCTGGGCCGCTATGACAGATCTCTGTGGGACTCACTACAGAGATTCACTGAAAAGTTGCCGCAGGAAGACCGTAAAGATTTTGAAGAAATCTTAACAGAGGGCAGTCAGGTGTCTAACCAGGTCATCAGTGCTGCGGCGGATGGAGCTACCCTTTCGGCACATGCTTATGCTCATGGGGTATGCGCAAGGAGAACATCATGGCTACGTCTTACAGCACTCAAGCCAGAAGCGCAGTCACGCATCCTCAATCTTCCGTTCTCTGGTTCCTCTTTGTTCGGGACTCACACGGATGAAGAGATGACGCGGATGAAAACTGAACTGGACACGCTTAAAGCGGTGGGCCTGGAGAAAAGAAAGGAATTCCGTAAGAGATTCCGTCCTTACAATAGACGATCCTCCCAACAGAGGGTTCAAACCCCTCATTGGCAAAAAAATCAGGATCAGCAAGGCCAGCAAAAACGCAGTATCGGGGCAGACGCTCCTCCAGAGGAGGAAGAAACCAGCAACAAGGCAACAATTCCGCCAAGACGCAATCAAAACAATGAGCACTCACTTCCCCTGTCGCCGTTCACCACTCCAGTGGGGGAAGTATCGCAAATCATCTCGAAGAGTGGCGAGCTATCACAAAGGATCGGTGGGTACTAGCCACGTTGCAGAATGGGTACTCTCTACGTTTTCAACATCGCCCACCATCAATCCCTCCAGTTCCTCCGTCGTGTCATCAGTTAAAACTCTTGCAGAAAGAGGTTACCACCCTTCTCAGAAAGTCAGCCATCGAGAGGGTCCCAGTATCTCAGAGGAAAAGGGGTTTACTCAAGATATTTTTGGTAAAGAAAAAAGGCCAAAAAGCAGAGTACAGACCCATTCTGGACTTGCGGTCACTCAACCTATCCATAAAAAGGAAAAGTTTCGCATGTTGGCTCTCCATCAAATATATCCACATCTCAGGCAGGGGGATTGGATGTGTTCGCTGGATCTGCAAGATGCATATTTTCACGTTCCGATCAATCAGTATCACAGACAGTACCTGCGATTCCTAGTGGGATCCGCTCATTACCAGTTCAAGGTTCTACCCTTCGGGTTGAAGTCAGCCCCCAGAGTGTTCACGAAGTGCATGGCGGTGGTGGCAGCCGCACTGCGCCGCAGGGGCGTCTTCGTATACCCGTACTTGGACGACTGGCTTTTGAAAGGTCCTTCCCCAGACAGTGTGAGGATTCATTTCTTGAGCTGTCTCGAGCTGTGTCACCGACTGGGACTGCATGTGAATTTCGTCAAATCAACTTCACAGCCAACACAGAAAATACATTTTTAGGAGCTCTGCTAGACTCCACGGTAGGAAAAGTGTTTCCTTCGGAGGAGAGACAGTGTTCCCTCATACAGAAATGCCAGCTGGTTCTGCGCAACAGAAAACTGCCTGTGCGTCGGATTGCCTCCCTGCTAGGGTCGATGGCATCCTGCATCTTCCTGGTTCCCAATGCCAGACTACGAATGCGTCCTCTTCAGCAGGATCTGGAGGACAAGTGGGACCAGCAGACCGCTCGTTGGGACGAAAAAATAAGTCCATCAAACGCGGCTCGAGCTTCCATACCTTGGTGGATGAGAAAACAAAATTTGCAAGTCGGAGTTCCTTTCCATCAACCTCCGCCTGCTCAGACACTGATCACGGACGCCTCGCTGCAGGGTTGGGGAGCCCACATGGGTTCTCTCCAGACTCCAGGACTGTGGTCTCCAAAGGAGCGATCCTATCACATCAACATGCTAGAGCTGAGAGCAGTACACCTAGCCCTCAAAGCTTTCCTCCCTCGATTCAGGCAACCTCAGTGTTAGTACAGACGGACAACACCACCACCATGTACTACCTGAACAAACAGGGGGAACTCGCTCACGCACACTTTCCCTGGAAGCTCAAGCACTCTGGCATTGGCTCCTGGCTCGGAATCTGGCAGTCACAGCAGTCCACCTGCCAGGAGAACAGAACGTGAGAGCGGATGCACTCAGCCGTCACTTCGAAGACAGAGAAGACTGGGTACTCAACGACGAGGTCGTCGAAGACATCTTCCAGACATGGGGTCGTCCCATCATCGACCTCTTCGCGGACGACGAAAATGCCAAATGCCGAGACTTCGCCTCACGGTTCTACCGACCAGGATCGAAAGGGAATGCCCTTTTGATAGACTGGTCAGGGGCATTTGTGTACGCCTTTCCACCCCTTCCGCTGATCCCGAAGGTGGTGACCAAGCTGTCCCATTCGTGCACGAGGATGATACTAATTGCACCGGACTGGCCGAGACAATGGTGGTACCCGGACCTTCTGCACCTATCAGAGTGTCCTCACAAGAGGCTGCCGTGCAGACCAGACCTGCTGTCCAAGATGAACGGGAGGATTCATCATCCCAACCTTCCCTCACTGAACTTGGCGGCATGGCTCCTGAGGTCCTCCAGTATGGCCACTTAGGACTACCGCAGGAATGCATGTCCATCTTGAAGGAAGCAAGAAGACCGTCCACGAGGCATTCGTATGCATGCAAGTGGAAACGGTTTTACATGTGGTGTATGCAGAACAATTGTAACCCAATCAAAGGTCAGGAAGAGGTCATCCTTCCTTACCTACTTTATCTGGCGAAAGCAGGTTTGAAGTTTTCTTCCATTAAGGTGCATTTAGCAGCTATAACTGCATATAGGCGTTCAGCTTCTCAACCTTCCTTCTTCCAGTTACAGGCTGTTAAGGATTTTTGCAGGGTTTAAAGAAGGTCTATCCTCCGGTACGGCCTCCTTCACCACCCTGGGAGCTTAACCTGGTGCTATCAAAATTGATGGGTCCGCCTTTGAACCCATACACAAAGCAACCTTACAGCATCTTTCTTGGAAGGCGGCTTTCTTGGTAGCGATCACGTCAGCTCGCAGAGTGAGTGAAATACAGGCGCTCTGCTCCAAAGAACCCTATACAGTCTTCCATCTTAACAGGGTTGTGTTGAGGACGCACCCTCTTTCCTTCCAAAGGTGGTGTCGGATTTTCATGTGAATCAGACCATCTCTCTACCCACCTTTTTTCCCAATCCCTCCACTCCAGCTGAGAGGGCTTTGCATTCTCTGGACCTCAAAAGGGTTTTAAAATTCTATCTGGATCGGTCCAAATCTATAAGAAAATCTGATCAACTATTTGTTAACTATGGGTCGATCAGATCTGGGTTCGCAGCTTCAAAGCGCTCCATCTCCAGATGGATAGTTTCATGTATCAAGCTTGCTTATCAATTAGCGCAGAAGCTCCTGGGGTTTACTCCCAGAGCGCATTCTACTAGAGGAAAGGCGGCTACTACTGCTTTTCTTCAGAATGTGCCCATGTCTGAAATCTGTAAGGCGGCAACTTGGAGGTCCGTCCATACATTTACGAGGCACTACTGTCTGGAATCAGACACCAGAGCAGACGCCCAAGTAGGCCAGGCCTCCTTGAGGAATCTGTTCAACAGCTGATTTCGGCTGTTATGTTTCTTTGTGTTGGGTCACTTTACTCTCATTTACCTGCAGGTGGTTGATGGGCTTGCTATTCTATTCAGTGCTTATGACTATTGATGAGGATCCCCTGGAAGAGAAGGATAAGTTACTTACCTGTAATCCTAGTTCTCTTCCAGGGGTATCCTCATCAAAGTCATAAGCAACCCACCCGCCTCCCCAGGTAAATGAGGGATTTCTAAAGTGTTAAAGGATATCTTTGTGCCCTGACCTTCAGGGTTATGCAAAGAACAACTGACCTAACTGTCACCCCTGAGGCATGATGGGAAGCTAGGGGTCATGGCTGCCTTAAAGGCACGGTGCCAGTTTCTTGTTGAAAATGTTTTCATTTTCTAGGCTATTGGTTTACAATGCAGCCTGTAGGCTAACAATGTCTACTTATTTTGCAGTTTTTACTCTTTATGAGTGTTTTGCTCATTAAAAAACAGAGTTCAAGTACTAATTGTCCTCTGGTGTTTTTATATATTGGCAAATGTAGTTTTTTTTGTGTAATTACATTGTTTAGCCTCCTATTGAGAGCTGCATTGGTATGAGAAAAATGATATATGTATATGCATATATGTAGAGCTGTATATATGTGATTTCCATATATAATTTTTATATTTCGGGGTCCCCGCACGTGGGCGGGAATATTCAGTGCTTATGACTTTGATGAGGATACCCCTGGAAGAGAACTAGGATTACAGGTAAGTAACTTATCCTTTCTTGCTGAGGGGTTACATGCAGCTCAGTGGGCCGGCGCGAGGTTCCTATCAAATGTGTTTAGTGCCCCTTAATTCACACGGAGTACAATTTCGTCAGTAATTAGAGAATTAACGATGGCGCAACAGGCCGCACGTTTTTTGCCGATGGAGAACATGGACGCCACATGGAATGGAAGTGCTGCAGCATGCGCCAGGATCAGCTATTAGCCAGCAGCGTTTGTCACTTTACTCCGCATGCACTGTTATTTGGGGAGTCACAAGTCGTTCAATGTGAGGTGCGTTTTCGTGGGGGGGACGCAGACCTGCGCCCCATATCCGCGTGGCATGCATCCATAAATATCTCTCTCTCTCTCTCTCTCTCTCTCTCTCTCTCTCTCTCTCTCTCTCTCTCTCTCTCTCTCTCTCTCTCTCTCTCTCTCTTTCTCTCTCTCTCTCTCTCTCTCTCTCTCTCTCTCTCTCTCTCTCTCTCTCTCTCTCTCTCTCTCTCTCTCTCTTTCTCTCTCTCTTTCTCTCTCTCTCTCTCTCTCTCTCTCTCTCTCTCTCTCTCTCTCTCTCTCTCTCTCTCTCTCTCTCTCTCTCTCTCTCTCTCTCTCTCTCTCTCTCTCTCTCTCTTTCCCCCCCCCCCCCCCCGGAGGTTGCGACCCCCGGGGACAGCTGCCATCAAACGAGGGCTGCTTTTCACTCCAGTTGCGTGAGAAGGTCGCCCCTGTCAGCAGAAGGAGTTTCTTTTATTTTAAGACTTTTTATTGTTTAAATGAGCACAAGTTGGAAAAGTCGTCAAACCCCCTCCCTGGCAAATCTTTCTGGCAGATGTGTTCAAAATGTGCAAACAAACACACAACTTACAACCAGCGCACACATGAGCAACCACACATAAACGACTGCACACGAACACACGCCAGTTACTACCCCCGCGCACATATAAACAACCATGAATAATCACAGTAAACAACCGGGTGCGCTCTCTCTCTCTCTCGCGCACACGCTCTCTCATATACACAAACACTAACATACACAAACAGACACGCACTCACCACTACAGGCCACACACACACACACTCATACACACACACACACAGGGGCAGACTCCGCTGCGGGTCGTATGCACTCATCATACCCACACACACAGGGGCAGACACCACTGCAGGCCGCACGCAGGCATCACACACACAGGAGCCGACACCAGTGCAGGCTTTGCGCCCTCATCACACATGCACACAGAGGCCTGCACTCCTCACTCCAAGTCGCTCTGGACATTGCAGACCGGCAGAGAGAGCTCTGCGGCTCTGTGACGCCACACCCCAATCACCCTGCCACACACAGCATGTGGCCCCCGATTTAACAATTCCCTCACCGGGTCACTGTGGGGCAGTCCCGGCCGGGCAGCAGCACCTGGTGTGTTATGTGAGTCGGTAGCATGCAGCGCTGCACAGACACAATAATCGGGTATATACCAGTAGGAGGTTAGCAGTCTAGCTGCCCACCTCTCTATAAAATCACATGTCCGGGCCGACGCGCAGCGGACGCTCCTAAGGCAAGCCCGTCTGCGCCTGTACGTCCCCAGGAGCAGGAACCCCTGCCTGTTCAGCCCTAAAATGTATTAATTCCACTTATAGTGTAGATGCTCGCCGCACCTACACTAGTCAGGAGCTGGTAAAGATTAAAAATGAGTATGCCAGTAGTTACACTGGGAACACCATATGTCCTATAGCCACAGAAGTAGCCGGACCTTTCGCATGTCGATTTTGTAGATTCCAAAGCATGAAATACATAGACTCTCCTCAGGCCCCCCATAACACCGATGGCTGGAACTGCTTTCTGGCTAATGTTAGATCGTTGCCAAAACACGCCACCAACATATGGGATTTACTCTCCTCCACTCGTCCTCACTTAGGATTTCTGACAGAAACTTGGAGCAATACCAGTTCTAATCCCGCAATAGTGGTGGCCCTACCAGAAGGATATCACATAACAAAACTGGACAGACCACTCAGGAAAGGGGGGGGCATAGCCATTGTTTATAGAGACCCCATTAAAATCTCCATTCTTGACCAAATCAGCAATGACCTACAGGAGACACTCGTGTTTAGAATTGATTACACTCACGATCCAGCTGGAAAGGAGCCCTAGTTTATCGCCCCCCGGGACAACTCTCCAACTTCATTCCACAACTCATGGAACTCATATCCCCACACGTTATCTCAGCCAGAAATGTTGTACTTCTCGGTGATTTTAACGTACACAGCGAAAACCACCAATCTAGAGGCGGCCTCACTTCTGGCAGATTTGTCCTCACTTAATCTTAATAGAATAAATTATGAACCCACACATCTAGCAGGACATACGTTAGATCTAATCTTAACTAACTCCTCCAACATCACTTGCGGGGCAACCCGCCCCTTGACTTGGACAGATCATTCAATGATTGAATTCTGTATTAGCGGTCCCAAAGAACACACTGCTCCCAAACCATTCACTAAAAGTAGCTATAGACAGTGGCATAAAATAACGCCCACCCAGTTTCAAGATACTTTTATCTTACCACGAAACCTGGAATCTGACAGGGTAGTGAAGCGTTTAGCTTCCTTTAATACCAGCCTGCTAGCCACCTTAGATCACCTTGCCCCTCTGAAACAATGCCCTACCATTAACAAATGCCAGCAGGCAGCATGGTACTCGGTCTCCCTCCGGACCGAAAAAAGACAATGTAAAAAACTTGAACGAAGATGGCGCCACTCATATGACCCACAAGATAGACAGATTGAAGCAAGCTCTGTCCTTGTACCACAAAAACTTGAAAAACGCCCGCAAAACACACATTGCCTCCCAAATTGAACGAGAAGGTAACACTTCAAGAACGCTTTATCAGATCTTAAAAACTTTTACAAATCCCAATTCCTGCGATATCGAGGCGGCCCCATCTCAAGCCCTGTGTGACAATATAGCTAGCCACCTAACCCAGAAAATTGATATCTACGACAAAATCACCGTAGCTAAAGGCTCACAGATAGGTCCCAAGGTGATTCCCCCCCACCAGCTATCTCTAATGGCACCACTCTGGAGTACTACCAGACACTCACTCCGGAGGGGACAGAGGCTTTCCTTAAATCTGTAAAATCGGGGTCACCACTTGACCTTATCCCCGCCAGAATAGCCACAATCCTATCCAAGGAATTAGCAGAACCTATCTGTTCAATCTTAAATAGTTCCATGAAGGAAGGCATTCTCCCACCAGAATGGAAAGCCGCTCAAATTCTCCCCATCAGGAAAAACCCCAAAATCCCCATGGAGGATGTTGCCAACTACCGCCCCATCTCTCTGCTCCCTCTCCAAGGTAAACTCCTTGAAAAACGCATCAACAAGCACTTGTCTGAATTCATTGAATCCTCAAATCGTCTGGATGCCTCTCAATCTGGATTCCGACCCAGACACAGTACGGAGACTGTGCTGGTGGAAGTCATAGACAACATCAGAGCGCTGCTGGACAGTGGTCAGTCAGTACTTTTGGTGCTGCTTGACCTGTCCGCAGCGTTCAATACCATCTCCCACCAGACTCTACTGGAGAGACTAGAGGATATAGGCCTTAAAGGGATCGCCCTGAAATGGATGGATAACTTTCTGTCCGAAAGAACCCAAACCATTCACCTTGGCCCTTTCCGATCACGGACCACCAAGGTGTCCAAGGGAGTACCACAGGGCTCTTGCCTGAGCCCTACTCTTTTTAATGTTTGTTACCCCTCTGGCTAGGCTCCTGAGAAAGTTGGGTTTCTGTCCTATATCCTACGCTGACGACACCCAACTTCTCTTTTCCTTCGACAAAAATAGCTCCAACATTCAGACCACCTTTGCGGAGGGCATGAAATCAATTGCGGACTGGATGAAGGATAATTTCCTCCAACTAAACGCAGGAAAATCTGAAATAATGCTATTTGGAGAAGCAACAGTTAGTTGGTCCCCAAACTGGTGGCCGGATGTCCTAGGCCCTGCCCCTCATCCAAAACTGGTAGTAAAAAACCTGGGTGTTAAAATAGACCAGAAACTTACATTGGGGGAACATATTTCCACAACAGCGGGAGCCTGTTATCACAGTCTTAGTCTTCTTAGGAGAGTCTTCCCCTTTCTACCACTGTCCACTCGGAAGACCTTGGTTCAGGCATTGGTATTGAGCCGTCTGGACTACTGCAATGCTCTAATGATTGCAGCGAATGAAAGCTCCTTGAGCAAATTGCAGGTAGTCCAGAACACAGCAGCCCGCTTGGTGACCAATGCTCCCCCCAGAACGGAGTCTCTTCCCCCTCCTCCAAAAACTGCACTGGCTCCCAGTGCGTAAGAGGATCAAATTTAAGATTTGTTGCATGGCTTATAAATCCTTAAACAATCTAGGCCCTAGTTATTTACGAGACAAACTTGTCAGGGACATGCCCTCCAGACCCCTTCGTTCCGAATCCAAAGCTCTGCTCCAAGTCCCCCGCTTCAAAAGGGCGCGCTTAGGTGGCAAAGCTTTCTACCACCTGGCCCCACGGTACTGGAACCAACTCCCCATTCACTTACGACTTTGTACGGACTATTTAAAGTTTAGAAAGTTGTTAAAAGCGACTTTATACTAATCCAGCATCCCCTTGGAGTTTTACAGCAGTTCAAGCGCGGAGATACCCTGATGGGGTGATTCGGGCGCTTTATAAATTGTAAATTGAAATCACGCGCATCTAGCATCAAGTGGCCAAAACAAAGCGAGCAGCGAATGCGCTGCAACGCTAGCCGACACACAGTATTGACTCCGCTAGAAAATATATGCTGCATACAGCGTAACTACTAAACACAAAATAACCTTCATTTCAAATACACAGCTACAGGCAGTTGCGGGTCGCTTAACACAGGGGCATAATGTAGGCCTCAACCGCAGCCTTAATTTAAAAAGGAAAATGCAAAAACGCATATGGGGGATTTTAATTTACACTGGAAGACTTACGGGGAAAATACCCCCCAAAAAAACGTAGAAAAATACATGGTAACAGCGGTAATAATTGGTCACTTACATAAAATACTTAATGTAACAACTCTTACAGAGAAATACACCAGCACTGAACAAGAACAGCTGGCAGACACACCACACTCACTAAAAAAACAAGCATTGGCATAGCCAATAGGTCTCGCTTTTGGGACCTTATAAGTATTTAGTTTTGCAGCACAATACCCTTGGTGCAACAACATCAGCTGTTGCATGGCTAAACCTTGTACCTTATAAGTGTTTAGCCATGCAACACTTGATGTTGTTGCACCAAGGATATTGTGCTGAAGTTATCCAGCACAATATCCTTGGTGCAACAACATCAAGGTTTGCATGGCTAAACACTTATAAGGTCCCAAAGGCGAGACCTATTGGCTATGCCAATGCTTGTTTTTATTTGGGGGGTATCCTCTAGCACTGGTTGTTTTGAGGGGTTGGGGTCCACAGAGACTATTTGTTTATGCTCATCCCATGTCAAAGCGTGCCTCTGTTACTACCGCTAAGTCAGGGAGGACAGAACCTCATCTGTGCATTCCACAGAATTAACCATACAGCGAAACAGGCAAAAATGCAAACTACGCTTTACTGTCAAATCCCCAGTCCTGGCGGGACATGCATGGGTAACTAACTGCACTGAGTCCAGCAGCACTAGCCTTATGCTAATACGCTAATGCATCTGTTATTTTGCATATCGTTGCAAATAACACGTTTAATACCCACATAATTAGGCTTACTTTATCGACCTCGGGAGGATGATTTGTAAATGTGCGATTTGTAAGTGCGTGCCCGCGCATCTCACCAGAGAACTATTAGCAGACACTGCTGTTTAACAAGCACACCACAGCATGGTTTGGAGATCCCTAACTTTAGGGTTCACATTGAAGGCGGGACGTGATGTAGAAAACCGAACATAAAATATAAGGCAATAAAATATTTGTTTTTTGTGCACAATAGATGCGAAAGTATTCTAATCTGTGGAAGTACATTCGAAGTTGGAAGAAGTGCTTCGATTTGCACTTGGCCCCGCAAGCCTCTGACCTCTTCATTATGTCTGAAACATCTTTGAGATATGGGGGCTCCTCGTCAATTCCACAAATCAGATCACAGACTTTGGCCCCCTGATTCACAAAGGTAAACGTACACGTTCCTGTAAGTGTAATTCTTGTAGGCATTCAGAAACGACATACGGAGTTTTACGACTACTTATGCTTAGGTGTGCGGAGTTCTCTGCCACAGTTGCGGTGTCTCCGGGTGCGGATATCTTTTTCCATGAGTGGGAGTCATGCTATTCCCAAGTAGTTAGCAAATATCTAAAAGTAGTAAACTTACAGAAAAGTGTACATTTCCTTTCAGAATACCGTCCCAGGTGTCTTGGAAAGCAGCAAAAACTTGTAACTATCGTACACTAGAGGGATAAAACCGGGATGAAGGTGTTTTTTGGGGGGGGGAATAAGTAAAGGAGCCGCCTGAAGGAGGAGTGAAACACAGCTGGGCCCCAGCTCCCGGAGTCCGATGACAAGTGCTAGTGTACAGTGTCGCTGTTACACCAGAATAAATACCAAAAACATGCCTGCAAAGGTCAGTCCGAGGACCCCCTTTACTCCAGGGATTGTTCTTTTAGTTCATTCCAGAATCCGACCTCTCTCCCGTTGCAGACACGGCTCTCTTCAGAGTCTATCTTTGTTTCATTTTGTTTGTATAGCGCTTTCGTCGTCCCCTCGTGGCGCTTACTGTACCACCAGGGACGTGCTCAACACAAAGCATCTTTGCAGCTTAAGCTCAATGCTATGTCTGCGCGAGGTAAACAGAGTGCTATTCCTGCGCGAGTGTTGTGATTTATCAGCGAGTATAAGGGGGAGGGGGTGCACCACTGTAAGTGTGGGGAGGGCAGTGGAGCGTGTTTTAACAGGAATGGTGGTGGAGGAAGGGGGGGTGTATTATCCTGTTCAGGACGTAAGGAGAAATGGGAGGATGACAATGTCTTTCATATCTGAAAGAGACACGTTAGTGATAGATTCCTTACCTTAGAATATCCCCAGGCGTCAGGCTGGATCCGGAAAGTTTTGCGTAGCAGTACCCTTGCGCGTCGGTAGGCGGCGTCGTGCGGCTCCGCGTCCGCGTCCGTCGTCGGCGTCGTGATCGCCGGGATGACGTCGCGGGCAGTACTTAGGCGCCGCCCCTGCGCGCTGACGTCAGTTCTTCTTTTTCCGCGCCAGCAAGCGCAGATCCGGGAAGAGCAGTGCCCTGGTCAATTTTTGACCATACTTTTTGGTGATTTTTTCACTGGTTTTTCCAACTTTAAGGTGTCGTAGGGATGCCCGGCTTCAAGCGATGCGGCGCCTGTGCGCGGATGATGTCCGTCACCGACCCGCATTGGGAGTGTCTCTTCTGCCTCGGCCGAGGCCACGACACCGAGTCTTGTCCCGAATGCCAGGCCCTCAACCCGAAAGCTTTGCGAGAGCGGTCTCGAAAGCTCCTCGAGGCCCGGCATTCGGCTCCGCGGAAGCCCCGGTCGCGTGAGAGGTCCAGGGGTCGCTCGCGGAGTGCACACCGGTCGTCGACTTCTTCGTCCGGTAAGTCTAAGCACAAGAAGTCCAAGAAGCATCGTCGCTCTCGGACTTCGCCTCGCCGGTCTCGCGACTCGGCTGAGGCCCCTCCCGGCACCGTCCCCGCCCCGCGGCCCCGGACTTGCCTGTGGAGTCGCCCCCGTCATACCCGCCCTTCCCGGGTTCGGGGCGGATCCGGCCAAGGTACAGGAGTTCCTGTCGGCCATGGCCCGCCTCTTCGGGCCTTCAGGCCCCTCCGGTGCGCCTCGGGCCCCGCGGGCCCTGATGGGGTTGCTCCGGCGCCGCCGGCGGCTCCGGCCCCGGCGTCGCCCGAGCCTCCAGCCTCGATCCCGGCTCCGGCTTCGATCCCGGCTCCACAACCCCCATCGACGCCGGTCGACCTCACGACACCTCCGCCGGCGCCGATGTCTCCGGTGCCGTTCTCGACGCCGCCCTGGGCTCCGGGCGGCGTCGTCCCCCAGTTCCTTCCGGCTCCGGACATGGACCCGGAGCGACGTCGCTCGACGCCGGCTCCGGCGCCGAGGGGCCCTTGGGTCCCAAATGTCCCTCCTCCTCCTTATTTTGAACCAGAGGAGGACCAGGAGGACTGGGAGGGGTCTGATGACCCTCTGACACGCAACTGTCAGTATGATGAGGACTGGACAGAGAGTCTAGGGGAGGCCAGTGGTCTGGATACTTCTCCTGACACTGGCATGCTGTCTCCTCCCGTGGCTACGGAGGAGGGGGCCAATTTTGGTACGGTGTTGCGTAGGGCTCCTGGGGCCTTACGTCTCCAGCTCCCTACTTTGACGGTCAAGACTAACATCTTGACAGAGGTGCTTCAGCCGGCAGCCTCCTCTGCGGAGACTGTGCTGCCGTTTAACGACTCCCTCACTGACGTTCTTTTGGGCGCCTGGTCCAAGCCCAACACAGGGGCTCCTGTGGATCGGAACGTGTCACGACGCCATCGCCCCGCTCCGGGCGACCCCTGTTTCTTTCTGTCCACCCCACTCCTGAGAGCTTGGTTGTCCAAGCCTCCGCTTCCCAAACCGCCTTCCCTACCGCTCCTCCGGATAGGGAATCCAAACGCCTGGATCAGTTTGGGAAGAAAGGTTTTTCTTCCTCCAGTGCTGGCTTGCGGTCCGTTAACACCGCTTGTCTTTTGGGCCGATATACCCACTCCCTGTGGGATTCGGTGGCGGATGTTTTGCCCCAGTGCCCTGAGGAGGTCCAGGCACTGCTTTCCCGCGCCATTGCGGAAGGAAGGGATGCGGCCAAATACACTATCCGTTGTGGCCTTGACACCGCCGACTCGCTGGGCAGGTCGATTGCAACGACGGTGGCGCTCCGGCGCCACGCCTGGCTGAGAACCACTGGTTTTTCAGGGGATGTCCAGAATACTCTCATGGACATGCCCTTTGATGGAGTCGGTCTTTTTGGGTCCAAAGCAGACCATGCGTTGGAGCGCTTTAAGGACTCACGGGCTACTGCAAAGTCCCTGGGCCTTTCTGCTACACGCCCTCCGCTACCTTCTGCTTTTCGCCCCTATCGTGGCCACGGTAGGGCGCCCTTCACGTCAGCAGCCCAGCCACCGGCCCGCGCAGCAGGCGTCTTCGCGTGGCCGAGGACGTGGATTCCGCCGTGGCGGATCGGGCAACCAGCGTGCGGGTCAGGCCACCACCTCCAACCCGTCCGCGGCCTCCAAGCCCTCCTAGTCCCTCCTTTCAGGTGCACGGCACGCCAGTAGGGGGCAGGGTCCGCCATCACCTTCCCCACTGGCGCACCATCACCTCGGACAGGTGGGTCTTGGACATTGTCCGAAGGGGCTACTCCCTCCCCTTCGAGACCATCCCCCAGCCATGCCACCTCAATTCCACCGCATGTCAGGGGATCACTTGGTGCTTCTACAGAAGGAAGTCACGGCCCTCTTGACCAAGAGGGCCATCGAGCATGTTCCGACCCCAGAAGTAGGGCGTGGTTGCTACTCCCACTACTTTCTGGTGCCCAAAAGGACAAGGAGGACATGCGTCCTATCTTGGACCTCCGGAACGTCAATCGCTTCCTCCGGAAGGAGAAGTTCAAGATGCTCACCCTAGCTCAGGTCTTGACTGCCCTCGACCCAGGAGACTGGTTGGTAGCGTTGGACTTGCAGGACGCGTATTTCCACATCCCCGTCCTGCCGGCCCACCGGCGTTACCTTCGGTTCACGGTAGGCCCCGAGCATTTTCAGTTCACCGTGCTCCCCTTTGGCCTTACCAGTGCCCCTCGGGTGTTCACGAAAGTGATGGCGGTGGTCGCAGCTCATCTGCGCCGGGCAGGGGTTTCAGTCTTCCCCTACCTCGACGACTGGCTGCTGAAGGCGGGCTCGTCCCAGGCAGTCGTCTCCCACCTCCAGACTACGGCCGAACTCCTGCACTCGCTGGGGTTCTCCATCAATGTGCCGAAGTCGCATCTGATTCCTTCTCCACAGCTCCTTTTCATCGGAGCAGTTCTGGACACGACGCAGTTTCGGGCCTATCCTCCCGAACGGCGAGTCCGGGATATTCAGGCTATGATTCCGATCTTTCGGCCTTTATCCTGGGTTTCGGTAAGGATGACCCTGAGGCTGCTGGGCCTCATGGCCTCCTGCATCCTGCTGGTCAATCATGCCAGATGGCATATGCGGGCTCTGCAGTGGGACCTGAAGTTCCAGTGGGCGCAGCACCAGGGCAACCTGTCCGATCACGTCCAGATCTCGGAGGGGACTGCAAAACAGTTGCAGTGGTGGCTCTCGAACCGGCAATGGGTCATGGGCAGATCCCTCTCCCTTCCCCAGCCAGAGCATACAGTTGTGACGGACGCGTCCCTTCTGGGATGGGGCGGTCACATGGGAGAGGCGGAGATCAGAGGCCTCTGGTCTCCGGCGGAGTCCCGGCTCCATATCAACCTTCTGGAGCTCCGGGCGATCCGGCTTGCACTCAAGGCATTCCTTCCCTCTGTCAAAGGGAAGGTAGTGCAGGTGTTCACAGACAACACCACCGCCATGTGGTACTGCAACAAACAGGGCGGGGTGGGGTCTTGGACCCTTTGTCAGGAGGCTCTGCGCCTCTGGACATGGCTGGAACATCAGGGCATGTTCCTGATGGTTCAACACCTGGCAGGTTCTCTGAACGCCAGGGCGGACGAACTCAGCCGCAGGTGCATGATGGATCACGAATGGCGTCTTCACTCGGAAGTGGCGCAAGGACTCTTTCTACAGTGGGGAGAGCCTTGGTTAGATCTATTCGCCACCGAAGAGAACGCGCAATGTCATCAGTTCTGCGCGTTGGAATTTCCAAGGCGGCACTCGCTCGGCGACGCTTTTCGTCGCGAGTGGAGTTGCGGTCTGTTGTACGCCTTTCCGCCTATACCACTTCTACCCAGAGTGTTGAAGAAGATTCGGCACGACCGGGCCCAAGTCATTCTTGTGGCTCCGGACTGGGCTCGAAGAGTTTGGTATCCCGAGCTACTCAATATGAGCATAGATCCCCCGATCCGTCTGCCTCTTCGGGAGGATCTTCTGTCGCAGCAGCAGGGGACGGTCCTCCACCCGAACCTGTCCAGTCTACACCTGCTTGCGTGGAGATTGAGCGGCGGCAGTTGATTCCTTTCGACTTGCCTCCCGAAGTTTGTGATGTGATTCTGGCAGCCAGGCGTCCCTCCACTAAGGTGGTATACGCCTGCAGGTGGAACAAATTTGTGGCATGGTGCACAGCAAAGGCTGTGGATCCCCTTTCTGCCCCTCTTTCTGAGGTCCTTCTGTTCCTTCTCTCTCTGGCCCAACAGGGTTCTGCCCTGGGTACCATCAAGGGTTATCTTTGTGCTATCTCGGCCTTCCTCAGGCTCCCTGATCAGCCCTCCCTTTTCAAGTCCCCTGTTGTTAACAGGTTCTTAAAAGGCATTACTCACCTCTTCCCTCCTGTTCCGTTTGTAATGCCTCAGTGGGACTTGAACTTGGTTCTTACCTTTTTAATGTGCGCTCCCTTTGAGCCTCTGCATAACTGTCCTCTTCGTCTTCTGACTCTGAAGACAGCCTTTCTGGTGGCCATCACCTCCGCTCGGCGGGTGAGTGAGCTCCAGGCTCTATCTTGCAAACCTCCCTTTCTGTCTGTTCATCCAGACAAGGTTGTTCTTCGGACGCGTCCGTCCTTCTTGCCAAAGGTGGTTACTGCTTTCCACATTGGGCAGACCATCACTTTGCCCACCTTCTTTCCGCCTCCGCATCCTTCCAGAGAGGAAGAGAGGCTCCACCGTCTGGACCCAAAACGTGCGCTCTCTTTCTATATTGACCGCACCACACACTTCCGGGTGGATGACCAGCTCTTTGTTGGCTACGTGGGCGCCAAAAAAGGTCGGGCGGTGCACAAGAGGACCATCTCCCGCTGGGTTACCTTGTGCATCAAGACCTGCTATTCTTTGGCTAAGAAGGAGCCTCCTGTTGGGCTGCGTGCCCATTCCACCAGGGCAACGGCTGCTACCACGGCCTTGGGCCGCGGTGTTCCGCTGCCGGTTATCTGTCAGGCAGCTACGTGGGCCTCGCTGCACACGTTTACAAAGCATTACTGCCTTGACAGTCAGGTCCGGAGGGACGGCTTCTTTGGCCGTTCTGTCCTCCAGGACTTCCTTGTCTGATCTTTGTTCGCAGACCCACCACCGGGGTTGGTATTGCTGGGGTATCTATTCTAAGGTAAGGAATCTATCACTAACGTGTCTCTTTCAGATGCACAAGTTACTAACTTGTGTAACGATATATCTGTAAGAGACAGTAGTTAGTGATAGATTCCTACCGCCCCACCCATCCTCCCCGTTCTGCGAACTGATTTCTAGGGTTAAGGACATCCCTTTCAGGGCCCTAGTATTTTTCAGACACCTGTGTCAGCTTCTTGCATGGCTCTGCGTTCCTGGCGCGGAAAGTCGTGTACAGAACTGACGTCAGCGCGCAGGGGCGGCGCCTAAGTACTGCCCGCGACGTCATCCCGGCGATCACGACGCCGACGACGGACGCGGAGCCGCACGACGCCGCCTACCGACGCGCAAGGGTACTGCTACGCAAAACTTTCCGGATCCAGCCTGACGCCTGGGGATATTCTAAGGTAAGGAATCTATCACTAACTACTGTCTCTTACAGATATATCGTTACACAAGTTAGTACCTTGTGCGTTTGGTCCGACGGAAAAAACACAAGACTACAGTATTCAAGAGACGAGTTCTAAAATCCCGTGTCCCATTTGCTGCATTGTGTGGTCTTGGGTAAATTATCTTCCCATACGTCAGTTCTCATTCTGAAAACTGAGTGGGTACAGAAATGGGCTAAGGGTTGGTAAGAAAAACGATATAAACAACTCGACACTTATAGCGCTTCGAGCATACTGTGCATCCAGACATAGGTTCTCTTGCACCGTTTCCATATCTCAACCTACTCCTGCATCACTTTTCTCAGCTAACTAAGCCTGCCCCTCCATTCGCATTCACAACTGCAAGAAGCGCCGTGAAGCAACCCAGCGCTTTAAAAATTTCGCAATGGAACGTAAAGCAGCAGAGCATATGACTGCTGTTTAAAGCGTGCATGAGACACTTGCTTATAGACCCGGATTGGCGCGTGACTGCACGTGCCCTTTAATGAAGTGCAGCCTCCCAGTGGATTAGTGCAGCTTCTGTCGAGTACAGCTGAAAGCCCAAGAATGCTCGGCATCCCGGGAGGGGCTCACCCCCACCCTCGCCACTTCAGGGCACTTCTTTATGTACAGAGAGCTGGGTCGTGGGCAGCATTCCTCGCATTAAAGCGTCAGGGTGCGGGAACAACTGCGGGTTAAGAGAGGAGCGGGGGCGAGCGAGCGCGGCAGCCTGGGCTTTCGAAAGCTGACAAGACGCTCGTGCGTCATGGCCTTTTTCCCCGCACGGCCAGCATGTGTTTCCAATTATCGCGCCCGCGTCTGGGCACGATAATTGGAAACCTGTCTGCCGCGCGCGTAACCGCAGGTAAAAGGCCATGATGCACGAGCGTCTGGTCAGCTTTTCAAACTCCCTAACTAGAAGTCTCGCAGAGCCGCGCTTGCGCGCTACTCGAGGCTCGACCTAAAAAAGGTTAGGCAGAAAAATGCACATGCTAAAACAGACATGGGGACAGTTATTTTTAAAATGAAATTTTTGAGGGAAATTACCACAAACACATTGATAGAAAAACATATGGTAAGAGCGGTAAAACTTGATTATCCTTCATTTACATATCAGCCACATCTTTTTAATGTTCCCCTTACACGCTCACAATGAGTTCTTTACAACTTAAATGGTACACAGTAGCGAGCTGCATCACGCTCTCGCCTCCGTGGACTGTTTTGGTGTGCCTATCCTCAGTTTACTTTAATAACTAACGCACAGCGCATTGTCAATTTACATACTTCCATTCCACAAAAATGCTCTTGTGTGTACTACGCTAACATTTAGGTGCTAGATCACCCAAATGGCGTTAGGTACGCACATCTGCAATTTTACATTACACATCGATTGGAGTATACGGAAAAAGAAAAAAAAATACACATCCGAGGCTCGGGCGTGGAAATATTTATACCTTTACGCACGAAGAATTTAATTTTAAACGCTTACATTGCCAAACCCTTTCTTTTGCTCAGCTCACTCCTCCTCAGTCTCCCCTACTCACCCCCCAAAAAAAAAAATTACCCAACCGTCACTTTAAATGTTAACATGCTGTTAACACCTCCTCGGGCGCTTCCACATACTTACATACAAACACTACTTTAACAACTCTTTCAAGTAAGCAGACCGGCGCCACCACAGTAACACCAGCCATGCACAGCACCTTTCAACTACTCCCCACAAACAAAAACAAGCATTGGCAGAGCCAATAGGTCTCGCTTTTGGGACCTTATAAGTATTTAGTTATGCAGCACAATATCCTTGGTGCAACATCATCAACTGTTGCATGGCTAAACACTTATAAGGTCCCAAAGGCGAGACCTATTGGCTATGCCGATGCTTGTTTGCAGTGTGTCATGGCATGCATGTGGCATGCCTCTTTTTGTGTTTGGCTGTCCCATAGAGCATGGACCAAGTACTTGTGTTCACCCACTGCTCCTGTTTTTGGAGCAACTTTTTTTTGTTTAAGCACTCCATATAAGTGCTCCTGTTTTTATTAACCTCCCACCTGCCCCCTCATCGTGTTGCTTCGTTTTTACTCCCATCCACCCCATCGCTTCTTTTTTCCTTCCACCTGATCCCTGTTGCTTCTTTTTTCCTCCCACCTGATCCCTGTTGCTTCTTTTCCCTCTCAACTCCTGCCCCATCGGTTTCTTCTTTAACACCCCCACTTTTTTTTTTTCTTTTCATTTTGCTTGTGTTCAGCTTTATTTTTTTCTTGACCCTACTCCCCCTGCACATCGCATCCACAAGCAAATCACTGCCTTAACCGGAGTGCTACTTTTGTGTGCTTTAAAGGGAGAGCAGTACTTTGCACGTGTTTAACACAAAATTGAACGTGGACTAAGTGGGCCGAAGACAGCCTCTCCTCCCGGACTTCAGTATGGCAGTGACATCATGCTACAATCAGCAGCCTCCTCAGCCAGCTGCCAGGATTGATTGAGGAGCTGCTTCCGACACTCCCAGCCACCGGTTGCACTTATGCCTTCCATAGAAGTCCCGAGACACAAAAATGAAAAATGTACAGGAGCCACCAAGCATGAGGATAGGATAACGTGTAAACAGATGCAGCTCTAGAAATATTCTTTGTTTTATTTTGACACCCCCTTTTCCACTTCATTGCTTTTTTCTTTCCCACTCATGTACCCTTCTTTTCTTCCTTTGTTTCCCTGGCTTTATTTACTTGAGCACCTGGTTTGGGTTCACCAATGGTGATCAGGCTTACCGGCCTGCACATAGTTCTCAACTTTAATGGATCCATGTGAGTAGTTAATAAAGGCTTGCTTTATTTTTCTGTGTGGCCTGATGCTTGTATTCCTCATTTTATAACTAAAGAAAGAAATACAAGTCCCAGAATAGAAAGTAAAAAAAAAAAACCTGTACTGGATACACTACTCCTGGAGAGAGGAAACTTGGGAGATCTCTGCTCCACCCCTTCTTCTATTAACTTAACAGAACAGTTCCAGAAGCTCAGGAGCGTCGAATGGGACCAATAAGCAATTAAATTAGCTGGAAACCAAGGTACCTGAACTGTCTGGGAAGTGTCCTACTCATGTATGCTTTAAACATGGAGTAGTTTGCACTTTACATGCCTTTGTGCTATGTTAATGTGAGCGTGTTTTTCTTGGGCTACACCCTCCCCCACCCTCCTGTCTGTTGCTTCTTCCCTCCCATCCCCTCCTGTTGTGTTTCCCCTGCCCCCCACCCGCCATACGAAAAACAACCACTGGCAAAGCCATTAGGCTTCAGCAGTGCGGGAGCTATTGGCTTTGTTGGTCTTTTAGCCATGTAATATAGCCGCATGGCTGCTGTTCAACAAGGCTGAAAGTCAGGGAAAATAGTGCTAAGACGCTGCTTTACAACATTGCTAAAAAAACTTTGGCAAAGCCAATAGCCCTTGCATTGCCGAGGCCTATTGGCTTTGCCAATGCTTGTATTTACACTGAACTTGACAGACAATAATGCCCATTCACTCCTGTATAGATCTTATATGTTGCAGAAGTAGAGGGCTACATAGTTAAACACAATCCAACTGGACAAGTATCTTATGTGCGATAGGCATACATGCATAGGATACCGCCTTTAGAGTCGAGTAATTTTGCTAAAAGGCACACTTAGATCTTCAAAACATGCAGTGGCAGTGCAGAGCCGTGCAGAACTCTGTACGTTAAGTTTGTTTAAGGGGCTTTAAATGGGGTGATTTTCCAAGAAAGATGTGAGCCAGGTCGTAAGCAATCCCTGTTACACCTGCTGCATTTAGTAAACTAATAGGAATGCTGTGGTCCAATGTACCGAAAGCCGTAGACAAGCCTAACATTGGTGCATTTACATTGCCAACGTCGTCTTCTAATTTGAGGTCATTGACTGTGGTCCAAAGGACAGATCCAGTGCCACATGAAGAATAAAAACCTGCTTCAATTTGTCAATTCAAATTAGTAGTTGACGTGTGTCCTTAAATGCTTGGTCGGCATAATTGTCCAATATTTCAACTGCAATTAGCAGCAGGATTATGGACTGGAAACCTTTAAGAACTTTGGGATCTGCATACGATTTCTTGAGGATACGAGTAACCGTTGTCCATGCTCTGTTCCATGGATGCATTAAGTGCAGGTTTCAAATGTTGTGGACGGGAATTATCTTAACAGTTTTAGATGATTGGCTCAGAAGGCATCAGAGGGGTAGCTAAGGCTGAAAGTGACATTGCTCCATTAAAGAGGCCAACAGCCCCAATATCTCACCATGCCCTGCAGTGTAGATTAAGTTATCTTTTGCAGGTCCTGTTCGAAGGTTGCTGCGGCAGTAGCACTGCCCCCCCTTTTTTTTTTATAGGGTAAAATCTAGCTAACCCATGGCTGGCAAGAAGACCCCTCTAGATATGGAAGATCATAAAACAAGGTGCTTGATGGTGGGGCTGATGCAATGTTGATCCACTACAAGTATACACTTGCCACTTGTTGGCCTTTGTATAAACAGATGGCTCAAACCCCTCATTGCCAGCCAAAACAAAATAAACAGAAGCAGCATTCATGTCTAGTGGGGAAGGAGAGTTCGACTACAATATGCAGCAGCTCAAAGACCTCCTGCTGTGGCAATGGCACACACTCTGGAAAAAGTCTGATATACATCCCCTGTCAGTTTGGCAAGAAATCAAAAGAAAAGTATATGGAATATTGTGCAAAATGTTGAAGCATGGAGTCAAGACCCTACCTCCAAATATGACCCAAAAAGTCATCCCACATTCATGAGGAATATCTTAAAGAAAGTAACACTCTACTATGGCCATTAAAACTGAAAAAAGTACTTTTTTCTGTTCTTTTCTGTTTCAGAAACAGGGACCGAAAAGAGTTCAGGCCCATACTCTATTTCAGAATACAACTTTAATCAGGAAGGAATTATTCAGGTTGCTGTTTTTACATCCGATTTTCCAGTAACCTCATCAGGGAGTTCGAAAGTCCACAACAGATCTTCAGGATATGCGCTTCATTGCTTAATAGCTCAAAAACCTAAACGATGCACAGATTTGTGGTGGATGACAATTGTTACCAGTTCTTACATTTGGTCTCAAATCAGTTAATTGAACATATTTAGTGTGCGAGTGTGTGTGTATATATATATTGTTACTATAATTGCATTTTTATAGTGCATGCTAGCCCTGACTAGGTGTAAAAGTACTTTATAGTGAGTAGCACTCTGCTCCGGAACCCCAAGGTAGATGTAGTTTGATAGATTAATAAAAATGTTTTGCTTCTTTTCCATTGTAGGTTAGTTGGTCTGTTTGAGCTATTAAGAGCTCTTGCATATACTCGCTCTGGTTTTATGATAGAACAAGGTTAATAGAAGTAGATTAATAGAGAAAAGATGTGAATTGTTGGTGGGAATGGGTAATGTGACCATGTTAGTTGGATGAGTAGAGGATTGAGGAAGGTTTGAAATGCAGTTAGAAGAGTCCATTGAAGTCTGAAAGGTTCACGGAGTATAGAAAAAAACAAAATTTGGACAAGGGAGAACCTGCAAAGGCTTTCCTTACAAAGCTGTAACTATATAGATTACATGTACCCTTGTATCTACAAACTTTTATATATATCAAGGTAACGGCTCGAGCCCCCCCACACTGCCCCGGGGACCACCACCTCCCCGGGGCACTGTTTATTCAAATGCGGGGGTCCGTTACGGACCCCCGGGGACCACCACCTCCCCGGGGCTGTAAACACTGGGGAGGGGGGCCGCGCGGCCCCCCTCCTGGAGCCCTTGATGGCCCTGGGGACCGCAACCCCCCAGGGCCGGCTCCTGCAATGGCCCAGGGTGCCCACCCCCGGGACATTGCTGTTTGCTATGGCAGGGAGGGAGCACGGCTATTGCCCTGCCATAGCAAACACTGCTTTGGTTTTTGGACGCGAGCGGACCCTAATAAAACCTTTCATACACCCACTCTAAAATACAGACTACCAATATCGAAACCATAGACACACCAATAGCAGTTAGTACATACCCGCTCAGTGATTCATACGTCTACACACACATCCACCCACTAACCCATACAGTCACTCATACACGCAGTCATTCATCAATACAGCCACTGATATATCCACTCATACACCCATATAGACACTCACACACTGCCACTCACCCAAAGAGTTACTCAAAAACCTAGTCAGTCACCCAAAGAATTAATTACACTGCCATTTACTCACCTATACAGTTATAAACGCACCACGTCACTTATTCATAGAGACACGTACTGTCTTCAACAATTACTGACATAAGCACACACTTATCCATGCAGCCACTGTCACAATCACTCACTGTTACATATACTCACTTATATACTCCAACACTCACAAATACTGCCTTTCACATATGTAGTTACTTACACATATACCACTAACTCATCCATTCACTCACCAACACAGCTATACGTACACTCACCGATACACTACCTAACACACGCACTCATAAACACATACACCCAGTGAATCACCCACTCACACATCCATGCAGGGAGTCACACACCCTCCCGCCCACACAGACACTCAGGCACCCATACAGGTTCTCAGACAACCAATAATTCTCCAATGTAGCTTAGCATATATAGATATAACGTTCTTGAAATTTTTAGAAACACTCAGTCACTGGATGATGTCATCCGTGAAGTCATTTGAGATGTCATCAGTGATGTCACTGAGCATGTCATGAGTGATGTAATATGAGACGTCATCAGCAGTGTATTGCGTGGGCGCGAGTTATAGTTAGCTCTACTAACTATAACAGCCGAATTTCTCTAGTTTTATACGAGTGAAATGTCCAACTAACTAGAACGTCCCTGAAACCTATAGTTTTTTCAGTGAATATATATATATATATTTATATACTCGGACATACGTATATGTAATTCATAAATATACATAGCATGTATTCTTATAATTAAGGCTCCCTGTTTTCCGTTTTTACTGATTTTTACAGATAAATACAGACAAGAAAATATTTTCTTGTCTGTATTTATTTTTAAATGTGGTTAAATACGGAAATTGGGTTGCTTTTTGAGTAATTCTAAATACTGTCTTCCATGTTGCCAGGCCAATAGATGTGTGGGTTGATAGAAAAGGGGGTTAAAAAGAAAGGACATTTAGTAAAGAGGCTTTAAAAGCAGTAGATATGCACAAGGTTGATACTGAAAATTGCATATTTTCATATAAGTGCACTGATTTCTTCTGTGGGTGTTCACAGTGCTGAAACCTGGCAGACATTCAAGTATAAGTGCATACTTATCAGTTAAATAAATGTGGAAATATACTAATTTCAGCTTCATTTTTCCACAAAACCCAGAATAAATATGGATAAATGCAGACGGAAAAGGCAAAAACATAAATGCCATAAAACCGGGAGCCCTACTTATAATGTTTATATACACAAGCACAGCTCTATTCCTGTAGAGGGAATTGTGTGGTCTTTTCATGAAGCTGGGTTAGCAGATTTCATGGAACAAGTGTTCGGTGACTGAAATGCCCCCTTCTGCTGGGCTACATGGTTTGATAGTGGTCTGGCATGAATTTCTGCGTGTTTTTTATTTTTATAAATGGTATGTTCTTTCTACTGCTGTAAGTTGTTTGTGAGCCTTGTGATCATGTAGCCAGCTCTTAGCTAGCCTTATGAAGGTCAGATGGTTCTAAGTAGACCTTATTTTTGCTGGTAACAAGTGTCAAAGATTGGCTTCTTATAGGCAAAAAGATGTGCTGTAAATTTTCTTTTTTTTCTTGTACGTAGATGGGGATGAGGCACCAGTTTGGGGCATAGCTTCCTGGGTTGCATGTGTTTAGTGATTTTCTTTCTGAGGAATATTGGACTGTTACCATTTATTGCCTTGTGGTCTACACAGAGCACCTTGAAAGTGGATCTTCTGGCAAATGGTTACCAGTGGAGGGTCTTTAAGGCAGGGTTGAGATATGGGCTCCTGGCTTTACATGTTGGAGTAGACTGGCAGCAGGGTTTTTTAATTCTCTGCCATCTTATGGTTGATACAGATGAGCCATTGTATTGTGCAGTCTCTTTTTTTTATAGGATATTTTTAGTGTACCTAAAACCTAAATATTAGTATTGAAACATCAGTAAGATGTAGCAAATTAATGTTGGCTTCCTTCCACCCCATTTAACAATTGATAAATAGCCCTAGAACATTGACTAATTTTAAGGGAATGGCTTGTCTTAGTAGCTGTGACTCATAAAATATTCCATGATGGAAAAGTTACTTGTGTGTAATCCTTCTTCTGTATCACAGGATCCTCATTGATAGTTGTAAATGCTTGACTAATTTCGTATAGTGTGGACCCTGGTGCACTTTCATACATAAAACAAAGGGTGCCAGCATCCAAATGTTTAACAGGAGGAACACCACCCTTTAGGGCCTATCCTAGGTGATTTTGTTTCCAGAGTGTAACCTTCTATTTTCAAATCTTCATTGCAGTATCTTAGTTGCAAAAGGGGTTGAAAGTTTATATAACATAAAGGAAATAATGTAGCTTGATGGGCATACATTGAAAGCTATGAAAAATGTATCTTGTCCTTTTAAGATTCCCGGAGCTTTCCTTACCCATCCATCTTCCATCAAAAGATCATCAGTGGTTGTAGGCGACATGCTGTGTAGCTGTGGCTTATTTTTTCTCTGTCTTAATAAAACAAAACAGATTTATGACAAAAAGATCATCAGTGAGGAAGATAACCTCTCTTCTGGGCTCAATTGCCTTATTAATTCTTTCATTCCTCCTACTTTCTTTTATAAATATAAGGCTGTGCTGACACAATTGGTGTGGAGAGGTAAGGGGGCCAGAATGTTGTAGGATTCTCCTCTGATACTGGAATAAAGGGGAGCATGGAAGTACTTGACCTGTATTAGTACCTTGTTGCTTCACATAGCTCACTGATTTCATAAAGTCTGCATATCACCACACTTTGCCCTCTAAATAAAGTAATGTGGAGGGCAGGTTCTGAGATTTACTTGCCCAGCTTTCCGGTAGTAGGATATCTTTTTAGTGTAAGGAAGGAGACAATGCAACACTTTATTACTGCTTTTCAATACAGGTCTGTAGTACACGAGGTACACTTGCATGCAAGTCTGGCCTTGACAAGTAATTACAAAGATTGATCGACTCGGGTGTTTTCCCACTTCAGGGTATTTTCTGTTTTGCACTTAATAGCAGCACTACAGAAGAACTGAAATGTCTCTGCAAAGCAATTCAGCAGGATCCTCCCACTAACCCATTGCACCTCTTTCTGAGGACACCTTTTTTGGAAGGAGGGCCGGTGGAGCGGAGAAAGTATATACATGGGTTGTATGTGGCTCTCTTCACTCATTTGGATGTAAATATAATCAAAGGGGTGCACATTTTAGGAGGACCATGGAGTTCTCTATCTGTGGCGAGACTCTATGATAACAGTGCTGCAGGCTAGTTTATCAGTCTCTTTCCTTTCGGCGAAATGTTTTGCTCCTCTTTGGATAAATTGTCTTCCTCCTTGTTGCACATATCGCAGATGAAGGATTTGAGAATGTACATTGACCATAAGAACACTTTAATAGTCTTAATTGGTACACAGTCACAATAATACTTGGAAGGGTAAAGGCGTTAATAGATGTCAGCCAATCGGTCATCGACTATTATAAGTTATCTGCTTTCAGTTTTGTTAAAAAGCCACATCGCTGCACATGCAAGCTCGATGCTCTTGTGCACCGTAAGACCGTTCTCCAGCATTGAATCTTTCATAGATTCACATGCTTGAATCTTCCCCGTCGTCATGGTGGGAGTCTCACGGTATTTAAAATATAGCAGTATCTAAGAGAAAAACTTCATGTAAACCATGCAAAGGTAATCACCTTTTGTTAACCCTTTGTCATCTTTATATGGCCCAAGTAACAGCAAATGAGATGCCAGCCTTGAGATCACAATCGCCTGCGGAGCCACCATACCTCAGATTTCTAACCGCACGTCGTGTGAGAAGGATTCTCCCTGAGGTCTGCTCAGTTTTCTCTCAGTTGGTGAACTTTTGACCCTACTGTTTCCACTTCAGATCTCTGGAAAGAGATATTGTTTTCTCTTCATATTCAGAAGATGTCTGAGGGATCTAAAAAGAGATTATTTAGACCCTGCAGATCTTGTGGAAAGGCTAGATTGTTTTCTGAGGACCCCCACAAGGACTGTCTAAACTGCTTACATCCCAACCATGTACCCAGGGATTGTAAACATTGCAGGACTTTTTCTGCTAAAACTTTAAAGGACAGAGAAGCACGTTTACTTCTGTGGCTACAGAAGAAGAAATCCAGATCAGAGTCTGGTTCGGATGTGGAGGAGGTTCAATCTACTCCAGAACATAAAAGAAAGCTGGAGTCTGCTTCTACAAAGTCTGACACCAAGAAGCCTAAAGTCTGTTAGACCAAAGACAAATTGCCAGCTTCTCTGCCTTCTGAGAGCCATAGGAAGTCTGCTTCATCTTCCTCAGTGCCACATACTCCTCTTAAGGCTTCTGTGGAGAGAAAGACCCCGTCGAGGGACCCGTCGACATAATCATTGTCGACGAAGGCAGCGAAATCAACGGTCAGTCCCTCTGACAACACCGGCGTCGTCGACGACAGGAGTTATAACAATTACCACACCGACTGCATCGTCGACGACTGCATCGTTGACGACACTGACGAAAGCTCCGTCGACTACCTCGTCGACGACTACCTCGACGACTGCTTCATCGACTGTGGTTTTCAAATCACCAATGAGGCAAGAATCGGCGACTATTATAATGATTAAACTAATGCACCCGTCAACCTCGTCGACGGAGGGGAAAAAGAGCTCCATGATACTGGAGTGGGGAAGGTTGTCATCAGAGTTGGCATCTTGGAGCAAAATATCGCCACTTCCTCCTTCTCATCTTTTGGAGATGCAAGAATCGGAGGAGGAAGGTGCATTTGGGCCTGCTTATAGTCCATCGCAGCTCAAGGTGAAATGCCAGGATACAGATGAGGATGAAGAGTATCAGGATAAGCCGGAGTATTTGGAAGAGGAATTCTCTTTTAAAGATCGCCCACCTGCGAAATCACATAGGTACAAATCATTTCAAGAGAGCTATGATTTTGAGGAAGAAGATAATCTTCCGGCACCACGGGAAGATACCATATCAGTGCCAATATCGTTGGTAACGGATCTGAGACACATGATAAACGACTACTACAAACGCTTCCCGGAAGCTAATGTTAATGTTCCTAGCACCCCAAGTCGGCAACAGGGTGCACCTTCTAACGAGACTATGCAACCGCCTCTGGCTTCACAGAAGGCATTACCTCCAAGAGTAATAGCCATCAGAGACGACTATGTAGAAAGTGATCTAGAGGATCAGCCAAAAGAGGGAGAGTCAACACAGGATGTGCTGCCTGTGGGCAATGAATGGGATAGATACGTTGCACATCCCCCCTTCTCCCTTACCTTCCCCAGCGAATACTCCGCCAGAAGACATCGGAGGTTTTCACGAACTGCTGGTGCGAGCATCTAAAAGGTTTGACTTACCTCTTCCCGTGACTCAAGCGGATTATTTCCTTTATGATTTTAAAGATTCCGCTAGGAAATCAATTCGGGCAATTCCTATGGTGAATTATATCTGGGAAGAAGGTATCAAAATTATGAAATTCCGGCTTCAGTACCTGCAGCAGTTCCTAGAATGGAAAAGAAATATAAGGCTCCGGAATCGTCTCCAGCATGTCTAATAGGTCATCCAAGACCGGAGTCTGTTGTCATGCAGGCAGCCCAGAGGCGCTCTAGGAATCCTGCAGCTACATGTTCTGCTCCTACTAATAAGGACGGTAGAAGACTGGATGGGGCAGGAAAGCGCTTTGCAGTAATGGCGGCCACTTCCATCAAGGCATCGAATGCCTTAGCTATATTAGGTTGGTACGACCGATCTATTTGGAAAGCGTATAGACGATGCTCTTCAGGGGATTAAGACTGATATGGACACTGCAACAGCAGCGTTTTCAGTCCTTTTGAGGTAGAGGAGGAAGAGGCCAATACCAGCAAAGGCCATCGTATCAGACCTATAGATACCAACCTTCTCAACAGCAAGGTTATCGACAATATTCAAATCAACAGCAATAGCAGTCGACTAATGTACCATACCAGCAACAAGCGGCCAGAAGAACCCCGGCGCGTGGAAAGTCACAGGATGGTGGTAGACGTCAGTGACGTTCTCAGGGCACCATCCACCTCGTTACGACACAAACCTCATCTGAACCACTACCTCTCTCAATATTACCAGCAATAGCTAGCAATAACCTCGGACAAGTGGGTTTTGGACATTGTACACCAGGGACACACTCTGGAGTTCGTTCAAAAGCCTCCTGCCCGTCCGCCCATCTCCAGGAGACATCAACATCTGACATTGCTAAAGAAAGAAATATCAGGTCTTCTGCTAAAAGGGGCGATAGAGGAGGTTCCTCAGCAACATCGAGGAAAAGGATTCTACTCACATTTTTTCCTAATGAAGAAAAAACAAAGTACCAAATGGAGGCAGGTAATGGACCTAAGGGGTTTGAACAAATGTATCAAAAGACAACTCTTCAGGATGCTATCACTACAAGAGATTCTCCTAATGCTGAACAAAGGAGACTTTGACATCATTAGATCTCTTGGATGCATACTTCCATGTCCCAATACACGTCAAACATCAACGTTATCGAAGATTCGAGGTGGTGGGGTGCCACTACCAGTTCAAAGTATTGCCATTTGGGCTCCGGTCAGCGCCAAGAGTGTTCACAAAGTGCATGGCGCCAGTGGCGGCGTTTCTAAGACGGCAAGGACACCAGGTCTATCCTTATCTGGACGACTGGCTAGTAAAAGGACCTACTTACCCATCAGCTCGAAACTCCTTAAGAGCTTGTCGTCAGCTATTCAAAACATTAAGTCTAAGAGTAAATATGGAAAAATCCTTCCTGGTACCGTCTCAAACTCTGCAGTTTCTAGGGACAGTTCTGAACACAAGAGAGGCAAAGGCATGCCCATCGGAGGAACGTATTTAGAAAATCTTAAAATTGGGTTCTCGGATAAAAGAAAACAAGGCAGTTTCAGTGAGGACATACAAATCTTTGCTGGGGATGCTCTCATCCTGCATACCACTAATTCCAAATTGTCGGCTCAACATGAGGCCACTTCTGGAACAACTCTACCTACAGTGGATACAGACTCAAGGATCATTCGAGGATCTCGTCTCTATTACTCCACAAATAAGGAAAGCTCTGTCATGGTGGGAGGTAAGAGCAAATCTTTCGACAGGACTGCTATTCGAGCCTCAACATCCCAGTTTCATAATGACGACGGATGCATCTTGTGGGGAGCAAACCTGCAAGACCTGGAAATTCAGGGTCACTGGAACCCTCAGGAAGCCTTGATGCACATCAATTTACTGGAACTAAAGGCTGTGTTTTTAGGTCTACAAGCATTTCTCCCCAGAATCCACGATTCCCCAGTTCTAGTGAGAAAGGACAACACTACCACAATGTTTTACCTGCTCAAGCAGGGAGGAACAAGGTCACAAACACTATCCTCTCAGGCTCAAGAGATTTGGCAGTGGCTTCTAAAACACAATATTTCTCTGCAGATACAACATGTTCCAGGAGTCCACAACACGTGGGCAGACTCTCTAAGCAGGTCTTCAAGCCTTTGCCACGAATGGGAACCAAGTCAACATCGGATTCTGCAAATATTCGAGCAATGGGGGAACTCCAGGTTTGGACCTATTTGCAACACGAGAAAACAAGAAATGCAAGAGGTTCACGAGCAGGTTCCCGCAGAGAACTTTAGAGGAATACAAGGTAGCAATTAAAAATGCCAAAACTGTATATTTTACTACTAAAATCCAGGCAGCAAAGAACTCCTTTAAGGAGCTTTTCAAAACTGTGACAGCCTTATCAAAGTGTCCACGTGACACCCAATTTGCACCCGACTAAATTTTGTGGACAAAACTGCCCTCTTTTTTCAAAACAAAGTTCAGACAGTTTACAGTGAACTCTAAAAGACAGCATCTGACCCTGTGGGGAACAGTGAAGATCGGTTGGAGGACATCTCTACACATTGCAGTCTGTCACATTTCTCTGTTTTACCGGCAGAGCAAGTGGCAGAGTTGCTATCACAGACTTAAGTCTGGCTCGCCCATGGACCCATGTCCCCCTTTTATTTTGCATCTGGCCCCCAAGGAGGTCAGTGCTTACTTGACCCCCCCTGCTAAATGAGGTCACTAGTTCCGGGGTCTTTCCACACTCTTGGAAAAAGGCCTGTATCAGGCCTATTTTGAAAAAAGCTACCTTGGATCCTACAGAAGCGAAACATTATCGCCCAATTTCCTGTCTTCCACTACCTTCCAAAATCTTGGAGAAAGCTATGAACCTGGAATTGACAGACTACCTAGATCGCAACAACATTCTGGACCCCACCCATCACGGCTTTAGATCTCGGCACTCTACCGAGTCAGCCTTGATCTTGGCTACAGAAGAGATCCGCAAAGTGATAGATGGAGGGGGTAGAGCCGTTCTCATCCTGCTTGACCTGTCCGCGGCATTTGATACCGTAAACCATGCGGTACTGTTACGGCGGCTGAAGGCAGCAGGCATTAGAGACAAGGCTCTAAACTTATTAATATCCTTTTTGGCATCTAGGGAACAGCTGATCCATTGGGATGGCCTTAAGTCGGGAAACCTCTGCCTCCCGTGTGGAGTCCCTCAGGGCTCTGCCCTGTCCCTGACATTGTTTAACTTATATGTCACACCTCTGGCAAGACTAAAGACCACAGTCTCATGCTGGTGTCGTATGCAGACGACACCCAGTTAGTGGTATCAGTCACGCAAAGTGTGGATATTACAGCTGTCGGTTTCCGCAATTGTCTAAATGCAGTGATGTCATGGATGAACTCAAACTTTTTAAAGCTCAACACTGAAAAGACTGAGGTCATTGAATTTGGTCAGAAGCCCTCTGTATGGAGCAAAATATGGTGGCCTCCTGAGGCCGGGAATTGGTCCTGTCCCCGTGACCAAGGCTAGGAACCTTGGATTTATGTTTGACCGTGATTTAAAACTCGCTCAACAAATTAATCAAGTATCTTCTGCCTGCTTTTTCACGCTGAAAGTTCTGCGCAAGATTCTGCCATTTATCCCACTTACCCTTAGGAAAACAGTAGTTGGAGCCCTGGTTCTTTCCAGAGTCGATTATTGCAACGCCTTATATCTGGGAGCAGATAAAGGTCAGATCACCAAACTCCAATCATTGCAGAATGCGGCTGCTCGTGTACTACTTGATCTCCCCAAACATCAGCCCACGTCTGCCAGCATCAAACTGCTTCATTGGCTTCCGATGCGGCAGAGAGTGGCTTTTAAGGCCCTCTGTCTTGTACACAAAGCTCTGTATGGAGGAGGAGCTGCGGATATTCAGCATCTATTTCCCCAGTATTCGCCACAACGCTGCCTCGGGTCAGCCAATACAGAACTGATCCTGGTCCCTAGGATAAAAAGAGCCAGATGGGGAGGAAAACTGTTCTCCTACCAAGCGGCCAAACTGTGGAACTCCCTTCCCACTCTGATCAGACTACAATCGAACAGAGCTCTTTTTAGAAAATTGATAAAGACGTAGCTCTTTCCTTAGCTCGAGAATCATTAACGTAGGCTTCGGTATTCACCTACCTCAGCGCCAAGACGCCTCAGCAATAGTGCGCTTTATAAGATCTCAGTCAGTCAGAGGTTCATGGGGGAATGCTCTTCAGCTTCGATGGACGGGAATGTTTGCATACGCATTTCCTCCGTTCCCTCTAATTCCGAAAGTATTACGCAAAATGAAATCAGAACCGTGTCATCTGATCCTCATAGCACCGGCATGGCCGAGACAATTCTGGTTCACGGAGCTTCTGCGACTGTCGATATCCCCCTCGTATCCAATTTCCACCCGTGCACGATCTGATATCCATGAACAAAGGTCAAGTGGTGCACCCACAGATTGGCTCTCTGAATTCGTCAGCTTGGAACCTCATGACCAGGAGTTTAAATCCCTGAATATTCCCCAAGACTGCCGAGATGTTCTAACTCACTCAAGAGCAATTTCCACCAATAAAACGTATGGTGCAAAATGGAAGAGGTTTTGCCAGTGGTGTTTGGATCACTCTTTACACCCTTTACAGTCCATGCCGGATCAAATACTGCCGTATTTACTGTTTCTAGCCAAATCAGGCTTCGCCCATTCATCTCTTAAAGTGCATCTAGCTGCAATCTCGAGGTACCGCAGAAGACCGGGACCGGCTTCTCTTTGGTCTGCCAGAGTAATGAAGGAGTTTATGAAAGGACTATTTCCGCCAATAAAGCGGTCAGCGGTTCCATGGCAGCTCAACACGGTCCTCACACATTTTGATGAAGCCTCCTTTCGAACCCATCCACAAGGCTGACTTAAAGTTCGCGTCATGGAAAACGGCTCTGCTGCTGGCTCTAACATCGGCCAGGAGAGTCAGTGAAATACAAGCTTTTTCAGTTACTGAACCCTTTACGCAATTCAAGAGATAAGGAGGTGCTGAGAACGAATCCAAAGTTCATTCCGAAAGTACCTAGTTCATTCCATCTGAATGAACCTATTCTACCTACATACTTCAAAGAGCCAACGTCTATAGCAGAAAGATCTCTTCCCACGTTGGACGTCAGACGTTGCTTGAGGTTTTATATTGAGAGGACAAAGACTTTTCGAAAATCAAACCAACTGCTCATTGCTTTTGCCACTCCCAGAAAGGGGTATGCTTTAGCTAGAAACAGTATATCCCGATGGATATCTTCAGCAATTACCTTTTGCCACGAGAAGGCAGGAATACCACTGACTTCAAAGGTGTCGTCTCATTGGACAAGGAAGATGGCTACTTCTGCTGCATTGTTCGCGGTAGTGTCGCTCCTGGACATTTGTAGAGAGGCAACGTGGTCAAATGTCCATACTTTCACCAGACACTACTGTCTGGACACAGCATGGAAAGGAGATTCGGCGGTGGGACAAGCTGTGCTCCGTCGACTGTTTCTTTAAGGTATCTCTTCAGATATATATATATATATATATATATATATATATATATATATATATATATATACGGTTATATGTTATTGTTTCGTACATAATTACGTTTATAATTAGTCTTTGACTATTTTAACCGTTGGAACAGGCAAACTGCTGTTTTTGTGTCTTCCTCTTGTAGGTTATGAAAGGTACTTACTTGCTCACAAGGACAAAAAGGGTCTTGCCCTTAAAACGCTTTTATATGCCTGATGTACTGCTTACTATTCTGATTCAAGCATGTGAATCTATGAAAGATTTAATGCTGGAGAAAAAACAAGTTCCTTACCTGTACACTGGTTCTCCAGCATTGATATCTTTCATAGATTCACATGCGACCCGCCCGCCTCCCCGTTTTAAGGCGGACCACTTTTACCTCATGATAGGAAGCTTTGACTCACACTCGTGCTTGACATCTGAGGTATGGTGGCTCTGCGGGGGATTGTGATCTCAAGGCTGGCGTCTCATTGGCTGTTACTTGGGCCATATAAAGATGACAATGGGTTAACAAAAGGTGATCACCTTTGCATTGGTTTACATGAATTTCTTCTCTTAGATACTGCTATATTTTAATTACCGTGAGACTCCCACCATGACGACGGGGAAGATTCAAGCATGTGAATCTATGAAAGATATCAATGCTGGAGAACCACAGTGTACAGGTAAGTAACTTGTTAGAGGCCAAACTATGTATGGCCTCTAAAGAGGAGACTCCAGAAAGTAAAGGTTTCCAGCACCAGTGAACTGCATCTCTGAACCCAATTCTGGCCTAAAGGGGTTTGTTTTTTGGATCTGATTTCTTCTCTCCAGTATCCTGGAGCTTCTTAAGGTTATTATGAATACAGATCAAATCCTGTTAGCTTAGTTCTGTAATAGCGTTTTCATGCATGTCTTGTTAAAACATGAACGTTATTTAGCACTACATTTTCTACATTTATGAATAAGCACCCAATCTAGCTTTGGTCTGCAAGTGTTTTATTAATGGTTAGATTAATTAGAAGGCTTGCCTACTAACTGAAGCAATGGGTATCAGGGGTGTGGAATTTAGTCAAACATCTACTTGTCCATGGGGCAGGTTGCTTCATAAATCTACTTGTCCTGTAACAAAATCCACTTGTCCCTTTTGTGCCATGTAATGCGGCGACAAATTATGGCAGCAATCTCATTATATAAGAGCTCTGAAATAGTTTCTCTGAATATGCCAGGCCTTCTACCATAGTAGGGTTTGAATACTAGCAATTCCCTTATGTTGCCACGTTTCTGCAGCTCTACATACTGGGGCTGAAGGTAATAGTAAGCAACATTTCCAGGGTTGGAATCCCCTTTGAGTCTGTGCAAACCTACTAACTTGCATGTTTTAAGGGTTTTCACCAACTCTTCTCTAAACTTAGAGCACCATACTGAGAAATATTGGAAATGTACTCCTGACAATGGCAGACATAAAACTTCTTCCAGGGTTGGGGAAAAAAGCAGTTGGAGGGAAAGTGAACTTGCAAACACTCAAATTTTCCCATGAGCAAATCTACACCTGCAAATTTGCTCATGCTAAAATGTAGTTCACAAATATTTTCTAGGAGTACGATTTCTTGTCCTTCTTCTGTAAAGTCTTGTGAACTCACTGCACTTAAGGCAAGGACATGGGTGCACTTTTGAGACTTTATTTAATAATTGGGCCCCTAATTAGGTCTCTGTCTATCTGCTAGCTTCACTTTGAGTGATGGCATTCTGTTCTTTCACAAGGAGCATATCGACACACAGTTGTTTTGTTCAGTGCCAGGAACTACTGTGGCAATGTGTGCTTTTTGAAACCAAAACAATTTTTGCTTTTGCCAATGTTTGTTATAATGGTGAGGGCCCGGCAGCTCCCACACCAATAAGTTTTACAAAAACATGCCAAAACAAGTCGGGCATTGACATAACCAAAAGGCTAACCAACAATTTCAGACCTACTGGCTTTACCAATGCTTGTTTATTTTTATGTTTCCCATAATCTTATTAAAACTGGTTACACTGATTTTCCATTATGAATATTTTTGGGAAATACTAGCATACATCAACACATGTACTAAATGATGCTGCAAAGAAATGTTACCTAAAATTTTACAGTAGTTTAGCGAAATGTTTTTGCATTTTTTTTGTGAACATTTTATTTTGAAAGCAAAGAATCATCAATCTTGCTTTCAAGCTTCTGAAAATATTTGCATCTAATCGGAGAGCATTCTGGGAGCATTATACATAGCCTCATAATGCTAAACATTGAAAACGTGTGCACACATTTTTATACTGGAACCACTGTCAGTAGTGCAGTCTGAGCTTACACCTTTTACTTGGAGCGCTCACCTTAATAATAAAGGCTTTGCATTAATGAACCATAAATACAAGTTTGAACAGCATTAACACATGGACACAAATATTACCTTAACTGCAGGCCGTGCCTTTCCCTGATCCGTAATGTGGTACTGTAAACTGGCAGCCAAAGGGTATGTGCTGTAGGGGGTTGAGCCTACATGTCCCAAGGACAAAATACACATGAATACTTGTTGCCCTTGACCCCAAACAATATGTCCCGGGCGTCGGGCTATAGGAATTCCACATCCCTGGGTATCCAGCACTTCCTTAACTGTTCCTTAAACTTTTACCTTCCTTGTCAAGCTGTCCCCAGAATTGAAGCAATAAAATGTATTTTTCTGGCAAATGCAAAGTATTTCCTGTACGTATATTTAATTGCCTTTTCATTGTATTGCAGTGTATGTTGCATTATTTTGAGGGCGTGTATTCAGTTGTATTTCACAAATAGGGGCAGCCACCCGTTAAATATTTATTGGTAACTTCCTCCACAACTAAAATCTTAATTGTGATTCAAAAGCACTGAATAATCCTCAAAAACCGGAAGACGTCTGGAAGATTGGGCATTCTTCAGTGGTGTGTTGTGTCTTCAAGACCTACCACACACCGCCCACGGACCATAAAAAATACTGAGAAAGCAGATAGCTGGACATTGTGGTCCCATGCATTTTGTTACATAGGTGATGCTCCCAACCTTAAAGTTGCAGCATGCAATATTCAGCTTGATATAGCTGCAGTATGTCATTCCACTTTTCCTGATATGTATTTCTTTTAACAAGGATTACTATTTGATCGGTTACCAGTGTGATTTCACTTGAGTTGTATATTGTTTTGCAGTTTGCCCCATTTAAAAAGAAAAAGCAGTCAAATCTGGGTAGTATAGCCTAAAAACCTACACAATATAAATATATCTATAAAAGCCTATATTTCTTTCATACTAAAAGTGGTCCAGGATCCCTCAAATAGGCGGGAGTATTCATTGTTTGTCTGTTATTTATTCCCGTAATACAGAGCTAGGAATAGAGTAACTCCTCAAATGTCTGATGGTTACCTTCCCCAGAAAGATAGGATGCTGCATCCAGTCTGTATCTTGCAGGATTTAGGTGGGGAAACCCCCTTAGTCATGGAGACCCTTTTTTAGGTCTCAGCCTACTAGACAGCACAGCTGTCTGGTTTGCTAAAGAAAATTTGGGGACATTCAGAAAGCCGACCTAGGAATGTATTCCGCCCGTTGCTTACCATTGGCTTTGTGGTTCGAAATTTACATTTTCTGGCTTTCTATTCGCTGGCTTTATTTGCTTAGGCTATCCAGCTTGAGTTTGTTCCTCTTGTTGCCCAAAACGTGTTTACTGTATTCTTTCACAAACTCGCTTCTGTAAAAAGACCTTAAATTGATCTTATCTTGTCACATTTGCTGTTCGTTCAAAGACCTAGGTCAAATGCCAGGCTCTGTTTCCCAAGGGAGCTTGGTGTTTACTTTTATTTCTCTGACTTGAAAGTGAGAGAATTTGTGACAGTCCTGCTGAATATCCCTGTAAGAGGAGAGGGTGTAGGATTTTGCTTTTATAGCACACAAGACGAGCATTGGCAAAACCACTAGGTCTCTGCAATGCTAGATCTATTGGCTTGTCCATGTTAGTCTTTTAGCTAAGAACACACAATTTAAGTGTGTGAATGTTTTTGGTCTGGTACAGAAGTGACTCAATGGGGGTGGAGAGGTGAGCCAAGCGACACAACATGGGGTGAGTCAAGCTATACAACATTATATGGGGTGCGGGCAGTTGGGGAGAAGAAAATCCAATAAAATGATGGTGAAGTCAAGCAACACAACACAGGAGGGCAGTTGAGATCTTAGAACCCGTGCACCAGTTGAGCCCTTAAAATAATTGCTATGTCAATCATACAACGCACATCACTAAAGATATGAAAAGTTTCTGCAAACTTCAAAAAAGTCTGTTTTTACCATGTGGAACGTATGATTTGCATGCCTAGATATGTGCAACGTTTACAGGAATATAGAAAATGTAGCAGAAATGAAATAATGCAGTGACTTAATTTAGGTACTCTGATAAAATAGGGTCACAGGAAGTTTAAATGCTTTGACCATTAATACTACCGTTGCTAAAAGTCATAATGTATATGGAGTTAGGGAATTAAAAAAAAAAGATTTTTTTTTTCTCTAAGCGGGCTACTGAATTACTATAAACACTAAGAGCAAACAGCTCAGCAGCACAAAGGAATAGTGGCCACTCTTAACCAATTAGCTTGCAGAGGACATCTCCCGGTCCCTCGTTTTTCCCAATAGCACCAATTGTGCTTGTCAGCCTTGCGTGGCCACCGCAATCATCCAATGGGCAACAAAAACAGACGATAACATGAAAACTGCCTTTTGTAAATAGTGCAAACTAGGTCTTATAGCTTTGAGGAAAAATGTTCAGTTCCCAGAACGAGGCTTGAAACGCGGATCTGTTGATAGATTCGTACGTAGCGTAGTGACACCAACGTCCAACAACTCTGCACCTGGCACAGTCTACTGTCGGGAAAGTCCTTTCTTCTTTAGTTGGGGAGAAGGCAGCACCGAGGCATATTACTTGACAGGAAACACTAGGGGTAACGAATCCATGCACAGGAAGGCGGGGACAGACATCACACATCCAATCAGCAGTAATGAGGGCAGCGGAGCCCTGCCATCAGCGCAAGGAGGATGGCCTCATTGCATATTCTGTTAATGACTCCGGAGCTGACTGGATAGCAGGTGTCAAAAGAGGAAACGGGCGATTCTCTTGTCCAATAGAGCTCCATGCTCACTCTTGAGTAGGCGCGTCAGTGTTGTGGGGGAGCCGAATATAAATATTAAACAAAAAACAGCCACTGAAAAATCCCCAGAGGCGGAAAATCAGTTGGGTATTTTACTTGCAGGTGTCAGTGTTACCTGCGCTACCGACCCGTGAAGAGGAGAGCCCCTAGAGCTGCATGTGTCAGGGTATGTACACCCCCGGCTACCCTGTGCCGGCTTCTGTGGTACATTTCGTCCTGCTGCCTAGCTAAAGAGACAGATGAGAAATGGACAGGGGGGTGTACGCGTACTGTCTTGAGTGGTTTTCCCCTATTGCATTTAGTTTTATCCATAGCAGTGAGAAAGACTGGCAAGTCCATTGTAGACTTGAAGTGATTGTTGTACCGGCTGAAAATGTGACGAGATAAGAACATGATTTACAGCCCTGTTTACTTAAACAGCCCTTGGAGCTAGTGAAAACATGTGCGCTCCTGAGGAGGACTCTTAAAGAAAAAAGAAGTTCCTGAACGGATGTTAAAATGACCAATGTATTTATATAATGCTTTGTCCCTGCTCTCGAGGAGGGCTAAACACAGCATGACGATAGAGCCAGCAAATGGGAAGCCTATGGCTGTTGTCTGACCCGCTCTTCGCCTGTTGTCTGCCCTGCTCTGCCTCGCTCCACTAACTTTTAGCCTTGCTGAATTTGCTGCCACACTGGTGTACATAATGGCTAAAACACATTGCCAAAGGCAATGGCTCTCGCATAGACGAGACCTATTGGCTTTGCCAATGCTTGTCTTTTACTGTTAAAAAGACTGTTATCAATGTTTGCTGGCCTGAATTCAAACATCCACAATAGGCAGTGGTACTCTTCTGCATCCTAAAATGGGAGGTCAGTAATAGAGTTGCCATGCGAGACTCAAATCCCACTCATTTCGAGAAATGGTGCCTTTATATCTAGACTGATGAAGGTTAGGGTACTATGGATTGCTCCAATCAGCTCAACTTTGGGGTTAATGGAGTTTTTTCACTTCATCACCAGCATAGTACATGGTGCTTATTGATAAATATGAACTAATATGACTAAGTATGTATGAATTAACAGCGACTTAAGCACTTTGCAGTATTTACAATTGATTAGTGCAACCCAGCTCTCCAGAAGGGGAGATTGGTTTGTTGAATAAACTGTATCGGGTATATTTTGATATTTAATTGAAGTGATGTTTTTAATGAACTTTTTAGGCTTAAAACACGCAAGTGACTGCAGAAACTTAGTTTGATTGGGGTTCTACAATAGCATCTCAGCCATTTCCATTACATAATCCCCTTCTCTCCTCTGTAGATATTGATATTATAAATTGTCTTAATCTAGTGAATAAGCAATAAAGTCCTGGACCTATCCATGCTTAAATTACTTGCATATAAAGTTGGTAGTTGATTGTTCTCTAGTGGAAACCATGCATCCTTAACTTGGACAAATCCAGAGCTTTTTTTCCATAGTCAGTGCGTTGGGGTGGCACTTAATGTACCAGGATGCCACACTACATTAGATTTGACAACACCAATTACATAAGTGACTGTGCTTCCTTTTAAAGTCTCTGATGCTTTGAGCCTAGTGAAAATCGCTCATCAAGACTGAGGGGAAGTGGTTGGCAGGTAACATAATCTACATGTGGGGTACACTATCAGAATTAACGTTATCGAATGCCACCAACTCATTCTTCCAATGGATATTGTTTTGCAGATTTCGTTGCAATATCTTAAAAATTTTGATAGATCAGATAACTCTGTAGAAGAGAACATAGTCAAAGCTATGCTTGAGCACTAATTTTTCCAATCCAGGCTTCTGCCCTAGCATTCTCCATCGCAACAGTATTGTTTTGTTAAATCTTTGGAGAGCATATCAACTAGTAACCTTACAAATCTCGTGCAAAGACAGTTCTCTCAAGACATTAACAATGGGCCCTCTGTGCTACAATTCTGCATTGAGGCACGGATCCTGTTGACACTTCCTAATGGATGACAGTCTATCTTGAGATTCGTAATGCTTAGCCTCATGTAAGCAATGCCATAGATGACAAAAAGTTGTCTATTAATACTTAGTCAGATCAGGAAATGTGGTGGATAGCCCAAACAGTCTGTTTTGCTTTAGATTTGTTTGGTAGAGGGAAGGTGACTGGCAATATAATGTGTTGCTATTTGTTACCTGATGTTCCCGCATCTTTAATATTTTTGCGTTCTCCAGGATTGATTGCAAGCTAGGGCATACATATGTAGTTGAAATAGTGTGCGCTACTCTCTGTTCTTTGTGACATTAGATGAGATGGCATGAAGTACAAGAACAGGCTCCAGTCATACTGTGACTCACGTTTCTTTTAAATCACCAAAGAGGTGCATATAAAGATAGATTGTTAAAGGTTGTGCATATTTCATAAATGCCCTTGTGAGCTCTTCCCGTGTGTCATTTGAGATTTTATTGTGGATTTAGTGCTAAGAGATAGGAGAGCTTGAAGGGGGAGCAGCCAAGGTCTCTAAATCTGTTCCAGAGCAATAGTGGGCCTGACATTACCAGATTAGATCAATGAGGCTCGAGTGTTGAAGATGAGGAACACACACCTTTTTTGAGCGCTCAAAAAGAGAGCAGGTTGAAATTTGAAGTGAACAGGCCACGGATTCCCCATTCAGAAGAACCCAGCTCTAAGATGCTGAAAATGAAGTCCCCATATACCCTGTCGGGTCCACCTTGATGTAGGGTAGCCGTTCATGTGCAGGCTAATCTGGATGCCATGCAGCAGAAAATCTCTGGCCTTTATATCCTGTGTAGTCCACCTTGAAATAAGATACGCTCTTGGGATTTGGCAAATGGAAAATACAAAAGTGGCAGAGCCTCAAGTACCATGACAGATTTTTCTCACCTGGGTGTTTTGTTTATGCGTGCGGAGAGTGACTTCCAGAAGTTGACACGAGTGCTGATGCTGAATCGCGGTCGTTTCGATTACGCCCATATAGGCAGTGACCTTGTCCTTGCCCATGGATCCTGCAAATCATAATAAAGATTAAAAAGTACAGCATTCCATTCAAAAGAATGCCTTCACGCTGTCTCCACTTCAGATCACATCTGTGAAAAATACCAGGAAAACCTTTCAAAAGCTCGAAATGGAGGAGGGATTGGAATATGCTAATTATATTGTAATCCCAAAAAAGGTAACCGGGAAGTGGTGGTGCATCTTCAATTTCAGAGTTTGGCCTAACGGCTAGGGCGGTCGACCTCAAAGCTGGGGAACCGGGTTCGAGTCTCGGCAAGGACGCTCAATATCCTGTGATTCTGGGCAAATCATTTAATCTCCCCGTGCCTAACAAAAAAATAAAAAATGAATGTGTCCTCATGTAACGCAACTGATGCTCGTGTAAAGCGCTCTGATACCCGATACCCTCGGGTCAAGTTCGCGCTATATAAAACTCTGTAAAATTTTAAAAAAAATAGTTGTATGCAAATGTACGTAAAAAGAGAATTTTGTACATAAACGTAGGAAGGTAGTCAGATTTCTTGGTAAACCATTCCATTAGGATTGAGTCACTCAAATTTTAAATTCAAAGACTTTTTATTTATTTTGATTATTTCTGTGAACGGTTTAGACTAAGATTAAAATCATTGAGGCTGGGGTGAAAATGATGGTAAAGGCAAGCTACTTTTCTCTGTATTAGACAGGAGGTTATTTTCTGCAGTTTGAAACATCAATGCCCCAGGCCTGAAACTAAGGCAACACTTTTCTATGAGCACCCAGAATGTGATCAAAAGGTTTTCAGAAGAAGACAACCATGATGTGTTTTTTTTTTTTTTAAGTTTGTTTGCTTTTAAGACCTACTGAAATAAAACAGTACAGCAGTCCTAGTTCAGGCGGGGACGTAGATATAAGTGATATAATTGAATGAGTGGTCACAAATAAAGGTTAGTGATATGCAGCGACACATGGGTCTCTATCTCCGGACTCTTGCATCTGTCGCTAATTCCCTCCTGTCCAGACTGAACAGGGTATGACATATCCTGTAAATGCTTTTAAAGTGCACCAATCGGGCCTGCCATTAGCAGACATCCTTTGCATTCAGTAGTGTGACCATCTGTCATCTTCGAAGTCAAACCCCATATCACGGCCCCAACTAGCCCTTACCGTATACTAGATTTCTTTTCTGGGCATAGTGTGTATAAATGTGGCGTACGTAAGTGAGACAAACCTTTTCAGTCCTCTGGCTCGACAGGGCACATAGTAGCATGCAGTATGCTAGTGTGGGGCCCTCGGCAAGCGGAGACTGATGTCCTTTGTTGTAGATAAGAAAAGGTGTCATAGCTGCATCCTGAGCCAGTGAGTGGCACTGAGGCCAAGTGCTGTTTGACCTTTTAGAGCCACAAATGTGCTTTGTGTCAACAGTACTCTGTACCTGGAAACAAAGCAGAGTCAATGATGATGCCTTACCCCAAGAGCTATGCTAGGCATGGGCGAAATTGAAATTATGCTGGCATAATTTAAGTAAGGAATTTCACTTTTTACGTTTCTTATGTAAAATTTCGCCATGCCACTTAATTACGTCACAGTTTGCGGCAAAATGAGAACGCAGCAGCAACATGAATAACCAGCACACGAGTGGCTGTTGCTTGCTGCAATCGTTTTCTCACTTTTTTCAGAGCAAAATGCGTCCTTGTGTCAACTGTTGCAAGGAAAAGTTTCACGCTAAAGTATTGCATTAAATAACGGATTTGCATTTCGCATAATTTTCCCAAACTTTTAAATAATTGCACGAAAGCAAATTGTGCACATTTCTCACACCATGAGTGGAAAAAGAAAAGTGGCCCACGCCCTGTGAAGCAACATCAAGGGGATGGGGGAGGAAAAGGTTCTCAGCATGGTAGATACCATTGTTTTTTTTCTGACCTCCAGAGCTGAAGCTCTTAAATAGAGTGGACTAACCTCACCACTCGAAGTCCTATGATGATCTCTTTTGGAGCTGGGTGATGAACATGTAAATTACCTTTGGTAACGCCTTATCTGGTAGAGACTATCTAACCACAGTTTCCTTACCTTAGGATTATCTCCAGGCGTCAAACTGGTTGGTAACATTTTTCAGGATCAGAACCCCTGCATGCTGGCGGGTGCCGTCGTTCAGCTCCACACAGTGCAGTCTGCACCAGAAGCAACATGCGCGGTGCCCATATAGGCGCCACCCCAGCGTGCTGATGTCAGTTTCTTTTCGCAACTTTCACAGCTAGGTGTGGAGCTAAGAACACTGACAGCTGGTGTGTAACGCTAGGGCCCTAAAAGGGGGGGAAAAAACCCTGTCCCTAGAAATCCGTTTGCAGAGCAGGGAGGATGGGCGGGTCGTAAAGAATCTGCAGCTCAACATTCTACCAGATCAGGCATTACTGAAGGTAAGTAACTTGTTCATCTGATAGTCTTCTAGCCGCAGATTACTTACCCAAGCAATACCACCCCAGAGGTAGGTGTGTGAAACAATCGCACCAAAAAGTCCTGCAGGACCGAATGGGCAAAGTGCCAGTCCCGAATAAACTGACTGTCCAAGCAGTAGAGCTTTGTGTAGGTGTGCAGAGAAGCCCACATAGCTACCTGGCACATGTTCAGGACTGGGACTCCGTGTGGTAACGCACTGGTCGTAAGTTGCTTCTTGGCCAAAGCGTAGCCGATTTTAATGCAAAGCGCAATCCATCGGGAGATCGTCAGTTTCAGCGTGATCTTCCCTTGCTTGGCTTCGACATACCCCACGAAGAGTTGAACGTCCACTGGATCTCTTTTGAGCAGTCATGGTAAAATGACAACTCTGTTTTTGTGTTCAGTCAGTGGGGTAGCTCCTTTTAGGGGGATGCAGCAGAGCGAAAAAGGTAAGCAGGGTGATAGGTGGTCTACATGAAAGGGAGTGATAACCCTCAGAAAGAAGCCCTAGTGTGAAGGACCAGGATGTCCGGGAAGATGTTGAGGTGTGGAGGCTTAGAGGGCAAAGCCTGGAGCTCGCTAACCTTCCAGGCAGATGTTATGGCCACCAGAAAGGACCTTTTGATGGTAAGTAGCCTAATAGGACAGTTGTGTAGTGGCTTGAAGGGAGCGCACAGGAGAAGAGAATACCAAATTTAAGTCCCACTGAAGCATGATAGAGGGTGAAGGAGGGAACATGTGTTGGAGACCTTTCAAAAACTTTTGAGCAATAGGGGATTTGAACAGGGATGGTATAGCTGGCAAACCACAGAAATGCTGAAAGGGCAGAACGATAGCCTTTTGAGGTGCCCAAGGCAGAGGTTTGCTAGGGAAGAGAAAAAATAAACAGAAGCACCTGAGAGGGGAGCAGAAAGGGGATTTCTCTGCACACTATGCTACAAAGTTAATGTCATACCAGGCATATACCTTCTTGGTGGAGGGATGTCTGGATGCAAAGATGACATTATAGACTTCAGGCAGAAGGTTGAATGCTGTCAACTGTTGCTGCTCAATCTCCATGCAAGAAGGCATAGCGTTGACTGGTTTGGGTGTAGAACCCTCCCTTGTTGCTGCAACAGAAGATCCTCCCGAAGGGGCAGCCTGATCGAAGGACCGATGGCCATGCTCAACAGCTTGGGATACCAAACTCTGAGTCTGTTCTGGAGCCGCAAGGATAACTTGGGCCTGGTCGTTAATGATCTCCTTGAACTCTGGCGTACAGGCGGAAACATGTACAAGGAGGCCTGACCTCCAGTCGAGACGAAAAGCTTCTCCGACCGAGAGCCACCTTAAACTCTAGTGCCAAAACCTGTGACAATGCATGTTCTTGGCGGTGGTGAACAGATCTAACCAAGGCTCTCCCCTCTGCTGAACGATGTTGCACCACCTCTGGATGGAGATCTGCTGCTGAGTTATTGGTGTTCAGAAAGCCTGCCAGGTGAGAAACCACCAGGGATCTGCCCTGATGCTCTAGCCATGTCCAGAGCGCCTCTTGACAAAGGGTCCATGACCCCACACTGTCCTCCTTATTGCAGTCCCACATGGCGGTGGTGTTGTCTGTGAATACCTGCACTACCCTTCCCTCAATGGAGGGTAGAATGGCTTTCAATGCCAGCTGGATCTTTCGGAGCTCCAGCAGGTTGATGGAGTCCAGATTACTCTGGAGGCCAGAGGCCTCTGCTGTCCACCTCTCCCAAATGACCGCCACATCCGATGAGTGACACATCTATCACTGCTGTCAGATCTGGTTAAGGGGAGAGTGGTCTGCCCCTGACCCAATTGCGGTTCGTTAGCCACCACAGCAGATCTTTTGCAGTACCCTCCCAGGTCTCGAAAAATCCACTCGCCCGCATTTGCGAGTCGGATTCAATTAGGGCGAGCTATTTTTAGGTCCTACTCGCCCTTTCTGGCGAGTAGGAAGACAAACTGACTTTTGACCTTTGTCTCTGAAAGCAGAGGAAATGTGACCAGATAGCAAGATTTAAAGGCATCTTTATTGCACACAAAGTGAATGAGCAATAGAAGTGCCTTTAAATCTTAACCTCCGTTTCTGGAAGCAGAGCAAATGTGACAAGTTAAGTGCATTTGTTAGGTCGAGTACATTTTTTAGGTAACTAGACCTGCAGGTCTAGTAAAAATTAAATGATTTTTCGAGCCCTGCCTCCGAGATCTGGATCATGTCAGAGATTCCCCTGATGGCTGCGCTCACTGGCATTTCAGGTCCCACTGCAGAGCCTGCATATGCCAGCGAGCATGTGTCACAAGCGTGAGGCCCAGCAGCTTTGGTCAGTCTCACCTAAACCCAGGATAGAGGCTAACACTTCGATATCATAGCCTGAGTATCCTGGACTTGCCGGTCCGGAGGATAAGCCCGAAACTGCACAGTGTCCAGAACCGCACCGGGAGAGTCACTCATGTGTCATTTTGGCATGTTGATAGTGAAACCCAGCAAGTGCAGAAGGTCAGGCGTAGTCTGGATGTGGGAGACGACTGCTTGGGATGAGCCCGCCTTTAACAGCCAGTCATCGAGATAGGGGAATACTGGCACCCCTGATCTCCATAGATAAGCTGCAACCACCGCCATCAACTTTGTCAACACCCGAGGGGCGCTGCTAGGGTCAAAAGGGAGCCGTTGTGTAGTTTCTACTAATCAGTAGGAATTGCATTCTTGTGTAGAATATATGTGCAGCAGTGATCAATAGACAGATGCAGATGACAGTTATAATAAGCGCCAGGACAGTGAACAAAACAAATAGTTCCATCATTGTGCTGAAACAACGTATATATGCAAGCATATCAAATAACGATCTAGCATACTCCTACTATGCAGGCCCTAACCAATATGTCTAGGGTGTATGATCTGCCAAGAAACCCCCTACTGGATGATCTAGCTCCATTTACCTGGTGGGTAAGAATGTAGGACCTTGTCTTTGTCACAAACTGAACACCCCTCACGGAGAGGTTAGTCAGCTGTTGGGCGAAAGCTTCAGCATGTAGAGACCCCTCGAAGTCTGCAAAAGTGCCTTCTCTTATTGTACCCAGAAACATATGTTTATTTATTGAAAAAGGCATCCTTTCCTTTGGCAGAGATTGTGATCAGGCTGCCATTGTTTGTATTCTTCAGATAGCTGTCGCCATATGGACGTACATAACAAACACATTTGCACAACGAACGTGCATGCCTTGTACCTAAGCCAAGGCAATATGATAGTGTTACTGCGAAGATTGTTCGTGTAAGCAAGGTTGGTGCATCCAGGAAACAAACCCAATATGTCACGAATGCAAATGTGTTAAACGTTGATGTGGAAAGTGAAGGCAACTTTAGGAAGAAGCCGTGTTTATGTAAAAATGGCAACGTTTCCTACTAGGCCTGACTGGGACACATGACAGAGCCAGCCAAACAAAGTGTGCATGGTCCACAGTGAACCGCAGATAACATCTGTGGACAGGCAGGAAGGGAATGTGGAAGTATGCAAGCCCAATACTACCATCCAGTTTCCAGGGTTGAGGGCTGACAGAACTTGAGCGAGCTGGAGCATTCTGAATTTCTCCTTTTTCAGGAAGAAATTGAGGGTGCAGGTCTAGTATAGGCCTCAGTCGGCACCAGAATCTGAGTAGGACGATGCCAATCGGCTCTGAGTCGAGGATGAGAATGGAGGCAGCGCCGGGAGCGTTGACAGCTTGAGTGGGAAAGGTCAAGGTGGCTTGACTGGCGCTGGTCAAGAGTCACCTGTGGGTTCACGGGGCCTGACAGGCACCGGGGGGGCGAGCGTGCTGGCGGAAGACAGGAGAGGCCCCTTCCAAACCCGTATCCTGAAGGCACACAAGCAGGGACAGGCCGCCCAAATATCGGTTGCATGGCCTCATAAAATTTGCGGAGGTGGGCGGTGGTCGCTTTGGCTCCCGGAAACTCGGGGGAGGGGCGGGGCAGACTAAACCTTGGAGCCAGGCTTTGAGTGTCCACTCTCTTGCGTCTCGTCTGACTTCGGACGAGGCGAAGTCGAAGACCATTTCTACTTGTTCTGGTGGGTTTTACCGAATTGGGACGACTTCGACGATCGATAGCTCCCCAACCGACCCTGGGACCTTCCTCACGACCAGGATCGATACAGTGGAATGTCAAGCAGGAAAGGAGCTTTTGAGATCGCTCCCTCACGGACTGAGGGTGAGTGGCGCGACAATTGACGCAGGTCTTGGCATTGTGGTTGCGCTCATTACACCGGAGATCGACATGGTGCGGGTCAGTCACTGATGTTTGTCGGTGACAGGCTCCACAGGGCTTGAATCCAGCCTTTCCTGTAGGCATTCCTGTCACACCAGGAGACCGTGTCCCAAAATTCTTTGACAAAAGGGTCGGAAAAAAGGGGGGGGTTTTGGGGACTGACAGACACTATATACCCCTTCAGTGGTGGGCTGCCCCACCCCTTTTACTTTCCGCCATCTGGAAATCTGTTGTCTAATGGGTTTTCAGCCCCATTCCATCATTGGCAGCAGGTCTATACTGCCCATAGTTGGTTGGGGGGGGGGGGGGGGAGTGCAGCACTGCCCTGCCCCCTCCCTACCCAAAAGAACCACTTCCTGGTGTCTAGTGACGTGGGTTTGTGCTTGGGATGAGTTTGAGTGCGATCCCCTAGGGGGAAGAGCTCTGGAAAGGGGCCTCCTGCAGAGATCAGTGCTAAGGGCCAGTGAAGCCTTTTCTTGTGTGGCTGACAATACGTTCCCAACGACTGCACTGTACAGGTAGTGCGACCTTCGGGAAGGTGCAGACAGCCGCACTAAAAAGGTTAAAATTGTTCCAACTCCTAGTATCCAGTAGCTGAGTTAATTTTTAATCAAAGCCTAAAGCATGTCTACTCCTTGGATTACAAAGCTCCTTTTCTTGACAATCTGTAATATTTACCAGATTCAATTATGAGGGGACTTCTAGACATTCTCACCCGAAGGTTGATAATTTCTTCAATTGACAAGGCATTGCGACAACATACATCTCATTAATAGACACTGGGCTCTCAAGTACTAAGTCTAGAGTTTGAACTCTTTCTGGAGAGCCAATGTTTTTCATCTCTTGTAGCTTAAGTTGCGCAGCACATACTTTAATCTACCAAGAAGTTTGAATGGTATGAAAGTTCTGGTTTCACGCTGCGTCACTGTAAAACTATAATGGGATTCTCATTATGATGGTTTGGGTGAAGGTGGTTTCCACAGATTAGTAATACTGCAAGTGGCAACTGTTCAGTGTTTTGTGTGTGGGGAATAGTCAGACATATGTCATTATTTACACATTGTTTATTCAAGTACATTCTGGTTGAAAGGTCTTATTTGAATATACTTTCTAGTGCATGGCAGGGTCATCGTCTATGAAACGACCTAATGACGATCGTAGGTTTTAATGTACATTTCAGAGCCTGCCTCGCTACCCACTAAAAGTGGGGCAGGCTTCTTGAAGGAAAATCAGCAACACCGGCAAAGCACAAAGCAGCAGCCAGTCAGAGTTACAGGCTCTGCTGACTTAGTAGCGCTCATCGCTGAAAGTAAAATTAGTTGGACCCGCACCAGGCTCACCCCAAAATAAGTTGGTGAGACTCACTGCATAAGTTACGCTGAACTCAACTTAGTGAGCAGAGACTGGGACTCCAGAAGTCAGCTGTAACTTACACAGGCAGCTCAAAATGATCATGACTATAAAAATAAAAATGCAAATTGTAGTAGGAAGGAAGAGATCCACTTACGTCTGTGTACCGGGTGCCAATTCGGTACGGGCCTGGCCTCACCAGCCCCCCAGGCAGTGGCGGTCCACGCCCGCCTATAAATATGTGACACCCACTCGTCAGTGTGTCCTGCCTGTCTGGGTACTTACTCCTTGTGATGACGTCAGTGAATGTATCCAGAAATGCCTCGCTGGTAGGTCAGTGAATGTATCCAGTAGTGCTGCGCCAGTGTCTTGTCAATCAGGGTTATGTTATGTTGTAGCAGAATCATTTGTAGTAGCTTAGCTAGAGCTGCGAGCAGCTGCAGCCCAGCCCCCACGCCTGTCCGGAGCAGCGCGGAGTGCGCACTGCCACTTCATCTTTACTCAGTGAGTGGTGAATTAGCAGCGCTCCGGCTAAGCTTGACAGCTGAGGAGGCACTGTAATGCATGACTTTCCATTTCAGTTCAGTAATGTGGACACCACACTGAAATGCATTAGTCTAACACCTGATGCGTGGTACTTGGCAGGGCTGTACTGGAAAAAATGAGGGATCCAGATGCTTCCAAAGCAGTGGGAGCAATCTAGATGCATCTTGATAAGTCTGGGTTTCAGCTTTAACAGATACAAGGGAGTGCAAGGCTTGCCACACCACCACAGTGGCCGGGCTTCCAACAGCACCATCCCTACCAAGAGAGTGAAGTCCTGTCCACTGGGTAAAATAAGCGGCAGTGGTTGTGGAAAAGGCAACGGTTGCTCTTGAAAGGGACCTTCCCCTCAAAACAGTGAATTTCCAATGATTAACCAATTACACCTGTCGGAGGGAGGATTGTGGTACTCCTTTCACGCTGGGAGGAAATTACCTCAGACAAGTGGGCCCTATTTGTGGTTCAACAAGGATACTGCTTGGAGAGCCACACTAAGTATACCACCACAACATCACGCAGTCAGGAACATCAACAACTGCTCAAGTACAAGCATTCAGCAATGGGGCCTGCACCCCTACACCAGAGGGACCAAGGATTGTACTCCCTGATCTTCGACATTCCCAAAAAGGATGGGACCCTCTGGCCTATTCTCTACCTCGGGCGAATGAATCAATACAGCATTTCACTGTGACGAGTGAAAGATCTAAAAACCCTGTTCTGCATAAGAGACCACATGGCGACCTTTGATTCGAAGCATGCTTCTACATCTTCATTCACCGAGCTCATCACCACTACCATTGATATGTGGACAACACTACCAAGTGCAGGTTCTACCATTTGGGGGACACAACAGCTTCAAAGGTGATGACGAAATACCTAGTGGTGAGTGTACCATATGTTTGACGGAGTGCCATGCATGTGTTTCCGTATCTGGATGATTGGCTGATAAAGAGCAGCTGCTGCCAGAAATCCCTAGCACACACACTGGAGCCGTAGTTTCACTTCAAAAGTTCAGATAACATATCCTTTGTGAGAACTGTAATGACACTTTGGGATGATGGCCTTCTAAATAGTAATATTAGTGAATGCAACCTGTATGTGCGCCCACTACAGGAGTGTCTGACCAGGCAGAGGTTAGAAGCATAAAATCACTGGGATATATATAGTGTTGGTAGTGCCCTGGGTCAGCACAGCCTCAAATGAAACCACAAAAATGTCTCTGGCCAGGCCTTTACTGGACCTTTGGCTACAGATTACCATTACACAGATGCCTCGTACAGCGTTTTACACACTCCTCTGTGGGGAAAAAAAAAAAAGTCCTAGTGATACCTGACAACATGCATTACTTTAAAAAAAAAAATGGGGACTCTGGGCTATTTGCAATCTGAGGCAGCTTCTAGCGGCCCATTTGCCGGGGAGGTCAATGTCTTTGCAGGACACATTAGCAAGTACTCAAAGGTGCAATAAATCCTTAAGTACTATGGCATATTTCTAAAAATCGGAAACTCTGTCAAGTGATCGGTTTGCCATTGCAGGTGCAAAATGCCCAAACTTTGCCTCCAAGTACCTACACTCACAGCTCATGGGCAATGGACTAAAGATGAGCTGGCCAGGGATATTTTCATATGATCTTTTTGCACTCTTCTGCTTCCATATGTAGTGAGGAAGCTCTAGCAAGCATTGATGACTCCTGATTGCAACAATGAGGTCAAGACAGCTGTGGTTCCTAGTGCTTCTAGAAATGTTGGCCCAGCCACAAAGAAGTTGCCCACCAGAGCAGATCTTGTAACACAACACCACAGGAAGCTGAGACCTTCAAACTTCAGGAAACAAACCAGTCTGTTTGGCACCTGAGGCGATAAGAGTTTGGGTTAGCGCAAACCTTCTGAGAAGTGTATGCTAATCCTGTGTGAGGCAGTTAAGCCTACTTCATGTGTATGTTATGTGGCAAATTTGAAGAGTTTTTTGTCCATTATTGCATAATCCTTTAGCATTGGTGCAAGACTTCATTTGTTACCTGTTACTGCTGTTGTTTAGAATGTGTAATAACAATGGGGTAACCCTGTGTCCCTCAGAACCTGGGTGTCTATATGAAAAGCTACAATGGTTCTGTTGGGAAAGAATAATTTCTTCACAAATGGCAGATAAATCATAAGGTATCACGTCTATTCAATACGGTTGGAACACAGAAACACAGGCAAGTATGCTTTCGAAAAAACGATTTTACTTATTGTTAAATAAAGCAATCTTAAAATGCATTTATAAGGCTGTCAATATTCAATGCAAAATCGTAGTGTCATAGAATAAAGTGAAAAGGAGTGCTCAGTGACTGTGGTGCCGTGAGTGTCATATATACAACGGTGAAAGTAGATTCTGTACAAGTTATCAAAAGAAAATAAGCTGAAAAAGTGGTCAGAACAACGGAAAAAACAATTTCTCCGGTAAATAGCACAATTGCTTATAGTTTTGGGACCGAAAGACTTGATAAAGCTGAGCCATACACGATCGACCCGGACAACAGCGTTATTAGACTGCCGCAGTATGACCATGCGTTGCCAGGACTCATGACTGGCACGTATTTGGGGGACTCAATTTGTTTTGGTTCACCCACCGGCTGATTTTACAACAACGGCCACTCGTGTGATTACCGGCCGAGATTCACACGACCTCTTGAACTGCGTTGATTTATTATCATTGAGTCTTCCTGAAACTGGTGGTTTCAGGAAGACTCAAAGGTAATGAATCAAAGCAGACTACTGGAAGCCTTCACTCAACGAGGCAACTCTAAGGGAATTCACCCCCATGATGGGCTGTCATCCTTCTCCTTAGTCCTGAAGAAGACCTGCTATGACATTTGTTTAATAACGCTGTTGTCCGGGTCGAAACGTCGATGATAGTGTATGGCTCAGCTTTATCAAGTCTTTCAGTCTCAAAACTATAAGCAATTGTGCTATTTACCGGAGACATTGTTTTTTCCGTTCTGACCACTTTTTCAGCTTATTTTCTTTTGATAACTTGTACAGAATCTACTTTTACCCTTGTATATATGACACTCACGGCACCACAGTCACTGAGCACTCCTTTTCACTTTATTCTATGTCACTACGATTTTGCATTAAATATTGACAGCCTTATAAATGCATTTTAAGATTGCTTTATTTAACAATAAGTAAAATCGTTTTTTCGAACGCATACTTGCCTGTGTTTCTGTGTTCCAACCGTATTGAATAGACGTGATACCTTACGATTTATCTGCCATTTGTGAAGAAATTGTTCTTTCCCAACAGAACCATTGTAGTTGTTCAGAAGGCAGGACTGGCTTACACATCCATTTAGTTAAGTTTAGCAGCAGTGGCTGCTTTAACAACAAAAAGGCAGAACACACCTCTATTCAAAATTAAAGTCATCATGAAGGAACTAAAGAGTTGTTCGTCCGATAACACCAAGTACCCACATGGGACCTCAGTGTTGTACTCACAAGGGTTATGGGGGCCACTTTTTTGAGCTGCTTCATTTGTGTGCAGTACATACCTGTCATAGAAAACAGACCCTCCAGGATTTACAATTTCACGATTCGCAAAAAAAATCCCCAAATTGGGACTTTTCTGTAAAACTTGCGATTTTTACAAAAGCCCCTGCAAAAATTCTGTAAAAAAGTTTTCTAAATCCTCCTTTTATTGCCCTGCTGCGTTGGGTCAGTAAAAAGGGGTGGACAGGAGAGAGTAGTTTAAATTCTCCCTCATGCTGTGTGTGGCAACAGCACTACAATCTTCTTGAAGTCAGAGCCGGCCTTCAAGAAGCAGAAAACAAACCTGCAGTCATCATTCCCCTGTCACATTTTGCCAGCTGTTTCATCTCAAATGAACCCCCCCCGATTTTTCTTCCCTGCCATTCCTGGTCAACTTTTTCTCTTCCAGGGGATACTCATCAATAGTCATAAGCACTGAATTATCCCCGCCCATCTGCGGATCCCGGAGCATATAGAAATATACATATATATATGAGTATGTTGGGGGATCACAAGTGCATAGCACTTCCGCGACATACATATATACATGTATATAAATACATAAATATGCAGCCTAACAAATTCCAATAAGGCAAAATGCCAAAATTACAAAGGTTTTCCCTGTACAGACAATCTCCTATATACACTCTGTAATAGAGAACATACACTGTAATAGTGTTATGCAAGAAAAACCTTTATTTTCAGAAAAGAAAACATGTAATAGCAGGCAGTTGGCCCATAGGCTGCATAGCTGAATAAATATCACCGTACAGTAAAACACTGGCACCTTGCCTTTAAGGCTTCCAAGAACTTGGACCCTTTGCCTTTAAGGCCTCCAGGAGACCCTCTGCTCCCATCATGCACCACAGGTGACAGTTAGGTCAGTTCTTTTTTCCGGCTCCTTCTAGGAGGATCCTGGAGCTTGAGCTCGACAGTTTTTCTGACTTTTCTGTCAGGAATTGTTTTCTTTTTTGGTTTTTTGCGATTTTCCTGTGCTGGCAGTGTTTTATTATCATTCTCTGACAAAATTTCAAACTTTTTCTGTCAGAATGCCAGCTCTTTTTCGAAAATGTCCATCCTGTGGAAAGAAGATGGCCATCTCTGATCCACACTGTGTGTGTATCGCCTGTCTTCCTTCCAGTCACAAGCCTGACACTTGTTACCATTGTAGTAAGTTTTCTCACGAGGACTCTTCGCGACAGGGAGAGGATTCGCCTTCAGGCTGTGATCGAGAGAGGAAAAACCCGGCTGGGAAGTGGCCTTGCGTGTCAAGAGCCCTCCTCTCTTCAAGAACATCGACGCCAGCATCATTCTGCCTCTTCAACATCGAGGAAACGGCAGATTCCGGACTGTTCACTGTCGACGTCGTTGCCGCCGTCGAAGAAGCGACCGACACAATCTCCGACGTCGAGACGGCGTGAGTCTCCGTCGTCGAGAAAGGTATTGACGTCGAAGCATGCTACCTCGGGCTCGAGGTATAGCCATGGCAAAGACCGATCGACGTCAAAACATCCATCGACGTCGAGACATCCGTCGACGTCAAGGCACTCTCCGTCACCTCCCCGTAGGTCGACGTCGAGAAGTTTGCCGACGGCAAGGGTGCCGCGAGACCAGTCGGCGTCGAAGACGGCGAGGCTATTGACGTCGAGGAGGCGAGTGCGTTCGACGTCGAAGTCCCTGAGTAGACGGTCGGCGTCGAGGACACCTTTGAGGGAGGTGAGGTCGCCGTCGAGGGCAGCGAAGTCCTTAACTCCTCCTAGACATCATCCCACGTCAAGGGAGAAGTCGACGTCGAGGAAAAACAAAGGTCGACGTCGAGGCGCTCGACGTCGAGAGCTAAAGAGCCTGCTGTTGCCTCGGATGAGGTTAGAGCTGCATCTCTATCGTCAAAATCGGGATCTTCTCCAGGACTGCATATTGTCCAGATCTCCCCGGAAGGCTCTCCGGTGGTTGGTGAAGATGCACGGCGCAGGAAGCCTAGGGCCCTCAGTAGCCCGGGGTCTGATTTTTCCCGTACCTATTCTCCTTCACGCTTGTCCAGGGATTCTCCATCCCCTAAAACGCCTAGAAGATCAAGATCACCGACTGTGTTTTCTTCCAGAAGGAGGACTCCAAGCAGATCACGATCTTCACATGCTCTCCATGCTAGATCAAGGGACAGATCTCGCTCTTATCATTCTTCTCCGAAGAGAAGGCGGCATAGGTCTCCCACCCGGTCTTCTTCCACCAGGTCCTCTATCAGAGACTATTCTCCAACTTTGACAGCTACACCTCCGTCAAGAGTTTCTCCAATCGATGACCTCAGCACTTTTAGTGAAGTTCTCTGTAGAGGAGCGAATAAGCTGAACATTTCTATGTATGTCCCGACTGTTACCTCCTCAGTGATTTTTGAGACTCTTCATCATCGCTCCTCGACTCGGCCTTTGCTTCCTCTTGTCCCAGGCCTTCTCGAACCTGCTATGCAAACTTTTTTGACACCGGCAACGGTGGGAGCTGTTCCTTCCCGAATAGCCAAAAGTACAAGGCTCCGGACCAAGATCCGTTGTTCCTTAGATCGGATCCTCCTCCGGATTCCATCATTGTGGCGGCGGCTAGAAAGACGCACTCAGCTATGTCTTCCTCCTCAGCGCCTCCGGATAAGGATAGTAAACTGATGGATTCTTTAGGTAGAAGGATGTGCAACACTTCAGCTTCTATCATGAAGGTCTCCAGTTCCTCCGCTCTGCTGGGGAGGTATGATAGATCCTTGTGGGATTCACTGGGACGTTTTGCAGACAAACTCCCAAAAGAGGACCAGCAAGACTTTAGAGAAATTCTACAAGAGGGAGGTCTAGTGGCTAATCAGGTGATTAGTGCTTCCGCTGACTCATCTGATCTGGCTGCCCACGGATACTCCCATGGTATCTGTTCGAGGCGTTCTGCTTGGTTACGCTTGACTGGCCTCAAACCCGATGTCCAGCGGAAGATAACCAACCTGCCTTTCAACGGGTCTTCTCTCTTCGGGCCGCATGCGGACGAAGAAATGGCAAAGATGAAAGCAGAGCTGGACACGGTGAAAGCTGTGGGTCTCGAAAACGAAAGGAATTCGTAGGCGCTCCCGTCCCTATGATAAACGCCCGTTCCAACAGAGGGTTCAAACCCCTCAATGGTCGGCTCAGGGTCAGCAGCAGCAGAGGTCTCACTTCCACCAACGGAGACCAGGAAGAGGGACCAATAGACAGCAGGCCTCTACCTCAAAGCAACCATCAAAACAATGAGGGAGTGCTTCCTCTAGACACGTGTTCCACTCCGGTAGGAGGAAGTATCGCATTACATCTGGAGGAGTGGAGAAACATAACCATCGACAAATGGGTGTTGAACATTGTTCAAGATGGATACTTGCTACGGTTCAAGATCCCACCTCCTTCGGTTCCTCCAGAAGGACGAGTCCGCTTGTGTCATCACATTTTACACGAGGAGGTAAACGGTCTTCTACAGAAAAAAAGCCATAGAATACGTCCCTGTTCATCAGAGGCGCCTGAGAATATACTCTCGATATTTCCTGGTCAGAAAAAAAGGTCCGACAGTAGAATTCAGACCAATTCTGGACTTGCGCATCTTGAACAAATACATCCGCAAAGAGAAATTTCGAATGCTTGCCCTTCACCAGATCTTTCCCCATCTACATCAAGGAGACTGGATGTGCTCCATAGATCTGCAGGACGCTTATTTCCACATTCCAGTGTCCAGAAAACATCAAAATTCCTCCGTTTTCAGGTTGCTCTACGTCACTTCCAGTTCCGAGTCCTACCTTTCGGACTGAAGTCAGCCCCACGGACTTTTTCAAAGTGCATGGCAGTGGTGGCAGCTTTTCTCCACGAGACACAAAATATTTGTTTACCCGTATCTGGACGACTGGCTTCTGAAGAGTGCAACTCCTTCCCTGCTTCAGTCTCATCTCTCCTACAGTCTCCAGTTAATGAACAAGTTGGGTCTACGAGTCAATTTCAAAAAATCGATTCTCAATCCGACCCAGAACATTCACTACCTAGGGTCGTCGCTGGACACCGCGGAAGCAAGCGTGTCCTTCGGCGGGGAGAGGTTTTCATCAATCAGGATCAAATGCAGAGAACTCCTGCGGATTCGCCACCCAACAGTCCGACAAGTGTCCTCTCTCCTGGGTTCGATGGCTTCCTGCATCTTCATAGTTCCCAATGCCAGATTGCACATGCGTCCCCTGCAGCAAGCTCTGGAGGACCAGTGGGTGCAAGCTTCGGGCAGCTGGGAGGATCGGATCACTCTACCCCAGTCTGCCAGGGACTCCATTGTGTGGTGGACAAGGCGATCACATCTAATGAAAGGTGTTCCCTTCCATCAAGAGACTCCGACTCAAACTATAGTGACAGACGCCTCCCTGCAAGGTTGGGGCTCTCATATGAATCACCTTCAAGTGCAAGGGCTATGGTCGGACAAAGAAAAGGGATACCATATCAATTTTCTGGAGTTGAGGGCTGTCCAACTAGCCCTAAAATCCTTCTTTCCTTTCTTCAGTCCAACTCCCTCTTGATTCAGACAGACAACACCACGACGATGTTTTATCTGAACAAGCAGGAGGCACCAGGTCCAGAATTCTGTCTCCAGGAGGCACAAGCCATTTGGAAGTGGCTTCTGGCACGGCATCTCACCATCACGGCTGTCCATGTGCCGGGCGTCCTAAATGTACAGGCGGACTTCCTAAGCAGAGAGTTCGTAGAAGCGCACGACTGGGTGCTAAACACCGAAGTGGCTCAGGATATCTTTCAAAGATGGGGTGTGCCGGACATAGACTTGTTCGCAGATGCAACAAACGCCAAATGCCCCGTCTCACGCGTCCAGGTATCACCAACCAGGTTCAAGCGGGAATGCTCTGTTGATAAAATGGTCTCAGAGCTTACTCTACGCTTTTCCTCCACTGCCTCTCATTCCAGCAGTGATCACGAAGTTCTACAAGTCCAACTCCAGGATGATTCTGATCGCTCCGGAGTGGCCACGCCAGTGGTGGTATCCGGATCTTCTACAACTTTCCGAGTTCCGCAACAGAGATTGCCTTGTCGTCCGGACCTACTATCCAAGAGCCAGGGAGAGTGTTTCACCCCAACCTTCCTTCCCTCAGGCTGACAGCATGGCTCCTGAAGTCTTGCAGTATGGTCACTTAGACTTGCCAGCGGACTGTATGAACATACTTAAGGAAGCGAAAAGACCTTCTACCAGGGTTTCCTACGCTTTCAAGTGGAAACGTTTTACTTATGGTGTTTGAATAATGGTCATGACCCAGTTAGAGGGCAGGAACAGGTCATTTTGCCGTATCTCTTACACCTGGCTAAGTCGGGCCTGCAGTTTACATCTATCAAGGTACACTTAGCAGCAATAACGGCATATAGAAAATCACCTTCACAGGTTTCTTTTTCAAAATGCCAGTGGTGAAAGATTTTCTTGAAGGGTTAAAAAAGGTATACCCACCAGTACGAGCCCCTTCTCCTCCTTGGGAGCTCAATGTGGTCCTTACCAAACTGATGGGCGCACCTTTTGAACCAATACACAAGTCCTCTTTGCAGCACTTGTCTTGGAAAGTGGCTTTTTTGGTTGCTATCACGTCGGCTCGTAGAGTCAGCGAGATACAAGCATTATGTTGTAAGGAACCCTACACTGTTTTTCACTCAAATAGGGTAGTTCTCAGAACTCATCCAGTTTTCTGCCAAAAGTGGTTTCAGATTTCCACATTAATCAGGTTATCACTTTGCCTACCTTCTTCTCTAATCCTTCTACACCTCCTGAAAGGGCCTTACACTCGTTAGACCTTAAGAGGGTGTTGAAGTTTTATCTGGATAAGACCAAGGTAATAAGAAAGACGGACCGCTTGTTTGTCAACTACGGCCCCATTAATACAGGATTGGCATCCTCTAAAAGGTCTATTTCAAGATGGATAGTCTCCTGCATATCTCTAGCCTATCAATTAGCTAATAAGTCTCTTCAGGGAAGGCCTAAAGCGCATTCAACCAGAGGAAAGGCCTCTACTACGGCCCTCCTCAGGAACGTCCCTATAGCAGAAATCTGCAAAGCAGCTACATGGCGGTCTGTTCATACTTTCTCTCGCCATTACTGTTTAGATTCAGATGCTCAGGAGGATGCCCAAGTGGGACAAGCCTCACTGAGGAATTTATTTGCTTAATGTCATGTTAAGATGATCTGTTTTTAATACTATTTGCTCAGTCCAGCGAGGTAGTGGGTATGGGCTTGCTACTCTATTCAGTGCTTATGACTATTGATGAGTATCCCCTGGAAGAGATAGGATTAGTTACTTACCTGTAATCCTAGTTCTCTTCCAGGGGTATACTCATCAAAGTCATAAGCAACCCTCCCGCCTCCCCGGACGAGCATTTTTTAGTAATTGTTACAAGTTAGTACACCGTGCAAAAAGAACTGACCTAACTGTCACCTGTGGTGCATGATGGGAGCAGAGGGTCTCCTGGAGGCCTTAAAGGCAAAGTGTCCAAGTTCTTGGAAGCCTTAAAGGCAAGGTGCCAGTGTTTTACTGTACGGTGATATTTATTCAGCTATGCAGCCTATGGGCCAACTGCCTGCTATTACATGTTTTCTTTTCTGAAAATAAAGGTTTTTCTTGCATAACACTATTACAGTGTATGTTCTCTATTACAGAGTGTATATAGGAGATTGTCTGTACAGGGAAAACCTTTGTAATTTTGGCATTTTGCCTTATTGGAATTTGTTAGGCTGCATATTTATGTATTTATATACATGTATATATGTATGTCGCGGAAGTGCTATGCACTTGTGATCCCCCAACATACATATATATATATATATATATATATATATATATATATATATATATATATATATATGTATATTTCTATATGCTCCGGGATCCCGCAGATGGGCGGGGATAATTCAGTGCTTATGACTTTGATGAGTATACCCCTGGAAGAGAACTAGGATTACAGGTAAGTAACTAATCCTTCTAGCCCACTGCCCCCCTCTGCATCAGCCTCATGCTGAGAGCAGCATGAAACATTGCACTGCAAGAAGGTGGTATTTATCCCCCTCCTCCAACCTTACATTAAAATGGGGGGGAACTTTCAAGAGCCACATTAACGGCACCCTCCAGCAGAATGTATTTTACGCTGACATGTCAGAATGGTGCCTGAGTGCATGCTTTATTTTGTAAGCTGCACACTGTGGCGTCTGACATCCCTCTTTATACCTCTGGCTTGCTGCGTGGTGCTGGTTGGGCGACAGTCTTTTGGGGGCAGGCACATTGTGAGCCTGTCGCAAAAATATGGCACATTTTGCTTTTTTGCCGCAATTTTATAGTTTTGTCAAAGCAAACTTTGGCATGCCAGAAGCAAGGTGGCCTGTTAAGAAGAGTGAGATGTAGGCACCAACAGAATAACCTTTCATTTAGGTTTACAGGGATAGTTGGCTTGAACAAATCCCAGTTATCTTCCTAAGTCAGTTTCTCAATTTCATGTAAACTAAACCACTGACATACCAGTTTTCTTTCTGAATTCAGACAACTGCAGAAAAGCAATGCACACATTACATTTAAACAGAGCATTAACATGTTACGTTGACGGAAACAAGTTTATTTGTAAGCTTCTTTTTTGTTGTATTTGCAAATCCTCGCTTGGGAAATCCCATATCGATGCCAGGTTAGGCAAGTGATTTCCAGTTTTTTTTTTTTTTTTTTTTTAAAGGAGAGTTTGTCAAATGGTACTAAGAACTTGATTTCAAACATTGGCTTACTTGAATTGCTTGGGATCGCTTTAGGGGTATCCATTGTTTTGTAGTCTATGCAGAGCATGAAATCTTCATCAGCACATGCTACTGAAGGAAAATATTACTTACCTTGTAACGGTCAGTTTGTAGTGCTGTATATTCACATGCGCTTTTCGCCTCCCCAGATGCAAGATAATTAAGGTGTTAATTTTCAATTGCAGGATGCACTTGTACACAATAAACATGTAAACTTTACTTACTACACTTCCGAATTTGGGGGCTGGGGAAGGGGAATGCAGTCTAAAGTAGTCTTTTTCCTGGTGCGTTGTGGGATTTGGGTAGAAGTAACAAGATATCGCGAAATTACTCTTGGAAGAAAAACTTGCAACCGTCTGCACTCAACATCTAGGGGTGAAAGTCTATAAAACATGATTCTACACCAGTATAAGCTACACACCAATGAGCACAGGGCAAGTAAAATTTTCATCTGATAGAGACATCTAGCCGCAGATTCCTTACCCTTGAGCTTCCCAGATGTCAGACTGGATCTAGAAGATTTTTCTTGAGCAGTACCACTGCGCCGGTAGGTGGAGTTGGTCTACTCATGTGACATCGTGTTTGTGGTTATGACGTCCACGTCATCTATATAGGCGCCACCTCGGTGCGCTGATGTCAGTTCTTTTCTTTCTGCGCCAGCCAGCACAGATCCGTCGAAGAGAGCTACCCTTTGGCATTTTTTGACAGACTTTTTTTTTTGTTTTTTTTTTTTGTTTTACTTTTTGTCAAACTTTTCTCATGGTGTGTAGGTTTTCTGTATGTCTAAAAGGACCTCTGGATTCACACAGTGCGGTGCCTGTCACCGCGCCATGTCTGTCACAGATCTCCACCTCGTGTGTCTTTGGTGCCTGGAGCACGACCATGACCCAAAGTTGTGCGCCGACTGCTGGGCCATGGCACAGAAAGCTTTGATGGAGCAGTCCCTAAAGCTGCTTGTGGCCCGGCGTCTGGCACCTCAGAGGTCTCTCTCCCGGGTGAGAGAAAGGTCTGAGCACCACTCAGGGGGCTCCAAGTCTGTTCTCCCACTCCAAGGGGTCAGGTAAGAAGCACCATAAGAAGCACAAGAAGTGGAAGCGTGCTTTGACTTCACCCTGTCCGTCACCTGACATAACGGAGGAGTCTCAGCGTGCGAGGCCTCGTTCCGCGAAACGAGTGCTGGGGTCGGCTCTGCGTTTTCACTCCCTTTCCGGGGCCAGGAGCGACCCCTGCCCAAATTAAGGTATTTTGACGCCATGTGTGCCATTTTCGGGCGACATGACTCCACTGGCTCGTCTTTAGGACTCGCGGACTCAGCGGAAGGAGATCCATTGGGTTCCGTGCCATCGGCTCTGGCACCCTGGCTCCTCTTGGATTCGTTCCCGGATACCTCCTTGACCTTCCCGACACATTGACTCCCAACACCGATGGCGCCAGCCCCATTCTTATTCCTGATGACACGGAGCCGGTTGGGCGTCCACCGATGCTGAGACCAGGCGCCGACGGAGCGTCTGGGTTCTGTTGTTTCCTCAGCCTTATTCTGAAGGGCTAGGATTGGAGGAAGATTGCGAGGGGCTGCAGGATCCTTAGAAATCCCACTTTATACTGAGGAAATGGACTGGTATGAGGAACTGGGTGATGCCAGTGGCTTGGATACCTCTCCAGAGCCTGGCATGCTTTCCCTTCCTAACCTGACTACAGAGGAGGGAGCTTCCTTTGCCATTGTGGTGCAGAGGTCTTGGACCTGCAGCTTCCTACTGAGGCGGTCAAGACCAATGTCTTGAAGGAGTTCTTGCAGCCTGGTATCTCCACCTAGGAACCCTTGCTGCCTTTCAATAAGGCCTTAACAGACGTTCTCCTGGGGACTTGGTCCAAACTCAGCACAGGGGCTCCTGTGAATAGAGCGATCGCCCGCTGTCCCCGCCCTGCTCTGGGCGACCTAGTCTTCCTCACATTGCATCGAACCCCAGAGAGCTTGGTGGTCCAAGCAGCTACCTCCCGTGTCACGTTCTCTTCCGCACCCCCGGATGGGGAATCCAAGAGGCTTGATCGCGTAGAAAGAAAATGTTTTCTTCCACCAGTCTAGCACTGCGGTCAGTAAACCCTGTGTGTCTATTGGCCCGTTATTCCCATTCCCTACGGGAGGCGGTTGCGCAGTTGCTGCCACAAGTCCCGGAGGAGGCCTGGGCTATCGTCTCCCATGCTGCTGCTGACAGATGCAGGAAAGTTTACTATTCGCTGTGGCCTCAACACGACAGACTCGCTAGGCAGAGTCATTTCCTAGACTGTGGCCGTTAGTCGCCAAACCTGGCAGAGAACGTCTGGCTTCTCTGGGGATGTCCAAGCCAACCTGATGCACATTCCTTTTGATGGCTCGCGTCTCTTTGGAGATGGGGCGGATGCGGCGGTAGAGTGCTTCAAGGAGTCGGGGCTACGGCCAAGTCCTTGGGGCTTTCTGTCATCCCAGCCCGAGTCAGTCTTTCACTTCTTTAGTGGCTACAGAAGGGACATCCAGCCGCGCTAGCCCTATCCTAGCCAGAGGTCTGCGCAAGTTATGCAACCTCTGCGTGGGCGCGGCTCGCCCCAAGCCCATGGGTCGGGCGGCCAGAAGTCAGGTCAAGCCGCAAACCCCCTCCCTCCTCCAAATCCTCCTAGTCTGATCCTCCAGGATAATGGACGTCCAGTTGGTGGCAGGATACGCCATCACCTCCACCACTGGCGGTACATCACCTTGGACAGGTGGGTTCTCAAGATAGTCCGAACGGGCTACTCCCTCCCCTTCAAGACTACCCCTCCTTCCATGCCTCCTACATACAGTCGGCTGACCGAGGATCACCTTACTTTACTTCGAGAGGAAGTCGAGACTCTCTTGGCCAAGGGAGCCATTAAGAGGGTTCTGGTGCCAGAAGTAGGCTGTGGTTGCTATTCCCGCTACTTTCTGTCCCCAAAAAGGACGGATCCCTTGGTCCTATCCTCGACCTCAGAGCCCTCAACTACTTCCTCAAAAAAGAGAAGTTCAAGATGCTCACTTTGGCTCAGATTCTGTCTGCCCTAGACCCAGGAGTCTGGATGGTAGTGCTGGACTTGCAGGACGCTTACTTCATATTTCCATCCTGCCTGCCCATCGTCGCTACCTGCGGTTTACGGTGAGCCACAAACATTTTCACTTTGCCGTTCTCCTCTTTGGCCCCACCAGCGCCCCTCTGGTGTTCACCAAGGTGATGGGCGCAGCTCATCCGCAGAGATCGGAGGTTCCAGTCTTCCCTATCTCGATGACTGGCTGTTGAAGGTGGGCTCGCCCCGGAAGGTTGTCTCCCACCTCCAGACTACGGCGAACCTCCTGCATTCGCTGGGGTTCACTATCAACATGTCAGTCACACCCGACTCCTTCCCAGATGCTCCCTTTCATCGGAGCTGTTCTGGACACGGTGCAGTTTCTGTCATATCTTCCGAACAACTAGTCCAGGACATTCAGGCTGATACCGATGTTTCAGCCTCTGTCCTGGATTTCAGTGAGACTGACTGTGATGCTGCTGGGCCTCATGGCCTCCTGCTTTCTGCTAGTGACTCATGCCAGATGGCATGTGCGTGCTCTGCAGTGGGACCTGAAGTTCCAGTGGGCGCAGCATCGGGGAAATCTCACCGACCTGGCCCAGATCTCTGTGGGAACTGTACGAGATCTGCAGTGGTGGCTGACAAACTGCGAATGGGTTACCGGCAGACCCCTCTCCTTTCCCCAACCAGATCTCACAGTAGTGATAGATGTCACTCCTGGGATGGGGCGGCCATCTGGGAGAGGTGGAGATCAGAGGACTCTGGTCTCTGGTGGAAGCCGGGCTCCATCACAACCTGTTGGATCTTCGTGCGATTCGACTGGCACTGAAAGCCTTCTTACCATCTAGCAAGGGAAGGCTGGTTCAAGTTTTCACAAACAACTCCACCATCATGTGGTATTGCAATAAACAGGGCAGAGTGGGGTCGTGGACCCTGTCAGGAGGCCCTGCGCCTCTGGACTTGGCTGGAACAACAGGGCATATCCTGAAAGCCAGGGCGGACGAACTCAGCTGTCGGTGCCTAGCGGATCACGAGTGGCGTCTCCATCCGGAGGTGGTCCAAGGACTCTTTCAGCAGTGGGGAAACCCTTGGTTAGATCGGTTTGCCTCCATAGAGAATGTCTAATGTCAGCAGTTTTGCGCGTTGGAGTTTCCAAGGCAGCTCTCGCTCGGCTACGCTTTTCGTCTCGAATGGAGCTTAGGCCTCCTTTCCACCCATACCACTCCTGTCCAGAGTGCTCAAGAAGATCAGGAGCAACCAGGCACAAGTCATTCATGTGGCTCCAGACTGGGCATAGAGAGTTTGGTATCCTGAGCTTCTACAAATAAGCATCGATCCTCTGATCAGACTGCCCCTTCGGGAGGATCTTCTGTCGCAGCAGCAGTGAGGGTCCTCCACCTGAACCTGTTCTCTCTCCGCCTCCTTGCGTGGCGATTGAGCGACGGCAGTTGACAGAATTTGACCTTCCTCCTGAAGTATGTGAAGTTACTCTGGCAGCCAGGCATCCCTCCATTAAGTTAGCATACGCCTGCCGATGGCAAATATTTTGTAAATATTGTACAGAACAGTCTATCAACCCTTTGTCAGTCTCCCTTTTGGACATTCTCCTTTTCATCCTCTCCCTTGCCCAGCAGGGCTCTGCTCTGGGCACTCTAAAGGGTTACCTTTCGGCCCTTTCTGCTTTTCTACGGTTGCTAGATCAACCATCACTATTCAAATTACCCATTGTACATAGATTCCTGAAGGGGCTTTTGCATTTGTTTCCCCCCTTTCCTTTCATCATGCCCCAATGGGACCTTAACTGGATCCTCCCTTATCTGATGTGTGCCTCATTCGAGCTGCTGCACAATTGCCCCCTCTGGCTGCGCACGATCAAGACAGCCTCTTTAGTGGCAATAACTTCTGCCAGAAGGGTAGTCGAGCTGCAGGCTCTCTTCTCCGCCTTCTTACCCGACCATCTTCCCAGACAAGGTAGTGCTCTGCACTAGGGCTTTTTTTTTGCCTACAGTTGACACCTTTCCACCTAGGGCAATCCGTCACCTTGCCCACCTTCTATGCTCCTCGGCATCCTACTAAGGAGGAGGAACGTCTCTGCCGTCTAGACCCCAAAAGAGCATTCTCGTTCTACCTTAACCGCACTAAAGAGTTCCGGTGGATGAGCAACTCTTTGTGGGGTATGTTGGAGCAAAGAAGGGACATGCTGTGCAAAAGCGGATTGTCTCCTGATGGGTGCCCCGCTGAATAATAATCTGTTACGCTCTAGCAAAGAAGGAACCTACTGAAGGCCTCCGAGCTCATTCCACCAGGGCTAAAGTAGCTACCACGGCTTGTCAGTGTGGTGTTCCGGTACTTGACATCTGCCAGGCCGCTACGTGGGCATCCCTGCACAAGTTTGCCAAGCATTATTGCCTGGACAATCCGGTCCATAGGGGGAGGGCCTCTTTGGCCGATCGGTCCTACAGGACATTCTGGTTTTAACTTTTTTGCAGTCCCTCCTCCGGGGATGGTATTGCTTGGGTAGCTGTTAAAAGGTAAGGCATCTGCAGCTGGATGTTTCTATCAAGTGGACAAGTTACTTACCTTTGATAACTCCTTACCTGGTAGAGACATGATCTAGCCGCAGATTCCTTACCGACGCACCCATCCTCCCCGAACTGCGGTTCAGTTTTTTGTCAGGGCTATTCCTCTTCAGGGCCCTAGTTGACTAAATCCAACAATGTCAGTCACCTTCATGGCTCCGCTTCTGGTCTGGAAAGTCATGAAAAGTACCGATGTCAGTGCGCCGAGGTGGCGCCTATATAGACAATGCAGACGTCATAATGAACTTGACGCCAACGTCGGCACGCGAAGTCGACTGACGCCACCTACCGGCACGCATGGGGTACTGCAAGAAAAATCTTCCGGATCCAGTCTAATGCCTGGGAAGTTCAAAAGTAAGGAATCAGCGGCTAGATCATGTCTCTACCAGATATGGTGTTACCGAAAGTAAGTAACTTGTCCTTCACTTCTACTGTTGCAAGTCGGCTTTTAGCGTGGTCTGCTCCAAAATACATGGACTTTAAATGCATCATTTCGAAGTTTAACAGCTGAAGAATGTGTGAAAGAATTCCCATATTAGATGGACTCAATGAATTTAAAAGATTGTTTTAATTATATATTGAACAAAAAATGTGGTGGCCACTTTATTGTGAATAGGTTTTTTTGTGTTCAAGTAGTTTTTATTAGTTAGAAATTAAAAAGAGGCATGCATTCAGAAATACATGCGGCACAGGTAAAATCCATGTAATACAAAATGCACATGAGAATACAGTTGATTACACAGAACAAATTGGTACGGCAGAGTCAAAGAAGTGGAACAGATGAGCAAGGACACAGCAGAGAGATGCGTCCGCAATATAAACAGTCAGAACAAATATGATAAAGAGCACGAAAATAGCCGTACAACCAGTGAAAACTAAGTATAATGTAAAGCAGTACCAAGAGAATTAACAGTATGTGTATCGCCTATGATACATAGAAAGCCAGGGGGAAAAGGAATAGGTTGGGATGTCGGTCACACTCCAGCATGACCCCTAGGAACCAATAGTGGAAAGGGTCAGTGGACCCTGAGAGCCTAATTCCATGTAATTATCAAGGGACCGCCAAACCCTACTAGAGATTAGTGGTACGGAATGCTTGCCTAAGAGTGACGAATGAGCCCCATGGAGATAAGAAACCCAAGCCCACCAGGTGTGGTACGATAGATTGTGAAAGGACTTCCATTCTGTAAGTATGACTTTAACTGCAATGGTTAAGAGCAAGTCTAACAAGGCTATGTCTGTAGAATCTAAGGCCAGAGCAGTCTCGGAAGCCCAAGGGCCTAGCGTTACCTTGGTGAAGGACAGAGAAATGGGTGTTGAGACTAGCTGATACCTGCGTTAGTATTGCTGTCCAGTATGAGCTTAATAGGTGGCATCCAAAAAACGTGTTGATGTATGCCAGCCTCAAGTTTGCAGTTCCAGCACTTGTCATTATCTCTTAGTTTCAGTTTGTATAACCGATCAGGAGTCCAGTATAAAAGATTAATAGTGAAATTTTTTGACTGAATAAGAGATGGAGCAATTTTGTTATGCAGGAAAAGTTTACCAATAGTGTGCCATGAGTCAGTTGTAATATGTTCAAAAACCCATTTATCGAAATGTATGCCCCATGTTGTGCAAATAAGTGACTCTTATGGTAAAGGGGATCAGACAAATTTGTAAACTACAGAAGCAATATCTCACTATTGTGTAACTGTAATTCACAGGTGTGTGGGATATACATAGTGCCCAGTTTACCTGTGTAGTTTAGGAACATGCCGGACTACCTTCTTTTTGGGGGGGACAATAACTCAAAATTGTTCATCGTTCCTAATGTAGAAACTATTGCATCTAATCAATCATATGGTGGCCACCAATGATCAGGGGATGAGCTTTCACCACTTAACACAAATTTCTGTAGAATATTTACAAGAGACTGCATATGCTTGTTTAATATTTTGTGCCATCATGGTTATTCACCTGTCCTTCAACTAGAGGATGGATTAATATGGACAATTGATAACATTCCTGGAGCAGTCTCAAAATAAAAAAATATTTTGCTTCATGGATGCTCTTATTCTTTTGCAATCCAACCTACTAATTACACTTGGTTGACTCTTGGTCACACATTTCTAACAGCAAAGTAGTCAATATAGCCAATTGAAGGGATTTTCCAAATCATTTGTACACTAGAGACAAACGGGGAGTTTGCTTTCTAAATAATTTCAGCTTCTTGTCTCTACTGTTTGCTCCTACCATTCTCCCAAGTTTGTTTGCTATGCTTGCCTGATGGCTTTATCCTCTGTTATAACAAGTTTACCGTGCGAATGTGCTGTTATGCTAAAATTACTAGCATCTGTTGCAGTGTCGTCTATAACTTGCACTACTTTCTTCGTTTTTCTTGCTTTTTTTAAAACCTCTCTTCTCTTCTTTCTTTTCTTTCAGTCTTGGTCTTTGCAATGGGCAAAGAAGGGGTCCATGGAGGTGGATTGAATAAGAAGGCATACTCGATGGCAAAATACTTGAGAGACTCTGGGTTCTAGTAGTTAGGCAGACAAATGTGCTAGGGGAGAATTGCTACTAAACTTTCCTATTAGTGGGCTTAACTTGCAGTGTTATGGAAATTTTATTAGCAATGCTGGGTGATGGGGTATGAACCTGTGTCTCCTTTGTATCCCTTTGTTGGTGGGGAAAGGTGTTTTTTTTGTTTGTTCATGTTTGTTCTTTTGTTTCCTTGTGTACTCCAGCATTGGTTATTATCATGGCAAAAGAAGGTGTCCATGGAGGGCTGCTCAACAAGAAAGCATTTGAAATGGCTACATACCTGGGCAAGCTTGGATGCTAAGCAGCCTTTCCCCATCTACCTAGCAACTGTTCATCATCATCATCCAGTTGTGTTCGCAATGCTATCAGACTGTAGATGGTAGTTACATTTTTTTATTTACCCATATTTTTCTAATGTCACAACAGTACCCTTTCGTTCATTTGTTCGTTAACCACTCTATGTAACAAAATCTCATGTGTTGCACCATTATTGCAGTAAACACTAAAGATAAGCTGCATGATATTTTCAGGAGGAAATATGCCAATTCTGAATTTTGCTTTATTTTAGCAATCCATGAAATACTGACAACTAAGACAAGTTTTGAAACACTACAAGTGCCGATTGTACAATCTATAATTTGATCCATGCCTTTTCCGCACTTGAGCAATTACAAGGCTCATTTAGTCTTCCTTTTGCAGAGCATGGTTGGGAGAAATATGCATGCATATCTGTTTTGTTTTCTCCCTTTTTTTCGTCCATGATATTTTAATTAAATTTTTCATTCAGTGCCTGGTTGATTAAACCATTTAATACCAATGTTGAATTACTTTTTAACAAGGTGCAATGTCTTGAAATTCATTTTCGTATTCAGCTTAAATATGGTATTGCAAACTTCTTAGCTTGTAACATCTGCTTCTTGATTGTCAGTACAAGTGTAAAACTGCTTCAAAAGGTGCAAATGCATTTCCTCCTACGATTGTACCCCAACTATCTTCACTTTGAGTATCAAATGCCAAACAACCTTTTCATTTAAAAATATTATTGCGGCAGAAATGCTTCATTCACCTACTTTTCCGTACATTGCATTTTCAGAAAAGGTGTTCCATTTGTAATTAATCCCAAATGTATGTCTGCACAAGTGCCCCTTTCCCAAGCACCTTTTCTGTTCTAGTTTCAAAGGAGAATGTATCTGTACATAACTTTACGTTCAGCACTTGGGCTCACTGTGACTAAGTATACTAATCCCGTAATCATTTACTGTTGTCACAGTACTTATTATTTACAGTTGACTTCCAAAGTGGAAAGCTTTTAGCTATCATATAGTATGACTTGGGAGAAAATTGTAAAGAACAAGTCAGATTGAGTAAAGACATCTGACGGTGTGTGAGAAATTTCAATTGCAACCCAGACTCGTTTTGACTTCAAAATGGGCAGTACTGAAGCATTACTGAAGATTGACATTTAAATTGTTAGATGCCTTTTCTGAAAATAAAGCTTGGGGTGATCCAGCTGTAAAACTGTCATCCCTAAACTCGTTTTTGGCATATATGAACTTTATTGTCCAGGGACATTCCATCATGCATAGCTCAGCACATTGTTACTTTTGTGAGCTCCTGTTGCATTAATAAATTGTTGAATGCTGCCATTCTGGAATTCCTTATCCCAATATAACCATCTGGAGTGTGTCCAATTTCAGTTTTTCATAGGACCAATTTTATTTGCAGCTTCATATTTTATACAACACTGGTGTCTTTTAAGAAGGGTAACTACCACCTTCAGCTGTATACTGGTAGTCGAGACACTAAACTGTTAAAATGCTTATTTGTAGGTAATGTACAAAAATGCTGCTTTAATACCAATGTTTGGATGAAGGCTGGTAGTTTTTCAAAATTGTTGAAATACAGTCTATTTCAAAATACAATATTGCATTTGGTCTACAAGATGGACCCGTGCTGCAGAAACTTGAGCAAGCTGTCTTCTGGCCATCTGAAATGTGTATCCAGACTGTCAGTTAAATCACGGTACTAACCTTGCCCATTTAAAAATTAAAGAATTCCATACAAAAGAACAAATGGGAGATGGTATTGGTTGGAATAACTGACTTGGCTGTCTTGTGATAATTCAAATGTATTCTGTGCCATAGTAATAAAAATGAACTTGAACTGTTATGTTACTGTTCTGAGATGGATTTTAACTGATCGGTAAGGATTGTCTTTTTCCATTGGCACTCGTTTAGGGATATTCTAGTATTTGCTTTATTGTTTGGGCCTTGTGGATTATGTACAGATTTAAGCAAATTCTTGTTGTTAATTTGTCTTTCCCTGCACTTTTTGTTACATCTGGGATACAGTCTGACTCATCTGATTTTAATATGCATTTCAAAAAATGCCATAAACTATTAAAACACCTTGTTTACAGACAGATGAAATAAATTTATTCCAACCAAATATAAAAAACTAGGCTGTTGTGTTTCTTTGCAGTGAGTGTGAATCGTTTTGATATATTCTCCTGGCGTTGATAAGCCACAAGTTGGAAACACGACTATTCAGAGTGACTAGAGGATTGTACAGTAAACTATGGCAGTTCAGCTAAACATCTGGCAAAACCGTTAAAATGGAAAATTCCACATTAAAAATGTTATTAGCAAACTTTTCAAGGATCAAAATGCTTATTTCCTCTTTTTCCCCCACATCTTTTTATTGACATTTTCAGTAAAAAGATTGTATTATGGACTACTTACATAAGTAGTCTATAGTATATATTTTATGGTATAATCATACATGTTTTTGTTTTAAATGGTGGCAAAGCTTCATTTAGAGACTGAATACCTAAAGGTCTGTGACCGTGTTCATGGTAGCATCATTAGCAGTCAGTTGTAGTAACAGTTCAGTTTCAACTACTTGGGAAAACAAAACCTTCTCATTCACTCAATTTACCAGCACATATAATATTTTTTGAGGACTAATTCATGATCATCTTACACAATTTGAAGAAATCCATATTTCATAGAGGAACCTAGTTTAATGTTAGTAGTCAGTAGCTTCCAATGTGTTGACTCTGGCAGATGAGAATATATTTCTTAATGCTTACATTAATTTGTCTGTGGACTCCCATGTTTGGGTAGCAGAAGCTCCAGAAATGATTTTGAATTTAAATTGTTGCTCCCAGGTTTCTAAACGGAGTTCCTCCCTCTGAAACTAGTTCAGTATTTTGTTGCAGTTGAACCACAATCCTATCTTCATTTGTTTCATTTTCGTCACTGCTTTTAGTATCTTCATTGTCCTCATCCTCTTATTCAGAAGAATCTGCAATATTCTGATGTGACTTTGTCATTGCTCCAAAAGACTGTGTACTAATAGACTTTAAGTGTCTAATCCAGGGTGTGTGCTCAGGTACTACTTCATCTTCTTAACTACTGTCTGAGTCCGTGTCCGAGTCACTGGAGATAGAACAACTTTCTGTTTACAACCTGCGCAAGTCTTCTTCGTTTTAGTTATTAACCAGAGGTCCACACACTTTCAGTAGTAATAGGCTATCAGATAAGGCAGAAATTATGCATAACGTCAGTTACACTCAATGAGTTACAGTTGCCTTAAAACAGTTATCACTTTACATGTGCAATTCTTAATGTTGTGCAGGGCTTCTATAGGAAGCCTCTATCGTTTATGCCAGATTCTAAATCTGGTAACTCACTGTTCTCTTCCAGGGGATACTCATCAATAGTCATAAGCACTGAATTATCCCCGCCCACCTGCGGGATCCCGGAGCATATAGAAATATACATATATATGTGTATGTTGGGGATCACAAGTGCATAGCACTTCCGCGACATACATATATACGTGTATATAAATACATAAATATGCAGCCTAACATAATTCCAATAAGGCAAAATTACAAAGGTTTTACCTGTACAGACAATCTCCTATATACACTCTGTAATAGAGAACATACACTGTAATAGTGTCATACAAGAAAACCTTTATTTTCAGAAAAGGAAAAAACATGTAATAGCAGGCAGTTGGCCCATAGGCTGCATAGCTGAATAAATATCACCGTACAGTAAAACACTGGCACCTTGCCTTTAAGGCTTCCAAGAACTTGGACCCTTTGCCTTTAAGGCCTCCAGGAGACCCTCTGCTCCCATCATGCACCACAGGTGACAGTTGGGTCAGTTCTTTTTTCCGGCTCCTTCTATGAGGATCCTGGAGCTTGAGCTCGACAGTTTTTCTGACTTTCCTGTCAGGAATTGTTTTCTTTGGTTTTTTGCGGTTTTCCTGTGCTGGCAGTGGTTTATTACCATTCTCTGACAAAATTTCACTCTTTTTCTGTCAGAATGCCGGCTCTTTTCCGCAAATGTCCATCTTGTGGAAAGAAGATGGCCATCTCAGATCCACACTCAGTGTGTATCGCCTGTCTTCCTTCCAGTCACAAGCCTGACACTTGTTATCATTGTCAGAGGTTTTCTGCGAGGACTCTTCGCGACAGGGAGAGGATTCGCCTTCAAGCTGTGCTTGAGAGAGGAAAAGCCCGGCTGGAAAGTGGCCTTGCGTGTCAAGAGCCCTCCTCTCTTCAGGAACACCGACGTCAGCATCATTCTGCCTCTTCAACATCGAGGAAACGGCAGATTCCGGACTGTTCGCCGTCGACGTCGTTGCCGCCGTCGAAGAAGCGACTGACACAATCTCCGACGTCGAGACGGCGTGAGTCTCCGTCGTCGAGAAAGGCATTGACGTCGAAGCATACTGCCTCGGGCTCGAGGTATGTTCATGGTGAAGGTCGATCGACGTCAAAACACCCATCGACGTCGAGACATCCATCGACGTCAAGGCACTCTCCGTCGCCTCCCCGTAGGTCGACGTTGAGAAGTTTGCCGACGGCAAAGGTGCCTAGAGACCAGTCGACGTCGAAGACTTCGAGGCCATTGACGTCGAGGAGGCGAGAGCGTTCGACGTCGAAGTCACTGAGTAGACGGTCGACGTCGAGGACATCTTTGAGGGAGGTGAGGTCGCCGTCGAGGACAGCGAAGTCCTTAACTCCTCCTATCCATCATCCCACGTCAAGGGAGAAGTCGACGTCTAGGGAAAAGCACAGGTCGACATCGAGGCGCTCGACGTCGAGAGCTAAAGAGCCTGCTGTTGCCTCGGATGAGGTTAGAGCTGCATCTCTATCGTCCTCAAAATCTGGATCTTCTCCAGGACTGCGTATTGTCCAGATCTCCCCGGAGGGCTCTCCGGTGGTTGGTGAAGATGCACGGCGCAGGAAGTCTAGGGCCCTCAGTAGCCCGGAGTCGGACTTTTCCCGTACCTATTCTCCTTCACGTTTGTCCAGGGATTCTCCATCCCCTAAAACACCTCGAAGATCAAGGTCACCGACTGTGGTTTCTTCCAGAAGGAGGAGTCCAAGCAGATCACGATCTCCACATGCCCGCCATGCTCGATCAAGGGACAGATCTCGCTCTTATCATTCTTCTCCGAAGAGAAGACGGCATAGGTCTCCCACCTGGTCTTCTCCCACCAGGTCCTCTATCAGAGACTATTCTCCAACATTGACGGCTACACCTCCATCAAGAGTTTCTCCAATTGATGACCTCAGCACCTTTAATGAGCTCCTCTGTAGAGGAGCGAATAAGCTGAACATCTGTCTGTCCCGGCTGTTTCCTCCTCAGTGATTTTCGAGACTCTTCATCATCGCTCCTCGGCTCGGCCTTTGCTTCCTCTTGTCCCAGGCCTTCTCGAACCTGCTATGCAGACCTTTTTGACACCGGCAACGGTGGGAGCTGTTCCTTCCCGAATAGCTAAAAAGTACAAGGCTCCGGACCAAGATCCTTTGTTCCTTCGATCGGATCCTCCTCTGGATTCCATCATTGTGGCGGCGGCTAGAAAGACGCACTCATCTATGTCTTCCTCCTCAGCGCCTCCGGATAAGGATAGTAAACTGATGGACTCTTTAGGTAGAAGGATGTGCAACACTTCAGCTTCTATCATGAAGGTCGCCAGTGCCTCCGCTCTGCTGGGGAGGTATGAAAGATCCTTGTGGGATTCACTGGGACGTTTTGCGGACAAACTCCCAAAAGAGGACCAGCAAGACTTTCGAGAAGTACTGCAAGAGGGAGGTCTAGTGGCTAATCAGGTGATTAGTGCTTCCGCTGACTCATCCGATTTGGCTGCCCACGGATACTCCCGTGGTATCTGTTCGAGGCGTTCTGCTTGGTTACGCTTGACTGGCCTCAAACCCGACGTCCAGCGGAAGATAACCAACCTGCCTTTCAATGGGTCTTCTCTCTTCGGGCCGCATGCGGACGAAGAAATGGCGAAGATGAAAGCAGAGCTGGACACGGTGAAAGCTGTGGGTCTCGAGAAACGGAAGGAATTTCGTAGGCGCTTCCGCCCCTATGATAAACGCCCGTTCCAACAGAGGGTTCAAACCCCTCAGTGGTCGGCTCAGGGTCAGCAGCAGCAGCGGTCTCACTTCCACCAACGGAGACCAGGAAGAGGAAGAGGGACCAATAGACAGCAGGCCTCTACCTCAAAGCAGCCATCAAAGCAATGAGGGAGTGCTTCCTCTAAACACGTGTGCCACTCCGGTAGGAGGAAGTATCGCATATCATCTGGAGGAGTGGAGAAACATAACCAACGACAAATGGGTGTTGAATATTGTTCAAAATGGATACTTGCTACGGTTCAAGATCCCACCTCCATCGGTTCCTCCGGACGGAGGAGTCCGCTTGTGTCATCACATTTTACACGAGGAAGTAAACTGTCTTCTACAGAAAAAAGCCATAGAATACGTCCCTGTTCATCAGAGGCGCCTGAGGATATACTCTCGGTATTTCCTGGTCGAAAAAAAGAGGTCCGACAGTAGAATACAGACCAATTCTGGACTTGCGCATCTTGAACAAATACATCCGCAAAGAGAAATTTCGGATGCTTGCCCTGCACCAGATCTTCCCCATCTACATCAAGGAGACTGGATGTGCTCCATAGATCTGCAGGACGCTTATTTCCACATTCCAGTGTCCATGAAACATCAAAAATGTCTCTGTTTTCAAGTTGCTCTACGTCATTTTCAGTTCCGAGTCCTACCTTTCGGACTGAAGTCAGCCCCACGGACATTTTCAAAGTGCATGGCAGTGGTGGCGGCTTTTCTCCGCAGACGCAAAATATTCGTTTACCCGTATCTGGACGACTGGCTCCTGAAGAGTTCAACTCCATCCCTGCTTCAGTCTCATCTTTCCTACAGTCTCCAGTTACTGAACAAGTTGGGTCTACGAGTCAATTTCAAAAAATCGATTCTCAATCAGACCCAGAACATTCACTACCTAGGGTCGTCGCTGGACACCGCGGAGGCAAGCGTGTGTCCTTTGGCGGAGAGGTTTTCATCAATCAGGATCAAATGCCGAGAACTCCTGCAGACTCACCACCCAACAGTCCGACAAGTGTCTTCTCTCCTGTGGTCCATGGCTTCCTGCATCTTCATAGTTCCCAATGCCAGATTGCACATGCGTCCCCTGCAGCAAGCTCTGGAAGACCAGTGGGTGCAAGCGTCAGGCAGCTGGGAGGATCGGATCACTCTGTCCCAGTCTGCCAGGGACTCCATCATGTGGTGGACGAAGCGGTCACATCTAATGAAAGTGTTCCCTGCCATCAAGAGACTCAGACTCAAACTATAGTGACAGACGCCTGCCTGCAAGGTTTGGGGGCCTCATATGAATCACCTTCAAGTGCAAGGGCTGTGGTCAGACACAGAGAGGGGATACCATATCAATTTTCTGGAGTTGAGGGCCGTCCAACTAGCCCTCAAATTTTTCTTTCCGTCTCTTCAGTCCAACTCCCTCTTGATTCAGACAGACAACACCACGACGATGTTTTATCTGAACAAGCAGGGAGGCACCAGGTCCAGAATTCTGTCCCAGGAGGCACAAGCCATTTGGAAGTGGCTTCTGGCACGGCATCTCACCATCACGGCTGTCCATGTGCCGGGCGTCCTAAATGTACAGGCGGACTTCCTAAGCAGAGAGTTCGTAGAAGCGCACGACTGGGTGCTAAACACCGAAGTGGATCAGGATATCTTTCAAAGATGGGGTGTGCCGGACATAGACTTGTTCGCAGATGCAACAAACGCCAAATGCCCCGTCTACGCGTCCAGGTATCACCAACCAGGTTCAAGAGGGAATGCTCTGTTGATAAGATGGTCTCAGAGCTTACTCTACGCTTTTCCTCCACTGCCTCTCATTCCAGCAGTGATCACGAAGTTCTACAAGACCAACTCCAGGATGATTCTGATCGCTCCGGAGTGGCAACGCCAGTGGTGGTACCCGGATCTTCTACAACTTTCCGAAGTTCCGCAACAGAGATTGCCTTGCCGTCCGGACCTACTATCCAAGAGCCAGGGGAGAGTGTTTCACCCCAACCTTCCTTCCCTCAGGCTGACAGCGTGGCTCCTGAAGTCTTGCAGTATGGACACTTAGACTTGCCAGCGGACTGTATGAACATCCTTAAGGAAGCGAAAAGACCTACCAGGGCTTCCTACGCTTTCAAGTGGAAACGTTTTTACCTCTGGTGTTTGAATAATGGTCATGACCCAGTTAGAGGGCAGGAAAAGGTCATTTTGCCGTATCTCTTACACCTGGCTAAGTCGGGCCTGCAGTTTACATCTATCAAGGTACACTTCGCAGCAATAACGGCATATAGAAAATCACCTTCACAGGGTTCTTTTTTCAAAATGCCAGTGGTGAAAGATTTTCTTGAAGGGTTAAAAAAGGTATACCCACCAGTACGAGCCCCTTCTTCTTGGGAGCTCAACGTGGTCCTTACCAAACTGATGGGCGCACCTTTTGAACCAATACACAAGTCCTCCCTGCAGCACTTGTCCTGGAAAGTGGCGTTTTTGGTTGCTATCACGTCGGCTCGTAGAGTCAGCGAGATACAAGCATTATGTGTAAGGAACCCTACACTGTTTTTCACTCAAATAGGGTAGTTCTCAGAACTCATCCAAGTTTTCTGCCGAAAGTGGTTTCAGATTTCCACATTAATCAGGTTATCACTTTGCCTACCTTCTTCTCTAATCCTTCTACACCTCCTGAAAGGGCCTTACACTCGTTAGACCTTAAGAGGGTGTTTAAAGTTTTATCTGGATAAGACCAAGGTAATAAGAAAGACGGACCGCTTGTTTGTCAACTACGGTCCCATTAATACAGGATTGGCAGCCTCTAAAAGGTCTATTTCAAGATGGATAGTCTCCTGCATATCTCTAGCCTATCAATTAGCTAATGTCTCTTCAGGGAAAGCCTAAAGCGCATTCAACCAGAGGAAAGGCCTCTACTACGGCCCTCCTCAGGAACGTCCCTATAGCAGAAATCTGCAAAGCAGCTACATGGCGGCCTGTTCATACTTTCTCTCGCCATTACTGCTTAGATTCAGATGTTCAGGAGGATGCCCAAGTGGGGCAAGCCTCACTGAGGAATTTATTTGCTTAATGTCATGTTAAGATGATCTGTTTTTCAATACTATTTGCTCGTCCGCGAGGTAGTGGGTATGGGCTTGCTACTCTATTCAGTGCTTATGACTATTGATGAGTATCACCTGGAAGAGAAGGATTAGTTACTTACCTGTAATCCTAGTTCTCTTCCAGGGGTATACTCATCAGTCATAAGCAACCCTCCCTCCTCCCCGGACGAGCATTTTTAGTATATTTCGGTAGTGATTGCATTTTATAATCAGATTGCTACAAGTTAGTACACCGTGCAAAAAGAACTGACCTAACTGTCACCTGTGGTGCATGATGGGAGCAGAGGGTCTCCTGGAGGCCTTAAAGGCAAAGTGTCCAAGTTCTTGGAAGCCTTAAAGGCAAGGTGCCAGTGTTTTACTGTACGGTGATATTTATTCAGCTATGCAGCCTATGGGCCAACTGCCTGCATGTTTTTTCCTTTTCTGAAAATAAAGGTTTTCTTGTATGACACTTTTACAGTGTATGTTCTCTATTACAGAGTGTATATAGGAGATTGTCTGTACAGGGAAAACCTTTGTAATTTTGGCATTTTGCCTTATTGGAATTATGTTAGGCTGCATATTTATGTATTTATATACATGTATATATGTATGTCGCGGAAGTGCTATGCACTTGTGATCCCGAACATACACATATATATATATGTATATTTCTATATGCTCCGGGATCCCGCAGGTGGGCGGGGATAATTCAGTGCTTTTGACTTTGATGAGTATACCCCTGGAAGAGAACTAGGATTACAGGTAAGTAACTAATCCCTATGACATAGCAACATTTGATAGCTACCCACTGTTGCTACTTCCCTAAGGGCTTCCAAGGCATCCTGTCAGAGCAGCGTTGCTTGTCTGCTTGGACAGCAGAAAGCACAGCAGCAGGAGGGGGAATGAAGGCAGGGAAGAAGGCTGGGGTTGGTTAAGGGTGGCAGGTAAGATACTCTTGTCACGTTTGATGTTGAAAGCAGGGGCAGATGATTTGGAGGGCCATACGTAACAAAATTACAAAAGTATTGGATCGTTCATAGATTTACGTGCTGGAATCATTCCATGTCGTCGAGATGGGAGTCCCACGGTACCTTAGAAAAGCAGTGCAATGATGGGTATAGACTGGAAACACCCTAGGCCCTTTAGTTTAGTAACTTATCCTAGTCGTAAAAATAAAAAAAAAATAAACCTAAGTTCCAACCAATCAGGTTGCACCACCCTTTGGAACACTCCCGTAAGAAACTAAAGTCCCTCAGATTTTCTACTGTGCATCGTGTGCGGGAGTCTCCACTGTACTCTGCGCATGTGTCTGTGTGTGTGTGTGTCAGAGTCAGAAAAAGTAAAGGTCTGTCCTGACCCTGTGGGACTTGTGGCAAGGAGAGGCTCTATTCTGATCACCCTCATCAAGATTGTATTTACTGCCTATATCCATTCCACAAGGACTGTAAGTTATGTCGCCCCTTTATCTCAGAAACCTTAAGACCGTGAAGGGAGACTGCTCTTATGGCTTCAGAAACTAGAAAGGAGCCTGTTTCAGATGATGATTATAGTAAGAATTCTTCATCTTCCTCAAGGAAGTTTAAGAAAAAAGATAGTGACATTTCAGATTTTTGTTCCTTTCAGGAGTCCCCTAAAAGTAATTTAAAAAGACTAATCATAGGTCTCTCAGAGAGCGCAGTCCATCAATGTTGGCCCAGGAGGAGGATGTTTCTTTAAAACAACTAAACGCAGAAAAATCCAACTTTCTCCCGGAAAAAGAACAGAAATATCGAAGTCTGAGCATCCTACTCTCCACCCCAAATTCTCTACAAATTTAAAAAAGGTTGGCACTGTCGACGGAGAGATCAGAGTTTTCCACCGTCGACAACGAGATCTATGATGAAGAAACCACTGCAGCATCAACTGCAACAGCGGTGACCACACTGTCTATGGCCATGCCCTCCTCGTCGACGACATAAGCTGTGATACTGTTGACACTAAAGATAATTCTGGCCTCTTCGACAGCCCTGTCAATGACTAAATCTGCCCCAATGGCATTTTCACTGTAACATCCGTCAAAGACCTTGTAGACAAGAGAAAAATCTAAATAAAAACTACAAAAATGAGAAATCCATGCATCTGACGACAGTATACATCGCCCAGTAGAGTGTACCCTTTACTGCCTAGCCACCTCTTGGATGAGGATGATTCCGATGACGAAGGCCCCTTCGACGTTGTGCACAGTTCATCAGAGCTGCACGTCAAATACCAACAGGATGATGATAACTAATATTATGATCAGGGTCATTACCCTCCTTGAGAACAATTTCACCAGTAATATCGGGAGGAAATGGTATGTCTCCCTAGTATCTGCCATACAATTTATGGCAGACTACCGAAAGTGTTTACCACCTACGTCTCCTTTGGCTAAGCAGACTCCTCCATCTTCAAAGTCTCCGCCTTTGCAACTGTCAACCCCATTGAACACCACGGCCATTACCTCCACCTTCATCTACGAGGCATACTCCGCAAACTATTCCCCTCCAGGATTCCTCCTGTTCAGATGATGAAAGAGGAGGGTGAGCTACGTGAAGTTCATGAGTGGGATGACTACCTTCTGCCAACACCATCCTCTCCAACGCCGCATCCTGCAGATTCTCCTCCTGAGAAAAACGGAGGCTTCCATAATCTTTTTGAGAGAGCAGGAAGGAGATTCGAACTCCACATGCCTACAAAACATGACTGTTTTGTCTACAGTTTCAAGGAACACTTCCGAAAGAGCATCGGGGCTGTACCCATTGTTGACTACATCTGGGATGAGGGCATCAAAACAATGAAAAATCTGGCCACAGTAGCTGCTGGTAACCATGCCTGGATAAAAAAAAATATAAAGTCCCAGAAGATTCTCCTGCATGTCTCACTGGGCATCCCAAACCAGATTCCGTGATCACACAGGCGGCCCAGTGTTGCATGAAAAACCCTTCAGCACCTCTGGACTAAGATAACATCAGGAAATGTTTTTCCTCGGTGTCGGCGCTTACAGTGCGGGCAAAATCTTTGGCTGTTCTTAGGAGAAACAGTCACCAGATGTGGTCGAATATCGCCCCATACATCAACAAACTTAAGGGCTAAAGCCAAAAAGATATTGCAGGAAAGAGAGCATACTTCATCTGAGTTCATTGATTGTGCCATGGACATTGCCAATACTGGTTTTCGGCAACCAGAGGGAGCGTAATTCTAAGGAGACAGGGCTGGCTCAAGGCCACCTCCTTTAAACCGGATGTTCAAAGTAAGATCCTGGACCTTCCTTACAATGGCAAAGCTCTTGTTTGCAAACATGTCATTGATGCCCTCCAGGCATTTAAAACGGACACTGACATGGCCAAATCTTTGAGAACCCTGCAATATAGGAAAGTGCCTTTTCGAGGCGCACAGGGAAGAGGACGACCCTCTTATAGAGGTTCCCAACAATACTGCTACCCATGCTAACAGCTTCTCAACAATTTCTTCCCCAATATAAGCAATGACAACCACCCTATATTAGGCCACTTCCAAAGGAAAAATTGGGACAGCAAGGAAAGGATGCAGGCTGCCGTCAATTACTAATTACAGTCACCAGCTACTCCCCCCGTTTCTTATAACTTGCCTCGGAGGGAGGCTATCCAGACACCTTCAACACTGGCAGAAAATCACAACCGACCAATGGGTCTTAAACCTTATTCAATTCGGTCATAATTAGTATTCATCCAAAAACTGCCACCAACCCTGCCCCAAAAGTCCACACAAAAACATCTGCAACTCCTCAGGTTGGCAGTGAAGACCATGCTCCGAAAAGGAGCTATAGAACTAATTTCTGCAGCTAAGAAAGGGAGAGGTTTCGATTCCAGATTCTTCTTGGCCCAGAAGAAGTCCGGGGAGTGGCAACTGATCCTGGACTTGAGAAACCTGAACACCTATCTCGGGAAGCAAACGTTCTGCATGGTAACACTGCAGGATATACTGCAACTTCTAAACCAAGGAGACTATATGACAAACCTCGATCTCTAGGATGCATATTCTCATGTCCCCATCCACCCCAGACACCAACTTTCTCAGATTCACGGCAGCTGGAATCCATTATCAGTTTAAGGAGCTCACATTTGGCCTTAAATCCCCCTCCCCCCGTATTTTCGCGAAGTGCTTGGCACCAGCAGCGGTTTTTTGGAGACCAAAAACATCAAGCGTTATCTCGATAACTGGTTAGTCAAAGTACCCTCCCGCCAGGCCGCACAAATCAACCACCGCTTACCTGCACCTATTCAGCAAGCTGGGCCTCAAACTAATTTCACAAGTCAGTTCTTCAACCATCACAAAGGATAACATTTTTGGGAGCTTCTCTAGATACAACGCTCAACAAAGCATGTCCCACACCAGAAAGACAAATAAAATTGCTAACCCTAGCACCATTGGTGCAAAGAATAAAGTCACTTTCTGTTCGCTTCTACAAGTTACCATTAGGAATGATGTCATCTTGCATTCCTCTATTGCCATTCTGCTCTGTGCGCATGTATCGGCTGCTGAAGGAATTGGAAAGACAGTCAATACAAACTACAGGATCTTTCAACGACCTCATCCAAGTCACTCCGGGCATGATCGATGCCTTATCGTGGTAGGCACATCTTTTAGTCTGCCTGTCCTTTGTACTGCTGGCTTCTCCTTTGGTCATCACCACTGATGCTTCCTTAGAGGATTGAGGAGCTCATCTGCAGGATCTACAAGTCGGCGGCAATGGTAACCTTCTCAGCTACTTCTCCACATCCATCTGCTCGAGCTCAAGGCAGTACATCTAGCCTTGCAAGCTTTCTTCCCAGAATAAGAAAGTCTGCAGTGCTCATTTGCACAGGCAACACTACCACCATAGACTACATCAACAAGCAGGGTGGCACAAGATCTCGCCTGCTATCCCAAGAAGCACAAAATATCTGGGAATGGTCGATCTGTCACAATGTGCATCTAAGAGCGGAACATGTCCCAGGGAAGCAGAACACCATAGCGGACTCTCAGCAGAATGAGAACCGCTTGCCACGAGTAGGAAATGGATCAGAATAGTCCGGAAAACATTTTTCACCAGTGGGGCCAACCGAATCTAGACCTCTTTGCGACATCCCAGAACCGAAAATGCTAGTTCTATGTAACCTGGCATCCACAACTGGGATTGTGGAAGAATACGTTCTCGATCACATGGTCTGGAATCTTTGCCTAAACTTTTCCTCTGATTCCTCTCCTCCCAAAAGCTCTTATGAAGATAAAAGCTGAACCATGCAGAATCATTCTCATAGCTCTGACATGGCCACGCCAACATTGGTTCACAGAGTTACTCCTCCTCTCAGAGAGACATCACATCTAGCTGAAGTCGCTGCCATCTCTGACCATGAGCCAGGGCCAAGTACTGCTCCCGGACCCAAAGTCCTTGCACTTGTCAGTCTGGCTCCTGAATTAAGTGAATTTGTGCATCTAAACATTCCACAAGAATGCAGGGACATCTTAGCCAGACCTTGTGCAGACAGTACAAGTAAGACTTGGGCCTCAAATGGAAGCGATTTTGCATCTGGTGCAGAAGTTCTAATGTACATCCACTCCGGAAGAAATCCTCCCTTAACTTCTTATTCTGACAAAATCTGGGTCTTGCTCATGCATCCACTAAGGTTCACTTGGCAGCCATTTCCCGCTTCAGAAGATCAGCGACATCACAATCATTATGGTCTAGCCGACTCAAACAATTCCTCAAAGGATTATTTGGGTCTTCCCGCCAGTGAGGCGTTCTCCTCTTTGGCAACTGAACACTGTACTTTCACAACTAATGAAAGGCCCTTTTGAACCCATCCACAAAGCAGATCTCTTGGCTTTAATGTCAGCGAGACGAGTCGGTGAGATACAGGCTTTAACCATTCAGGAGCCTTTCCTGCATTTCAGGAACGGTGATTCTTCGAACAAAGCTGAAATTCATTCCTAAAGTTCCATCAGACTTTAATCTCAATGAACCAGTGATTTTGGAAACTTTTTTTCCCAGACCTTAAAATGCCAGCATAAAGGGCATTGTAATATTTGGATGTGAGAAGGTGCCTAAAGTTCTACCTAGACAAAACAAAACACTCGCAAATCTAACCAACTAGTAGCATACAACTCTACAATGAAAGGTTATTCTCTATCAAAGTAGAGCATAGCTCGATGGATATCCAACGCCATTAAATTCTGTCACCAGAAAGATGGCATGCTGTTGCAGGCAACTGTGCGTGCTCTTTCTACAAGAACGGTCTACTTCTACAGTGTTATTTGCCAGTGTATCACCCAAAGAAGTATGCAGGGACAGCGACCTGGAAGAATAGACCATTTTACCTGGCACTACTGCTTGGAAGCTGCAGTTCAGAGATGCAAAAAGAACAGATGATGGACAGAATGCTGAACAAATCAAACATTCACCCCAAGTCACTGATCTGGGTTGAATCAATTGTTTTTTTGCACGCCATGCCATTCCAGTTTAGACCCAGCCATATGCAAATCAGTCTTGACCCTGCTCCCAATGGGAACAGTCCAGCCTGAACTGCCAGGCCAGAGCTTCCCTAGGCAGAAACAAGTATCCTGGGACCGGTTTCGGGGTATCACCCCTGTAGGAAAGTAGTATCTGCTTCTTATGGTTACCCCCACTTTTTGTCGCACTATTTTTGGACTAGTCTGACTGGGTTCCTGCTATCCAGGACCCCAGTCTATCTGCTTTCTCCCTTAAATTGTAAGTATGTACTTTAGGTACACTCCAGATTGGATACTGGGGTACCCTTATCAGTCCCTAGTATATGGTACACCATGTACCCAGGGCATAGGGACCCCAGAGGCCTCCTATGGGCTGAAGCATGTATTATGCCACCCATGAGAGGCCATTCAAAAGGACACCACAGGTCTGCTACAGCAACCTGTGTAAGCTGGTGCTTGCACCACTTACTTGGATATAGATTCACTATATCTATCTAAATCACTACACTTAAAAACCGATCAGTCACCCCTATGGCAGGCCTTATCAATCCTGAAGGCAGGGTGCTGGGTTTTACGTGAGAGGGTGCCCCTGCATGAGTAGGGCCCCTCTGCAGCCTTCGGAGACCATTCTCCGGGGTTGTATGTGATGCAGCCAGACATATAGGTCTAAGTGCATTATAACCTCGCGGTAAATGCTAACTTTAAAACGGTTGCTTAAAAACATGTCATGTTTGGTGTCAAACACCTTGGAATCATACCTCCACACCAGTAACTGGTGTGGGAGGTATGATTCCACCATTCCAAAGGGACATGTATGGGTCACCGGTCTACCCGTTACCAGCTTTCTCGACCTGGGCAGCACAAAATTGCGCTGCCAGCCACAGACACGATTCTGCTCTCCTGCTGCTGAGCAAAGCTCGAGCAGAGGAAAGCATGACAATAGGCATCCTGTCACAGGGAGGTGTGACCACCTCCCAGACAGGGTTCAGTGTATTGGGGCTGGGTGGGGGCACTCAGAGTGCCAGAAAGTCTGCACTGGGGGCACATTTGGTGTCCCTGTGCATAGTCCAGCTCAAACCAGTTCTGGGAGCCATTGGCTCCTGCTCTGGCACGAAACTGGACAAAGGACATGGGTGTAGCCACCCCTCTGTCCTGCCCCTCCCCTAGGAGAGTCCCTAGAATCTTTCCAACCCCTTCCCATGGGTATAAAGTGGGTTACCTGCCTACTACTTTGGATTTTACCTGGACAAGATTCTGCTAAGAAGAAACCAAGTACTTCGACTGTCTGCACGACGCTGGAAGACTGAAGAATCTCCTTTGGAGTAAAGGAGTTACTCCCCTGCAGAAGCAGACACCTAAGTGCATCTGACCGGTTTGCTTCTCCCGAGCTCCTGAGGACTCAGAAGATTTGAGCAACACAGGAGGAGGGTTCCCGAAGGTCCCCGAGGTAGATCTGACCTCTCAGCGATTCTGAGACCAGTATCCCTCGTGGGGGCCGTGCAACCAGAACCCCTGTGCACCGCTTGCATATGCTTGTTGGCGATTCCTGAGCTTGTGCATTGGACTCCGTGTAGTCCTGACCCCGAGCAGCATTTACACCGAAGATATCCGGCCTCCACTCACCGAGTGCTCTGTGGGCTGGTGCTTTGTAATTTGGCTCGAGGTCTCCTCGCGATCCCTGGTCCATTGATCTGTGGGTCCTGGCGAGGGTCACCTTGTTTGTTCTTGGGCTTCCCTGGTTGCTCCAGACGTGCCCTGACTCCCCATTGCTTGGAGAGTCTCCTGGACCTTGCTGGTCCACACCGTAACCTGTTTGCTCTGCCCGCGTGGGGTGCATTTGCCAAGGCTTGTTGGTGCTCCAGCCGGACATCGACCCCTCAGCTCCTGACATCCTTCGTGGGGCAGCTCACCTCCGGATCCTGGTCGTCCTCGACGTCTCCTGGTCCCCGTGGCTGCAGTCAAGCAACCCTTCGCACCTGAAGTAACCGACATCGGTGGGCATTCGACTACCGAGCCCCTGGTCACCTGAAGTGACCCAGACTCTGTCCCCTCTGCTTTCAGGTTCCTCTCACCTCGAATCCAGGCTTGGATTCCACCGGACACTCTTCGCCATCCTGGCAGCAGTACTTCTTTGCAACTCTCCATTGAAAACGACGATTGTTTCTGACACCACTTGACCCCTATGCACCCGGCTCCTCTGGGATAGGTAACACGGGTACCTCGGTACTCACTGGTGGGTTGGCCTTAGAACCTCCTATGTTCCAAAGGGTTTGCTCGAAGTCCTCGTAGAATTGTCCTTAAATTGTAACTTTACAACCGCGACTTTCCCATAGAGTTGCACGCGGTCGTTTCCTCACTGCACCTGTCCTCCGTGGGCGCCCTGTGTCACTGCCTTGGGTGGTTCCTTGGGGTCCCAGCGATTCTACGTGCTCTAGGCACGGTCTAGTCAAGTCGTGATTGTTATACCATTTTTTTAGTATATGGTTCGGTCTCCCCCCGGAGCCCGCTGTGTATTTTGCTACTTGCGAATGTTCTTTTGATTCAGTATTGTGTGCTTTATGCCCTAGTCTCGTGGAGAGTGTTATATTAATAAATACATATTTTTATATAACTACTGTGTGGTTCTCCTTTCATTTAGTCATTCAGGAGGTGATATTCTGGTAAAACAAGCTGCTTTACATTCCTTCAAGATTAAGCCTGAAGGCTGCTCTCCACAGCTACCACTAGGATAGCTTTCTAAAGGTTATCTTTGACCTCATACATCATAAGGGTCGTGTGGACTGGTACAGGGTGCCCACTTTAATTAGTGGACAGCATATACCAGGCCACCTTCTCACAACCCCTCATCAGCCAGGCTAGTTTGAATCTAGTGGCATAGCGAGCATGGGACCCACGTCAACGTTTAACCCAGATCTCTTGCCTGGGGGTGAATGCTTGATTTATTCAGCATCAGTCTATCATTTGTTGCTGCAGCACCGTTCTGAGATGCAGCAGTGGGCCAAGTGGCATCTTTTCCAGTGAAGGTGAGCCATTGCACTAACTTATTCCCGCCATTCTCTTACCCTTTACACACATTTTATCTATATGTATCATATATATATATAATCTACTGGCGGTCGCCAGTAGATAGTTATAGTTAGGACCTATTTTCCATAGGAAATCCGCGACATTCTATTTGAAATAACTCTTGCGTCGGTTGACGAATCTTCGCGAAATTTTCGAACTTTATGGCCCGCCCGTCCGCTCCTACCCTGAAAGTCTCAGGGTGATTCGTCAAGCGGGGGCCGAGAAAAAGGGGGGTCCCAAAACGTGTTTTCCCCATTCATTTTCCCATAGGAAACTTTACACGGCTACAGCCCGAACTGCTGAACGGAATTACACCAAATTTGGCAAAGAGGTAGTTCTTGGTTCAAAAAGAACCCTTTTGTTAAATGGTGTAAATCCGTTCAGTAGTTGCTGAGAAAATCAAAAGTAAAAACAACATATATATCTGGGCGGAGCCTAACCACACATGTCATCGTGAGATCTGATTGGCTGTCAGCACTTCATCCTGGAATTGCTGGCAGCCATCTTGAGACCAATATAAATGATAGTACCATTGAAATGCATTGTAGTGAATCGAAGATTTTGAGGGTTACCAAAAGGAGAACTATAAAGGGTGATAACAGACTTTAGTTACATTAGAATTCATTTGTTGATGGTACCATACTAATTTCAGGAATTGTGTGTGTTCTAAGGTGATTTTACCCTGTGAAAAACCTTCTGCTGGGATATCATGAATCATGTTTGAGAGAACTATTTTCACATGCTTGTCCCATACAGTTTTGGAAGGTGCCCCAGAAGCTAAAATGAGAGCATATTTTCTGTAAATTCACATTATCTTTCTCAGTCATGTGAGAATGAAGTCTGACATTCTCAGTAAAACATGTACATCCAACAAGGGCAGAGACTGTCAGTTGATTCCTTTGTGTTCTACTGCAGCTTCCCAGAGTGTTCTAAAGAACAACTAGAGTGCTAACAGCCTTACTTATGACAAAAGTATGGCACACCTGAAGCCATCTTGATTGGAATAAACTGGTAACACTTAAAACATTTAATTTAAAAAGGAACAAAATGATGGGGTTCATTTTGTCATAGAAATTATGGTTAGTGCTGTAGAAAGAAAAATTAGGACATGTTTCAAGTGTGATCTCAAATATCTTCCTGTTATATTTCAACAGGAGCAGCCTGTCAGTTGATGCCTTTGTGTTCTACTGCAGCGTCCCAGAGTGTTCTAAAGAACAACTAGAGCGCTAACAGTCTTACTTATGACAAAAGTATGGCACACCTGAAGCCATCTTCATTGGAATAAACTGGTAACACTTAAAACATTTAATTTAAAAAGGAACAAAATGAGGAGTTTCATTTTGCCATAGAAATTATGGTTAGTGCTGCAAAAAGAAAATTTAGTGCATGTTTTAAGTGAGATCTCAAATCCTCTTCTATTTCATTAGAAAATTCTGACATGCAGACTGAAACAATCACTTTCAATACCAGCAGTAGACTTCCAGTTAACTCCTTGGTGAGCAGTAGCTTTACTACAGTGATCTAATGAACAACTAGAGTAATAACATTCTGAATTTATGGCAAATGTGTGACACATCTGAATGCCTTCTTGATGGAATCAAAGTAAAAAACTGAAAGCATTTCCTACTGAGGAGACTGCAGTAAATGAGGAAATTAGGAAACTTCATAACAAAGAAGTCTTCCAAGATGGCCACCAGTGAAAAAGAGCCCAAATGTAGCACAAATATTACCCAGATGTAGCCCATATGCCCAATGACAAAAGTGTGCAAAACACTTTTTATTTTTAGTTTTTTGCAGTTTTATGTAGTGCAGACTGGTCAGGTATTGGAGCGTTGCATCTTAAAACATGACCCCCTACACTACAAAAACACCACTGCACTACCCTAAAACACTACCCCAGCACGACCCCCTACACTACACAATCACCACTGCACTATCCTAAACCCTAAAACACTACCCCCAGCATGACCCCCTACACAAACACCACTGCACTACCCTAAACCCTAAAACACTACCCCAACACCACTGCACTAACCTAAATCCTAAAACACTACCCCCAGCACGACCCCTACACTACCCAAACACCACTGCACTACCCTAAAACATGACCCCTACACTACACAAACACCACTGCACTACCCTAAACCCTAAAACACTACCCCAGCACGACCCCCTACACTACACAAGCACCACTGCACTACCTTAAACCCTAAAACACTACCCCCAGCACGACCCCCTACACTACCCAAACACCACTGCACTAACCTAAATCCTAAAACACTACCCCCAGCACGACCCCCTACACTACCCAAACACCACTGCACTACCCTAAAACACTGACCCCCTACACTACACAAACACCACTGCACTACCCTAAACCCTAAAACACTACCCCCAGCACGACCCCCTACACTGCCCGAACACCACTGCACTGCCCTAAACCCTGAAACACCAGCCCCTGCACGACCCCCTACACTGCCCTAAACCCTCAAACACCACCCCCAGCATGACCCCCTACACTGCCCGAACACCACTGCACTGCCCTAAACCCTGAAACATCAACCCCAGCAAGACCCCCTACACTGCCTGAACACCACTGCACTGCCCTAAACCCGGAAACACCACCCCCAGCACGACCCCTACACTGCCCGAACACCACTGCACTGCCCTAAACCCTGAAACACCACCCCCAGCACGACCCCTTACACTGCCCGAAAACCACTGCACTGCCCTAAACCCTGAAACACCACCCCCTGCACGACCCACTACACTGCCCGAACACTACTGCACTGCCCTAAACCCTGAAACACCAGCCCCAGCACAACCCCGTACACTGCCCGAACACTACTGCACTGCCCTAAACCCTGAAACACCAGCCCCTGCACGACCCCCTACACTGCCCTAAACCCTGAAACACCACCCCCAGCATGACCCCCTACACTGCCCGAACACCACTGCACTGCCCTAAACCCTGAAACATCAACCCCAGCAAGACCCCCTACACTGCCTGAACACCACTGCACTGCCCTAAACCCGGACACACCACCCCCAGCACGACCCCCTACACTGCCCGAACACCACTGCACTGCCCTAAACCCTGAAACACCACCCCCAGCACGACCCCCTACACTGCCCTAAACCCTGAAACACCACCCCCTGCACGACCCCCTACACTGCCCGAACACTACTGCACTGCCCTAAACCCTGAAACACCAGCCCCAGCACAACCCCGTACACTGCCCGAACACCACTGCACTGCCCTAAACCCTGAAACACCAACCCCAGCAAGACCCCCTACACTGCCCGAACACCACTGCACTGCCCTAAACCCTGAAACACCAACCCCAGCAAGACCCCCTACACTGCCCGAACACCACTGCACTAAAGCCTGAAACACCACCCCCAGCATGACCCCCTACACTGCCCAAACACCACTGCACTGCCCTAAACCCTGAAACACCACCCCCAGCACGACCCCCTACACTGCCCGAACACCACTGCACTAGACTCCGAAACACCAGCCCCAGCAAGACCCCCTACACTGCCCGAACACCACTGCACTGCCCTAAACCCTGAAACACCAGCCCCAGCACAACCCCCTACACTGCCCGAACACCACTGCACTGCCCTAAACCCTGAAACACCAGCCCCAGCACAACCCCCTACACTGCCCGAACACCACTGCACTGCCCTAAACCATGAAACGCCAGCCCCAGCACGACCCCCTACACTGCCCGAACACCACTGCACTGCCCTAAACCCTGAAACACCACCCCCAGCACGACCCCTACACTGCCCCTAAACCCTGAAACACCACCCCCTGCACGATCCCCTACACTGCCCGAACACTACTGCACTGCCCTAAACCCTGAAACACCACCCCCAGCACGACCCCCTACACTGCCCGAACACCACTGCACTGCCCTAAACCATGAAACACCAGCCCCAGCACGACCCCCTACACTGCCCGAACACCACTGCACTGCCCTAAACACTGAAACACCACCCCAGCACGACCCCCTACACTGCCCGAACACCACTGCACTGCCCTAAACCCTGAAACACCAGCCCCAGCACAACCCCGTACACTGCCCGAACACCACTGCACTGCCCTAAACCCTGAAACACCACCCCCTGCACGACCTCCTACACTGCCGGAACACCACTGCACTGCCCTAAACCCTGAAACACCACCCCCAGCACGACCCCCTACACTGCCCGAACACCACTGCACTGCCCTAAACCCTGAAACATCAACCCCAGCAAGACCCCCTACACTGCCTGAACACCACTGCCCTAAACCCTGAAACACACACCCCCTACACTGCACGAACACCACTGCACTGCCCTAAACCCTGAAACACCACCTCCAGCAAAACCCCTACACTGCCTGAACACCATTGCTCTGCCCTAAATCCTGAAACACTAGCCCCAGCAAGACCCCCTACACTGCTTGAACACCACTGCACTCCCCTAAACCCTGAAACACCAGCCCCAGCACGACCCCCTACACTGCCCTGAAACACCAGCCCCAGCACGACCCCCTACACTGCCCGAACACCACTGCACTGCCCTAAACCCTGAAACACCACCCCCAGCATGACCCCTACACTGCCGGAACACCACTGCACTGCCCTAAACCCTGAAACACCACCCCCAGCAGCAACCCCCTACACTGCCCGAACACCACTGCACTAAACCCTAGAACACTACCCCAGCACGACCCCCTACACTACACGAACACCACTGCACTACCCTAAACCCTAAAATACTACCCCCAGTACAACCCCCTACACTACCTGAACACGACTGCACTGCCCTAAACCCTAAAACACTACCCCCAGCACGACCCCCTACACTACCCGAACACCACTGCACTGCCCTAAACCCTAAAACACTACCCCCAGCACGACCCCTACACTACCCAAACACCACTGCACTGCCCTAAACCCTAAAACACTACCCCCGCATGACCCCCTACACTACCCTAAACCCTAAAACACTACCCCCGCACGACTCCCTACACTACCCAAAGACCACTGCACTACCCTAAACCCTAAAACACACGACCTCCTACACTACACAAACACCACTGCACTACCCTAAACCCTAAAACACTACCCCCTACACTACACAAACACCACTGCACTACCCTAAACCTGAAACACTACCCCCAGCAGTACCCCTACACTACCCAAACACCACTGCACTAACCTAAACCCTAAAACACTACCCCCAGCAGTACCCCCTACACTACCCAAACACCACTGCACTACCCTAAATCACTACCCCCAGCACGACCCCCTACACTACCCAAACACCACTGCACTACCCTAAACCCTAAAACACTACCCCCAGCACGACCCCTACACTACCCAAACACCACTGCACTACCCTAAACCCTAAATCTACCCCCAGCATGACCCCCTACACTACACAAATACCACTGCACTACCCTGAAACCCTAAAACACTACCCCCAGCACGACCCTCTTCACTACCTAAACACAACTGCACAATTTGTTACAGGCGTTGCAACGCAGGCCTGTGGTGCTTACTGGAAGTACCTAGTGGGCTAGTTGGGCCCCAGGGACCCTCAGGATTCAAGGTGACTTAATCCCCCAACTTAAAACGCACCACGGGGCGCGTTTGCACAGTGGTGAAGGGAGGGGCGGGGCCTCAGGTGACATGTGCGCAAACACGCCCTGTGGTGCGTTTTAAGTTGGGGAATTAATTCCCTTTGAATCCTGAGGGACCCTGGGGCCAACTAGCCCACCAGGTACCTTCAGTAAGCACAACAGAGTTGCGTTGCAGAGAGGTGAAAAAGGTGCGTGGCCTCGGAACGCCTCTCTGCAACTCAGCTCTGTGGTCCTAACTGTAGGTACCTGGGGGCTAGTTGGGCCCCAGGGACCCTCAGAATTCAAGGGGACTTAATCCCGCAACTTAAAACGCGCCACGGGGTGCGTTTGCACACGTCACCTCAGGCCCCCCTCCCTTCACCACTGTGCAAACGCACCCTGTAGCGCGTTTTAAGAGGTAGTTTTAATCCCCCTGCCCTATTATGTACTAGGGACTTGCAGAGGAGGTCATGCTAATCACAGGGTACCCCAACGCATAGTGTTCCCTAGTGTATGTAGGTGTTTTCACTGTATTCTAAGTGTCTTTTAGCATAGCACTGGCTCTGGTTAGTCAGAGTCAGTTACCACCAGTACCCGTCTGAAAAAGTTGTGGGCACAGGATGATTTTGCAACAAGGCCTCTTTCTGCTCCTCTGTTGGTTCTTTCTGCACATCTTTTGCTTCTTTCTGTGCGTTTTTTCTTCTTTCTTCACATGTCCTACCTCTGTAGGCATAGTTAGAAACTAGCATTTAAAAAAACCTTTGAAATTCACTTAAAAATCATAGGTTTCAGGCACGTTATAGTTAGAAATTAGCATTTAAAAAACCTTTGAAATTCACTGAAAAAACCATAGGTTTCAGACACGTTATAGTTAGAAATTAGCATTTAAAAACCTTTGAAATTCACTGAAAAAACCATAGGTTTTAGGGACAGTTATAGTTAGTTGGACATTTCACTCGTACAAAACCATAGAAATTCCCCCGTTATAGTTAGTTCAGCTAACTATAACTCGCGCCCCGTAATGCACTGCTGATGACGTCACATATTACATCACTCATGACATGGTCAGTGACATCACTGATGACATCTCAAATGACATCACTGATGACATCATCCATGTGATAATTTCATGCATCTTCTCACACCCTAATATAACTTTTGATACACCCACTCTAAATTACAGACTGCCATTCTCAAAACCATAGACACTCCAACACCAAAAACTACATACCCACTCACTGATTCTTAGGTCTACACACACATCCACTCACTCACCCGTACAGTCACTCATACTTAGTCACTCAGTACAGGACTATCATATGCACTCATACACCTATATAAACACTCACACACCGCCACTCATCCATAGAGGTACTCACACACCTAGTCAGTCATGCAAAAAACTTAATCACACACCCATTTACTCACCTATACAGTTATACACACACCAGCTCACTTACTCATACAAATACTAGCACATTCTTACGCTCTTATACAATCACTGATACAAGTACACACTCATCCATACAGCCACTCTCACAATCACACACTCTCACTTATAGCCATTTATATACTCCAACACACATATATACTGCCTTTCACATATGTAGTTACTCACACATGTACCACTGAGATATACATTCAATCACTAACACACCCATACACACTCACCCACCCATACAGTCCATCACAGATGCACTCTTGAAACCATGCACCCAGTGAATCACCAACTCACACTTCTATGCACAGAGTCACACACACCCCACCCACACAAACACTCAGGCACCCATACAGATACTCAGACAATTAATCAATAACCCATGTAGACACTCATGTAGCTATTCAGAAAGCCATGCAGCCGCTTACAAACCAACAGACAGACGGATACAGACATTCACACAGTTTAGTCACTAACCCATGCATTCAGTAATATGCATTTAATCACTCACTTGTAGAGTCAGTCACTCACGTACTAAATCATCCATTCAGACACTTATACACCCACTCATTCTTCAATACGCCTTTCCCTATATATATTAAACATATTTAAACTTTACAGAAACACACAGTCACTGGCATGATGTCATCAGTGATGTCATTTGAGATGTCATCAGTGATGTCACTGACCATGTCATGAGTGATGTAATATGTGACGTCATCAGCAGTGCATTGCGGGGCGCGAGTTATAGTTAGCTGAACTAACTATAACGGGGAATTTCTATGGTTTTGTACGAGTGAAATGTCCAACTAACTATAACTGTCCCTAAAACCTATGGTTTTTTCAGTGAATTTCAAAGGTTTTTAAATGCTAATTTCTAACTATAACGTGTCTGAAACCTATGGTTTTTTCAGTGAATATATATATATATATATATTTATTTATATTCTACTGGCGGTCGCCAGTAGATAGTTATAGTTAGGACCTATTATCCATAGGAAATTCGTAACATTCTATTCCCAATAACTTTATCGTCGTTTGACGAATCATCGCGAAATTTTCAAAACTAGTGGGGCGCTCCGGTCAGCTCCTGTTTTGAAAGTTTCGGGGTGATTCGTCAAGCGGGGGCTGAGAAAAAAAGGGGGTCCCAAAACGTTTTTTCTCCATGTTTAATTCCCATAGGAACTTTTAGACACGGCTACAGCCCGAACTGCTGAACGGAATTACACCAAATTTGGCAAAAAGGTAGTGCTTGGTTCAGAAAGCACCCTTTTTAAAAATGGTGTAAATCCGTTAAGAAGTTTTGGAGAAAATCAAAAATAAAAGTTTCGATATTTATGGCCGCGGTGGATTTGCGCACCCTCCCGATCACGAGCTTCATGCTAATTGGCTGTCAACACTCCAAAACAAGGAAGTGTTGGCAGACATCTTGTGCCTCGGTAGAACCGAGGCACAAGAAATGAGAGAAACAAGTGCGCAAAACGCAAAAAGGGGGCAGGGTAGAAACACCCTGACACCCTAGGCCTGCTTAGGGGGTCCCACAAGGACCCCCAGGGCCCAAAAAAGCATTTTTTTTTTAAAAAAAAATCGGCGTGATGCGCTTAGGATGCGCGGATCCCGCCGTGAAAAAAAAAAAAAGCGCGGATTCCCGCGCTTCGTTGTTATTGGCCCCCAGGTGGGCCAAGTCCCGGGGGCATGCGTGGGTTAATAAAAGAATGGTGTGGGGGGCCTCTAAGGCCCCCCCCAAGCCCCGGGGACCGCCACCCCCCGGGGCTTTAAGTTAAAAATGCTGCGGGGGGGCACTGGGCCCTCCCGCAGCCCTGGGGACTGCCACCCCCCGGGGCTTCTTTTTCTTTTTTTAAAAATTAAATTACCTGTGTGGGGGGGGCTCGAGCCCCCCCACACGCCCCGGGGACCCCCACCTCCCCGGGGCACTAAGAATTTTAATGTGGGGGTCCGTTTCGGAGCCCCGGGGACCACCACCTCCCCGGGGCTTTGCACACATTGGGAGGGGGGCCGCGTGGCCCCCCTCCTGGAGCCCGTGATGGCCCTGGGGACCGCCACCCCCCAGGGCGGCTCCTGCAGTGTCCCAGGGTGCCCACCCCCGGGACACTGCTGTTTGCTATGACAGAGCGGGAGCCTCGCGGCTCCCATCCTGTCATAGCAAACTTGCTTTGAATTTTGGAAGAGAGAGGAGGAAACCTGCTCTCGCTTCCAAAATTCAAAGTAAATTGCTTTTCCACACGGGGAGCTGCATCTAAGCAGTTCCCCGTGTGGAAAAGCAATGCCGGCTTCCACAGGAGGTGGGGAGCCGGCGGGACCGTGGGGGAGTTGGGGTCCCCCCACGGTCCCCAAAGGATAGGGCCAGCCCCGGGGGATGGGGTCCCCGGGGCAAGGAGTGGCCCGGGAGGGGGGCCACACGGCCCCCATCCCCCAAATTAGCAATTTTTTTTTTTTTAAAAAGGCTGGCCCCGGGGGATGGGGTCCCCGGGGCCTAAGGAGGCCTGAGGGGGACAACGCAGCCCCCCTCCATGAAATTAAAAAAGAAAAAAAACATGTGGCAATGACCCGGGGGATGGGGTCCCCGGTCCAAAATTGGCCACGGGAGTGGGGGCCCACGCGGCCCCCTTCCCGTACCGTTTAAAAAAAAAAAAAGGGGGTCAGGCCCTGGGGGATGGGGTCCCCAGGGCCCAAAATAATTAAAAAGGGGGGCCACACAGCCCCCCTTCGAGAAAAAAAAAAAAAAAGACCGGCATCGCGCCTGAGGCCCCGCCCCCTCCCTGCAGCACTCTGCAAACGCGCCCCCTGGCGCGTTGTAAGATGGGGAAGTAATTTCCCTTGAATACTGGGGGTCCCTGGGGGCCAACTAGCCCACCAGGAACCTCCAGTATGCGCCAGGGAGCTGCGTTGCAGAGAGGTGTTCAGAGGCCACGCCCCTTTTTACACCTCTGCAACGCAGCTCTGTGGCGCTTACTGGAGGTACCTGGTGGGCTAGTTGGACCCCAGGGACCCTCAGGATTCAAGGGGACTTAATCCCTCAACTTAAAATGCGCCACGGGGCGCGTTTGCACAGTGGTGAAGGGAGGGGGAGGGGCCTCAGGTGACATGTGTGCAAACACGCCCTGTGGCGCGTTTTAAGTTGGGGAATTAATTCCCCTTGAATCCTGAGGGACCCTGGGGGCCAACTAGCCCACCAGGTACCTTCAGTAAGCGCCACAGAGCTGCGTTGAAGAGAGGTGTAAAAAGGGGCGTGGCCTCTGACCACCTCTCTGCAACGCAGCTCTGTGGCGCTTACTGGAAGTACCTGGTGGGCTAGTTGGGCCCCAGGGACCCTCAGAATTCAAGGTGACCTAATACCCCAACTTAAATCGCGCCAGAGGCGCGTTGCTAGCAGTGGTGAAGGGAGGGGGAGGCCTCAGGTGACATGTGTGCAAACACGCCCTGTGGCGCGTTTTAAGTTGGGGAATTAATTCCCTTGAATCCTGAGGGACCCTGGGGGCCAACTAGCCCACCAGGTACCTCCAGTGCGCGCCACAGGGCTGCGTTGCAGAGAGGTGGTCCAGGCCACGCCCCTTTTTACACCTCTGCAACGCAGCTCTGTGGCGCTTACTGGAGGTACCTAGTGGGCTAGTTGGACCCCAGGGACCCTCAGGATTCAAGGGAACTTAATCTCCCAACTTAAAACGGCCACAGGGCTTGTTTGCACACATGTCACCTCAGGCCCCCCCTCCCTTCACCACTGTGCAAACGCACCCCGGGGCGTGTTTTAAGAGGAAGTTTTAATCCCCGTGCCCTATTATGTACTAGGGCTTTACAGAGGAGGTCATGCTAATCACAGGGGTACCCCAACTCAGTGTTCCCTAGTGTATGTAGGTGTTTTCACTGTATTCTAAGTGTGTTTTAGCATAGCACTGGCTCTAGGCCTGGTTAGTCCGAGTCACTTACCACCAGTACCCGTCTGAAAAAGTTGTGGGCACAGGATGATTTTGCAACAAGGCCTCTTTCTGCTCCTCTGTTGGTTCTTTCTGCACATGTCTTGCTTCTTCCTGCTCTTTTCTTCGTCTTTGTGGACTTCTGTTGCTTCTTTCTGCATTTCTTTTGCTTCTTTCTGTGCGTTTTTTCTTCTTTCTTCACATGTCCTACCTCTGTAGGCATAGTTAGAAACTAGCATTTAAAAAACCTTTGAAATTCACTTAAAAAACCGTAGGTTTCAGGCACGTTTATAGTTAGAAATTAGCATTTAAAAAACCTTTGAAATTCACTGAAAAAACCATAGGTTTCAGACACCTTATAGTTAGAAATTAGCATTTAAAAATCCTTTGAAATTCACTGAAAAAAACCATAGGTTTCAAGTACGTTATAGTTCGAAATTAGCATTTAAAAAACCTTAGAAATTCACTGAAAAAACCATTGGTTTTAGGGACAGTTATAGTTAGTTGGACATTTCACTCGTACAAAACCATAGAAATTCCCCCGTTATAGTTAGTTCAGCTAACTATAACTCGCGCCTCGCAATGCACTGCTGATGACGTCACATATTACATCACTCATGACATGGTCAGTGACATCACTGATGACATCTCAAATGACATCACTGATGACATCATCCATGTGATAATTTGATGCATCTTCTCACACCCTAATATAACTTTTGATACACCCACTCTAAATTACAGACTGCCATTGTCAAAACCATAGACACTCCAACACCAATAACTACATACACACTCACTGATTCTTAGGTCTACACACACATCCAGTCACTCACCCGTACAGTCACTCATACTCAGTACAGGACTATCATATGCACTCATACACCTATATAGACACTCACACACCGTCACTCATCCATAGAGGTACTCACACACCTAGTCAGTCATGCAAATAATTAATCACACTGCCATTTAGTCACCTATATAGTTATACACACACCAGCTCACTTACTCATACAAATACTAGCACATTCTTATGCTCTTATACAATCACTGATACAAGTACACACTCATCCATACAGCCACTCTCACAATCACACTCTCACTTATACCCATTTATATACTCCAACACACATATATACTGCCTTTCACATATGTAGTTACTCACATGTACCACTGAGATATACATTCACTCACTAACACACCCATACACACCCACCCATACAGTCCATCACAGATGCACTCTTGAAACCATGCACCCAGTGAATCACCCACTCACAAATCTATGCACAGTCACACACACCCCACCCACACACTCAGGCACCCATACAGATACTCAGACAACCAATCAATAACCCATGTAGACACTCGTGTAGCTATTCGCAAACCCATGCAGCCGCTTACACACCAACAGACAGACGGATACAGACATTCACACAGTTTTAGTCACTAACCCATGCATTCAGTAAGATACGTTTAATCACTCACTTATAGTCAGTCACACACCTACTAAATCATCCATTCAGACACTTATTCACCCACTCATTCTTCAATACGCCTTTCCCTATATATATTAAACATATTTAAACTTTACAGAAAGTCACTGGATGATGTCATCAGTGATGTCACTGACCATGTCATGAGTGATGTAATATGTGACGTCATCAGCAGTGCATTGCGGGGGCGCGAGTTATAGTTACCTGAACTAACTATAACGGGGGAATTTCTATGGTTTTGTACGAGTGAAATGTCCAACTAACTATAACTGTCCCTAAAACCAATGGTTTTTTTAGTGAATTTCTAAGGTTTTTTAAATGCTAATTTCTAACTATAACGTGCCTGAAACCTATGGTTTTTTCAGTGAATATATATATACACACACCTACGTGAATATATCAATTGCTATTTAATCTTATTAAAGCATGTGAATCTATGGAAGATTCAATACTGGAGTAAGAAAATAAGTTACCTATAACTGTAGTCCAGTATTGGAATCATTCATAGATTCAGATGTGACCTACCCTCCTCACCTGGGAAGCTCACCTTCTCTCTCCCTGGGCGTTTATCTAGCTTGTGCTCTAAAAATCTGAGGGGCTTTCTCCTAGGAGTGTTTCAAAGGGTGGTGCAACCTGATTGGTTTAAACTTGTTCAGTCTTTTTTTAAATAAACTGGGAAGGCCTAGGGCCTTTCGAGTCTGTACCTATCATTGCACTGTTTTTCTAAGGTACCGTGGTACTCCCATCTCGACGAAGGGGAATGGTTCAAGCATGTGAATCTATGAAAGTTTCCAATACTGGAGAACTACAGTTACAGGTATGTAACTTATTTTCTTCTAGATGGGTAAAAAGAAAATTACAGAGATGTTTTCCACCTTTGGGCACCGAGTGACATCATAGACAACTCAAGCTTCGCTCTACTAACTCAGACCTCCTCGGTGAAAAACATCCCTATAAATCAGTTATCGCTCTATAATTGTTTTTATGGAATGCTTTTGTAGTGACCTGAACTACAATTACAGATAAGGACCTTTTCCTTCTTCATAGGATTATTATTGATGACCCGAAGTACTGGTGACCATGAAAGAGCAATACTTCAAGATTTCATAAGGAGACCTGGCCCATCTGGGCATCTTGTTTGGAAATAAGTTTATGTGGAAGCTGCTGGTTAAACACATTAATGGATCTCCGATGTGGCAGCCTGTAGATATTGAGAAATTGACTGTTCGAGGCATGTGTGCTGTAGATACACATGCTTTGCATACTCCTGCCATCTAGTGTTGGGTCTGGATGTTTGCAAGTTGTTTTTCTTCAAAGAAGTCTTTCCCAGTCATGAAGTAAGGTGACTCCTCATTTCGGTGAGTGTGCATGGGCATCGACTCCATTGTTAGATTGTATTCTTTCCGCCTTCTGGTTCGGACGTGTATTGCTGCGCTCCCGTTCGAAACCGTCCTTCAGATTCCCCTCAATGCGCAATCCAATGTACCCTCGACGGTATTATCGTACGCGTTTCCCTATTCTCCGCGTACCGATTCGATCGGGAAACTCCATCTTCGGTCGAAAACATTGTGGGCGGCTTTCAGGCCTAACCGCGTCGGTCCAGCCTTCTGCCGATGGAACGAACTTCATTTCAATTCTGTCATCTGTGCCACTCCAAGTACCCTCGCACCGACCTACATAAAGTTTGCAACTTGTGCCTCTCACCGGAGCACAAGGAAGAAGATCGTGAAGCGCGTCGGTCGTTGCGATCGAAAAAGACTCTTCGGGATCGTCGGGCTCGACGATGAGAAATGCAGTGTCAAAGCATCCAACATACTCCGGTTTTCTTCGGAGAAGAATCTGAACAGGAAGAACCGACAGCAGCAGAAGAGGGGGGCCTTCTCTGTCCCAGAATCGGCTTCCAAGCTGGAAATCGAACTGAAGTCCGAGGACGTTCCACCGCGACAGGGTGCCGTGAGTACTAAAGCCCCTTTACCCCATACTTTTTTTCCACCAAACAGGCTTCGGCAACACCTCTGCCTTCAGGACTAGGACGGCACGAGACTGTTTCCGATGCCCTGCCCTCGGGCCCGGCACCGAAACAAACAGTCAAGCCTTCCGGCTCAGGATCGAGCCGAGACAGATCGTCTTCAGATCCGAAACTTTGCACTCCGAAAGACAAGTCCGGTTCAGAGGCGAAACCTTCCGCTTCGAAGGACAAAAAGGGCAAGTCCGGTTCGGCACTGAAATCGAAAGATCTTCTAAAGCCCCCGGAACCAATACTAGACGTTATGAAAGAAAGATTAGAACCTGGACAGAAGAAGCTATATATTGATCCAGATACTGGACACATTTTAGCTAAAACACCTTCCAAAAGGAAAGTCTGTTCAGAGGACACTGGTTATAAGATTCCTCTCAAGAAGGAGGACATGGCTACAAGTCCTATTCACCCTACTTTGCCTTCCCCTCCACCTCCCTCACCATTACCACAACTGCCAGGCTCAGATCCACTACGCGTAACACCTCAGGGGTCTCCTCATACACAGTCTGATTTAGGGAATGATGGTGTTGACGACAATGGTCATTTACCAGCAGATCCATGGGAGGACTATAATATTGATCCACGGGAGGACTATAATATTGATCCACCCATGGATAATGATTCAGATTTATACTCTGCCATGCCATCACCTCCAGAAGATAATGTAGCTTATCAAGAGCTAATTTCAAGGGAAGCAGCTTATCATGGAGTTACATTACATAGAGTCTTTGGATGAAGACTTATTTGAGACACTAGGGTCTTCACATAGGACTAGTCAGTCTACCCATGTTAAAAGGATTGATGAGACATGCGGATGAGATATTTAAGGACCCTGTTCGTGCCCTCATTTTAACACCTTAAAAATACAACCCCCCCCATCTGATCCTATATTTATTAAAGGACAACTATCCTAAGACTCACTAGTAGTATCTAATGTTCGTAAGAGAGCAAACTCACTGACCTCTGCAGATGTGCCTCCCCTGGACAAAGTTTAAATTGATCAACGCATCTGGTGAAAGGGTGGACGCTCAAGCTGCTAACCACTGGCGCATTGCTAACACGCAGGGCCTAGTAGCTAGGTATGACGGGGCACACTGGGACTAGATGGAAGGCCTACTTCAATGCCTCACAGAAGAGCACAAAAAGAAAGCACGAGTTGTTTCAAGAAGGCAAACTCACATCTAATTCCTCCATTAGATGCGCTTTAGATGCGGCTGGCACTGCTGCGAGGGGAGTTACCACCAGCATTCTCCTACGTCTACATGCTTGGCTTAGAATTTCAGGTTTTAAACCTGAGGTCCAGCAGTCTATTTTAAATACCCCTTTTGACAAGCAACCTCTTTTTGGACTTCAAGTAGATGAGGCCTTGGAAAAGATGAAGAAAGACAGCGTGGTGAAATCCATGGGGGCGCTTCAGTCCCCATCAAACAGACTCCTTTCGCTGCTCATTTTATAGGGGAGAGTCCAAAAGTACATCCTCAGACCCTAACGCTTCCTCATATAAGTCAAACACACAACCCTCTTCCTCTAGAGGCTTCTATTGAGGAGGGTACAGAGGAAACATTTAACACCTGTCGGGGCAACAATTTCTCCCCATTTGGCAATCCATAACATCAAGACAAATGGGTGCTAGACATTATCTGACCTGATTATTGCCTAGAGCGCACCAGCAATTGTCCCAATATTCCACCCTACTCACAAACTCTCGTCAGAGCTCCTGCTGCTCCTCAAATAAGAGGTACAGGCTCTTAACAAAAGGAGCTATAAAACCAGTTCTGTTACAGTACCAAGGTTCAGGAGTTTACTCTGTTCTTTCTAATCCCCAAAAAGGATGACTCCTTAAGACCAATTTTAGACTTAAGGACGTTAAATCTGTATATACTGTCGGAACCCTTCCACATGGTCACACTTCAACAAGTGCTTCCACTTCTACAGCAAGGCGATTTTATGTCCACACTGGACTTAAAAGATGTATACTTTCACATTCCGGTTCACCCAGCACATCGCAAATATCTGAGATTTGTGATAGCAGGAGAACACTATCAGTTTAAAGTACTCCCATTCGGAGTAACTACTGCTCCCTGAGTGTTCACAAAATGTCTAGCAGTAGTAGCAGCACATCATAGAAGACAACAGTTTTATGTCTTCCCATACTTAGACGACTGGCTCATCAAAGCCAGCACTCACCAAAAGTGTTTACAACACACTCGGACTACATTAGATCTACTCCTCCAATTAGGTTTCACAGTCAATGCGCAGAAGTCTCATCTTCAGCCTTCACAAATGCAGTCCTATCTGGGAGTGACTAAACACTTGCACAGCTCTAGCCTCTTCCAGTGCCGCCAGAATTCAAAATATTCAAACTCTGCTACAACAGTTTCAGACAAATGAATACTTGGCTGTCAGGACTTTCATGCAACTGTTAGGAATGATGGCATCATGCTTTGCAATAGTGCCTCATGCAAAGTTACACATGCGTCCTCTACAAGAATGCTTAGCACGTCAGTGGAATCAGTCTCAGGGTCAATTAACAGATCTAGTGTTGGTAGACAGCCGCACCCATCGCTCTCTGCAGTGGTGGAACACACACAACTTATTAAAAGGGCGGCCCTTCATCGACCCTGTTCCACAGATTGTGCTAACAGCAGACTCGTCTTTCACAGGTTGGCGTGCCCATCTCCACAATTTGACAGTTCAAGGTCTATGGTGACGACAAGTACAAAAGTCTTCACATCAACTGTAAAGCTTTTAGCTGTGTATCTAGCACTGAAAGCTTTTCAGTCTCACCTCATAGGAAACGTTGTCCTAGTCCGCACTGACAATATGACAGCTATGTACAAAAACAGGGAGAGACACACACTCCAACTGTCACGCCTCTCTCAGACCATTTGGCATTGGGCAATCTATCACAAAATTCATCTTCTGGCAGAACACCTCCCAGGAGTGAACAATCAAATTGCCGACCTCAGCAGGAGGCAGCAACAAATACACCAGTGAGAACTTCATCCCCAAGTTCTCCTTCAATACTTTCAAGAATGGGGATTCCCACAAATAGATCTGTGCGCCACAGTGGACAACTCAAAATGCCCAAAGTTCGCCTCCAGGTTTCCACACCCTCTATCCAAAGGCAATGCCCTATGGATGAATTGGTCAGGGATATTTGCATGCGCTTTTCTGCCTCTCCCTCCCATTTCTGGTTCGGAGGCTCAGGCAAACATCCCTCACATTGATTCTAGTGGCTCCCACTTGGGCCTGTCAACCGTGGTTCACCACACTCTTGGAACTATCTGTAGTCCCACATCAAAAGCTGCATCTCAATTCCAGCCTTCTCGCTCAGAACCATGGAGAAGTGAGACACCCAAACCTCAAGAAGCTCAAGCAAGCGATTTAGCTACTGAAGTCAGAGTTTAGATACTTAAACTTGCCACCAGAGTGTATGACTATTCTTAAGCAAGAAAGCCTACCACCAGAGCATGTTATGCAGCAAAATGGAAAAGATTTGTTGTATATTGTAACAACAATATTGATCCACTAGATGCCTCCATCCAAAATATTATTTGATACCCTTTGCATCTACAGCGTGCTGGTTTAGCTTACGCTTCTATTCGATTGCATCTTGCAGCAGTAGCCGCATATTTGCAAAACAGACAACATCTATCTTTGTTCAAGGTTCCAGCAATTAAAGCATTTATGGAGGGCCTTAAAAGAGTAATACCACCCAGGGTGCCTCCTGCACCAGTTTGGAATCTGAACATTGTGCTTACAAGACTCATGGGTCCACACTTTGAGCCATTACACAACTGTCTGTTACAGTTTCTCTCATGGAAAGTTGCCTTCCTCCTTGCCATCACTTCATTGAGGAGAGTTGGTGCGCTACAAGCATTAACCGTAGAAGAACCCTTCTTTCAGCTTCATAAAAATAGAGTAGTTCTTCGCACCAACCCAAAATTACTTCCCAAGGTGGTTTCTGCTTTTCATGTCAACCAATCAGTTGTTACCTGTGTTTTTCCCTCCGCCTGATTCGGTATCAGAAAGAGCTCTTCACACACTTGATGTCAAAAGAGCGTTATTGTACTATATTGAAAGAACAAAAGATTTTCGTAAAACCAAACTGTTTGTTGCATTTGCTACACCTCACAAAGGCAATCCTATCTCTAAATCTGGTATTTCAAGATGGATTGTTAAATGCATTCAAACTTGCTACGATAAAGATAAGAGCTTTATCTATACCTCCTAGAGCATATTCCACTCCTAAAATAGGAGCATCTATGGCCTTCTTAGGTAGCATCCCTATAGCTGACATTTGTAAGGCAGCAACATGGTCCACACCACACACATTTACCAAACACTATTGTGTGGATGTGTTAGCACGTCAACAAGCCAATGTAAGGCAAGCAGTGCTAAAGAAACTTTTTCAAACAACTGCAACATCTACCGGTTAGCCACCACTTTGAGAGAATACTGCTATATAGTCTATGCAAAGCATGTGTATCTACAGCACTGATGCCTACAGCACTGATTATGTTACCCAGTAAGCATCTGTTCTTGGCATGTAGAGCTGTAGATTCACATGCACCCTCCCACCTCCCCAGGCATCTGTAGTTGTTGCAGTTTTCATTATTTACATTACATACGCATGGACATCTCTGTACTACATGCACTTACTCCATTCTCACTCTCTTGCGGGAAAACAATCTAACAATGGAGTCGATGCCCATGCGCACTATCACCGAATGGAGGAGTCGTGACTGGGAAAGACTTCTTCGAAGAAAAACAACTTGCAAACATCTGGACCCAACACTAGACAGGAGTATGCAAAGCATGTGAATCTACAGCTCTACATGCCAAGAACAGATGCTTACTGGGTAAGTAACATAATCCTTTCCTTTAAGAGCTGCTACACCTTTCTTGGCCAAAGCTTTTGGTATTTTCAAGGGGGTGCCTCTTGGCTTTCTGAAAACGCAACCAAATGCAGAAAACTATCCTCCTAGAAAAAGATTGCTTGGAAGTGGTTAAACCCATCTGAACAGTAAGCCTTATGTTTATTAATTTTTCATTTCTAGAGTTTTATATAGCACGTACATGACCCAAGAGGGTATCGGAGTGCTTATAACGAACAAGGAGGAAGAGACGGGTAAGGCAAACAATAACAATAGTGGTACAGGATGTGGCAGTTCTGAATGAGGAGATGGAGAACCACCTTGGGTCCAACAGACAGATCAACAGAACAAGGCCATAATGTCAGATAGATGTGGTTGTAGTCACTGTGCCTTATCGGAGTAGAGATCATGAGAGCTAGAGTAGAAATGTGCTCATCAATAGCACTTCCACTTCTTTTTTCAATGATGCTGTTGAAGGGTTCACTCTGATTTCGGGAGGTAGGGAATTCCAAATTCTCGATCCAATGCCCGATAAGGCTCGATTATAAGTTTTCTTTTTATTACATTTCTGCGGTTTCAGCAGAAAGTGGTACATCTTGAAGCTCTGCCGCCACCAGACAGCTCCATTTTTTTTTTGTCGAATGTACCTCAAGTTTTGGAGTGTATGGCTATGTGGGTCTTGCAGACAGTTTTTTTTATTTAATTCTTGTCCCATATGAGCCAGTTGATTTCAGATCAGGTGAGATTATTTTGTTCAGATCCTGTGATGAGCCTTGCAGCAGAGTTAAGGGAAGCCCATAGTGGAGCCAACTTTGATCTAGGTAGGCTGCAAAGGCTTGCCCTTCCATAGTCAAACCTGGAAATCACTAGGGCTTAAACAGCTGACTTGAAGTCATCAAGGGAGAGGAAGGGTTTAATTTTCCTTTAGATGCTCGTTTGAAATTGGCTCCTTTGGTAGCTGTACTGATGTGTTCCTGCATGTTCAAGTTCTTGTCTAGCGTTATTCCCAATGATCTTGTGGAAGCTATAATGTGAGATATGCAATTAAGAGCTGTTAAATGTTTCATCCATTCAGCGATATTAGGTGAGTGTTTGAGTCATGCGATTAAAAGGAATTCCATTTTGAAAGCATTCAGTTTGAGGTGGTTGCAGTTCAACCAGTTTTGGGTTTTTTGTAGAGTTGTTTCTGATTGATACATCTGCCTGTGGATTCCTCACCTTTTGAATTACCCCAATGCGAAGCATTCCACGGAAACTTTTCTCCTTAGTTCTCCCACGTCGACTAGGACGTCCCAATAGAGCAGCTCCGCACGCGACTCCACGTGATGTCATCGGAGCCATAAGAAGACTTTGTCGGCATGCTGACGTCCGTTCCCTTTTTTGCCGTTCCGTCGACCCGTCACGTTTTTTTCCCCAGGCTCCCCATTTCTGGGAGTTTCTCTGTTGCTGTTGTCGCAACTTTGTAGCCGTCGAAGATGACTACTCAGAGGAAGTCTGGTTTCAAGCCATGCAGAGAATGTGGGGGCCAGCTGTCCATCACTGACCCTCATGAAGATATGGTGTCTCTCGTCAAACCACGACGTCGGGACAAGCACTTCATGCAAGTGCATGAATCCAAAAGCACTGAAGGAGAGGGAGGCCAAATTATTCATGGCCAAGGCCAAAAAGCAGAAGAGAGGTCGCAGGAGGTCAAGGACCTGCTCGAAGTTGCCGACTCCACACACTTCGAGGTCTTCGAAGAAACACAAGAAGTGGCGCCATGGTTCCCTGCGTCACTCTTCGAAGGTTACAACTCCGAAGTCTGTGTCCCCGAGTCGCAGACTTCATCGCAGGGATGAGATCTGACTCCTTCACCGGGGGTGACTCCGGCTCTGAGGAATTGTGACTCCTCCGACTCAGAGATGCAACGCCTCAAGCGTTGCCGAAGTCAACCACTCCACCTCTGGCTTCCGGGTCTACGGAGCTGCAACTGGAGCCAAATTTAGTGCCTCTCTGAACGGCTCCAGAGCCTGTGGTACTGGATCCAACGTATCCGGCTCTGGCATCCGATCCATCGCATTTTTTAAATGTGATGTTTGGCTTGTTTGCCAGAGCAGCAAACCCTATTGATGCGCCTGTTGGCCCTATGGGTCTGTTGGCTTATTCCCTGGGAGGTTTGCCTCCTCACTTTCCCCAGGCATCGCTCATGCCTTTTATGCCTATGGCTCCAGGGAGTTGACCTCTTCCGACGCTGAGATTTTCAATGCCGTGGTAGTCTTTGGAGGGACGAGCTCCTCTAGATGGTTCATCCCCGGCGTGGTCTAGTTCTGAACCGGTGCGGACTCGACCGGCTTTGACTCCTGTTCCTGTAGACCTCCCTTCAACGCCAATTCTGAAGTCACCGGCGCCGCCGCGGATGAGGTCTCGGAGAGAGGCTCAAAGACTGTTGGAGGAAGAAGAGTACCAGGAGGAACATGGAGGGGCTGAAGAAGGAGAGATTGTAGAGCCTGACTCGGATTTTGAGGGTTTACAGGAGGCTAGTGGCCTGGACACCTCTCCTGAGTGGGAGCTTTCATCACCAAAGGGCTTGCCGACGCAGGAGGTCACCACATATCACGCTGTGATCAGAAAGGCTGCAGACCTCTTGGAGTTGCCTCTTCCTACAGCAGAGTTAAGATCTAATATTCTGACATAGGTGCTCCATTCCCCTTACTCTATTTCAGGCACAAGGTGGCTCCGGGGGATCCTGCTTTTCTGTCCACCCATCTTTCGTCAGAAAGCTTGGTGGTCCAGGCTTCTTGCTCTTCGAGGCTGTCTGCAGGTTCTTTCCCATCTACTCCTGCGAATAGGGAGTCGAAGCGCATGGAGCAATCAGCAAAGAAGGTGTTCTCGTCGGGGAGTATGGCCCTTAACTTAAATCCACAAATACCGCATGCCTTTTGAGTCGCTACATCCATGCCCTCATGGACTCAGCCAGGAAGGATGTTCCAAAGTTGCCCGAGGAGGTAGAAGGACATTTATCCGAGGTGTTGTCGGATGCCCAAGCTGCTGTCCGCCAAGTGATCCAATCTGGTCTGGATACGGCCAATTTTTTAGCCAGGGCGATGGGATAGTCTGTGGCTACTAGGAGGCATGCATGGTTGGGGATTTTCGCCCGATGTCCAGGCTACATTGCTGGATTTGCGCCTCTCCTGTTTAGGGCTAAAGCGGATTCGGCACTGCAGTGCTTTAAGGACAGTAAAGCCACAGCGAGGTCTTGGGGGGCTTCAAACTCAACCCAGGAGCATTGGGCAGTACTGCAAGTTTTGTGGCTTTGGAAGAAACCTGTCCTTTTGGGCCAGGCAACAACCACAGCAGCAGCAGGCAAATCCCTTATACAGGTCCTACAGGGGAAAGGGCAAAGGTAGTGAACATTGTAGAGAATGGGTATGCCCTACTCTTCCGGGAGTTCCCCCCCTCTCCTTTCCCTCCCCGTCGGGGCTTTTGCTCGGAAGAGCATCTTCTGCTTCTCCAGCAGGAGGTTCTGTCATTGCTGCAAAAAGGTGCAATCGAGGTAGTTCCTGAGCAGGAAAGGGGTCAGGGGTGCTACTCTGTATTCCTGATTCCCAAGAAGGATAGCAGTTTGACAGATCCTCGACCTCCGGGTTTTGAATTTTTACCTCAATCTGGAGAAATTCACAATGTTGACCCTGGCTCAGGTTCTTCTTGCGCTGGTGAAGGAAGACTGGATGGTGTCCTTTGATTTGCAGGATGCGTATTTTCACATTCCCATCCTGAAGTCGCATCAGAAATATCTTCGTTTTACGGTGGGGTCTCAACATTACTAGTATGCAGTCCTTCCGTTCGGCCTTACTTTTGCACCGTGAGTCTTCACAAAGGGGATTGAGGTGGTGGCAGCTCATCTCAGAAGGTCGGGGTTACTGTTTTTCCCTATTTGGACGACTGCTGCTCAAAGCAAAGTTGCCAGAGATGGTGCTGCATCATTTGCAGTTAACAACACAACTGTTCAAGTTGGGGTTTTCGATAAATGTACCGAAATCTAACCTGGTGCCTTCTCAGCGCAACATGTTCATAGGGGCTGTACTGGCTACTACTGTAAGTCGTGCCTTCCCGCCTCTACAGAGGATTCAAGACATCCAGGCTATGATTCCACTCTTTCAGAATGGAGAGGCTGTTCCAGTCCTGAAGGTCTTGTCTGCTCGGTCCGTTTGCTTCCTGCATACTGTTGGTCAAACATGCACGCTGGCATATGACCACCCTCCAGTGGTGCCTCCGCAGGCAGTGGTTTCAGCACAACGGAGATCTCAAAGAGATGGTCAGAATCTCCAGAGGCACTGCAGCGGAGATGCTATGGTGGCGTGCTCCAGGCAACCTGTCTCAAGGGAAGCCGTTTCAACCTCTTTCTCCGGTGGCCACAGTGATAACAGATGCCTCCACTTTAGGGTGGGGAGCCCATCTGGGGGATCTGGAGGTCAAAGCTCTTTGGTCTCCAGAGGAAAGATTGTTCCACATCAATCTTCTGGAATTTCGGGCGATACATTTGGCTGTCAAGGCCTTCCTCCCTTCGCGGGCAGTCTGTTCAGGTCCTAACGGACAACACTACTGCGATGTGGTACATCAACAAACCGGGAGCAGTAGAGTCGTATCTTCTCTGCAGAGAGGCTCTGCAACTCTGGTCCTGGGCGCAGGACCATCAGATTTGCATAATCACAAATCATTTGGCCGGAGAACTGAATAAGCTTGTGGGCAGTCTGTCGACAGTATTCGGACGATCAAGAGTGGCGTCTCCATCCGGAGGTGGTCCTTCACATTTTCAGGATGTGGGGGTCTCAGTTGGACCTATTTGCCACTCACAAGAACCCGCACTGCCCGGCATTCTGCAGTCTTCAGTATCCGACGCGGGGAGCGTTGAGGGACCCTTCTCAGTTACATTGGGGCTCACAGCTTCTTTACGCGTTTCCTCCCATAGCCTTGATTCCTCGAGTTCTGAGGAAGATTCGCCAAGACCGGGCCCAAGTCATTGATCGTCCCGAATTGGCCGCGAAGGGTGTGGTGCACAGACCTTTACCCCTCATTGCACCCTCCGCTCCATCTTCCTCTCAGGGCAGACATCCTCTTGCAGTCGCAAGTTCTATACCCCCCACCTCCAGAGCCTGCACCTTCATGCCTGGAGATTGAACAGGGCAACCTGAGTCCCTTCTCTCTCCCACCGGATGTGGTGGATGTTATCAGCCAGAAGACACTCCACCAATTTTGTCTTCTGGTAGATGGGACAAGTTTGTTAAACTGTGTGGAGAGATACCGATTGATCCTTTGCAGGCCCCTTTATCTGATGTTCTGAGTTTCTCTCTTTCCCTAGTGCAATAAGGTTGTGTAGTAGCTACTGTTAAGGGCTACTTGTCTGCCTTGTCGGCTTTTCTCTGTTTACCAGATCAACCCTCATTGTTTAAATCTCTCATAGTTATGAGATTCATTAAGGGTCTCAGTAATAGGTTTCCTCCCACTCCTTTTATCATGTCTCAGTGGGGTTTGAATTTGGTTCTCAGATTCTTGATGGGTTCACCCTTAGAATCATTACATAGTTGTCCCTTAAGGTTTCTAGCGTTTAAAACTATATTTTTGGTTGCAATCACTTCTGCTAGGAGGGTGAATGAATTGCAGGCTCTTAGCTCCAAGCCTCCTTTTACATCATTCCATGCAGATAAGATGGTTCTTGGGACCAAAGCTGTTTTCCTGCCTAAGGTGGTCACTCCTTTCCACTTGAGGCAGTCCATCACCTTACCCACTTTCTATACCCCCCCCTTCTTAGGAGGAAGAGAGACTTCATCGCCTGGACCCCAAGAGGATGGTCAGCTTCTACTTGGACAGAACCAAAGACTTCGGGTTGGACGATCAACTCTTCACTGGTTATTTAGGCTAGATGAAGGGCAAGGCTGTCCACAAAAGAACGCTGTCCAGGTGGATCATCCTGTGTATCAAGATCTGCTACGCCTTGCCCAAGAAGGCACCCCCTGAAGGTATTCGCGCTCATTCTAGCAGAGCTAAGTCTTCTTTGGCTAGAGGTGTCCCTGTCGTAGACATCTGCAAGGCGGCAACTTGGGCCTCCCTTTACACTTTTGCGAAGCACTATTGCTTGGATTCGGAGGTGAGGAGGGATGGCCATTTTGCTAGTCTGTGCTGCAGGATTTTTTGGTGGAGGCAGGCACCCTTCCCCAAGAGCTGGACTGCTTGGGGATTCAATTCAAAAGGTGAGGAATCCACAGGCAGATCTATCCATCAGAAGAACAAGCTCCTTACCTTCTGTAATGCTTTTTCTGGTGGATACAGTATCTGCCTGTGGATTCCTCACTGATCCCACCCACCTCCCCGTTGCCGGTCTGCTTATACTGAAAAATAATCAATGTATATTTTATGTGATTTATTGTTTGAATCCTGTAATACTAAGGCACTAGGAAATTTGATGAAGAATTTCGATGTTTGGTTGTGTTTGTATACTGTGTATACTTGTGAAAATGTTGTCCGTTCACCCGTTTGCCTCGAAGGCACAGAAAAAATGGGTGGAACTGACGTCAGCACGCTGACTAGGTCTTCTCATGGCTCTGATGACACCACGCGGAGCCTCGTGTGGAGCTGTTCGACCTCTTCGACGTGGGTGAGCTGAGGAGAAAAGTTTCAGTGGAATGCTGTGCATTGGGGCAATTCAAAAGGTGAGGAATGAGAGATCTAATATCTTCAGGGGAGGAGATTTTCAGGCAAAGTTGGTTGTCATCGGTGTACATGTGATAGTTGATGTTAGATTTCAGAATTTTGGTTAAAGACTACAGGAACAGGTTAAAGAGTGATTGAGAGCACGGAACCCTGTGGTACCCCTGATGTGACAGGTGTGGAATTGAACAGGGACTGATTAACATTGATTCTTTGGGATCTGATGTGGAGGAAGGAGGTGAACCAGTCTAGGACAAAACCTGAAAGCCCCATCCTGCGTTCAAGTAAGTCGAGGAGGCCATCATGTTTGACTGTATCGAATGCTGATGAGAAGTCAAGGAGGATTAGTATGCAAGATTAATTTTGATCAAGCATGTTTAGTGCGTCATCCACTATGTGTGTTAGGCCCGATTCAGTACTGTGGCCGTGACGGAAGCCGGATAAGTATTGGTCTAAAAGTTGGAATTGTAATTTGAGATTGCATAATTGGGCATGGACAGATTCCGAATGTTGGAGATAGGGCGGAAATTGTTTAGGTCTGTGTGATCCACTATTTTTCTTTATTTTTATTTTTTTTAATAGGCTTTACCTGCCCGGCAGTCTGTATAGTGCCTTGAAGTAATGAGGCACCTACTATCTTAGTCCAGAGTGGGAGTATAGAGATTTTATCTCACTTAAGAGATTCAAAGGAAGCAGGTCGCTGAAGTGGTTTGAAGGTTTTAGTGTTAAGATTTTTAAAATGATTTCATCGAAGGTTTTGAATTAGTTGGGGGGTGGGGGGTGTAATGGGTGATAAAATCGAAAGGTATTTCAGTGCTGTCTAAGTCACTTTCAGTCTTTTCTATCTTTCCCAGGAAGAAGGCGGCAAGTTCCTCGCAGTTTTTTTTTGTTGGATTGTCTTTATTAATTTTCCAAAAGTGAGTACAAGAAAAAGGGAAGCGAAGCATGGGGAGAGGGTCCACATACCCCTGCACCATAACATTTTGACGAGCTTATGTGCGACCACATACATTAGAAAAGTCAAATGAAGGACAGCTGTAACATTAATAAATCAACATGCAATCATGATCACATTGAATTTACATCAGTGTTGGTATTCTGTACCTTAAGTATAATGTTTCTAACAGCATTAACAAGATACATAAAGGAAGAAACAACTGCATAAAGAACCTGTCTTATAGAATCGGTGTATGTGCCATACGCGCCTATATTGAGGGTCCGGTCAGGGCACCACCCATGTGCTTTTTCATGGATATATGTCGGGGGGATCGTAAGGGGCTCTGCGACCTGTATGGGTATATGCTGCGTTACTTGCATCCTACCGGGAGTGTACCAGTGTGGGCGAAAGATATCTTGTCACTGATATACAAATCATACAGACCATGTGACACTGCAGGAGTACCAAAAAAGGAAGTACTCATGGTGTGCGGGGGTCCATGTCCTGTAGCTTCAGCTCTATGGCGGCTAAGTGTTCTTGCCATTGCGTGTGATTTATTGTCGCTGTTGGAGGGTGGCGTGCAGCATTGTCTTGTTGGTTTGTATATTCCCCAATCAGTGATCTGTGAAGGTCTAGAAGCCAGTCACGGACAGACGGGCCAGTGGATGACTTCCAGGACATAGCCAGTCTGCGCTTGGCCAGTACCAGTGCTAGATCCAAGAATCTGTTATGGTGCTTCCTGCGCGCATTTCGCTTAGTGACTCCAAGGATAAAGTGTAGCACCTGTGGCGTTACTGGAGACCCAGATACCTCCGCAAGTGTCTCGGCTATGCCATTCCAGTATGGCCCAAGTCGTGGGCACGAACAGACCAAATGGGGAAATGCGGCATCTGGGGACTAACATCTAGGGCACCTGTCAGCAGAGGTGGGAAACATACAGGATAACCTATGTGGAGTTAAATATGTGTGGTGGAGTTAATTGAACTGCGTGTATTTCAGCCGAACGTTAGTTGATATTTGCTTAGCGTAACATATGCACTGTGCCCATTTTCTGTCTAGGACGCTGTCCGAATACTTTCGCAGAGATGCCAATAGGGTGGATTCAGGTCTAAGGGAGCTGTATAGCGCAGTGATCGTTTTTTTGCCCCGACCATGGGTCAATGTTTGCAAGACCACGGATGTGTCTGTTCGGTATACATGCTACCCCATTCCTGGTGAGTGTTTTGTTTCAGTATGGCATAAAATAAGAAGGTCCCTGGCGGTAACCTATAGTCATCCATCAGGTCTTTAAAGTCACATAATTTTGTATCTAAATATAAGTCCCCCCACGTGCTAAGGCCATCAGCGATGCACGCACCTATCTCTGCTCTACTTAAACAAACACCCGGGCCCAGCTGTATCTCCGGGGCAAGTCCGGTGCATACGGCAGTGATAGTCGTGTAGTCAGAACATATCTCACTCAGCTGTCTCTGGCCGCTAGCCCCGCTTTTTCTGTAGCAGAGTTTTAGTGCCAGACAACCACTCAAGTATGGCTGGTCCTTGGAGCCTCACTGCCCAGGGATCTAGCTCTGTTAAATTGCTGTTTGAGAGCCATCTCATAGGCCATTGGAGTTGTGCCGCTGCGTAGTAAAGCTCATAGTTAGGTGCCCTCAAACTCCTTTCCGAAAGGGGGAGGTATAATTTCTGGAGAGTACCCTAGCCCGAGCGCCACCCCAAATCAGTGCTATCAATAGTGCCTCCAAATCCCGGAAGAACCTCCATGGAGCTTGTAGGGGATAGATGCAAAGAAATACAGGAGTCTGGGGAGTAGTAGCATCTTGGCTATTGCCACTCTCCCCATTGTGTGGAACGGGTGTTAGCTAGTACTCTACCTAGATTGCGGTCTATTAAGTCTGTCCTAGAGTGAGAAATATGGACCCCATAGTATTTGAAAGAGTTAAAACCCCATGCGAGCGGTGTTACTGGCAAGAGCGCCCTCTGTGCCATCGATAAGGGCTGCATTGGAAACACCACTGATTTAGTCCAATTTACTTTCAGACCAGACAATTGGGCATGCTCATCCTGAACCTTCATTAAGCCCAAGAAGGCACTTGCCTCACCCCCGCAAATAGACCAGCGCGTCATCCGCATATAGAGAGACAATGTGCCACTGAGCATAGACTTGAATGCCCCAGTCTATGACGTGGCTGCTAAGCACGCTCGCCAAAGGTTCCATAGCCAATGCGAAAATAATGGGTGATAGAGGGCACCCCTGTTGCGTACCACGCTCTATATTAAAAGATTGGGGAACAATACGTCCTGTCTTTACCCTAGCCTGTGGGTTAGTATATAGAATTTGTACCCAACGGTGAAAATTAGGGCCCAAGCCAAACTTTGAGAGAACAATCATTAAGTAATCGCAGCCCAGGGTATCAAAAGTTTTTTCGATATCTAGGGAGGCAATCTAGGGTACATCTGCCTCAGTTCTCGCCCATTCCATTAATTTAAAAAGTCGGCGCAAGTTTAGTCCAGTATTTCTCCCTGGGATAAAGCCGTTCTGATTTCTGTGAACTAGAAGCTGTACCACGTCTATTAATTGGTCAGCCAATATTTTGTCCAAAATGTTAGTCGGTATTCAGTAGTGATAGAGGGCAGTAGAATCGCATTTGTAGTGGGTGCCTCCCAGGCTTTGGCAGCACCACTAGTATGGTCTCTCGAAGAGATGGTGGGTGCGTACCATGTTCAAATGCCTCTCTATACATTGCGCACAAGTGGGGTGTCAGGAGGTCTGCATGTGTCCGCTAGAACTCCGAAGGCCAGCCATCTGCCCCTGGTGCCTTATTTCGTGCTAGTTGTTTGATCGTGTCTGAGATCTGTGTTTCGGTATTGGGGACCTCTAGTGATTCATAATGGGGTTGTGTTATCTGAGGTAGCGCTGCGCCCGACAGGTATTGCTGGATTGCCTGTGGTGTGTTAGGTTCCGGGCTGCATACAGGGAGACATAATACTTGTAAAAGGAGTTGTTAATCTGTTCCTGAGTGTTCACTAAATGCCCATCTAGAGTGTATATAGCCGTAATAGGGGGTTGTGAGGAGCTGGATCTCAGCAACCATGCCAGTGTCCTGCCTGCTTTGTCGCCGTCAGCGTGTTGTCGTGCTAGGTATTGCTTGTAGTCAAAGGCACAAAGTTTATCTTGTGTATCCCTGTAAGCCAGGCGGGCCTTAGCCAGTGCCGGCGCTACATCCACATCAATCGGGGCAAGGTGTTCGTAACAACTAATTTCGGTTTCTTGGTTTTGTAGCTCCTTCAGAAGCGTCAGACGAGACCCATAGACGGCCTTGATCATTGACCCACGCAAGACCACCTTGAATGCACCCCATTCCATGCCCGCAGAAGTGGCATTGCCTGTATTGTCATGGAAGTATGAGGTAATAGACTGTGTCATAGTTGCGCGCAATGGTATATCTTTAAGTGCTTCCAAAGGGAGGCGCCATGTTGGAATGCAAGTACTATGTCTGCCCCATGACAAGTGTACCAGATGGGGGCTATGGTCCGACAATGTGCGGGCTAGATATTCTGCACGTGACTCCTTAGATAGGGCTTCCGTCGAACAATAAATTGCATCTATCCTAGTGTATAAATCGTGCAGCGATGAGTAGTGTGAATATGTGCGTATCTTGGGGTGCATACTGTGCCAAACTTCTCCTAACTGCATGATCCTAGCCCAATCCCGCATATGTTGTGCCAATCCTATAAATTGTGCCCCCGGTAGTGGTGGGCGTGATCTGTCTAATTCCAGGTCGAGTACGCAATTATAGTCTCCTCCCCAGTACATCGTTGGGTTGCGCAGTAAGGATAAGGTCATAGTTTGTAGGAATGCAGCCTGTCCCGAATTCGGCGCATATAAAGAGACCAGCGTTAGAGGGGAGCCATATAAGAGTCACTCCGAAATCACATACCGGCCCTGCGGGTCTACACGAGTATGTAATATCTGTAAGGGAGTTCCAGGAGCCACCCATATCAAAGCACCCCTAGCATAGCCTAAATATGTGGTCCCAAACACCATACCCCTCCAACGCTTGCGCACCGACGTGAGGATTTGCTGGGTAAAGTGTGTTTCCTGGAGTAGCGCGATTGTGATCTTGTGTCTGCGCAAGTACTGGTATACCTTGTGCCGCTTAGTGCAGCCAGCCCGTCTCCGCACGTTCCAGGTGAGCAGAAGATAAGTATTACTTGCCATTTTCGTCTAGTGAATAGCATATGATAGAGAGGTGACTCTCCTCCCAGAGGAGCTGAAACACCGATAAATCGAGACCCCTCCCCAGCAGATGCACCCCTGATGGTGTTGCAGCAGCGTAGGGCACAGTGAATACATCGTGTATCAATGTGTAATCGACAGTTGATAAAGAATATTTACAATCCCCAACTCCCCACCTCAGGCCAGTTCGCCAACGGGCAAAAGGCCATCTGCACTGAAATGCCAACTTAACAATATCCAATAACAATCTGAGCAATGCAAAAAAGAATATCTGAAAGGATATTGCAATGAGAAAAAGAATAAAGAAGCAGAGAGAGAAAAGAACATAACAGTGCTGTATCAGCTACTTATCCAGTGCGTAGGGGCGCAGCCGAGCCATGTATTAGTCCACACAGCGGCCGCCTGGTCTGTATGTGTCTCTGCCATATTTGCAGTGACCACAATAATTTATAGTGTCAAAGGTGCCTCCCGGCGCGGCAGCTCGCAGCAAGTAGAGTCCCATTGGCAGCCTGGTGCCTGAGTGCTTTGGGGAACGTATTAATGTCTGTTACAGTTCGTCCGCTGATTGTGGCGTGATAATAGGACCTCCACCCATCAGTGCCAGGTGTTGCGATTCCGTCAGTTAGTATGTATTATCCAGGTTGGCATCAGTGTCGGATTCCGATCTGGAGGGTGAGTCCAGTGCGCTGTGTTGCTCTGCTTGCTTGATAGCTGACTCTTGTTCTCTTGCCATCTAGCCTGTGTCTTATTGCTGCCAACTTGTGTACCCACATTGCGTCCCTGGCGGTGACCTGCTGCTGCCAGCGAACCCATTTTGCTCCACCCAGGTCCAGGCTTCCTCAGGAGAGTAACAGAGGGTAGTTCTGTCTTTATGTCGGATCCGTAAAGTGGCAGGGTACTGTAATGCATATTGTACTTTGTGTGTCCGGAGTCAGCGCTTTACATCCATGTATGAGGATCTACGATGTTGAACTGCCAGGGTGTAGTCGGGGTATATGTGCACTGTAGCATTTTCTACCTGCCAGGGGCCGCAAGCCCATGTGACTTGCAGGATGTGATCCCTGTCCCGGTAGTTGAATAAACGCGCGACCACTGGATGCGGAGGGGCGCCCTGGTAGAGGCGGGGGCTGGGGGGGGGAGTGGGTGGGGGGAGGTGGGTGGGTGAGCCGCCACCCGTTACCCTATGCGTGCGTTCAACAGAAAAAGTTTGAATGCTTGCCTTTGAGAACGTCGTCTGCGAACCATGCCTCCAAATAGAGTTCCATGCTTTGTCCCTCGATTCGTTCTGGCAGCCCAACTATACGCACGTTATTCCTGCGGGATCTACCTTCTTGGTCCTCTGCACTGTTCTTTAGGTAGTCCACCTCTTTTTGGGAGTAGTTTGATCTGTTCTGTTGTCGATACCACCGCAGGGCGTAGACTGGCTAATGACGATTCAGTTTCCTCCACTCGGCCCTTTAGCTTCTTGTGATCTTCCCGCAGAAATCCTACATCCACACAAAGTGCGTCTATTTTAGATCCTAGCATTGTCTTAATGTCCAGTACCGCCGCCATAAGTTCATCGAACCGGCGGGAGAGGTCTGTGTGGTCGGTGGGCCTGGGAGTCGCCATCTGCGTATCTTTGTCCGTGGGAGAGGTCTGAGGCATTCCATCCCCCGGTTGGCTCTGCGCCCTATCTGCTCTGGGCTTGCCCATTTTGTTGAAATAGCCGGGTATGAGTTTGCGTATACTGTTCGGTGCTCCGCGGAGCAGTCAGGTTCTCCTCACCCCTGATGGACAGTAAGCTTTTTTGATTGTTCGAAGGTGCACGTGAGGGGGATCAGAGCTCTCATCTTGCCTTGGGCCAGTGAGTGGGATGATGCTGGTCTTGTGGCGTGTGTGTAGCCGATCAAGCTCACCTCGCCCGATGTTATGTCACTCTCCTGTGGGGGCGTTACTCAGCAGACCTCTACCTCTCCGCCTCTCCATACTCCTGGGCACCCCATCAGGTGGTGCGCCGCATGCGCCTGGGCTGCATCATGAGAAAGGACATGGAGATCAGATCCAGCTCACACTCGTCGTCTGCCAAGCCCACTTCAATACGTATGGGTGCCAAGTGCAGGTCTATAATGTGTGGTGCAGATATGGGCAGTCGTATAATACTGTCCTTCTATAGTGGCAGGATATGTGTGCCCTGAGTATGAAAGGCGCTCTGCAGATCCCTGGCTCAAGCACGTTTCCATAATGCATGAATATGCAATGCAGAGTAATAGGCCCCTTCTGTTTCGCAACAATGCTCACCATGCACTACTGTATTCTGTCGGGTGTCCGCGCTGTCACAGCATTGTGCTCTTGGCTCTGGTGCCCCGATAAATACGGGGGAAGGCAAGGCCTGATGTGCTGGCACAGGAACGTAGGAGCAAAGCATGCCACTGAGCGCCGATTCGGTCGCGCTCCACGAATTGAGGGCCCGCTGTGTGTGTGTTAGTGGAGACGGGCCCAAAGTAATTGTTAAAGGCGGGGCGTGTAACTCTCAACCGGTTGTCAGGGCGAACCTTGCCGGATTCCGTCTGGGGCGGGTATGCACCGCAGTCTGCCCGGCGGCCGCCGTGTTTCCCCGTCCTTGGGTTGCAAACGATCCCGCCAACGTCCGTGGCTGAGATTGGAGGACTGTGTTGATGCCTGCAGGCCCTCGTCGCGTCGTACCGTCTTCCGTGCAGCCCTGCCTGCCAGCTGCCAGGGTGAACGATTGCAGGCTGGCCAGGGGTGCCGCGTTGCCTGGTGGTCACGCGTCACATATGTGGGATCAAACCAGGTGGATTGAGCGATGTTCAGCAGGATTTTGAAGCGGCCGGTAGCGGAGCTCCACTCCACGCGTCCGCACTCGCCACCACCTTGGCCACGCTCCCAAGTTCCTCGCAGTTAAGCTGTGGACTAGACCAGAGTAGAAGGTTAAGTTGCCTGTTAGATTGAAGTTTACCAAGTTCGAACAGTTCTTTCGGTAGATTTCTTTCTTCATCAAGTTGCTTTCTAAAGAAGTTTGCTTTTGAGCTACATATGCCTGTGTTATAAATGCTCTTCAGAGATCTCAGGTGCTTGAGGTATTCGAGGGACAGAGATAATCTCCACGATCGTTCAGCTAGTCTCAGATTGTGACTTTCAGCATTTATGCTACCATTGTACCAAGGTTTGGAGTCTTTGGTGGACATTGTTTTTAGTTGGAAGGGCGCAATTGAGTCTAGAATGTTTGTCATGGAATTGTTGTAGTGATCAGTAAGGTCCTGGACATCTGACATGTCCTCAGAGGGGGTAGGATGTAATTGCTGAGAGATTTCAGTTCATTCAGGGTTATGTTTCGTATGCTCCTTTTCCAGTGTGTTTTTTTATTTTTATTTGAGCCTTTTTTGAGGTCACTGATTCTGTGATAAGGAAGGTGATGTGGTGGTGGTCTGGCCAGTCACAAAGGAAAATAGATTCCAGTTGAGTGGAATTGGCTTTAGCGATGATTAGGTCCAAGGTCGCACCCAAGTTGTGGGCAGGACTATTGCAGATTTGGATCAGGGCAAGGTCTTCTGGGAAGGTTTTTTAGGCTGCTCACTGCCTGGTCATTTGAGTAATTCCAGTGGAGGTTGAAGTCCCCCAGGAAGATCTGGGCGCAGTGTTGTCCCGAGTTGGGTTTGATAACCTCCCATTCATTGAACAAATTATGGAAATTATCTCCTGGAGGATGGTAGAATGCATGCAGTTTGCATAGAGGCCTGTCTTTACTTGCAATATCCGTGCATAGGTATTGACTGGAGGATAGTGATGTTTTGTGCCTGTTTCACTAAGACAGTTGCGGTGTAAGCAGACAATACTTCCACCTGGTCTGTTTGATCTAATCTAATGATGTCATAGCTAGGTGGTACTAGTATTTCAAGGGTTGGTGTCGAGGAGCCATTTGGTCATGTTTCAGTCAGGACTAAGAGGTCAAGTTCAGGTGCAAGGATGAAGTCTGCAATGTCCACCACTTGTTTAGATGCCGATCTGCAATTGGGTAGCATACATTTCAAGTGGGTTATGGTGTCAACTGAGGTAGCCTGTGTGATGGAAATTTGCTTAAGGTTGGAATTGTTTACGGCTCTGGAATTGAGCCTATTTTCTCTGTGTGGGTTTGCAGACATTTTTTAGATTTGACCCAAGTTGTCTATCGTAGTGTAAAGAATTATATGAGAGGCGGAGGAAATGAATGACCTTGTTGTACAGTAGAACTTTAATCCTGATGGGCTGGGTAGAGGCATTGGGGGTAGGGCATGGTTCTCCAAGGAAGAGACCACAGGGTTGCTGAGCTTGGGTGGGGGCTGGCTAATGGCTGCCTAAATTGGTTTTATTGGCTTGGGAGTGTATATTCTTCCTTGGAGTCCTGATAGGCCACCAATAATTTGCTAGCTGTAGGTGATGGTTAAGAGTCCAGTGGGTTTTGGGAACAGGTAGTCCTGGTTTGGGTCAGGGGCCAGAAGGTGGTGTTAAAGTGCTGCTGAACATGGAGAAGAGGGGGGTTTGGAGATGGAGATAGGTTTGAGGGGAGGAGGTGTAGAGCTAGTGAGTTAACTGATAAGTGCTGGGGGACGCATAAGCCATGTTGCTGGTCTTGTTTGGGAGTTCAGACTTTGTAAGTATCATGGTTTGGTCCATGGGGAATGTCGAAGGTGCACTAGTAGTGTCCACGTGTTGTGTTCACAACTTGAGGTTCATGTCGGTTGTCTGAAGAACTAGGACGATCTTGGGGTGGGGAGGATTCCTCACTAGTCAGTTTTTGATGAGAGAAAATTTCATCTAGTACTTCTAGGTTATGGTCAGATGACTGGATGAGGATAATCCCATTGTTATACAGGGAAATGGTTGCCTCTGCTCTGCAAGGGAGGGAGCTACTGAGACTCTTAGTACATGTAATGCTTTCTTCGATGCAGTAATCCGGAGCAATTGCCTCCATTGTGCTCTTTTAGTGTAGAAGATAAGACCACTTAATAGTCAATAGCGTTTTTAGTTCGATTAGGAGGGTACCTGTTGGGTGTCTGGACTTCGTGAGTTGGGATCCATGATTGAGTGATTGCTAGAGCCAGAGAGGTATGAGGGGAAGGACCGAGTATATAAAGCTCCCATGGAGATGAGGAAGTAGTAAGGTCAGTTGGGGGATAAAGAGCTGAGGCAAATCATGGTATAGATAGAGGTATGATTCATGGATCCATTCTAGGATGCCTGCCCTTTTATCAGCATCATGACAAAGGTTGTCCAGAGAGATGAGGGTTCTCTTTCAGTTTCAGGTTTCCTACAGGTTAGAATTGTGGGACTCTATATACTTGGTGGAAATCAGCTCCCCTGGAGGGGAAGGGGGGACCAACTACAATTACAGGTAACTGAGAGAGTAGTGACACTATTACAATCAAACCAAAGTGTGATAGTTAAGCAAGGTTGAACACGGATTTGTGAGAGGGTAGGGATGTTGTGGTGGTCAATGAACTAAGATGGAGGGATGAGGGGTGTGTAAACAGGCCTGGACACTCCCTAATTTGTCAGTTCATGGATATCCAAGAAATTAGGAAACCTCATTCCAAGATGGCTGCCCACTTAGAGTAATTTATCTATTATTGATCATACAAGTACTCCTTTCATGTCCATGAAATGGTCCTACTGAGTCCCATGTCAGTTTGTAAATTGTTGGTAAAGCCACCGTTTTAAGTTAGGCAGGGACGTTTGTGAGGGGAAACGACCCCAAGATGGAGAGCAAGCCCAGTCATACCTCTAGCATATAAAAGGCCCCAAACTCCTCCTGCACAATTAGGTTAGGCATTGGCATGCCTTCAACAAAATTAGGAAACCCTCCCAAGTCAGTGCGAGCCAAGCTCAGAACAAGTCCTCAGTAATGTTGCACAGGTGGGAGGGCTCCAGAGTACTGAGGTGAGCCCCCTGCTAGCAGTGCTGGAGCCCAGCACGTATGGATGGTGCAGAGCGAATTGTAGGTGGCCACTGGTTGAGTGTCAGAGCCCTCAGAGTAGAATGATGCCCTGGAGAGAACACCGTCGGCATGGGCTCCGTCTGGGCCGCTGATGTAAGTGCTCGCATGGACAAGAGCTTGGCCAGGGATGTCTTAGTCGGGGGGGGGGGGGTACCCAAATCAGGGTCGACTGACTGGTGCTGCAATAACTTGCCAATGTAAGCGCCTGTACGGGCGAGAGACTGATGAGGGCCAGACAAGGGTTGAATGCGAGCGACGGGCCCACAGTGAAGCCAGCAGCTCAGAGGGAAGGCACGAGCCAGCTGCAGGACAACTCTGGAGAGGGTCAGAGGCCTCAACACAGAGCCCTGGCAGAGGACAGACCTATAAATGGAACAACTGGGTCAGCTCCAAGGACTGGCCTCACAGATGACCCAGCCACTCACCTTTGAATGCATGGACCGGACTGTTGCGAGGTGGTCGGGACTCTGGACAAGTCATAATCAAAGGGAGATACACAGGGACACTCAGCATGTCCCTCAGCATGAGTTGAGACCAGCCTGCCTCATAATTGGGTGGCAGATCCTCATCCATGCTGGAAACTCCGATCTCATGAGGGACTGCGCAGAAGCCCAGGACGATGCAACTTGGGGCTGGGGACCCACAAACAGGCATCAGATGTACACTGCCATTGAGCCTCAAGAATAGCAGAGGAGATCCAGCCGAGGGGTGACTGGCAGCATGAAGGCAGCACTCTTCGGCCTGCCCGGCATGGAAGTAGCTTAAGTCCACTGAGTGAAGAGGCTTAAATCTTTGGAAACAAGCATGTGAGTTAAACCAGTTTCTTTCTCTTGAAAGCTTATCAATGTGGTCTTTGTTTCATTCAGATGTAAGAGAAGGATGGTAATCTCTAAACCAGGAACGTATGTGGAGCGCAATCTGTGCACCTAAAGCCTGAATTTCACTGGCCTCCTCAGACTGAAGTGATGACAAACTTAAGCAACTGCTTGTGCAAGGCATGATGGGCTATAGAAACTGCTGGTTTCTTATAGGGGTAGTGTCAAATCACAGCTACTCCTCGCTGCTTACATTAGTTATCCAGTATTGGGGTATCTTTCATAGATTCACATGCCTGAATCATTCCCCGTCGTTGAGGCGGGAGTCCCACGGTAAATTACAAAAGTAGTGCCATAAGTAAATAATAGTAGTAGGCTAAAAGAAAAGCCTAAGCCCTAAATCTTAGTAGCCTATCTACATCATTATAATAAAAAGAACCAAAAGTCAGTTCCAACCAATCGGCTACCAGCACCCTCTAGAACACTCTCAGCAGAGGCAGTTCTCCTCAGATTTTCACCGCACGTCGTGTGGAAGGGAGTCCCCCTGAGTGCCACTCGGTTCTACTCTACAACTCTACAACTCTTCAGAATGTCTGACAGAAAAGCTCTGTTCAAACCCTGCAGGACCTGTGATAAGAAGAGGGTCCATGTTGAGACCAGCATAAGGACTGCATTTATTGCCTTTATCCTAAGCATGAGGCAAAGGATTGCAAAATCTGCCGTACTTTCCCTACCAAGACTCTTAGGGATAGAGAGGCAAGACTGCCTTTGTGGCTCAAATCCTCTTCGGCTGAGGAGGATGACCGAACCTCAACTTCTAGCAAAAGAGCTAGATCCCATGACAGCTCTTCAAGTGAGGGAAGAAAACACCATAAATCTCCATGATGTTTCTGACCCTCCACAGAGGTCACCTAAGCTTTCCTCTGGGTCAACGCCTTCTCCACCCTCTACATCGGTCAAGGAGTCTAAGAAGATATCTACTTCAAAAACAGAGTAAAAGCCATGTCAAATCTCTCACTTTGACTCCATCGTCGACGATTTCTGTGACTTCTTCTGCCCCAATGTCGACAGCTACTGTCTCGACGAGGGCCATTACATCGCCTATTCTATCTACTAAAATCTCAATCGCTACCAAAAAGCCTGTTTTTGAAGAATTGTCGACGAGGAAATCATCAACGAAGTAGACGACCACGTCGACGTCGAGTCCATCGACGACAGTACCGTCGACGAAGCCTCCACCGTCGACGAAGATATCATCATCGATGAAGCTTACGTCGTCGTCTGCCCCGTAGACGATGTCACCGTCGACGACTGTTCCGTCGGCGGCGGCACCATCAGTGAAGACACCGTCGACGAAGAGCCTGTCGACGACGGATTTACCAATTCAATCTCATGTATCAGTGGTAGTAGTTTTACCTATGCAGTCAACGCCCATATCGTCTGAACCTTATCAACTCAAGACATTTCAAAGGCATCAGGATTACAGTAAGATTTCTCCGCTTCTGCCTTCACACCTTTTAGAAACTCATGTTGAAGATGAGGACGAAGACGGTGAGGGACCATTTGGCATAATCTCACCATCCTTCTGAGCTTAACATCAAGTGTCAGAATGACGACGACGATTACCAGGAACAATATTACCAGGAAGAACTTATGGTTCCACACCATAGATTTCATCGAAGGGAGTCACGGCAGAGGGAAATGAGTCACCTCCCTCCAACGCTCATACAGGATCTCCAGGCCATGCTGGCGGATTACCTTCAAAGGTTTCCCCCACAACAGGCTGTCCCAGAAAATCCACCCCCACCACCGGTGGTGCCTGATCCGTTACCTCAGTCTGAGGTTCCTGTTACACCGGCTCATCCTTCAGGTCCTTCTGAACAAGGGCAGCATGACACTGCCTCCTCTGAAGATGAGGTTGAAGAGGGAGAATTACCTGAAAATACTCATATTACGGATCCATGGGACGAATATATAATACCGATGCCTTCTCCACCCCTTCCTCTACCTTCTGATTCTTCCCCTGAGGACATCGGGGGCTTTCATAATTTAATGCAGCGGGCGGCAGCTAGATTCCAGCTGCCTGTTACGGTCGAACAGACAGACTGTTTTTTTTGCATGATTTCAAGGAAGAGTCCAGGAAGATCACGCGAGCTGTACCAATTATAGACTATATCTGGAATGAAGGAGTTAAGATCATGAAGATGCCTGCATCTCTTCCGGCAGTGCTTCCTCGCATAGAGAAAAAGTACAGTGCCCCTGCTAACAGCCCATCTTGTCTGATTGCTCATCCATGACCAGATTCGGTAATTTCCCAAGCCGTCCAACAGCGATCTAAAAATCCTGCAACGCCTATCACCACACCGCCTGACAAGGAAGGACGTCGGCTGGACCTCATAGGTAAAAAAATCTCTACCATGGCAGCGGCCTCTATTAGAGCTGCTAACTCTCTAGCGATAATCGGCCGTTATGACCGTCAAATGTGGTCAGATATGGCGGGTTTCATTGACCTTATTCCTGAAGACCATAGACAGGAAGCAAGGAAAATTCTGTTGGAGGGAGAACGAGCCGCATCTGAGACTATAGATTGCGCACTGGACATTGTAAACACCAACTTTCGTCTACTCCGCCTAGGGGTCCCCCTCGTCTTCACTTATTATTCAAAGAAGCCTTAACGATGCTCCTCAAGAATGCGATAGAGAAGGTTCCATCATCTCAAAGGAACAGGTTTCTATTCTCGTTTCTTCCTGATCAAGAAGTCAGGGGAATGGCGACCGATTCTGGACCTCCGCAAGCTCAACAAATTCTTCAAAAAGCAAAGTTTCCGGATGGTCACGCTTGCCGAGATTTTAAGCTGTTTAAACAAAGGAGATTTTATGGCTTCTCTGGATATGGAAGACGTGTATTTCCACATCCCTATCCACCCAAACATCGCAAATATCTTCGCTTCACAGTGGCTGGCTCCCACTATCAGTTCAAAGTGCTCCCGTTTGGGCTGAAATCGGCACCAAGAATCTTCACGAAGTGCTTGGCACCAGTGGCAGCAGCATTAAGATCTCGAGGAATCCAGGTGTTCCCTTATCTCGACGATTGGCTGCTCAAAGGTCCTTCAGAACACGAAGCCAAGGTTGCCACAACAGCATGTCTCCATCTCTTCACTTCTCTGGGGCTGACTATCAACGAGAGCAAATCACAGTTGCGTCCACTCCAAGTCATTCCTTTTCTCGGAGCAATGCTAGACACGGTCCAGTGCAAAGCATTCTTGTCAGACGACCGCCAAATACGTCTCCAAAAAATTAGCAACTTTAATTTCAAGAAGGTCAGTTTCTGTCCGGATGTTTGCTTCACTCCTGGGGATGTGCTCTTCTGCAATAAATCTCATACCCTTGGCACGGCTCAAAATGAGACCTCTTCAGGAGGAACTACACCTTCAATGGCAACAAGCTGTGGGTTTGTTCGACGATTCCATCAAGGTCACGCCGCACATGATATATTCTCTGCATTGGTGGTCACAAGCAGTGAATCTAGCCCAAGGTCTCACATTTCTGCAAACCATTCCAGACTTCGTTTTAACGACCGATGCCTCCATGGAGGGATGGGGAGGTCATCTGCAATGTTTGAAGAGTCAAGGAAAATGGTCTCAAATACACAAACAACAGCATATCAACAGATTGGAGCTCCGCGCCATCTTTCTGTCTCTGCAAGCGTTCCTCCCAAGGATTGCGGGTTCCTCAGTGCTGGTCCGTACCGACAATACGACCAGCATGTATTACATCAACAAGCAAGGAGGAACAAAATCAGCGACGCTCTAGCAGGAGGCTCAGGAATTATGGGAGTGGGTCACATTCCACAAGATAACCCTGAGAGCCGAGCACGTCAGGGGTCTCCACAATACTCTGGCGGACACGCTGAGCAGGTCTCAATCGGACTGTCACGAGTGGGAACAGGAGCAGGCGAACAGTGTGTTCCAGGCTTGGGGCAAACCAGCACTGGATTTATTCGCACGAAGGAGAACAAGAAATGCCGATACTATGCCAGCAGGTGCCCTCAACAGGGCTCAAGGGGGAATGCCCTGTCCATGCGATGGTCAGGGATTTGTGCATACGCTTTTCCCCCAATACCATTGATCCCGAAAGTGCTCCGCAAAATGAAGCTGGAGGGTTGCCGTCTAATTCTGATTGCACCCCGTTGGCCAAGGCAGTATTGGTTCCAGGAACTTCTGCTATTGTCTCACGACAAGCCTATTCGCCTTCGTCCGACTCCTACGAAGTTGTCGAGGGACAGCGGCCAAGTGGTTCATCCGGACCCACAGTCCCTACACTTGCACGCATGGCTCCTGATTTCTTAGAGTTCAAGGACCTCAACATTTCACAAGACTGTCGTGAAATTTTGGCCAAAGCTCGTGCCCAGAGCCCAATTTAGACTTACCGCCTAAAATGGAAGCGATTTTGCTGTTGGTGCGAAGCGAATAATATTCACCCAGTTCAAGCTCCTGCGGAAAAAGTTCTCCCTTATTTGCTTTCCCTAGCCAAGTCTGGACTTACCTTTTCATCGGTCAAAGTCCATCTTGCTGCTCTGTCCAGATTCAGAAAATGCGCTGAACTTCCTTCTCTCTGTTCGTCTTCACTTGTCAAACAATTCATGAAAGGGCTTTTCAGAGCCTTCCCTCCAGTGCGAGCACCCCCTCCAGAGTGGGAACTCAACACCGTGCTAGCGCAATTAATGAAACGTCCATTCGAGCCAATCCACAAAGCAGATCTCAAATTCCTCACTTGGAAGGTCGCCCTTTTACTGGCTCTGACTTCTGCAAGAAGGGTTAGTGAAATCCAAGCTTTCACTATCACGGAAGCACAAGTTACTAACTTGTGTAACGATATATCTGTAAGAGACAGTAGTTAGTGACAGATTCCTTACCTTAGAATATCCCCAGGCGTCAGGCTGGATCCGGAAAGTTTTTGCGTAGCAGTACCCTTGCGCGTCGGTAGGCGGCGTCGTGCGGCTCCGCTTCCGTCGTCGGCATCGTGATCGCTGGGATAACGTCGCGGGCAGTACTTAGACGCCGCCCCTGCGCGCTGACGTCAGTTCTGTACACTACTTTCCGCGCCAGGAACGCAGAGCCATGCAAGCAGCTGACATAGGTGTCTGAAAAATACTAGGGCCCTGAAAGGGATGTCCTTAACCCTAGAAATCAGTTCGCAGAACGGGGAGGATGGGTGGGGCGGTAGGAATCTGTCACTAACTACTGTCTCTTACAGATATATCGTTACACAAGTTAGTAACTTGTGCATCTGAAAGAGACACGTTAGTGACAGATTCCTTACCTTAGAATAGATACCCCAGCAATACCAACCCCGGTGGTGGGTCTGCGAACAAAGATCAGACAAGGAAGTCCCGGAGGACAGAACGGCCAAAGAAGCCGTCCCTCCGGACCTGACTGTCAAGGCAGTAATGCTTTGTAAATGTGTGCAGCGAGGCCCACGTAGCTGCCTGACAGATATCCTGCAGCGGAACACCGCAGCCTAAAGCCGTGGTAGCAGCCGTTGCCCTGGTGGAATGGGCACGCAGCCCAACAGGAGGCTCCTTCTTAGCCAAAGAATAGCAGGCTTTGATACACAAGGTTACCCAGCGGGAGATGGTTCTCTTGTGCACCGCCCAACCTTTTTTGGCGCCCACGTAGCCAACAAAGAGCTGGTCATCCACCCGGAAGTGTCGTGTGCGGTTGAGATAAAAAGAAAGCGCACGTTTTGGGTCCAGACGGTGGAGCCTCTCTTCCTCTCTGGAAGGAGGCGGAAAGAAGGTGGGCAAAGTGATGGTCTGCCCAATGTGGAAGGCAGTAACCACCTTTGGCAAGAAGGACGGACGCGTCCTAAGAACAACCTTGTCTGGATGGACAGACAGAAAGGGAGGTTTGCATGAAAGAGCCTGGAGCTCACTCACTCACCCGCCGAGCGGAGGTGATGGCCACCAGAAAGGCTGTCTTCAGAGTGAGAAGACGAAGAGGACAGTTATGTAGAGGCTCAAAGGAAGCGCACATAAGAAAGGTAAGAACCAAGTTCAAGTCCCACTGAGGCATTACAAACGGAACAGGAGGGAAGAGGTGTGTAATGCCTTTTAGAAACCTGTTAACAACAGGGGACTTGAAAAGGGAGGGCTGATCAGGAAGCCTGAGGAAGACTGAGATGGCACAAAGATAGCCCTTGATGGTACCCAGGGCAGAACCCAGTTGGGCCAGGGAAAGAAGGAACAGAAGAACCTCAGAAAGAGAGGCAGAAAGGGGATTCACAGCCTTTGCTGTGCACCATGCCACAAACTTGTTCCACCTGCAGGCGTATACCACCTTAGTGGAAGGACGCCTAGCTGCCAGAATCACATCACAAACTTCGGGAGGCAAGTCGAAAGGAATCAACTGCCGCCGCTCAATCTCCACGCAAGCAGGTGGAGGCTGGACAGGTTCGGGTGGAGGACCGTCCCCTGCTGCTGCGACAGAAGATCCTCCCGAAGAGGCAGACGGATCGGGGGATCTACGCTCATACTGAGTAGCTCGGGATACCAAACTCTTCGAGCCCAGTCCGGAGCCACAAGAATGACTTGGGCCCGGTCGTGCCGAATCTTCTTCAACACTCTGGGTAGAAGTGGTATAGGCGGAAAGGCGTACAACAGACCGCAGACTCCACTCGCGACGAAAAGCGTCGCCGAGCGAGTGCCGCCTTGGAAATTCCAACGCGCAGAACTGATGACATTGCGTGTTCTCTTCGGTGGCGAATAGATCTAACCAAGGCTCTCCCCACTGTAGAAAGAGTCCTTGCGCCACTTCCGAGTGAAGACGCCATTCGTGATCCATCATGCACCTGCGGCTGAGTTCGTCTGCCCTGGCGTTCAGGGAACCCGCCAGGTGTTGAACCATCAGGAACATGCCCTGATGTTCCAGCCATGTCCAGAGGCGCAGAGCCTCCTGACAAAGGGTCCACGACCCCACCCCGCCTTGTTTGTTGCAATACCACGTGGCGGTGGTGTTGTCTGTGAACACCTGCACTACCTTCCCTTTGACAGAGGGAAGGAATGCCTTGAGTGCAAGTCGGATCGCCCGGAGCTCCAGAAGGTTGATATGGAGCCGGGACTCCGCCGGAGACCAGAGGCCTCTGATCTCCGCCTCTCCCATGTGACCGCCCCATCCCAGAAGGGACACGTCCGTCACAATTGTGTGCTCTGGCTGGGGAAGGGAGAAGGATCTGCCCATGACCCATTGCCGGTTCGAGAGCCACCACTGCAACTGTTTTGCAGTCCCCTCCGAGATCTGGACGTGATCGGGCAGGTTGCCCTGGTGCTGCGCCCACTGGAACTTCAGGTCCCACTGCAGAGCCCGCATATGCCATCTGGCATGATTGACCGGCAGGATGCAGGAGGCCATGAGGCCCAGCAGCCTCAGGGTCATCCGTACCGAAACCCAGGATAAAGGCTGAAAGATCGGAATCATAGCCTGAATATCCCGGACTCGCCGTTCGGGAGGATAGTCCCGAAACTGCGTCGTGTCCAGAACTGCTCCGATGAAAAGGAGCTGTGGAGAAGGAATCAGATGCGACTTCGGCACATTGATGGAGAACCCCAGTGAGTGCAGGAGTTCGGCCGTAGTCTGGAGGTGGGAGACGACTGCCTGGGACGAGCCCGCCTTCAGCAGCCAGTCGTCGAGGTAGGGGAAGACTGGAACCCCTGCCCGGCGCAGATGAGCTGCGACCACCGCCATCACTTTCGTGAACACCCGAGGGGCACTGGTAAGGCCAAAGGGGAGCACGGTGAACTGAATATGCTCGAGGCCTACCGTGAACCGCAGGTAACGCCGGTGGGCCGGCAGGACGGGGATGTGAAAATAAGCGTCCTGCAAGTCCAACGCTACCAACCAGTCTCCAGGGTCGAGGGCAGTCAAGACCTGAGCTAGGGTGAGGATCTTGAACTTCTCCTTCCGGAGGAAGCGATTGACGTTCCGGAGGTCCAAGATAGGACGCATGTCCTCCTTGTCCTTTTGGGCACCAGGAAGTAGTGGGAGTAGCAACCACGTCCTACTTCTTGGGTCGGAACATGCTCGATGGCCCTCTTGGCCAAGAGGGCTGTGACTTCCTTCTGCAGAAGTACCAAGTGATCCCCTGACATGCGGTGGAATTGAGGTGGCATGGCTGGGGGGGTGGTCTCGAAGGGGAGGGAGTAGCCCCTTCGGACAATGTCCAAGACCCACCTGTCCGAGGTGATGGGACGCCAGTGGTGAAGGGGATGGCGGACCCTGCACCCTACTGGCGTGCTGTGCACCGGAAAGGAGGGACTAGGAGGGCTTGGAGGCCGTGGACGGGTTGGAGGTGGTGGCCTGACCCGCACGCTGGTTGCCCGAACCGCCACAGCGGTATCCACGTCCTCGGCCACGCGAAGACGCTTGTTGCGCGGGCCGGTGGCTGGGCAGCTGACGTGACTGGGAGCCCCTTCCGTGGCCACGAAACGGGCGAAAAGCAGAGGTGAGCGGAGGGCGTACAACAGAAAGGCCCAGGGACTTGGCAGTAGCCCGTGAGTCTTTAAAACGCTCCAGCGCATGGTCTGCCTTTGAACCAAAAAGACCGACTCCATCAAAGGGCATGTCCATGAGTGTATTCTGGACATCACCCGAGAAACCAGTTGTTCTCAGCCAGGCGTGGCGACGTAGCGCCACCGTCGTCGCATAGCGATCTGCCCAGCGAGTCGGCGGTATCAAGGCCACAACGTATGGTGTATTTAGCAGCATCTCGCCCTTCCGCAATGGCGCGGGTAAGCAGTGTCTGGACCTCCTCAGAACACTGCGGCAAAACAGCCACCACCGAATCCCACAGGGAGTGGGTATATCGGCCCAAAAGGCAAGCGGTGTTGACGGACCGCAAGCCAGCACTGGAGGAAGAAAAGCCTTCTTCCCAAATTGGTCCAGGCGTTTGGATTCCCTATCCGGAGGGGCGGTAGGGAAGGCGGTTTGGGAGGCAGAGGCTTGGACAACCAAGCTCTCGGGGTGGGATGTTGGGAGAGAAACAAGGGGTTGCCCGGAGCAGGGCGATGGCGTCGGGCCACGTTCCTATCCACAGGAGCCCCTGTGGTGGGTTTGGACCAGGCACCCAAAAGAACGTCAGTGAGTGCATCATTAAACGGCAGCACAGTCTCCGAGGAGGAAGCCGCCGGCTGAAGCACTTCTGTCAGGAGGTTAGTCCTGATGGCCACAGTAGGCAATTGGAGATGTAAGGCTCCAGCTGCTCTACGCAACACCGTTGCAAAATTAGCTCCCTCCTCCGTAGCCACGGGAGGAGACAGCATGTCAGGGGAGGTGTCTAGACCACTGGCATCCCCAAGTTCCTCAGCCCAGTCCGGATCATACTCACACTGTTGTGTGAGAGGGTCCTCAGACCCCTCCCAGCTCTCCTGGTCCTCCTCTTGTTCAAAATATGGAGGAGGAGGGACATTTGGGACCCAAGGTCTCATCGGCGCCGGCGTTGAGCGACGTCGGTCCGGAGCCGGAGAGAGCCGGGGACCGACGCCGTCCGGAGCCCCGGACGGCGTCAGGAACGGCACCGGGGACATCGGCGGAGGTGTGGTTAGGTCAACCGGCGTCGATGGGGGTTGCGGTACCACCGGGATCGAGGCCGGAGCCGAGGCCGGGATGAAGGCTGGTGGGACAGGCGGCACCGGGACCGGAGTCGACGGCGGCGCCGGGGCAACCCCATCAGGGCCCGCGGGGCCTGAAGGCGCACCGGAGGGACCTGAAGGCCCGAAGAGGCGGGCCATGGCCGACAGGAATTCCTGTATTTCGGCCGTAGTCGCCCCCGAACCCGGAAAGGACGGGTAATGCGGGGGCGGCTCTACAGGCATGTCCGGGGCCGCGGGGACGGTGCCGACTGGGGCCTCAGCCGAGTCGCGAGGCGAAGTCTTAGAGCAATGATGCTTCTTAGACTTTTTGTGCTTCGACTTACCCGAGGAGTGCGAAGACTTGGACTCCGACGACCGGCGGGGACTCCGCGACCGGCCCCTCAACCTCTCCCGGGGCTTGGTGCGGCGCGGAGCCGACTGCCGGACCTCGAGTAGCTTTCGAGACCGCTCTCGCAAAGCCTTCGGGTGAAGTTTCCGGCAGTCAGGGCACGACTTCGTGTCGTGGTCTTGGCCGAGACAGAAGAGATACTCCAGATGCGGGTCCGTGATCGACATCATGCGACCACAGGCGCTGCATGGCTTGAAGCCGGGCATCCCTACGACGCCTAGGAGTCGTGAAGACTCGAAAAAGAAACAGTGAAAAAATTCACAAAAAAGTTAGTCAAAAATTGACTAGGGCACTGCTCTTCCTGGATCTGCGCTTACTGGCGCGGAAAAAGAAGAACTGACAGCGCGCAGGGGCGGCGTCTAAGTACTGCCCGCGACGTCATCCCGGCGATGCCGACGACGGACGCGGAGCCGCATGACGCTGCCTACCGACGCGCAAGGGTACTGCTACGCAAAAACTTTCCGGATCCAGCCTGACGCCTGGGGATATTCTAAGGTAAGGAATCTGTCACTAACGTGTCTCTTTCAGATCCCTTTTTACATTTTACTCCGGACTACGTAACCCTTCGAACAAATCCTAAATTCATCCATAAAGTACCGTCACAATTTCATTTGAATGAACCGGTAAGATTAAGTACTTTCTTTCCGGATCCATCCACTCCAGCTGAAAGAGCATTACACTCTCTGGATGTTAAGCGCTGTTTAAAATTCTACCTACAGAAAACTAAGGACCTCAGACGTTCCAACCAACTGTTCGTGGCCTATGGTCAAGCAACACTTGGAGCTGCAGTGACAAAGACAACAATCGCCAGATGGCTGGCATTTACGATTCATTTCTGCCATGACAAAGCCAACAAACCTTTACAGAGGAAAGCCAAAGCTCATTCTACAAGAACTATGGCGGCTTCTACAGCATTGTTTGCTGGAGTGACTCTGGAAAATATCTGTCATGCTGCGACATGGAAAAATGTCCACGCGTTCACGAAGCATTACTGTCTTCAATCTGCTCAACAAGAAGATGCAGCAGTTGGACAGGCTGTCCTACGCCATCTCTTTCATTAGGTCAGATTCAGGTACTTTTCTCTTTTATATGCTGTTCTCTTGCTTTCAATATTCATGCCACATATATATTTATATGTCTATATAGAGGTGTATATATATCCATATATTAATATTTATGTATTCTTATTTTATTTCGTTAATGTATTTTAACATAGTTTTGATTTCTTAAAGGCTTGGTTTAAAAAAACAAAAAAAAATTCTCAACCATTGTGGATGCAGTTTGGGAGTCTATGAACACTTGTCTCCCACCATCCGCAAACGACAGTACATTTGGTATACTGCTTGCTACTCTGATTCAGGCATGTGAATCTATGAAAGATACCCCAATACTGGATAAGAAAACAAGTTACTTACCTGTAACTACAGTTATCCAGTATTGGTATCTTTCATAGATTCACATGCACCCACCCTCCTCCCCGGCGAGTCAGTTCTCTATGATTTGGGATACTTACTTCCCGCTTGTGCTAAGAAAATCTGAGGAGAACTGCCTATGCTGAGAGTGTTCTAGAGGGTGCTGGTAGCTGATTGGTTGGAACTGACTTTTGGTTCTTTTTATTATAATGATGTAGATAGGCTACTAAGATTTAGGGCGTAGGCTTTTCTTTTAGCCTACTACTATTATTTACTTATGGCACTACTTTTGTAATTTACTGTGGGACTCCCGCCTCGACAACGGGGAATGATTCAGGCATGTGAATCTATGAAAGATACCAATACTGGATAACTGTAGTTACAGGTAAGTAACTTGTTTTCTTCCTTCCTGCTTTCCTTTATATCTACGCAGCAAAGTCACAGTGTATGCTGCAATGTTTTAATGTATTTTTCTAATATAATTTTTTTTAATTTACCCTTAATGTGCTACAGTGTATATATATCTGGAATTAAAATGCCAGTTCTGCATTACAGAGTCTTCATTGATAGTCCTAAATGTTGAATAATTACCTGCTGCCTGCGCGGACCCTGGAACACCTTTGAAAATATAGCCTTTAATGAAGTTAACTTTGTAAAACGTTCTACATCCTAGTTTATTCATACGAAAACTGCAGTGTTAGGCTGTCGGATATGTTATTTCTTTCTGAGTGCTGGTAAATCTTGATGAAGGTCAATAACTTATTGAGTTTACACCTTTTAATATGTAAAGCATGGAAACAAAATGCAGCCTGATGGGAGGAAAAAAAGACTTTCTCACAGCTGCCTGTGTGAGTCAGTTCTTTATTCTGGCTCCTTCAGGTAGGCTCTCTGAACACCTCCGATTTCTTTCTTGACATATTTCCATCTCTACTGTCTGGTAAACCTCTGACACTTATAATGTCCGAATTCCTGCTCTTTTTTTTTTTTTTTTTGACCACCAACCTTCTTTCTTGTGGAAAGAACAAGGCATCTTCTGATGCACACAGTCTGTGTGGTATGCCTGTTGCCTTCTCATCAGGCAAAAAAAATGTGACATTTGTAGCAAAATTTTGAAAATGATTCTTAAAGATCGAGAGGGCATCAGATTGAGATGTCAGAGGAAGATCTTTCCAGTCTTCTCCTGCATCAGTTAAAATTCACAGATCTAATAAAGACTCACAGGGAGAACCACAGATAAAAAAAATAAATTAAAAAAAGTAACCTTCCAAACATTGTTATTCTCATTGACACAGATCGTTGATGTCAAGACCATTGCTGCTGCCAAGGGGTACAGTGGAGACTTGCTCTGCTTCGAAAGAAGGGTCTATGTTGTCATGTCAGTGCTGCGGCTTGCCGTCAGAATAGACTTCAAGAATATCAGCATCTCTTACAATGCCAAAGATCTTGGCAGCAGCAGCAGCTTGTTCGCTGCTGCAGACCACTTGATCTAGGTCAACGGTACTACACACACACACACCATTGAAAAGACACATCACTGCTACAGTTGACGTCGTCGACAAAAAGACCCCGCACAGCGTCTAATCTCCCCCGATGTTGAAAGTTTCACAAGTGGTACTCTCCTTCACCAGGGTGGTCTGAATCACCTTCTGTGCATTCCACCTCATCTCGACCATCCTGTGATCCAGGTAGTCAAATGAACAAACGTCTTCACTTTTTGAAAGCAGTCATACCTCCAGATGATCCCCTGCAGAGACACTTGTATCCCTTAGTTCTCTCACCAGTTAAAAGGGTATCAAAGACAATTTCAATGTCCCCAGTCAGAAAATGGAAACCCCTGTCACCCATTAGGACAACATCACAGAGAACACCCTCTAACAGAAGGGATGCATCCTATTCCAGATCAAGATCGCCTTATCCTGATTCAACACATACCTCTTATACTCTGTCACCACCACAGTCCTCTTTATCTCCTGTAGAGGATATTCTTACTTTTAAAGCTGCTTTAATTAGAGGAGCAACTAAGTTAAATATTAACCTAGATACACCTCAACACAGGGTTTCTGCCATACTCAAAACTCTACAACAAAGGGCAGTGCCGAAGCCTCTTCTACAGGCCTGTTGAATATTGTGGAAGAAAGATTTCTTAACTCTGCCACTGTTGAAGCCGCCACTCCAAGACATCTAAATATATCCTAATCACCCCACCATCCTAAACCCAATTCAGTCATTGTTACAGTGGTTAGATGGAAACAAAGGAATATATATTCAATATTGTTTCTGGTCTGAAAGAAAAGTCAAGCCAGAAAATTTAGATCAATTCTAGATCTTTGGTTCCTCAACAAATATATAACCCAAAAAAAATTCAGAATGTTGGCTCTTCATCAAATCTACCCACAAATAAGAAAAGGTGATTCTCCAGTATTGGGGTATCTTTCATAGATTCACATGCCTGAATCATGCCCCGTCGTCAGAGTGGGAGTCCCACGGTACATAAAAAGCAATAATTATGCACATAACCATAATATAGGTAATATATAGAACCAGGAAGTGAAGTAGATAGAACTACAGGGGAAGAAACTTCCACATTTATGACTTGTCCAAGTCATTATAAACAGTCCAAACTGCAGCCAATCAGGCGACAGCAACCTCCAGAATGTTCTCCCCAGAGGCTGAGGCTCTCAGATTTTCTACCGCACGTCGTGTGAAGGGAGTCTCCCTGAGCTCTGCTCAGTACTTTTCTATTTCTTCACAAAATACTTCATTTCAGGAGGTCTTCATCTAAAAGATCTCTCTTTCGACCTTGTGAGTCTTGTGGGAAGCTCCGGCTGTTTTCAGAAGACCCCCACAAGAAATGCATTTATTGCCTGTATCCTGATCACCAGGTGAGAGACTGCAAGATCTGTAGGACCTTCCCTCAGAAAACTCTCAGAGACAGAGAGGGACGTCTACTTCTGTGGCTACAGAAGATCAAGGATCAAGACAACCCCTTATCTGATGTGGGGAGTATTGCCTCAGGCTCTACTGCGTCCTCTAGGAAGAGGATTGCTGAGGAGGTCCTGTCTTCTCCTGGGGCTAAGGTGTCGAGAAAACAGCAGTCCTCTAAGGGTGCTGAATTGCCTTCCTCCTCAAAAAAGGCTCCTCCACCTTCTAAAAGTAAGCCTCTGCCTACTACCCCCCCCGAGAAAGACTGCGAAGTCTCTGGCTTCAAAACGATTTCCTGAGAAGAATTTACCTCAGAAAAAGGTACTGTCGTCGACGGCATCGACGACGACTTCGTCGACGAAGCTTACCGTCGACGCTACAACAACGTCGACTGCCACCTTCTCGTTGCCAAGACCACAAATGATCATGTCGTCGGCGTCATCACCGTCGACGCTGGTTTCTGTCTCCGTGAAGCCAATCTCGTCGACGACGGAAATTAGATCTACCGTTGACAACGAAGAGTAGAAAACTCCCGTCGACGACCGCCTCGTCGTCGGTTACTTCATTTACACCGGCTCCATCGACGACGACTCCGTCGACGGCTCCCTCGTCGACGCTTTAATTATCTGCCTGTACAGAATTGCAGGTTTGGTCAGCGACTGCAGCAACGGCGCCCTCTGCACCGTCTACGACACAGGCGCAATTACCACCATTGACAACGGCATCTTCTCTGCTGTATAGACGTGGTTCTTCATTGGAGGTCCTCTCTCCACTGCATATTTCCCCATCTAAGGTACCTCTAGAATTACCTGAACAATTACTAGATTACGGTGAAGATGATGAGGAATCTGAGGACCATGACAGATTTCGCACTGCCAGGAGCCCATCAGAATTATTCATCAAATATCAAGATGACGATCCTCCCCCCAGAGACTGTTGGTCCAGCTCCAGATGCGGTTCCAACGGCGCAAATGCCTTTGGCTCTATTAAATAATCTACAATTCATGTTGGATGATTATTATCGCCGTTTTCCTCCCATCTGAATCGGCTTCATCTATTCCACCGACACCTGTACCTCAAACTTCCTTTTCTACGTTGAGGTCACCCCGACCACCGTCTCCGGTGCCTTCTCATCATTCCGATGATGCTCACACCTTTGACAACGATAAGGAGGAAGGAGAGTTAGATGACAGATCGCTTCTTACGGAGTGGGACGATTACCAGCTGCAAACTCCGTCTCCTTCAACTCCAGCTCCCATCGATTCTCCTCCTGTTGACATCGGAGGTTTTCATCTTCTGATGGAAAGGGCAACACAAAGGTTCCTCCTGCCTATGGAAACCAAAAAGGATGAGTGTTTCCTATACGACTTTAAAGATCAGACGAGGAAGCAGGTATGGACCATCCCAATAATTGACTTCATTTGGCAAGAAGGATTAAAGGTCATGAAGGCTCCTGCTTCTGTTCCTGCGGTCCTACCTCGTCTCGACAAAAAATATAAGGCGCCAGATGACTCGCCGGCATGTCTCATAAGTCAACCAAAGGCCGACTCTGTTATTGCCCAAGCGGCACAACGGCGAGCTAGAAACCCATCTTCTCCAATCACAGCTCCTCCAGATCGGGAGGGCAGACGATTGGACACTATTGGAAAAAAAGTTTCCACCATGGCAGCAACAACAGTCCGTGCTGCTAATTCACTGGCCATTCTAGGACGATACGACAGACAGATGTGGTCGGACATCTCTCCTTACATCAACATGTTGCCAGAACCATCCAAATCGGAAGCTTTAAAAATACTGCAAGAAGGAGAACGTATCTCTGCGGAGATCATAGATTCGGCCGTAGATGTCGCATCTACAGGTTTTAGACAACTAGCAGGTGCCGCAGCACTACGACGCCAAGGCTGGCTTAAATCAACATCTTTTTGCCAGGAGGTTCAGGCAAAGATAATTGACATGCCGTTTGATGGTGAGTCACTGTTTGGCAAACATGTGGAAGACGCCCTTCAAGCCATCAAGAAGGATACCGAGACAGCAAAATCTCTGGGTACTCTCCAATTTAGGAAGCCGCCCTTTCGTGGAGCTAGGGGCCGTGGCTCCTTTTCTAGTCGAGGAGGATATAACCAACAAAGGTCATACCAGTCCTTCCAAAATAGTCAACGATACCAATCTCAACGTCAGCAGTCTTACGGACAACGAAATACCTCCTATTCGCAAAATAAGAGAAAGCCTTCCTATCGGGGACGCGACACATCTAAAAAACAGTGACAACCGCCACCTATTCTACCGCCTACCCCTTTAAAAGTTGGAGGGAGAATCTCCCAGTTCTACTCAAACTGGTCCGCTATAACATCAGACAAATGGGTCCTGGACATTGTGGCCAGAGGCCATGTTTTAGAGTTCATAAAGATCCCTCCAAACTCTCCTCCCAAAGGCCCACCTCCAGCTCATCTCAAGGAGCTTTTTTCCCAGATAAATTTGATGCTAAAAAAGGGAGCGATCGAGAATGTCCCTCAATTGCAAAGAGGAACAGGGTTTTATTCAAGATTCTTCCTGATCAAGAAAAAATCGGGAGAATGGCGCCCCATTCTGGATCTCCGCTCCCTCAACAAATATTTTGAAAAGTTATCCTTCCGGATGTTAACGCTTCAAGAAATACTTCACCTCCTTTCTGCTGGAGATCACATGGCCACCCTCGACCTCCGAGACGCATATTTCCATATACCGATTCTTCCCAGACACAGAAAATTTTTGCGGTTCAGAGTGGCTGGCAGGGACTTCCAGTTCAAAGTCCTTCCTTTTGGACTACGTTCCGCACCCCGTGTATTTACCAAGGTTCTAGCACCGGTGACCGCACACATTCGTCTGGAAGGGATCCAAATCTTTCCGTATCTAGACGACTGCCTTATCAAGGCGAATTCTTTTATGGTCGCAAGCGCCCACATTCAGAGATGTTTGTCCCTCTTCCAATCTCTAGGTCTCTCCATCAATCTCGACAAGTCTCAGCTCGTTCCATCGCAAAGACAATGGTTCTTGGGAGCCACGTTAGACACTCAACTGACACAAGCATTCATCTCAAAAGAAAGGCAACAAAAGATTTGCAGCCTTGCCCACCTCTTGCGCTCAAAAAGGTACGCTTCAGTCCGACAGTCATTTCTGGGGATGATTTCTTCATGCATTCCTTTACTCCCCAACTGCCGTCTCAAAATGAGACCCCTACAAGAGGAGCTCAACCACCAATGGTTGCAGGTTTCAGGGTCCTTCAACGATCTCATTCGCATCACTCCCTGGATGCGAGAAGCCTTACTCTGGTGGACTCGCAAAAGAATGTGAAAAAGGGTGCGCATTCCTAGTGGAAGCTCCAAGTTTCACCATCACTACAGATGCATCCCTCGAGGGGTGGGGAGCACACCTTCAAGGGCTCACAGTCAGCGGCAAGTGGAACATCCAGCAACGAACGTGGCATATCAACCTTCTAGAATTGCTGGCCAGCTTCCTCGCCCTAAAATCCTTTCGCACCATCATTCTGGGGGCATCAGTATTAATCCGGACAGACAACACAACAAGTATGCACTACTTGAACAAACAAGGAGGAACAAGGTCTGCCCGGCTCTCACAACAAGCCCAACAAATGTGGGACTGGGTGATACGACACAGGATCAGCTTGTCAGCAATACATGTTCCGGGAGTTTCAAATGTCCTGGCAGATTCCCTCAGGAGATCAATAGTATCCAATCACGAGTGGGAGCTACATCAACCAACGTTGGATCGAATTTTTCAGGCGTGGGGTTGTCCCGATCTAGACCTGTTTGCGACCAGTCAGAACCGCAAATGCCCATTCTTTGCAAGTTGGCTTCCCCACAAGGGGTCACGCGGGAATGCCTTTTCGATGAATTGGTCGCAGATCTATGCCTAGGCCTTTCCTCCGATACCGTTGGTTCCCAGGGTTCTCCGGAAAATGAAGAGAGAACCTTGTCGCTTAATTCTCATTGCTCCCAGGTGGCCTCGCCAGTTCTGGTTTACCGAACTCCTCCTATCAGAATGCGATCCCATTCAGTTTCAACCAATACCGAACCTTCTGTCCATTCAGAACGGACAGATCTATCATCCGGACCCTGCATCTCTGAGATTAGCGGCCTGGCGCCTGAACACTTTGAATTCGCTCATTTAGATATTCCTGCGGACTGTAAGGAAGTCTTAGCCAATGCTCGAGCGCCTTCCACTATTAAGACGTACAGGCTTAAATGGAGGAGGTTTTGCTTGTGGTGTCAAACTGCTGCTATTCATCCGATCCATGCAAAACCGGAGCAGATCCTGCCATTCTTTTTGCACTTGGCAAGATCAGGCCTTTCCCATTCTACTCTGAAGGTCTTTTTAGCGGCTATTTCAAGATATCGGCAAGATGGTTCCAACTCTCTTTATTCAGCTAGGATCATTCAGCAGTTCTTCAAAGGATTGTTTCGGATGTTTCCTCCTGTCCGCCGCCCATCTCCATCCTGGCATCTGAACGTGGTGCTTGCACAACTTATGCGACACCCCTTTGAACCTATTCATAGAGTGCATTTGAAGTTTCTCTCCTGGAAGGTGTCTCTGCTGTTAGCTTTAACATCAGCTAGGAGGGTTAGTGACATTCAAGCCTTCACTATTAATCCGCCTTTTCTTCAATTCACTTCCAACTCGGTAGTGCTACGCACTAACCCCAGTTTTATGCCTAAAGTACCTTCAGACTTCCATCTCAACGAACCAATAGTTTTGAAAACTTTCTTCCCTAATCCTCAATCACCTGCGGAAAGAACTTTGCATACACTTGACATCAAAAGATGTCTCAAATTCTATCTACAAAGGACTTCTTCCATCCGTAAATCTGACCAGTTATTTGTGGCCTATGGAAAAATACGCCAGGGTCAACCAATATCCAAACAAACCATAGCTCGTTGGATTTCTGCTGCGATTTGTTTCTGCCATCAACAAGCAGGAAGACCATTACAAACGATTCCAAGAGCACACTCTACTAGAGCAATGTCCTCGTCTCCTGCTTTGTTTGCTGGTGTGCCTCTTCATCAAATCTGCAGAGCTGCAACATGGTCCAGCACGCACACTTTTACCAAGCACTACTGTTTGGAAGCTGCCAGTAATGCAGATACGTCTGTGGGACAAGCGGTTCTCCGTAATCTTTTTAAATAAGGTGAGCCTCTGTTCTTCCCTCCTCCTCTTACTGTTTCTCAGACTGATATCAGCTATGTTTATTTATATATATATATATATAACATTGCCATATATATGTTTATTTATTCACAAATATATGCATATATGCATACTTTGGATCTTCTATGTATGTTATTGAATGAGGTCTCTTGTACATAGGATGATGTTACAATTGCAATCTTACGAGCATTATTTTGGATGTACTGCTTTGTACTCTGATTCAGGCATGTGAATCTATGAAAGATACCCCAATACTGGAGAAGAACAATAGTTACTTACCTGTAATCTGTGGTTCTCCAGTATTGGTATCTTTCATAGATTCACATGCAACCCACCCACCTCCCTCAGAGGCTCGTTATGCTCTTTTCACTTGGTACACTCTTGTGCGAGAAAATCTGAGAGCCTCAGCCTCTGGGGAGAACATTCTGGAGGGTGCTGTCGCCTGATTGGCTGCAGTTTGGACTGTTTATAATGACTTGGACAAGTCATAAATGTGGAAGTTTCTTCCCCTGTAGTTCTATCTACTTCACTTCCTGGTTCTATATATTACCTATATTATGGTTATTATGTGCATAATTATTGCTTTTTATGTACCGTGGGACTCCCACTCCGACGACGGGGAATGATTCAGGCATGTGAATCTATTAAAGATACCAATACTGGAGAACCACAGATTACAGGTAAGTAACTATTGTTCTTGTTGTGTGTGACAGATTTACACATTTTCACATTCAAGTTTACCGTCCTCACAGGAAATTTCTTAAGATCCCCGGTAGGAAACAACCACTGTTAGTATGCTGTAATCCACTCTGGTCTACAATCAGCTCCTCTAACCTTCTCAAGATGCATGGTAGTGTTTGCAGCTCACTTGAGAAAACAAGGAAAATGTATATACCTGTATCTCGATGACTGGCTGATAAAGGCAGATTCACAGTCCGAGGCAAAACAAAATTTCAAAACTGCAACGAAATTACTGACCAGACTAAGTCTTCAAAATAAATTTCAGCAAGTCAATTACATCTACAGTGCAGTGTCTGACTTTTCTAGGCATAAATATAGATACCTAAAAGGAAAGCGAGTGTCCTTCGGAGGAGAGGGTATCATCCACATCCATACAAAAGAAATTCTCAGATCTGATCCAGATGATCAAACCATCCGTCCGTCAGATCTCATCCCTGGTGTCATGCATCCATGGTGTCATGCATTTTCATAGTCCCAAATTCAAGACTCTTCATGAGATCTTTATTGCTGTGTAAAAGACCAATGGTCACAGAAAACGGGAGGCTGAGAAGATCACATTTGCTTGACAGACTATGCTCGACAATAATCTTGGCCCTAGTAGTCCAAAGCTCATTATTTACCATTCCGTCATACACCATCACTGATGCCTCCCTGTCCGGTTGGGGTGCGCATATGAACCATCTAACAATTCAAGGTCTATGGTCACACAAGGAGAAATCTTGCTGTGTAAATCGTTTGGAACTGAAAGCAGTATATCTTTCTCAAAACCTTTCTACCATCTCTTTCCTCCAAAGAAATTTGAAACCAAACAATACCAAGACTATGTTATCACATCAAAAAACAAGGAGGAACACAATTGAGGCAATTATCACGTCAAGCTCAAACAATGTCACACTGGGTGCTAGCAAGAGGCTGTTCACTCACATCTATTCATATACCAGGAGATCAAAATGTAAAGGCAGATTGTATCGGTTGTTATCACAAAGAAATTCATGAATGGATTCTCGACGACAAAAGATATTTTTGCAGAGTGGGGTACTCTCACATTAGATTTGGTCGCCATGGCACAAAACAAAAAATGCCAAAACTTCACATCTAGGGTACCAGAACCACACTCAGTGGGCAGTGCCCTTTTGATCAGCTAGTCAACTCCATTTCTTTACGCCTTTCCACCAATAGCACTAGTGATCCACAAATTGCGCAAATCAAACATGAAAATGATTCTAATAGCACCTCATTGGCTGGGACAGTGGTGTACATGAACCTTCTTCACCTATCCATGAGACACCACAAATGTCTTCCACTCAGAGGAGATCTCCTATCCTGACTTCAAGGCCAAATTTGGCATCTGACCCTACAATCTTTGAATTTGGCAGCGTGGCTCTTTAAATCACACAATATGATCACTTTAATTTGCCTACTGATTGTATTAACATTCTTAGAAATCAAAACACCCTTCCACAAGACCATGTTTCCCTCTTAAATGAGAAAGATTTTGTATCTGGTGGCAAAACAATGGGTATAATCCTATCACTGGTCAGGAAAATGCCATTCTTCCAAATTTACTTCATTTGGCCAAATCCACAATACAATTCTCATCAATAAAATTTCACCTTAGTGCATACATAAAATCACTGCACCAAGCATCCTTCAAAATTCCTGTTATTAAAGATTTTCTTGAAGGACTTGAGGTTTTCCCTCCAATTAAAAGGCCTTCACCTCCATGGGAACTAAAACTAGTGCTTTCGAAACTGATGGGTCCACCTTTCATACCGATTCATAAAGCAACCTTAAAACATCTGTCATGGCAGACGGCCTTTTTAATAGCTATTACCTCTGCATGCAGGATTAGTGAACTATAAGCACTTTCAGCAGTAGAACCTTGTACGGGTTCTCCGTTTTTTACTTAGACAAATCAAAAAAGGTTAGAAAAACTCATCAACTCTTTGCTAACTATGGTAGTTTGTCAAGGTTTAGCAACTTCAGAACAGACCATTGCAATATGGATTGTTATATATTTTCTTATGTTACCAGTGAGCCAACAAACCGCTCCCAGGTAAACGTAGGGCTCACTCAACAAGGGGTAAGGCAGCAACCACAGCGTCAATGAAGATCCTACGATTCAGAAGGAAGTTACATACCGGTTTTCTAGTTCTGCATCATAGGAGTCTTCATAGAAGTGATAAACTACCTACCTTCCTCCCCGGCTGCCTGGTCACACAACATATACTATCAGCAAAACAGAACGGTATCTCACAGGCAACTGTCGGCACAAAGCATTGTGAGTAGGGGTTCCTAACAGGACAGCCTTTTTTCTTCTTCTATCTCAATGCAAGCCTGTTGGCCTGCATTTTCTCTTTATGCTTTACATGTTAAAAGGTACTCTTTCCATGGCAGATGATGTAAACTCAGTATTCATCTTCATCACGATTTGCCAGCATTCAGAAAGAAAATAACTTCTCTGACAGCGTAACATTGGTGTTTTCATAGGAAATTAACTTGGATTTAGAGCATTTAAGATGAAACGGCAGAACCTGTTCTGTTAAGGTTCATACTTTTACTGGCCAACATTCCTCCATAAAAGCAGAAGAAATCCATATAAACACTGAGGAAAGGTGACTGACATCTACCCCAGTAGGATGCATTTTGTGCTACAGCAAAATGTTAAGTATTTCCTTCCAAGCACTGGAAAGGAGCCGTAAAAGTAAAGCAAATAGACTGTGTCAACAGGGAGTCCTTTGGGTGGCGTGTAGGCGCTGCCCCACTTGGTTTGTGACGCAAAGCCCTATCTAAATCTAATAAAATAATCATTCTGATGGATACTTCTAACTGCAGATTCCACACCTTGGGACTATCCCCAGGTGCTATACTGGGTCTGGAAAATTCAAAACAGTGCTCCTGGGTCCATGTCAATGCTGTTCTGCTCAGGGAGTGACATTCCGATATGTGTGTAAGTGCCACCCATGCATGGTGATGGTTCTTTTCTTCAGAATTGTTTTCAATTTGCAAGGAATGTCACCCTCTAAAACTACAGGGTTTAAGCCTTCTAGGGATTGTCACAAACAAATGTTCCCATGAGGTCTGCTTTTGGTGCTTAGCTCTTCGCATTATTCCAAGGCCTGTGACCAGATGAACCAGAAAGCCATCCGAGATCACCAGACAAAGCTCTACACGGTGAAGCACCGGAAGGCTCCGCACAGGTCCTGATCCAAGTTGAGAGCACAGACCTGCTCTGAAAGCAGATGTTCCTCTTGTTCGAAGAAACCTAAATAGTCCAAGTGGTACTCAGTCCCTACCTGTCATTCTCTGGAGAAGGCACCACGTCTCTGTGCTGTTCCCATTCTGCCAAGGAACCAATACCATCCGTTATCTCAACGCACCTCGAATTTCTGGGCCCATCTGCGTCTTTGCTGCAGTCAAAGCCTTTCTAGAGGCTGTACAATTGTATTTTATTATATAAAGCTACAAAAATCAAAGTGGCCGAGGTAGCCCAGGAAGCAGCAAGCCATGGAAACTTGAACGAACTCTACCACAGAAAAAGAAAAATTCTCGGCAGATATAGCAAGCCAGAGGAACTTTTCTCTAATAAAATCTCTATTCTTGTGATCGCATCTCAGCAGCGGCCCCCCCGTCTGAGGACAGTTGCAATGTCTTGGCTCAATATTTTTTATGATAAGGTTGCTTCCATCTATTCAACCTTTCTCGAGACTGTCAGAAATGCGCCCCGCCTGAAGGTCTGGTTTGGCTCTTCAGCGGATAGAGATGCACTTGGGAGTCTCTGTCACAATGGAGGATCTTCTCCAGACACTGACATCTGTGAAATCAGGGGCCCCCCTCTGACTCCACTTCGCTGGCCATTCTGGAGCGAGCCTTGACCATCATAGCTCCGGTGCTATGCGATCTTAACAGCTTCTAGGAGGGCCAGGTCCCTCAATCATAGAAACATGCCACCATAGTCCCTCTGCTAAAGAAGCCACTTCTTGACCCCACCAAGCAGGAGAACTTTAGGTCCATGTCATTACTCCCCTTTTTTTTCCTAAGGTGGCTGAAAAATGTATGAATCAACAGCTCTCCTCATTTATTGAAGCAAGGGATCTTCTTTACAAGACCAAATCTGGTTTCTGTCCCCAATATAGTACAGAGTCAGCACTCAAGGAGACACTACACCACTGCTCTTGCTGGACCTCAGCGCAGCCTTGACACAGTGTCCCACAGCCTTCTTGAACGACTGTGGTGCGGCGGAATTGGTGGCAAAGCGCTGCTGTGGCTGGCCTCCTTTTCGCAGAACTTCACTTTTCAGGTGGCACAAAACCGTTCTCTTTGAAGGTTCTCTCACTGCAGCAGGGGGTACCTCAGGGCTCCTCTCTGAGCCCGACATTCAATCTGTATATGAGCCCCCTGGCTCCTATCGTAGAGCGCTACAGCTTTAACATTGTGTCGTACACAGATGATAATCCCTCTCTAAGGAGGTGGCCAGTACTGTGGTTCTGCTTAGATCTTGCCTGATGGAGGTGGATGAGCCTCAGCTGTCTTGAGCTAAATGCTGCAAAGACTGAAGTCCTCCTCATAGGCAAGCAGCCTTCGATTTGGTCATCAGCCTGGTGGCCTGATTCTCTTGGCCCTCTACCTGTGCCCAAACCCAGAGTTAAAAATCTAGGTATCTGGTCTACACTATCATTTGACAGCCAAATCACCAGCCTAGCAGAACAATGCTTCAGGGTGCTAAAACCTTGATAAGAATCCTTGGTTTTCTGCCAGAGGCAGATAAGAAGACAGTGGTCCAGTCCCTTGTATTCTCCAGACTGGATTACTGCATTGTTCTATATCTGGGGGTCTCTCAGCTACGACTTATGAGACTTCAGCATGTATAGAATGCGGCAGCACGTCTGCTGCTAAACCTGCTGAGACGCTTCCCTATAGCCTCCACTCTTGCAAAGTTGCACTAGCTTCCCTTGAGAGAAAGGGTGTCGTTCAAAGCCATCTGCTACTGCCATATAATCCTCAACAGTAAAGGCCCTAGGTATCTGCAGCCTTAAGTTACATCCTATACCCCAAGAAGAGAATTGAGATCTGCCGGGGCCTCTTTGGCCTGTATTCCCAGCATTAAAAGAGCTTGCATTGGAAGATGTGGCTTTGGCTTCCTGGCTGTCAAGATGTGGAACTCTATACCTCTTTCGCTTAGGCAGGAAAAATCAGCCAGCTTACTGAAAGAAGCTAAAAACCTGGCTTTTTAGATCGGCATAGTACCTTCGGACTCACCTGACCTGGACTTTAGGAGTGAAACCGTAGTGCTGGGACAAACAAGTTACTTACCTTCGGTAACGATGACGCCTGGGGTTAATTCTAAGGTGAGGAATCCATAACTAATTGTCTCTTTCAGATACTTCAGTCAAAGTAACCATGCACTTTATAAATCACTTTATTTTTATTAAAGCTGGGAAAACAATCATGGGTAACGAAGGCCAACAATGAAGATGGGTGGAGCACTTTGAAGAGCTGCTGAACCAGCCCGTACTGCAGTCCCCACCAGACATACAACCAGCAGACAAGGGCTTGCCAACTGACTGCAGCAGATCAACCAAGGAATCATGGGCTGCCTTCATTCAGCTAAAGAACAGGAGCTCCAAGGACCCAACACTGCAAACCAAGATCAGGCTTATTAAACACTAATGTAAAATCGGTTATTCTGTATAGAGCAAAACTTGTAGGACTTCAGTGACCACCACCAACACAGTTCAGACCTTCATCCACACCTGTCTGAGGAAAATCTTCCAAAACCGGTGGCCAAACACCATCAGCTGCAACGACCTATGGCAGATATCATGCAAAGATGCTGGGGCTGGATAGGTCACACCCTCTGTGAGCCAGCATCAAACACTACCTGGCAAGAAACCTCAAGGGAAATGAAAAAGAGGAAGGCCAAGAAACACCTGGCACAAAGGTCTGAAGGCTGACTGCAAGGAGATGGGTTACACCTGGAGTCAGATAGAAAGAAAAGTCCAGGACAGATGGCTGAAGAGTCGTGGTTGATGGCCTATACCCCAAGAGAGGTAGTAGGCATAAGTAACATGTCAGCCTATGCTTCCTAGGGGGTCTTTTCACAATCTGATAGTGTCTTTGATTAGATTAACACTAGCGTGCCTGGGTTATTCCCCCCCCCCCGCAAAGTAGAGAGCCATATGATGTCATATTTGCGTCCCAAGTCAGTTTTTCCTTTGCTAATAGCATCTATAGTCTACTTGACCATTCCTGGATGGTCGGTTATAGCCATGGGGGCAGATTTACAATTCCTGGCGCATCCCTGCAAATCAGCAGGGATGCGCCAGGAAACTTGCGACACGCATCACAATCCTTGCGCCACCTCGGATGCGCCGCATTTACAATGCGGCGCATCATGGCGCAAGGAAATGCAGATGCGTGTTGCATCTGCCGTCAAAACGTTGGCGCAGTGCTGGAGTTGTCGCGGGCGCGACGCAACTCCAGCACTGTGCCAACACGGCCTATCTTGCACATGGTGCGTCACACCTTACGCCTGCTTCAAGCAGGCGCAAGGTTTTGACGCAGCGGGGTCGGAAAAGTGACTGAGTGAAATCTTGTAGATTTCACTCAGCCACTTTTGCGAGGCGTTCCTGCGCCGAAACGCCCCCCCTGCTCCGGAACGCCCACATGAAACCTGACGCAGGTTTCATGTGGCGCAGGGCTTTACAACGTGACGCATCTCCCTAGATGCGTCACGTTGTAAATACCCCGCAGCATGGCGCTGGCTTTACGCTGCAGTTGCGTTAGTGACGCAACGGCGGCGCAAAAGTGGCGTACGGGGCTTGTAAATCTGCCCCATGGTTTTCCAATTTAGGGCGATCCGTTGTTTAGCAGCCAGTAGTATATAAGTAATCAATAGCTGCATCTATATGTATCCGTAGTCTTTCCGCTTTATACAGAGACAACTCAAATAGCAGTCTGAGTTGGGAGGCCAGATAGTAGCGCTTAACATCAAATACCTAGACCTCCTATTTGCTTTTAATACTTTCCCCAATATTTGTGATTGTTTCACTGTCCAAATGAAGGCATCTATGGCTACCTAGAGCACCTTCATATCCTTCTCGAGATCCTTCACTAGTAGGGCCTGAAAAATATGCAATAATCTGGATAGTACATTGAATTTCACAGCTGCTACTGTCCTTAGCCAGAATATAGAGAGGTTTTGCTGTCTGCGGAGATCAGTAGTAATATTAATCAGTCTTGGGTAATTGCACTAAAAAGATTTCAAAGCTTAAGTATAAATTCCAAGGTTTTTTAATGTTAACCGTGGCAAAAGACAGCCCTTTACATGTTAGGGTAACCCCACACTGAAAGTCTGACTTATCTAGGTTAACCTTAAAACTGGAGACACTCATTCTTCTATAACCTATAGGGCCTTCAAAGTAGATTTACCTGTCACAAGAATATCCTATGCAATTGTGTGTTCTCCTCCAAAAGGCTTTCCCTTAATATCAGGATGGTTTCTTATAAAAACAGCCAGTGGTACAATTAATGCAAAAAGAGGAGCGGCTAAGGGGCACCCCTGGTATGTACGTCTATGTAGAGGGACCCTGTCATGTTTTTGCCCCAATAACTGTTATTTTACATCCTACATCCAGTGTTTTATAACTAACTTCAATCCATGTTTTCATATGTGGACACAATGCTATTGCTTTTAAGTCAACGAAGGAATGTCCTATTGACCCTATTGAATGTTTTTTCAGCCTCAAATGAAAATATGGCCAGAGGAGTTTTCGGATGGGTTGACTTTTCTAGAAGGTAGAGAACACGACTTGTATTATCAGCTAGATTGATGTGGTTGTACAAAGTAGGGTGAGTTTGACGCAAGCCTGTTGGTTAATATTTTCGTGAAGATTTTAGAGTGAATTTAAGAGCGCTATAGGTCTATATGGTGCACAAAAGCCTTCAGACTTCGTGCTTTATATCGGTAATGCGTGACTCAGTCATCGAGGGAGCAACTATATGCGAGTGGATAAAGGAGTTGAGTGTCTCTACCAGTCGTAGAATCAATTCAGCACAAAACTGTAAAATAGATTGGTCATCACAAGGGGTTTTATTGGGATGCAAGTCTGCGATTGCTTTTGAAACCACTGCCTCCTTTTAAATCAAGGTGTCTAGAGCCTCATAGTTAGTAGTCGATAACTTGGGTAGATTACCCGTCCTCATAAAAGAATCCACCAAGTCTAAGAGTTCTTCTGAGTAGAGCTTAACGTAGTAATCCCTGAATGCAGGTATCTATCTTCCATGCTAATTGGATTGCCCTCAGACACTGGAGTGTGGAGATTCTCTTAGCGGTTAATCACGGTCTTAAGTTTCATGTCAGGAGTCAATCGGTCTTAGTACTTTTTGTCATAAAATCTCTACTTTAGATATAATGGTGCTTTTTCCGTGGCCAGGAGATTCTATTGTACTTTCAGAGATATCACTTCCCGAAATGCTGCCATGCACCCAGAGTATCGGTTTCTCTTCTGTTTTTATTACACTTTTCATTCAGTGCCTGGTTTATTAAACCTTTTAATACCAGTGTTGAATTAGTTTTTAAAAAGGTACGTCTTGAAATTCCTTTTTGTATTCAGCTTAAATATGGCCTTGTGAACTTTATAGCTCGTAACATCTGCTTGTTGATTTATTACAAGTGCAAAACTGCTTCAAAAGGTGCAAATGCATTTCCTCATATGATCGTACTCTAACTACCTTGACTTTAGGAATCAAATTCCAAACAACCTTTTCATTTAAAAATATTGCAGCAGAAACGCTTCATTTACATAATTACCCAATGTATGTCTGCACAATTGCCCCTTTCCTAAACACCTTTTTCTGTTCCAGTTTAAAAGGAGAATGTATTGGTACATAATTCTACATTCCGCACTTGGGCTCACTGTGCCTAAGTATACTAGTCCTTAAATCATTTACGGATGTCACAGTACTTTGTTTACAGTTGACTTCAAATTGAAAAGGTTTTAACTACCATATAGTATGACGAGGGAGAAAATTGTAAAGAACAAGAAATCAGATTGAGTAAAGACTTCTGACAGTGGGTTGCAATTGAAATTTCTCACACACTCGTTTTAACTTCAAAATGGGCAATGCTGAAGGATGACATTTAAATTGTTAGACAGCTTTTCTGAAAATAAAGCGTGGGGTCATCCAGCTGTGAAATGGTCATCACTAAACTTACTTCTTAGGTTTCGCCTGCACAGCGCTTGCGCTGTGTTTGAGAGATCAATTGTTTTTAATATCAACTTAAAAGGGACTTACATCCTGTCTCCTCTCTTTCCTGCCTTTCCTCCATTTCTATTGGCTGTAGCATATTTTCCTGCATTACCAATGCTTGTTCCTCGTCTGCTTCTCTTATCAGTTTCCCCGCCGCTGAAATACTGTTAACATCCGCTTTGGTGGAACTATATTTTCATAAAGTTTTGCCTTTTACTATTGCAGAGAGATTAAGTGATATGCATATAATCACAGGATGTTGTGTGCCGCTGCCGAGACTCGAACCGGGATCCCCAGCTCTAGAGTCAGCAGCTCTGGCTGCTGCGCCACATCCTCTCCACTCCCGTGTTATCTGTCAGGGAGCTCTTTCCTTCTTCCGGATGATGATTGATGAAAACAGCTCTTTATTCATTAAAATAGCGAAACCGATGCATTACTAATGCTTGTTTAGCTTATGTCAACTTTTTCTAGAGACATTTCATCATGCATAGCTCAGCACGTTTCTGTGCTCTCCTGTTCCATTAATAAAATGTTAAATGCTGCCATTCTGTAATTCCAATATAAACATCTGGAGAGTGTTCGATCTCATGTTTTTATAGGACACATTTTATTTGCAGATTAAAACTTTTACATGACACTGGTGTCATTTAAGAGGGGTAACTACTGCATTCAGTTG